>CM062804.1:159621074-160878851 GCA_031772625.1 Pinus tabuliformis | reverse complement strand
AAAATTTCTTACAAACTCGTGAAGAATAGAATACATTTGCTGAACATTCCTAGTTTAAAGAGAAATCAATTGTCACCACAAAGTTTTATTTCTGTTGGTGAGAGAAGCAAGTCTCGATGATTCCAAAAACTGAGTGTTCCTTTCGTTTTTTTTTAATGGATTTCTCCTCATTCTAATGATACTTATTGTCATTATCTACCAAGTTTGATTTTTTTCCTAGTTTCTTGGCCACACATCTTGCAAGGTTTAGAGGGCACTCTTGATGTGTGCACAATGATTGTTGATATGCTCAAAGGATTTCTAATGCTCATTACATTGGAAATTAAGATATCAAATCTTTTTCTGCATTTTTCTTTCTAATGATTGTGTACAACTTAGATTTTCCTCTAGAAACCTTTGAGGGACTTGCAATGTGGTCACGAACTGGATCAGATATAGGCAGGTGGGAGCCAAGAAACATGTATGGTATAGAAGAGGTATTTAATTTTATTGGAGTTCCGAATTAATATATGTTAATGGATAAATTTAAATGAGGAGGAAGATTGAACTATACATATCCTCCAATTGTGCCAATGACTTGGAACAATTAGTTAATTATTTTATAGTAAATAGGAGGAGGTATCATGGTCAATGAGGAGTATAGTTAGGATATACACTCACAACTAATTTTATCCATATTAAAATATTTGAAAAATTTACAATAATCTAAATTTACTAACAATTAGAATAATTTTTAATATGTTTATGTATTAATATCAATATTAAAATATTATTATGGAATTTTATAAATGTTTTTATACAATTATTTTATTTTTTTAATGACGATGATGTTTTTTAATGTGGTCTAGGATCTTTATGGTCTACTGAACCTTAAGAAGGTAAGATATTAATCGGAATCCTTTAACAACTTATTTATATGCTAAAAAAAGTGAAGGGAGAGATTCCAAATCGCCATAGTTAAGTTGGTGTGTGACAAACATTTGAAAAACTAGACCAATATGAGTGTAAGATGGAAAATCTAAGAGATGGTAATTTTCTCTTCAACATCTCTTAGTATCACATATGTAACAAACTATTTCATCCCAAGGTGTTTGGGGATTGAGTAATGCCCAATTTAACTTTGAAGCTCATGAGAATCAATTTTTATCTTAGCAATGACAATTTTATTCTTGAAAATAATCATAATATAAAGATATTTTTATTTTTCTATAGTGGGTTTGATGATCTCCTTATAATATCTTAGTTTCATTTTCCCATCTAACTTATCATCCCACAATTTTTCCTTAAATTTGGAAGTAATAAATTTTTTTATATTATCCTTTTTCTACAAGATGAGCTCTTTCTTTATCCCCCAATAATACACCCAACATTGGGTATCTTATCTTGAGCCAAAGGTGGGGGTATTTCCTAGAGTTAGAAGCAATTTTAGGAAACCTCTTCACTTCCATGTTGTGCACTTTATTCTTCTTCTCCATGAGATATCTAGTTATAGCCAAATGGGGGAACGATTTCTTTAAATCAAGGAACTAGGGTAAGGAATATTTCCTTTAACCTTGAGGTTGCAGTTTATATAATTATCTCGGATTTGTAACTTCACATCCATATAAAGTAAGCAATGGGAGTGATAACAGTCTCAAATAGGATTTTTTAGAACGGCACATCCAAATATGTCGATTTACAATTATTTTCAAGCTCGTACTAAACTTTCCAATCTCCATTTTTCCCTTTCTCAATGTTATAATTCCAATTGAGATTATGATGGATGTCAATTTTTGGATTATAGCACTGGGCATTGGATGCAAATGTAACTTTGCAGGGGATTTTGGACTTCCTGGAAAGGAGGTGAATCCTGATATTACTTGAGGGTGGAGGTGTGAGCCTCTGGATTACCTTGTTGCGAATATAGGCATCGTATCTTTTTATTTGTTGGTTGAGAAAATGCATGTGTATATGTGATTATTGTAAATACCATAATGAGTTGTGTTATAAAGCTCCAGTATACGGTATGTTGTCATGATGTTTTGATTTTGAGTAGGTCCTCTATTGTAAATACTACAACAAGCTATGTTATAAAGCTCCATGGGTAGTATGTTTTGTTTTCAGCAATCATGTTGGTTATAGGTGTCATTGAACACTGAGGACGTGTTCCCCAAGGGGGAGGGTTTTGTAACAACCCTGGTGAAAATTCGATGTAAAAATTATATAAATACCATGGATGATGGGGCACGTATTCTAATATGAATGGTGGGCAAGACATCCTAGTGTGTGTTCATTTGGTTCTTTATCGCTAAGGAAATTGGCAAAGGCAATGGCTAAGGCATTAAAGAGGCAAACAAGTATTTTGGCACAATTATTTATCAAATAATGGAAATTAGGAGAAAAGGAAGGAGAAAGATCACAGGTTGCATGTGAGGAGGAAATTGAAGGAAAATAATGGAAAATGAAGAAAATAGAGACCTCATTAATAAAAAGGCTTATGAGGATCAGTGGGCAAAGGCTTGGTCAGTTTAGCTTTGGAGCTCTCTCATTATTCTTCTCTCTCTCTCTCTCTCATACTCTTGGACACTTAGAGTTTTCTTGAGCACTTTGGCACTGGAGCAAGAAAGGCAAAGAAGGAAGAGGAAGCAAAGATTAAGCAGGGAAAGGCAGGATCATATAGCTACAATAGGATTCATTGCAGGTATCAACTTGCATGTGTATTTCCTGCAAGATTTGGCATGCATGGGATTGCATGTGTTTCTTTTCTACCATGGCATGGGTTTTTCCAGGTGTGACTAGCCCTTCCATTTCCTAATAGATTTGATGAGATGGGATCTCTCATGCATTTTGTGGGGGATGGATAGATGGGATTCGAAGCTGAGTGGGGTGGGTATCCAAATTGACAAACACATGGTGGTAGTGATACCTGAACCATACTTAGGATGCACAAAGCCACTGGCCTAGTAACCCCTGAACCAGACTATGGGTTGCGGTAAAGCTAGATTGTGTGCCTCGGTGGGCCTAGGAATCCTTGCGGGTGAATGGCGAGATATACGGTAAATCCAAGAGGTGAATTTCCTCTCATTTGGGCCTAGTGATTCCGGATGGAATGCATGATAAATCTTGGAGTGTATGTCTCGATGTAGGGCCTAGTGGTCCTGGATCAGATTGTAGATGCATAGTAAAGCCTGAGAGACTAGGAGGCACTCAAAATCCTCACGTGTAGGAAAAGAACTCCGGTGGCATCCACATTGATTGGTGTTTTTGATCTATTCTATGAGTCCCACATTCATTCTTGGAATATGGCACGGGGGTGATTGGATGAAGAGAACATGGCTCAGCCAATCTATGGTCGGGTGGAACGTGGTAGTCCCATCACTAGTTGGTTCATTGCATTTATTAATGAGAAATTGATACCCTTGATTTTCATGTGCAAATATACTAAATATATATATGGATTTTAATGGCTGATATGTCCATTGTATTTATGTTCATATCATGCTGGTTATATCTACATTTTATGGCAGTAGCTATGTTTGACTCTCAACATCTTCTTACTTGTGTTTGAATGGATATTGTATTTATGACCCAATAAGTGATAAGGCAGCAAAATACATGAGGAAACAATGGTTCATGGTGATTCTTAAATAAGTATGAGATCCCTACACTTGATTCTATTGTTTACACCTATAAGTTACATGTTGATGATATGTTTGACGAAATGCCTATCATGGCTAGTAGGGTTCTGGTTATGATTTTGTTCATATTAGTGCTTTTGTATCCTTGTTATCTTGTATCCTTACCAATTCTAAATGTTCATTCCATTCTCGGTAGTGTCCCGATCTGTAAGCCGGAAAAGGTGGCTCAAATCCCAGAATGCTAACATTAATGCTGAGACTAACTCACTTGGGTAGTGCCTAAGAAGCATTATAAAGCACCTGGGTAGTATCTGGGGAGCGTTAGTCCTGAAAATAACTCGCCTGGCTAGTGTCTAGGGAGCGTTACCCGAAACTAAGTCTCTCAAATAGTAGTAGGACCCATGGATAGGTAGTCTGAGTGGTTGACTTGTCTCCTGAAGGTTATTTGATGCAGGAGCATCAGAACACCCTTAATAAAAATTTAAATTCAAAGATGTGAAAGAGGAAATGTGAACAATCATTGTAAATTGGGGAAAATTTTGTTTAAACAGAGCTGAATTGATGGAATTCATAAGTCTTTAGAAGGCTTGATTAAAAGTAATTATCTGCCATGCATGCGAATAGAGAGATTTAGGGGTTTAATTGAGTGATTGTGGGAGAAACTCATGGATCTTAAATGATTCCTCCCTTTGTAATTTCCTATATAAGAGAGTATGTGTGGTGTGGAAGAGATAGATAAGGTATGCAATGTAGCCGCAGGGCAATTTGTGACTCGGGTCATAAGGCCTTAGCCTGTAATCGAGTTCTATTTATAATTGAAATTTGCGCGTTATTATACATCTTGTCGAAATCTGGGTTTTGTGTGTCTGTGTCTATACATATATATTCTATACTGTAAATTGATAATTGTGTGTGTGAGTGTAAGGGACGAAGTTCCTATGAACTTCACCTTAAACAACTATGGTAGAGATAATTTTGTGTTGGAATGTGAATTCCACCGATAAGCGAATGAGAGATCCATTGGAATCGAGAACAACTCAATGGAGGAGAGTTTCAATCGAAACTCGAGTCGATTGAATAGCATAGCGTAAACCATCGGATCGATGGATAATAATGACGAAAGAGGAATGGTGGAGATCAACACCATGTGTTAGAAAAAGGATGTAGTGGCCTTGGAAAGACGGTAAGCGATATCTCACGTGCCCTAAAAGTTGTAACCAGTATTTCTAAATTCTACGCGAATAACCTTAGCGGGAAACACGTAGCATGAGGAAACCACTTTTCTTGCGTGCTCTCGATCTGATATTGGTCGTTCGAGAATCTGCGCAAGATTTCGCAACAGTCGTTCGATTGGACGGGTCACATCGATGGTGGAGATTGGCCGAGCTAGTTAGTGAGCGGGTGATGCGATATCCGTTGGATCTGAAGGAGTGAAATTGATGGCGTGGATCGAAGCACCTAACAAAAGAAAAATACAAAGAAGGACCAACGGTGATTGGTCAGGTTTGTCATGAAGTCTGCTAATCAAAATTCTTCCGATGTATATGTGGGCCCATAACCCACAGGTCCACGTGTACATTATGTAAAGATGCAGTTTTGTTGCGCCATTATTTGTATCAGAGCAGAAGAAGATTTTGCGTGCAAAAGAAGGAGGTGCAAATATGTTGTGATTTGGTAACTATGTGGTCTTTATATTTTTGTGGAGGTAGCAATAGAGGAAGGTGAGAAGATTTGCAGCAGCCTAGAGCAAGGAGTTCTCATATGGTTCCAGAAGAGAGAACCAAAGAGATGCCAAAAGACTGAGCTTAGAGGAGGGAAGCTTAGTGACGTATCATGTAGCAGGGAAGACTTGTTACTACAGAGGTTTTGTTGTAGCTCACAAATGTTGTTACGAAGACCAGAAGCATATGACTAGGAGGTCATAAAATTTTTGTACCTCGGGAGTCTGATGAAGGAGCATCAGAACCCCCTTAATCAAAATTTAAATTCAAAGCTGTGAGAGGGGAAACGTGGACAATCATTGTAAATTTGGGAAAATAATAATTAAACAGAGCTAAATTGATGGAATTGGTAAGTCCCTAGAAGGCTTGATTAAATGTAATTATATTCCATGCATGTGAATAGAGAGATTTAGGGGTTTGATTGAGCGATTGTGGGAGAAAATCATGGATCTTAAACAATTCCTCCCTCTGTAATTTCCTATATAAGAGTCTCTATTGTGGGAAAGAGATAGATAGGGTATGCAATGTAGCCGCAGGGAATTTGTGACTCGGGCCGTGAGGCCTTAGCTGTAATCGAGTTCTATTTATAATTGAAATATACGTGTTAATATACATCTAGGCGAAATCTGGGTTTCGTGTGTCTGTGTCTATACATATATATTCTTTACTGTAAATTGATAATTACGTGTGTGAGTGTTAGGGATGATGTTCTATGAACTTAGCTTTAAATAAGTATGGCAGAGATAGATTTGTGTTGAAATGTGAATTCCACCGATAAGCAAACGAGAGATCCGTTGGATTTGAGAATAGATCAATGGAGGAGAGTTTCAATCGAAATTGGAGTCGATTGAATAGCACAGCGAAAACCATCAGATCGGCCAGATCGACGGATAATAATGACGGAAGAGGAATGGCAGAGATTAACACCACATGTTAGTAGAAGGATGTAGTGGTCTTGGAAAGATGGTAAGAAGTATCTCGCGCACCCTAAAATTTGTAACTTATATTTCTAAATTCCGTGCGATTAACCTTAGCAGGCGACACATAGCACGAGGAAACCACTTTTCTCGTGCACTCTCGATCTGATATTGGTCGTGCAAGAATTTGTCTGAGATTTAGTGACAATTTTTCGATTGGATGAGTCACATCGACGGTGGAGATCATCTAGGTTAGTTGGTGAGCAGGCGACATGATAGAAGTTGGATCAAGTGGGATAGATCGACGGTGGAGATCAGGTGAGCTAGTTGGCGAGTGGGTGATGCGATATCCGTTGGATTTGAAGGAGTGAAATCGACGACGTGAATTGAAGCGCCTAACAAAAGGAAAAGTCAAAGAAGGACTTGATTTGTCAGGTTTGTTGTGAAGTTCGCTAATCGAAATGCTTCTAATGTATATGTGGGCCCATAACCCACAGGTCCATGCGCGAGTTATGTAAAGATGCAGTTTTGTTGTGTCATCATTTGGATGATGTTGGATGGCTGTATTTGATGTTCCTTCAATTCCATTTCCTTAAAGTCGCCAAGGAGGTTGAATCTTATCATAGTGGCCTATCGTCGCATGTTTACCCCGGCTAGCTAATTTATTGGGTAGATATGGGAGGAGGGTGTTACATTGGATTTCTTAAATAAATCATATTTAGAAATGAATTCTCCACTCCCTTGCAAGTGGCAAGAAAATTCAAGTCATTTCTGTTTTAGGCCATCTCCGCTCAAGGTTTCGAACACAATCAAGTCAATAATCTAAACTCATAGGAACATGAGTGGATTAAATAAAATCTTGTCTATAACCCTCCCACAAAGCAGTTATTTTATGCTAAATTTTGCAGGACTCCTTGCATTCATTTAAATCAATGGGACTTTAAGATATATAGGAAGGGTAATTCCAGCTTCCAATTGTTCTTTGATGGAGCTTCTAGAGGAAATGTCTAGGAGGATGGAGTGGGAGGTGTCTTATTTGGCCCTTCTGAGAAAATGATATTGCAGTATGCCTGGGGACTCTAGGAAGCCATAAATAATCATGTTGAGTTTATTTCCATTTGGAAAAGATTGGAGCTTGCCTTCGATCATGGAATTAAATAGTTCACTATCTTTGGGGAATCATTGTTAGTCATTTGACAATTCTCTAAAGTGAATAATACTATTAACTTCCTATCTCCCCCCTTGATACATAGGATCTACACATCCTTGACAAAATTTGACCAAGTAAAATTATATCACATTTATAGAAATATGAATTCAAATGTTGATGACCTAGAAAAAATACGATGCAATCTCACCTTAGGGATCCTAGAAATTAATGCGAAATTATTTCCCTCTCTAGTTCCATAAATGAAGTTCAATAATTATATTTTAAGGATTGTTGGTGGGCGATCTATGGTCTCCAATCATGAGGTTTTAAATCTTTTTGGATCAGCATATTGCTCTCACTTGTATTTTTGGGCCCATACTTTTAATAGATCTCTCCTTAAGTGGCATATTCCAGTGAGAAAGTGGCTAATTTTATGTAATTTTCTCACTCTCTATTGTCATTTCATCTTAACATTCCATGGAGTTAATTTATTTCTCTCCATCTCATTTGTGGTGTTTTCTTTGCTTCATATGAGGGTGCATTCAATTCCAAGGTCTGACATGAGTATCAAGCCATTTCACTTCTGTCGTGGGGAAATCTTAACTACGATGGGAGATCTAAGGCCTCAACTTGGGTCATTTTTCAATTTCAGGATCAATTATATATGGTTCCAAGGATGTGATCAATATCATCACAGGATTTCTCAAGTCTTCATTGCTCGTGTATGGAATTTAAGTTCTATAGGTTATGGTGCTTTGGTTTTCTTCTCTCTTGGTCCTCTTAGAGTAGGTTAGAAATTCCTTGTTTTTCCCACGTTGGCATTCTTTGTAGAATAAGATAAATTAGACAATGCCTCAAAGCTAACTGGCAAGCCTTTGGATTCCACGCAGGCCTTGGTCTCCACAATCAACAAGCTGGAGAATTTAGTTGAGTGACAATGTTTTTCATTCCAATCCTTTATGAAAGACAAGATTTTGGAACACCATGTAGATATCGAGCCCTCGCTTGAAAGGATTAGAGAGGAGGTTAGACAAGTTAGTGTGTGACTTTTGGAAAATTCAAATGTTCATGATAGAAGAGATGTTGAGGAGGGTAGTGTTGCTGGGGTCCGTGTTGGGCACAAGAGGACTCGTCTTGCATGAAACATGGAATAAATTGATCATGGTGATTGTCCCTCTTGTTCGTGAATTTAGTTTTTTTGGATACTACTTTGCTCTTTCCATGTACTTTTTAGTTATGCTAGCTTGCAAATTTTGTTTTTTGTTGGGATCTTTCTATAGGATTTATGGAGAACATTGTTTTTATTTTAAGAGAATTGTTAATCGTGGAGACTATGAACACTCTGTTTACTCCTTTGAAGATCTACCTTTTGTTTATGAATAAAGACATAAGGGTTCTATTGTAAGGACACCGGCCCAAAATCCACGTTTTTATTAATATAAGGCTGTAGTAGAAATATTATGTGCATGATGACTTGGTTGGTTTATATATATGTTTATATCATGAACCTGGTGGTTTGGGCTACATGAAAACATAAATTTTTGAGAAAGCAAATATATATCTCTATTTTTTATGTTATTTTTCTATAAGCTAGACAAAGCCATTGTCAATGAAATTACATACCCTCACAGAGTGCACTATGTAGATTGTTAAATATATATAATTTAAAAAAGAAGTAATAGTTTTTACTATTTTTCTTCTAGACATAACCAATTGGAAAAAACTTGCATGGTGCACTAGAGGACATTAAAAATTACAATGTTAAAAACAAAATGAAAGAATGTTTGATAATGATAAGACCTTTTAGGTTGCAATACTGGGAGCCCTTGTAATTCAAGGATATAATTTCTCTCTCTCTCTCTCTCTCTCTCTCTCTCTCTCTCTCTCTATATATATATATATATATATATATATATATTATATATATATATATATATATATATATATTTTAAATTTTGGAAAAATAGCTACCCACAAGAATAATCTATTATTTACAATTTCATAAGTTTTTCTAGCAATATTCCATCATTTAGATACTCAAAGGTTGGGCTAAGTGAAACATATGCATTATATTTTTGATGATTAGTAACATACTAATGTTATGAAATAACAAAATTTATATAGTTAGACACAATTTCTATAATAAAAATTATATTTTGTGAAAGCAAATTAATTTTCTACAATAATTTTTTTACAAAACCTTTCCATTCATTATGGAAGTACTTCTAATTATACCTCCAAACTAGGATGTGCTGGGTGTGGAGCCTGATTATCTTCTGTATTCAAAGGTATCGCCGCATTAGACCCCTGTTCGAATTACCGCCTGTAAAATATTCACTCCAGGGGGGGTCCAGGGGGGTGGCTGCGACCTTTGTGGGGGCCCCCCTGGCGGGGGGTTTCTGGGGTAGCGCCCGTGAAGCTAAGAATAGATGTAAAATTTCCTTGTCAAATGCTGTAATTTCGTAGTCAATCTTGGTTGTTCATTAGGTGGAGATCTGACGATAGAAGTTATGTTTAATTTAGGGTTTTTTGCACTAGAAGGCAACCCCTCACTATATATGAGGGAATTGTATTGCGTCTATATATATCTGTATTCTAAGTGAGGAAGAGAGAGGAGATTGAGAGCAAAGAGGGTGTTACAGTGGATCTGTTGTAGGTTGTGTCTCTTCAGTTTGTTGGATAATATAGTAAAAGAAGGACTGGCTATTTCTTCGTGGACGTAGCCCAAACTGGTGAACCATGTATATCTGTGTCTCTCTTGTTTTTATGCGTTTTCTGTGTTTATATTTCAGCAATATTTTATGTGTTCCATTGCATTGTAATATATAATTTTCTAACAATTGGTATCAAAGCTGAAGGTCTATTGGCTAATAAACTTGCAGGAGAGAGGGTTCCTGGTTCAAGTGGGAGCAATGGAGAAATATGGTAGTTTAGGGTCAAAACATTCAACAGCCAAAACTACCAGCTGTGGAAGATGCAGATGGAAGATTATCTATATCAAAGAGATCTGTACCTACCATTGAGCGGAAAGACAAAGAAGCCGACGAGTATGACAGACACAGAATGGGATATTCTCGACAGAAAAGCACTTGGAACAATACGGTTATGCCTAGCGGTGTCAGTAGTGTCTAATATTTCAAAGGAAACGACAACAGAGGGTTTAATGTCGGCATTAGCCAAAATATATGAAAAACCATCGGCCTCAAATAAGGTATTTTTTATGAAGCGTTTATTTAATACGAAGATGTGAGAAGGTGGATCTATTGCTGATCATTTAAATGAATTTAATACAGTTACCAGTCAGTTAAGTTCTGTAGGGGTTACTTTTGATGATGAATTTAGGGCTCTGTTATTTCTGTGCTCATTTCCAGAAAGTTGGAATGGTTTAGTTATGTCCATTAGTAACTCTGTCTCTGGATCTCGTACTTTAAAGTTTGATGATGTTGTCGGTGCAATCCTTAGCGAGGAAATGCGACAGAAGAGCTCTGGTGAGACATCAGATAATGCTTTGACTGCAGAGACTAGGGGAAGAAAAATGGAAATAGGAAAGAACCCAGGATATTGCAGTAAGTCAAGAAAAGCCAGATCCAAGTCCAGATTGGGGATAGTGTGCTGGAAATGCAAGAAGAAAGGACACCTGAAGAAAGACTGCAAGTCTCGGAAAGGAAAAGAAGGATTGCCTTTACAATTTTGGGCAGATGCTGTAGATACTATTATTTATCTAATAAACAGAGGGCCTTCAAGTTCATTGGATGGTGGTATTCTAGAGGAGGCATGGACGGGTAAAAAGGTAAACTACTCTTCTTTAAAGACTTTTGGTTGTGAGGTTTTTGTCCACATTAATAAAGAAAATAGAACAAAGCTTGAGGCAAAGTCAAAGAAATGTACCTTTATTGGATATAATGATTTTGGTTATCGCGTTTATGATTATCAAAAACACAAAATCATTAGGAGCAGAGATGTCATATTCAATGAAAAGGTTTTGTATAAGGATCAGCTACAGGAAAAGAAACAGGAAAAAGAAAATAGAGAATACACAATGCTTGACGATATCACAGAAAAAGTGATGGCGCCTGAAAATCATAATGATCAACAACCAGAACAACAACCACAGCAACAACAAGCACCCCAAACACCTAAAAGTAGTGTTAGAAGATCTACCAGGATAAGTAGACCCCCTGAACGATACTCTCCTTGATTATATTATGTATTACTGACTTATTCTGGTGAACTAGATTGTTATGAAGAAGCAGTGCAGGTAGAAACCAGGAAGAAGTGGGAGCAGGCCATGAAAGAAGAGATGGAATTCTTAGCACATAACCAGACTTGGGACTTAGTCAGGTTGCTTGCAGGTAAAACAACATTACAGAATAAATGGGTTTACAAGTTGAAGGAAGAAGATGGTGGTAGAAAAAGGTATAAATCTAGACTTGTGGTGAAAGGGTTTGCACAGAAAAAGGGTATAGACTTTGATGAGATATTTTCTCTTGTTGTGAAAATGACTTCAATTAGAACTATTCTAAGTCTAGTAGCAGTTGAAGATTTGCATCTAGAGCAGTTAGATGTAAAGGCAACCTTTCTCCATGGGGATTTGGAAGAAGAGATATATATACAATAGCCACAAGGATATGAGGTAAAAGGGAAGGAGAAACTAGTGTGCAGGTTGAAAAAGAGCTTGTATGGCTTAAAACAGGCTCCAAGGCAGTGGTATCTAACATGCAGGAAATAAATGTGCTCAAAATAAAATTGGCAAATTCATTTGCAATGAAGGATTTGGGTGCTGCAAAACAAATCCTTGGTATGAGAATAACTAGAGACGGGAAGAATTGCAAATTAACATTGTCTCAAAGTGAGTACATAGAAAAGGTGTTGAAAAGGTTTAATATGCAGAATGCAAAACCAGTTAGTATACCTTTGGCTAGCCATTTCAAATTAAGTAAGGAGGCGTGTCCCAAGACTCGGGAAGAAATGGCTCATATGTCTAAAGTTCCATATGCGTCAACAGTTGGAAGCTTAATGTATGCAATGGTATGCACAAGGCCTGATATTGCACATGTAGTGGGAGTTGTAAGCAGGTACATGAACAATCCAGGAAAAGAACATTGGATGGTAGTGAAGTGGATTCTCTGGTATTTGAGAGGTACCACAAATCAAGCATTATGCATTGGTGGTTCAAACATTGTTTTACAATGATATGTTGATGCGGATATGGTGGGTGATAGAGATAACAGGAGGAGCACAATAGGGTATGTGTTTACTGTAGGTGGAACAGCTGTCAGTTGGGTCTCAAAACTGCAAAGTGATGTTGCACTCTCAACAACAGAAGCAGAGTATGTTGCTGCTACAGAGGCTAGTAAAGAAATGATTTGGTTACAAAGGTTTCTGGATGAATTGGGTAAGAAGCAGGAGTTGGGCAGGTTATACAGTGATAGCCAGAGTGTCATGCATATTGCAAAGAACTCTACATTTCATTCCAAGACTAAGCATATACAGCTCAAGTACCATTTCATACGGTCAGCGTTGGAAGATGGATAGTTGAAGCTGGAAAAGATACACACTAGCCAGAATCTTGCAGATATGTTAACAAAAGTTGTAAACAGGGAGAAACTGAGAATCTGCTCATTTTTAATTGGTCTTCAAGTATGATGAAAAAGATGAGAAACATCCAGGTCTAAAGTGGACTCATTGTCTAGCAAATGAAACAGCGGTGGAGTTGCTATAATTAGTCTCCAAGTGGGAGATTGTTGGGTGTGGAGCCTGATTATCTTCTATATTCAAAGGTATCGTCGCATTGGACCCCAGTTCGAAATGGGGCGACAACGCCACCCGTAAAATATTCGTTGTAGGGGGGGTCCAAGGGGGAGTGGCTGCGATCTTTGGGGGGGGGCTTGGCGGGGAGTTTCGTAAAATTGCTTTATCAAATGTTGTAATTTCATAGTCAACCTTGGTCATAAAAATTAGGCGGAGATCTGACGGTAGAAGTTATGTTTAATTTAGGGTTTTTTGCCCTAGAAGGAAACCCCTCGCTATATATGAGGGAATTGTATTGCATCTATGTAGATCTGTATTCTAACTGAGGAAGAGAGAGGAAATTGAGAGTGAAGAGGGTGTGTTGTAGGTTGTATCTCTTCAATTTGCTGGATAATATAATAAAAGAAGGACTGGTTGTTTCTTCGTGGACGTAGCCCAAACTGGGTGAACCACGTATCTGTGTCTCTCTTGTTTTATGCGTTTTCTGTGTTTATATTTCTGCAATATTTTATGTGTTCCATTGCTCTGTAATATATAATTTTCTAATAGGATGTTCATTTTCTATGTTTAAATTTCCACTAACACATTATGAAAGACCATCATTAACTTACACCCACCTATAAATATTAACTACATCAAAATGATTAAAAATATTTAATACAAATTAAAAAACATATAAACAAATAAAATTAAAACTATTTAATACAAATTAAAAAACATATAACCAAATAAAATTAACCAATGAGTCATAATCTACACAAGATGTCAAATATTTTCCTTACTTATCTTAGAATCATTACCAATGTCATCATAGTTCTACCACTAAAATGAGCTTATGACTTCTCTCCATTTTCTTTTAGAGTTTGGTTTTTGTTTTTTTTTTTTTTCTTATAAACCACATCTTTTTTCCTTTGTTTTACTTTTGGGTAATTTTTTTCGTAACGAGCCCCAACCTCTTTTCCCTTCTTCTATAATTCAGTTTGTTGTCATGTGTGTTCTCATAACAAAATATCAATGTGGTGCAATTAAAAACATGCTACTGCGATTATGTAGAAAACAACATTAAAAAAAATATATCAAGATTTCCATTGACGAAGTTTTTTTAATAAAAACTGTCGCGCATGGTCCAAGCATCTTTGTAAAGAATGTCCGCTGATAAAGAAATTCAATGCATAATTGGACTTAAACCCAGAATTTTAGTCTTAAATTTTCCAGTTACCTACTGCATGAAATGTTTAATCTTTCCAACCTACGCCAATTTAAGAAGTTGATTGACAATTAAGTAAAACGATAATTTAATAAGTTGATTGACAATTAAGTAAAACGAGGATGTAGATATGAATCGGCGGGCAACTGAGCATACTACTAATGATGATGGTATCGCATGTGTGTGTGTGCAGATCGAGATGGCGTATTACAATTAAAGGGGCGATGATATGCTGTGCGTTGTGTTCTGCGATTGGACCACACAGAGACTTGAATGGTGTGTTGATTTGGTGAAGTTAGATAATTGATTATTATCAAATATCAGACGATGATTAACGATTGCCATAACTAGAAATGCAATGCACTGGTCTGCAAAATATAAAATTTAATTTAACTAAATAATATTCTGCCTACTGCTCATGATGATGAAGAAGAAATCGCAGCAGGACGATGATTCCCATTATTCACCATATCAGTAATGATAATGACAACGACGAGGAAATGGCATGTACGGTTATTGTGTTCCGCAATTGGACCACATGGAACAGAACACTATGTTAACGTCGTCATGGAATGCCGTTACTTGTTACGTCATGTGAGTAGAGGTCTCCCGCTGAACTCGAATTCACACTCATTCGAATTTTCAGCTATTGAATCGTCACCACCGCCACACATATTGGTTGCTTCGTTTCGTTTGAATCATACGGGCAAAAGTTTTCATTGTATGGTAGGCTATATCATTCATGTCATGTCTTGGGAATACAAACCCTAAACCAAAGCTCGAGTCACAAAGTGTTCTCCGAAATGATTACACAAATACAAATGCTCGTCATCAGGATAGTCTTAATATCATTATTTTTAAATTAAGTTTATTTATATATTTTTAAATTAAATTTATTTATATTATTATTATTTATTGTATTTAATTTTGAATTAACAGTTAAAATAAAAATAAAATATTATTTAAATAAAAATATAATATTATTTATAATAAAATAAAAAAATGAATATATAATTAAAAATATTATAAAATATTCATAATCTCAAGGTTGAGAATAAAAATGAATTACACATCTCTTCCCTTTATACACATTGTGCTTCTTAGCAACCGTATAAATTAAATGGCTAATCTATGCTAATAGACAAAATTCCATAATAAGAATTAAAACACTTATTTCATGATATCTATCACATTGCTAATACTAGCAATTGCACTCAATGTTGCAAGGAAATGTTGTAAGGCAAAAGCATATAACATTAATTAATGTTTATTTGAAAATTGTTGAAAGATAGAAATATCAAGAGAAGGAAAGGACCATACTATAATGAAATCTTAGTGCAATAGTGCTTCCTTGATCCTTACAAATCACGAGGCCTATTATGTTGTTAAAGACCTTGTCTAATTATGCCGACATAAATGCCTCACAAATATATGTGGTGTTCACTATTTGGCATAACTTTCTTGATTTTGTATAGAATGTTGTAAATTTGCATTTAGCTTATACTACATTAACCATGAGATTACCAACATTTAGGGCAATCTTTCCATCACATTTGTAGAGAAAATTACTATAGAGTATTACACTTTCCTTATCAGATCTAAATGCTACTATATGCAACAACTACCTTGTGCCTCGTAGTCTAAATTTGTGCAAGGAGGAGGAGTATCAAGGTGCAAGATAGAATAAGAAGAGTGGAAGAAGGGATTGAGTGGTGTATGAAGATTGTTGTTTGGAAGTCGAGATAGATTCATTCTCGGCATAAATAGACTGGAGCTTAGTAAAAATAAACTCACCATACTTTGACTTTTATTTATTGTGTCCATATTGGGATTCAACATTGTTGGTAGTTACCTTAATGTGATTTAACAACTAACCCTGTCATTATCTCTATTGTGAAATGGAGCAAGAAAGAAGAAATATATTTTTATTTTAGTAGTGGGCATCCAATTTTTTAATAAAGGATACATATCAGGGCTTCGCTAGATGTGTAGTGGAAATAAATATAGATTCTATGAAAGGAATAACAATATTGCCTCTAGGTCAAGTAGATACAAGAAATGAAGAGGCAAAGAAGTGGGCTTGGTCACTCTCATTCCTCCTTGAACTCCTTACTGAGAAAGTTTCCTTGAAAAACCATATCAATACAACTTCAAGAATAGGAAAAGTCGCAAAAGAAACAAAGGGTTTTCTCATAACCATAGTGGCATTTAGATAAATGGTTTAAAAAAATGGTGGTTCTGCACATCGCAGCCAACTACCATGGACCACTATCTATTCTAGTTTCTTTAACTTTTCTATGGACTTTAACATCCATCCTGTCTTGGAACCCTTGACCTTCACACCCATAACAACTTCGCTACACGGACATTACTTATCATAACCTCATTTGCATTTCCTTCACACGTTGAAGTCTGTGAAAACAAGAAAATCAAAAAATAAAATCCTAGCATTGAACTCTGTAAAAATAGGAAAATCAACAAATAAAACACTAACATATGTCTTGCATTCGATTCCTGGGGTCAATGTGATTTCCATGAGATTAAAGTTTTTCCCTACCTCATGTACTCGACAATCATGGTGTTGATTCTCCACATGGAAATCTTTTTATAGGAGATAACAGAAAATACAAAACATTGGCAAGGGGGATTACACCATCCGTCTCAGGATAAAGTGTGATTAATTCAAAGGAAACTCGAATAAGTGTGAATTCAAGTTCAGCGGGAGACCTCTACTCTGTCTATAAATAGTTGCATGTATCAATTAATTTTGGTAACACCCCCATGCATCTAACCTAAGAAATGGTAGTGGAAATCGACCAACCCCCAAATCTTTGTTTGGGATATTTTGATAGACTAGGCATCATTTAAGAGAGACAAGTGCATTTTGTATATCTCGCTATCTCGATATGAAGGAAGGAAAATAATTAAAATGAGTTTCAATTAGTTAAACTTCTAATTGTTTTGTTAACTATTATTAACTATTAACTCACTACTAATCTAACAAACGAGTTCGATCATCTAACACTAAATATGAAGGTATAGAGTGGTGCAAGGTGGCACCTAGGGGAGTCCTTCTCAAAGGGAATGCCTTAAGACGTAATTAATTAGAAAAAAAAGGTTCAATTGAATGATTAATAACAATCAATATTGTTTATTTAAGTGAAACTAATTGGAAGATCATGTAAGTACTTGAATAAAGGCCGAAATAGAGGAAGATTACAATACCATTAAATATGTAAGGATTACATCAATAAAAAAAGTCACTTAATATCATATATCAATCTTATTAAACATTTACACAAATGTTAAACAATTAAATAGAAAAAGGGTTCTACTCGTATGATATTAATTTTAATTAAAAAAACATAAAAGACATAACTACTTCACAACTAAATTTCAATCGAGTTGTCTTTAGTGCAACTTTTTGAAAAAAATTCTGATGGGTTTTTTTCTGGTCTAATTTCTCTAAAATCCGGCAGGAGTTTTGATGCAAGAGCATAAGACTTGAAGACAAATTCGAAGAATTATTCCAAAAATACAAAAAAATATTACAAGCAAAGAAGTGGGATCCCTTAGCCATCAATTTTTTTCATGTTTTTTAGTTAAGCATAGAGCTAGAACATAGGATTTGATCATGATGTAATAAATTTTAGTTAGTTAGCTATAGTGGAGATTCTTGAGGAGAATGCCTCGTAGGACAGATAGGGTTAATAAATTTTAACATTTGAAATAGGATCTGGTTGTTAGGATGAACCAGTATTTATGTAATTTTCACACTATTGTAAGGGGATTTTGACTGTTGAATAAATTTCGCTTTCCTGGAGCGAATCCAGTAAATTGGGAGAATTTAGTTTTTGTGTATGTGGATGAGAAATTCCCTATCAAATATCGAAGGATAATCTCCTTCAAAATCTCTGTGTTATTGTGAAATTCAAAGTTTAAATGGTGTTCTGTGAGATTGAATGAAATTGTGTTGACTGTGTTAAATTCTGTGTTTTTCTTTTAACTAAGTTTCTTGTGAATTCTGAGTGTATTGAGCGGAAGGTCGAGATCAACGGAGGAAGATCAAAATGCAAAGCTTGAAGATTGATTTTGGACCGATAGATCTCAATCGAGACAGATCAACAGTGTTTGGGCAAGGAAGTTACCCGACAGTTAACAAGTAGAAGCGTGTTAGAGAAACCCACAAGTGGATTTCGGCAGAGGAAAGGCTATAGGTGGTAATTCCCCCACTGGCTCTGATTTGATACACACAGTGACACAGCAGCAAGGAGAGAGAGGGAGACCGCTTTTCGGATTGATTTGGAGTGGCAAGTTAACAGGCCGATATGCGTGAGCCGTGAGATCTGGTGGAGCGAGATCGACGATTGAGAGATGTGGAGCAATTTTGAGGTGGGGGAGTGTTGTGAATGTTGGATCATGAATAGATCAATGGTGAAGAAGTGCCAATGAGTTTTTAGAAGGCGGATTTCAAATTTATTAAACTATGGTTTGTAGTACCTGTTGAAAAGTGTGCAACAAGAAATGCTTGTTGAGAGTGCAACAAGATGATGGAGCTTAGTGAAAAGAGTCGCCTTCACTAAGTGGGCCCGCAGGCTATTTTTGGCGCAAGTCTATTTTTAGACTATG
This sequence comes from Pinus tabuliformis, assembly GCA_031772625.1. NCBI lineage: Eukaryota > Viridiplantae > Streptophyta > Pinopsida > Pinales > Pinaceae > Pinus > Pinus tabuliformis. The sequence continues at coordinate 160,859,859 of CM062804.1, read as the reverse complement.
TCTATTTTTAGACATATGGATCATGTCTATGGATGATTGATCAAGTTGGGAAAAATAGATGGACTTCTATTTTTGATGAAAGTGTGAGTGATCACAGTGTGAGTGATTACAGTGTGAGTGATCACAGTGTGAGTGATCAAAGTCAAAAATAGAAAAGTCAAATATTATTATCTCACAATAATATTTGGACTATAAACTTGATCTTATTCTCTTGGAGCACTTCAGAATGAGCTACGGATGTGGTACATGCGGATCCCACAAGGAAATACGTGGTTACCTATGGGATGACTAATATTTGCATGCAGGACTTCAGTTAGAACTCAAGTGAGTTGAGTTTAGTGGACTGGAGGTACAGTTGATGGAGTTGTGTTGAGTTAAGGGGATTTTGACTGTTGAATAAATTTCGCTTTCCTGGAGCGAATCCAGTAAATTGGGAGAATTTAGTTTCTGTGTATGTGGATGAGAAATTCCCTATCAAATATCGAAGGATAATCTCCTTCAAAATCTCTGTGTTATTGTGAAATTCAAAGTTTAAATGGTGTTTTGTGAGATTGAATGAAATTGTGTTGACTGTGTTAAATTCTGTGTTTTTCTTTTAACTAAGTTTCTTGTGAATTCTGAGTGTATTGAGCGGAAGGTCGAGATCAACGGAGGAAGATCAAAATGCAAAGCTTGAAGATTGATTTTGGACCGATAGATCTCAATCGAGACAGATCAACAGTGTTTGGGCAAGGAAGTTACCCGACAGTTAACAAGTAGAAGCGTGTTAGAGAAACCCACAAGTGGATTTCGGCAGAGGAAAGGCTATAGGTGGTAATTCCTCCATGGCTCTGATTCGATACACACAGTGACACATAGCAGCGAGGAGAGAGAGGGAGACCGCTTTTCGGATTGATTTGGAGTGGCAAGTTAACAGGCCAATATGCGTGAGCCGTGAGATCTGGTGGAGCGAGATCGACGATTGACAGATGTGGAGCAATTTTTAGGTGGGGGAGTGTTGTGAACGTTGGATCATGAATAGATCAATGCTGAAGAAGTGCCAATGAGTTTTTAGAAGGCGGATTTCAAATTTATTAAACTATGGTTTGTAGTACCTGTTGAAAAGTGTGCAACAAGAAATGCTTGTTGAGAGTGCAACAAGATGATGAGGAGCTTAGTGAAAAGAGTCGCCTTCACTAAGTGGGCCCGCAGGCTATTTTTGGCGCAAGTCTATTTTTAGACTATGTCTATTTTAGACATATGGATCATGTCTATGGATGATTGATCAAGTTGGGAAAAATAGATGGACTTCTATTTTGATGAAAGTGTGAGTGATCACAGTGTGAGTGATTACAGTGTGAGTGATCACAGTGTGAGTGATCAAAGTCAAAAATAGAAAAGTCAAATATTATTATCTCACAATAATATTTGGACTATAAACTTGATCTTATTCTCTTGGAGCACTTCAGAATGAGCTACGGATGTGGTACATGCGGAAATACGTGGTTACCTATGGGATGACTAATATTTGCATGCAGGACTTCAGTTAGAACTCAAGTGAGTTGAGTTTAGTGGACTGGAGGTACAGTTGATGGAGTTGTGTTCAGTTTGACTTAGTTAAAATAGTTGTAGTTAGTCTAACTGTAGATAGACTAATGATGAGTTGTTAAACTAATTATTAACTCATAATACAACTAGAGAATACATCAGTTAACTCAGTTGCATGTCAGTGCATGTTCAGTTCAACAGGGACAAGTGGTAGAGAATCAGATTGCTATCATTTGTGACTATGGTTGTGCATCAGATCTTGCACAATCAAGGGATTGAGTATGCTAATGAGTTTGCTCACGTATTTGGCCCACATTTTAGCCTTTGCTCACGTCCACAAAGAGTGAGTGACTATTTTGCAGGTGAAAAACGAGTTTGGGAAGCCATTCTCATCAGTTCTTGAGCAGGTATTGAGCAGTGGAGGCAGGCAAGTAGTGGAATAGATTTGGAGATCAGATCTGAGCTGTATTGTGTGTAACAGGTGGAGATGGTACTGGATTGCTTGTGATAAGCATTGTACTTTGTAATGTTACATGATTCAATCAATATAATATATAGATAGTGTGGGGTTTTTAGCGAGATGCTTTCCCCGGGATACATACTCTGTTTATGAGTTTGATTGATGCTTCTATGTGTGCGTGTGAATGTTTCTGCTTCTGTAAATTGATGATCAACGTAGAGGAGATTATGTATTATACATGTTCCGCTTAAATTGTATGATCAGGATAATCTCTGTGAATATGTGTTAAATTATTCAAAATTTCTACATGGTATCAGAGCTAGATGATTTGTAGAAAAAGTTTCTACATGGTATCGGAGCAGCTTGATTTGTAGAAGAGATTTTTACAGGATATCAAGCGAGGATTGATCATCAGATCTACTATTTCTCACGAATTCTAGATCGGAAGCAGTTGAGTTTTGTGCTGGTGGAATTCGAATTCAATTCCAAAGCAAGAGATAAAACTCAGAAACATTCAGTTCGAGAATGGAGATAGTATGCCCCAGTATCTCACGAGGTTCACTCAGTGTCGAGATGAGCTGGGAAGTGTGGGGGTTACTGTTGATGATGAGGATGGTGAGTCTAGGACTCCTTGACCTTCCTAAGAGTTGGCATAGCTACCAGGACTCGGTGAATGGAAGGGAGAAACTGCCAAATTGGGAACGACCATGGTCGGATTTGATGCAGGAGGAGATTAGACGGAGCACCAGAGACGGTTCTTCATCCATGCATGATGAGGAGAACTGTGCCTTAGCGAGTAAGGCGAAGAAGGGGAAGGGGAAGGTTTCTCTTTCCGAATCCAGTTCTTCCAATGATGGGAAGAAGGTTGACAAGGCGAAGGTGAGATGCTTTCGTTGTCATGAGTTGGGTCATTATGCTACTAATTGCCCAAAGAAGAAGTCCAAGAAGGGATCCGGGGAAGGATCTGAAGGTGAGGCAGCCTCACTTGCTTCACAGTTTGAGTTGGACTTCACACTCTTCGCATGCATGGTTTCATCCATGATGGGAAGTGGTTGGTTTCTTGACAGTGGAGCTTCTTTCCACATGACCGGTGACAAAAGTTTGTTCAGTACTTTGGAGGAGAAAGATCTCCAGATACTCATAGGGATGGGTAATGATGAGAAGTATAGTGTCTCAGGTGTAGGCACGGTTATTTTTCAGAGGGAGCATGGAGCTCGCCTTACCTTGACCGATGTCAAGTATGTACCAGGACTGAAGAGAAACTTGGTGTCGATCGCGATGTTGGAAGACAGAGGATATGATGTGGTCTTTACTAAGGGAAAGGTTTTCCTTAGACACATCATCACTAGACAGGTGAAGCAGATTGGTTCACGGGTCAAGAACCTGTATGCTCTTGAGGTTCAAGATGCATGCAAAGCCTTGAGCAGCAAGGCAACTGATGGAGACTTGGTGGTTGAGAGGGAGCGTATATTACCTCTCAACATGCAGAGCCAGAAGAAGTCTCAGACGATTGTGGAGGAGCCACGATTGGTGCAGCAGCTTCAGGAGGTTGTGGAGCAGCCACAACAAGGGAAGCTGAGAGGAGATCGAGTAGAGACATCTACTCATCCAGAGACCTCCAGTAGGGGGAAACTTCAAGCCAGGTGGGCTGAGGGATCGCATGCATCCATACCTCCAGGTAGGAGGTGGGGTGATGTGGATTGATTGTCCCAAGGAGGAGGGGCAAGATCCTTGAGGTACCCAACCTCTTGGATGAGACCTTGCTACGGGAGCCCCGATGTGTAGTAGCAGGAACTGACTGATTGGGTAGAGACAGATGCGGATGGAGCGGCAGAGAGAGCGACAGTGCAGGGAATCTCAGGACAACGCATAGCTAGCAGGCTGTAGCAATGCGAGAGGCACAAGTGTTTTGCACAGTGTTAGGTGGCACAGAGAGGTGTGCAATGGTGCGAGATGCATGGAGATGTTGTAGTAGCGCAGATGTCAGAGAGGGAGCACTTGTCAGCAGCAGGTAGAGCTTCAGCATCAGAGGATGTTTCTATCCCAACAGGGAGGTCAGTTGGGAGGTGCAGTGCGGATGCAATGTTGGGAGATAGAACCAGCAGCAGCACGGATGCAGTCAGAGATCAAAGTGACAGAGGCTAGACCAGTCAGATACTGAAGAGCACAGAGATGCAGAGTTTCAGTTGACAGAGGCAATAGCAGTCAGAGACTTTGATGACAGAGCAAGTGGACCGGCCAAATGTGTTGCATGGAGAACATTCCAGAGTTACAGGATCGGGTTTGAGAGGAAGCCTTTCTTGTTGAGAGGGAGTGTTGAAAAGTGTGCAACAAGAAATGCTTGTTGAGAGTGCAACAAGATGATGGAGCTTAGTGAAAAGAGTCGCCTTCACTAAGTGGGCCTGCAGGCTATTTTTGGCGCAAGTCTATTTTTAGACTATGTCTATTTTTAGACATATGGATCATGTCTATGGATGATTGATCAAGTTGGGAAAAATAGATGGACTTCTATTTTTGATGAAAGTGTGAGTGATCACAGTGTGAGTGATTACAGTGTGAGTGATCACAATGTGAGTGATCAAAGTCAAAAATAGAAAAGTCAAATATTATTATCTCACAATAATATTTGGACTATAAACTTGATCTTATTCTCTTGGAGCACTTCAGAATGAGCTACGGATGTGGTACATGCGGATCCCACAAGGAAATACGTGGTTACCTATGGGATGACTAATATTTGCATGCAAGACTTCAGTTAGAACTCAAGTGAGTTGAGTTTAGTGGACTGGAGGTACAGTTGATGGAGTTGTGTTCAGTTTGACTTAGTTAAAATAGTTGTAGTTAGTCTAACTGTAGATAGACTAATGATGAGTTGTTAAACTAATTATTAACTCATAATACAACTAGAGAATACATCAGTTAACTCAGTTGCATGTCAGTGCATGTTCAGTTCAACAGGGACAAGTGGTAGAGAATCAGATTGCTATCATTTGTGACTATGGTTGTGCATCAGATCTTGCACAATCAAGGGATTGAGTATGCGAATGAGTTTGCTCACGTATTTGGCCCACATTTTAGCCTTTGCTCACGTCCACAAAGAGTGAGTGACTATTTTGCAGGTGAAAAACGAGTTTGGGAAGCCATTCTCATCAGTTCTTGAGCAGGTATTGAGCAGTGGAGGCAGGCAAGTAGTGGAATAGATTTGGAGATCAGATCTGAGCTGTATTGTGTGTAACAGGTGGAGATGGTACTGGATTTCTTGTGATAAGCATTGTACTTTGTAATGTTACATGATTCAATCAATATAATATATAGATAGTGTGGGGTTTTTAGCGAGATGCTTTCCCCGGGATACATACTCTGTTTACGAGTTTGATTGATGCTTCTATGTGTGCGTGTGAATGTTTCTGCTTCTGTAAATTGATGATCAACGTAGAGGAGATTATGTTTTATACATGTTCCGCTTAAAATTGTATGATCAGGATAATCTCTGTGAATATGTGTTAAATTATTCAAAATTTCTACAGTACCATCGGTTTCGGACTAGTGGAAGTTTAGCGGAACTCTGGGACTTTGGGAGGGATCTGCTAACTTAGCGAAAGCTCTAAAGTTGTCAATGGATGATAGGGAGCCCATTGAACCAACAAATACATCTGCAAACAGAAGTAGAAGATATAATCTCACAATTTGGGAGATTAACACTCCTTCCTACATCCATACCGCCATCATTAGTGGTATTAGAGAAACTTGTTGAAACTGAATTGAATCTCAGAAGCAAGAAAAGGAAAACCAATATGGCTTTCAGAGTTGGAAGAGGATGAGGACGTGGTAGAAGAGGACGACTAGTTGCAAATTCTGAGGTGATGGAAGCTATGCAATAGATGTAGGCTAGATTAGAAGCATTAACAACAGGGAGAAATATAGATGATGGAGATGTTAGTGAGACTGAGTTTGAAACTAAAGAAGAGGAGCAAACTATAGCAGTTACTCCTGAGATGAGATTCTTCCAATCAGTGTTGAGATCCACAGCTAGGCCAAAAGATGAGGTTTCAATATATGCAGGAGGATTGAATCCAGAAGAATTGATAAACTGGATTAATGGCATGGAGAAATTCTTTGATTATGAAGAAACATAAGATGAGAAGAAAGTAAATTTTGTTGTCACGAAGCTAAAAGGACATGCAACACTTTGGTGGGATGGAGTGCAAGCAGAAAGAAAGATTCTTGGCAAGAAACCAATCAAAAATTGGAATGGGATGGTAGGAAAGCTAAGATGTAAGTTTCTACCAAATAATTATCTACAAATCTTGTTCAAACAGATGCAGAATCTTGGACATAGGTCTATGACAGTGAGGGAATATACAAAGGAATTCTATAAGGTAAGTATAAGAGCTGGAAAAACTTAGGATACAGATGAGAAGGTGGCTAGATATGTGAATGGTATTAGAATGGACATTTAAGATGAGATAAATATACTCTCCTAAAACAGTAGAAGAAGGTTATTAGATGGTACTGAAAGCTGAAGAAAAACTCATGAGGAAGAAGTCTGCCTGAGGAAGAGGTACTTTCCGAGGAAAAGGAAGTCAATGTCGTAGAGGAAGATCTACAACACCTAGAGATGGAGCTAGTAGTAGCCCAAACAAGCATGCAACCACATGAGGTGATGAAAGTGGTAGAGGGAGTTTTTCTAGAGGAAGAGGAGACAGAGGGAGAAGAAGAGAATTTAGATGTTACAGGTGTAACAACCTGTGACACAGAGCTTTTGAGTGCCCAGAGAATGCAGGAACAAGTCAGAGGAATGCAATTGTTGCTCAAGTTGAGGAAGAAGCAGCAGTAGTGACAGAAAAAGAAGATGTACCAAAGAGGGGAGAATCTTTATAGTCAATAAAAATTTTCTCAAGCCAACAAAGGAGATAGTTGAACCATCACAAAGAAAGACTTTGTTCAGAACAGTGTGTAAGGTTTGAGGGAAATGCTGTCAGATGATTATTGATAGTGGCAGCACTGATAATTTGGTCTCTACAGAAGTGGTAGAGAAATTGAAGTTGAAGACAACGATACATCCAACACCTTACAAGGTGTCATGGTTACAAAAGGGACATCAGTTATTAGTGAATGAACAGTGTGAAGTGGAGTTGTTGTCGTGCAAATATAAGGATAAAATTGTATGTAATGTGATGCCTATGGATGTGTGTCACATATTGCTTGGGAGACCTTGGCAATATGACAGAGGAGCTATGCATGATGGGAAAAGAAACACCTACAAGTTTGGTAAAGATGGTCTCAATCATAGATTGCTGCCTATGGAAGAAGAGGATGCATCAGGAAAAAAGACTCACCCAAAAACTCTATTACTAGGAGGAAAGGAATAATTACAGTGAATTGAAGAAAATGAGGTAAATTTTGCCATAATTTGCAAGCCCAAAGTAATAATGACTTCTACTAAAGTTTTTGATTTACCCATTGAAATTAAAGAAATGTTGGACAACAATTGTGATATCATTGCTGATGAATTGCCTAATGAGTTACCACCCATTAGACGAATTAGCCATCATATAGATTTGAATCCTGGAGCAAATATATCAAACAAAGAAGCTTACAGAATGACTCCTACATAAAATGAAGAGGTTAGAAAGGAGGTTCAGGAACTGCTTGACAAAATACTGATCAGAGAAAATTTGAGTCCTTGTACAATAACAACAGTGTTGAGGCCAAAGAAAGATGGAGGCTGGAGAATATGTATTGATTCAAGAGCCATCAATAAAATCACAATCAGGTACAGATTTCCTTTACCTATAATTGAAGATTTGATGGATTGTTTGAGTGGAGCAAAGTATTTTACAAAACTAGATCTTTAGAGTGGGTATCATCAGATTAGGATAAGAGAAGGGGATGAGTGGAAAACTGCTTTTAGGACAAATGAAGGATTGTATGAATGGAGAGTAATGCCTTTTAGGTTGTCAAATGCACCAAGTACGTTTATGAGACTCATGAATGAAGTTCTTAAAGAGTTTATTAGTAAATTTGTATTAGTATATATGGACGATATATTAGTTTACAACAGGTCTAAGGAGGAACACATGAGACATCTGAATTATGTCTTACAAAGGTTACAACAAGAGAAATTATTGCTCAATTTGAAGAAATGTTCATTCATGAAAGAGGAGTTAGTGTATTTAGGTTTTGTTATTTCCGATAAAAAGGGTTGAAGATGGATCTAGAGAAGATCAGGGAAATCATGGAGTGGCCTTCACCTAAAAGTATTTTTGAGGTGAGAATTTTTCATGGTCTTGCTAGTTTTTATAGGAAATTCATAAAGAATTTTAGTAAGATCAATGCTCCTATTGTTGAGACTATAAGGAAGGATAAACAACCATTTATATGGACTGCTGAAGTAGAAAACAATTTTCAGCTATTGAAGAAAAAGATCACTCAAAAACCTATTTTGGTTCTAACTAATTTTAGTAAACCTTTCTAAGTGAAATGTGATGCCAGTGGAGAAGCTATTGGAGGTGTTTTAAGTCAGGAAGACAGACTTATAGCTTATATTAGTGAAAATTTGAATGATTCAAAGAAGAAGTATTATTCTTATGATAAAGAGTTTTATGCAGTTGTGCAGTCATTGAAGAAGTGGAGACATTATCTAATGCCAAAAGAGTTTATAATTTATTTAGATAACCATGCATTGCAGTATATTATGCAACAGCCAAAGCTTAACCAGAAACATGCCAAATGGGTAGAGTATCTTCAGGGTTTCCATTTTGTTTTGAAGCATATAAATGGTCAATCAAACAAAGTTGCAGATGCTTTAAGTAGGAGAAATACATTATTTCAAGAGAGTCAAATTCAAGTGTTGGGTTTTGATTTTCTTAAATAATTGTATGAGACAGATTTAGATTTTAAAGAGGCATTTGAGGCTTGTAAGAATCCTGTTTTGATGGATAGGAATAATGGTTTGATTATTTCTTACAAGATGGATTGTTGCTTAAGAGAAATTAGCTGTGCATACCAAATTGTTCTATGAGGGAGAACTTAATCAAAGAGAAACATAGTGGTGGACTTGCAGGACATTTTGGTATAGATAAGACTTATGAACAGTTGAACAGATTTTATTTCTGGCCGAAAATGAGATTTGAAGTGGAAAAGTATGTGAAAACTTGTAAAGTCTGTCAATATGCAAAGGGAAGAAGTCAAAACACAGGTTTGTATGTTCCATTACCAATTCCAGATAGGCCTTGGGATATGGTAAGTATGGATTTTGTTTTGGGCTTACCAAAGACTCAAAGAGGAAATGATTCAATTTTTGTTGTAGTGGACATATTTTCAAAAATGGCACATTTTATTCCATGTTATAAAACTAGTGATGCTACTCATATTGCTAATTTTTTTTCAAGGAGATTGTAAGATTGCATGGGTTGCCTAAGGGTATTGTCTCAGACAGAGATTCCAAATTTGTTGGACATTTCTGGAGGACACTATGGAAAAAGTTGGGAGCTAAACTGAGTTTCATTTCTACCTATCATCCACAGACTGATGGATAGACTAAAGTTGTGAACAGAAGTTTGGGTAATCCTTTAAGGAGTCTTACTGAGAAAAATCCTACGCAGTGGGATCAAGTATTGGCACAAGCTGAATATGCATATAATGACTCACCTAACAGGAGTACAGGGCAAAGTTCATTCCAAATAGTTTATGGAATGAATCCAAGAGGAGTGTCTAAGTTAAGAAACTTGGGAAAAGATGCAATGAGAAGTGCAGAGGGAGAAGATTTTGCTTTAGAAATACAAGCAATACATGAACAAGTGAAACAATAGCTATAGGATAGAAACATCAAGTACAAAAACAGAGCAAACATGAGAAGAAGATAAGTGAACTTTGAAGTTGGGGATTTGGTTTTAGCACACCTAAGGAAGGAAAATTTTCCAAAGAGGGAGTATAACAAATTGAAGTTCAAGAAAATTGGAACATGTAGAGTATTAAGGAAATTTTCTGCAAATGCATATGAAACTAAATTACCCCCCGATGTTGGAATATCTCCAATTTTCAATGTTGCTGATTTGTACAAGTATGAAGGTGAAATTGAAAATGATACAAAAGAAGACCAAGAGATATAGGAAATTGACTGAGTAAAATAGTTACCTACAGTAATGGAATTACAGCCAGAAAGGATTTTAGATAAGAAAGTGTTCAAGAAAACCAAAGAACATGAGTACTTTCAGTATTTTGTCAAATGGAAGGATTAGCCAATTGCTGAAGCTACTTGGGTAGCAGAAAACATGCTACAGAAATTGGACAGTTCTGTAGAAGAGCTCATGGACAGGAGCCAATGAAGAATTTTGTCCTCAGGAGTCTGATGTAGGAGCATAAGGCTTGAAGACAAATTCGAAGAATTATTCCAAAAATACAAAAAAATATTACAGGCAAAGGAGTGGGATCCTTTAGCCATCATTTTCCATGTTTTTTTAGTTAAGCATAGAGCTAGAATATAGGATTTGATCATGATGTAATAAATTTTAGTTAGTTAGTTGTAGTGGAGATTCTCGAGGAGAATGCCTCGCAGGACCGATAGGGTTAATCAATTTTAGCCTTTGAATTAGGATCTGATTGTTAGGATGAACCAGTACTTATGTAATTCTCACACTATTATAAGGGGATTTTGACTATTGAAGAAATTTGGCTTTCCTGGAGCGAATCCAGCAAATTGGGAAAATTTGGTTTCTATGTATGTGGATAAGCAATTCCCTGTAAATCCCGAAGGATAATCTCCTTCGAAATCTCTGTGTTATTGTGAAATTCAAAGTTTAAATGGTGTTCTGTGAGATTGAATGAAAGTGTGTTGACTGTGTTAAATTTCCTGTTTTTCTTTTAACTGAGTTTCTCGTGAATTCTAAGTGTATTGAGCAGAAGGTCGAGATCAGCGGAGGAAGATCAAGGATGCAGCGCATGAAGATTGATTTTTGATTGATAGATCTCGATTGAGATAGATCAACGATGTTCAGGTGAGGAAGTTACCTGACAGTTAACGAGTAGAAGTGGGTTAGAGAAACCCACAAGTGGATTTCAGGTGGAGGAAAGGCTGTAAGTGGTAATTCCCCCATTGGCTTCGATTCCATACACACAGTGACACGTCGTAGTGAGGAGAGAGGGGGAAACTGCTTTTCGGGTTGATTTGGAGTGCGCAAGTTAACAGACCGATATGTGTGTGAGCCATTAGATCTGGTGGAGCGAGATCAACGGTTGGCAGACGTGGAGAAAGTTCGAGGTCGAGGAGTGTTGTGATCGTTGGATCTTGAATAGATCAATGGTGAAGAAGTACTGACGAGTTTTTAGAAGGCAAATTTCAAACTTATTAAACTATGGTTTGTACTACCGTTGGGTCTGGACTAGTGGAAGTTTAGCGGAACTCTGCAACTTTAGGAGGGATCTGCTAACCTAGTGGAAGATCTAAAGTTGTCAGTGGATGACAGAGAGCCCATTGAACCAACATATACACCTATAAATAGAATTAGAAGATATAATCTCACAATTTGGGAGATTAACAGTCCTTCCTGCATCTAGACCACCATCAAGTTTAGTGAAATCACAACTTTGATAGGTAATCCTTGTACAATCCAAGTGCCCTAGGTGTTTTTCAGGGCATTGAATCCATATATATAGTCAAAAAACCAATTTAAATAATACAAATCAAGATTTCAACTCAAATTTTTCAGCACCAGAAAGTCCAAAAAGTCGCACTAAAGACAACTCCAATTTCAATATTTGATTTATAAATATTATTAACAATCAATATCAATTTATTTAAATATATTATTATTATTTAACAATTATTACTACATTCCATAACACATATATATATATATATATATATATTTTTTTTTTTTTTAAATAACAAAAGAACAAGAACAATAATAATGATGATGCAACCTCATAACTAACCACAATCACAAAAGGCATATAGCTATCTTGAGCACTTAGGAGCATAGCCCAACTCCCTAAAAATAATTATTAATTTTACTAATATATACCTTCATAAAATATATTATAATTTATGAACTAATATTATAAATTACAAATAAATTTAAAAGTTACCTTTATTTTTAATTTTTATCTTCATAGAACATTAATTTGTAACTAATCATCAATTGTATATTTGTCTAGTTTGTAATTTATCATAAAGGATTACTTAGAAGCATAGCCCAACTCCCTAAAAATAATTATTAATTTTACTAATATATACCTTCACAAAATAATATTATAATTTATGAACTAATATTATAAATTACAAATAAATTTAAAAGTTACCTTTATTTTTAATTTTTATCTTCATAAAACATTAATTTGTAACTAATCATCAATTGTATATTTGTCTAGTTTGTAATTTATCATAAAGGATTTTTGATATATTTTTTAAATGTACATTAACTAATTGTATTTACAAAAAAAATCGTGATTGTATTAAATTGTTATGTTATTAATATTTATATTATTGAAATGATATTAATTTTAAAAAAACATGAAGTTATGATTCACAATTATTCATGATTCTATATTGATTAAAAATATTTATGAAAATAATGATTTAATACTATTTTTTTTAAACAAATTGTTAGGGTCTTAGGGTCTAGGGATCAAAATGTCTTGGCCTCTTCCTGTTCATTTTGGGGATTTGTATGTAAATTTAGCCTATGATCACTGAAGTCATAGTCTAAGGGGTCATTGTGTAAGGTCACTCCAAGTTTTCCATGTCATAAAGGGGTTTTTAATTGCGAAATTAAGTTTGAGTGAATCTAAAGTCCGTGAGAGGGTCATAAGGTCATAGTTCCAAATCAGTAATCACGTAGGGATAAAGAGTAATTGAGGGTTCAAAGGGTATTTTCATGGGGGTATTATTTATAACAAGTCAAAACCATGACAGTCAGTTAATGTTCTACGGGTCTGTTAGTGGTGTCCATCATTCACATGTCACCATTCCCACATCACCATTCGTAATTCATAATTCCCTTTTATGTACTCATTTCATGCACCATTTATCATCATGTCACCCCTCAATTCACCTCTCATCATCATTGTCATTACACCCCCTAAATTCAAAAGTCATCGTCATAATTCATAATTCATGTGGAAGAAGGTCACTATGCACTTACTGCGCAAACTGAGAACAACCACTATGTAGGTATGCAAGAATTGAGGGAAACACTCAGACAGTGCTGCATCATCACCACATCATATCAAGAAAAATTACCCACCCAGCCTTGCATAGAACCATCTGTAACAATATCAACCATGGATGGTTTTCTACTCTCTGTGCTTCGAAATTCATTGTTTTAGATATAATTTTAAAACGCTTCTTCTAACCAATTGGAGTCGAATTTTAAAAAACAGAAATAGTTTTTTCTCAAGAACGGGTCAAAGAAAAAAGACTTCCTCTATTTCCTTCACATTTGTCATATATTGGGAGATTAAAATGCATCTTTAAAGCCTTTTTTTCAAACTCTGCAATTTAATGTTTTAGCCATGAGTTTGGGGAACCTATTATGAGGATATGGTGCATAATTTGAGGAAACTAAGAAAGGTTTCTCTCAAAAACATGTTATTATACAAAAACTTGTCTCAGTTTTTACACAAGTGTCGTAGTTTGGTAATTACAGGTGCCACTTGGAGACCCTTTTTCACAATTCTTTGCTAACAAACTTCTGAAAGTTTTGAAATTCGATTTGTCAATGTGAATATTTTTGGAGTTTTGATTCGTGATGAGAGTTATAAGGTATAGGTGATGAATTGTTGGATTTTTCTTTGTTTTGGAGCAGGAAATAATAGTCAAACTCATAAATTTAAATTTTGTTGTGCAACTAGTGACTAGGCAGTTCTGAGCTTTGCACACATGGGAAGAGGCATTAGATGGGTCCTAGTCCAACTCAATAACCTTGTCATCATCCTCATCACATCGGTTTCACTTGGTGTATCCTATGTCTATGCTAATATGGAGCGTACTACGCAACTCATCTTTCATTTTTTGTCTTTTCAGTTAGATTTGGACCTTACTATTGTGATGTTGGTGATATGGATAGAAAGGAAAGAATAGGGATCAAACAAGTAGATAAGATAAGGATGATTTTTATCAAAAAGATGTTGCAATTTTATACTTAGCGTTATCTTATATTTTAGCTTTTAAAAATTGACGTTTCTAAGTTGAGATGATTTGATCCTCTTAGTGGATGAAAGATACATTGTATTTAATTCCTAGTTTTCCAGTATGCCTAAATGTATTTAAACTGAACCAGACATGGAAAAAAGGGTTTGATTGGGTTAGTGTGTGAGAGATAGTTCATGGTATACAAACTATAAATATTTTTTGAGATTAATGAATCTTATGCAATTCAGAAGTACTTGATCTTGGTTTTCAGAGATTCATGTGACTATGTTCTTTATGTATGTTTCGTGTCCCAGTATATGTTTCATGTTCGATATAAGTTTGATCTCAATATTTCTTTCCTTTATATGTTGTATAATTAATGTATATGTATCAAAACTCATCAGGAATTTGATGCTCTATTTATATATTTTATTAATTCTTCTATTGTGTGCTTGATCTACTTAGGATTCATCTTGGTTAGATTCCTTGAGTTTGAAGAATTCATTTCCTTTCTTTAAATCTATTATGTACAATGACCTTTCTATCATCATAAAGAATATTTTCTACCTTTCCTCTGAAAGTTAACTAAATCAAGCAAGTGTTTGCATGATTCATTAATCTCTACCCTCAATGACTCGATGTCCAATGAATTTCAACTCACACCTACCATCAAACCTTCAAAATAAATTCATTTATGTGTCCTTAATAACTAGTCCAAAATATAAAATACCCAGTTATTTAATTGACAAAAAATCTTATAGAGAGAGCCATCTCTAGAGTTGAAAAGTCTAGGTTCCAATTCCACAAGTGGTTTGTGGTTACCCTGTAAACCTTTTCTTAGCCTTGAGGTTCAACTATAGGGTGATAACACAAATCATCACCTTAAACAATTCTATATTATAAAATATTATTTAACTGATGCATTAAAAAATATTAGTAGCATTCATTAAATTAATAATAATTACAAAATAAAATGAAGTTTTAATAAATTGAAAATCAATTTCAACGTAAACACAAAAACACAACAAAAATAAATAAATAACATTACTAACATTTAAAATTCTACATGTAACCCGGATGCGGGTGTCAACAACGACATTTAAATGACAAGACAGACCATCGGCAGGCTGGGAAGCCATCTGGCTTTGTGCTTCATCCTGAGAGCCCACAGCCGCTGGATTAAAAGCACCTTCCAAGTGACATTTAATGTCTCCGAAAGATGTGAAGAGCACTTCTCCTTCATCAACATGGCCCCTGCAAACCGTTTTGTTTCTCCTCCCCTTCTTCATGGTGTTTTTTCTCCGCATGCGGCTGAACTGTGTTTTAGAACTGCTACAGGTAGTCGCTGCCTGATTCTCCCTTGTCAAGATTTTTGTAATGGTTTTCATTTTTCACATGTCATTGTCTTCTTGCTTGTGGTTCGCCCACCCCTACTCCCGCTCAACGTCAGCTTCCTTCCAATTCTTCCACTATCAATTCAACCATGGCTAGCCTCAGGCACCACATGCGTAGTAGACATGGAGGTTTGCGTGGTGGTTTTAACCGCTCTCGAGCTTCTACTAGCTCCTCCTCTAGCTCCTCGGACTCAACTACTAAATTGCCCAACTCGCATAGCTACTCGAACACCAGAAGTGGAAGAGGTTGGAGGAACAATGCTATCCACACTGTGGATCTCCTGCTCCCTCCTCTCTCTGGCCCTCTCAGCACTCAATTTCGCTTCTGCAGTTCCCTATACAGGCCTACAATTACTGCTACCATCATAATTACTTTCAAGGAAGAGTTTGCGACGTGGGCTACTCTGTCCAATTGTGGAAACAAGCAGAATAAGGCAGAGTCAAGTAGTTAGGGGATCAGCAACAAGCACCAAGGAGAAAGCAGTAAGGCTTTGCATGGCAAACACAAAGCTGAAGACACTGGTAAGCAACAGATGGATGTTGTAGGCACGGTGGATGCTCCAACTGTTCAAGGTCGAGACGCATATGAAGAGGATGATGATTGGTATCATTTTGCCTATTGGATTGAGGAAGAGCCAGCTCCGGAGGAACCACCAGCCTAACACGTGGCCTCATGCAAAGGTTTCCGGCTCCCAGGTGGATTCGTCTCACTGTTTTGTGGTTTCTTGAGCTCGCGCAAAGGTACCCGGCTTCCAGGTGGATATGTTTCTATGTTTCGTGGTTTTGTGGTCTGAATGTGTTGTTTCTGAATGATATGTGTCATGAATTCTCTGGTTAACTCTCTGCCAGATGGAAATGTCATACTATTACTTGGTTAGGTCCCTGTCTTTTTGGTTCAGGATTTGCATTCCTCTTTGTTCATTTTGGAAAACCAAGGTCTAGATGTTCAATGGCCGGTTTCCCCCATAACAGGGGCAGTCTTTAAAGTTTCTTGGACTGGTTTCCCCTCTGTTGGGGCAATCCATTACCAACAGTTGCATTTTGTGATGATGGCTGATGCTTAACGCCTCTCAGATCAGGTTTCTCTGTAACTTTTTGTATCATATTAATAGATCAACACTACTTAGAAAAAAAAAATTCTACATGTAATTAATTCTAAATTAATTTCTAAGTTGTACTTTATTATAAGGACTTTTTGACCTATTTTATAATTTTATATTGAATAATTGTGTTTAAGAAATAAAAGGTCATAGTGATTTGTGATGTCATAATTATTTGTAGTGTTAATGAAATAGAATAGTGTAAACTTGTGGGTTTTTAAATATATATTGAATAAAAATACTTTAAAAAATCTAGAGTCATAGTTATTTGTGATATTGTGAGGGTCTTTAATTAACTAATTAATTATCATTAATTAATTAATCCATTTATTAATTAACCATATTAATATCTATTTTAACCCTATAATAATAACTATTATCAATATTTACCTTTTAAATAATAGTTCTAACCTATTTTAATTTTACTCAAAATGATTTTGATAATTATTTTAATTAAAAATAAAAAATTTAGCCCTAACTTATTTATTATATATAACTAAATATATAATAAATAAATATTAAATATTAAATCCCTGATTAATATTTTCAATTATATTCTAAATACAATATTCTTGGATTAATTTAATCTTTTCTAATTATGTTCATTATTAATATTATTAATTCTAATTTTTTATTATTAACTATTAGATTAATAAATATGAATTATTAATAATGATATCAATAATATTTTATAGCAATTAATTTCCTCTGAAGTTTAAGCCTACTCTAAAAATTAATAAATTAATAATAAAAATTATACCTTCATATATAATAAATACAAAAATAAAAATAAAAATAAAATTTTCCTAGATTAATAACTTTCTTTCATTAATTATGATGGTTTTTTATTACTACTTTTTTATATTAATTAATGACAATAATAATAATTATTTCAATTAATATCATTATTAATTAATATTTTTGATTAATTTTCTAGATTTAATTCTTTTAACATAATCTTTCATCATTTTAATATCATTAATCCTAAATATTATAAAAATAAAAATAAATAAATAAAATAATTAATTAATTAAATTAATTAATTAATTAAATTAATCAGTCAGCCGACTTCTCATCAAATTAATTGTTTTTCAAATATTGAGAGCCGACCTTCATCTTTTCTCTCCCCATTACTATTTAAACCCTAAAGCAGCTCTTCCTCTATCAAGCATTCAAGTTGTCGTGATGATGGATCCCGGTTGGGATTTGAAACATTGGCAGAAAATGGTTCTTACTGTGGATTCTCCGGCGACTAAGTCGAAAAAAAATAAAAGGTCTTTATATTTTTAAAACATTTTGTTTAAAATATTTATGAAAATTTTATTTCAAAAAAAATCTAAAAACTCAATACCATAAAATTTCATTAACATTAAATGTAAACATATAACAATTATATTAAAAAAAATCGATTTTCCAATTATTACCACAAACCATAAATATATATTAAATTAACAATTAACATCAATTTACTTAAAGAAATTATTATTATTACCTTGACAAAAAACAATATATAAATATGTTAAAAAAAAAACATAGGAAAAAAATCCTGATCACACGAGGACATAGCTATCTTGAGGATTTTAGAAGGACTAACTTCATTCCCTAAAAACAAATACTATGTTCATTTAATACATGATTTGAGTGTCTATAAATAATGATATAATTTACAGATAAAAAAAATAATTACATATTGTATTTCTCAATTAACTTCATTCTCCAACTCCATTTAAAGATACCTAAAAATATTATATTAGTAATAGAGCATAAAATGCACAATAATAATTAGAAAACAATACATTGTTTAAATTTTGAAAAATAATTTATAATAAAATTAAAATTAAGGAAAAAATAAATTGAAAAATAAAATATAATAAAATTAAGAAAAAATATAATAAAATTGAAGGAATGATTTAACACATTGAAAAAATTAAAATGATTTCTATTTAAAATTTAAAATCGATAGAAATCTTAAATATACTAAGATTAACCAAAAGAAATTGTTATTTAATTACTGATTTTCAAAATAAAAACACAAAATCAAATAAACCCTAACCTATCTTATGTCACTGAAAAATACTATAGACTTATCTCGAGGGTGAAGAAAGTGATGGATTCCAATTCCTTCAGCTTCAACGACCCATGCATACACCAACTGAGACTTCGGTTTTTACAGAATGATAAAAAAGTATTTGAATGAGGGCTTTTAAGATTGATGTGAAATATGATAAAGAATCGTACCAGATTCATACAAGTTCGTGTTGCACACGGCATACCTGCCGAAAATAGCTTGTATATTAATTTGGATTGAAATAATAAGCGAAGTCGATTGACCAAGTTCAAAAGAAGCATAGGACACATGACTAACCAAGTATTAGTTTCCAGTTTGACCATACATTGCTAGTCTTCGGCTCGGCTGCTTCTTAGACTGGAACTTCATTAGTCCAGTCAATAAATCCAACGAGAAGCGTAACTGTATCTACCTAGTCAAGAGGCGAAATTGTTTCCACAACAAGGCTCTCTCTATGAACTGACGCTCTATAACAGCTAGGGACAAGCATTCAGCCCGCCATTGCGAGACACCCAGACATCCAGCAACATGCAAAACACACAACCACTACGTGTGCCCGTCTGCCCACCTGTTCGCACAAGACATTAATAAAGGTCTTCATTATCAGTTAAAGCTTAACAAATCTATATATTGTGTTAAATCCAACTATTTCAATTTTTAGTTAACCTTTTTTTTTCGGATAAAGCTGAACAAATTTATATATCGTGTAAAATACAACAACGATTGGAACAATATTTAATCTGTACCATTTCCCTTTTTAACAAACATATATGGCATGCAAAATTTAAATACAATCGGAACAATATTTTCTCTGACATTTTGTTTTCTCTCGAACTATATCAACCACATTGTGTAATAGACAGAAAACAATAATTCATCGAATGCATCTTGTTGCAAAATGTAATCATGCACGTGAAGGCTTTTGTATTTCTAAAAGAAACAACCAGATTAATTCTCGGTGTGGCGCTAGGCATAGGCATGTTCACCATGGCATAATCAGACGAGTTGAAAATGGATACAACCAGATTAATTCTTAGTGTGGTGCTAGGCATAGGCATGTTCACCATGGCATAATCAAACGAGTTGAAAATGCATGCTATGGACCAGATCGAGGGGCCGGTTCTATATATTGGATCACTTGCCCTTTAACTTTCCAACGGGAAAAGTGTCTGGCTTGGCGTTTCATCTTATTCAGCTATGATGTAAGTCCTTAATTTATTTAACGTAGCTATTATGCACTAAATTTATTTTTCTAGGCGAGGATACTAGACATTGGATTGACGAGCTTGTTCGGCTGCAGACTAATGGCTTCGTTACACAACATTGCGCTAACTTCATTGAAGAAATTACTATGGATGGTTGCTCAAGGTTAAGGATATGGTAGCTGGAAATTTGGCCATGCCATCGTAGATGTGGTTCACTATTTATCGGGAAAAATAAAATTCACTACACTATTTATGGATTGAATGCTAATTTGTGGTTAAATAAATTGACCTAATCCTTAAAACTTGATAAAAACCAATTTCTATTTCTATAAAATTTTGTTCTCAGCTAATATGTTTCTAATCAATTTCTTTGACAACAATGCAGTAGATCTATTAAATGCAATGATTCTATACTAGACAACACAGACCCATCTAAAACCATGTCTGATATTCACCTAGAGTGTATGAACCTGGTGGACTTTTGTCTCGCAACCAGGTCCGGAGATGGTTTAGATGGGTCTCTGTGCTAGTTTATCATGTTCTGACCTTGTACATGGATCTCCCATTGCCAAAAATGAAGTCTATGGATCCTTCAATGTAACACTCCTTGAAATAATGGCGGCCTTCGTCGTCACACAGTGTATCCTGCGCACCATAAAATCCACACCCCAGGAAATAGGCCTTGTCCCCAGATATTCTGAATGCAACTGCTTGCCATCCTTCCATTCCAGGCATGGGTGCTGGAGCTGTGTTCTGCATTGACATTGACAGCACCATTTAAGCATTATTTTTATATGAAATCTACAATCAAATTAAGTTGTTATAACAATTATTAGAATTCACCATTAACCATTTCTGCACCTTGAAACTAATATTCCTGGCAGAAAAATTGTTAGCCAGCACTGTGACAGTAGCGTTGTGGTATGTACGCAGCTGCTGCCCCGTTGGGTCCAGGTCGCTGGCTCTGTTGTGCCATTCAATTATCGTGAATTCCTTCCCTGCACCTTGAAATGTAATGTATGGCTTTGTTGCAGGAATCAACCAATAGACTCTAAAGCACTGCGAACATTTTTAAAACTAGGTATGATCTGGAATATAAAAATAATGTGAACAACTCAAACGAAGCTGTGGAAGACATCAGGTTATGTTGAAAAAAAGAAGCATAATATTCTCGTCTCATCTGCATCTTCAATGAAACCTGCCCTTCACCTGTTGCAAATCAGAGTTCGTTGTTTGAACAAGGGAAAAATCAATCTGCATGCAAAGTAATTTAAGAAAGAGAGCTTTATCGGAAATGACCTGAACATCACTGTCGATTGACATGACACTGGTTTAAAAACTCTTGCGATTTCGTCCAACTTCAATATGAAATCAAAACAATAAATAAAAAAGAGAAAACACTTCCATAAATAACAACTCCTAACCATTCTCGATGTAGATATCTATTACTAAAACATATCTAAATATAGACTAAAAGAGATACACAAAAGCATACCTATCCATCTATGCTCTGCTCTGTATCGTGCAATAAAATAAAATTGCCCAGCCAAACTATGCAAACAATCATACAAAAACGCCCAATCAAAACAATTTTACCTACTTGGTGTCCATTAATTCATCCAACACCCAAAAGAGACAACAATTCTCTTAGGGTTTCATACAAATGCAGGAAAAGCCATGACTGGCGATCTATCTTCTTCTGTCCATCCCGCGACCATACAGAATTATATTGACAAAAAAATGCAAATACCAAGAGAAATGGTGAAGAAAATTATGCTAACCCTAATACTCTACGGGTTTAGCAGTTCACATATACCAAGAATGACCGAATGGGTGCACACCTAAAAGAATGAAGGAGCCGCAAGAACGTACAAAACCAACCATCGGATTGCACATTCAGATTCTTCTTGTCTAATCCCACTTGCCATCTACTTTCGAAATTCACTGAACCATTTAAACATAGCTATTTTTTTTTTTCCTGACAAAGAACAGGGTGTCCTATTGATTTGCGTTGACATATGGGAAGGTAAACCGCAAGGGGAAAAAAGAAGAAGACATAAACCAAAGCTTCCCGTCCAATCTTTCTCATTGGCGAGCCCTCCTCTTCACCTGTTCCAAATCAACCAGGTTAAAACGGATAAGCAATAACTGCCAAAAAAAAAAAAGCATCATCTCTAAAGGTAAAGCTCTTGTGATAACGCACAACTTCACCGTGAATAAAAAGAGTTTTGATGAAAATTCACTGTACAAATTTATTAAAAAGACATATCTAAATATGTATAAATTGAAAAACAAATGCATATCTTCACCTCCACTCAGAATGGGCAACACAAAATTTATCTCTAACGACTCTTCTGCTCTCCATACAGCCACAAAATACAAAATAAAATCATGAGGGCATACAAGCATGCTTGCAGAATATGTACCTGCAGAGACTCGGAGAAATCGAATTAGATTGTTTTCTCCTTTTCGAGGCTAAAAGGTGTCTGAGGAGAGAAGAATCTAGAAGTATCATACCTAAAAGAAAGAATGAGATGAATGGATGTACCATACACCAATCAATACATTGCACGTCTTTGTTTTGCAAGTCATTTAAATGCAGGATTAAAAAGATACATAAACACACGCATTGATAGCCATTATCTAGTACGCGGCTTTTCACTGTACAAATTTATTTGATAAAACATATCTGAATATATATAAATTGAAAAACAAATACATATCTTCACCTCCTCTCATAATGGCAACACGGATTTTATCCCTGCCGACTCTTGTGCTCTGCATACACAAAATACAAAAGAAAATCATGAGTGCAAACAATGCGTGCCTATAGAATATGAATCTGCAGAGACTATGAAAAATTAAATTAGAATGTTTTCTCCTTTTTGAGGGAAAGAGGAATCGGTAAGTGGCATACCTAAAATGAGATGAATGGATGTACCATCCACCACTCTGTACATTTCATGTCCTTATTCTTCGTCGTCTTCACGTGTGTCATGTACTCTTTACTAAATTCCCTGCAAACCATTTAAACCTATGCTTAAAAGGATTTGACAGAGAACCACGGTGTCTACAGCACATTGATAGGGATAAATATATTAACAAGTCAAAAAACATAAGACATTAAGAAAAGGGCTATAGTATTATCTTATCGGTCAATGGCAAACCCTGCATTATGTGAAGTTTTCACCTATGTACGAGACGGAGCATGTTAGCCATCTGGAGCATATTCAATGAAATGAGTTACCAAACCAACCCTAATGAGTGACAGGTGTTAGATTTAGGGTTCTCCAAATGTAAGGCTAGGATCGTCGTATAGTTTTCATTGAAGATTCCCAAGATGAAAACAAAACCCTGCAACTTAGCAACTTAGCATATGTTAAAAGGGACGATTACATATGAAAACGAAACCCTGCAATAAGACCTCCGTAACAAAACTTTGGATAAAATTTTTGTTTGACCAAATGTTTTTTAAAAACATTGGGTAAATAGATCAGTCCACCCAAATTAATATGATACTCCAAAAACTTTGGATAAAGGCCAAACTTCGCTTAAAAGCAAGTTCGACGTCGGCAATAAGACCCCAAAGCTGAATGGCCAATGAAAACCATCGAAAAATATTTAAATGATTTTAAAAATTCACTTTTTGCGTAAAAATTTGGTTAAAGTATTGAATAGCGGTTGATATTTAAAAAGTCAAACGAAATTAATTCGTAGTCAAAGCGATATTGATCGCTATATACCTGCTTCGGCAGGTATAATAAGACTAGTATCTACAATATTACATTTATTCATCCAATGTTATTTTATTTTATTCAAGAGATTTTGCAAAAACTAGCCGCTATTATTAGCTATTAACTTATTATTATTATTCACTATTAATTGATTATTAATTTGAAATTATTGTTAACTATTAACTTATTAACTGATTAATTTGAGAGTTGAATATTGGGTAATTGTTTAACATTAAATTTAAAAGTGCAGAGTGGTGCAAAGTGACACCTAAGGAACTGTTTCTCAAAGAGAACGGTACCAAGTAATTAAAAAGTCATAAAAATAACTTAATTATAACTTTATTATTATTGTTATTATTAATGATAAAAATAATTAATGTATAACTTAAACATGTATACATTTTAAAAATTATATAATAAGATTCTTTATCATGGAGATTCATCCACACTTTATTAGAGAGATTCCTAATTTATAATACCATGGCTTTATTATGTCAATAAGCATGTCTATTTTGGATTATGGCTTCTAGAATTTGAATTTAATTAGCAATAATTATTAGCTAGATTGTAGAGATTTAACCTCCATGAAATATTTTAGAGTATTCTTCGTAATTGATGAGCCTCATCATTGGGTAATTATATGGACCTTAATTCACCTCCTAGTTTAGTCAAACCAACCATTCTCACAAGTTATTGCATACTTTCGATTTTTTTTGTTTATGAGATGAGTTAGAGTTGGATATTTTGCTTTGTGGTCTAATGCACATTTAATGCATGATTAAAGGATAAAAGCAAGGAATTTTGGCAAATACCTTGGTGAAAACTCGAAAGGGACAAGGGAGAGGAATTATAAGAGGTAAATCCTCCCATTTACTACCCCTCCATTTGAATATTCCTCCATCAGCTCGGAGTGCAAACAACCAAATCATGAGGACTAGAAGGCAGTCAAGCAAGTAAAAGTCAAAACACTAGTTTATCTAGAGTTTGGGAGCCGAGCCTCCCTAATTTTAAGGAAGTTGTTGGAGACTTCGGATGTATAAGTAGAGAGGCCTAGGACATTAGTAGGATTCAGATTTTTTATTGTAAAACTTTACTCTATTTTCGAGCTGCAAGACTTGTGATAGTTTTTGATGTAATCTATTGTTTTGATAATAAGAATGAGTTTTGTTTTGAGCCAACACTCGGTTAACTCAAAGAGCTAAAGCTCTTGGGTTAAGGCCCAACCCTAGCAGCCAAAGCTCCTCTTTATTGTACATGTATGCTAGGATAGATTTATGGTTTAATCATTCATTTTCTTAAGTAGCTGCATTTTCATTACAGTAGTGTATCATAGATTTGGTTGTGTTTTGGTTTCCTTCCATTTGTGCCTCCTTTCAATTAGCAGGCTAGCAAGCAGAAAAAGATCACCATAAGGTTGTCAGCAGGTGTCTCAGCCTCACCTCCTCCCTCTGGGACCATGACTTGAGGAAGAGACCCTTCAGCAACCCCAAAAACACAAATTTCTAGTTCTTGCATGAGCTTTGGAGTTTTTCATCTTGATTCAGTACTTGGTTTATTTCATCGTTATCTTTTTCCATCACTGTTTTTGTAATAATATTTCACTCATATTCTCATTTCCTTCAGCACTTTCTTCATGCATAATATATGCGGAAGCTAACAAATCACGTATTAATCATATTATACTCATAGATTTCCTTATCGTCTGATCCACAACAAACCTGACTAATCACCGTCAACCGCATGTCGCATATTCATTTCAACGTTTGACTTTAGGCGCTCTAAATCTCCACCGTCGACCTGTTTTTCTTGATCCAATGGCCATCGCATCACTTGCTCGCCAACTATCTTGGCCGATCTCCACTGTTGATCAATCCTGCATGATCCAATGGCTATCACGCAATTTTGCGTGAATTCTTGCACGACTGATATTTGATCAAGAGCACACAGGAAAAGTGGTTTTCCCGTGCTACGTGTCACTCACTTAGGCTAATCACGTGAAATTTAGGAATTCCGCTTACAACTCTTAGGGCGCGCGAGATACTGCTTACCATCTACGAAGACCGCTCCATCATTCCGCACGTTTTCCACCCTTCTATCGACATGTGACTTGATGTGATCCATCCATCTATTAACATAATCTCCTACGATATGATCTATGCTACTCATCTTTCGTTAATACCGTTGATCTGACTGATCCAACAGTTCCTGTGCATTGCTACTTCGTTACATCTTCCTTTCATTGATTTTGATCTTCGATTTCTCTTCCGCTTAACTCCTTCCCGAACGTTTCTCTATGTATTATTTAAACGCTTCCACTCCTAAGATTTGATTTGGTTACTCAATCAGACTCCAACACTGTCTGATCATCGCAATACTCCTTTTAGCACTGTCCTCTCTCTCGGATTCTTGTTGAATTCCCTGCACACGTATGTTATGCAGAATTACTCTAATCCACACACAGTTCATAATTTAATTACTCAATATACACCACACTATCCAAACACTCCATAGACCTTCTAGCCATCCTCAACCACCTCCCATCCACCTATCACATTTACAAGAACAATTAAATTGCATGCTTGATTTTACCAGAAAAACCAAAAAAAGTGAAAACAGATTTAGTTTAGTTTCCTTTCTTACACATCAATATGGATTGATGCTCTTTACTTCTGTAACTTAGATAGTAGCATTAGGTTAGTGTTGATTTAGCAATTCTGCTTAGCATAGCTGTTTAAATGGTTAAGTAGGATATGGTGTGATTTAGAATTACATGTTGTTTTCTTCATTGCTACAGTAGAGTAGCTCTCTTAGAATATATTTTCTCTTCCTCCATCAAAGAATCAAGCTTCTTCTGACTCTATAGAAGTCTGGCTTGGAACCCTAGGGTCTCTCGCCAAATGAATTGTGACAACAGGCAGGACCTTCACTTTTACTTGTGCATATAGCATTGTCACCTCCAAGTTTGTACAAACCCCGGGTTGATAATTAAAGTTGGTAGCCCAGGAGTTGCAACATCCTTGCTACAATATTGATGCTCATCACTTTTTGGCACCGTTGGCGGGGAGGTGTCTGAGTAGAATGTGATTACTACTTTCTTTTCTTCTATTTCTAGTCTCCAATTTTCTGCCATTAGTTTATTTCTACAAAAGTAATCTAGTAGTCTCCTTTATTTCATTTGTCATTATCTTCTTTCCTTTCCATTCTGCAAGTAGAATTTCAATTCAAAAAGTAGTTTTTTTCTGTCAGTAGTTTTAATTCAATCAGCAATTTCATTTCCGCAAAGTACTTTCCAGCTTAAAAAAATATTACAAAAACCAACCCAAAAACATTTCCTTTCATGCCTCGTAGGAATAGGGACAATTTAGGGAAATTCTTGCCAAATACCCCCACTGCATTCAACAGCCAACCTTATCTCTTCTTCGGTGGCTGTAAACTGGAGGAACCTTTAGGCAAGCAACCTGACATATTTGAAGAACCTACAGGGGAAGAAGAAGAAGAGGAACCCATTCCTACTGAACCAATGGCTGAAAACTAAAATGACAGAGGGAATAGAGAGAGAGTTGAGGGTGTCTTCCCCATCAGGGAAACCAATAGGGACACCAAGATGAAGAATATAAGCCCCTCTGCCCTACCTCATTTCCATGGCCTGACCACAGAGGACCCCGACACTTTCCTATTTGAGTTTGTTGTTATATGTTGAACCTATGACTATACAGATGATGAGAAAAAATTAAAATTGTTTCCATCTACCCTCAAGAATGTAGCATTGCACTGGTTCATGGGTTTACCTGGAGATAGCATCACAACTTGGGCTTAGATGCAGCAGGCTTTTAACAGCAAATATCGGGACTACGGTAGGTCAAAGGATACTAAAGAAGAAATTTTCATGATGACCATGGGCCAGGATGAATCCTTAGAAGACTACGAAGAAAGATTCCAGCTCAGTTACAAAAGGGCCAGGTGCACACTTGACCCCGAGTCACTAAAGCTGGTCCTTCTTAGAGGAGTAAGGGAATATCTTCTGGATACCTTACATTTGTTAGCAAGAGGAGATATCTACCAATTACCCTATGAGGATATCAAGACTGTCTTTAGAAACCATTCTAGGGAAGCTAGGAAAAAGGGGAGGAGTAGTCAACCTATGGCCAGTACATCATCTTCCAACTCATCCATCAAGGGTGAAATTGGTAATATGCTAAAAGATTTCAAAAGTGAGATGCTGCAAACTCTTGTCTTGCAATTGGACACCATGAACATCAAAAGGAAGCAAGAGGAAGCAGAGAGAGAATTATCCATCTTTTGCCCTAGATGCACCAGGAGGCATCCTAGGAACAAATGTCCATTGAACTGCATTGAGATTTGCTCAGTCTGTGAAGAAAACCACTCCATAGACAAGTGTCCTTCTTTACCCGGACTCAAAGTTGTATATCAAGGAGCTGAAGTGGTCATTGAGTAGCTTTGCTACATCAACCAAAGGAGACCTCTTAGGCCTAGACCATACTAGCAGGGTATGCAAGGGTCATCCCATGCATATTACAACCCTAACCAAACCATAACTATACCTTCTTGGGGACCCCCTTCTCATCCTTCCTAGTCTACACCCCCTCCTTGGTCCTATGCATCTCAGTATCATTCCCAGCCAGCCAGCTAGTCATTTCAACCTTATGTTCCACCACAACCTCAGTGGAATGCCCCACTCTAGGGGTGGAGGCCCCAATACAATAATGCTCCAGCTCTATTGCCTCCACCACCTACCCAACCACAACTCCTACACTCTGCTCCACCCAGGCAACCCTATATGCCTGCCCAGCCAAATCCGAACCTGAACAATAGGCAAGCTCAACAAGTATACAATGGAGAGACATCATACCTAGCTTATGTTGTAGAAATCCAGGAGATCAACCTAATTTCTAGGAGAATTCTCCTAGATAACCAACGTCCCTCTCCACATAGAGAGGTTGAGGAAGAAAGAGAGGAAAGCAACCTTAAAGTAAATCCACCCTTTCTTGAGAGATTAGCTCAACCACTCTCACCTACCCTAGAATAAATTGAACTTCTGGGAGAATTGAAAATGTATGTGTAAAGATCCCCCTTCTCCAGGCAATAAAAGATGTTACCATTTACAATAATTTGATTAAGGAGAAATGCTTCAAGTATCCAAGAAGAAGAAAAAGGGATGACCCTACCATTAATGTCATTGGGCAGTTGTCCGACTTAATGTTGGGGCAAGTAATATGTCTGAAATATTTGGACCCTGGAAGCCCTGTAGTAGATGTGCA
Organism: Pinus tabuliformis; assembly: GCA_031772625.1. Classification (NCBI taxonomy): domain Eukaryota; kingdom Viridiplantae; phylum Streptophyta; class Pinopsida; order Pinales; family Pinaceae; genus Pinus; species Pinus tabuliformis. Next base: position 160,830,959 of record CM062804.1, on the reverse strand, counting down.
CATCAATGGTACCATCGTCCCACACACTTTGATCGATCTTGGGGCTATCATTAATGTGATGACCAAAGACACCATGCTCAAGCTCAGCCTCCGGGGGTCATTGAGGAAGACCAAAATAGCTCTGCAACTTGTAGACTGTTCCACAGTCACCCCCAAGTGAATTGTGGAGGATGTGATGGTCTCCATTAACTCCTGGGAGTGCCCTGCAGATTTTCTAGTTCTCCAGCCTAAGGCTAAACTTACTGGTTACGCTCTCATCCTTGGGAGGCCATGGCTGGCCACAACCGATGCTTACATTAGCTGCAGAGCTGGGAATATGACCATCAAGAACGGGCATATGTCCAAACAGTCAGTCTTATACCCTCCTGCTCAACCTTCTCTAGAGCATGATTTACCTTTATGGTTGGAGGAAGAGGAAGAATATGAGGTTTATTCCACCTAAATTTATGCTTTGGAAGCAACCATATGAGGAGGACAGTAAGATGAGGATGACTTAATTGAACACCTGCTCCAAAGTCCAACTCCTAGATCGTTACCATTAGAAGAAGAAGTAAGGGAAACCCAAAAAAATCATCCAATTGACTTATGTTTGGCTGATTCCAACCCACTCCGTGTCAAAACCATAGAATTCGGCCCAAAGAAAACTTTGAAAATTAATCCATCTCTTTCTGCTCTAGAAGAGGAAAAGTTATGCAACATGTTGAGAGAAAACCTAGAAGCCTTTGCTTGGAGTTACAAGGAAATGAAGGGAGTACACCACTCAGCGTGTACTCACCACATATACATCAAAGAAGGTTGCAAGTTGATCTGGAAACCACAAAGGAGGATGAATCCAACTCTTAAAGATATAGTCAAAGAAGAACTGCAAAAACTGCTAGATGCAGGATTCATTTACCCTATCTCTGACAGTGAGTGGGTCTCTCCTCTAGTGTTAGTTCCCAAGAAAAATGGTAAGTGGAGGATTTGTGTCGATTACAGGGAGTTGAACAAAGCCACAAAGAAGGATCATTTTCCCCTACCCTTCATTGACCAAGTGCTAGATGGTATGGTAGGGAAGAAGTTTTTTTCTTTCCTAGATGGATTTAGTTGGTACAACCAAATCCAAATCTGCCCAAAAGACTAGGATAAGACCACATTCACCTGTCCTTGGGGTATTTGTGCCTATATGGTCCTTCCTTTTGGCCTATGCAATGCTCCTATCACTTTCTAGAGAAAAGTCTTGAGTATTTTCATTGAATTAGTACATGATGCAGTGGAAATTTATATGGATGATTTTACACCTTATGGCTATGATTTTCAAGAAGCCCTGACTAAACTAGGAAAAGTATTGCACAAATGCATTGAAATGAATCTGTCTCTCAGTTTGGAAAAATGTGAATTCTTAATGACTGAAGGGACCGTGCTAGGTCATTCAATATCTCAACAAGGACTGCAAGTGGACCCAAAAAAAGTAGCAATCATCCAAAGGGTCCCACCTCCGCAAAAGCATAGGGATGTCAGGAGTTTCTTGGGGTTAGCTGGATACTACCGAAGGTTCATAAAGGACTTCAGCAAGTTGGCCTCACCTTTATTTGGGTTGTTGGCCAAAGATTCTGAGTTTATATGGTCAAAAAGTTGTCAAGAGGCCTTAAACATTTTAAGGGGTAAGTTAACCACTGCACCAATTCTTCGAGGCCCAAACTAGGCCCTCCCTTTTCATATTCATGTTGATGCCCCACACAAAGCCATAGGAGCAGCCTTAGGTCAGGCAGAGGAGAAATTGCCCTATGCCATCTATTTTATCAGTAAGAACCTGTCAAAGGCTGAGCTAAATTATACTGTAACTGAAAAGGAACTGCTGGTTGTTGTGCATTCATTAAAAAAATTTAGGCATTACATTAAAGGTTACCAAAAATTTGTGCATACTAACCATGATAAAATCAAATATTTAATGAACAAACTAGATGTGAATGCTAGAATTATAAGAAGGTTTCTTTTATTACATCAGTTTGATCTAACTATTGTTGATAAGCCTAGTAAGGAAAATGTTGTTGCAGACTTTCTATCTAGGATGAATTTTCCTGCAGGTGAAGAAGGAATGGTGGATGACCAGTTACCAGATGAGCATTTTTTTGCTATTTCAGTTCTCTCCCCATGGTTTGCTGATATAGAAAAATATTTGGTATTAGCACAGTTCCCACCAAACTTGTCCTCCAAAGAAAAGAGAAAGATAGTCAGGAAAAGCACCCCCTTCACCTGGATTGGGGGCAATCTTTTCAAAGTTGGCCCAGATCAAATCTTGAGAGGGTGTGTAAGGAAAGAGGAAGTTTTTGACATCCTTCTGACCTATCATGATGGGCCTTGTGGAGGTCACTTTGCAGCAAAGAGGACAACATTCAAAATGTTACAAGCAGGCTATTATTATCCCACTCTTCATCAGGATGTGAAAAGGTACATTAGTCAGTGTGATTGGTGCTAGAGGATGGGAAAGCGTACTGCAAGAGATTAAATGCCCCTACAACCTCAAGTGACTTTCGAGCCATTTGACAAGTGGGACATGGAGTTCATTGGGCCTATCAACCCTCCTTCAAAGAAAAAATAATACATTATTGTGTGCACTAATTATTTGACTAAGTGGGCTGAAACCAAGGTGATTAAGGCAACAACAGAAGAGAAGGTGACTGAGTTCCTAAGGGATAATGGTAGGTTGGTTAGGTCCCCAACATTCATTCTAGACATGATCTAACCCCGCACCTCATCCATTACTATCATCCCTGCACTCACCATTCAAAACAAAAAGAGATCAATTTTTACCAGTTATGAAAAAAAAAAAAAAAGGGAAAACAAAGGACAGTAAGAGAATTACCTGAATGTCCCTTACTCTACACACAGTCCTACTCCCTCTGTCCATTCATTGCAACATCCTCATAGCCCAAGTTGGCAACATGATTAAGAAATTCTAAGGGAGAAGCAGATACAAGACATCTTGTAGGAAATCCTATTGCAGACTATCCCACAGAATATCAATCATCAACTACAGGTCTTCACTAGGATGATCCAAGAGCTCCAGACAACAAACACCAGACAATAGACAATAGAGGAGGAAGAAGAATGACCGCTCAGCAAATAAACAATGCAGCACCTATGATATTTGACTACTTTAGCATGGCATCGATACCACAGGTAAGTATCCCACTCACTCACTCATATGCATCATTTGATCAAAAGTTGTAAGGGTTACGAGGTATTTGGTTTATAAGTGAAAAGGTGGTTAGTTAACTTGGCCACCTTCGTTCAGTCATCACATACAAAACTGGGTGTCCTCTCACATGTGGCTACAGTCAACTCAAAGACAGAGGAGGAGTAGGACAAGAAGTGGTTAACTACTGATCTACGAGGTGGGAGCTGATTACGAGGAGTGGGAATGATGAGGTGGTAGTAGGGACCAATGGTCCAAAAATGGCAACGTACCTCTGCTACCAGCACACCACCTCACCCTAAAAAGCCATAAAGGTAAACAAAACATTGTTTGCATGCATTCATGCATTCCACCTCCTCGAAACTCCCTCACTCAAGTCACTCTCATAACTCTGGCCACCCACTGGAAACAAGGATTAATCATTCTGTAAGAAAATTTATATAGGAGCATGCACAGGAATTCCTACAGGAACAATCTACAGGAGCATTCTACAGGATACACAGAGGTAGTCTCCAGGATAGGCAGAGAGGGGTTCAAGAGGGAATATCACGAGAATTTTCCATTGTCACCATTCTAAAGAGGTAGGATCTAAAAATCCATTTATTGATTGTGACAATATGGTATGCGCCATGTTTGATGAAGCATTGAAGGTTGAAGTCGTCAATGTAGCAGCAAGATATGAAGCGGTTGGAACTGCTTATGAAGTAGTATTTCATCTAGCAACAGTTGATGATTAAGAGAAAGATAAAATGATTGAAGATTTTTTTATGAGAATATCCACTAACAACATAATAGTGGAAGACAACCTCCATGTAGTTGAAAATAAGGTCAGATGTAGAGAAGGAATCTCTCACTGAAGAGAGTCATACTAAAGATTTTTTTAACATTGTTTTTTAATATGCAGGTGTTCAAAATAACATGGGAAAATAAGTTGAAAGCAAGGTTGTTAATAAGTTTCATGTAGATTTGAAACTCATTGAAGAATGGATTCAGAAACGAATAGGACAAATTGAAGCAAGTCTAACTCATGAATATAAAGCACAAGAAGAAAAGCAAAGACAGTTTGAAGATGCAATGTTATGGTAGCAGTTCATGGTTGAACAAATATTTAAATAGGAAGGTATAGTAGAAAAGATCAGATTGTGTTTTAGCACAAATTCAAGAAAAGTCAAAGAAAAATTGCAGCAGGTGTAAGTAAAGGAATATGGAGCATACAACAAGAAATCGCAAAAAAGAATGAAGAAATTTTGAGAATATAAAATTGGGAAGAAGTGAAAAAGAAAATGGAAAATTGTAAAATTCTTGAGTCATTGTAAGCCTAGCTGAGACATAGACTAGCAGGCATGTTTGAGTGATAACTGAGTCAATTTCTATTGTAAGCCTAGCAGGCATAGTTGAGTCATGTTGAGTCATACTATCGTAATTAAGGGGGAATGTTAGAAATTGTAATTACTCCCACAAGTGGAGTTAGCTAAACATAGAGAGTCAGTTAATTGAGTGTTGAGTGTTGAGCATTGAGAGTCGATTTGACCACATCTTGTAAGAAAGAAGAAAGAAGAAACGAATTTAACCATATCTTGTAATGCATTGGCAGAAATTACCACTCCTCAAACTCTCAAGATAGAAGGATATACCAAGAAGAAAAAGGTAATAGTGTTGATTGATTCAGGTAGTACCCATAATTCTATTCATTGTAAGATAGTCAAAGAAGAACTGCAAAAACTGCTAGATGCAGGATTCATTTACCCTATCTCCGACAGTGAGTGGGTCTCTCCTTTAGTGTTAGTTCCCAAGAAAAATGGTAAGTGGAGGATTTGTGTCGATTACAGGGAGTTGAACAAAGCCACAAAGAAGGATCATTTTCCCCTACCCTTCATTGACCAAGTGCTAGATGGCCTGGTAGGGAAGAAGTTTTTTTCTTTCCTAGATGGATTCAGTGGGTACAAACAAATCCAAATCTGCCCATAAGACCAAGATAAGACCACATTCACCTATCCTTGGGGTACTTTTGTCTATGGGGTTCTTCCTTTTGGCCTATTCAATGCTCCTGCCACTTTCCAAAGAGCAGTCTTGAGTATTTTCGCCGAATTAGTACATGATGTGGTGGAAATTTATATGGATGATTTTACACCTTATGCATTTGATTTTCAAGAATCCCTGACTAACCTAGGCAAAGTATTGCACAAATGCATTGAAATGAACCTGTCTCTCAGTCCAGAAAAATGTGAATTCTTAATGATTGAAGGGACCATTCTAGGTCATTCAATATCTCAACAAGGACTGTAGGTGGACCCGAACAGAATATCAATCATCCAAAGGGTCCCACCTCCGCAAAAGCAAAGGGATGTCAAGAGTTTCTTAGGGTTAGCTAGATACTACCTAAGGTTCATAAAGGACTTCAGCAAGTTGGCCTCTCCTTTATTTGGGTTGTTGGCCAAAGATTATGAGTTTATATGGTCAAAAAGTTGTCAAGAGTCCTTAAAAATTTTAATGGTTAAGTTAACAACTGCACCAATTCTTCGAGGCCCAAACTGGGCCCTCCTTTTTCATATTCATGTTGATGCCTCACACAAAGCCACAGGAGCAGCCTTAGGTCAGGCAGAGGAGAAATTTCCCTATGCCATCTATTTTATCAGTAAGAGCCTATCAAAGGCTGAGCTAAATTATATTGTGACCAAAAAGGAACTCCTCGTTGTTGTGCATTCATTAAACAAATTTAGGTATTACATTATAGGCTACCAAACATTTGAGCATACTGACCATGCTACAATCAAATATTTAATGAACAAACTAGATGTGAATGCTAGAATTATAAGATGGTTGTTTTTATTACACCAGTTTGATCTAACTATTATTGACAAGCCTAGTAAGGAAAATGTTGTTGCAGAATTTCTATCTAGGATGAATCTGCCTGTAGGTGAAGAAGGAATGGTGGATGACCAGTTACCAGAAAAGAATTTGTTTGTTATTTCAGTTCTCTCCCCATGGTTTTTTGATATAGAAAACTATTTGGTATCAGCATAGTTCCCACCAAACTTGTCCTCCAAAGAAAAGAGCAAGATAGTCAGGAAAAGCGCCCCCTTCACCTAGATTGGGGGTAATCTTTTCAAACTTGGCCTAGATCAAATCTTGAGAAGGTGTGTAAGGGAAGAGGAATTTTTTGACATCCTTTTGACCTGTCATGATGGGCCTTGTGGAAGTCACTTTGCAGCAAAGAGGCAGCATTCAAAGTGTTACAAGTGGGCTATTATTGGCCCACTCTTCATCAGGATGTGAAAAAGTACATTAGTTAGTGTGATCATGCCAGAGGATGGGAAGGCCTACTCCAAGATATGAAATGCCCCTACAACCTCAAGTGACTTTCGAGCCATCTGACAAGTGGGGCATGGACTTAATTGGGCCTATCAACCCTCCTTCAAAGCAAAAACAATACATTATTGTGTGCACTGATCATTTGACTAAGTGGGCTGAAACCAAGGCGATTAAGGCAACAACAGAAGAGAAGGTGGCTAGGTTCCTAAGGGAGAATGGTAGGTTGGTTAGGTCCCCAACATTCATTCTAGACATGATCTAACCCCTCCCCTCGTCCATTACCATCATCCCTGCACTCACCATTAAAAAAAAAGAGATCAATTTCTGCCAGTTATGAAAAAAAGGAAAAAAGGGAAAACAAAGGAGAGTAAGAGAATTACCTGAATGTCCCTTGCTCCACACACACTCCTACAACCTCTGTCCATTCATTGTAGTGTCCTCACAACCCAAGCCAACAACATGATTAAGAAATTCTAAGGGAGAAGTAGCTACAAGACATCCTATATGAAATCCTGTAGCAACCTATCCCACAGAATATCAATCATCAGCTACAGGTCTTCACTAGGATGATCGAAGAACTCCAGACAGTAGACAACAGATAGCAAAGCGCAACACCTCTGATCTTCGACAACTGCAACATGGCATCGATACCACAGGGAAGTATCCCGCTCACTCACTCATATGCATCATTTGATCAAAAGTTGTAAGCGTTGTGAGGTAATTGGTTTATAAGTGAAAAGGTGGCCAGTTAACTTGGCCACCTTCGTTCAGTCATCACATACAAAACCAGGTGTCCTCTCACATGTGGCTAAAGTCAATTCAAAGATAGAGGAGTAGGAAAATAAGTGGTTAACTATGGATCTGCGAGGTGGGAGCTCATTACGAGGAGTGGGAATGATGAGGTGGTAGTGGGGACCAATGGTCCAAAAATGGAAACGTACCTCTACTGCCAGCACACCACCTCACCCCTAAAAGCCATAAAGGGAAACAAAACACCATTTGCATGCATTCATGCATTCCACCTCTTCGAAACTCCCTCACTCAAGTCACTCTCATAGCTCTAGCCACCCATCGAAAGAAAGGATCCATCGTTCTGCTCGCTCTTGTACCCTATTTTTGGCCTTACTTACTACCTATAGTCCTATCTATATTCGCCTCTTCTATTGTGGTAATTAGCTTTTACACAGGATTCCTTTATAAGCTTTGAATAGAATGGACCTCAGGGAGAGTACCTCTTAGGCCTTCAATGCTTAGAGGTAGCTTTTTTAGCAGAGTTCTCACCTACAGATAATACATTGGTTTTGCTCCCCTATTTGTGTGGTGGGACTCTTGTTTACTTACTTACTTACTACCTCTATTGGACTATTGGTACTCTATTCGCGGTTAGTCCTTATACCTCTATACGCTCTATATATATCACCTATGCTGGTGGCTAGTTATGCTTTGGACCTACGGGGGCTTATCAACTACATACCTGTATTACTATGAAACTGGATAGATAGTCCTTATACCTATAGTTGCTCTAGAACCTACCCTATAAACTCTTAGGGGTCTCTATGCTCAACTGCGATTACTAAAGGACTATGCGATTAGTCCATAAACTGAGGTGGGTGGTTCAACTGAATAAACTGCTGCTTCAACTGTCAATGCTCCCGGAACAGCTATCTATGTACCAAAAGTAGGAACAGGAAGTAATGCTAGGAAAGAAGCTGTTGCTCTAGCTGCCTCTGACTCTATTACTACAGTATCTGGGACTCGATTTGGTTAGGATTCTTACTCTGCTGCTATGGCCTATGTCTCCGTATCCTTTGCTTCTACTGATACTGATGGGTGGGTCCACTGAATCATCAATTGGATCTGCCATAGCTACATGATATGGATGTGTGATTAAGTATGAAGAGTATCTAAGCTCACTATATGGAATGTATAAACCTATGCTTATTCAATATGATGAAACAGACAGTACTTAAGAAACGTGCAACTCTATCTCTTACCACTGTTTACTATCACTCATATCTCTCGGCATTATGAAGTAGTCACATTGATAAGGGTGTTGTATTGATTAGGCAAATAGAGTCATGATAAAGGAACCAACTTGTACATAGTTAACCATTGTAACCAGCTTGTATTGATTACCCGTATTCAGGCATTACATGTATTATGGAATCATAGTGACAAGATTGAACAGTAATGGTTACGTAACTACATAGGTACTTGTATTAGCTTGTATACATGTTTCGATATCACCTGTAATGAATACGGTTTACTCATAGTCACTAAGCATCTTGTCTGTTACCTTATTCAAACCATTAGACTCGTAGTGATTGCACAACTTATACTAGTTATTAGTACAAGATATAAAAACCATTACAATTTGAATGCAGTTGAGTCTATTTTCACTTTTCTCTTGGAAGAGCGTTCTAAACAAATTCCTACAAGAATAGTGATGTAGGAGCATTCAGCCCATGGAAAACCATTGTAAATAATAGACATAGGGGGTCATGTGTTTTTGGGAAATTAGTTTCCTAAATATCAAGTCAAGGAAATATTTAGGCTTTTAAGTGTGATTTAATTAGATAATGGGAGAATATGTAAATGCTCTCAAAATAAATAAATGAGAACATGAGTGGTAGAAGTGAAATCCAATTCTCTAGGAGCAAGAGAGAGCTTTTAGGCATTAAAGAGAGAATAGATGTGGACCATTGAGCAAAATAGGGGACTTTTATATTTTAAAACAGAGAAAAGATGGAGTGGATAAAAGTCTGCCACATATGTATGCATGTAGCAAGCTTTAGGTCTTTTGTTAGAGGACGGGATCAAGTCCTTCATAGTAATCCAATCCAAAGTTTCCATATAAATATATGTAAGCCTACAGCTAGAAGGGGGAGGCCACTAATGTTGAAAATCAAGCATGTGTGTGTGAGCGAGACCAAGGAGTCTCGAATGTAATCTTTGCGTTTACATTAATATATATTCAAAATTATTCCTGATTGTGTAAAAGAGTTGAATGCGTGTTTAAGTGCTGGTTTGTATGTGAACTCGTAGGCTTTGTGACAGGGGGTTATAGACAGAGTTCCGCGGAACACGCAAAGAAAGAGAGGAGGTCGATTCATTAGAATCGAAATGGACCATCGAGTCTAATTGAAGTGGCAAAGTGAAGCTCTAGAGAGGTAGCAAAGTGAGGATTCACTAAGGAGTAGGCTCAAAGTGTTTGAGCAATGGAAAGGTAGAAGTCAAAGCCTTGAATAAAACAAAGAAACCACAGAAAACCCACAGAAACAACGGAGAAATTCCAAGTAAAAGGAATAAACAGAGAATTGCAAAGTGACACTCAGCAACCATTAGATCTCATAGATCAATGACTGTGATTTAATCACATCAGCGGGATATCCTTTTAAATGGATCGGAATGAGCCTTGGAGAATTGTGAAGAGTGAGCAATCATTAATCACAAACCGTTGGATCGTGGCCAGATCAACAGTCACAATTTAAAATCACAATCGGAAGTCGAAGGTGACAAGGGTCAACAGTTATGAGTGTTGTGATATCGTCGACAGTGATAATCGGTGATCGACGTTGACAATATATCGACGTTGGTGGAGATTGGGGTTATAAGCAGACAAAATTGGGAACAGACCCGACAGTATTTGAGAACGCAAACACATAACATTTGAAGTCTCGTACACGAGTTGGCGTGGAATTTCCTTTGTATTTCCCGTCTTTCCTCTGTATTATGTTAAAGTGATGTGCGAGTCTTTTAAGACTCAAATATATATTAATGTCTCTGATAACTGCATATCGGAGCAGAAAGGGTATTGATATACATATAAGTGGAGACACGATAAGAAATTGTGATGAGGTTAGCCTCGAGGTCTGTGCTAAGGCTGTATCCAAAGCGGAAATTGTGTTTTGGGAGTATTTTCCTTTGTAAATGGATTTTCCCTTTTTAATGGGTTACAAAGTGGAAAGAGTGCCGATAGGAGGTTTCAGGTGGGGTGATTGAAGTTCTGTTACAAAGGAACGGTATAAGAGGGCCACTTGACCATTTATGGTCTGAAGGTTTGACTCCATTGTAGAGTCAGAAACCTGGGACAGTTGTGGATTTATTATTGACAAAATGCATACTGTGGGTATATGCTGGGTAACCCTGGCATCAGTTTGCTAAGTATGGAGATATGATGGGGGACCCTTGCATCATATGTGAAGAGGAAATTAAACTGCTGGAGAAACTGATGAGAGAACCTGATGGTAGAACAGAAGCTGCAGTTATAGTTTCTGAAGAAGAAGATGTGTCTCATGTAGCCATGGAGACAAGAAGATGTAATAATTTTTTTGCAGGTTCATTAAAAACCATGAATGAGTATGATTATGTGATCAAAGAGATTGAGCAGAGGTTGTTTGAAGATGGTAAAGAGGCAGTACGAATCAAACAATTTCAAAGTGAAGATAACGAGCACCAGGTTAAGGAAGGAGAAATTCACTACTATGAACTCAAGCAGGAAGACATCATTAGAACAGATGGTGTGGAAGAGAAATTAATTGACAGTCTCATGAATTCTACTGAGAATTCGAATCAACATACTGATGTGCTGACAAAGGAGAAGGAGAAAACAGAGAAGCAAACTAAATTATTGCCAAAGGAAGATAAGGCACAACAACCTTATGTTTTTTATTTTAACAAGTGTTTTATGAGTGTATGTTTTGTTACAAATGCTGGAGGAGATTTGGCACAAGTGAAGAACCAAATAAAAGTGAAAGAAGAAAATTCTATGGAAGAACTCAATCCATGGAATGGAGAAATTAATTTGTCGGAGAAAGTGTTGAACAGTCATGATTCAATCATGAAAGAGGGTAAGGATGATAGGGAGGCAGTCAGTAAAGCGAGAAAATCAAAAGTTGGAGCAAGAAAAGAAAAGTCAGCATAGAAGACAACAACAGTAACCTGAAACAAAGAGAAAGAGACAGAAATACAAAGCAGAATATGGACCAGCCCAAAGATATGCTGGACATAGAAATTGAAGAAATGTGGCAGCTGATGATGCAGCAGTCCAAATGGAGGAAAATGGTAATAGCATCAAGCAAGATCAATCAGAACTTGAACCTGCTTGACAAGAAGAAGAAGACAGTAGACATACAACAACAACAAAGATACAAGGCATCTAAACAGTTATAGAACAAAGTATGGGATCCAGGAAGACAAAGATCAGAAGACACATGATCAGGAGATCATGAATATTTTCTACTTTGGGAGTCTGATGTAGGAGAATTCAGCCCAAGGAAAATCATTGTAAATAGTAGACATAGGGGGTTATGTGTTTTTGGGAAATTAGCTTCCTAAGTCTCAAGTCAAGGAAATATTTAGGCTTTTAAGTATGATTTAATTAGATAATGGGAGAATATGTAAATGCTCTCAAAATAAATAAATGAGAACATGAGTGGTAGAAATCAAATCCATTTCTCTAGGAGCAAGAGAGAGATTTTAGGCATTAAAGGGAGAATAGATGTGGACCATTGAGCAAAACAGGGGAGTTTTATTTTTTAAAATAGATAAAAGATGGAGTGGATAAAAGTCTGCCACATATGTATGCATGTAACAAGCTTTAGGGCTTTTGTTAGAGGATGGGATCAGGTCCTTCATAGTAATCCAATCCAAAGTTTCCATATAAATATATGTAAGCCAACGGGCAGAAGGGGGAGGCCACTAATGTTGAGGAATCAGGCCTCTGTGTGTGAGCGAGACCGAGGAGTCTCAAATGCAATCTTTGCGTTTACATTAATATATATTCAGAATTATTCCTGATTGTGTAAAAGAGTTGAATGTGTGTTTAAGTGTTGGTTTGTATGTGAACTCGTAGGCTCTATGACAGGGGGTTATAGACAGAGTTCTGCGGAACACGCAAAGAGAGAGAGGAGGTCAATTCAGCAGAATCGAAATGGACCATCAAGTCTAATTGAAGCGGAAAAGTGATGCTTTGGAGAGGTAGCATAGTGAGGATTCACTAAGGAGTAAGCTCATAGTGTTTAAGCAGTGGAAAGGCGGAAGTCGAAGCCCTGAATAAAACAAAGAAACCACAGAAAACCCACTAAAACAACAGAGAAATTCCAAGTAAAAGGAATAAACGGAGAAGTGCAAAGTGACGCTTAACAACCGTTAGATCTCATAGATCAACGACTGTGATTTAATCACATCAGCGGGAGACCCTTTTAAAGGGATCAGAACGAGCCTTGGAGAATTGCGAAGAGCGAGTAGCGATTAATCGCGGACCATTGGATCATGGCCAGATCAATGGTCACGATTTAAAATCGCAATTAGAAGTAGGAGGTGACAAGGGTCAACAATTATGAGTGTTACGATATTGCCAACAACGATAATTGGCGATTGACATTGACAATATATCAGCGTTGGCAGAGATCAGGGTTATAAGCGGACAGACTTGGAAGGAGCGGACCCGACGGTATTTGAGAACACAAACACATAATATTTGAAGTCCGGTACATGAGTTGGCACGGGATTTCCTTTGTATTTCCCGTCTTTCTTGTGCATTATGTTAAAGTGTTATGCGAGTATACTAAGACTCAAATATATATTAATGTCTCCGATAACTGCATATTGGAGCGGAAAGGGTATTGATATACATATAAGTGGAGATGCGATAAGCGATTGCGACGAGGTTAGCCTCGAGGTCTGTGCTAAGGCCGTATCCAAAGCGGAAAATGTGTTTTGGGAGTATTGCCCTTTGTAAATGGATTTTCCCTTTTTAATGGGTTACAAAGTGGAAAGAGTGCTAATAGGAGGTTTCAGACGGGGTGATTGAAGTTCTGTTACAAAGGAATTGTATAAGAGGGCCACTTGACCATTTATGGTCTGAAGGTTTGACTCCATTGTAGAGTCAGACACCTGGGACAGTTGTGGATGCATTATTGACAAAATGGATACTGTGGGTATATGCTGGGTAACCCTAGCATCAGTTTGCTAAGTATGGTGATATGCTGGGGGACCCCAGCATCAAATAGTCTATAGGAGGAGTCTACAGGATACACAGAGACAATCTACAGGATAGGCAGAGAGGGGTTTAAGAGGGTCTATCACGAGAATTGTCCACTGCCACCATTCTAAAGAGGTGGGATCTAAAAATCCATTGATTGATTGTGACAATATGGTAAGCGCCATGTTTGATGAAGAATTGAAGGTTGAAGCTGTCACTGTAGCAACAAGATATGAAGCGGTTGGAACTTCTCATGAAGTAGTGTGTCATCTAGCAGCAGTTGATGATTAAGAACAAGATAAAGTGATTGAAGATTTTTTGATGAGAATATCCACTAACAGCATAATAGTGGAAGAAAACCTCCATGTAGTTGAAAAGAAGGCAGATGTAGAGAAGGAAGCTCTCATTGAAGAGAGTCATATTAAAGATGTTTTTAACATTGTTTTTGAATATGCAGGTGTTCACAATAGCATGGGAAAATAAGTTGAAAGAAAGGTTGTTAATAAGTTTCATGTAGATTTGAAACTCATTGAAGAATGGATTCAGAAACCAATAGGACAAACTGAAGCGAGTCAAACTCATGAATATAAAGCACAAGAAGAAAAGAAAAGAAGATGGTTTGAAGATGCAACGTTTTGGTAGAAGTTCATGGTTGAACAAATATTTGAAGAGGAAGGTGTAGTAGAAAAGATTAGATTGTGTTTCAGCACAAATTCAAGAAAAGTCAAAGAAAAATTGCAGCAGCAGTAAGTAAAGGAATATGGAGTTTACAAGAAGAAAGCACAACAGAGAATGAAGAAATTTTGAGAATATAAAATTTGGAAGAAGAGAAAAAGAAAATGGAAAATTGTAAAATTCTTGAGTCATTGTAAGCCTAGCTGAGACATAGACCAACAGGGATGTTTGAGTGATAATCGAGTCAATTTCTATTGTAGGCTTAGCAGGCATAGTTGAGTCATGTTGAGTCATACTGTCGTAAGTAAAGGGGAGTGTTAAAAATTGTAATTACTCCCGCATTTGGAGTTAGCTAAACATAGAGAGTTAGTTAACTGAGTGTTGAGTGTTGAGCGTTGAGTCAAGTCGAGTGATGATTGAAGAGTTAAGTGCATTCCATATTTAGAGTGTGAGTTAACTGAGTTAAGTGTGTGTGCATGTCAAGATATTTTAGGCAAGTCGCTAGTTGGAAAAGGTTAAATACCCTTCACCGGGTTCATTGTAAGATTCATGTTTTGTGTTATCAATAGAAAAGCAACAGCTTGTGTTTTATGTGTGAATTATTTGTTCTTTGTCTCCTCCACCTTTCGAACATATATGATATCTAATTTTGTGTGATGGTCATAAATAAATATGAGTATATGATATTCAATTTTATTTGATATAATTATAATTGAAAGAGTATCAAAATATCCAAGGCTCAGAGTGGGAAGCTAAACAATCTCTTTACCAAGAGATCACAAGATGAATAAAGAAAACACACTTGATTACTTGAGAAAATGAGCTATACATGAACCTAATTTATAGGAACAATAGAGGCTTCTAGGGATAGGTAGAAGATAAGACGAATAACTCAATAGGCAACACAACTAGATAAGGTTAAGATGGGCAATGCAACTAATAAAATCCCTATGTAACTTACAAGTTTCAATATTTATTAGAACTCTAACAATAATGTAGTCTATATAGTTAAAAAAGAAAATGAATATATCATATCCATTTACAAATATCTAACACTTCTTTATATTAAATAGTAAAATTGATTAGTTGTTATCTTAAAATTTTATTATAAAAACTTGTTATTAAAATAGTCATAATAAATACTCAAACATATTAAGATAATTATTTCCTAATATATTTTATATTAATAAAATTATAATTTCATTTTAAATTATTAGTTATAAAAAAACTAATATTTAAATAAACATATATACATTTAAAAAAATATATAATAAAAAAACAATCCTAAATAATAAAAATGTAATGAAATAAATAAAAATCAAATTTAATTTAACACATTTATAATATTTTTTCCAACTAAATCAACAAAATTGTCTTTAAGATAATTCTTTATATTCAGTTTCTAACACATATTCGGTTCGGTTTCTAACCCATGTGATTAATACTAAATTTTTTGAAAGAATTCCTATTATCTTTAATAGTTATGGAAAACACTTGTAATTAACAACCCAAAATTCCATACGACATATTATTAGATCATATACCTGAATCTCAATAGGTTTCATTGATTTTGAATTTTCACAACAAACTTGAGAACATAGATCTGAATCTCAATAGCTCACTCGATTAATACGGCAGGTGAGAGCATAGATCTGAATATAATAGCGTGCAAGGGAAGAGAAAATTTATGTAACATAGAGTTTCGATTGAATTCTATCCCCGTTGGGATTAAGATATACCTATCTTCCTCCAACTTAAAAAAACTAAATGAAAATTTGGATGGAATTAACATATACGTATCTTCCTCCAACTTAAAAAACTAAATGAAAGTTTGGATCTCATGATACTCCACTGGAATCTACTACCCAACTTTCATGCCACTACTCTATAAATGTGAATGAGTTCTGTAAACTAATAGATGCCGCTATATAATATGCAAATTTCATCATGAAATGTGAAAGATCATCACGGTTACACTTTTACCCTTTTACTTGGGGGAGGTCTTTTACTTGAGGGAGATCCTGGAGGTGGGGGAGGTCCTGGAGGTTTGATACGTTCAACAAAAGTCAAAAGGTTGTTGTAAGAAGGTCCGCTTCCGTCTTTATCCACAGCGCTTTTGGCCAGCTCTCTCAGTTCCTGAGCTCTCATTCTCATATTCTTCCCTTCCTTGCTGGTCGAAAACAGCGGGCGGGAGTAGCGGACCTATGTTCAACACGGGTGCCCCAGTCAAACGCTTCATGTGATCGATCCCCAAGGAATAGATGCCATAAAACGTATTAATGAGTATGATCCGGTGCTTTTTATTTAGATAATATTTTAAATAAGACATGTGAACTCTAGGTTGAGGAAAAAAATGAATTACACATGTTGTCCCCTTATACACATTGTGCTTCTTAGCAACCATATAAATTAAATGGCTAATCTATGCCAATAGGCAACAATCCATAATAAACATTAGAACATTTCTTTCATGATATCCAACACATTACTAATATCACAAAATCATAAAAAAAATAACTAAATTATAACTTTATTATTATTGTTGTTTTTTTCGTAAACCTCGCAGTGCTTCCTCTATTTATATTATTTTCCAAAATCAGAGACTTCCATTTGTTCCATGTGGCTTACCTGCCTGAAGGAAACCGGGTAGCCACCTAAAACCTGTCCAAAATTTAAAAAGGTTTTTGCTATCCATCTAATGACATTGTCTTTATTGTCTATACTACTGCTCACATAAAACAAATTAAACAAGTAAAATCATTTCATCAAAATTTTATCAAATTTGAACTGGACCGTTGCATTAATCCTCGCCCGAGGATATTACTGGGGTTGGCGCTTTGGCACTGGAGCTAAGCATCTCGCTCCTCTTCATATCTTGTAGTGTCTGGTCAATTCTTCCAAAGGCCAAGTTGTTTCTGTAAGTCTGTATCTGAACTATTTCTATTTCTCTGAGTAGTTCAGCCCTAACTGGATCCTTTTCCTTGGTATTCTCCTTTGCCTCTGTTCCGCCACCTGCTGCTTGTTCTCGATTCAGGGTCATGTCCTGTGCCACCACATTCTTCATTACCCAACACTGATGTATTGTTTGCCTAAAGAGAGAGTGGCAGCCTCAAGAATTCCCTGGATTGGGAACCATGCTTTCCCACTCCTCCATGGGGATGTCCTAGTTCTTGATATTGTCATTAAGTTCTCTCTCCCAACTAGCAATTTGGGCTCTGATGTCCGGCGGGTTCCCTACCATATATGTGTCAATAAGAGTTTTCATGTGTTCACTGCCCGACTTCCTCCCTCTTTTCCTTTGATCCTTGCTCGAACCGCTTGTTCCTTCTTCCATCTTTTTATCTCTCTTGCCTCTCCTGGGCGCCATGTTACTCCCTGCCTGCCTGTGATTGTCTTCTTCTCGTTATTATTTGTCTTTCTCACTATGCTGACCGCGGTGTGAGGTGGGACCTACCACATAGCCATTACATTTATCAGAATTATAATAGTAAAACAAAACAATTTTCCATTTACCCATTTCCTTTTTTTTATCCTTTCCATTTCCAGAGTTTGTTTCCTTCGAGATTTCTGTCATAATGTCGCTAATCCTCTCCATGTTATGAGTTCGTTCCTTTCTTGATTCTCTTGGCATTTTTCCTCCACGGCAATAGTTGGCATGCAACCTGCCTATTCTGGGCATCCTCATGGATTCTTCCCCAGGTAAGGTCGGTTTTATGTTCCTCTCTTCCCAGAGTCTCTCTGGTTTGGCTACATCTTCCCTCAGGGTGTTGGCCCTAAATTCCTCCCTTAGAGGTTTCTTGTTTCCCTGTTCTCTTTTTTCTCTATTTTTTCTTCACCGAGGTGCTTCCTTGTTACCTTCTAGATCCCTCCCATAGTTTCCTACAGGGGTGGCTATAGTCGCGCTCTGTCTGAATTTATTTCGATCTTTTGCCATGGTATAGACCTCTCCCATCCTTGGTTCTAGTCTCGCCCAGCTTAGCTTCCTACCTTGTGTTTTCACAAGAATTTGTACTATTTTGTCTAAACTAGGGTCGTAGGAGGGTCTGGGTTCCTCCTTGACTGACTCATTCTTTTTCCATATCAGATTTCCTATATTCCTATAGATATTAATCCTGAGCCTTACAAGGTTGGGGAATAGAGGAACTACATACCAGCTTGTAGGTCTGATGCCACTTCCGTTCGCAGGCTGGATCGTCACTCTTCGACCACCTTTCCTCTCTCTAGCTCTCATCTCCATCGTCTACATGCGTCTAACTATGCCTTGATTTCCTTTAAGGTTTATGCCCCTCTCCTTCCTGTCCCTTGCCTTTACTGCCACCTCTCTAACATTATTACCTGCGCTAATCCCTACGCCATCACCTTGGGATGCTGACCCCCAATCCTGGCTGCCACCTCCTCTCATTAATCCTCACTTGCTCCCGACTACTCTTGCCATGTACATGTTGTCCTTGTCGTGCCACTTACTGACATCCTTCTGCTTGCCCCCCGTGCTTACTGCCCTACCCTCTTCGCTATCATGCTCATTTGTCACCGCCCTCAATCTCTCGGGGCTTGTACCTTCTCTACTTTTCTCAGCCACTTGCCTTCTTACCTGTTTGCTCACTTCATTTCCCTCGTCTATCCGTTCGCCCACTTATCCTCTCCCTCTCCCTTCCCGGTCTTATCACCCTAGTCCCTCTGGATTTCCTGTGTTACCCCCCGATCGGGGGTTCCCCTCTCCTCCTTTGTCATGTTATAGGATTTTTACTAAGTTTTCCATCTCCTCCATTTGGAATAACTCTTCCTCATTTGTGTCTAAGGTTCTTCCTACATGACTACTCCCCCAATTTTCCAGGTCGTCTGCTGGAGCGTTTCCTTTCCTTCTTACATGGATGGATAGGATGTAGTCTATCTATCTGGTAAGTTTGCCAAACTTCTGCACCAGCCAAGTGGTTCTCCAGCTTCAGTTGATCTTCTCCCACTGGGTTCCTTGTTGTAGTTGTTTGACTATATCAATTGCCATTTTCGAGTCTCCTTCAACTTGTAGTTTTTGGTATTTCTCTATTATTGCGATTTCCAGCCCTTTTTTAGTGCATGAAACTCTGCTTCGTTGTTTGTAGCATTGCTGTAGTCCATCACATAGATTCTGAGGGTCCTCCACCTATCATCTCTGAATACTCTGCTGGTCCTTGCCTCGCCAGATTCCCTTTCGCAACCCTATCGAAGTTTAGCTTGATGAACCCCTTCTGGGGTCTTCTGAAGTGGTTGACCTCCTCCGCCTCATTAATTTGGTGTTTCCTGGCTGGCTTGTGCATCATGCTTGGTTTTAGGTTTAGGCATGTCATTATCTTTCTTTCTTGGAGTAGCATGATCTGGATTATCCACAGTATTGTGTTTATTCTGTCAATGTTTTAAACCCCAAAGAGGGTCCATCATCAAGACTAAGATAGAATATGAATGATAGTTCCTTGAGAGAAGAATATTTCTTTTTTTTGGGTTAGTTTTCCAATCCTCCTCAAACTAGTTCTCGGTTAGAATGGTCTCTCTAATGTTTTGGATAATCTAGTTTCATATTTCTATTTTTTCTCTACCTTCCTCCTTGAATATCAATATGTTTCGTTCTTTCCATCTATTCCATAAAACAAATCCTAGCAGGAGTCTCCATGCCCTATTCAGGATCGTGTTATGGTATGGTTTTTTCCTCCAGTTCTCTATTTTTGTTTACATGCTGTTTAGATTTATGTTGCTAATTTCAAAAATTTGTTGATGTTGTTTCCATAGGCTTTCACTAATTTTGCAGACGTTCGTTAGGTGCTCCATTGTCTCTTCCTGTTCTCTGCAGAGGGCACATCTCGATGGGCAGTGCATTCCTTTTTTTCTAGTTGGTCCCATGTTAGTGCTCTCCCATGGCTCAGGATCTAAGTGAAGAAGACTATCCTCGGCCATGTTTTTGTTTTCCATATGCTTTCCCATTTTTTTGTTTCTGGACGTCTGTTGTGTCCTGCTTTTATTTGGTAGCCTTCTGTTGTGTGTGGAGCATGATTGTTCAAAGGTCTTTGTTTCAGCCGGATGTATACCCCAAGAATTCTTGTACACCCCTCCACGCGGGGGGGTGCAGGGGGGACTTGTCCCCCCCGCGGGGGTCCGGGGGGGCAATCCCCCCCTGGCTGGGGGATCGGTGGGCTTGGGGGCAGCGCCCCCGAAGCTAAAAACAAATGTAAAATTGCCTTGTAAAAGTATAGTAATTTCTAGTCAATATGGGCCGTTCATTAGGCGAATGATCTGACGGTAGAACTTATGTTTAGTTTAGGGTTTTTTGCCTTAGAAGGCAACCCCTCTCTTTGTATGAGGGTATTGTATTTGAGGTTGTGAAATAGATGTGTATTCAGTGAGCGAGAAACAAAGAGGTGAGACTGTGAGAGAAAATAGAGGATATTACAGCGGATTTGCTGTGGGTTGTGTCTCTTCATTTTGCTGGGTAATAGAAAGGAAGGACTGGCTGTTCATGGTGGACGTAGCCCAAAATGGGTGAAACACGTATATCTGTGTCTCTCTTGTTTTGTGCGTTTTCTGTGTTTATATTTCTGCAATATTTTATGTGTTCCATTGCTCCGTAATATATAATTTTCTAACACCTTCTACTATTATAAACATGTCTTTGATTCTATGGCCCTATCTTAGAGTGTCTGAACCTTCTTTTATTGCTATTTTCCTTGTTGCCAATATCTTATCATAGAGTTCCCATTGGGGTGTTGCTGGCGCTTCTGGCAAATTTTGCTATTGTTTCCACTTTCTCGAGTATCCTTCTCGTTCCAGGCACTAGTAATTTAGTACCGTGTCACTCTCATGTGAACTGGTGAATTGGTGGATCTCTATGAGTTGCGACTGGTTGTTGAGTTTTTCTCTCTGTTGCCACGCTTCTTCCCAGAAGTTGGCTTTATCCCCTCCTCTGACTTCCCAGAAGCTATGGTCTCTGATCAGATCCCTGTTGGCACTGGCAAGATTCCAGATTGTAGAGCCTTTCTTCTCATTTTGGCTTCTCAGCTTTCCTTCTAGGGACCTAGGCATATCATATTTTCTCTCCCATAGTTTTTTCCAAAGGTCTACCCCTCCTTAAATCCATCTCCACCACAACTTTGCCCCCATTACCTGATTCAGGATGTAAGGATCTCGAAGTCCAAGTCCTCCATCTTTTAGGGATTTTCTCAGCCAGCTCCAGGATAGAAGCACCCATTTCTTTGTCGTGCTAGGCCCTTGCCATAGGAATTTTTTGAACATGTCTACCATTTTCTGGTAGACTGTTTTAGGGGTGGATTGATTGGTAAGTTTCTATATCAGGATGGATTGAAGCACTGGTTTTAGCAGAATGATGCGGCTTGGAGTGTTTAGTGCTCTGAATGCCCAATTTTATTTTTCGTTGAATCTTTCCCATCAGGGTACTCGAGTTGGCCACTCTATTTCGTTGGTCATTTAGCTGGATACCTAGATAATTTGTAGGGAAATTCCCAATTCTAAATCCCATCGATCTTGCCAGGAAATCTTGGGAGGGTGCTGGGGTGTTGAAGAAATATATATATCTCTGTCTCAGAGGCACTTGTGAAGTCTGTGAGAATTTCCATTATTTTTTTTCTTCTTTGAGTGTTGCATGTCCATACAACATGACGTCATTAACAAATTGCTGGTGGGTTAGAGGGAGATCATTCCCCTAGAGTCCTAGGTCCTTATATTGTTCGCTATATACTTTAGCTTTAATGAGTCTTCCCAATCCTTTGGCTGTGAGGATAAACAAGAAAGGAGATAACGGGTCACCTTGCCTGAGCCCTCTGGTCACATTAAAAGCTTCTGTAGGTGATTAGTTAAATAGTATTGACAGAACTTGAGTGGTAATCATTGACATTACCCAACTTATCCATCTTTCATTGAAGCCGAATGCCTTTAGGATTTTTTGAAAGGATCCCCGATTTAGTCTGTCATAAGATTTGGCTAAGTCTAATTTTATCAACATCCCTTTGGTTTTTGAATTTTTCAATGAGTGTATTACTTCTTGTTCCACCATTATGTCGTTTGTTATTTGTCTGCCTTTGACAAACCCTGTCCGCTCTTGGGATATCAACCCAAGTAGAATTGGTTTCAGTCAGTTCACCATTATTGTAGCTAAGATTTTATATATAACATTGCAGAGAGCTATAGGTCAGAATCCTTGTGGTTCTTCTAAGTGCTCTATCTTTGGTATCAGGGCTAGAAATGTGGCATTCAGGGTTGGATGTATTCTTTTGGTGCATCTGGATTCCTCTACAAAATTCACTATGTCTTTGCTCGTGAAGTTCCACGTAGCTTGAACGAATTATGAAGTGAATCCATCAGGCCCAGGTGCTTTATTCTTTGCTATATTTTTTATTACCTCTTCCACCTCCGCTTTCATTATTACTCTTAGGAGAGCCATATTCTAATCTCTACTTACTAGTTTGGGGATATGTTGACTAATTTTGTGAATGTTGTCCTCCCTTCTAACATTTGGTTCTGTCAGGAGCCCTTTGAAACGATGAACCAACAGATTCTCCATTTCGTCCTTCTGTGTTAGTCTGTTACCTTGCTGGTCCTTTAGGGAGAAAATTATGTTTTGTTGTCTATGTTGTACCATTGCTTTATGGAAGAATTTCGTGTTTATTTCTCCTTCTTTTAGCCATTAAATTCTTGACTTTTGTTTCTAAAGGATTTCCTCTTGTTTTCTCCTTTCGTCCAAGTTGTCTAGCACCAGCCCCTCCTCTTCTGCCAGCTCTTCGCTTCTTTCTTTCTCTACGATTTTCTGTTGTATTTGTTTCATATTTATTTGGAGTGTTTCTTGTTCCTTCTGTATGTTTCCAAATTCTTCTCTGTTCCATTTCTTTATCCTCCCTTTTAGGTCTTTTAGTCTGAGTTGGAAGGTGTGCATTTGGTTTCTTCCTTCCATCACAGTCTCAGTCCCTTTCCACCAATTCTTCATTTTATCAATAAAGGTGGGTTCTCTTTTCCAGAACGCCTCAAACCTAAAGGGTCTATTTTGATTTTGATGATTCATAGCTGTTTCTAGTTTAATATGCCAATGGTCTGACCCTAAACACGAGAGGATTGTTGCTTCATAGAAAATATCTTTTCCAACGAAGTGTTCTATTGCTAGGAATCTATCTAACCTAGATGCTATATTTCTTCACCCTCCCCTTCGATTTTTCCACATGTATTTCCCATTTATGGTTGGAATATCTACCAATTTTAATTTTGCTTGAAGGTCCTTAAACCTCCCCATCTCTGTCTCTTCTCTTTGCAGACTTCCTTTCTTCTCCTCTATTGATGTTGTCAAGTTAAAGTCCCCTACTATCATCTACAATTTCTCCTCGTCGAGTTTTCCAAGCTGTTGTAATTGAAGGAGGAAACTTCCTCTTTCCACTGGGATATGAGGGCCATATACTACAGAGACTAGAAACCATTCTCTATTTCCGATTAGCCGGAATCGCCCTGTGAGGATTCTTTTCATGCCTATCTAGTAATCTATAGTAATCTCTACAGGGTTCCACAGTATTGCTATGCCTCCTGCACTACCTTTCGCATCTATTGACATGCATTCATATTTTAGTTTTATTTTATTTAGGATTTCCTCCATTTTCCTTCTTGAATTTTTGTTTCCTGTATCAGAATTAGCTGAGGTTTTTCTTTTCTCAGCCTTTTCACTAAGTGTCTTTGTTTGCCTTTACTATTAAGGCCTCTTATATTCCAAGACGTGATTATCATTGGGTTTCTTGGTTAATTTGGTGGAATACCGCCAATAGTGGTACTACCCTCCTTGTATTTACTAGCATGTCTCCCATGATTTGTATCGATTCCTGTAGGTTTCTTCGACCTCTTTTCTTTCTGCCTTTTTCTTTGCTATGGTAGTCTTGAGTGTTGTCCTGTTGAAGGCCTAGTTGTTCTGCCATCTCCATTTTCCCTTGTCCCTGTTTCTCTTGGTACTTTTGAAATGTTTCTCTATATAGTCGTTTTTGCTCTTCTAGAATGAATCGTTCATCTAGGTGTCTCCACTCATTTAGTAGTTTCCTTAGCACCTCTTCTTCTAAGCTTAGTTCTTCTCCTCTGCTTGTATCTATTTCCATTATAGCGTTATTCACCTTCTCCCCCTCTTCCTTTTCCTCCTTCTCTATCAGCTCGCTCTGGGCTTTCCTCTTGGGTTTTGTTTTACCTTGGCTTGTGCTGCTTTCCTTTCGTTTCCCCCCTGATAGTCCATTATTTGAGTCTCATTGTTATCTTCTTCTTCTTCTTGTAGTACTTCAAAGATATTTGTATGGATGTGCTAGGCTTGTTGTTCTTTCTTTCCCTAATTGGTGTTCTCTCTTGTTTGTTTTCTTTTTCTTTTTACTTCTTGAAGCCCTTCCTTGTCTTCTTGGTTTTTCCTCTGTTGTTTATGCCTGTGCTCCTCTTTTTCTATATTGAGTGGGAATTCCCTAAAAATATGTCCATGCTCATGGCATCTTCTACATCTAAATGGAATATGTTCATAGTCGAGGGTTTACTGCTAGACCTCTTCGTGATACTCTAGTTCTACTATATCTGGAATAGGGTCAGCTATATTCATGTAAACAAAAATTCTAGTGTATGAGATGTATCTTCCTTTTTTTGTCGTTTCTGCTATTTTGACAAATCTACCTATCGTTTTTCCTATGCCCTCTAGAATCTTGAGGTCCCAAAAGTCCATTGGAAGGCCAAATAACCTAACCCACACTGGGGCTGCCAGGAATTTTTCCTTATCTAGGTCATAACATTCTTCCCAATATCTTATGAACAATCCAGCATTATAATGAAAGTAAGGGCCATTCTCAATTTTTTTTCTTTATCTTGCAGGTTCGAGAATATTACCATGAAGAAGCCTCTTGCTCCTAGCTTTAGCTCAATGTGGCCTCAAGGTTGCCACTTTTGCTGAATCCATTTGGTGAGGTCCTTTTCTGTCAGCCATACTCCAATGAACTTACATATGAGTGCATGGTCTTTCATATAACTTCTATACCACTCCAGTTTATTCATCAGGATTATGAATCTTGGTTTTTCTGTTGCACATGATAAACATTTGCCTCTGTTGCCTGCCTGCCATCTTACTCCAAGGACTGGTCCTAGTTTTCTTGTTTCTCCCACCTGGTTACTGGTGTTCTGACCTTCCCCTGCCGCCGTATCTTGATAGGAGGGGATCTCTCCCCCCCTTTCCTCCTCTGTCATTCTCCTCTGATTCTTGGTGTCTGGATCTGTCTCTTGCTGCAGTCTGTATTTCTTCAAAGCACCACCTAACTCATGGGCGCCTGACCATTTATTATTATTATTGTTATTATTAATGATAAAACTAATTAATAAATAACTTAAACATTTATACATTTAAAAAACATCTAATAATAATTTTCACCATTGAGATTCATTCCCACTTTATCATAGAGATTCCTAATTTATAATACCAATATGCATGTTTGCTTTGGATCAGGTCTTGTAGAGTTTTAATTACGTCGTAAGGAATTCCCTCCGAAATTAACTCCCCTCTCTGCCCACCTGTCATCCTTGTACGCCATAGGATCCTATGTTAGACGATTGCAAAAGTTTCAACCGTTTGACCAGAATGGTTACAAAATGGTTACAAATTCATTTGGGAAACGATTTGTGCACTGGTCAGCATAACCGATTACAGCGTGGTATCAATCTCCTTACTTTTGGCTTCGCAGTGTCTGCAGAGCGCAGGAGGAGAGCAGTGGCCACAGAGCGTAGGAGGAAAACTGGAGCTGTGATGCATGATGAGTACAACGACACAACTTTCTGGGTGTACATTTCGGACATCGGCGTTTCTGTTTCTTCCAGTGAGCCAGGCTCTTGTCCTATGTTATAGCTCTGATACCACTTGTTGTAGCTCTAACCCATAAATATTATAGATCTGATATGAAAATGTAAGATAATGCAAATAACCCAGAAATAATATGAAATGGTTGTTATAGATCTAACCCAAAAATATATGATAATATAAATAAACCCAAGAATAACAAGATCAAAATAGATAGAAATGCTTCTTTATTGATCAAACCCTTAAGGTAGGGCAACACCATACATTCACTCCTTAAGGAAGGAGAACACTCCACAAGCCATATGAGTGTTCATACAATATTCCTTGACTATCTTCCTTGACTTGGAGTCTCTAGCCTCTATATAGGCCTCATACATACAATACCATGGGTCATTACCATGGTTCCCTCATACCATCAACTAATACCATGGGCCCATTACATTATTACTAACTACTTGTGGTCCCTTACATGATATGGGTTAACCACCTTATTTATTACTATGGCCCATCCCATTATTACATTACTACCTTGGGTACCCCCCTTGGTACCCCATATTATCCCCCCTAGGTATATAACATCCTGGGCTTCACCGGGTGCCTGTGCTGCAAAAGCGTTTTGAAACCTGGCGGATCTAGGGCATGAGCAGTCATATTGTTTTTTATTTGCTGGATAACGTTCTTGATTGTCGAGGAGCCATGCCACGAATATTTGCAGAATGGAACGTCGTTGTGTCGTCAAATACATTGAGATTTCCTATAACTACTGTGGAATCCATGCCGTCTCCAATAAACATGAGATCCGTCTTTTACTTCTTGATCACAACTTGTTCATGATACATGCTTTACTTTACATGTATAACGTACCTCTTAATGCTATTATCAAGAGCCACAATGACCGCGTTGGCAAACTGTAGAGATGTGAGCAGGAGTGTGAAGCAGCCCTGTGTCCAAACCTTGAAGAGACTTTCGGGTTAAGCCGAAAATGGTGCTCAGGGAGGGAACCTTTAACAAAGCCCATCCTATTAAAATTCGCAAAAACTAGCCGCGCGCTATGAGCCGGGTAACAAAAGAACAGGAAACCCTGTTCACAAGTATCCAAACCCAAAAAATTACCTAACGTATACACCCAGCAATGGCAAGTAAATAATCTTTATAACAGTAAAACACAACGCCTAGCACAACAAATTCATTTGCTTAGCAGAACACAACATTTTTTACAGCAAAAGGAAATCAAAAGGGTCTATACAGAGAATGATATGAACAATAGAAACTCGCAGAACTAAGAGAAGTCTATGCATGTCCTTATACCAGCAAAGTATTGTAAAATACCTTACATATAGAAAAAGATGATAATTTTAATAACAAGAATCCATGAATAACGACAGATAAATTGTAACCATAGCCTTAAGGGACCTCGACTACCAAAGAAATCCATTACATTATCAGTAAACTTTACAGAATGCTGAAAAGGGGCTCCAACCCATGGGAGACTTTAAACAAAAATAAACATATACATTACATCGCTTAAACCATTCTTTCTCTTGGGAAGAATGTTTGTTACATAATAATAACCAGTAGAAAATTCAAACTTAGCATTCTACCACTGTGCAGACCCCAGAGCAGGTAGGCCCTACCGAGAATTTAAATATGGCACAACCTGAGGAGGTTGACTGTGAGAAAGTCCTCGAGAGGTAAACGTAAAACAACAAAGAGATGGTATCCTTCTGAGTGGACGAACGCAACCGGGCCCTACCCAAAAATTAAGGAAGCTCCCAGAAAAACCCAAAGGAAATGAGTCCCCTCAAACAACCATATACAAACCTTTCGGACCGAGACTTACCCAGAGCGTTTGTGCGCAACATTAACCTTCGAGAAGAGCTAGAACCACTAAGGTGGAGGCCGAGGTACTGAGCCTAATACCCTTCGCTGTGTCAGAAGGAACCAACATTTAGTCAATAACATAACCTGGAGATAAATAAGAGCAACAATCTAAGCTAACTCAGAAATTCAAATTGGTTTTTCCAAAAAAAAGAAAAAGAAAACTAGGTGTCTTACCATTCGAAGGTCTCAGCCCAGAATACATAGCTATCCCTCTGAGGCAGTGTTTCCATCTCATTCAAAGCACCAAACCATGGTAGGAGGAGTAGAGCTCGCAAGAGGAGCAAAGCTCGAGCATACATGGAAAGTGTAGGAACCAAATGAGCCTCAACTCAGCCACCGAGAAAGCATACTTTCCATTGATGGAATTGTAACCCTAGGATCGAGTAATTGAGCTCTCCACCGTTGATGAGAGAGGGATCCCGAGGCTTCCAACCGGGGAAGGACGACCTGCGTGTGCCACGTAGCCAAGGTAGAACCATGGAGATCATCAAACTCAATCGAATGGTCTAGAGAACCGGATAAACGTGATATTAATGGTAAGGTACAGTGCATAGTGACAAGTGAACCGAAAAAGCCAGAAACACCATAATTGCTCATAAAATATCAGTGGGATGGGGAAACAGAAATGTAACACCTGTCCTAAAACCATGCAAACATTAATATGGCAATTAACCTTTGAATTACCAAGTTATCGTGGGGGAAACAGAAATGTAACACTTGTCCTAAAACCATGCAAACATTAATATGGCAATTAATCTTTGAATTACCAAGTTACCGTGGTTAGATGCTTTGACTACAGATATTTATATATAATTAATTTTTTTTTTTTTTTATGTATTGGACAATGCAATAAGAGGTTTGTGACATGATATGGGCTATCCTGTGGCCAAGAAAATAAGTAGTTTGCTAATGGATTGTATATTTTTAATGTTGGATTTTGGCAAGTTAGTTATATAATTGTAGATATATATATAATTGTTTATTTAATGTCTATTAACAAATGATATATATGATATAATTTGTTTTTATCATATAATTTTTTTTTATTACATTTTAGTAAGCTAATTATGTAATTGTAAATATTTAATATCTATTAACAAATATGTATTGAGGAGTAGTCTACCTAGGCGGTAGAATGGCCCGTTTTCCGGCACCGGCCGGAAAATCGTCCGGCTCAGGCCACCGGGAATGTCTTCACCCTCCACCACCCTCTCGGAGCTCCGCCACCCTCCCTGGCAATCCTGACATTCCCTGCCAGGGCCTGACAAGATATCGGATTCGGATGCAGAGAATGGGGCCTGACATCCCCTGACAGACTAGCCGCGGTGTATTGTTCGGGAGCTCCTTATTCCTGTTCCATTCAAATTGTCACCCGCGCACTAGTTTCTGAAACTAGTTTAACGAACAGCAGGCGTGACTTCAGTTAGGAATACCAGTTTCAGGATGAATGGGCCTGCACAGGACCTTGAACTCTCAAAGCTTCCTCAGATTACATCTGCAAATTCTATGGTGAAGATTAGAAGGTTCATAGTTGAGGTATCCATAGCTGCCGTAAGTATCACAGTTCTTGCAAGTCTGGCAGCAGTTTACCTTATTAGGGGGATTCGACAGAGTGAGGTGATTGAAGAATGGGAGCTTGAATATGGTCCTCATAGATTCCCCTACAGTGAACTTAAAGTGGCCACAAAGGGATTTAGGGACAAACAGCTGCTGGGGTTTGGAGGTTTTGGCAGGGTTTATAAGGGCGTTATTCCCAGCACTGGGCGGGAAGTTGCAGTGAAGCGGGTTTCGCATGAATCCAAGCAAGGGGTGAGGGAATTTATTGCAGAGATTGCAAGCATTGGCCAGCTGAGGCACAGGAACTTAGTTCAGCTTCAAGGTTGGTGTCGGTATAAGGAAGAGCTTCTGCTTATCTATGATTACATGCCAAATGGTAGCCTTGACAAGCTCTTGTTTGAGAGCACACAGAATATGTTGACTTGGTCGCAGAGGTATACAATTTTGAAAGGGGTTGCTTCGGCTTTGCTTTATCTTCATGAAGAATGGGAGCAGACAGTAGTCCATAGAGATGTCAAAGCAAGCAATGTATTATTAGATGCATATTTGAATGGCAGGTTAGGGGACTTTGGGCTTGCTCGTTTATATGAACATGGTTCAAATCCTCACATCACCCATGTAGTTGGAACTATTGGATACCTTGCTCCAGAGCTTCCTCGTACTGGTAAGGCCACAACAAGCACTGATGTGTTCGGATTTGGGGCTTTATTGCTTGAAGTGGCTTGTGGAAGAAGACCCATTGAGCCGAAGATGTCTCCCGAAGAATTAATTTTGGTTGACTGGGTTCGAGAGTTGCATTCCAAGGGAAAGCTTTTGGAAGCAGTTGATCCTAGACTTCTTAATGAGTACCCTGTTGAAGAAGTTGGGCTCGTTCTTGAACTGGGTTTGCTTTGTTCCCATCCTCATCCCGAAGCTCGACCTAGTATGAGAGAAGTAGTGCAAATGCTTGCAGGCGATAAAGCACATCCTGTGCCACCTTCTGAACCTCCTTCGGCAGACACACCTACAAGAACTGAAAATCTTGATGAATTCATTGTTTCATTTTCTTCACACAAGCATGGTTCATCTATTGCTATCTCACATCCTAACAGAAGCTCAGATGGTAGGCTAGTTTTCACACCGGATAGAACATCACCACTTTCACTGTTAGCAGCAACAGCTTGAAAGGTGTGTGTAATTAAAACAAGTCATGGAGTAACTGTTGTTGAAAAAACATATTTATTTTGGTCCGTTGGTGCATGATCCATGTCTTCTTGTTTATTGGACTGGCCAATGATGAGTTACTTCCTCTTCAAACAGACTAAGAGCTGGAGTTCCAGAGATACAGAGCTTGGAGTTTTCCTTTTGATATATCAGAAAAAAAGGCTAACAGATCTGAAGTCTATGATTGCTGAGTGTAGACAAACTGTGTGCAGTTTTACTAATCTTCAAAGAGTATTTGATGCAACAAAATGTAGTGATTTTTCTTCAGTTGACCCAGTTTTTCATCTCAGCAAATGGCTTGATTATCTGATACAACAGAGATTGTAAATTTAGAGGAGAATTTCTTCTCTCATGTTTAAATTATATTTACAAGTCACAAAAAAAAACAGTGTGTGTTGAGTTTCTTTCAAGTGTGAAGATATGCCGAGTTACATTATCTGTGTAACTAGCAGTTTCCATTGTGTTTAAATCTCTAGCTTGCATTCTTGTGCTTCAAAAACAAAGTTGTTTCCCAATTGTATTTCTGATTTTAGGGGCGACATTGTTTCAACGTTTGTACATTCCTTATAGAAAAAAAGGTGAACAATCATCTGTTCCCTCTATATTAAAAAAACAATCCTTGTTGCTTTATGTACTTCTTTGTTATAGTTTTAAATATTTTGAATTTCCTATTTATCTTCACAATTTTTCTGCTATAGATTCTTCTCTAATTGCTATAGGTTGCTCTCCAGGTAAAACAATTTAGTATCAAGTGGTTGTTGGTTTCAAAGGGGGACATCTTTGTTGCCAAGTTGAAGAAGCTTGGTTTGCAGAATCTTGTGTTCTTGAGGCCTTGTTTTGAGGTCTTGATCAGAAAGCTAGAGAAATCTCATTTTCTAGGTAAAGAAGCTCAAGTTGGACAATGTTGTGTTGTTGTAGTAGTGATTATTTTGAGGTAGCTAGCTTCAGTGAGAGGCTAAGAAGATATATGTGGTAGGAGAAATGACATCTAGACATTTAGAGATCGATAAATTCTATGGCCACAACTTCCATTTATGGAGGTTGAAGATGGAATATTTGCTTATTGAAAGAGAGTAGAAATCAGTACGAAGGACACAAAGTCTGACATCGTGAAGTAGGAGGACTGGGGCAAGATGAATGATAAGGTCACGGCCTTGATTGGTCTTGATTAATCAAATTCTATGTTAATGGATGTGTTAGGAGAAGCTACAATAAAGAAGAGTTGGGATAAGCTTGGCTTATTGTATCAGGCTAGACTCCTCATGAATTTGATATTCCCATGGAAGAAGCTATATGCTCTAAAGATGAAGGATGGTGACAACGTTATATATCACATTAATGCCTCCAATGCCTTGCTCAATCTTCTTGACCATTGGTGATGAAGCAAACGAAGAGAAATGATGCATAGCTTTTTCTTTGTAGTCTTCTGAATTCTTGGAAGAGTTTGATAGTTTCCATTGGTGGAGCTACAGAGGTAGAAATCTCAAGATGGATGAGATTATAGGTTAGTGGCTACAAGATGAGATGAGGAGAAGACCTTTTGAAATAAATGTTGATTCAAAAACTTTAATGACTAGGGGTCACTCTAAGGAGTGAAATGATGAGAGATCTAGTGGGAGGAAATTTAAAGCTAGAGGAAGATTGTAATATCCCCAAATAATGCTTAATGCTTCAGAAAAGCAAATAACCGTATTCTATTACCGTGCCACAACTAAATGATATACAAACAGAATCAATAAGAGCCATGCTAAATATAAGCTATAACTCATTCATATAGTTGAATTACCAATATCAAGCCATTCATAGACAAATATAAAAGAGATCTGTTCACTTGCATTCCAACACTGTTTGTTCACTTAATTCACTCACTGAATGCTACCGGGCCATTCTACCGCCTAGGTAGACTACTCCATTGTTTCCATCATATGACCTCTTTTTCCAGCGGTTGAGTGGCCCTCTTTTTTTGGTGGTTTTTCCCTTGCAAAGTCATTTCTAACCATGGGTTGAGTGGTTTGAACTTGACATTTAATGATGCATAAACTCCATATAAATCAATTGGTGTACACTTTTTAACCAGTAAATAACATTGTTATCAATCCAGCATAAAGATAAACTACATAACAAAAATCAATTGGTGTACATTTTCTAAACAAAAATCAGTGTTATCCATCCTATATAAATCAATTGTTATCTTTGAATATATGATTAATATTGAGAGATATTTAAAAAAATAATTAAATTTTAAATAGGAAAAATCTTTTTTATAATAAATTTTTAAAAATTATTATTTTATGCCTTACCGCATTTCCTTTGCAACATTTGGTGCAAATGCTAGTTTAATTACCAATACTTATTAGGTGGATGGTAGGGATTTAACCTCCATGAAATATTCTAGACTATTCTTAGTAATATACAGAAATCAAAACATGAGATTTATCTTCAAAGTAGTTATGTTTTTCCTCCTTTAATTAAATTGATTAATTAAAAGAAATGTGATATGAACAAGTGTCATAAAGTTATAAGCTTTTGGGCATGTGGTATTGATAACCCATGGTAATGGCTCATGGTATTATATAAAAACCCTATATACAAATGAAGAATCACCATGGTAAACTTGGGGTAAATATCCATAGTTGACAATCTTGTTTTGTATTTTTTAATATGTATATATGTTTAACTTATATCTTATTTCTTTTTACAATTAATAATAATTAAAATAATTTACTTTAAAATTATAATTTAATTAGTTTTTATGATTTTTTTAACAATGTGAGATATATCATAAGTACATGTTTTTATGTTTATTATAGATTGATTCCTATGAGAATGTAATAAACATTTAATTTATATGGCTAGTTTTTGAAGATTGTTATTTGGAAGGATTCATCCAAAGGCACTCTACATCCCAATTTAGGGGTGGATGGGTGAGGTTATATGTGAGGTGTTAAATGTGAGATGTGAGATATTTTTAAATTTAACTTTTTGGATATTGTAACTTTATTTTTTACTAATAAAATTATGAACAAGTTTTTAGACACAAGAAAGTATAATATACATATTATAATAAAATATATAACATATAAATAGTACTTGTAAATTAACATCCATTTTACCATATAAATTAAAATAATGATTCCATAACCATCTTTAAATTTAATTAATAAGCACGTAAAAAATCAAGTTTACAATATAACAAGATTTTGAATCATGAATATATACTATGGATATTATTAACTTCTAAATAGCATTTTTTATAGTACCATGAGCCAATACCATAAGAGAAAGATAGAGAGAGGGAGGGAGCGAGGGAGAGGAGGGAAGAAAATCATAATACCATGGTTTATCAATACCATGGGCCATCTATGCTTTCGATTATTATGTTGTAGATCTAAGTTTTTAATTATTTTGTTACAATACCATGGACCAATACCATGGTTTATCAATACCACATGCCCAAAAACCATAACTTATTTTAAAAACAAATTATTTTACAAATATTTTATTTTAATTTAATTTTATAATATTTCTAATTAAATTTAAAAAATATTATAAAAATATTATAATTAATTTTGAGGTATATGCCACATCCGTTTTCTTTTGTTTTATTTTTGATTTTTTTCGTAACGGCCCACATCCTCTTTTCCCTTCTATAATTCAGTTTGCTGTCATGTGCGTTCTCATAACAAAATTAAAAACATGCTACTGCGATTATATAGAAAACAACATTAAAAAAATATATCAAAATTTCCATTGACAAAGGTATTTTTATAAAAAATGTCCCGTATGGACCAAGCATCATTGTAAAGAATGGCTGCTGATAAAGAAATTCAAAGCATAATTGGACTTAGATCTAGGAATTTTAATCTTAACTTTTCCAGCTACCCAATTGGCTTGAGAGTCTTAATTTTAATCTTGGCTTGAGAGTCTTAATCTTAATTTTAATTTTAGATCTAGGAATTTTAATCTTAATTTTAGTCCTCTGTAACTTGAGTCTTTCCATCCGCGATAATTGAAGAAGTTGAGAGACAATGGAGTAAAACGAGGGTGTAGATATGAATTTGGAAAATGACGAGTGAGAATTTTGTGCGAGACTATTTCAGATTCAGATTAAGAATTCAGCTGATATAGTAAAAGAATAAATAAATATGAGTATATGATATCAATTTTGTGTGATGGTCATAAATAAAGATGATTATATGATATTGAATATTAAGTAAGATTATTATAATTGAAAGAGCATTAAAAGGATCAGAGTGTAAAGCTAAACAATTTTTTACTAAGAGATTACAAGATGAATAAAGTAAGAGATTACAAGATGAATAAAGTAACACATATGATTATTTGAGAAAATGAGTTATATATGAACCTAATTTATAGGACAATAGAAGCTTCTAGGGATAGGTAGAAAATAAAACTGATGACTCAATAGATAAAGTTAAGACTCAACACAACTGAAAAGATCACTATATAAGTTACAAGTTTCAATATTTATTGAAACTCTAAATGAAGTCTATACAGAAATTAATATATCATATCTATTTACAAATATGTAACACTTCTTTATATTAAATACTAAAATTGATTAATTGTTATCTTAGAATTTTATTATAATAAAACTTATTATTAGAGTATGCATAATAAATACTCATACATATATTTTATATTAATAAAATTATAATCTCATACATATATTTTATATTAATAAAATTATAATTTCATTTCAAATTATTATTAGTTATAAAAAAAATTAATATTGATATTAACCTATATATATTTAAAGAATTATATAATAAAAAATATAAAGAAACAATTATCAATAATAAAAATGAATTGATATACATAAAAATCAAATTTAATTTAATACATATAATATTTTTTCCAATTAAAAAAAATTATAGTTTAAAAAATTTCTGTGTATTTAGTTTCTACTAAGACATATGATTAATACTAAAAATTTCTAATAACACACCAATAATAGTTATTAAAAACACACTTCTAGTTAAAAACACAAAATTCCATATGACGTATTATTAGATCATAGATCTGAATCTCGATAGTTTTCATTGATTTTGAATTTTCACAAGAAACTTGAGAGCATAGATCAGAATATCAATAGCTCACTCGATTAATATATCAAGTGGGAGGTTAGATCCGAATATAATAGCGAAATTACGTGCAAAGAAAGAAAAAGATTTCTGTAACATTGAGTTTCAATTCAATTCTATCTCCATTGGAATTAACATATATCTATCTTCCTCCCACTTAAAAAAACTAAATAAAAATTTGGATGGAATTAACATATACCTATCTTCCTCCAACTTAAAAAACTAAATGAAAGTTTGGATCTCATGATACTCCACTGGAATCTACTACCCAACTTTCATGCCACTACTCTATAAATGTGAATGAGTTCTGTAAACTAATAGATGCCGCTATATAATATGCAAATTTCATCATGAAATGTGAAAGATCATCACGGTTACACTTTTACCCTTTTACTTGGGGGAGATCCTGGAGGTGAGGGAGGTCTTTTACTTGAGGGAGATCCTGGAGGCGGGGGAGGCCCTGGATGTGTGGTGCCAATTTTGCTTTTGATTCTTTCAATAAAAAACAGAAGGTTGTTGTAAGAAGATCCGGATCCGTCTTTATTCACATCGCGTTTGGCCAGCTTTCTCAGTCCCTGAGCTCTTATTCTCATATTCATCCCTGCTCCGCCAAAATCATGTTCACTGCTCTTTTTACCTTCTCTTGATCCAGCTTACTAGTCTCACCCACGCATAATTTCGTGGCTATATTCAGGTGTTCTACTACGAACTTCGAGTTAAGCGATTGCTCTGGATGCATGGGCCAAGTGATCATCCTCGATAATCACTTAATCTCCTCGATAAGCGGGCTGTACCACCCCTTGGACTTATCTCGCGTACCCGGGGGAAAGTCTGACATGCGCAGCTTGGCGAAGTTCAGTCCGGGGATTTCAAAAATCTCGTCGTCACCCTGCGGGATGTTCTGCGGCGTGCATGCCGTGACGAAGGCGTGGAGCACAGACAGACTGTATGCCCCCACAGTGTAGAAAGCAACGCTTGAGATCCCGAGCTTGGCAGCGGAGCTGTGAACCGATCCTTTACTAAAGAAATCACTGATGACGCAGGTCGGAGAGGCACGGGGAGGGTCGGCATTGTTATTCATCTGTTGGTTCAGCCATTCTTCGAAGGGCCCAGCCATCTGCTCCAGGGCGGTGACATGGAAGGAAACATTGCCTGAACGTTGGGTTCCTGGGGACGGCTCCTCGCTGGAAGGGGGTGTCAGTGTTACGAACTGGATGTCCAGATTCGAACACTGTACCTGAGGCTCGAGGTGTTGAGCGCCCTCTGAAATTGGTACATACGAAACCGCGAGGCCTAGTGAGGTGAGAAGCTTGGCCAATTCCAGAAACGGAATTAAATGGCCTTGCAAACTACTTGGAACAAGCACTACATGGGGTTTGCTTTCTGCCATTAGCAGAAGTACAGTAATACGGACAATGAGGTTGTGCAGTAATACTAGTGATGTACTAAGCTCTGGCCTTCGTTCTATATATTGATTACAACGACGACAGTGAATTGAATAAAATTTCAAACGAACGTGGGAAAGTTGCGGTCCGAGATAACGCGGATGATACGCGTGCGTGTTTCTTTGAAATCATTAGTGGTAGTGGTACATACATATAGAAGAAGGAATGTTATTGAAAACGTTATGAGTGCCAGAAGAATGGAATGTGATGTCATTGAGCTTTGAAAGGCCGAGCGAATCACTCTCGTTGGTATACTAATGATGATGGTATCGCGTGTGTGTGTGTGCAGATCGAGATGGATGATGAGGAAATGGCATGTACGGTTATTGTTATTACAAATAAAGCGGCGATGATCCTGGTGTTGATGGGCTATTCTGCGATTGATTGGACCACATTTACACAGCACTACTCATGGACAACGGAGACTTGGATGGTGCGTTCATTTGGTGAAGTTAGATAATTGATTATTATCAAATATCAGATGATGATTAAGGATTGCCATAACTATAGATGCAGTGATACCGGTCTGCAAAATATGAATGAATGATTATTCAGTTAGAAAGACGTTACATGACACTTATTTAACTATTAAGGAATAGCTCAATATTTAACTATATTTCTAACTTCTTTATATAAAATTTAATTTAACTAAATGATATTCTGCATACTGCTCATGATGAGGATGAAGAAATCGCAGCAGGACGATGATTCCCGTTATTCGCCATATTAGTAATGATGATGATGATATCGCATGTGTGGAGGAGGAGGAAATGGCATACGTGTTATCTCGCTTCCACGGTGTTGTGAGGAGGAGGAAATGGCATACGTGTTATCTCGCTTCCACGGTGCTATTGATAACCTATGGTAGTGGCTCATGGTATTATAAAAAACCTATATACAAATTAAGAATCACCGTAAATATCCATACTTGAGAATCTTGTTATGTGTTTTTTAATATGTATATATGTTTAACTTATATATTAATTCTTTTTACAATTAATAGTAATTATATTAATTTAATTAGTTTTTATGATTTTTTTTAACAATATGAGATATATCATAAAGTAAGTGTTTTGATGTTTATTATAGATTGATTCATATGAGCATTTACTACACATTTAATTTGTATGGCTACTTTTTGAATATTTTTATTTGTTTAAAATTCAGAAGGGATTCGTGGGTTAGGGTGGATGGGTGAGCATTAGATGTGACATGTTAAATGTGAGATGTGAGATATTTTAAATTCATTTATTTATATTGTAACTTTGATTTTTATTAATAACATTATGAACAATATTTTAGATAAAAGAAAGTATAATATACAAATCACATTAAAATATATAACATATAAATAATATTTTAGATTTTAACTTATGGCTGTCATTTAGGGATTTTTTATTAGGATCATCCATAGTATTGTGTGCCTCTTGTTGTCCACGTTTCATCCCAATGTGGATCCATCTTCAGGGCAAAAGTGATAGATTGAAAGAGGAGCTTACCAACTAGAACAAATAAATACCTAATGCTTGAAAACAAAAAACAAAAAGCCCCCTCATTTTCTAAAACTAAACCTAAGCCTACACTAGACTAACTACTCGGAAAAAAACATTTAATTTATTATATTAAAACTATTTATTTAATTATTATTATTTTTTTTATAATAAACATTGCTTTATTTTTTATTTCCTAAATATTTTTAATTAAAGTAACCAATTAATTTAATAACTTTAAATTATTCTATAAATTAATATCCCTTTTAATGAGAACTAATTATTATTATTAATACTAAATGACCAATAGTAATTTATTAATTAATATTCTATCAATTTTATGATGAAATATATAAAATTATTATGTTAAAATTAGTATTAATATCTACTAAAAAAGAGATTCCTAATGTTGATAAAAAGAAATTAATTTTTAATTCATTACCATTAAATAACAGTCAAAATTAATAAAAAGCTTAATAATATTTATTAAAATGTAAAGCTAATAATGATATTAATAATAATTATTAGATTTTTTAGTTAATAATAACCAATAATTTAATTTTTAATGATATTTGCTCCATGTTATTTTAATTATTAGAATATTAAAAAAATTCAAAATGAAAAATTAATTAATTTATAAGAATATTAATAATAAATAACCAACAATGATTTATTAATTAATATTCTATTAATTTTATGATGAAATATATAAAATTATTATGTTAAATTAATATTAATATCTACTAAAAGGAATCCCTAGATAAAAAGAAATTAATTTTAATTCATTACCATTAAATAACAATTAATAATAATAATAATAATAATAATAATAAGATTTTTTTTTGTTAATCACGAATAATATAATTTTTATGAAAATAATTATTATGAATACATATTATAAATAACTAATAATTTATTAATTAATACTTAATTCATAATTATAAATTAACATCTATTTTACCATATCAATTAAAATAATGATTCCATAACCATCTTTAAATTAAATTAATAAGAGGATAAAAAATTAATATTTATAATATAACAAGATTTTTAATCATAAATATTTTCTAGGAACATTATTAACTTCTAAATAGGTTTTTTTACAATACCATGGGCCAATACCCACAAGAGAGAGATAGAGAGAGGGAGGGAGCCAGGGAGAGGAGGGAAAAAAATCATAATACCATGGTTTATCAATACCATGGGCCATGTATGCTTTCTATTACTATGTTACGGATCTAGGATTTTAATTATTCTATTGCAATAACATGGGTTAATACTATGGCTTATCAACACCACATGCACAAAAACCATAACTTATTTCAAAACCAAAATATTTTACAAAAACCTTATTTTAATTTAATTTTATAACATTTTTTAATTAAATATATAAGCAAAAAGGTTATAATTAATTTTGAGGTATATCTAAACCCTCCATCCTCATGAGTACTAAGAATATTCCCATAGAAATTAAATGGAGGATAGATGCATTTTAACCAAGGATCCAAGCAAAGCGAGAAAACAACGTGACTAACAATGATAGAGGAAAGATAGTGCATGATTCTTTTAAATTTTTTATTATTGTGTTTTCTTTGACATGATTCATCCAAAATATAGGTTTAATATTTTGCATAGAGTTATATATTTTTAATTTAGATACTTTCTTAAATACAATACAATAGGATCATATTTAAGAGCGAGTGAGTGAGATGGAGGGTGAATAGAGTAAGAGAGAGACATAGAGGTGGGAGATACGAGGAGAGAGAGGAAGGAAGAGAGCAAGGAGGGTGGGGAGGAGGAGAGAGGGAGAGAGGGAGAGATGCATTTGGAGGGGGAAAGAGAGGGAAGTAAGAACAAATACATTGAGAGATAGAGGTGGAGAGAGAGAGTGAGTGATAAGAGAGAGATGAAGACGAAATGAGAGAGAGAGAGAGAGAGAGAGAGAGAGAGAGAGAGAGAGAGAGTATGGGCTGATATAGAAAGATAAAGAAGGAGAGACAGAGGGAGATAGAGATATAGATGGAGGGGGCAAGAGGCAATAAGAGAGAGATAAAAAAAAAGAAGTGAGAGAAAGAGAGAGAGAGAGCGTGTCATGTGATTAGGTCGCTAAGATAGAGAGATAAATAAATAGAGATGGAGGGAGGTATAGATATAGATGGTGGGGGGAGATGGAAGAAGAGAAAGATAGAGAAAGGGAAGGAGAGGTGGCGAGAGAGAAACAAGGGAGAGAAGGGGCGGGGGAGAGATAAGGAGAGAGGGAGGGAGATAGACACAGAATGGAAGGTGGAGAGAGAGGGAAGAAGAAAGAGACTCGTAGAGACAAATACAAACATAGAAGTTAGATCTAGAAAGTCATGAATATTTTGTTTTTTCACTAAAATATATGTATTGATTTTCGTGCAGTTTTTGATTTCTAATCCTATTTGATCGCTTACACTAGAAGCATTTATTTCAATGTAGATGTTGATTTCTAATCCTATTTAATACCTTACACTAGATGCATTGATTTCAGTGTAGATGTTGATTTCTACTCCTATTTGATTTCTTTCACTAAATGCATTGGTTTAAACGTAGATATTTATTTCTAATCGTATTTGATCGTCTGCACTAGATGCATTGATTTTACTGTATATGTTGATTTTTAATCCTATATAATACCTTATACTATATGCATTACTTTTCAATCTAGATGTTGATTTATACTCCTATTTGATTGCTTACATTGGATGCATTAGTTTTAGTGTAGATATTGATTTATAATCATATATGATCACTTTCACTATATGCATTTATTTCAATGTAGATGTCAATTTCTAATCCTATTGATACCTTACACTAGATGCATCAATTTCAATGTAGATATTGATTTCTACTCCTATTTGATTGCTTGCACTGGATGTATTAGTTTTAGTGTACATATTGATTTGTAATCCTATTTGATTGCTTGCACTAGATGCATTGATTTTAGTGTAGATATTGATTTATAATCCTATTTGATTGTTTGCACTAGATGAATTGATTTTAATGTAGATTTTTATTTCTAATCCTATTTGATTGTTTGCACTAGATGCATTTATTTAAGTGTAGATGTTGATTTCTTATTTGATGCAACTAGATGTATGATGTACATTAATTTCAAAGTAATTAGATTAATAGTGTGCATTAATTTATGTGTAAGCACATCTCTGCCCCCTCCATCTATATCTCTATCACCAATTGCCTCTCCTTATTTATCTCTCTATCTCACCCCCAAAACATACACAATCTCTCTCCATATCTATCTATCTATCTTCCTCTCCCTCCATTTTCCACCCCCTCTCTCTCTTCCCCTTCTCTCTCTAACACTTCGCTTTCTCTCCATATCTATATCTCTTCCTCCTTCCATGCATTTTCCTGTCTTCTTCCCTCTCCCCCCTCCATATATATCTCTATCTCACCCCCAAAACATACAAACTCTCTCTCAGTGTGTGCACATAAACATTATTCATGACGTCAATTGACTTCTTTGTTATAGTAATTCAACCATAAATATAATACTTGAAGTTTCATCCTAAATAAAATGTTCACTTACCCATAATATCTTCTTCTTAAAAATGTAAACTATTTGTAATTCACTATATTCTTATTATTTACATTTTCTATCGTTCAACATAGTTACATTGTCACTTCGCACTTAATTTTTTTTATTTCATCACTTTTCGTCATTCAAGTTACTAAAAGTCTCTCTCATCTCAAGAAACTGAAGTAAATAAGAAAATTTAAAGTTAAATTGACCAAATTAATATTAGACTTATTTAGCATATTTAAAATGATCAAAATAATTATATGTTCAACAAATTTTGTATGACTGCACATGGTTGAAACAACATAGATCCATCTTAACCCCAGATCTATCAAGCACCGAGAGGAATCAAATCTCTCTAGGTTGAAACTTTTCCTCAAGTTTTTTCACTCAAAAAATAGGTTTTCACCTTGAGAGATGTGATCCCTCTCAGTACTTGATAGGTCTAGGGTTAAAATGGATCTAGGATGGTGTTAAACACAACCATGGAGAAGACACGAGTGTGCAAGATAAACATTGAATGCATATATTATTTACATGATATATATTTGTA
The DNA here is from genome assembly GCA_031772625.1 of Pinus tabuliformis. NCBI lineage: Eukaryota > Viridiplantae > Streptophyta > Pinopsida > Pinales > Pinaceae > Pinus > Pinus tabuliformis. Next base: position 160,788,192 of record CM062804.1, on the reverse strand, counting down.
ATACATTGGAGTGACTCTTGGATTCATATTCCAAGGTCTCTTTGACTCCCTTTGGCTATTCAACTTCCTCACCATAACCCTTAGCGGATTAGGTGTCCAACATTCCCACCCTAATCTAGAGGGGTATATACGAGTCCAAGAAGAGAGCTATAATACAAAATACAATAATGCATGAAAAAAATAGGTTGAATGAGCTGTCTAAAATGAAAGTATATGGTGAGAGAACTCAAGATCTCAGTCGACGATGATTTAATGATTACGACCAACACTGGAACAATTAGTGTAGTTCCTGGAACTCTTCCAAATATGGCAAGAAGCCGAAATATTCTGCTAGAGGAAGTGTCACTAATTATTTGGAGAGGGAGACCTTCAACCTAGAAAAGGGAGGTATACAACCTGCGGTGGTTTAAGGATGACCACCAACCAAAGGCACGATTAGGGGAATCTTTGTCTTTGGCTACAACTCTGAATCTGGTATGGAAGGTTGTGGCTCAAGCTTGCTTGAGCTTTTGTGTCTCTCGCTATGATTATGAATTAGGAAACAGGTTCAAGTTGTCTTTCAAGATCACTTGATGTGGCTTTGAAGTTTGTAGATGTCCGTCACTTCCCCCCCATCAGATACAAGGTGAGATGATAGAGAAAAATCAACTGCAAGACTTTTCAATACTCTAGATGAAATTCTGACATATGCCTGAAATATCATCTTGGCCATTGAAGCCCATTGCTAAGAAGCAATCCATCCAATGCGAATCTTTATTCTTGCAGGAGGCTTGTTTTTGAAGCATCTGTTTGAAGAATGAGTGGTTTTATGACAGTGCTCACATGGATGAAGATAAAAAAAAATGATCATTCATATGTACAACTCGGTCACAATGTTGGCATTGAACAATCTATTGTGGTTGCTGTGCAAGAGGACTAGAATCAAGAATGGCTGAAGGTGAGCTGTCATGAAGAAATCGAGCACTATGGAACTAGATGGGATTTGAGTAATTAGGAATATGAGAGGTCGCATCCTTGTCATATAAAATACCATTAATGTGCTTGTTATGGAGAAGCTCTTCCCAAGGTTTGATGATAGGTTTTGAAAGTGTATGCTGAATTTTTGCGTCTTTTAAATCTGCTCTTGCACTGGGCTCAGTGATCTGAACAATTTATGGTCTGTACTTCAAAATGGGATTACTTTGAGCAAAAACAAGTTCAAAATGTTGTCTTTTCTGTTGTAACTCATGTTGTTGAAGTTGAGATTGAAGATGCAAAAAGTCAATTTTCTCTTGTGCATTTTGTAGACAAGTTTGAATATTTGTGAGAGTGATTTTGCTAACTTTTACCATATCATCAACAATGGAATGTATTGGAGTATTCAGCAACTCTAATGGATCATCAAGGCTAGCCCTTTTTTTAATGATTCTACCCAAACTCTACAATGAATATTGATTAAAAACAACATTAATATTCTATGCATCAACCAGTGCAATCAACTAATCTATACACTAGCGCAATCCTAAAATATGAACCAACTCAATTAATCTACCATAAATCTCGAAGTATATTAATTCATGTATAAGAACCGTTTATTGAACATCACCATATAATCTCACTCTTCAACATACTATATGGCCTTCAAACAACATTCAATGTATACCATTCAATGTACTCTAGTAAAAATGATGAAATTAGTGACCAGGTGACTAAAAACGCTATTCACCACAACTTTTCCAAGTGAAATACTACCAATAATGAGCAATTTTAAGTGACCTAGCTAAAAATGACTAACATAAACGACTAATTTAGTCTCGAGTTAATATATATGACTAGATAATAAGTAATGCAAGTAAAAATGACTAGCACGAATGACTAATTTAGTTTAGGAACAAAAATACGAGTACTTAAAAAGTACTACAATAATACAAATTAGTCATTTATGTTAGTCATTTTCATTTTGGTCGATGAATGGCTACACAACATGGACCCTATGAGCCAATCAATCATGTTGTTCATGTAGTTCCCACGCAACACAAACATTTGATGGTCTATCATAGCCATATATTTTATGATGATTTTCATAGATGCACAACCTATAACAATGAACTATATTCTATTGCCAAAGCCTCTAAGCAATGAAAGGATTATATTCAAACCTACTGTGACATGTTGCACTCACATGCTTATCAGAGTGTTAAGAATCATACTTTCTTCACACTTTGTTTGATCCTCTCCTTAAATTGTCACCTCAAAGGAATGCTTCAATTATATCTGTGAGGTGTGAGATTGATATCCTTCTATCAAATACCAAAGACATCTTTTATATCCTAGTTAGATTTATATTTTTCCTCATTTTTCTCATTTCCTTTTGTTATATTTATGTGTGGAGATGTGAATACCTTTGTTATATTTTATAGGAGGATCATGACATTGTAGGTGACTAAGTAGTCCTAACCTTTTGATTTGTTTTCATATTATTAGATCTATTTTGGCATATTCTAATAACATTGCTCATCATTGATGTCACATAATCATGGCCTCTTGTGCTCTTACGAGATTAATCATTCTTCATTCAATTACGTTAACTTGGACACTAAACACAATTGGCAATATCCTTCAAATGCATGAACATTAAACAATATTGACAATATACTTTACCCAAAGGCCATTTTGATTTGATTTTTTTAATAAATATTAAAAATATTTTTAATTTCAAAATATAATCTAAATTGATTAAATATTTTTAATTTTTTAATAATAAAAATAGATTAACTATGAAAATCCAAATATTCTTTAAAAAAATAAAAAAAATTCTCCGAACAACTTTTAACTAAACCCAAACCAAAATAGATAAAAAAAGATTAGTGTTTGCTCCAGATTAATCTGGCAGCGCTTAATAGAGATTTAATCCATGCTTAACAGAGATTTAACCCTGCAAGAGGGGTTTACAATTTTTTTCGTTTGATGTTTAGTTGTATAATGCACCTCATGAGTCAATTTTGGTTTTACTGATAGCTCAAGTTTTAATTTGCTAGATAATGGCAGCAAGTGGCGGTAAATTTTCTGAATGGTTATTTCAATGTCATGGTTCCTTCCATTACATTATAGATGTAAATAGTGGAGTGAAGAGAAAAACAGAATGATGATGTTGGTTTAAATTGAGATAAATATTCTTCTGCTCTCAAGTTTGACCCATGGCATTGGAAACAACATCTACAAGATCAAGATCTCTCAAAGAACCCCTCACTTATGCCTTTTGGAGGAGGTGGCTCACTTTGTCCACGAATGCATTTGGAAAAGCTTGAGATGGTTCTCTTCCTTCATAACTTCGTCACCAAATTCAGGGTATTGGTAGTTTGAATGCCTCTGGTAACAGAGAGCCACTGAAACTTGCAGTGAGATACAAAAACAGTGAGAACAACAAAAGGAGAAGATGTAGGATTTGCAGAGCAACTGTTTCAGTGTGGAAAATGCCAATTTTGCTTCCAGCACAAGTAGGACTATAGAATTCTTTTAGCATTGTAATGTTTCATATTAGTATGTATGGCATGTGCATGTTTCACCATTTAAGGGCTTGAGTAGAAGAGAAAGGAGGGCTTAAAAGGAGTTGAAGAGATAGAGGGCAGAGGATGACGTAGTACAAGAGAAGAGTGGAGAGGCTAAATGGAATAGGAAGAAAAATCAGGCTTGGATGGAAAGAAGAGAGAAGATGAGGCTAGGACATCCGACGCAGAGGACTATAACTTTATGGAGTGCCAAGGAGATGGTGTGTCCTCCCCTTCACCATTGGAGTGGTCTCGAAATTGGATTTACAGAGGATGTGATGTGAAAATACAAGTAAGTTAGAACCGAGCAGCCAATACTCCATAATTTGAAGAGCCAAATTCCTGATAGATATTTTCAACTGTCTCATTCTGCTAATATTAATAGTTGTTGCAAAAATAATACTTTGTCAAATGCTAAATGATATATGGAACTAAGTGAAGCAAAGAATCATTAGTGAAATGGGCATAACTGCAATCGATCCGGAACTTCTCAAACATCTGGCAACAAATTCATGGAGTGTTGATGAATAATATGTGCACAACTGGTTTCCACCACATCTCTAGCAATGGGCTTGATTGTTTTTTGTGATGTAGGGAAATTATCCATTCTTGGGGTTCTCTAGAGTAGGATGTTGATTTAGCGGATTTAGGATATTCAACCCCTTTATAGAATTACTACACTTTCTGGTTTCAAACTCGACCCGACTTTGTTGACGTGCCCCAGGCTCCAATAGCAATTAAGTTGGTTGGTGGTGGTAGGTACTTTTGAAAATAGGCAGCGAAGAAGACATGGTGTCTGAGCACTAGAAAGCCACCAAAGGATCTCCATAGTATAGACGTCGAATAACTTAGAAGAAATTGTTGGTAGTGGGAATGGATACAGCCAAGCGATCCCACTGAATTTTTAATCTAGATATCCCAATGAAACAAATTAAATAAATCAGACCAACACTATTGTCAATCACATATGATTCACCTACTCTAGGTTCTTGAACAAATACTCCACATAGATCAATTCCACTTGGCAGAGCTACCTATATTTGATACTACCCTAGAACCAATTGGTCAGTACTGAAGAGGTGGCCAAAAAATCATAAGATATCCTCCGTTTTTCTTTTCTATAACAATGACTAGCTGGGGTTGGTCATTGAACCCTCCTATTGGCTGTGAATCCTCCTGTTGGCTGCGCCCTTACGTATGGTTATATTTGCGGCAAAGTCTGGTGAATCTGGGTGATTCGGGCATCTCACCCTACAAATTCACTCTGGTCGAGTGCATGCTAACTCCTTGCTAATTGCTCGTAGCCATCAACGATATTTTCATACATTTGATCGTGCATGCCCTCACCCTTCAAATTCATTGGGGTAAGGTGCACGCTGAATTCTTTCTAATTGGTCATAGCCATCAGTGGTATTTTCCTACATTTGATCGTGCATGCCCTCACCCTGCAAATGATGGATCTATAACAACCTACAGAATGGAAGGCCAATTACCATTTATGGACCTGGACATTGATTTAGAATCACTCATAGAAGTAACTGTGGCTGCAGAAAATGAAAATGCATACAGATCCCGACAGAAGAAATCTAATACAGTAAAAAAAGGAATCCGATCTACTACAAGAAGCTCTAGAATGAAGGATGCATCCCCCACGGGGATACATAATCTCAATCCAATATTAGAGACAGAGCTCCCATTAAAATATTTAGAGGTGATTGGAATGGAAAGGACACTACACGATAACCTTCCCATAGGAAACTCAAAAAAGTTAACAACAAAATACCAATCAAAGCCCTAGAAGAGATCCAAAAACTAATCCTAAGAGTTGATTTATATTGGGAAAATGTGGTTAGACTCAGAAAGAATATGTTTGTAGGAAGATGGAAGTTCATCAAAATGAGTGGTGTTCAGATAAAGGATTGGACACAGAAAAGTTGGGCTTCTCTTCTCAGTTATCAACCGAAGGTAAGTGCGATGGTTAATGGTTGGTTTGGCTTCCATTTCCTAAATGAGGAGGATGCCACGAAGATTGTTGATTTACCTTGGGTCAAAGGTCAGGGTTTTTTGGTAATGTAACCTTGGAAAGTCAACTTTGACCCAGTAGTTGAGACTTTAAAAAGAAAAATAATATGGGAAAAAATTCGTAGGCTCCCCATTGAGTTATGGTTGAAGGGAGTCATAAACAAATTATCCAGCAAAATAGGAAAACTATATTATGTTGATGAAGGATGCATGGGACTACTAGATAAGAAATTTTCCTAGTTTCTAGTAGAAGTGGATCTATCAGGAGGGCTACCGGCAACGATTGACATCTTCTAGGCTACTTTCTCCATCAGACAACAAGTCGACTATTGGGGAATCCTATTTAGATGTTGATCCGCATTTAGACAGGAACACAACAAATTATAGAGATAACCATAAATACAGAGATGCAACAGAAATAATACTTCATTTCATTAATGCCAAATACTGAAATATGCTTACAAACAGAATGGAAATAAGACTAGCTTGGGCGATGGTAGCTTATCTCTAAGAAGAGATGTGGTGGCTACATGCCTCTAAACTGTGTTACAATGAGGCTCGAAGGCCTATTTATTGTTGAGAATAATGGAAAACCCTAAACATTCAAAAACCTAACGATAGGAGATGAAGCGCCAAACTATGGGCTCCGTTTGGGTAAATTGGTACATCAACTTCCTGGGATCGTAACTTTGGCATACGGTCTCCGTTTGACACACACAATACCTTGTTAGAAATATCTATCCGAGGACTACAACTTTTGCATGAAAAATATTGATCGATGACCAATGTTGGTCCCTGTGTTCCCAAAAAACATTGTTTAGGGCCTCAAAATGGCTTTGGAAGTTTAGGACCCAAAAAACTATCAAAAATAGTAAATTGTGCTAGAAATAAGGAAACTAAAAAAGCAAAAGAGACAGTTGTGGGGGTCCAAGTAAGATAGGCGGGTGGCCACCAAAATCCACCTAGATCATTCCTCCCCTCTTAGGAAGCAATGGTCCCCATTGTGTTGAGTGCCTCCATTAGATGGGGAAACTTCTGCTGAACTCGGTCCCTAGTGAGCTATTCTGTAATCTCTGATGTGTGCTGTAAGGGTGGGAAGCATGGTCGAGGGTGGTCCACATTGAACACTTGGTGCAAGCCAGGGAATGGGGGAATTTTGTGCTCCAAAGCATTGTTTCCCACAACCTTGGTAATGGTGTAAGGACCATATCTGAGTGGTTTGAGCTTCTGATGGGCTCTTGTAAGATGTTCTTTCTGCAAATGCAACCAGACTTTGTTGCCCACTTGAAACTTGTGTGGCACTTGATGTTGATCATTTTGCTACTTATACTTGGCATTTTCCAGAATGGAGCGACAATATATCGGCCCGTTGGGTAGAGGTGCTTCGAGAGTCAGATCGAATGAATGCTTGACCTGATAGTGCAACGGTACCCTTGTGGGTGAGGAGAAGATGTTCCTATATTCTTTCATGGTCGTATCAACCTGATTCTTCTGCATTGAGGAACCCTTCCTAGTGGCCATGGATGTGGCTACGATCTTCCCCTTACTTTGAGAGAAAACCATAAAGAAAATAAATTTCCTAGTCTGAGAGATGATCTTATTGCATTTCTTAGCAAAGATCAAAGAAGTGACAGTAGGTGGGGCTACCTCTGGTATCCTATATAATTTATTACCCAAAGAAATAATAACAGCACGATTCCTTGACTCATACATAGCATGTCACTTCCACAAGTATGGTTGGCCTAATAATACATCACAAACATCAAGAGGAGCAACATCACACAATACCTCATCTGTGAATGGCTTGATGTTGTAGGGAAGGCGACACTACTAGCGGACACATATATCTCATCCTTGGTGAAGCCACCCAATACTATATGGTTGTGGGTGTGGTGTAGTCGGCAGGCCTAACCACTTCACGACCTCTGCTGAAATGAGGTTCTTTTGGCTGCCACTATCGACAATGAATTGCAGTGGAAAGCCATTCACCCACATTTGTGAGTGGAAAAGACACTCCCCCCTGGATCTTCGGGATCATTCTTTTGTAACTTGGTTGTGGAAACAGTGGCGCTGGGCTCTGCATCAATAATCTTCTTTCCTTTTTCATTCCTCTTGTTAGGTTTTGACTCAGGGTCGGAATATGCATCTGATTCTGACGCCTTCAACTCAGCCACCAGCAACTGATTGGTCCGACACTCACTTGTGTTGTGAGTGGGGCTCTTATGGAACTCACACCACTTTCCTGTGTCCTTCTTTGATTTCGTGGTGGTGTTCTTTTCTTGCAGCTTCGACGGGTTGTCTTGGGTCACCCTGCCTTGGCTTTGTCCTTTGTTCTTTGGATTCAAAGATCCAAAGTCTCGCGTCTTCTATTTCAACTTCTACTCGATCTTAACGGTGTATTGGTATGTCGTGCTGAGCAAGGAGATGTCCAGGAAATCCATCTCATCCTGGATGTACCTGTGTAGGGAGCCGCGGTATTTGAATACCAAATGCCACTTAGAATCCTTGATACCCAACTTTGTGTGAAGGGTATGAAAAATATTGGTAAACTCCAGAACATCTTGGTCCCTTCCCTGTCACAACATTTTCCACTTTATGTATTTATCTTCATAGCTCCCGATAGGGTAGTACTTCTCCTTGATGGCACCCCAAAATGAGTTCCAAGTGGCTGCGACTAAAAACAATGATGTCGTACTTTCATCCTTCTTCTCACAGTAAGTTTCCCACCAGTCCTTGACGTGGGCTGCTGCTTTGAGAAGTGCAAAAGTGATATTTTTCCGATTGGAAAAATCATGAACGGAAAAATATCATTCTAGCAAATTTAACCATTTATCTACAACGCCTGCATCTATTTGACCCTCAAATATGGGAATGTCAAAGTTAACTTGTACCTTAAAGGGTGTGGCACTTCCAGAGTAGCTGTCGGAAGTAGATGTGTCGCCCTTGGGTAGCCGTTGAAGGATCTGGGCAAAGTTGTCCATTATTGCATTCCTTTGTCACTCGAGGGCTTCTTTGAGAAAGATTTTGATAGGATCTCCTCCCACCTCATCTTTCTTTTCATCCGCCATGGGAGGCCGTTAGGATTTGCAAGGCTTGTCTTGCAAAGCTTTGACGAGTTCAAGCCCTAAATCCTTATATCCCGACCTCATTGAGTAGATGCAAAGAAAAATAGAGAAAGAGAAGACTGCTCTGAAACCACTGATCCAGATTTAGACAGGAATGCAACAAATTATAGAGATAACCATAAATATAGAGATGCAACAAAAATAATACTTCATTTCGTTAATGTCAAATACTGAAATATGCTTACAAACAGAATGGAAATAAGACTAGCTCGGACGATGGTAGATTATCTTTGAGAAGAGATGTGATGGCTACATGCCTCTCAATTGTGTTATAATGAGGCTCGAAGGCATATTTATTGTTGAGAAACAATGGAAAAACCTAAACTTCCAAAAACCTAACCCTAGGAGATGAAGCGCCAAACTATGGGCCCCGTTTGGGTAAATTGGTACATCAACTTCCCCGGGTCGTAACTTTGGCATATGATCTCTGTTTGACACGCAAAATACCTCGTTAGAAAGATCTATCCAAGGACTACAACTTTTACATGACCAACATTGAACAATGACACATGTTGGTCCCCGTTTTCCCAAAAAACATCGTTTAGGGCCTAAAAATGGCTTTCAAAGTTCAGGACCCGAAAAACTACCAAAAATAGTAAATTGTGCTAGAAATGAGGAATCTGAAAAACTGAAAGAGACAGTTGTGGGGTCCCAAGTGGGATAGGATGGTGGCCACCAACATTCACCTGGATTAGATGCCTTGAATGACGTAATATTGGTCATCTTATGGCTAACTGTCATTTCTGCTTCATGGATTTGAATCGAAGGTCGAAGGAGATCACCTTTCACAACATGCAACCTGACAAGAGAGATAAAGGAAATTTTATGGGTGGTCTCCCTACTGGAAAACCAAGTATCACAAAGAAAACTCTACAAAATTACCTAGAAGATCATCCTGCAAGTGTTGATCCAATGTTTTCAATGGATGTTGAGTATAGGGAGCTTGGTAAAACTGCTAATGAGACAATGGAGGCCCCCTCACACTAGACCCCCACAAAAAGAAAGGGGAAAGAATTAGTTCTTTCAGCAAATAAATCAAGCAGGACTTCCCTCCTGTCCCCTATTTGCAACAGAAGCACTACTGACTCGATCCCCTCTCCTATTTCAAATGACATGGATATACTGGATCTCGAGGATTACCTAGGACTTGGACTAGAACGGATGTCAATCAAGAAAAACCATACACTTTTTAAAGAACCAGAGAATGACAGAAATAAGTCTCTTTCATCTCAAAACCGTAGTAGGAATAAAGCCCTTAAATTCAGAAAATTAACTCTCACGAGGGACTTAGAAACATACATGAATTCCCATTTTTCAGAATATTTAGAGGAGACTCTATATCTATCCTTTGATCCGGGATCCTTAACCGAGTTCACTAAACCAAGGGAAAACTCACACATACGGGACCTTAGAGTAGCGAATCCCATATCTTTTGGTTCCCAATGAAGCTAATGTCCCTAAATCTGAGAGGGTTGGGATCTACTCATTCAAAACGATTCCTAAACTACCACATCATGGAAAAACATCCGTCAATTGTTCTCCTTCAAGAAACTATGATGTCTAAGGAAAAATCCTTGGAGATATTGCTCTAAATACACCCGACATGGCATGGTTGCACTACCAATTCCTTTGGAAATTCGGGTGGTCTTGCAGCAATATGGGACCCTACCTATTTCTTCTTTCTGGCCTACAAACTGATTTCTAGCATAATACTAACAGGAAATGCTCGAGGCTGGAGTTGTAGATTCCAAATAATTAATATGTATGGCCCTTACATAAATTGTAATCCTTTCTGGGAATTGATTGACAATTTAGGCTTATTGGATATTCACCCGTTAATCGTTGTAGGGGACTTAAATTTAACAATGAATGCAGGTGAATGTTGGGGGCATAGGGCTAATCTAGATCTTTTGGTGGCATATTTCACAGATCTCTTCAACCGCAAGGCTCTCTTTGACATTTATTCTGATCCAATATGTCAAACATGGCGGAACAATAGGATGGTAACATACGACATTGCTAAAAGAATTGACACGTTTCTGGTGGACTCCAACTTATCACTTACATTGAAAAGTCTCAAGTCATGGAATTTATTCTTGGATATAACTAATTATGATGCCATCATCCTATAATGGCAAGATAACGTGGAGAACATAAAAATACCATTAAAATTTAATCAGATGTGGGTTAATGAGACTAATTTCCAGGACTTGGTTATGCAATCTTGGTCTAACCCTCTCTCTCCAAATAACACTAATCCATCAAAGGTGGTTATTGCAAAGTTGTTGTGGATGAAAACTATGGTAAGAAAGTGGATTAAAAATAAAAAAGCAAAAACTCAAAAAGGATCTTCAATCAATAGACATATAAATTTCCTTGTTGATGGATCCTATTGTGCCGAGCTATTTTTCTGTACATCAACGCACAACAATTTTAGAGTTGATTTCCAAAAAAGTTAAAATCCTAAAATTATAGGAAGAACGTTGGCACAAGAAAAGAAAACTTCCATGGAATAAAGGAGGTTATCGAAATACAAAAACAATTCATAGGGCCATGTCCAAAAGAAAACAAACAAACTCAATTTGGTCAATCAAAGATGAAGCAGGGCATACTTATACATCCAACAAAGAGATCAAAGAGATAGCATATCAACATTTCAAAAATCAATTTTAGGAAAGAGAGGATACTGATATGGTTGATAAGATGGAACTAATCAATCTCTTTCCTACTTGGATCAACAATGAAATTACTTTATCGATGGACATAGAGATTTCTAATGAGGAGATGGCAAAGGACAGAAGTCCTGGGCCTGATGGCTGGCCTTGTGAATTCTTTCTTTGCTTCTTTGAATTGATGGGCCCAGACTTGGTTAAGATGATGGAAGTGGTCTGAATCTCTGGTAAAGTTCGAGGTGCAATTAAGTCAACTTTCCTCACTCTCAATCCTAAGAAACACAATGCTCAGTCTCTCAGTGACTATAGGCCTATTTCATTATGCAATTCCATATATAAAATGATCTCCAAAATTATTTTTAATCATGTCAAAAAGATCATCTCCCCATATTTTTTGCAAGAATAGTTTGGATTCTCGCCCAATAGGAGAATACAAGACGTAGTGGCCATTGTTCAAGAAGGCATTCATTCAGTCATATCAAGGAATCAAAAATCGTGTTTCATGAAAATTAACCTCATTCCGGCCTTCTATTGTATTGACTGGAAGTTCCTCACTATGATCCTATACAAAATCAGCTTCAAGCATAGACATGTCAGAAGGATAATGGCCAGTATCAAATCTGCATCTATGGCGGTTCACATCAATGGGGATCCCATAAATTTCTTCCAAATGAACAAAGCACTGAGACAAGGTTGTGCTCTATCTCCCCTATTGTTTATTCTTGTAATGGACACATTAAGCAAGGCGATCAACTCCATGAAAGATGTCGGTGCCATAAAAGGTTATGGGATATCAAATGTATGAATTTACAGGGTAAGTTCCTCAGATAGAACACCAAAGGACACCACTCACAAACATATCACAGATCAATACACCAGTATTCTTGACATGGTTAAAACCCTCAAAGAGGGAAAAGGTCCACACCCTGAGCCAACATGGTCACTTTAGGAAATTTATTAATAAAAGAAATATAATTTACATAAGCTTCTCTCATGAACTGTCACCCTACAAATGACCCTCCATGCTCTTTAAATAGAGATCTTGGAATAATCGGGTGTTAAGCCATGGATCAAGTGTCAGTAATACCAAGGAGAGAATGAATCGTCGAATCACTTCATGTCTAGAACATATCGTGACCGTCAGATTGTAAGTTACAAAAGTACCTAGTAAAGAAACACACTTTACCTAGCTCTACACTAGACCAAGTTATACTTAACTATTTCGTATGTGTCAGAATATCCTAACATCCCCCCTTAAGAACAACTTGTGATAGGATTGAAGGATGTACAAATATGACACAATAGGAGAAGGAAGGAGGCATTAGAGCCAATCCCCCCTTAGTGACAACTTCCCAAACTCCAACCATAAATCGAAGTTTAGTAAACTTCGCCTCTGTGAGAGCCTTTGTAAAGATGTCTGCAACTTGATCATTTTTTGAACAATATTGCACTTCAAGAACATGGTCATGAATGGTATTTTGGATGAAGTGCATGTGCAGTTCAATGTGTTTGTTGCACTGATGTTGGACTGGATATTTGCATAGTTGAATGGCACTTGATTATCACAACAAAGTGTAGTCGGATGCTGCTACTGAAAGCCAAACTCTGACAGGATCTGATGAAGCCACAAGAGCTAATACTTCAAGAACATGGTCATGAATGAGATTTTTGATGAAGTGCATGTGCAGTTCAATGTGTTTGTTGCGGTGATGTTGGACTAGATCTTTGCATAGTTGAATGGCACTTTGATTATCACACCAAAGTGTAGTCGGATGCTACTGTTGAAAGCCAAACCCTGACAGGATTTGATGAAGCCACAAGGCTTCCTTACTAGCTTCTACGACACCACGATACTCTAATTCTGCTGAAGAAAGAGAAATGGCACTTTGTTTCTTGCAAGCCCATGTAATAGGTCCTGAACCAAGAGTGAACACATAACCTACAGTAGAATTCCAATCATCAGGGTTACCATCCCAATCGGAATTAGTGAAACCAACCAATAGAGGAGATGCTTCTGCACTGTAATGAATCCCAAACTGAATTGTACCTCAAACATAACGAAGTATTCTTTTAGCTTCTTTCCAATGACTTTCATGTGGGTTTTTCATAAACAGAGAAATAAGGCCAACAACAAAGGAAAGGTCAGGACGAGTATGGGTCAAATACAAAATTTTTCCTACAAGCTCACGATATAAGGTAGCATCAACTTCAGGGGAAGTATAAGTGACTGAAAGGGAGAAGGGGTTGGCTTATAGTATTCCATGTGAAAGTGGCGTAGAATATCACAGCCATGCTTGGACTGGGAAAGGGAAATACCTTGCTTGGTTGCAAGATTTGAAGACCAAGAAAATAATGCAAGTGTCCTAAGTCTTTCATTTCAAACTTCTTTTTAAGGTTGGACTTCACATGGTTTATAAGGTTGCGATCAATACCAGTAAGGTTAATATCAGCAACATAAAGAACAAGAATGATAAGAGACTTACCCACTTTCTTGGTGTAGACAGTATTGTCAGAATGACGCCTAGAAAAGCCAATATCTAAAAGAAAGCTATCCATTTTGACATACCAAGCCCGAGGGGCTTGCTTGAGACCATAAAGGGATTTCTTAAGCCAACATGCAAGGCTGGAGTCTATTTGTATATAGGAAGGAGGTTGTTCCATATAGATTTCTTCATGCAAGAAGGAAGATTTAACATCCATCTGATGGACTTCCCATTTGAAAGAGGCAGCAAGGGAAAGAATAAGGTAGACAGAGTTCATTTTGGCAACAGGGGAGAAGGTTTCAGTATAGTCAATTCCTTCAACTTGAGAAAAACCCTTAGCAACAAGACGAGCTTTATGTTTATCAACTTTTCCATCTCGTCCAAACTTGGTTCTGTAAAGCCATTTGTATCTAACAAGTTTTCTTCCCTTTGGAAGAGGAACAAGATCCCATGTATCATTTTCCAATAACGAATCATATTCTTCATTCATAGATGCATCCCGATCTAGATGGTCTGAAGCTTCTGCAAAGGTGTCAGGATCACGATTCACTGAAGCTTGAGCCAGTAAAGAAGAGGCTCTATCGAACTGAGAATGTGTACGTCGTTGATTTGTAGGATGACCTACAAGAGCACCTGCTACATCCCGAGTAGAAAGGACCCATTTTGGAAGCTGAGGAGCTGAAGGAGAATCCTGAGAAGCTGGAGGGGGATTGTCATCCTCAATGTCATCATCTGAAGAAGAAATATTTTCAAAAGTATAAGGGATAGAGAGAGGTGGCACATCTGCCAAACTAGGCTCGTAGGTTGATATATTTTCAACAAACTTTACATCTCTTCTAATGGCAACATTTTTGGACTTAAGTGGAATAAGTCTATATCCTTTGACATCTTCAAAATATGCAACAAAAATACATTTTCACTCTTAGGTTCTAGAGCTTTATGTTTCTCATCTGGAATATCGGCCCATGCTTCACTTCCAAAAATACAAAAGTGACTTACATCTGGTTTAATTGAGCTCCATTCTTCTTTTGGAGTGATATTATTTAAAACCTTAGTAAGAGTGCGATTTACTGTGTAATTTTCATAGTTAATTTCTTCTGCCCAAAAATTAAGACTAAGTCCTTTAGATTGAAGCATACAATTAGCCATTTCCTTTAAGGTGTGATTCTTCCTTTCCGCTGCACCATTTTGTTGTGGAGTATATGGAACAATATGTTGCATTTGAATTCCATGCTTAGTGAAAAAGTTGATGAAATTGTTGTTAACATATTCGCGTCCATTATGAGATCTTAGCTTAAGAATTTGATGTTCAGGTTGTTTCTCAACAAAGGCCTTAAAGGCCAAGAAAATGTTAAATACTTCACTCTTGAGTTTTAAGAAGTATACCCAAGTGCATATGGAGAAATCATCAATGAAAGTTAAGAAATATTTGTAGCCAGAGAATGAAACAACTGGAAGTGGACAACATAAATCACTATGCACAAGCTATAAAAGGGCTAAGGCATGTTTTTCAAAACTATCGCGATGATGTTTTCTGATCACACATCTGGAACAAACATCATCTCTGCAAGATACAATAGGAAGACTTGTCACCATATTTTCTTTACATAGATTTTGAAGGGAGTGATAGTTTAAGTAACCAAATCGCTCATGCCAAAGTTTGCTCACTTTATCATTATGAGCAAGAAATACAGAGGGAAGGGTTGATGACCCAAAGTTGTTGAACTTGTACAACCTTGTAGAATCATCAACAATGCCAATAGCTAAAATATATCTAGGATCTCTTAGGTCCTTAATTACAACATCATGAGGCGAGAACTCAACGATTTTACCTTCACCTGAATGAGTTATATGATATACAGATAGAAGGTTGCAGGATAAGGTTGGAACACATAATACATCATTAAATTTACCATTGTCTAGATGAATAGTTCCAGTCCCTAGAACACTAAGAGATCTATCATCACCAACATATATATTTTTGGTGTTACAATCATTTAAAGAAGAAAACATGGCTTTGTTTTTGGCCATGTGATAAGAAACTCCAGAATCAATGAGCCACTCATGAGAATGAGAAGAAGAAGATACATTTAGTGGATAACCAGACCGAGATGCTTGATAACCACATGCATAAATGCTATTCCCGAAGATGAATTTGAAGTTGAAGAATGCTCCAAATGGATGTTATGCTTCTTCATTGTTGCTTCCATGGCTTCCATCTTCTTAAATCATTTGGATTCTAGGTGGTCATCTCGATTACAAAAGTTGAAATGTCTATTAGTCTTCTTCCCTTTGTTTTTATTTTCCTTATCCTTTTTTTGAATTGATTTTTCATTTCGAGACTGAAATTTCTTAGGACCCTTGTTTAGTTTAGGACCGTTCTTTTCGGGATACTGCTTCTTAGGATTCTTTGAATTTGGTTATTGTTGGGTGGCTAAGGCTTTCTTAGAAGAGTTTCCAACATTAAAAAGACCAAGATGTAAGAGTTTTTCTTGTTCTCTTATTAAAGAATGACAAAAGGCATCAAAAGAGGGGGACTTGTAGTCTTGTCCTTGAGAAATAAATGCTTCTCTAGTAGAATGAAATGTGGAAACAAGCACAGAGTAGGTTGGTCCCAACTTAGTAAGAATGGAATAGATAAGGCTACCATCTTCTTTCTTAACCTTAACACCTTCCAGGAGAAGTCTAAGGGTCTTGAACTTGGACAAAAAATATTCAATGGAAGAAAAATTATTGGGGTCCAACGTAAGCAACTCATTTTCGAGTTGATGGGCTCTAATTTCATTTCTAATTCTAAAAACTTTAGTGAGTTGTTTCATTGCTTCATTATGGGTATCAAATTCTACGATATGGAATCTAAAGTCTGGACAAATAGACATCCCTATCAACCCACGTGCTTGATCTTTCCTATTTCCTATTTGGTTCTCTTATATTCATCTTTAGTTTTAGTTTCTTGGCCTGAGGCTATTTTGTAAAGACGTTTACTTCTAAGTAAATCCACAATGTAGGACCACCATTGGAAGTAGTTGGTGCTGTCAAGAATAACTTGGCATGGAATTTCCATTTTAAAAGAAACTGAAGCTATAGATGTTGAAACTAAGTGTTCCAATGGAAATATCTCGAAAAATTATGCGGATTAAAAAAAATGGCTCTGAAAACGGCTTTCGGATGAAGAAGTTATGGCTTTTCGAAGAAAAGTTGTTGATGAAGTCGACAAAGTGCGTGAATGTGTGGAAGTGAATGGTAATGTTATATTAAAAATAAATCCCCACCCCCCCTTCCAAACTTAATCTAATTAGCTCACTTTATTTTTATTTTTTTTATGTGACCCAGTTTTATAAATAAGTGAAAACCACTTTTACAATGGTACTTTATGAGCTACTCACTAAATTGTAACTTAAATAAAAGATAAAGGGACTTTAGAATTAAAAGTGACTCACTTTTTATAATGGGTGAGAACAATTTTACATAAAGTAAATTTAAAACATAAGTTACATGTGCTTTTTGAAAAAGTAACTCAACAAAAATAAAGACTTAAACCCAAGACCTCTATTCTCATAAAGTAACTTTGGACCAAGTGAGCTAGTTTAAAAGGTTAGTAATATTTGGAAAAGAGGAAGGGTGTTTTTTTTGTTCACTGAAACTTTGGGGTGCATGCTTACTTGAAAAAAATCTTTTTGCCTACAAAATAGAAAACCACAGAACCCAACATGGATGTGAAAAAAAAAACCCTATGGCTTGAAGTTAGCTTTCGCCAGAAACTAAATATTTTCCTCAATGTTTCTGATTTTCCAAGATCAAACTAAGGTGTGATGGGAAAGAGCATATGCATGAGAAAAATCCTTCCTTTCTGTTTTTGATTTTCATAGGTCGCACAGAGTCACGAGGCAAAGAGCATACACATAAATGAAAGGTATAGATCTAGCAATAAAAAACAGAGAACTAAATAAACCGAAATAAATAGAGAGAAGAATAACTAAAACTGCAAATAAAGATTGTATACCTCCAGATCTTAAAAAATGACGTAGCTAGGGCTACCGGAAACCCTTTCGTGTGAAACGAAAGGGGTTCCTCACTGGAATAGATGCTCCTAACACAACAGAGTAGTCCTATCGGCCTGAAAGCAGTCAGAAACAATAGATATAGGAAACGACAGTCGGATGCAGTTGTATCGGCTTCAGATTTGGATCACCAACAGATGTGGCCCTCAAATAGATCTGATACCATGTAGGAATTTATAGGGTAAGTTCCTCAGATAGAACACCAAAGGACACTGCTCACAAATAGATCATAGATCAATACACCAGTATTCTTGGCGTGGTTAAAACCCTCAAAGAGGGAAATAGTCCACGGCCTGAGCCAAAGCAGCCACTTCAGACAATTTATTAATAAAATAAATAAAATTTACATAAGCTTCTCGCATGAATGGTCACCCTACAAATGACCCTCCATGCTCTTTAAATAGAGATCATGGACCAATCAGGTGTTAAGCCACAGATAAAGTGTTGGTAATATTGAGGAGGGAATGAACCGTCAGATCACTTCATGTCTAGAACATATCATGACCGTCAGATTGTAACTTACAAAAGTACATTGTAAAGAAACACAATTTACCTAACTCTACACTAGACCAAGTTATACTTAACTATTTCCTATGTGTCAGAATATCCTAACATCAAAAAATAGTCGACTATCACAACTGATGTTCGTTGATGATATCATATGTGCACGGGAGGCAAAAATCTCTGAATGGGAATCATTGCACAAGATTTTTCTGAAATTCAGCAATTCATCTAGGCTTAGCATTAATAAAAATAAAATAGAACTTATTTATGATGATGTTTCCTCAATGGAGGAAATCAAAATTGCTGCTATGTTTGAGATAAAGATTTGCCCACTGTCAAATGGTTTCAAATACCCGGGATTCCATTTGAAACCTAGCAATTACAAGCTTTCAGATTGGGATTGGCTAGTCAACAAATTCGGGAAAATCTTATGCTGCTGGGATCATAGGTGGCTAAATCTTGAAGGCAGGGTTGTCATGATTCAAGTTGTTTTTCAAAGCATCCTTGTTTATTGGATGCATATATTTCACATCCCTCAATCTACTATAGAGAATATTGAATCCATTGTGTGACATTTTCTATGGTTGGGATCTAGCACCAAAAGAAAAATCCCCCTTGCTAGTCTGAATCTAATCTTTAGACTAATTAAGATTGCAGGCTGGGACATCCTTAATTTCAAAAATTTCAATCTGGCTCTTTTGTCTGCTAACATATGACACATCTTCGAAGAATATGGTCTATGGAAAAAAACCATGGCTACAAAATATCTACATAACAGTGGATTGGAGGAATGGATTAGCAATGGTGTTCCGACCACAACATGCATGTCTGTAACTTGGAGAAGCCTATGGAGTGCAGTTCCTTGGCTTTGTATTAACCTTGTTAGGGTTGTTGGCAATGGTTTACAAGTCAATGTGGGGATGGATGCCATCAAAGGCATGCCCAGAAGCCTCGATTTATCCACCCCCATACTCTTGCGTAGGCTAGTAAATTTCAAGGTATCATTGGAGTTGATCCCCCTTTAAAATTGACTCAACAAATGCAATCTTTTCCATTCTTGCCTGGTGAGGTAAATTTTGAATATCTGCTATCAGTGATAAATGAGAAGCATGATACATTTAATTGAAATAATAGACAATATGGGCTAGTATTGAACCATGAAGAAGCTACAAATGGACATTTTGTTCAATCAATTACCAAAACGAGGAAACTAGTTGATACTTACTTTTTGGCAGCTAGTGAGTGGCTATCTGGGAGGCATCCAGGTGAACTCGAGGTAAAGAGACAAAGAAAACTAAATAGAGGTAAAGCAGTGGACTATCAATTATTTCTTCCCAAGCTTAAACAAATCCAAACTACTATGACACCCATAAAAATAAATTGGTATGTATATCTATCTATGTTCTCATTTTCCCACTCTCCCACACACACACTGTCCTTATTTTTTATGTTTCTTTCACATTATTATAACCATATTCATAAAACCTAGAGGCATACTAGCAGTCTTTGATAATTATACCCACACTTACCTTAATTTAGTCTCACAACAAACAAAGTTTCCAAAACAAAAGCAATATACATGAATTCTCCAGTTCTCAAAAATACATTACAATCCATATACATGTGTCCTTCATAAAAAAATTGTTTGAATTTCAACAATTTTAGAAATTAGTAAACCAAAATTTGAACATCCTACTACTCAACACTTAGTAAACAACTTCAAACTCCAACTATTATCTTGAATATTTCTAGCTGGTTGATTCCTTCTTAGACCTCCAGGATCACACCTTCTTGACTCCTAGAAGTAGTAATTTTGATAAATCATCTACTCTTGTGTTAGGTTCTCTACAAGCATGATGATAGGATATGTTAGAGAAGAATGTCTCCATTTTTTTCATCTGATCTAGCATAAGGTGAAAGTTCATATTTCCCATTTTGTAGCAACCCTTCATCTAGTGTGTAACCACATAATAGTCACCAAAAATCAACAATTTTATCTCCTCCATGTATAGTGCTAGTTTCATTAAGATCATTAGAGCCATCAACTCAACATAGTTACTAGTACTGCACCCAAGCTTGCATTGAAATTAAGGAGAAGAGAATCATTTAGAAATAAGGTACCTCCTATAGTACAAAGTGTAGGTACCTCCAGTGGCATATTTCCATCTTTTTCAAACCAAACTCCTTTCCTTTCTTCCATCTTTATTGCCAAAATGAGGTATATATTGCGTCAACTCCCTAACCAAGGGTATGAATTCCTTGACATTGTAATGTAGCAATCAAATCCAATGGTAATCTGTAGGCTTCTCCAGTTTGAACTTGTGGATTAGCCCCTATTCTCATTTGATCTCCTTTGCCAACTCCCCATACTAACCTTACACATACCAAAGTAAAAGTCAGTGCAAATGATTTCCAGACTATAGACAGGTGTTAGAGGTAAGTGAAAGGGTGAGTTGTGACTATCAGTTGTGCATGAGATTTGCACAATCAATGGGATTGAGTTATGCCAATGAGGATTGCGCAGTGTAGGCCAATATGCCCAGTGATATAGCCTTTGCTCACGTGATTTCTAGTGTGGGTGACCATTTCTCTTGCAGAATTGCGCAGTGGAGGCAGGCAAAGCAGCGGAGGAGATTTGAACCTGTGACTTGTTCGGATCTGAGCTAGTTTTGTGTGTAACAGGTGGAGCTAGTATTGATTACTTGCGAGGAGTATTGTACTATGTATTGTTACATGTTCTCAATAAATATAATATACAGATATTTGGGGGTTTTCATCTGTAAGCTTTCCCCGAGTACATACTGGGTTGATATGTGTGATTCATGCTTCTATGTGCGCATGTTATTGTTTCTTGAATGCTTCTAAATTGATGATCAACGTAGAGGAGCTTATGTATTATGCATGTATTCCGCAATAGTGTATAATCAGGATAATCTCTATGAATAAGTGTCATATTATTCAAACTTTCTACATGGTATCAGAGTTGGTTGATTTGTAGAAAAAGTTCTACATGGTATCAGAGCTGTTGATCATCAGATCTGTTGATCATCAGATCTGTTATTCAGAAATTGTTTACATTTTATTTCTTCAGGAAGAGTATGTAATCGGGACAGGTAGCCTCTGGATTCATCCTTCTTTTGGAAGGTCAGATATCCAGTGAATGCCCATACAGTCAATATCTGTACGAGAAATACTTTGTTCTCATGAATCTTAGATTAGAGGCGATTGAGTTTAGAGCTGGTGGAATTCAAATTTGCAGCAGTGTTTTCTTGGTGTCAATGTTGCAATGTCTTTCAACGGATTGCGATTGGAGTATGCTCTTGAGGGCAGCTCAAACTATATTGCATGGAAAGACAGGATGGAGGCGGTGTTAGATGATAATGGGCTTAAGGAGTTCATAGATGCTGAGGTCCCAAAGCCTATTGATGCCGCGCAAGTTGATGCTTGGCAAAAGAAGACAACAATGTGTCGAAGGATTCTGTTGGAGGGCATGAAGGATCACATTGTGTCCAGCCTGCATGGAAAGGCTTCTCCATACTTGATGTGGAAAGCGTTGAAAAAATTATTCCAAAGCAAGAGCGACCAGAGGAAGTTGGAGGTAAAGGATAAACTCAGAAACATTAAGTGTGAGAAGGGCAACAATATACCCAAGTATCTCACGAAGTTCACCCAATGCCGGGATGAGATGGGAAGTGTGGGGGTGACTGTCGATGATGACTACTTGGTGAGCTTGGCTCTCCTTGGTCTTCTGAAGAGTTGGAATTCCTATCAAGACTTTGTCAATGGTCGAGAGAAATTGCCAGGATGGGAGAGACTTTGGTCAGATCTTGTGCAAAAGGAGATTAGGTGGAATACCAGGGACGGGTCTTCATCAAAGGCAACTGATGAAGAAAATTGCATTTTGGATGCCAAAGCAAAGAAGGGGAAGAACAAGAAAGCTTCTCATTGTGGTGCAAAAGGCAAGAAGCAGGACATGTCCAAGGTGAAGTGCTTTCGCTGTCACCAGCACAGACACTATGCCACTAATTGTCCGTAGAAGAAGAAGAACAAGCAAGCTACTGGATCTGAAGCAGGAGAGGCTCTAGCCTCGCAGTTTGAGCTTGATTTTTCATTGATCGCATGCTTGATTTCAAGTGTGATGGGATCGGTGTGGTTCTTGGACAGTGGTGCGTCTTTTCACATGACAGGAGATCGAGATTTGTTTTCTGTTCTGGAGGAGAAAGAGCTTGGAGTGCACATCGAGATGGGCGATGATGGTAGATATAGTGCGACTAGTATCGGTACCATTTCCTTTGAGAGGGAGTGTGGTAAACCCTTTGTATTCAAGGAAGTGATGCATATTCCAGGATTGAAGAAGAATCTTATCTCTATGGTGATGTTAGAAGACAAGGGATATGATGTTGTTTTCAGCGAGGGAAAGGCTTTCTTGCACAGTAAGACAACTAGAGAAACCCGGAAGATAGGGGTTCGAGTAAGGAACATTTATCGGTTGCATGTAGATGGCTGTGCAGCAATGGCATGCAAGGTGGAAGGATTGGTGAGCTGGGATGATGGCGAGCTATGGCATAGGAGATTGGGCCACCTTCACCATGGAGCCTTGAACATACTGCAGCAGATCACTACGGGGTTTCCTAAAGGCACTCTTGCGCAGTAAGATCAGTGCAAGGGGGTGTATTTTGGGAAATTTTGTGAAAGCCACCTTTGACGAGAAGGATAGTCGTGCCACGACGATCCTTGAGAGAATTCACACAGACGTGTGTGGACCTTTCTCAATAGCTTCGACATTAAAACACAGGTATTATGCGATCTTTGTTGATGATTTCTCTCCTAAGTGCTGGATCTTCTTCATGTAGAAGAAGAGTGAGACATACTCAAAGTTCTGTGAGTTCAAAGCACTGGTCGAGAAGGAATCAGGGAAGAAAGTGAAGGCTCTTAGGAGCGATAATGGTGGTGAATACATCTCTAGCGAGTTCAAGGATTTCTGCAGTGTAGAAGGGATTCAAAGAGACCTCATAGTTGCTCATAACCCACAACAGCATGGGGTTACTGAGCGGAAGAATAGAATGATTTTGGGTGCTGCATGAGTGATGTTGCATGATCAGAGCCTACCCCTTCAATTGTGGGTAGAAGCATGTAATACTGCAGTATATGTGCAGAATTGTTGTCGTCATAGGATAGTTGGCATGAGTACACCTGAGGAGGCTTATTGTTGTAAGAGGCCTGATATTTCTCATTTGAGGATTTTTGGTTCAAATGTTTACATGCATGTAAAGAAGGATGCCAAGAAGAAGCTGGAGCTGACCACAGAGGTTGGGATATTTGTGGGGTACACTGATACACCCCACAACTATTGTCTGTATTTTCCAGACAGTGGTAAGACACTTGTGCAACGGGATATAAAATTTCAGGAGGAGAAATCCATGAAGTGTTCGCTTGAGAGGGAGCCACACTTGCATGCAGATGAGGAGCTATTAGTTCCTAAGGATGAGCTTCAGGACGTGGATCAGCCACATGACGAAGTTCATGGAGTGGAAGAGACCACTCATGCAGCGCCAACCATCAGAGGGCGAAAGCGCTTGACAGAAGCTGAGCGACTAGCTCAAGATGCAGAGAAGGTTGTAGGACCACCCACAACCCAATGTAGACAGAGACATTCACCTGATCGGTACACTGGATACATGGCTCTTGTGAGCAAATGTGTTGTGACTGAGCCATCCTCTTTCAAGGAAGCTATGGAGGATCCCGCATGGGTAGATGCCATGGTGGAAGAGTATGATTCGATTGTCAAAAACAATGCATGGGAGATTGTCCCAAGACCGTAAGGGAATTAGTGGTGGGTTCGAGATGGATCTACAAAGTGATGCAGATGGGGTGGCACACTCATCAGATGGATGTGAAGGCTGTGTTCCTTCCTGGAGGTTGGAGGAAGGAGGATGCTACTTCAGCGGAGGTAGTGGATGCCACTGTTTATCGACAGTTGGTGAAGTCACATGTGTGCAGGCTCAAGAGAGGCACATCGGGATATGGATATTCGTACAAACAAGAGGATGTATATTGGGCAGGGAGCTCAATGGATGACATCAGGTACCATCATATCAGAGATTGTGTGCAGTGGAGAATCATGCTACTTTCATACATTCCAACGAAGGATGAGGATGCTGATATCTTGACGAAGGCGCTCACCAGGAGAAAATTTGAATACCACCGAGGCAGGATAGGGGTTGTTGATAATCCATATCTTATTGAAAGGGAGTGTTGAGAATGCAACAAGATGATGGAGCTTAGTGGAAAGGAGTCGCCTTCACTAAGTGGGCCCGCAGGAAAATTATGGCGCAAAGTCTATTTTTTAGACTATGTCTATTTTTAGACATATGGATCATGGTCTATGAGTTGCAGGATGCTGTTTATGGATGATTGGTCATGTTGGAAAAAATAGATGGACTTCTATTTTTGGTTCACAGCGGTGTGATCAGAGTCTATTTTTAGACTACCAGGATAAAAATAGAAACAGTCAAATATTATTAGCCTTTAGTAATATTTGGACTCTAAACATTATCTTATTCTCTTGGAGCACTTCAGTTCGAGCTACTGATCTGGCACATGCAACTGACAGAAGGAAATGCGCTTTTCTTACGAGTCAGTTGAGCTATTGCATGCAGGACTTCAGTTAGAACTCATGCATGTGAGTTTTGTGGAGTTGGATGTGGAGTTGATGGAGTTGTGTTCAGTTGAATTAGTTGTATTCAGTCTAACTGAAGAATACACTAGTGATGAGTTGTGTGAATTGATTGTTAATTAATTCAATAATTATTAACTCATAAAGAAACTAAAGAATACATCAGTTAACTCAGTGCATGGACAGTTCAATAGAGACAGGTGTTAGAGGTAAGTGAAAGGGTGAGTTGTGACTATTAGTTGTGCATGAGATTTGCACAATCAATGGGATTGAGTTATGCCAATGAGGATTGCACAGTGTAGGCCAATATGCCTAATGATATAGCCTCTACTCACGTGATTTCCAGTGTGGGTGATCATTTCTCTTGCAGGATTGCGCAGTGGAGGCAGGCAAAGCAGCGGAGGAGATTTGAACCTGTGACTTGTTTGGATCTGAGCTAGTTTTTTGTGTAACAGGTGGAGATAGTACTGATTACTTGCGAGGAGTATTGTACTATGTATTGTTACATGTTCTCAATCAATATAATATACCGATAGTTGGGGGTTTTCAGTTGTAAGCTTTCCCCGAGTACATACTGTGTTGATATGTGTGATTGATGCTTCTATGTGCGCATGTTATTGTTTCTTGATTCCGCAAAATTGATGATCAACGTAGAGGAGCTTATGTATTATGCATGTATTCCGCAATAGTGTATAATCGGGATAATCTCCGTGAATAAGTGTCATATTATTCAAAATTTCTACATGGTATCAGAGCTGGTTGATTTGTAGAAAACGTTCAGGCCATACTTGAGACACTTTTTTTAGTTTTAGGTTATGGTCTATTTATTTAATTTCTGACAACTCTTAGATAGGTGCTAAAACCTATGTTTCTTGTTGGTCGTTTATAGGAATGGTTATTTCTGTAACCTAGCCAAAATAAAACCTAATGGATCATGTGTTTAATATTTCCTAGCTCTGTAGGGTATTTGGAATATGTGTTTGATAGTTTTAGTGAAATTGCACACTACCTATTGCCAAATTTTAGTTTTTGCAGTGTTCAATTTTATCAGTTTTTCATTACCCAATTACCAAAGCCTACATTCATACTTAGTTCTTAATAAAGTACAAAATCCACATTTTTCTGAATTAAGAAGTTATATTTATTCTTCATTTCTAGTTTGAATTAATAAATTATGCGGGGTTGAAGTCCTGAAATCTTGTGTTTGGTTCAGGGCTTGGATCCAAGAACCACTAAAACCATGTTTTTTGATGCTAGATGAATTGGAGAGAAGCAAATAAATGGGGACAACTGCTTTGTTCTTAAGATTTATGCAGATCCATCAACCTTAAAGGCTAGAAGTGATGGCCTTGCTGAGATTATTAGACATGTTCTCTTTGGCTATTTTAGCTAGAGAACTGGGCTTCTTGTCCATATGGAAGATTCTCATCTCACATGAATTCAATCTACTGTAGGTAATTTTGTTGATTGGGAGACAACAATAAACTCAATCCTTGATGATTATAGACATGTGGAGGGAATGATGATAGCTCATTATGACTGCTTTTTTGTCACTCTCTTCATATTTGGAGAAACCGCAATGAGCCACACCAAAATAGTAATATTTTAATATACATAGGTTGTTTCTATTTTTGGGATGTCTGTGAAGTTTTTGGTACATGAGATTGACTTTCTATAATGTCCAACTCCCTAAAATTTGGATAGAACCCTCATTGAAAACTATGAGGGGGGTTTCAAATTCATGTTCGATAACGCACTCCTTTGGGATAAAAAGTTTAACAAACATAATAACAAAGAAACCATCAATGACGTCACCAAAAGTTGTAGCCACTTCAAGGTCTTTCATCCCCTCATCAAGGTCAAGAATCTATGCACCAAGGATGTCCTATGGAAATGATGGTTTAAGAAACATAACCAAATGAAAACCTTCAGTGAGAATAATCAAATAGAAAGCTTCTTCAAGGTCTTCAATCCCCTCATCAAGGTCAATTGTGTTTGGATCAAAGCCAACAACACTTAAACTTTCTCTGATAACACCAAACTCTGCAGCTTTTTCAAGGTCTTCTAACCCATATTCAAATTTAGTATTGTCTACATCAAAGTCCTCACCAAGGTCATCCATGCAGTCATCAAAACCACTGTTTCAATCTTCCATGCCAAAGGTAAGTGAGAAGAATCTAGTTCCTCCTCCAGAACCTTCTTCTATGAGAAAATCTAGCATCATGTCATTTATAAATTTAGTAATGCCACAAGGAACTTCTCTCAAAGTGAAAAAAAATCCTTTGTAACCTTCTTTAATACCTACTTTTTCAGGTGTAACACCTCCAAATTTAAGGACGAAAATGCCAAAAAAGACAACTTTAGCGAATAGGTGTAGACCCGGAGCCCCCAACTTGGTGCGATGTAGAAATGAACTCCTATTGTAAGCAGTCCAAGAAGATAGTCATGGTCACCGAGTAGAGCAAGAGAAAGAGTTTGGTATGACAACCTTACTGGTGATAAGTCTAGTTTGCAGAATACCAAATTACATCATAATGGCATTCACAGCATGACGATGCATGCCCATTTCACTTGGCAAAAAGATTGTAGAAAGGTATAGATGAAGTGAGATCTCTCTCTCAAAATATAGTAAAGCAATGAACTAAGTCTATCAATTCCACCTTGCAACCCTAAGAGATAGTGAATTCAGTGTCATCTCAAGAGAGCACTGGCTTTGGGAGGACACTCTCAAAGACAACCTTCTCTATGGCTCTGAAACACATGGTAAGTATTGACTCAACAACCTTGTCTACATAATTTGTCCTAGCATGGACCTTAATGTCATATTCTTCTTTTTGCCTAAAATGAATGCAATTTACCTTTCAATTTGGCTTGCAACATTTGATAATTCATACTAATGGAACATGTTTTTGTTTCAATTGTTGGAATGTCTGTTGTATGCAGAAGCTTCAATAAAAATTGATTAAAAAAATGACATTTTTTCTTTGGTTTTTTCATGGTTTAAGGGAAATTACACCATGTAGCTTCTAGCCTCATATGACCATCATGTCGAACTCATCTCAGGATACTATTTGAGCAAGAGCCACCAAAAGTAAGCAATCTAGTATACACAACTCTCCAATTGAAATTAGCAGTAATGACAGTTATGAGTATGGTGCAAGCATTCCTCCATATCTGCTAATTAGCCATTTTTTAATTGGACGGGTCATTAAATGTTATAAGGACAATACCCTTTTGGCGTATTTGTTCTTCTTCTGAAGTTGTCCTTGTTCCAATATCTCATTCGAACTATGGAATTTTGAGTGCTATAATTGTTTTGTTTCAAGAAGGATCCTAATGTACCATATGAAATTAGATAATATTGAAGCCATTGTAAGATATAAGAGTTAAATAAAGCTCGTACTTAAGTGAAAATATATGCTCCTTGCCAATCGATTTGTTGTGAAAAATATTTTGTATGTATAAACTT
Source organism: Pinus tabuliformis (assembly GCA_031772625.1). Lineage (NCBI taxonomy): Eukaryota > Viridiplantae > Streptophyta > Pinopsida > Pinales > Pinaceae > Pinus > Pinus tabuliformis. The sequence continues at coordinate 160,759,653 of CM062804.1, read as the reverse complement.
TGTGTTTGTTTATTTAGTTTGATCAATATATGAATGAAAAATAGATTCTAGAATTCCATAATTGAACTCATACATGGAATCCAATGTTGTGGGCTTAAAGAATCAAACTAGTTCTTCAGAGGAGATAGAAGTACGATTTTTCCATACTAGTGAGGGTGCAGTTGAGACAGGGAAGTTAATAAATCTAATGACTGGGTCTTCTCAAAAAATCCAACCAAAGAACAGAGATCCTAAACTTTGTTTAATTCCTTGCCTTGCTAATTCTAATGTTATCACAAGGAACATGTTGTAGGAAGATTTCTTGATAAGAAACACAAGTCTGATGATGATCTTATACAATATTCCCATAATTCTAAACAACTTAGGAATCGTATTGATCACCATGTTTTTTATAGTGGTTTTCCAGTTGTGATATCTTGATGTGGTGGTTGGCTTGAACATAATACCATTATTCCAGCACTTGCTAACTGGGATCCGAAATCGGAAATGGAAATAGACAACAATGGAGCCCTATAAAGTTCAAATAATTTGAGAATTTATAGTAATAGTATTTTTGCTACTCACACACAAAATGTCACTATTGAAAATAGAAAAGAAAGAAAAAAGCTAAATCATTCTATCCTGAAAGTACTTTAGTGGACCCTATTTTTGAAGCCAATCAAATTCAACCAAATAGTATAGATGTCAATTTAAATCCAAGGATTCCATCTATAGGTGAGGAAGGGAGAAGAGAAAGAAACTAGACCTTTTGAATTTATTGATATAATGGTAAACCCAGCTATGCTTATACACCTCATATAAAACCCGTTCAAAACCCTTTTTCTAGCTTTTCTCTTCATATCACCTTGAAACTAATTTCCTTAAAACCGAGCAATCTTAACCTAGGGAATCCCACCCCACCATTGAGGGGGAGGAGTCAGCTTGAAGTGAAGAAGAAGGTTGGTGAGGTGACAATGGCCTCCTTTTAGTTGCACTCCAACCACACTTAAACTTTTGGACTTTATCTCAAGAGGTAAGAGTTTCTGTAATAACATTTTTCCATTGTTGCCAAGGATAAAGTCCATTTCCTGATAGACATCTATAAAAAAGGCTAAAGCTACACCATTGGATGAGGATTCATTCTTGAAGATTTTTGCTCATATTGGTGACTCCTATCAACCCTAGATCCACTTACGTTCTCCCAAGGGAGTCCTTAGTTGACCTGGTTTTCCCAAAGGAAAGAGAGTGGTCTCTAGTCCTTCCATCAAATTCCATAATCTAAAACTCTTTTATAACCATTTTTTTAGATTTAGTCTTCGTATCACCTTGAAACTCATTGCCTTAAAACCAAGCAATCTTAATCTAGGGAAGACCACCTTGAGTAAGAGGAGAGCCAGTGTAAAGTGAAGAAGAGGGTTGGTGGGGTGATAATGGCCTCCCTTTTTAGTTGCACTCAAACTACACTTCAACTTTTGGAGTTTATCTTAAGAGGTATAAGTTTGTATAATAAGATTTTAGCATTGTTTCCAAAGATAAAGACCATTTCCCAAAAGACATTTATAGAAAAGCTACACCATTGGATGAGGATTCATTTTTGAAATAATTTTCTCATATTGTTGACTCCATTGGAAGAACAAAGACCTTCTTCTTTAAAGATTTTGAAGACTGTGCTTGTGATGTGAGAGAAGCATCATTGTGAAGACATTGAGAGCTCACAATTACTGCTCATTATGATAAGTTACATAATTGCACTATTATCAATTTAAGCTTCCATATTAACGAAACATGGCTCGTTGGGAATTTCATGAGATATATAAGGCTAATTGGTGGCAACAGTATCCCAAGGTACCCAAACCACTATAATGTGGATTGTTTGAAGATTGCCCAAAATTTGGTGGTTACCCTTTTTTAGCCATCCCTCATATTGTATGACCTTTGAAATAAACCTTAGAAGTAGATGTGATTCATGAAGAGAACACGATGAAATTATTCACTAATTCATTGGTTGCATAAATGGATTGGTTTAAACTTTATGTATTGTTGCACACGGTAAAGTACATCTTCTATAGCAGATTTATTTGAATTTTTTCTCAGGAATTGGGGTGTAAGATTTCAAAGATATGAAGATACCCATTAAAATTTGATGGTGGCCTTACAAGAAAAAGATTGTCTTTAACCTTTTGAAGATGACATTGAAGAAGATAACAGGTACTATGAATAGTTATCAAAAACTCTGATGGGGACTTGTTGCTCAATCTTCATGTTGAAATAAGGAAAATATTCTATGTCATTATGAAAAATTATCATAACAATCCCATGGATTTGATTTCCCAAGAACTCGTTGAAGCATATGAAGCAGTTAATACATTGTGTATAGTTGTAGAAAAAAATATGGCAATAGAAAGCCAGAGATAAACCTTTTCGAGGACCCCGTGAACACTGATCAACGTATAATCTTGTTTAAAAAGCTACTAAAACTTGACATAACCAAAGAAAACTGTGGAGACCCATAAGAATATATTGTTGACAGAAAAAAGTTGATTATTGCAAAAAGGGAAGACCATGAGTTTCACATTTATAAGTCAAAAGTTGTAGAAATTTCAGGGGCTGGAAGGCCACCCTGAGTTTCTATGGGCATAATTTGAAGGTCAGGCAAATGGTGTGATAAAAATGAAGATGAAAATCTTATGATTTATTCCACTAAGGGTTATGGTAGTAGTTTTGTATCAGAACATGAAACAAAAATAAGATATCCATATGTATTTTTGTAGAGAGCTAGCCTCTAAATCATGTGATCTAAATGTGTCTAATTCATGGAAAGTCCTTTTCTGCATGTTTTTCAATGATGACCCTTGTCGTGATACAAGAATTGTAAAGAAAAACAACACACTGGACTGATGGTTGAGAATCACATTGAAGGGGCTTGACGTGATCATTTTCCTATGGCATAAAATCAGTATAATAATATGTTTGTGAAGATGATATTCATGATGACATAGATAAGTAAGGATGAAAACTTCCCAGGAGCACTAATGCAATCACAACGAGCCTTGATTTCGTAATAAAATAGAATATGGATGATCATACTAGGGATTCTTTTATCCAAGAAAGGAGTGGGATTACATTCATTGATATGGAGCCCCCCTAAAATGGAAATCATTTCATGATAGCACTTTTGTCCTAGACTGTTGCTCCAATGACCAAAATATCATACAAGTTTACTGCATTCTTGAGAATTATGAAGTTGTTAACAAAGAAGACACTCTAGATCAAACTCTCTCTTTTGGTTCCAACACTGATATAGATTGTGAGTTTTGTTATCTGATGATCGCTACGATAGAACCAAACTCTCCCCGAGAAGAGAATGATAGTAAGTGTGTTCAAGTTTTTAATAATGATTCTGTAGATAGACAGATCAACCACCTTAGTCAAGCTAAAGAAAACAACAGTTATTTTTCTCAGTCCAAGGTATTTCCTGGATTTGAAGGAGTGGACTAATTTTTACATGATAATATTTTAAAAAATACAACCTTCCCAAATCTCATAACATAGCATTTTCACTCAGAATTAGAGCTAAGTAGCAAGGGAACTTTATTTCTCAGTGCCGGTAATGAGACACGTGCTAAAATTAAACAAGATAGTGCTTTGCAGTTTGACAATGATAGTCATTGGAGTGGGAGCAAATTTATTCCCACAACAGAGGTCACATCAGAAAAGATTTCCCTGAGCATTTCATATAATTGTGAAGAGAAGACTTTTAACTATGAGGTTATTGATACCTTCCCTACGAACCAGACCACTTTGGTTGTAAATGAGCCACCATCCACCATTGCTGTAGATGATTTACCAATCCCATCCTATGACGACAAGGATTTCCAACTCTTTGTTTCACTTTGCATTAAAAAAGAAACTAGATTCCACGCTTGAGAAAAATATGATTGCAGAAGATCATGAGTTTGCCAACACCGATGAGATGGAATTTGAACAAACTTATGATGTTGGAAGGGAAAATCGCAACCATCCTAGATGGTTAGGGAGTAAGTATAATAGGCCCAACTGGAATGATATTCATTTGGAATTTCATTCTCAGCAGAATAGGGGAAGGTCACGTGAATTTTTTTTAGGCATCACCAAATTTTGATAATTACCACCAGAAAGAAAAGGAATCTAGGTCTCCTGTCACAATGGAAATTGCCTTTTTCCTCTCTCATATTTGTTGGCATTATGATACAAGTGTTGTCCTTGATGGAAAATCACTCACAAGTCAGTTCAGTTTTGATGAAAGGAAACCCACAGTGTAATAGGTCCATTCAGATGTAACAGGGCATTAGTATAGAAGAACATGAAGATGGAACTAAAGCCTACTAACCAGAATGAAGAAGTTGAAGGTAAAGGATGGTGAAAAGCAATCTGACATGTATATGCATGTCCACTTAGTCAAAAAAATGTATACACGCTGGTTTATAGAACAAAAAGAGCGTATATGTATACATGCACTTTCACAAGAAGAAAAACACGTATATGTTGGAAAATCAAGGAAATTCAAGAGGAGACGTCAATACCAGGGGTCAATACCATGGTATTAGCCCACAATATTAAGCAAAGCAACGACTATTTGATCCCATCCAAGAATACCACGGGTCCTAAGTGGTTTTGGTTTAAGGTGTTAGTGCCAGCCTTTGAAGCCTTCCATCAGTGATCAAATATTCTCTTACAAAATGGTCTCAGGGTGTCAAAGTCAAATTTTGTCATTTTAGTGAGTCTTCAAGTAAAATTTGGTTACTAGGTATTAGGTCTACGGTTGTTTTCACTAATTCCAAAGTCTTCCAAGTATTGGTCCATGTCACCATTCAGCTTAGTGTACCATCATTCAAAGAGTTTTCATCATCATTTCAGGTTCCAATGGGTCATTTTACACCTTGTTCGTGCTTCAATTGTACTTGGGTAAGCCTCATTTCCCTCTCCTAGGGTTTTGAAGGTAATTTTTCTTAGATGGTCAAATCATCAACAAAACTTGTATCCTAATTCTCATAAACCTTCCCCTATCCTTAATATACCTTCTTAAATGCTTCCCATCACTCATATCCCTCAAATACATCATTTTCCCACAAACCCTAGTTTATTGCTACAATTTGACAATTTTCTAGGCTAGGCCTGTGTTTTTCCCTTTTGGATCCCTTCCCCTCATTCAATATTTGAAATTCCACTTTCCTCTGATTCCTAACATCCCTCCCTACTTCCTAAAATTTTCTCAAGAATTTATAAGCCCCTTATCCCCTTCATTTCCCTCCATTTCCACAAATCCCCTGTTCCACACATCGGGATAGGTTTTATTCAAATGATGTTTCTGAGAAAGAGAAGATGAATTCGACAAACGTGAGAGAGGTTTTTGTCCATAATTGACCCAAGAAGAAAAAGTCTTTCCGTTTTTACACAAGTTTCATGGTTTAGGATAAATGTCAAAAATATCGTTGCCTCAGAAGAGTTGTTGTACCTCTGGAGTGACCTTGGTAAAATCATTTTTTCTCCTGGATTGAATGCCCAAATGACTTGATTTATAAGTCAAACAATAATTAGACACAAAGCGATTTCCAATGAGCTATCATGAGCTCAATTTGGGGTTGAAAAAGACCTTCAAAAGTTTACTGCAACATCACTCTGCATTCAGGCAGTCTCCTTCTGCACATTTTGACCAGTCTTGGGAGATTTGACTTTTGACAGGGCAAATGAATTCCAAATTTAAAAATTCAAGATGTTCTGGAAATTAGACTCGACAGGATTTCCAAAGAGCTATCACATGCCCAATTCAGACACCAGGAAGGCCTTCAAAACTCATCTGCAAAAAGGCACTGCGCATCAGGGAGGCGCTGCACATCAGAGCCAAACTTCCTTTAGAAAAATACAAGGGCGCTGCACATTGGGTTCAGGGCACTGTGCATTGACCTGTGAGGTTCCAAAACCATCAAATTTCATCTCCAATCACCCGAATTGCTGCATTTTCCTTCTAAACAAGTAAGTACACTCACTTTTGAGCTTAGATAGGGTTTTCATGCTTGAGATATGTTCTTTTGCCTCCTAAGACTCAAACCCTAGTTTGTCTTTCTACCTTATTTTTCACCATTGCAAACTCTTGTTCCTTGTCTCAATATTCCCATTTTAACTTGCGCTAAACCTACCCTTTAATCCTATCTCACTTCACTCATTTTCTCTTTCCCAATTTCCCTATTAAAATTAACCACTTTATCAAACCCTAAAATCCCTCACATCAAACCCTAGCTCCCTTATAAACCCCACTTACCCTCTTATTTCACTCCATAACTATTTCCATTTTATAAATCTCTTCATACTCATCTTTCCCTAACCTAATTATCCACCATTCATCAAACCATCCCAAGAGAGACAAACATGGAGAGGGACAGTGACTATGATTTTGAGGAGGACACCCTAAGTGACAGCTCTAGGGAAAGGATCTTGCAGCAGCTTGACAAAGGAAAAGGAAAGGTTACAGAGGAGGATCTTGGTGATGATGTTGAGAGGGATTTTCAGCTTGAGGAGCATGATTCTGATGTGCCACCTCATCATACTCAGGTAATAGACCTAGATAGCCCTTCTTTTGATCAAAGAATGCTTTTGAAAGAACAGGAGGCTTACATTAACATGCTAGAGGACAAGATAGCTTGAGGAAGATATATTATCAATTACCTAGAGTATGAGAATAATTTGTTAGAGGGTAAACAAAGCCAAATGGAGTTAGAGATGCTAAAAATTCAATGGAAAAGCAACAAACAGCATCTGGTCCCTTGACTCCTATTGAACAAGAAGTGGAGCATGATAGTGAGATATGGATTGAAAGGGTAAATATCCACCTTGAGGGCCTTTTGAAGAAAGAAAATAGAGACAACAAGATGCTAAGGCATATGTCACATCATTATTTGACCTAAAATAGAGTATGTGACAAGAGGATCAAGCACCTTAAGGCAAGATTAAGGAGGGCCTTAAAAGGCAAAAATAAGGATGAAAAGCTCAAAATTTTGGCTGATGTGACTTTACCCCAACAAAGTAACCCATGATGCAGATTTGAGCCAAAATTGGGCAAATTTTGAGACAATTTTGTCATTTTCCAATTTTTGAATTAGAAACACAGAAAATTCCCGCTGATGCAGTGGCACTGTGCATTGAATTGGTGGATCCTCTTGAAAAATGGCTTATAGATTTGGATTCAGCAACAAAAAGTAAGCAAACCCAGAAATTTTCATCAATTTTGGAGAAGATCTTGGCCACCAAAAGGGCAAAAAACACTTAAAAAATGCCCTCTCTGCCACTTTTTGGACCCACATGAAGCAGTCTTGGGAGAATTGATTTTTGAAGGTGAAAATCAACTCCAAATCAGGAAATTCAAGATGTTATAGAAACTAGACAGGAAAAGATTTCAAACAAGCTATATTGGGCCTGATTTGGATAAGTAGAAGGCCTCCAAAATCTTTCCTAAAGCGGCGTTGTGCATCAGGGAAAGTTTTGTCAATTTTGCCTAAAAGTCAAATTTCGCCTAGTTTCTTCAGAAGTTGACTTATTCTTCTTTTCTTGGTAAATTTTGCATGGTAAATTATTTAATATGATGTAAATATTGATGGAAAACACTTGATGGGATAGATACATCAAATCAAAAGTGATTTTGAACTGAATGTATCAGTTTCCTTGGTTTTAGAGGCAAGTTGTTCCACTACCTATTTTCTTATTCCTAGTTTAGATGTTGTTGAAACAACTTCTTGACTCATAAATTCAACCCCTGATTAATAGCATGAGTTGTTTGATGCCTATATTATGTTTTCTCTTAGTCATTTGAAAAGGATGGACTCTTTTGGAAGTGGTGCACTCATTGTATACTTGTATCAACAGTTTGGCAAGGAATAAAACCAGGTTTTGCAGCTATTTTTGAGGGATTCTTGTGATATTGTGTTTTTGTATTGTTTCTTCTTTTGTAATGAGTTTTTCTTATGTGTTATATGTTTCAAAACCTTTTCCATTCTTCTAAACAAAATGAATCAAGATAAATAGGCAAAATACATTGATAACAGTGCTTTTCCTTGGGAATGCATTTAGTTCTTAATGTTTTCAGTAGTTTGAAGAGGATTCATGGTCTCCACATGCCCTCCTCAGCCCCTCAGCAGTCTTGAACCAACCATCTCACTTGATTACTAGTGCATAAACACTTATCTATCTCGCCCCACAGAACATGTCTGCATCCCTGATTGGATTTCCCGGACCTAAGCTGCCTACTTCATTTGATCTAGCAACTAAACCTTCAAAATCAAACAAAAAAACCCTAGAGCTACTATACCTAGCCTAAAATCTATTCTTATTTCAGTCATCTCAACTGAGATTGACAAGGAGAGAGCCCTCTCCCGACCTGGTAGGGCTAGCTACCAGGTTAAGCATGGTTTGTGGTTATCCTAAGATTGCCTCCCTTCAGCCTAAGGTTGATCTAGGCTCTAACGTTTGGTATTGAGAAAGGCCTAAAACTATATAAGAAGGAGAAGGTCATCAAGCCAAGGTGTGAAAGTGAAATGGTTTCTAAGGAATACTTCTATCTGAAGTATATTTTATGTTGGAGGGGCTATGTTTGTGATTTGATCTGAAATATTTTGAGCACCTTGAATTCAATGTTGGATTATGATCATGAGATCTGGAATGAATTATTATTGAATGATCTGATATTGGTTGGGCCAGATATAATTGTGTACACCTATTTTATTCTTTAAATGTCATGATCTGGGTTTTTCTGAAGTCCGGAATAACAACAAATTTATGAGTTAATATTTGCAGATATATACATTGGTTTGTCTTGGTAAAAGCGCGTGTACAAGCAGGTTCTAGTCTTCCAAGTAGCATATACAAAAGAAAATCATATTCTTCAAGATCCAAATGATCTATCTAATCAGTTCTATTGTCTTACTTTTGTCTGTCAATGAAGTCTTCTTAGATCTAAATGTAAAATTGAATGCATAAGCAATTTGATATCTAATTGATTGATTGTATAAGTGAGAAGGGTGAACTCTGCTACTACTTGTGTAAAGCTCTGTAAATTGATAGTAGATGTTCAGTATATTACTAGTTGGTACAGACTTGATTAAAAAGTGTTATGTTTCAGTAGTTTCGAAGGTATACGCAGGTTTGATTAAAGGAAGTAGCATATACGTGCAGGTTGGGTTCAAGAAAGTAGCGTATATGTTCTCATACATGATTTTTTTGAGGCTGCAGTTGGTTCTTAATGGTAATGTAGGTTTCTAGGTTTAGCACAATGTTCTGGTGATAGTGATCTAACTATTCAGATTAACTAATTATTGGTTGATGCAATTTGAAAGTTATTATGGTTCTAGTATGAAAATTTGATGAAACTAGGTCTTCATGTGTATTGTTTTGTAACAGGAGCATCGAGTCTGAAAATTTATGAAACATGGTCCTTGTGAGTTGTAGCCTTCTGTAGGCTAGCACCTACGTACTAGTAAACACATTGGATAGTACAAGAGATAGGGGGTTGTAGCTCCCTTCTAGTAGAAGTTGGAGAACAAGAGAAGGTTGTAGCCTTCTGCAGGTGGGTGCCTGCATACTGGTATGAGTTTGCACTAGTACAAGATTGTAAACATATTTTCTTATTATTAAAAGAAGATAGAGACAACAACAACAGGTGGTTTTCATCCACATTGGGTTTCCACCTTAAATATCGGTGCTCATGTGTGACTTACGTGTGATGGTTTATTATGTTTTGAATGCATTGTTTAATAAGTTACTAATTCACTGGTTAAAGATCAACACATGATAAATTTACTAATTCACAAGTTCTCTAGGTATACGTTGGTTTCTCTAATAACAGTTGAGTCTACACACTAGTTCACTTCACAGAAGTAGCACATATAAATCTGTTTGGGAAATGAAAAATTATTGATCTGATAATACTCATTCAGCCCCCCTCTCAGTATTATTTCCAACTATTGGTATCAGAGCAAGTCGTTCAGAAGAAGCTTGATCGCTTGATGGAATATCTTTGAAGATGAATAATCACGAAGGCGTGGGATCCATCAGACCACTAATCTTCAATGGGAGCAACTTAGTATATTGGAAAATAAGAACCAGAGTCTATCTACAATCGCTTGGAGCTGATGTTTGGGAAATTGTGGAAGGAGGATTTCAATTTCCAACAACAATTCCTACAGACTCTGCAGGTAAGAATTTATACGAGACCAATGCCAAAGCTATCAATACGTTATTGGGAAGTCTATCAGAATCAAAATTTTTCAAAGTGATGCAACTCAAGATAGCCAAAGAGATATGGGATAAAATCATTCAGAGCTACAAAGGAGACTCTCATGTAAAACATGCTAAGCTTCAAACTCTCAGAATTCAGTATGAAACTCTTAAGATGCATAGTGATGAGAGTTTTGCTAGTTACTTTTTACGTATAGATGAGATTTTTAATTGTATGGAGAATATGGGTGAAGAGATAAAGGAAGCTACTTTATTTGAGAAAATTTTGAGATATTTGTCTTCTAAATTTGAGTCAAAAGTGTCTGCCATAGAAGAAAAACAAGATCTTCAAACTATTACTATGACTCAACTCCATGGAATCCTAACTACATTTGAAACGAGAAAAGGAGGTCCATCAGGTATGAGAGAAGCCTCTTTTAAAGTGTTAGCAAAGGGAAAAGAAAAGGAAGAGCACAATGAATCATAACACATTTCAAAAGAAGAAAATGATGTAAATTTTGTCAAGAAGCTTCAAACGGGTTCCGGATGATTTAGAGGTAAGTTACCTTTCAAATTCTTTGCTTGTGGTAGAGTTGTCCGTCACGCTTCCAAATGTCCTCATAAAGATAAATATGAAAAAGGAAATAGAAAACATGTTGTGAATAGAAGGAGTTACTATATGCATGAAGATAGTGATGGCTTATCCAATAGTGATGAAGATGAAACTGACCAAGATTATAGACTACTCATGGTTTATGACAATGATGCTTTTTTGGATGCCTTAGAAGAGGAAGAATTTCTTGAAGAAATCACTAAAATCAAAATATGTTTACAAGAAAACGATATGATCATAGATACATTGACACACCAACTCAGTGAAAGAGAAAAACACAATGAAAATCTAGAATGTGAAATTGTGGGTCTAAGAAAAGAACTTGAGAAGACAAAATATCTTAAACTTAGATTTGCTAAAGGATCTAAAACTTTAAATGAAATCATCAAAGTTCAACGTTCTCCTATGATAAAGACAGGTCTTGGATATATTGAAGAATCATCTCAATCACAGAAGCCTTTAGCCTCGACCAAAAGCTATCTTGATGTGTCAAAGTCTAGTGAACAACATGACAATCATCAACAAAGGCCTAAAATTACTCATGAGGAAAATTGTACCCAATTTACTCCAAGCATGAATATTAGTAGAAGCTTCAACCAACAGGTAAATAATGCCAAAAGATTCTATGATCGCATAAACTTCTTTAATGGGCAATGTTTTTCATGTCATAACTTTGGGCATAAGGTTGGTCCATGTGTTGCTTACAAAACTATCATGACTAGAGAAGCAGGAAATCAAAGGGGTGTAATAGGAATCAAGAAAAGTTCCTATAATAACTTTTCTCCTCTTCAAAATGAAGTAGAATGTTTGATTTGTAACAACTTTGGTCATGAAGAATTTGAATGCAATAGCAAATTTCAGCCATCACTTCAAAAGGAGAAAACTTCAATAAATCCCAAGATATGGAGACGGAAGGAATCTCAATCAGAAAGATCTGGCATCGATCTATATACAGAAGGACAAGAAAATTAGTGGTACATTGACAGTGGATGCTCCAAACACATGACAGGAGATAAAGAGAAACTTCATTCATATAATGCTTTAGAAAAGGAAAAGAATGTATCATTTGGAAATGAAACTCTAGCTGCCGTTAAAGGTAAAGGTTATATCTTCTTGAAAGAAAAGGTTAAATATGGAAATGTCATGTATGTAGATGGTTTAAAGCATAACCTATTGAGTGTTAGTCAAATGTGTGATCAACGAAATGAAGTTGTGTTTCGATCAAACGGATGTGTGGTTCGTGAGCTTGATATAGGAAAGATCGTGATGAAAGGAACAAGAACTCCAAACAACTTATACATACTCAAAGGAGGACAAAAACAATGCTATCTAATAAAAACAAATGAAACCTGACTATGTCATAGAAGATTGGGACATCTAAGCTTTTTTCAAATAAGAAAAGCATGGAGGCTCAAGGCAGTTCGTGATCTTCCAGAGATCAGCGTCGCAGAAAATACCATATGCAAACCATGTCGAGTTGGTAAGAAAGCCAGACTTTAGTTCAATGAGAAAGAAGGATTAGCCAATAAGCCTCTTGAACTCATCCATACTGATTTATGTGGTCCAACAAAGAAAAAGTCACCTCGTGGAGAAGAATACTTCATTTTATTTATTGATTAATTTTCTAGGATGTGTTGGATAGGACTACTAAAGCATAAAGATGAAGCATTTGAAAAATTTAAAGCCTTCAAAGCTTTAGTTGAAAATGAATCAGATCAAAAAATCAAATGTCTCAGGTCTGATTGAGGGGGAGAATTCATATCAGATGAATTCTTTGACTTTTTTGAATAACATGGAATAAAAAGGCAATTCTCCGTCGCAAGAAATCCTTAGCAAAATGGCGTGGTGGAAAGAATGAATAAAATAGTTCAACAATTGGCTCGAGCGATGCTTGATGAATTTGGAACTCCTGCAACCTTCTAGGGTGAAGCTTCATTTTCTGTTGTGACTAGTCTCAACAAAGCGAATGTTCTAGTAAATAGCAATCAAACTCCATATCAACTTTGGTATTGAAAGCCTCCTATTGTAAAACACTTTAGTGTTTTCGGAAGCAATTGTTTCATCAAAAGGATTGATGAAAAACTTGGTAAGTTTGAACCCAAAGCAGATGAAGGAATTATTCTTGGTTATTCATCCAGAAGTAAAGGATACAAATGATATAACAAAAGACTTCAGAATATTGTTGAAACCATTGATGTTGTAATTGATGAAGCATGCAAAAATCTAGAACAAATGAAATCAACAGAGGAATATGAAAATGAGGAAGATGGGGAATGCTTTCCCACATCAAATCAAAATGTTATAGAAGAAGAAACCAATGAAGCACCAAAAGAAGATACAATAGACAGGGAAAAGTCTCCATCCAGGTATGTTCAGAAGAATCATCGAGAATCTCAAATTATAGGAGAAAAAGGGTCTGGATTACAAACAAGAAGAAATCTTATAGGGACCTCAAGTTATCTAGCATTACTATCCTCCATAGAACCTCAGAATGTAAATGAAGCCTGAAAAGATGAATGTTGGGTCAAGGCCATGGATGAAGAACTTGACCAAATTGAAAAGAATGATACTTGGGAATTAGTTCCTAGACCTCATGATAAAAATGTTATAGGAGCAAAATGGATATTTAAGAATAAGCTAAATGAAAATGGAGAAGTTATTAGAAAAAGGGAAAGACTTGTTTGTAAAGGGTATGCTCAACAACAAGGTATATATTTTGAAGAAACTTTTGCACCTGTTGCCAGACTTGAAGCCATAAGGATGTTTATTGCTCTTTCTAGTTTTCGAAAATTCAAAGTATATCAAATGGATGTAAAATCAACTTTTCTTAATGGAGATTTAGAAGAAGAAGTTTATATGGAACAACCAGAAGGATTCATTCTTGGAAATGATGAAAAACTTGTATGCAAGCTCAGAAAGGCTCTCTATGGTCTAAAACAGGCTCCAAGGGCTTGGTATTACCACCTTGACAAATATCTACAACAAAAAGGTTTCTCAAAAGGTACTACAGATAGAAATTTATACACAAATAATGAAAATGATAAACTGCTAATTATTGTTGTTTATGTTGATGATATCATTTTTGGTAGCAATGAAGAATCCATGAGTTAGAATTTTTCTTCAGTAATGCAGCAAGAATTTGAAATGTCCTTACTTGGTGAACTTACTTATTTTCTTGGTCTACAAGTACAACAAACAAAAGATGGTATCTTTCTTTCACAAACCAAATATCTCAAGCAGATCCTAAAGAACTACAAAATGGAAGATTCTAAACAAGTGTGTACTCCAATGGTAACAAGATGCAGTCTTAGTTCTAACGATGAATCACCAGCAGTAAACCAACCAACTTACAAATATATGATTGGAAGTTTGCTTTATCTAATAGGTACTAGACTTGATATCATGCATGTAGTAGGAATTTTTGGAAGGTTCCAAGCAAATCCAAAGGAATCACATCTCTAGGGAGTCAAAAGAATTTTCAAATATCTTCAAGGGACTCAAGACATTGGACTATGGTATTAAAGATACAAACCTTATTCTTCATGCATATACAGATGTAGATTGGGTAGGACATATTGATGATCAAAGGAGCACTAGTGGAGGTCATTTTATATGGGTTCTTGGTTAGTGTCAGGGCTAAGTAAGAAACAAAATTCGATTTCCTTATTTATAGCTGAAGCTGAATATGTGGCTGCTGCATCTTGCCGCACATAACTACTTTGGATGATGCAAACATTACAAGACATTTAGATCACATGTACTCCACCGATCTCCATTCTATGTGATAATATGAGTGCCATCAGTATTTCGAAAAATCCTATCATGCACTCCAAGACCAAGCACATACCCATTAAGTACTGTTTTCTACGAGAACAAGTGCTTGAACAAAAGGTTAAATTGGAGTATGCTCCATCCAAAGAACAGGTTGCTGATATATTCACTAAACCACTTCCCAGAGAAACATTTGAATATCTCAGAAAAAATCTAGGAGTAGTTGTTGCATCATCTTGCTGTTAAATCTAGTTTTCAGAGGAAGGTTATTATACACAGCTTTCATGAAGTATAGTCGTGTATACACACAGGTTCCTATGGTTGAAGGAGCGTATATTTTTTTCTGAGAAAAAAATAGTGGTCAGACTCTGATAATATGGATGCTCTGTCCGATATTGATGATTACAGTATGACGATATGTTTTTTCATTGATTTTTATCTTACTGACAAATATGCCTTGATGAATGACTTGTTGACAATGCACATGTAGCACATGTTTAGGGGGAGCATCAGCCTTCACTCACATTCTGAACTGTTGGCATCATGGTTGCTAAGTTCAGCTATGGCTTCAAATACTTATCTCATTTGTTACACAAGTCATGTAAATATCTAGGGTGTGATATGACTTCTTCTGTCATGGTCTATATTTGAATGAGTCCTATTTGACATATGATGTAATTTGTATCCCCACTTTGCATGGGATGGATGATGTAATAATTGTTGTATTTTTTTCATGTATAAACAATTGGTATATCCCCACTTGGTTGGGTGATTGATGTATGCATGAGTCATTGGTCATAGGGAGGTTATACTCACCTAGTTGAGTTATAGATTCATGTTATTCTTTTGAAACATATCTCTGCAGACTCGGCATGTACTCAGGGGAGCATGGACAACGTAATGTATATCAAAGGGGGGGAATAGCTTGGTCCACCCTTTGCCCTTGATGTTAAAGGCAAAGAGTATTTTGGTGTTGCTTTTTATCTCTAACATTTTCTACAGCTTGCAGTAATCAACACTATCATGGTTGCCATCAAGTCCAAAGGGGGAGATTGTTGGCATTATGATACAAGTGTTGTACTTGATGGCAACTCACTCATAGGCCAGTTCAGTTTTGATGAAAGGAAACCCACAATGTAACAGGTCCATTCAGATGTAACAGGGCATTGGTACAGAAGAACATGAAGATGGAACTAAAGTCTACTAATCAGAATTATGAAGAATTTGAAGGTAAAGGATGGTGAAAAGCAGTTTAAGATGTATACATAGGTCCGCTTATTCAAAACAACGTATATACACTAGTTCACATAACAAAAAGAGAATATACATATACATGAACTTTCACAAGAAGAAAAGCACGTATATGTTGTAAAATCAAGGAAATTCAAGAGGAGACAATACCAGGGGTCAACACCATGGTATTAGCCCACAATATTGAGCGGAGTAGCGACTATTTGATCTCATCCAAGAATAGCATGGGTCCTAAGTGGTTTTGGTCTTAGGTATTGGGAAAGGCCTAAAACTATATAAGGAGGAGAATATCATAAGGCCAAGGTGTGAAAGTGAAAGGGTTTCTAAGGAATACTTCTATCTGAAGTATATTTTATGTTGTAGGGGATATATTTGTGATTTGATCTGAAAAATTTTTGCACCTTGAATTCAATGTTGGATTAGGATCATGAGACTTGAAATGACTTATCATTAAATGATCTGATATTGGTTGGGCCAAATCTAATTCTGTATAGTTGTTTTATTCTTTAAATGTCATGATCTAGGTTTGCCGAAAGTTCGGAATAGCAACGACACTATGAGTTAATATTTGCATATATGTATGTTGGGTAGTCTTGGTAAAAGCACATGTACACGCAAGTTCTACTCTCCCAAGTAGCGTATACAAAAGAAAGGAATATTCTTCATGATCTAATTGATCTATCTGATTAGTTCTATTGTTTTACTGTTGTCTGTCAATGAAGTCCTCTTAGATCTGAATGTAAAACTAAATGCATAAGGAGTTTGATATCTGATTTATTGATTGTATAAGTGAGAAGGGTGATCTGTACTACTTCCTGTGTAAATCTCTATAAATTGATAGTAGATGTTCAGTATATTGCTAGTTGTTACAGACTTGATTCAAAAGTTTTATGTTTCAGTAGTTTTGAAGGTATATGCAGGTTTGATTAAAGGATGTAGCATATACATGCAGGTTGGGTTTAGGAAAGTACCGTATATGTTATGATACATGATTTTTTTGAGGTTGCAGCTGGTCCTGAATGATAATGCGGGTTTCTGGGTTTAGCACAATGTTCTGGCGACAATGATATAACTATTCAGATTAACTAATTATTGGTTGATGCAATTTAAAAGTTCTGATGGGTATAGTATGAAAATTTGATGAAACGAGGCCTTCATGTGTATTGTTGTGTACCAGGAGCATCAAGTCTGAAAATTTATGAAATGTGGTCCCTGGAAGTCGCAGCCTTCTATTGGTCGACACCTACGTACTAGTAAATACATTGGATAGTACAAGTGCTAGGGGGTTGTAGCTCCCTTCAAGTAGAAGCTAGAAAACAAGAGAAGGTTGTAGCCTTCTGCAGGTGGGTGCCTACGTACTAGTATGAGTTTGCACTAGTACAAGATTGTAAATAGATTTTCTTATTACTAAAAGAATACAAAAATGACAACAACAGGTGGTTTTCACCCACATTGGGTTTCCACCTTAAATCTTGGTATCCATGTGTGTTTCTTATGTGTGATGGTTTATTCTGTTTTTGATGCACTGTTTAATAAGTTACTGATGCATCGGTTAAAGATCAACACATGATAAATTTACTAAATCAAAAGTTCCCTGGGTATATGCTGGTTTCTCTAATAATAGTTGTGTGTACAAACTAGTTCACTTCACTGAAGTAGCGTATACAAATCTGTTTGGTAAATGAAAAATTATTGATTTGATAATACTGATTCACCCACCCTCTCAGTATTATTTCCAACACCATTAGGGTTGTTCCTCTATATGAAAATGATGGAAACCTGAAAAAAAGTGGATTGCTTGGCAATGAAAAACATCTTGGTTAAAGATTACCAACAAGATGGCATTAAAATGGTTTCCCAAGGATAAAAAATTTAGTTATCCCCCATTGATTTTTTATGGACTGGCTTTTCCTATTGATGATGATGATAGTGTGCTAAAACCAAATGTGACACAAACAAAAAATTCCATCATAGCCATTCACATCAAAAACATAATGTTTTGGAGCCATGGTTGTATCCTAGGGATTTTTCCATTATTCGAAGGTATGATGGATCGAGCAAGGGTGGACTAGCCATAAGTAAAATTGATTTATGCCAACTTGATGTTTATGGAAAATCGCTTGATGGTATAGATAATATTTGTGTGGGTGTATAAAACAATAATATGATCTGCTCCTAGAGGAATTTTCAGTAAAATCTAGTCACACAACAAGCAAACGAAAGAGATTTTTTTCCAACAATGAAATGAACATATGCCTTTCACTCAATTTCTCATTTCTAGAGCCCACGGGGCTTTGGATTGATGGCGAATGGGTGCACTGTTAAGGCACTCCTTGCGATAGGTCACTGGTTCAAATCCCCCGTGGGTACTTAGGTTAGTCTTAACTAGAAAAAAAATTTATCATTTCTACAAAAAGAAACAAAAGGTGATAGTCAATGTGAGGGTCATCAAACTTGTATGATTATTTGTGAAATTGGAGCAATGAGAGAGCTTGAGATTTTACTGTTAACAAATCTAAACATCCTTGTGGATATTTCCATTTTTGGTCATTTGTTCCTTGGTTTAAGAAGGATGAAAACTTATGTTGATGATATTCAAAATAAGTCTGAAGAAGTATGCATACAATCCCTTTAGGAGAAAAATGTGGCAAGGAGCAGTGTTGACCATGTGCTCTTATAACTATGCTAGGATGAAGCTGAGTGGAACATATGGAGGACCACAACAATGTTGGTTCAAAGCCTTCCATGCCTCAGTGATAATGAAAGATACAATGCTTCCAATGAAGCCACAACCAGTCTTGGAAGACACCAGTTTATGACTTTTGTGGTAGATTTAACTCTTGCTTGCCAAGTGAATTCTTGTAACAGTATGGAGCTCGTCTAAACCCTAGAAGGTGAGATCTGATTGATTGCAGAAGATGTAAAAATATGGAGTTCTTGTGTGCTTTCTTGAAATTGACAATCCCAAATCCTATATTTGAGTATGACTTATGTGTTGATAAAGGGATACCAATACTTTTTGATAAGGTAGGTTCCACAAACGAGAATTGATGGTGGAATGCATCATTCCAATACTCTTAGTTTTAGTCTTAACATCAGATTGTCCAAAGAATAGGTATGAACAATAGCACTGGTGGCAAGACTTATTTGCCAAAGATAAGCATACAAATTATACTTGGCCATCTAATATGGTTTCGAACCCTCAGAGAAAATATGTACCAAAAAGGATTACATCAACAATTGTTTTCCTTATGAGAAAATTTAAAAAAGGTTCAGAGCTAGCAAGAGAATTGCAAGATTTTTTTTATGGTGGAGTAACCGCTACAACAACCATGTTCAAAGATACATAGAGCAAACATGCAAAAATCATCACTAGAGTAGATTTTCACCTAATGGTGCCCATATACCCAAATTTTGGCTCAACCTGGTAGTCATAGAGTCTCCAGATTAAAAGCACTCAGAGCTCAATGTGGCCTTGTTTTCTATAGTGATCAAGCATAGAGGGTGAGGGCATTGCCTTTCATAAAGTGCTGAGAATTTTGTGATCGGTGGATATTGAAGTCATTTTCATGGGTCAATGACAAGATCCTGAGATTCTCATTGGTTGTTGAAGCAGACACTACTAATAAAAGTGGAATAAAGTCAACAACCCTCCCCTGAATGTGTCTAGTATCTCTCCAATAGAATGTTCATTATAATGTTTTGTTTTAATAGGACTGTACAAACAATTTCTTGGTAAATAACATCAACTAATATAGAAAGCTATTAAAATGCCTTAACACTAAAATTTAAAAATACTAGTAAGTTGTAACAAGTTAAAACTACTAGTAAGATGTAAGTTAAAACTATTCCAATGACCAAAATATCATACAAGTTTACTGCATTCTTGAGAATTAGGAAGCCCTTAACAAGGAAGACACTCTACATCAACCTCTTCCTTTTGGCTTGAGCACTGATATAAAGTTTGATTTTTGTGATCAGATAATCCCCACGACAGAACCAAACTTAGCCAAAGAAGAGAATGATAGCAAGTGTGATAAAGTTGTAAAGCTAAAGACAGGCATATCAACCACCTTAATCAAGCTGAAGAAAACAATGGTTATGTTTCTTAGTCCAAAATATTTCCAGGATCTGAAGGAGTGGACTACTTTGTATATGATAATTTTTTCAACAATATAGTGTTCCCACAGCTCATAACACAACATTTATATTTTGTGTTGACCACATTTAGTTGACAACCCCTAGAGACAATGGAAGTAGAAGGTGATCCTTTGAACATTCATGCAATGAACATCTTGGATTATGATGAATACCTTTATGGGAAGATGGTTATATACCCCCTTGAAGTTCTTGCTATTTTTGATATAAATTTGATGGATGTTGGTGTTCGCCTTAAACCGTTATGGGCGAAGCACACATAGGTAGCCGGACTGCAATCCTCTCAAGTTTCACGTGTCAAGTCTCTATCTTATTTTCAGCTTATGGTTTATTTTGCATGGTTCTTTCAAATTGACCACCCTATAAAATTGTATAAAATATTTATTTTATTTACATAATTGATTTTGCATTCAGGAAAGAATATTCAATCTCAAAGGTACAGTTAACATGCGAGATTTGAATCCCTTAGATAGGCTTTGTGACCAGTGCAATTTTTTCTATGATATCTAATCTGTTTATCCATTTTGTTCAATGCCCCTTTTTGGTAAAAATAAGCATGCAGTGTGTTTGCCTTGAAATCTAGATATTGAGAAAAATATTTCAGTGAAAGGGATGATTATACATTGTAGCTGAATAATTCCAGAAATAAAAGAGACATTTTTCAGATGCCTTGTTTGTGGCTATTCTCAACCACCAGTGCCTGTTGGTAGAAGTATTCATTTGCTTGAGTGCAACTATATTTTTTTTTTCGTAGTTATAAATTTTTACTGTAGTTTGTGTTTCTTCATGATTTTATAGTTTATTACATAGAATAGAGTTTATACTGAAGGCAAAATAATTTATTTTTAGAGTGATGCATCAATGTTCATGACTTATTCATGCCATTGGAAGTAGTTCTCAACCTCTCTTAGTGAATACTACTCATTTTCTATGAACATGGTTGTGTCTCAAAAGAGGTTCAAAAATGTATTTGGAAACTCATGTTTTTACTCATAACCTGACTACCAGATCGAATTGACGAACCTAATCAATGTGCAAGGCTACAATGTACTGTTATGAACTTCTTGACTTTGGCTTATAATATATGCAGGTAACTGTCAATATAGTTGAGTTAAATAGTAATCTAGTTGTTGAATTTGCATTATTACAATGTTATCCTTCTAATTTATTTTGGGGTCAGGTTTGCTGGCAAACAAATCATAAGGTTGCAAGAAAGCCCTGATGCCATTCCAAAGGGGGAAACCCCACATACAATCAACTTGTTAATGCATGAAAAGCTAGTGGATGATGCCAAACCTGGTGATGGAGTTGAGGTAGAGAGTGATTTTCGAAAAAAAAAAAAAAATTGTAGAAAAAATATTGTTGTGAAAGGAGTTTTGATTATGACTTGTGAATATTTTTTATGCAGGAGAATCTAGCTCACCATGACAGGGTGAAGTCTCTGCCAGGTTGGAAGGTTATTTGAGTATCTGGATTGTTTTTTTTAATTAGTTTATAAGGTCATGAGATAGGATTTTATTTTATCTTACTTTTAGTTGCTATGTGGTCAAAGTTAAATGTCGGTTAGGGTTGTTATGGTTCAACAGTAATAAACAGTAGTTTAGAAATTGATCTGTCAACTTAGAAAAGAAAAGAAAAAATTATCTAAAAGCAGACCTTGTAATGACAATCGAACTATAGTTACACAACCATATCATTTCTGTTCAATTGACAAACAATTGCAGTTTCAATTATCTATAAATCAACGATGTATAAATATTGCAATGTAAGACAGGGAAAAGGTTCAACAATTTCATAATATAGAAATAAAGAAACAGAGACAAATCTTATTTTCAAAACTATCCGTCTGTATCATTGCCTATTTACTGTAATACTGTGTTTTTTTCATTTATCAAATTGTAAGGAACAGTGCTGTCAAATAGTGAATGACCACGGTAAAGTTGTGTTTTCCTTGGGTTCTTGTCAAACAAACAAACCACGTCGAATTCATGCAAATGTCCAAATACAGAGTGAAGAACCAACAAGATGAACCACAGTCCGAATAGTGTAATACAACAAAACGACCGAGAGCAAACAGAACCAGAAACAGAGTGCCGGAGAAGCAGACCACAATGAAGGTAATTTCAAACAATTGCTCATAATTTTCATAAGTAGAATGGATATAACAAAATTATGTTCTCATTGTTATTGACCAAGATATAGATGTGTTACATTCATTCGTTCATAAATAAAAACAAGTGCCGCATCCAGAGTGGACAAACCCTAGCCTAGGGTTTGGCAACAACAACCCCCATAACCCAAACGAACAATTAACCAGAACAGGAATTACAATCAAACTAAAGCTCCATCTTTGAAAGGGACATAGACTGCATATGAAAAGCAAAAACGACAAGCTGCAAAAGCTACAGAAAACCCAAGACCCTAACAGTGCATTGACGGATTGAAGAGCCAGAGCCTACCGGCAGAGGTTTGCCACATTTGGAAGATCGAATCCTAGAGGAACCCACATACCCAGGTCGAGCCATTGACCTGCACAGAAAAACAGAGCACAGTCAATACATTGATGTAGTGATGAACTGAAGTCGAAGCACAAATAGAAACAGGAGGGTTCTATACATTACTTGAGTAAGCTGGATCAAGGGTTCGATGAGTAGAGCCACTGACAAATCAACAGAGCTGAGACAGAAGGAGCACTTCTGGTTAGTGTCAGCACCAAAAGAAGGTCGAGTTGAATCAGGGAAAGAATCAATTACCTATTCAGAGCTGCGAAGGTCTATTAACTTGTTACCTGAATCCAAAGATGTCAGAGGTTAAACCATTTCACACAAAGAACAGAGACTAGAGGCAATGATAACAAAAGCAGAGGCAACATTACAATAAAAGAGGCAATAAAACAAGAGCAAGGAGCGATTATCAGACAGGAGACCGGAGTCTAAACCCAAACTATAGTAGAACGATAGGACAAAACCAAAGTGCTTACCATGTGATTAGAATTCGAGCGATTTCACCTCCAGAGCCAGAACAGATTTGAGCCACAGGAGAAAACCACAAGAAAACACATAATCAAGTTTAGAAGGCCGACATTCACCCACAGTCATACTCGGAGGAGAACCAGATATTTCCATATTTGCCAGAGAAAAAACCAGACAGTATAACCGAAAAACCCTCACAGAAACCTCACAGCAGAGCAAAACAATCGCGAATGACCGGGAAGCCAAAGCTTTTTGGCCAAAGAACAAATGGAGGAACCAGACTCGAGGTTCGTAGGTGGAAATTGAATGCAGCATTAACTACTCTCAGTTGCGAGACAAATATCTACTGACCACATTTCATGCAACCGTTGAACATAATCACCCAAATCTAACACATCATAAATTCCAACAAGAGGTTTAAAGCCGAGGACTCGTGGAAGTGTTGGCCAGTGTGGGCAGGGTTACGTCAGAGGGGTATCAGAGCAATTTTTTATGTTAGTAGGAGGAATGGAGAGAGGAAGGTGAGGGCGTGGCAGAGGTGCTCGAAGATTGGTAGAGGAGGGATTGAGAGAGGAGATCAGAATTCTTGCTGCCCATTTGGAGGCAGTAGAGGCAGGTAGACAAAGATATCCGGAAATAGGCGATGATAGTGAAGATGAATTTTAAGTAGTAGCAAATGGACCAGAATGTGAGTTTGTAGAAGTGAGATTGTTGAGATTTGTTTTAATGGCAAGCAGTAAACCCAAGCCAAAACTCCCGACGTATGACGACAGCCTGTCAATCAAAGTTTTATTGGATTGGATCAGTGAGATGGATAAGTACTTTGAGTGCAAGGAAGTTAGCGAAGACCGAAGAGTTAAGTTAGCTGCGACGAAATTGAAGGGACACGCAGCTCTATGGTGGGATAGTGTCCAGAACGAGAGAAAAAGATTGAACAAGGCGCCGATTAAAACCTAGTCAAGGATGGTAGCCAAGTTAAAGGGCAGATTTCTGCTGAGGGACTATCATATTGCATTGCACAGGTAGGTGCAGAATCTGAAACATAAAGAATTGATGGTGAGGGAGTACATGGAGGAGTTCTATCGAGGGAATTTGCGAGCCAGATATACAGAGGATACAACGGAAAGAAAAACCAAGTGTGTTAATGGGCTAAGGTTAGATATTTTGGATGAAATCAGTATTTTGTCTCCGAACAACACTGAGGAGAGTGCGATGAAGGCTGAGGAGAAAATTACTAGAAGGCAGAATGCTCGGAGAGGACGAGGAGCCAACAGAGGGAAAGGACATTCCTATGGCAAGGCTGAACTTCTAATAGAAATGAGGAAGGAAGTAGTTCTAAAGCTTCCGTATCAGCAGACAGAGGTGACAGCGCGAGAGGCGGTAGTTCATCCCAGCGAGGTAGGGGAAATGGCTGAGGTAGAGGGGCTGGTTATCAGTGTTATAGGTGTCATAAATGGGGGCACCGATCATTTGAATGTCCAGAAGTAGATCAAGCTGGACAGCGGGGTGCGTATGTGGCATAACCAGAGGAAGCAACGACACTGCCCCAAGAAGCAAAGAATGCTCCAAAGACAGGGGAAGCTCTGGTGATGCACAAGGTGTTGTTAAAACCAGTCAAGGAGGTCACCAAACAGATGCAGCGAAAGGATTTGTTTAGGACAATTTGTAAGTCGCGAGGTAAGTGTTGTAAGTTAATTATTGACAACGGTAGTACTGATAATTTAGTGTCCACAGAGATGGTGTAAAAATTGGAGTTGAAACGCTTGAAGCATCCCAACCCTTACAGGGTTTCATGGTTGCAAAAAGGCCATCATTTGCTGGTGGATGAACAGAGCGAGGTAGAGTTTCAAATAGGCAGATATAAGGAAAAAGTTGTTTGTGACATCATGCCAATGGATGTATGTCACATACTGCTTGGCAAGCGTTGGCAGTACGATAGGAAAGTGATACACGATGGATTGACAAACTATTATAAATTTGTGAAGGATGGAATCAAGCATACGCTTGTGCCCATCAAGGAAGAAGGGACAACAGAGACTAGTGAACCAAGAACATTGTTGGTTAGCGGAAAACAATTTTTAAAATAGGTTGAAGACAGTGAGATAGGTTATGCAGTTTTAAAGAAAGAAAGGACAGTAGTGTTGCATACAAAGGTATCAGATTTACCTACGGAGATCCAGCAAATGTTGCAGGAATTTATGGACATAGTTGTAGATGAATTTCCAGACAAGTTAACCCCCAAACAGAGCATAAGTCATCATATTGACTTCATACTCGGAGTCAGTTTGCCGAACAAAGCAGCATACCGAATGAGCCCCAAAGACAATGAAGAAATTAGGAATCAAGTGCAAGAGCTGTTGGACAAGGGATTGATAAGGGAAAGCTTAAGCCCTTGTGCTGTTCCAATGGTCCTCACTCCCAAGATGGGAGGAGAATGGTGGATGTGCACCGACTTAAGGGCCATCAATAAAATCACCATTCGGTACAGGTTTCCACTGCCATGGATGGATGATATGATGGATTTTTTAAGCGGGGAAACTTATTTCTCTAAGATAGACTTGAAAAGTGGGTACCATCAGATTTGGATACGAGAGGGGGATGAATGGAAGACAACCTTTAAGACGAATGAGGGGCTGTACGAATGGCTGGTCATGCCATTTGGGCTGAGTAATGCACCCAGTACATTCATGAGGTTAATGAATGAGATGCTGAAGGAGTACATCGGGAAGTTTGTGATAATATACTTGGATGACATACTTATTTTCAGAAGGACAAGGGAAGAACGCCTTCAACATGTGCGTGAGTTGCTGGATAAATTACAACAGAATAAACTACTAATAAATATGAAGAAATGTACTTTTCTGTAGAAGGAATTGATTTATTTTGGCTTTGTAATAGCAGAGAATGCACTAAAGATGGATCCAGAGAAGGTGGCAACGATAGTGAATTGGCCATCTCTGAAAAAATTATTTGAGGTACGTAGCTTTCACGGATTAGCGAGTTTTTATAGGAAATTCATAAAGAATTTCAACAAAATTTGTGCGCCTATGCTAGACACCATCAAAAAGGCCAGCCAACCTTTTCAATGGACAAAGGCAACGGAGAGAAGTTTCCAGTTGTTAAAGAGAAAGATTACTGAGAGGTTGATCCTGAGATTACCAGATTTCAAGAAGTTATTTCAGGTTGGCTGTGATGCCAGTGCGACAGCAATTGGAGCTGTACTCAATCAGGAGGATAAGCCTGTAGCATTTTTCAGTGAGAAGCCGAAGGAGAGTCGACAGAAATACTCATCGTATGAGAAGGAGTTCTATGCTGTTATACAGGAATTAAAACACTGGAGGAATTATCTATTGGGAAATGAATTTGTATTGTTTTCAGATAATTCTGCACTATAGCATGTAATGCAACAGCACAAGCTGAACCACAAACATGCCAAATGGGTGGAGTATTTGCAGAGTTTCAACTTCGTATTGAAGCATATTAGCGGGCAAGAAAATAAAGTGGCGGATGTGCTGAGTAGGAAAGCTTTACTTCTGCAGGAAAGCACTGTGAAGGTGATGGGTTTTGAGCACTTACAAGACTTATACCGGACAGATACAGATTTTAAGGAATCCTATGAGGCATGTCAGAATCCTTTAGTGAGAGATAACAGTCCTTGGTTGGACTACAATCTACAGGAGAAATTGCTGTTTAAGCGAGGACAATTGTGCATACCTGATTCTTCGATGAGAGAGAATATTATTCGAGAGAAGCATAGTGGAGGTTTGGCTAGACATTTCGGCATGGACAAGACCCTCGAGTAGCTCAGTAATTTCTACTTTTGGCCAAAGATGCGGAGAGATGTACAACGGTTTGTGGCCAGATGCAAAGTGTGCCAATTGGCAAAGGGTCACAGTCAAAACACAGGACTGCATACACCGTTACCTATTTCAGGCAGACCATGGGACTCAGTCAGCTTGGAATTCGTCTTAGGTCTACCTAAGACACAGCGAGGATACGACTTGGTAATGGTAATAGTGGACAGATTATTAAAAATGGCACATTTTATTCCTTGCAGAAAGACCAGTGATGCCACTCACGTGGCCCACTTGTTTTTCAATGAAATTGTCAGGTTACATGGATTGCCTAAATCTATCCTTTCGAACAGGGATGTGAATTTCACGGGACACTTTTGGCGTACCTTATGGAAAAAAATGGACACACAGCTAAGCTACAGTTCTGCATATCACCCGCAAACCGACGGGCAAACAGAGGTTATAAACAGGAGTCTGGGAAATCTGTTACGAAGCTTGGTCAGAGAGAATTCACGGATTTGGGATCGATCGCTTGTACAGGCAAAGTTCGCTTAGAACGACTCCCCTAATCGCAGCATAGGTTTCAGTCCATTTCAGATCCTGTACGGAATGCATCCTTGCAGAGTGCATGAACGGCGGGACCTTGGACTGCAGGAAAGGCGAAGCACAGACGGAGAAGATTTCACTAACGCGATGAGAAATTTGCATAAACAGGTAGAAATTAAATTACAGGACAATAGCTTAAAGTATAAATAACAAGCATATTTGAAGAGAAGGGAAGTACACTTTGACGCCATAGATATCGCATAACAGCATTTAGGCAAAGAACACTTCCCTAAAGTTACGTACAATAAACTAAAGTATAAAAAGATAGGACCTTGCAAAGTCCTTCGAAAATTTTCGGCGAATGCCTATGAGATACAGTTGCCACCCGGAATAGGCATTTCACCTATCTTTAACATAGCAGACCTGTTCCCTTATACGACTGACCCAGAGGAGAAGGAAGAAGATGGAACCACGCGACCTACACAGAATACCCAGGATGAAGGAGAAGCTTGGAAGAGAGAGATGCCTTACGTTCAACCTGCCGAGATCGAAAGCATTCTCGACGTTCAGGTGGTTAAACAAACTCAGCGGAAAGAGTATGTACAATACCTGGTCAAGTGGAAGAACCTTTCTATTGAGGACAGTTCATGGCTTGATGCCAGGCAAATTGAACAGACAACGTCTTCAGTAAAGAAGCTCATCGACCGGAGCCATGATTTCTTTTTGCCTGGGAGCCTAATGCAGGAGCATCCAGCTCACCATGACCGGGTGAAGTCTCTTCCAGGTTGGAAGGTTGTTTGAGTATCTGGATTGTTTTTTTTAATTAGTTTATAAGGTCATGAGATAGTATTTTATTTTATCTTACTTTTAGTTGCTATGTGGTCAAAGTTAAATGTCGGTTAGGGTTGTTATGGTTCAATAGTAATAAGCAATAGTTTAGAAATTGATCTGTCAACTTAGAAAAGAAAAGACAAGATTATCTAAAAGATCTTGTAATGACAACCGAACTGTAGTTACACAACCGTATCATTTATTTTCAATTGACAAACAATTGCAGTTTCAATTAACTGTAAATCAATGATGTATAAATATTGCGATGTAAGACAGGGAAAAGGTTTAGCAATTTCATAATACAGAAATAAAGAAACAGAGACAGATCTTATTTTCAAAACTGTCCGTCTGTATCATTTCCTATTTACTGTAATACTGTGTTTTTTTCATTTATTGAATTGTAAGGAACAATGCTAAAAAACAGTGAATGACCACGGTAAAGTCATGTTTTCCTTGGGTTCTTATCGAAAAAACAAACCATGTCGAATTCATGCAAATGTCCAAATACAGAGCGAAGAACCAACAAGTTTAACCACAGTCCGAATAGTGTAATACAACAAAACGACCGAGAGAAAACAAAACCGGAAGCAGAGTGTCGGAGAAGTAGACCACAACGAAGGTACTTTCAAACAATTCCTCATAATTTTCATAAGTAGAATGGATATAACAAAACTATGTTCTCATTGTTATTGACCAGGATATAGATGCATTACATTTATTCATTCATAAATAAAAACAAGTGCCGCATCCAGAGTGGACAAACCCTAGCCTAGGGCTTGGTAACAACAACCCCCATAATCCAAACGAACAGTTAACCATAATAGGAATTACAATCAAACTAAAGCTCCATCTTCGAAAGGGACATAGACTGCATATGAAAAGAAAAAACGACAAGCTGCAAAACCTACAGAAAACCCAAGGCCCTAACAGTGCATTGACGGATTGAAGAGCCAGAGCCTACTGGCAGAGGTTTGCCACATTTGGAAGACCGAATCCTGGAGGAACCCGCATACCCAGGTCGAGCCATTGACCTGCATAGACAAACAAAGCACAATCAATACATTGATA
The DNA here is from genome assembly GCA_031772625.1 of Pinus tabuliformis. Taxonomy (NCBI): domain Eukaryota; kingdom Viridiplantae; phylum Streptophyta; class Pinopsida; order Pinales; family Pinaceae; genus Pinus; species Pinus tabuliformis. The sequence goes on along the minus strand of CM062804.1, from coordinate 160,730,428 downwards.
TAGTGATGAACTGAAGTCGAAGCACAAATGGAAATAGGAGGGTTATATACATTACCTGAGTAAGCCAGACCAAGGGTTCGAGGAGTAGAGCCGTTGACAAATCGACAGAGCTGAGACAGAAGGAGCACTTCTGGTCAGTGTCAGTGGTAGAAGAAGGTCGAGTTGAATCAGGGAAAGGATCAATTCCCTGTTTAGAGCTGCGAAGGTCTATTAACTTGTTACCTGAATCCAAAGATGTCAGAGGTTAAACCATTTCACACACAGAACAGAGACCACAGGAAACAATAATAAAAGTAGAGGAAACATTACAATAGCAGAGGAAATAAAACAAGAGCAAGGAGTGATTATCGGACAAGAGACCAAATTATAAACCCAAACTATAGCAGAACGATAGGACTAAACCAAGGAGCTTACCGTGTGAACAAAATTCGAGCGAGTGCACCTCCAGAGCCAGAACATATTCAAGCCACAGGAGAAAACCACAAGAAAACACATAACTAAGTTTGGAAGGTCGGAACTCACCCACAGTCATACCCGGAGGAGAACGAGATATTTCCATATTTGCCAGAGAAAAAACCAAACAGTATAACCGACAAACCCTTGTAGAAACCTCACAGCAGAGCAAAACAATCGTGAATGATTGGGAAGCCAAAGTGTTTTGGCCAAAGAACAAATGGAGGAACCAGGCCCGAGGTTCGTTGGTGGAAATTGAATGCAGCATTAACTACTCCCAGTTGTGAGACAAATATCTACTGACCACATTGCATGCAACCGTCAAACATAATCACCCAAATCTAACACATCATAAAGTCCAACAATAGGTGTAAAGCCAAGGACTCGTGGAATTGTGGGCCAGTGTGGGCTGGGTTACGTCAATTTTGCTGGTAACTGGAATCTTCAACGCCATGAGTGTTATATTAGGACCAAACTAAAGGATAATAAAATCCCCTTTTAAGGTATAATCCTATCCCAAAGTTGTTTTGCATGTGCATGGATATTTGATATTCTTACCATGCATTATAAATGAAAGTTATAAGTGTTGTTTGTTTGCATACTTACATCGACTACCTTCACTTAAAGAAGGAAGACTAAACACGACTACAAAATGAAGATCCAATGGAGTGTGATGCCACTAGTGACAAATTTTCTTATTTTCATGAAGGTGATATTTCAGTTGCTCAGTATGAAGCTGTTAGGTCCCTATAATATTAATGATCCCCCCATTATATTGTCATTGTATCCCTTATTGTTATTATTGTGCCCCTATTGTCCCCATATTGTTATTATTGTGCCCCATAGAATCCCTCTATTGTTATTTTTGTGCCTTTATATTATTATTGTTAGGTCGGCTTGGTTATATTGTGATCCCGTAGACTCCTATATATAGAAAGGAGGTTTTGTCATTTGAAACATTTAAGAATTGTTCATTTGTGTAATGTAAAGGAGGTTGCCCCTTGAAGAGGCTTATTTCTAAGGCGTTGATCTATTTTTTCTATCTTTTTGTGAGATGGTTTCATAACATTTGGTATCAGAGCTTTGGATTCTAGGGTTTCACTACTCCAAATAGGTCATCGTGCCATTTTCGCTATAACACTTTTTCTGCGATGTTTCAGAAGCTAAAAAAATCCATTTGCGTTGAAATAGTTCTGAACTTCAGATCCAAATTTCAGAGATTTTCTCGCTATATTTGTGGAGATATGGTCTAAGGAAGTTGGAGTTTTTGCAAACTCCTGAATTACATACCAAACAGGTGACCTAGGGAAAATCATCATAAATTTTGTTTTGAGCATCAGATTGAAATCTCATTAGAAGTTTCAGAAAGAGGACGACCTCTAGTTTTCTGTGTATCAGTTTCAGGTACTAAGGTCGAAACAGTGACACGTGGCATGTCGTACAAGTTCGCTCTACTGAACTAGTTTATAATCAGGTCACCGTGGGATATTTGGCATAACTCTTCCTTGGAGAATACAATATTGATCAGACTGGTGGCATTGGAAATAGGACGCAGAGGGCTACTATAGGTCACGATTTCAGAACTGGGAGATCCAAAATTATAGAGGTACATTAGATTCAATATCGAGCTCCTAAAAGTGAAAAAAGGTGTGTATTTTTTAAATTTTTGCATAATATTGGTTTGAAAAATTAGTTTGAAGGAATTCAAAGGGCATAGTGAAGCATCATTAGTGGTAATTGATGCCCCGAAGAAAGAAAATGGAAACACCTAGTAAGCAACCTAAAATCTCTAGCATGACTCATGAAGAAGAGGAAGAAATGCAACATGATATATCAATATTTCGAAACCAAGTGCAATAAATTTCACTCACACAAAAGGTAACATAAAATAAGATGGATGGTTTAAAGAAAGACATAGAAGCTAAGATGGATGGTTTCAAGAAAGGCGTAGAAGTTAAGATGAATGACTTGGAAGCTAAGATGGATGGCGTGGAAGCTAAGATGGATGGCATGGATGCTAAGATGGACGCTAAGATGAATGGCATGTACGATAAGATGGAAGACTTGAAGATAAATTTGAATAAGTTGTTACAAGAAATGGTCACTAATTGTGAAATGGTAGTAAAGGAAACTCATGATGAGAACAAAATAAATGTTAATCATGATTTCATAGACTCTAATTTTGGATTGAAGACCCACCATGTTCCAAAAATCGATATGAGGAAGTTTGATGGCAAAGATCTCTGAACATGGATACTACAGATGGAGCAATTTTTTTATCTCCATAGTGTGCAAAACACACAATAGGTACGTATTGCAACTTTATATTTGGAACCAAATCAGTTTGTATGATATCGATGGCTTTGCTCTTGCAAACAAATTGTCACTTGGGAAATTTTTATGGAAGAAATGATAGCACATTATGAGGATACAAAAAGCAACACCTTTTTTAGACAATTGATAAATCTCAAAAAAAAGGGTTCAATGATGGAGCACATTGAGGACTTCCAAAAATTTAACATAAGGGTAAAAGATATTTCAGAGGACCATAGGATTGATGTGTTCATAGGGACTTTAAAGGATAATATCCAACTTGAGGTTCACCTTTGGGAACCTGATTCGTTGGAGAAGGCATTCAGGTTAGCAAGAAAAATGGAAAGCGAAATGATGGCAACGAGGAAGCCTACCACTCACAACTATAAAGATGGAAGTGTTGCTGCCCCTATCCTTCCACAACCTACAAGGTTGACACCACAACAATTGGAAGAAAAAAGAGCAAAAGGGACTTGTTACAGTTGTGATAGAAAATACACTAAAGGTCATAAGTATGCCGAGAAGAAATTATTCTACATAGATTGTGAAGAGGAGGAAGAAAAGGAACAAGAAATGTCAAAAGAAGAGGATATACTCCAAGAACAAACCCTAGATAAGGAAGAAATGAATCTGACCATATCTTGTAATGCATTGGCTGGAATTACCACTCATAAAACTATCAAGATAGAAGGACATATCAAGAAGAGAAAGGTAATATTGTTAATTGATTCAGGAAGTACCCATAATTTTATTCATTGTAAGATAGCAAAGGAATTGAATTGCTTCTTATATCCAGCACCATAGTGTCAAGTGATGGTTGCAAGTAGAGGAACCATAAATTGCTCTAGAAAGTACCATAATATCAAGTTATCCATGGCAGAATATGTATTGAATAGCCCAATGCTTTCCATTCCAATGGGTGGTGCTGATGTTGTACTAGGAGTCCAATGGGTACAATCCTTGGGTACACTAGCTATTAATTTTCAAGAACTTTTCATGAAATTTTATGCGGAAGGAAAGGAAGTTGAATTAAGGGGTATTGCAGGGAAATCGGGAAAGATAATCAACTCTAACAGTATGAAAAAGCTTCTAAAGAAGGAATAATGAGGTGTAATTGCACAATTATGTTCATTAGAGGTTCCCACGTTGAAATCATCTATTTCTCCAGATCTCCAAAAAGTCTTGGACAATCATTCGAAGGAATTTGAGACTCTCAAAGGTCTCCCACCTATTCATGATCATGATCATCCTATTCATTTGATTCCAGGAAGTGTTCCTCCAAACATCATGCCGTATAGATATCCCTATGCCCAAAAGAGTGAAATTGAACGTATGGTTGCAGAAATGCTAGATGCTAGTATAATTCAACCTAGTCAAAGTTCTTTCTCTACTCTAGTAGTATTAGTTCACAAGAAGGATGGATCATGGCACATGTGTCCAGATTATAGGGAGCTCAACAAGCTCACTATTAAAGATAAATTTCCCATTCCTGTCATTGATGAATTATTGGATGAATTGCATGGATCAATTTACTTCACGAAGTGGGATCTTCGTTCAGGATATCACCAAATCAGAATGAAGACTGAAGACATTCCAAAAACTACATTTAGAACTCATGAGGGTCATTATGAATTTTTGGTCATACCTTTTGGCCTTACTAATGCACCTTCTAAATTTCAAGGTTTGATGAATTCAATTTTCAAACCCTTCCTTAGAAAATTTGTGTTAGTATTTTTTGATGATACACTAATCTACAACAAGTCTTGGAAGGATCATGTCAAATATGTTGACATGGTGCTCAAACTATTGGAGGAGAAACAATTATATGCAAAAATAGCCAAATGTTTCTTTGGAGTATAAGAGGTGGAATATCTGGGTCATATTGTATCTCATGAAGGTGTTAAGGTAGACCCTAGCAAAATTAAAACCATTAAGGAATGGAAAACCCCCACATCCATAAAGCATCTATGAGGATTTCTCGCGTTGATAGGGTATTATCACAAGTTTATTAAGAATTATGGGAGATTAACAGCACCTCCAACAACATTATTGAAGAAATATGCATTTTCATGGAATCCAGAAGCAATGAAGGCCTTTGAACATCTTAAAGAGGAAATGTGCCAAGCACCCATCTTGGCTACACCAGACTTCACAAAAACCTTTATTGTGGAATGTGATGCCTCAGGAAATGGAATTAATGTTGTTTTAATTCAAGAAGAAAAAACCATTGCTTTCGAAAGTCGTCCAATCAAAGGAAAGTATTTACACAAAGCTATTTATGAGAAGGAAATGTTGGCAATACTACATGCACTTAAGAAATGGCGACCCCACGTAATGGGAAGACACTTCAAGGTAAAAATAAATCATGATAGTCTTAAATACTTTTTAGAACAAAGATTATCGTCAGAAGAGCAGCAAAAATGGGTCACAAAGATGTTCGGTTATGAATTTGAAATCATATACAAAAAAGGGAAGCAAAATGTTGTGGCAGATGCACTCTCAAGAAAGGATGAGGATGTGGAAGCATTTCTTTGCGCCATTTCTATTATCCAACCAGATTGGATAAACGAAGCAAGGGATGAATGGAAGAATGACAAGGAAGTGTCGGCACTCATTCAAAAGATACAAAAAGATCCTAGTACATCTGATACATTTATCTGGAAAAATGATTTGTTATGGTACAAGGATCGGGTATACCTATGTAAGAATTCCTAACTAAAACAAAAGATTCTTAGGGAATTGCACACCTCTCCCTTAGGAGGGCACTCATGATTTCTGAAAACCTACCATAGGGTTAAGTATAATTTTTTTTGGGATGGCCTTAAATCGGATATTCAAAAGTTTGTGGTGGAATGTTTGGTTTGCCAACAAAATAAAGTTGAAACAATTAGGACTCCAGAACTATCACAACCTTTATCCATTCCAATCCAACGTTAGGAGGAGGTTTCAATGGATTTTATCACAGGTTTACCCAAGTCTGAAGGAAAGAGTGTTATCATGGTGGTAGTGGATAGACTTACCAAGTATCCACACTTTTGTGCATTATCTCATCCATTTAAAGCGACTACAGTTTCTACTGCATTATGGAAACAATTCAAAAGCTACATGGAAACCCAAAAATTATTGTAAGTGATAGAGATCCCATTTTCACTAGGAATTTTTGGACATAATTATTTTCTTGTCTTGGTACTCAGTTAACTCATAGCTCATCTTATCATCCTCAATCTGATGGGAAAATTGAGATAGTAAACAAATGTTTGGAAGGATATCTTCGTTGCTTTGTATCTGATAAACACACACAATGGATCAAATGGTTGCCTCTGGCTGAATGGTGGTATAACACTTCCTTCCATACTGCAACAAAAATGACCCCATTTATGGCACTTTATGGATATCATCCACCATCCATAAATCATACTTAAGAGAAAATTCTAGGGTTCAAGTAGTGGAAGATCACATCAAGCATCAACAACAAGTTCTCCAACTCTTAAAGGATAACCTCACCTTGGCATAGAATAGAATGAAACAGTAGGCAGATCAACATCGCAGCGAAAGAAGTTTTGATATAGGTGATTGGGTATTCCTACGGCTACAACCATCTAAACAAATTTCCCTCAAGCAAGTTAGGAAGGATAACAAATTATCACCAAAGTTTTATGGTTCGTACAAGGTGTTGCAAAATATAGATACCATGGCATACAAACTAGAGCTTCTTGCAGCTTCTTGAGTGCACACAGTTTTCCATATTTCATGCTTAAAGAAGGTTCTAGGTGACAAGCTTCCAGTTCAGAAAATATTTCCAGAACTTTATGAGGAAGGAAAAATCATATTGGAACCTGAAGCAGCTAAAGAAACAACAACTCGATAGCTACGAAATAGATCAATTTCAGAGTATCTCATCAAGTGGAAGAACTTACCTATTGAAGATTCCACATGGGAGGATAAGAATTTTATACAGAAGCATCCAAAACTTCTCAAGCGTTGAGGACAACACTTTGTTGAAGAGAGGAGCATGTTAGGTCCCTGTAATATTAGTGATCCCCCCATTACTATTGTTGTTGTATCCCTTATTATTATTATTGTGCCCCATAAAATCCCTCTATTGTTATTTTTGTGCCTTTATATTATTATTGTTAGGTCAGCTTGGTTATATTGTGACCCCGTAGACTCCTATATATAGAAAGGAGGTTTTCTCATTTGGATCATCTAAGAATTGTTCATTTGTGCAATGTAAAGGAGGTTTCCCCCTCGAAGAGGCTTATTTCTAAGGCGTTGATCTATCTTTTCTATCTTTTTGTACGCTGGTTTCATAATAGAAGCCAAGGTATACATTTAGTCTCAAATTCACTTTTTCACCGTACTAATACATTTACAGAATTCATTAACATGTATTTTTGATTTTTAGGTTGAGAAGTTGAAAGAGCTATCATAGCATCTTGATATATATGAGAAGTTATCCAGGTTGTTGGCTCTTTATCTCTTTCATTTCTAGTAATTTATTATACTTGTACTTTGATCCAACCCTTGAAGTTAATTTTGTTGTTGGAAACAACTTTTTTGGGGAATGAAAGTAAAGTTAGCCGAATGAAAGTAAAGTAAGTCTTAACTACTTTAGTATGTGGACAAGTTGGCTCCTTGAAGTATTTATACAAGTGGTTGAGGAAGCTCTGTAGTTGGCTTGACTACTTATGTGTTAAAGGATCCTGAAGCTAGTGAAACTGTATGTTTAATGACTCTGATGTTGCATCATTGAATCTTTTAATAAGAAGCAATGGAACTGTCACATCTATTGAAATTCTAGATTATTGATTAGTTTTTTAATTTAATAGGTATTAGAAAGTGGATCACTAGTATTGAGTGATAGAGGAAATTTTTACATAAATGAGTTTGAAAAGATGTCATATAATTCTCGAAGAATGCTACACGAGGTGGGATTTCCTTCCTCAAATCAGTTCACAAAATATTATGTATTCGGTGGTTTTCTCTTGATCAGGGTTACCCACATTCTATTGTATTTCCTACACCTTTTTGTCATTTCTTAATGTGGTATGAGGTATGGGATGGAAAAACAAACCATGTCAGTTTCCAAGGTTTGTATGATAGAAACCCTTAATGTTGGAACATCTATGTTAGCATGCGTGAACCCTAGTGGTTCACACTACAATCAAAGATTTCCAGTCTTTGACAATATCCAAATTCCTACAACATTGCTCTCTAGGTAAGTTTAGTCATTGTTGTGGGCATGGTATGAGTCCTTACGAGGTTTGCTTACTTTTAAAATCCACAAAATTAATGGTTTACTCCTGTAGGTTTGATCTAGTTTACTTGGTTCTTGATAAAGCTGATGAGAAAATTGGTCAGCACTTTACAAGGCATCTTGTTGCATTGCATTATGAAGAGCTTGAGGTATGGAATTATGTCTACTACTTGGGATGGCTTCATATGATACTTCGATGGTATTATTCCAGTTTACATGACTTAAATTACATCATTTCTCGTTACAGGACCTAAGAGTGGACACATTGGATGTATCAACCCTAATTTCATTATATATCAATCATATAGTACAGCACAGACATCCGAAGATATTTGATGAGGCTACAGAATATCTTACCCATGGTTATGTTGAAATGCGCTGGAGGATCTTACCTATCAGCTTTTTTCTTCTGCAATACCATGGGATTGTCAAGCATCTCCGTTCTTAGTTACTTCAAGGTTTGCTAGTCAGCGTATGTTCACTCAACTACCATTTTCCTTGGGAAAATAACTTTATTAGAATCCAAACCAATTAAATTGCACAACTACGCTAATATAATTTTGGAATTTTTTTAATTTATACTACATGTCTCTATTTAAAATCACTATATTAGTGGAATTCTCATTTTTTTGTCTGATACGAATCTGATTCTTGATAATGAAGCTCTTTTCACAAGCCCAATAGTTTTCAAATAGCTAATGGCTGCCACCAAAGAGTTAATAGTGAGTTGTGGCTGGAAATACCATTGGTGGGAAGGGATGTTATGATCCATCTTATGCCCAATCATTTTGGGATCTATAAAACAAATGTTCACCACAACCATAATTATTTTTTTACCCAGAAAATTTTAGTGGGCTTGACCAGATATTGCATTTCAATGTCATTGTTTATAATCTACTTCAAGCTGTAAGCTATGATAGACTGAAATCAAAGAGATTAATTTCACAAGGTAGTCATTTTTTTTGTATTATAGCTGAAAGAAGAGTGAAGTTGCAAGAAATGAAGAAAATCCTTTATACAGGCTAACATGAATTTCTCTAGTATGGATATGAGTCTTGAAATTGGATATGGCAGAAGCCTCCTACAAGTTATAGTGACTACAATTTCAATGTTTCTCTATAAATCATTAGACTTGGAAGGCCTCTCTCTCCTTTGTCAAGGATTGGAGTTGGAAAACCTTCCTCTCCACTCTCTAGGTTAAGAGGTGGAAGGGTTGCCTCTCCACCAAGAGTTGTTGGCAGGAATCCTTCTCCATCAAGGATTGTTGGAATCTTGAATGATAGGAATGAAAAGAAGGATAATGGGTGGGAAAGGCCTTGGGTTGGAAAGGTGATGGTGATCGCCTCAGGCAACTTGACACTACTAATATGAGTGTGGCATATGGTTCAAGGAATGGTTATGATTGGAGGCGTCAACTAATGCATGGTGCTCTAATGATGCATATGGAAATTATAGGGGCTAGATATCTTTGCATGGACTACTTATACTTGTACAACGAGCTCAGGAAATTGATATAATATGCAGTAGAATGGTGTCTAGAAATTGGCAAAATTCTGAGGAAGAAGAATACTTGTGGGAAGATTTGAGCCTAAGATTGGAAAATCATGGAAGAGGAAGTGATAACTGAAGGAAAGATGATTGTTTTCTTGGTGATCTAAAGAAGTGGTTAGGTTTAGAGAGAGAGAGAGAGAAAAGAATGGGTCTGGAACCTGCTCTTCCTGAGAGTGATTGTCATATGTATGGACCCTTGTCTCATGTGGATAGACCTATGATGAGTGAGAAGGACATACGACCTCCTAGAAGGGTAGGCTTCCTTTCTCCCTGCTCTCTCTTTTGATCTAATTATTTCGATGACAAATTATTACCCATTTCATTTTTCATTCTTGTTGTTTTAGTGATTTCCTTAGCATGTAAAGATAAAGGATGTATGATAGTGATATTTTTCTTAATGTAGGAGTTTGAAGAGCACCATCCATCTTCTCTTCTGCAATCAGGTATTATGTCTCAAAATATTAGAGATACTTCCACAGAGGTATCATCTTTGCTGCAAAGTAGTCAAGGTGCATTAGAACTTCGACCTGTAATGGGTCAGCCTCCTCACCAGTCACATCAAAATAATAGCCCAACTTCACAATCAAGGTTGAGAACAATTCAAGTTTTTGTTCCTGGTGACAAAAATTCAAGTCCTTGCTTGGCATCTTCATTCAAATTAACATATTGTGTTCGCCATCCTGTGGCTTCAATGAACGACTCTAGGTCAACAGGTATAGAAATTCCATTAGGAATGGTACCAAAATCTTGGGAAAATTTTGTATCTTCTCTTGGCTTTGATACCTGGAGCTTTGAATTCCTATTGCCTGTGACACCATCATTGAGAATCATTTCATTCTTACAAAGGAAACAATTGCAAATACTTTCTTCTTTGTCTCCTATGACAGAATTTGTATGGCCTTCTATGCAAACTCTACCACCTCTAGCTCCATCTGCACCACTCCAACATTAATAGTTTCAAACACTAAACCGCCAACATTAGAATAATCTCATGAAGCCTATTCAATCAAAAGTTCATTTTCCTTCTCTTTATTCCCAACGTCATTCTTCACAGTCCTTTCAACAATCTCCATGGTGAGATTTTAGTGTTCCCTTCTTCCTTTTTGTTTTAAACAGGGAAATTTATAGTGGATCGAGAATGCATGAACTTTATATAGTTGGGTTGATTTTGTATCACAACACATATGACATTTATCTATATTTTTCCAGCTAATTGGGATCTTTTTGTACAACTATAGAGACTAAATTATTTCTATTTATTTGGGAAATTCAACTTTGTTGCAAGCATGTGCTTTTATAGTATGGGGATATCCTTTTATAGTATGGGGATATTATGATGAAATATAGCTAGTTTACAACCTTTGAAAGAATCTCTTTGTTAAGCAGCCACAGATGGAGAGTCTGCTCTGCTAGATATGGCAAGCGTTTTCACCTAGTCCCATATCCAACAAGACTTGCATACACAAGCATGATGACTTTCTTGGATGGGCAAGATGGCCCATGAGGCAAATGGATATGAGATTTCGTACCTTAGTTAGGGTATGAAACAAACCCTCTTAATCATCATACCAAGACCCTGTTGACTGCTATAGTTACTTTTGATTGAGTTTTAACTGCCATTAGGAAATATCTATGTGCGGATCTCCGAAGCCATCATGAGAATAATGTTGACTTTGTCTGCTTAAACACAAGTATGTATACCTTCCATACTAGCCAAATTCTTGAGAAATGCATTATGGCTACATGGATAACTTTTGTAGATCAATGACATAAACAATAACATTGTAGAATCTTGTTGGATTTCGTTCAAAATATTACCATTACATGACACACCAAATCTTATTTGATGTCATTCAATATCTTGCTATTACAAGGCACACCTTTAGAAAATATTTTAGCATATTTCATTTTCCATTCTTGTGCAACACCATGGTCTTGTGAAGGGTGTCTTTTTTCTAAGTTACTTCAATGTTTTCTAGTTAGTGTATGTTCAATCGACTATGATTGTCCTTGGGAAAATAACTTTATTAGACTCCAAACCAATTAAATTGCACAAATACACTAATACAATTTTGTTTTTTTTTTTTTTTTAAATTTGTATTACGTGTCTCTACTTAAATTCCCTTTATTGGTGGAATTCTCATTTTGCTGTCTAATACGAGTCCGATTCTTGATAATATGATTCCTGATTTCAAGTCAAATCTTGTTTCTTTGTCCATTTTGAGTTGGACCTAAAGCTATATAGAAACAATTTCCCTAATGCCATTTCATATAGACATATAATTAAGTTTAGGATTAACTGATGCTTCCATCACCATGCCTATCATTTTGAACCAAGATACAATACATTCATCTACTTGAAATCTTAGTGCCTTTAGAGATAGAACTTTGTAGAAATACTTGCAAGAGTATCAAACTTGAGGGTTTCCTACGAAGACACATGAAGAAAGAGGAGTGTGTATAGGTAAGTGCACTACACTTGTTTGATACTTCCACACATTTTGATGGCATGCCAATAGAAATGTTAATGTTGTTGGATACACTAACGTTCGTTAGTTTTAGAAAAGTTTGTTAGGAAACCAACTCACAAAAAGATAAAAAAGATAGATCACCGCCTTAGAATTCAGCCTCTTCGAGGGGGAAATCTCCTTTACATTACACAAATGAACAACTCTTGGACGATACAAATGACAAGACCTCCTTTCTATATATAGGAGTTGAACGTGTCATAATATAATCAGAGCCGGCATAAAAATAATAATGTAAGGGCACAATAGTAACAATAATGGGCTTCTATGGGGCACAATAATAACAATATGTGGACTACATGGGCACAACAATATAATAAGGGGGTTGTACTAATAATAATAAGGGGTTACACTATTAGTATAGGGACCTAACATGCCCCTCTCCTTCAAAAAGTGTTGTCCTCAACGCTTGAGTAGTTATTGATGCTTCTATATAAAATTCTTGTCCTCCCATGTGGAATATTCAGCAGGTAAGTTCTTCCACTTGATGAGATGCTCTGAAATTGATCGATTTCGTAGCTGTTGGGTTCTTGTTTATGTGACTACTCCAGGTTCCAATATGATTTTTCCTTCCTCGTCAAGTTTTGGAAATATTGTTTGAACTGGGATCTTCTGTAACTTTTGAATGAGTGGCCACACTTCTTCATCCTTCTTCCATTCATCCCTTGCCTCGTTTATCCAATCTGGTTGGATAATAGAAATAGCATAAAATAATTCTTCTGCATCCTCATCCTTTCTTGAGAGTGCATCTGCAACAACATTTTGCTTCCCTCTTTTGTAGACTATTTCAAAGTCATAACCCAACATATTTGTGACCCATTTTTTTTGTTCTTCTAAAGATAATCTTTGTTCTAAAAATTATTCAAGACTATCATGATCCTTTTTTACCTTGAAGTTTCTTCCCATTAGGTAAGGTCACAATTTCTTAAGTGCATGTAGTATTGCCAACATTTCCTTCTCATATATAGCATGCTTAAGATGTAGCCTTAAAAATACCCAAACACCTACATCAAAATTCTTTCACTATGATGTTGATCTGCCTGTTGTTTCATTCGGTTCTGCACCAAAGTGACGTTATCCTTTAAAAGTTGGAGAACTTGTTGTTGAAGCTCGATGTGATTTTTCACTGCTTGAATATTTTTCTTCTTGATATGTCCTTCTATCTTGAGAGTTTGAGGACTGGTAATTTCTTCCAATGCATTACAAGATATGGTCAGATTCATTTCTTGATGCTTGATGTGATGTTTCACTTCTTGAACATTTTTCTTCTCGATATGTCCTTCTATCTTGATAGTTTGAGGAGTGGTAATTCTTGCTAATTCATTACAAGATATGGTTGAATTCATTTCTTCTTTCTCAATGTGATCTTTCACTTCTTGAACCTTTTTATTCTTGATATGTCCTTCTATCTTGAGAGTTTGAGAAGTGGTAATTATTTCCAATGCTTTACAAGATATGGCCAGATTCATTTCTCCTTTCTCTAGGGTTGGTTCCTAGTGTATATCCTCTTCTTTTGATGTTTCTTGATCCTTTTTTTCCTCCTCTTCGCAATCTATGTAAAATAACTTCTTCTCAGCACACTTATGACCTTTAATGTATTTTTTATCACAATTGTAACAAAGCCCTTTTGCTCTTTTTTCTTCCAATTGTTTTGGTGTCAACCTTGTAGGTTGTGGAAGGCTAGGAGAAACAACACTTCCATATTTATAGTTGTGAGGGGTAGAATTCCTTGTTGCCATAATTTTTCTTTCCACTTTTCTTGCCAACCTAAATGCCTTCTCCAATGAATCAAGTTCCCAAAGATGAACCTCATGTTGAATGTTATCCTTTAAAGTCCCTATGAAGACATCAATCCTCTGCTTCTCTGGAATATCATTTTCCCTTATATTCAATTTTTGAAATTCCTCAATGTGCTATGCCATTGAACACTTTAGTTTGAGATTTAACAATTGGCTAAAGAAGGTGTTTCTCTTTGTATCCTCATAATGTGCTATCATTTCCTCCGTGAAAATTGACCACGTAACAAGTGGTTTACGAGAACACAGCCCTTTATACCATAAAAATTGACCTGGTTCTAAATATGAAGATAAAATATGTACCATTTGTAATAGTTTCACCTCATGTAGATCAAAATATTGCTCCATCTCTAGTATTCAATTTACCGGATCCTTGCCATCAAACTTCCTCATATTGCCTTTTCTTGATTTTAGGAGATCAATCTTGAAACAAATGTAACTCTATAATTTTAGATCTCCAAGCTCTCAAATTACGTCTTGTGGTAGCCTTATGAGTTATATTTCTAACACCGCAAGTCTGATCAAGATTGGATTCTGAAAGGAAGAGTTATGTCAAATCTCCCATGATGGCCTAATTATACACTGGTCCAGTAGAGCGCACTTGTATGAAGTGCCACGTGTCACTGTTTCAACCTTAGGATATGAAAAATATACATAGAAAACTACAGTCCATCCTCTTTCTGTAACTTCTGATGAAATTTCAATCTGATCCATAGAGAGAAAGTTATGACTATTTTCCCAAGGTCACCTGTTTAAAATATAATTCGGGAGTTTACAAAAACCCTAAATTCCTCAGCTTATATCTCCGAAAATATAGCGAGAAAATATCTGAAATTTGGACCTAAGCTTCACCATGAATTTAGTTCAAATGGGTTTTAATTTCAGAGTTTGAACCTTCTCAGAAAAAATATTATAGTGAAAATTCCACAATGACCTGTTTGAGATGAAATTCTGGATCCTGCAAAAACCATAACTTTGTTAGATAATATATCCGAAAATATAGAGAGACAGGATTTAAAAGTTGGACATGAGGTTCAAAACGACTTATTCTCAAATGGGTTTTTTTTTGTCTTCTGAAACTTTGTAGAAAAAAAGTTATAGTGAACATTCCACGATGACCTGTTTGGAGCAGCGAAACCCGAGAATCCAATGCTCTGATACCAAATGTTAGGAAACAAACTCACAAAAAGATAGAAAAGATAGATCGACGCCTTAGAATTTAGCCTCTTTGAGGGGGAAACCGCCTTTACATTACACAAATGAACAACTCCTAGATGATACAAATGACAAGACCTCCTTTCTATATATAGGAGTTTAAGGGGTCATAATATAATCATGGCCGACATAAAAATAATAATGTAAGGGCAAAATAGTAACAATAGTGGGCTTCTGTAGGGCACAATAATAACAATATGGGAACTACATGGGCACAAAAATATAATAAGGGGGTTGTACTAATAACAATAAGGGGTTACACTAGTAGTATAGGGACCTAGCAAAGTTCTCTTTGTTAAATATGTTGTTTTCATGAAGTAATATTTCCGACCAAGAGGATAAATAATCAGCATGCCTAAGACATATTGGTGTTATTTCTTGCCTTTACTTGTGATTTATTAGTATTCCACCACTAATAACTTCATTACATAGATGTCCGTTTAGTATTATATTACAACAATGACTTGTTAAAGGAAATAGATTCCGATTTCTTTCAATGTCATAAATTGGAAGGAAATTTAGCTATAAATTAGAAAAAAATCGATCAAATATAGGCATGTTGTTTGATCATTAAAAAAAAAAGTCATGACAATATGCAATGATTTTGGACACGATTAATTACATAACTCTACAACTCAAAAACAAGTTAGCATATTCAGTTTTTTCTACATCAAACAAAAATGAATGAGTAACATTAAGTTTGCTTTGAATATTTATAGAATCATTTCAGATATTCTAAATGGAAATTGCATGTGATAATATTGCTCAATTAATTACAGGGAAAACAAGGGGCATACATAATTTGTTGGCTTTTGGGAATTAGATTATTTTTATCTTCGAATAGTACGTTGACAATTGAAAGTTACTATATTGAAGATATATTCCTAGTTAGTATCACAATTTTCAAAGTCTTTTCTTATTCTTTTTTAGTTTCTTGTTGTAATCTTGTGTCAGCAATACTTTGCTCCACCCATTAGATTTCTACTGACCAATTTTATGGTTGAAGTGTTACTACTTCTTAAAGATAACTAGAGGAAACAATACAACTACAAAAGTGGAGCATGAGAAATTCTTAGTAGAAATTGCTAGCTCTGCTATGTTTGATTATGTTCGATAAAATCAAAATTGCAGTGTACCATAAGCATGATAATTCAAAAAATTGGGATAGAAATGTGTGTGTTTATTTGCATTTATTACTTTAGTTGAAGATAACATTTCATCAACAAATTTTGTACACTAAGAACACAATAGGTACAAAAATTATTCTATGGTGACATTTTATTTTATTTTTTTATACAGGTTGCCTAGCCACATAGCGGCCACTATTTCCCAACTGAAGAAAACTTGTCCGAGTTTCTTGATTTTATGGGGAAAAATGACATTAACAATATTACTGATGTTGAGGTATATATCGTATAAATCCTTTATAGTCTACTTTAGTTTATATTCTCGTGTTCATCGACTTTCATGTCTTATACTCTGCATTGTATCTTCTCTTTTTCTTTCAGAAAAATAACTCAATATTGATGGTAACAAGCAAGGATTCAAGAAAGAGGAGAATAATAGCACTATAATGACAAAATGAAAATTAAAGAGAGAGAGAAGAGAATTGGGCTAGTGGTACCTGTAAAGACAATATCTCGCATAAGACACACACATAGAGACTGATGGTCAAATATTCAGAGTTTTTGCATTCACCTACAATGCCTTGGCAACATAATGATAATGTTTTGAAGTGATGAAACAATATTCATGTGTAAATTGTACTCCAACCAATATTACGTTGGAAACTCATATTGTAATACTTGACATTTTATATAATATAATTTATGTGGTTGAAATTATTTATAGGCTCACTTGATATTACTTTTTTTTTTCTATATAATACTACCTGAGCACCCACGGGGGATTGTTGGAAATAATACTTGGGGGGGGGGGGTGAATCAGTATTATCAGATCAATAAAACTTTTTCATTTCCATACTTAGATACATATACGCTACTTCATTCAAGGGAACCCGCGTGTATACGCAGCTGTGTCTAAAGCAACTACCATATATCCAAAATACTTATGATTCAGTTAGTCCATTAAATGTTGATCTTTAGTTAGTGCATCAGAACTTCATTAACAATATGAACAGTAAGCAGGTGCAGTAAAAACATAACAGATCATCACACCAACGAAGCACACATGAGCACCATGATATAAGGTGGAAACTCATTGTGGGTGAAAACCACCTGCTGCAATTCATTTCTATCTTCCTTTATTAAGAAACTTCTTTTACAATGTACTGGTGCAGTCCTTTACCAACATGCAGGCTACAACCTGCAGAAGGCTACAACCTTCTCTCGTTCTCCAGACTCTCCTGGAAGGGAGCTCTAACCCCCTTTGCTCTTGTACTAGCTAAGATACTAGTACGTAGGCGCCGACCTACAATATTCTCTCCTCCATGTACCGCGTTTCATACATTTTCAGATTGGATACTCCTGAAGCACAAAACATAATCTGAAGGCCACGTTTCATCAAATTTTCATACTAGACCCATAAATATCATTGAAGCACAAAACAGTCAATACTAGCATCATCAATTTCTGAACCACTGAAACATTGAAACCCTGTCAATAACACAGTCACCAGAACACAGAGCAGACAACAAAACTCTACCATAACCATCAGATCCATCTACAACTTCAAATATTATCCTTCATAATGTATACGCTACTATAATGAATCAAACCCGCGTACATATGCGCTTTTGCCAAAGACAACCCGTGTACATATGTAAAATTATTTTCTTATAACTTTACAGCTGTACCAGACATCAGTTATACTCATAACATTTATAGAATATTACATGCGTTAGTATGCAGATCTAGAATAAGCATCATAAAGATAGTTCATTTCAAACCATTTGATCCCGATCTCTCCTTAGATCTTGTTCTCCATCAACCGGTGAGATCCCCCCTTAGCTCAAATCAAGCAATGCATCTTCAACCCATAACTTGCATACTGGATCTCATACTTCATCAGATATTCTAGTATTTTCAGATACACTTGCCTAATGATCTTCTTCTCCTTTTACAGTCTTAGCCCTTGCTCAATACCACAGTCCAAAACCATAATAAATCAATACCAAGGGCCCAATACTTGGGATCAACACACTTGTTGAGATACCACGGTCCAAAACCATAGGTTCAAATACTGAGGACTAACTACCATGGACCATAGGTAAGCTTTCTGACATGTACGTGATTTTCCGTACATGAAACTGTGTGTATACCCTACTTGGTATATAGCGAACCTACGTTACGCGACTTGGTATATAGTGAACCTGCGTATATAACCTACTTGGTATATAGTGAACCTGCGTATACGCGACTTGGTATATAGTGAACCTGCGTGTATACCCTACTTGGTATATAGTGAACCTACGTATATACTCTTCTTTCTTCATTCTTTGTAGTCTGATCATCAATTCTTTGCTACTGACCTGCTGCACTCTAATCTATCATTTGTGTGATTTTCCATCAAGGACAACACTTGTCTCATAATGCCAACAATCTCCCCCTTTGGACCTGATGGCAAAGCTAACTTGTCACACTTAGAACTATCATCTGATTCCTTTGAGCTGTCCTCCATCAGTCACATCTGTTATCTCTTCTGAACATTCATCCAGTTATAAATAAGTGAGATGTTCTACTATGAGTGGGTTGTCATCAAGTACAACACATGCATCATAATGCCAACCATCTCCCCCTTTGGACTTGATGGCAATAACACCAAATCACTCTCCCCCTTTGACATCAAGGGCAAAGGGCGGACCAAGATATTATCTTCCTTTGCTGAACATTCCACTATCCATACTCCCCCTGAGTATCTGTTGAAATCTCTGAATGAGCTCCCCCTTTGTATATGCCAAGGTGTACCAATCTGTCCATGCTCCCCCTGAGTACATGTTGAGTCTTTGTACTGCTGAAGTGTGTTGTTCATGCTCTTCCTGACTCTAGGCAAGATCTGCAAAAAGGTGTTCTTCAAGAAGAACCATGACTTATACATCTTAAAAGACCTTCCTATCACCAAAAGACTCAATACATACATCCATTTCCCAACCAAGAGGGGATATACTAGAATTGACTCATCCACCCAACCAAGTGGGAATACATCAAAAGTTTACACATGATAAAACAAGAACATTACATCTTCATCCCAGGCATAGTGGGGAAACCAATATAGGCCGTTACATGACCTTGACACCATGAAAGAGATACCACAAAAGAGATATATGACATAGAGACGAAATATATAGAGCAAGACTTATGAAAGTCACCAATAACTACTATTAGTAGCATCTGAAAATCACTGTATATATCAGCAACCATGTTCTCCTTCTGTTCCTCTTTCTGCAGCTGTTCCACCTGAACCAAAACAGCTTGAGTACTTGAACCAAAAGCTTCTAAGGTAATGCCAACAATGCATTATTAGAAGATTATCTGCTCCCCCTGAACCTGTGCCAGATGGACTCTGACAAACCCATATCAGACTCTCTGCAACCAGAGTCTGTCCCTGCTGATTTCCTTCAAAACTCTATATACGCGTCTACACCTGCATAAATTGGCGTATGTACGCGGATACCCCTCATCCAACTCGCGTACACTAATTTCCATATCAACAACCTGTAAATGTCCTGTAACAACGTATTTCTGAACATAGATGTCAACTCACCCTTTTAAAACATCATCATGAAATCATTCACATTATATCATATGTGAAACCACCATAGCCATTTCATCAACATCAAGCTCTACATGATCCAAGTATCATTACTTGGGAACATCTGCATCAATCAACATATGTAAGTATCAACCTATCATCATATAGATACGAACTCATCATCATGTCTCCAACAAAGCGACTTTGAGTAGTCATCCATGTATCAGCACTATGTATCTTGAGCTCAAGCTCTTTTGACAAAACTTCTTGATATCATCAACAACAACAATCCTTATCCACATGAGTGCCTGCATCATAACTGTATGATCTTTATGCATATGACAACAGCAGTATATGAGTGACTCATCATCAAGTGAGGAAGATGTGTATTCAAGCTTTGTACTTCTCCTTATCCTTATGAAGATCACCATGTAAGCACCATATATGCATCATCAAAGAATCAACCATAAATTTGGTCTGGACATCTACTATGTAACTTCAAGAATCATATGAGAGTTTATCATAGACAACTCACAACCGCATCATAGCAAGATATATCATTTAGCGATATAAGTATCATCACCAAGGACTATTAATCCATAATGCCAACAATGCATTATTAAATGCATATGCTCCCCCTCAACCTGAGCCATTTGTTCACTGTTAGATCTAATCATGCATATATCAGTAATAAGCATTAAGGCATCATCATCAAGTTAGGATCAAACCCTTCTAAACATCTTACAAGTACCAAGATATTTCCACACATTCTCAGCAGACTGTAAATATTATCAAACAGAGAAAATAATGGAATGAAACATAACAAATCCTTTTCCTGAACCTGTCCCTACTGCATTTCTTCAGATAATCATATACGCGACTGTGCAGCATCCAACTCACATATATATGCGACTTCCCTTGATCCAGGTGGATATTGGTGGCCACCTGCCAAGTCCACCTAGACCCCCACCATTGTTCCTCTCAACATTTTTAGTTTCCTTAATTATAGCGCAGTTTACTATTTTTAGCAGTTTTTCGGGTCCTAAACTTCCGGAGCCGTTTTGAGGCCCTAAACGACGTTTTTTGGGAAATATTGCTCCACACTTTTTTTGTTAAAAAAACTTCTTTTCTGTTGTAGTCCTCATAGAGATCTTTCCAACGGGCTATCATGCGCGTAAAACGGAGATCATATGCCAAAGTTACGACCCCGGGAAGTTGATGTACCAATTTACCCAAACGGGGCCCATAGTTTGGCGTTTCATCTTCTAGGGTTAGGTTTTGGAATGTTAAGGGTTTTCCATTGTTTCTCAACAATAAATAGGCCTTCGAGCCTCATTGTAAGATAGTTTAGAGGCATGTAGCCGACACATCTCTTCTTAGAGATAAGCTACCATCGCCCTAGCTGGGTTATTTCTATTTCTATTTGTAAGCATATTTCAGTATTTTACAGTTATGAAATGAAGTATTATTTCCGCTGCATATATGTCTTTATGCTTATCTCTGTATTTTATTGTGTTCCTGTTTAAATCTGGATCGTCCCTTTATGGAACTTGCGTATGAGATTCAGGACAATGAAGTTTTATACTTTCAGCTCCCTCTGAGTCTGTTATGTCTGTGATGTGCTGTGTCTGAGTACATTGTGTTGTGCCACATCTTTCTGACTGTACTTCCTTCTTCTTCCATATCTTCAAGTGTGATGTTGTTTTCTCCTTTTGGTGTGATGTTTGTGCTTTGTTCCTGCATTCCTTTGCTATATGTCCAAGCTTTTTACATGCATAACATCTTACATGTTTCATATTTCTCCTGTAGCAATCAGCAGCTTCGTGACCAAACACATTGCAAGCAAAGAAATATCCATTGAGGTACCTTGAAATGTGATGATCTTTCTACATGATGGTCTTGAACCCTTCTTTTTCCACATCTAGCTGTAACATGTCCAAGATTATGACATACATAACATTCAACATTAATCATAGGAGGAGTAAAAGATTTTCTTTGAGGAGTCTCTTTCCTTGATTGTTGATGGGGTTGACCTTTCATCTCCTTGTTGATCATTTTAGATTTCTCTTTAGAGTTCCTTGCCTCACCTTGCGAACTATATTCACCTTCAACAGATTCAGGAAAACCAACACTAGTCTTGATAGCAGGATACCTTTAACTACTAAGAATATCATCCAAGGCTGTAGTACTATCTTGAAATCTCAACAGTTTGCCCTTTTCTTCTAATTTACCTTTCAAGATATTTACCTCAACTTGAAGTTGTTCCTCCTTTTCTAGACATTGCTTCTTCATGTCTTCTTCAGCTTTCCTTCCTTCTTCCAACTGATGCCTTAGTTTGAGAATCTCCTTTTCTTGTTCTTCATTTAGATCCTGCTGCATTTGACGAATTCTGAAGGCACATTCCAGTTGAGATTTTAAGATGATATCTTCGTTTACCTGTTTTTCAATAGCTTGGAGTAGATCTTTATTCTGCTTCTTTGATTCTTCAAGATCTTCCTTTAGCGAGCGGATCGTGGCTTCAAGACTTTCATAGTAACTGGATCTATCTCTGAGTTTCTTGATGGTTGTGCTTCTTTCATTGACTTCATCTCTTAATGATGTCACTTCAGCCTGCAACTTTTGACATTGATTTTCCTTGTCCTTGAGTAACTTTCTTACCTTTTTTCCTTCCTCTGATTGAGCTTTTAGTTTGGTAACTTCTTCTTTGAAAGCACATCCCTTTTGTTCAATAGATCTCGTTGATCTTTAATTTTGTCTGTAAGCCTTCTAAATACTTCCTCTATTTGATACTTTTCTTGCTCACCCATAAAAGCAAATTCAGTTGCTTCACTATCACTTTCATCTTTTACAAAGGGATAGATAGCTGGAACATCAGAGGATAGAAAATTCATACCCGATAGTTCATCTTGATTCTGAAATGATTCTGAATCTAATTCTGAATTTGAAGAGCTTCTTATACCTAATACCCAATCGATTCTCCCACTATCATAGCTCTTCTGAGATGTCTTCTTCTTCTTAGGTGCTTTCTTCTTAAGCTTCTTTCCCATAGTTCCACGGATCTCCTTCAAGAGATCAAGCTTCTACCAAAGGACCTGCTCTAATACCAATTGTTGGAAATAATACTGAGAGGCGGGGGTGAATCAATATTATCATATCAATAAAACTTTTTCATTTCCATACTTAGATACATATACTCTACTTCATTCAAGGGAACCCGCGTGTATATGCAACTGTGTCTAAAGCAACTAGCGTATATCCAAAATACTTATGATTCAGTTAGTCCATTAAATGTTGATCCTTAGTTAGTTCATCAGAACTTCATTAACCATATGAACAGTAAGCAGGTGCAGTAAAAACAGAACAGATCATCACACACAAGAAGCACACATGAACACCATGATATAAGGTGGAAACCCAATGTGGGTGAAAACCACCTGCTGCAATTCGTTTCTATCTTCCTTTATTAAGAAACTTCTTTTACAATGTACTGGTGCAGTCCTTTACCAGCACGCAGGCTACAACATGTATAAGGCTACAACCTTCTCTCGTTCTCCAGACTCTCCTGGAAGGGAGCTCCAACCCCCTTTGCTCTTGTACTAGCTAAGATACTAGTACATAGGCACCAGCCTACAATCTTCTCTCCTCCAGGTACCAAATTTCATACATTTTCAGACTAGATACTCCTGAAGCACAACACATAATTTGAAGCCCACATTTCATCAAATTTTCATACTGGACCAATAAATATCATTGAAGCACAAAACAGTCAATATTAGCATCATCAATTAATGAATCACTGAAACACTGAAACCCTGTCAATAACACAGTCACCAGAACACAGAGCAGACAATAGAACTCTGCCATAACCATTAGATCCATCTACAACTTCAAATATTATCCTTAATAATTTATATGCTACTGTAATGAATCAAACCCGCATACAGATCTAAAATTATTTTCTTATAACTTTGCAGTTGTACCAGACATCAGTCACACTCATAACATTTATAGAATATTACATGTGTTAGTATGCAGATCTAGAATAAGCATCATAAAGATAGTTCATTTCAAACCATTTTATCTCGATCTCTCCTTAGATCTTGTTCACCATCAACCGGTGAGATCCCCCCTTAGCTCAGATCAAACAATGCATCATCAACCCATAACCTGCATACTAGATCTCATACTTCATCAGATATTCTAGTCTTTTCAGATGCACTTGCCTAATGATCTTCTTCTCCTTTTATAGTCTTAGGCCTTGCTTAATACCATGGTACAAAACCATAATAAATCAATACCAAGGGCCCAATACTTGGGATCAACACACTTTTCGAGATACCATGGTTCAAAACCATAGGTTCAAATACCGAGGACTAACTACCATGGACCAAAAGTAAGATTTCTGACATGTACATGCTTTTCTGTGCATGAAACTGCGTGTATACCCTACTTTATATATAGCGAACCTGCATATACGCGACTTGGTATATAGTGAACCTGCATATACGCAACTTGGTATATAGTGAACCTGCGTATACGCGACTTGGTATATAATGAACCTACGTATATACCCTACTTGGTATATAGTGAACCTGCGTATATGAGACTTGGTATATAGTGAACCTGCGTGTATACCCTACTTGGTATATATTGAACCTGCGTATATACTCTTCTTTCTTCATTCTTTGTAGTCTGATCATCAATTCTTTGCTACTGACCTGCTGCACTCTAATCTGTCATCTGTGTGATTTTCCATCAAGGACAACACTTGTCTCATAATTCCAACAATCTCCCCCTTTGGACTTGATGGTAAAGCTAGCTTGTCACACTTAGAACTATCATCTAATTCCTTTGAGCTGTCCTCCATCAGTCACATCTGATATCTCTTCAGAAGATTCATCCAGTTATAAAAAAGTGAGATGTTCTTCTATGAGTGGGTTGCCATCAAGTACAACACATGCATCATAATACCAACAGGGATTTGAACCAGTGACCTATCGCAAGGAGTGCCTTAACAGAACACCCATTCACCGTCAATCCAAAACCCCGTGGGCTTCAATTTATATTACTTATTATTGTAATTAACATATGTAATTTTGTGTTTTCATATTAGATGAACATGTACATTGTATGACATTTTTTTTTCTTAATTTAGTTGCAAAATCATACTCATTAATTTATTTTGATTAATAATAAACACATAAAATCAATCTCAAGCTACTAAATTAGTAATTTATGTTTATTAATTATGAACACAAATAAAATGAATATATCACTAAATTGGTTGCTTATAACGATTGTTAATGAAAGTAAATAAAATGAATATAAACTACTAAAGTATTCATTTATATAATGAGTATGAAACTACCAAAAGAAATAAATGACTACTACAAATGATAAATTTGTGATTACAAAAGATGACTAAATTTTGCATATGTATGAATATTGGTAGCTAATTTACAGTATCTTACAACACGACCAACATCTTGGTCATATTTTTTTGGTCGTTAATTGGTTTTCTCAGGTGATCATCTAGTAATATATTTTGTTGTATATTTGGTCATTAATTGTGCCAATTAATGACCAATTAAATTACTAAATTAATGACCACATCAATGACCAAATCAATGACTAGATTAATGAAAAAATATACTACTAGACAACAAAATTGAGACAACTAATTAATGACTAATCTAAAAATGACCAAAAGTTGGTCACGTTATAAGATACTGTAAATTAGCTACCAAATGTCATCGACCGAAAAATAGTCGTTTATATGCAAATTTTAGTCATTTTTTTAGTAACTAATTAACAATTTTGTGCTAGTGGTAAAACATCATGAAAGAACCATTTAAACACACCAACGCACCATAAGGCACATCTAAACAACCATCCACAAGAATCGCATATATAAAAAATCATGCAACATACCATAATTTACACGCCCCAAAAACTTCAACATAGAAAAGACCAAGGTTATGGAACCACCAATATTCATCCACAGTTTTTACTAATATCCAATTCACTAAATATAATAATATGCCCACCACACACACACACACACACATATATACCACAAATTTCGTATACTCTATTGACCAAGCCACCACCTTATACCGTGTGAAAAGACATATCAAAGCTAGCAGGGTTTTCAATGACCATGGAATCCATGTTCCTATTTCAACACTAATTGAATTTGGGGAAATGGAAGAGTCTAATTATGCAGTGCGTTTCACAATCAATCCCTAAGTTCTAGATTATCCTTGGGAGATTTGAGGGTATTGACAAGCCTTTGAAAGATCGAAACAATAATATTGATTTGAAAAAGCACCCGCAGTGACCACCTAAGACGGGTCTTGCTTCGCATTTATGGCCTCCCTCCAGGCAAGGGACAGGCCGCTTCTAAATCCTGAAGTCTCATTTTCCTACAATCGATCGAAACTAAGTGACACTTTTAATGCTTCGGAGAGGGAGACCTTCAACCTGGAAAATGGAGTTCTACAATCTAAAGTGGTTCAAGGATGACCACCAACTAAGGGAATTATCAGTGACATCTTTGTATCTGGCTACAACTCTGAATTTGGTATGTAAGGTTATGGCTCAAGCTTGCTTGAACTTTTGCGTCTCTCGCTATGACTCTGAATTTGGAAACAGGTTCAGGTTGTCTCTTAGGATCGCTTGATGTGGCTTTGGAGCTTGTACATGACCATCACTCACTCCCCCATCTGATACAAGGTGAGATGATAGAGAAAAATCGACTGCAAATTTTTTCAATAATATAACATAAATTATGACATATGACTTAAATATCTTCTTCGTTGTTGAATCCCATTGCCCAGAAGCGATCCATTCAAGGTGGATCTTTTTTCTTACAGGAGGCTTGTTTGCGAAGCATTTGTTTGAATAATATGTGATTTTATGACAATGCTCACGTGGATGAAGATCAAAAAAGTCATAGTTCATATGGCCAACTCAGTCACAATGTTGGAATTTAACAATCTATTATGGCTACTGTGCAAGAGGACCAGAATTAGGACTGGTTGAAGGTGAGTTGTCATGAAGAAATCCAACACTATGGACCTGGATGGGATTTGATTAATTTGGAATATGAAAGGGAACATCCTTTTCATATCCAAGACCATCAATGTGCTTGTTATGGAGAAGCTCTTCCCAAGGTCTGACGATGGGCTTGGGAAGTGTATACTGAATTTATGCTTCTTTCAAATCTGCTCTTGCACTGGCCTCAATGATTTGAACAATTTTTGGTTGTTGATTAGAGTCAACTTTGGACTCAAAAATGGGATTACTCTCAACAAAAACAAGTTCAAAATTTTGTCTTTTCTATTGTAACTCATCTTATTGAAGCTAAGATTTAAGATGCAAAAAGTTAATTTTCTCTTATGCATTTTGTAGACATGTTGAAATGTCTATGAGAGTGATTTTGCTGACTTTTATATCACCAATAGTGGAATTTATTAGAGTATTTAGAAACTCTAATGCATCATCAAGTCTAGCCATTTTTTTTAATGTTGCTACCCAAACTTTACAATGAATCTTCAATAAAAACAACATGAATATGTTATGCATCAACAAGTACAATCAACTAATCTATACATTAGGACATTCTTCAAATATGAACCAACTCAATTAATATAACATAAATCTCTCAATATATCAATGCACGTATAATAACTATTTATCAAACATCACCGTATGATCTCACTCTCCAACGTACTGTATGGCCTTCAAAGAGTACTCAACACATACCATTCAATATCCAACATCATGAAACCACCTTTTAAACACACCAACACACCATACACAACATTTAAATAACCATCCACAAGAAGCACATATATAAAAAATCATGCAACATACCATAACTTACGGCCCCCAAAAAATTCAATGTAGAAAAGACCAAGGTTGTGGACGCACCAATATTCATCCATAATAGTTACCAATATCCAATGCACTGAATATAATAATATGCCCACCATATATATATATATATATATATATATACCATGACTTTCATATACTCTGTTGACCAAGCCACCGCCTTATCCATGTGAAAAGGCATAGCAAAGGCAACAAGGTTTTCAACGACCATGGGATCCAAGTTACTATTTCAACACCAATTGAATTTGGGGAAATGGTAGAGTCCAGTTATGCGTCATGTTACAAAATCACTCCCTGAGTTCTCGAGTATCCTTGGGCGTTATGAAGCTATCAACAAGCCTTTGAAACGTCGAAACGACAATATTCATTTGAAAAAAAACCTGTAGCCATGACCTAAGATAGGTCTTTCCTCCCATTTATGGCCTCCCTCTAGACAAGGGGAAAACCACTTCTAAATTTCAAAAGCTCATTTTCCCACAATCGATCAAAACTAAGTGATACTTTTAATTCCGTCCTTATGAAAACCTACAATTTTTTCAACCAACTGAACTCCTACAAGCCATATCTTAGTGTGGCCAGCTCAAAGAAGCCAAAAGGGCTATAAATGATATTGAAACCAAAATTGAGCAAATACAGGTAAAAAATTACAAGAAAAAATTTAGATTACGTTAAAATTAAAATGGGTTTCAGCTCTCTTAGAAGATGAATTTCAAATTATTTGCAAAATAAATAAATACAATTCGTAAACTTTGGAGTGCACCAGGCCCTTATAAAGCACATAAACCTCTTCGCTAAATTTTGTTTGCAAAAAATTATCACAAATATGTATCAAAATGCATAGATTCTCCTCATGTAAGCATTCACATAACCTTCCAAGTGATTGGAAGCGCAAATCCCAATGCACACACAGTCATTGAAATCATAGAATAAGCATATAGATAGTCAGGTTTCAATATTCAACTACCACAATTGGTCCACCTCAATCCTTTGACAAATGTACACACATGAAGCATTCAATTCAAAATTGTTTTAATCTTTAATCTTCAACTCAAATACCACCTTCAACCGAAGTTATGCAATATTCAATAAACAACGCACAAGAGTCATGGAGAATATGAATCGATGCACAAAGAATAAACCATGGAGCTCAACAATTGAATACATGCATAATTGAGTGTTTAGGAATAATGAAGGAAGGCACAATATAGCATTCAGGTAGTGTACGAGATGCTCATGGATTCATGTTGAGTTCACCTGGACTTTTCATTGTGTAATATCATAGGCGTATATTCACTCTACGAAAATCCTCTGTGGATGGCTTTATAAGACTCACTTATTCTATCTCATGTGGGCATTAAATCAGATAAGGGTTATAAGAGATAACAATGAGAAATATTCTCTTCAAAATATGGTTGAAGTTACCATCATAGGAGCTTTATGCAAATATTGGGGGTATTCCACACATATTACACTGATACAAAAAAATTAAAAATACATAGTAAGTGGTCACCAACAACAAAAATTGTCCATTGCAAATTACACCAGAGACAACTTCAACATTTTTTATTGACTACTTGCACTAGGATGGTTTGCACAATAACAATTTCATGGTCTCTACCTATCACGGGCCACAACAGTAGGCACAAAACTCACAGTGTAGCATTACTCAATTAACGCACAACCTTTCTAAATTCACAAAGACAGGTCTGAGTGACAGAGGAGATGGAAGACACAGAGGTAATAGGTTTTGGGAAGGAGGAAGAGCTATTAGGCTCTAAAAACACTGAGGTTTGGTAGGCTCTGATACCATGTTAAATGAAACCATGGTGAAGACAAGAGTGTGAAACATAATCATTGAATGCATATATTATTTACATGATATATCTTTATAATACATTGGAGTGACCCTTGGATTCATATTCCAAGGCCTCTTGGACTCACTTTGACTGTTCAACTTCCTCACCATAACCCTTAGCGGATTAGGTGTCCAACACATTGAAATCACAAGTTTGATAGGTGACATGCCCAAAAAACCATAGATCATTTCACATGGAACTTCTTCATAAGATATATTTTACAATTAATCAATTTAATTGAAAGGAAAAAAATATATATATCTACTTTAGAGATAAATAACAACATTAATTGAAGAATAATACTAAAATTAGTCTAAAATTACTAATGGAGGTTAAATCTCCATGAATCACATAATTATTATTAATAATTAAATTAAAATTTTGGAAGCCCTATTCCAAAATAGACATGGCTATAAGCATAATAAACTATCTCAATATGCATGTTAATTAATATGACTCAATATCAACTTCCTATATATAAGTGTTTGATCTCTATCCATATTTACTAGTCATTTAATTTATATATATAGTTTTGGTGCCTGTCTGTTCCGATCGAGGTGTTTTTCAATGGGAAGTTGGAGGTTGGGGTGGTCCCACTATCCCACCACTTCCCATAACATTTAAGGGGGAGGGGGAGGAATTTTCGTGGTTAACCATCACTATGAAACACACATGCAAACTGCACACATTTTACCATTTCAATGTCAAGACTTCCTTGATTCGACTATTCTGTGAGGGGATCTCTGACTCCCTTGCTTTCCCAATATTCTTAGACCTTTCCCCTACCACAGGTGAACAACTACCTTAGATGTCTAACCGTGGAAGGTCTGTGTGAATTGGAAAATCCTCAAAGTCATGACATAATGCATGGGCTATTTCTAGAAAATCCTATAATTCACAAGCTCATGCAATTTACTAAAGCACAGGACAAGAATCTACTTCTACTATCAACCAGCAGAAGCCAATATATTGATGAAAACAATAATAGCAAGAGGAAGAAAAATCAATGGCACATAACACAATATTTTTTCTCGGGGAAACCCACAGCTCAAAACCCCTACTATCTATATTGCATTAATGAGAAATCCAAGACGATAATACAATTCTTGTTCTCACAAGAACAATCCTAGCACTCAGTAAAATCAATCCTCAACTCACAAGAAAGCCCTTGGCCAACACTTAACCAATTCTCCAGTTCTCCAAGTCCATATTTTCTTGCACAATTCCTATGGATGATTAGCCCATGTTAAAGGGAAACCCGTGCATCAAAAACTGTTCAATCCCTTTAAGGATCAATTCCTGATTGCATTCACTATTTGTACAACTCAAAATATTATACAACAAATAGTACACTATCCCTGCACTCTACTCTCAACTGATTCTTTCTCAAAATCGACATGCATGAGTTTCTGATGAGGGAATCTTCAGTTAACTAGAGTAGCAATAGTTAATGCATTAGTGCACCAACTAACTATTAACTCACTATTAGTTCCTCAAACAATTTGGAACTAATTTAACTGTACTTAACTCAATAAACTGAGTTAACTAATTACAACTCATACTTAACTTATCCTGGACCCCTATAATATAGGGAGAACATATACATGACTTCAGAAATGCTTCCAACTCAAAATTTCTAAGTTAACTAAGTCAACTCACTCTAGCTAACTATTACAAGTTGCTATGAGAATACAATTCGATTTTAATTCTCAGTTTAATTCAAGGACAAATTAAACAAGAATTTCCAGATTCTATTTTTATCATTTCCTGTTGCTATATTCAACACTCCCTCTCAACAAGAAAGTAATTCAACTTGATCCCAGTCCTTAACCGTTGGAATGTTCTGCATGCAATTCTCTAGTGTTTTTTCTTCAACGACTATAGAAACAAAAAACATCCAACCTGAATCAGAATGATGCCTCTGTCACCAAAGTCTCTGACTATTATTGCCACTGTCCATTGAAAACTTTGTGTGTATGTTGACTCTTCTTTTCTTCTCTATTGTTAACCCTTCTCTATGCTTATTCAATATCTGGCTGATGTAGCCTCTGTCACTATGATCTCTGACTACATCAATCGCACTGATTCCTCCCTCTACTATGTACTTTGGGCTCCCGTAGCAAGGTATGATCTAGGAGGTAAAACCACTCAATGGACCCTGCCCAATTTCATCCCTCTTGGGACTATAACTTCACATCGCCGCACCTCACACCTAGAGGTATGGCTGCATGTGATCCCTCTGCCCACCTGGATCAAAATCTACCCCTATTGGAGGTCTCTACATGACTGGATGCCTCCACTTGGTCTCCTCTCAGCTTCTCTAGATGTGGCTACTCCAAAACTTCCTGAAGCTACTTCAAAGGCTTCTGTTTGGGCTGCATGTTGAGGGGTAATTTACCCTCCCTCTCAAACATGAAGTCTCTAAACATTTCCTTGCTCCTCAAGGCGCTTCATGCATACTAAACCTAAAGTGCATACAAGCTCTTCACCTGTGCACTAATATGTTTCACCTATCCCATGCTGATGTTTCTAAGGAAAAAATTTCCCATACTAAAAACCACATCATAGCCACGATCTTCCAATACCGTGACTGAAATAAGATTCTTCTTTAGTCATGGAACATACATCACGTCTGTGATCCTGAGAGGGGAGCTAGACTCCCTTTGAAAGGTAACCTTACCGAACCCTATATCTCTATACCTCTGATGATCTCCAAACACTATGCTCTACTTGAGGTCCTTTTCCTCAAAATCACTAAAGAGATCTTTATTCCCTGTCAT
Source organism: Pinus tabuliformis (assembly GCA_031772625.1). Lineage (NCBI taxonomy): Eukaryota > Viridiplantae > Streptophyta > Pinopsida > Pinales > Pinaceae > Pinus > Pinus tabuliformis. The sequence goes on along the minus strand of CM062804.1, from coordinate 160,698,070 downwards.
ATGGAATGAGGCACCGCTGTCAAGATACCACATGCCTCCCATGGCAGCAAAAATCATGCATGCAATGAGAGTGAAATCAAGCTCGAATTGTGAAGCTAGAGCTTCAGTTGTTGCCCTTACTGTTGGCTCCTTCTTGCTTGCTTCCTTGTGTGGCTAGTTCTTAGCATACTGCCCATGCTCGTGACTGTGAAAACACTTGACTTTCATTAAGTCCATATTATTTCCACCCTCCTCACCTTGGGACATGTTTCCCCTAGCCTTTATGCCTTACTCGCTAAGGAAAAATCTTGTTCCACTTCCTTAAAGGAGGTCCCATCTTTGATGTTCCTCCTGACCTCCTCTTACATCAAATCTGACCACAGTCTTTCCCAATCTGGTAGCTTCTCCCGACCATTGAAAAAGTCTTGATAACTATGCCAACTCTTTGGGAGTCCAAGAAGAGAAAGACTCACCATATCATCCTCAGCAATAGTGATTCCAACACTTCCAAGTTCATCACGACATTGAGTGAACTTGGTCAAGTAATTCAGAATTGATTCACCCGCCTCCATATTCATTTTTTGAAGTTTATCTTTCAGTACCAACTTCCTTTGGTCACTGTTGTTCTGGAAAAGGTCCTTCAATTCTTTCCACATAACATGTAGAGTTTCCTTCCCATGGAGACTTGAGGCAATGTAGTCTCGAACTCCCTCAAGGATTATCCACCTCGCCCTTGCCACACACTTCTTCCATTTGCCCAGATTCTGAGCATCTGACGTTGGTGGCTTAGGAATGTCCTGATCAACAAAATCCCTCAAGACATTGTCTTCCGACATGACCTCTATCCTATCCCTCCAAGCTATACAATTTGAGCTACCATCCAAGGCATATTCGAGCCGCAAATGGTAGAATACCATCTGTCGATCCTAAAGTATGAAATGAAAATTGGAATTTCACCTATAGCCCTAAACTCAAAACTTTAAAATATCCTCTATTATATTCTTCTCATCTTTGATACCATGTAGAAAATCTTGTAGATTCACAGGCTCATGCAATTTACTAAAGCACATGACAAGAATCTACTTCTACTATCAACCAACGGAAGCCAATAGATCGATGAAAAAATAATAGAAAGAGGAAGACAACCCAATAGCACATAACACAATAATTTTTCCCGGGGAAAGCCACAACTCAAAACCCTTGTTATCTATATTGTATTAATCAGAAATCTAATATCACAATACAATTTTTGTTCTCACAAGAACAATCCTAGCACTCAGTAAAATCAATCCTCAACTCACAAGCAATCTCTTGGCCAACACTTAGCCAATTCTCCAACTCTCCAAGTCTGTATTTCCTTATGCAATTCCTATGGATGATTAGCCCATATTAAAGGGAAACTCGTGCATCCAAAACGGCACAATCCCTTCAAGGATCAATTCCTTATTGCATGCACTATCTGTATGATGCAAAAAAGTATACAACAAATAGTACATTATCCCTGCACTCAAGTCTCAATTGGGTATTTCTCAGAATCGACATGCATGAGCTTCTAATGATGGAATATTCATTTAACTGGAGTAGCAATAGTTAATGCATCACTGCACCAACTGACTGTTAACTCACTATTAGTTCCTCAAACAGTTTGGAACTAATTTAACTGGACTTAACTCAATAGGGAGAACATATACATGACTTCAGAAACACTTCAAACTCAAAATTGTTAAGTTAACTAAGTCAAATCACTCTAGTTGGCTATTACAAGTTTCTATGAAAATATAATTTGATTTTAATTCTCAATTTAATTCAACGACAAATTAAACTAGAATTTCTAGATTCTATTTGTATGCCTGCCTGTCTGTTCCGATCGAGGTGTTTTTCAATGGGAAGTTGGAGGTTGGGGTGGTCCCACTATCCCACCACTTCCCATAACATTTAAGGGGGAGGGGGAGGAATTTTCGTGGTTAACCATCACTATGAAACACACATGCAAACTGCACACATTTTACCATTTCAATGTCAAGACTTCCTTGATTCGACTATTCTGTGAGGGGATCTCTGACAACCTTGCTTTCCCAATATTCTTAGACCTTTCCCCTACCACAGGTGAACAACTACCTTAGATATCTAACCGTGGAAGGTCTGTGTGAATTGGAAAATTCTCAAAGTCATGACATAATGCATGGGCTATTTCTAGAAAGTCCTATAATTCACAAGCTCATGCAATTTACTAAAGCACAGGAAAAGAATCTACTTCTACTATCAACCAGCAGAAGCCAATATATTGATGAAAACAATAATAGCAAGAGGAATATAAATCAATGGCACATAACACAATATTTTTTCTCGGGGAAAGCCACAGCTCAAAACCCCTACTATCTATATTGCATTAATCAGAAATCCAAGACGATAATACAATTCTTGTTCTCACAAGAACAATCCTAGCACTCAGTAAAATCAATCCTCAACTCACAAGCAAGCCCTTGGCCAACACTTAACCAATTCTCTAGTTCTCCAAGTCCATATTTGCTTGCACAATTCCTATGGCTGATTAGCCCATGTTGAAGGGAAACCAGTGCATCAAAAACTGTTCAATCCCTTTAAGGATCAATTACTGATTGCATTCACTATTTGTACAACTCAAAAAATTATACAACAAATAGTACACTATCCCTGCACTCTACTCTCAACTGATTCTTTCTCAGAATCGACATGCATGAGTTTCTGATGAGGAAATCTTCAGTTAACTAGAGTAGCACTAGTTAATGCATTAGTGCACCAACTAACTATTAACTCACTATTAGTTCCTCAAACAATTTGGAACTAATTTAACTGTACTTAACTCAATAAACTGAGTTAACTAATTACAACTCATACTTAACTTATCTTGGGCCCCTATAATATAGGGAGAACATATACATGACTACATACATGCTTCCAACTCAAAATTTCTAAGTTAACTAAGTCAACTCACTCTAGCTAACTATTACAAGTTGCTATGAGAATACAATTCGATTTTAATTCTCAGTTTAATTCAAGGACAAATTAAACAAGAATTTCCAGATTCTATTTTTATCATTTCCTGTTGCTATATTCAACACTCCCTCTCAACAAGAAAGTAATTCAACTTGATCCCAGTCCTGAACCGTTGGGATGTTCTGCATGCAATTCTCTAGTGTTTTTTCTTCAACGACTATAGAAACAAAAAACATCCAACCTGAATCAGAATGATGCCTCTGTCACCAAAGTCTCTGACTATTATTGCCGTTGTCCATTGAAAACTTTGTGTGTATGTTGACTCTTCTTTTCTTCTCTATTGTTAACCCTTCTCTATGCTTATTCAATATCTGGCTGCTGTAGCCTCTGTCACTATGATCTCTGACTACATCAATCGCACTGATTCCTCCCTCTACTATGTACTTTGGGCTCCCGTAGCAAGGTATGATCTAGGAGATAAAACCACTCAATGGACCCTGCCCAATTTCATCCCTCTTGGGACTATAACTTCACATCGCCGCACCTCACACCTGGAGGTATGGCTGCATGTGATACCTCTGCCCACCTGGATCAAAATATACCCCTATTGGAGGTCTCTACATGACTGGATGCCTCCACTTGGTCTCCTCTCAGCTTCTCTAGATGTGGCTACTCCAAAACTTCCTGAAGCTACTTCAAAGGCTTCTGTTTGGGCTGCATGTTGAGGGGTAATTTACCCGCCCTCTCAAACATGAAGTCTCTAGACATTTCCTTGCTCCTCAAGGCACTTCATGCATACTAAACCTAAAGTGCATACAAGTTCTTCACCTGTGCACTAATATGTTTCACCTATCCCATGCTGATGTTTCTAAGGAAAACGTTTCCCATACTAAAAACCACATCATAGCCACGATCTTCCAATACTGCGACTGAAATAAGATTCTTCTTTAGTCATGGAACATACATCACGTCTGTGATCCTGAGAGGGGAGCTAGACTCCCTTTGAAAGGTAACCTTACCGAACCCTATATCTCTATACCTCTGATGATCTCCAAACACTATGCTCTACTTGAGGTCCTTTTCCTCAAAATCACTAAAGAGATATTTATTCCCTGTCATATGGAATGAGGCACCGCTTTCAAGATACCACATGCCTCCCATGGCAGAAAAAATCATGCATGCAATGGGAGTGAAATCAAGCTCGAATTATGAAGCTAGAGCTTCAGTTGTTGCCCTTACTGTTGGCTCCTTCTTGCTTGCTTTCTTGTGTGGGTAGTTCTTAGCATAGTGCCCATGCTCGTGACTGTGAAAACACTTGACTTTCATTAAGTCCATATTATTTCCACCCTCCTCACCTTGGGACATGTTTCCCCTGGCCTTCTTTGCCTTACTCGCTAAGGAAAAATCCTGTTCCACTTCCTTAGAAGAGGTCCCATCTTTGATGTTCCTCCTGACCTCCTCTTACATCAAATCTGACCACAGTCTTTCCCAATCTAGTAGCTTCTCCCGACCATTGAAAAAGTCTTGATAACTATGCCAACTCTTTGGGAGTCCAAGAAGAGAAAGACTCACCATATCATCCTCAGCAATAGTGATTCCAACACTTCCAAGTTCATCACGACATTGAGTGAACTTGGTCAAGTAATTCGGAATTGATTCACCCGCCTCCATATTCATTTTTTGAAGTTTATCTTTCAGTACCAACTTCCTTTGGTCACTGTTGTTCTAGAAAAGGTCCTTCAATTCTTTCCACATAACATGTAGAGTTTCCTTCCCATGGAGACTTGAGACAATGTAGTCTCGAACTCCCTCAAGGATTATCCACCTCGCCCTTGCCACACACTTCTTCCATTTGCCCAGATTCTGAGCATCTGACGTTGGTGGCTTAGGAATGTCCTGATCAACAAAATCCCTCAAGACATTGTCTTCCGACATGACCTCTATCCAACCCTCCAAGCTATACAATTTGAGCTACCATCCAAGGCATATTCGAGCCGCAAATGGTAGAATACCATCTGTCGATCCTAAAGTATGAAATGAAAATTGGAATTTCACCTATAGCCCTGAACTCAAAACTTTGAAATATACTCTATTATATTCTTCTCATCTTTGATACCATGTAGAAAATCTTGTAGATTCACAAGCTCATGCAATTTACTAAAGCACATGACAAGAATCTACTTCTACTATCAACCAACGGAAGCCAATAGATCGATGAAAAAATAATAGCAAGAGGAAGACAACCCAATAGCACATAACACAATAATTTTTCCCGGGGAAAGCCACAACTCAAAACCCTTGTTATCTATATTGTATTAATCAGAAATCTAATATCACAATACAATTTTCGTTCTCACAAGAACAATCCTAGCACTCAGTAAAATCAATCCTCAACTCACAAGCAATCTCTTGGCCAACACTTAGCCAATTCTCCAACTCTCCAAGTCTGTATTTCCTTATGCAATTCCTATGGATGATTAGCCCATATTAAAGGGAAACTCGTGCATCCAAAACTGCACAATCCCTTCAAGGATCAATTCCTTATTGCATGCACTATCTGTATGACTCAAAAAATTATACAACAAATAGTACATTATCCCTGCACTCAAGTCTCAATTGGGTCTTTCTCAGAATCGACATGCATGAGCTTCTAATGATGGAATATTCAGTTAACTAGAGTAGCAATAGTTAATGCATCACTGCACCAACTGACTGTTAACTCACTATTAGTTCCTCAAACAGTTTGGAACTAATTTAACTGGACTTAACTCAATAAACTGAGTTAACTAATTACAATTCATACTTAACTCATCCTAGGCCCCTATAATATAGGGAGAACATATACATGACTTCAGAAACACTTCAAACTCAAAATTGTTAAGTTAACTAAGTCAAATCACTCTAGTTGGCTATTACAAGTTTCTATGAAAATATAATTTGATTTTAATTCTCAATTTAATTCAACGACAAATTAAACTAGAATTTCTAGATTCTATTTGTATCATTTCTTGTTGGTATTTTCAACACTATTAACTAGGCATGCATGTTTTCCTTCTGCGATGGGCTAGAATTAACCTACACATGCACGCATGATATACTAGTGTCTAGATTTGGAGTTCTATGACGTAGAATTTAGCAGTTGAGTAGTTGAGTAATGGTTAGGAATAAGGCCTTGGGAAAAAAGAATATTTTAAATTCTAGGATTCACTGGTTGCAACGAAAAATTCAAGGTATTGGCTTATCCCTATGGTTCATTAAGCTTATTCTATGATTTCGTTTCTTGTTGAAGGATGCTTATTTACTTGGTTTTGAATTCAAATGTGTCAATTCATGGCCAAAATTCTAGTGTCTATTCGTGCATTTTATGCCTTAGCAAAAGAATTTCATTTATTAGTTTCTTTTATTTTCTCTTATTTGTATATTTTCATTGCATGCACTAGTTTCATAGAATCCCTTGGTGTTTGCATCTTATGGGTTTTCTTAGTATTATTCCCCTAAGTGTTGGATTGTTGTGGTTACGTTATCTAGCCTGGACATTTATTTTCTGCTGCATTATTTCCTAACAATAAATGTGGCATTATCGAAAGGATGGGGGTAGAAGACCTCAAGACAAGCCTCGTGCCGAAGCCCATGCACAAGAAGTAAAATTTATATTCCATTCTGCTACACCCCATGAAATTCATGAAGAAACCTATCAACTTGAAGCGCTCACAACCAATGATTGACAAGTTTATTTAGATTCAAGAATATAAGAGGAGGTAGCTAATTGGGTTCCTGACCTTGGTCATACCAAAGGAAGATGAAGCCAATACTTCAACTCCATTACCCTCCATTAATAGATGGAAACTCTTCTAGGTAGGGTCTTGAAGGAAAAGCATGATGATCGTAATGGTACCATCTTCTTGTTGAATGAAATTAAGTGAGTTCAACGATATCAATGCTCCTACCTTGCTAGTTTGGATGCCCAACTAGCTCATCTAGAAAGGAAATTTCAGTGTGACATAAAACCTCTTGCTCCGGCCAATACTAGTGCACATAACCTACTTCTAGTTACCTCTTTATACTCTTGATATCATGCTATATCATGATATTGGGCTAGTGGTACCTGTAAAGACAATATCTCGCATAAGACACACACATAGAGACTGATGGTCAAATATTCAGAGTTTTTGCATTCACCTACAATGCCTTGGCAACATAATGATAATGTTTTGAAGTGATGAAACAATATTCATGTGTAAATTGTACTCCAACCAATATTACGTTGGAAAACTCATATTGTAATACTTGACATTTTATATAATATGATTTATGTGGTTGAAATTATTTATAGGCTCACTTGATATTACTTTTTTTTTTCTATATAATACTACCTGAGCACCCACGGGGGATTGTTGGAAATAATACTGGGGGGGGGGTGAATCAGTATTATCAGATCAATAAAACTTTTTCATTTCCATACTTAGATACATATACGCTACTCCATTCAAGGGAACCTGCGTGTATACGCAGCTGTGTCTAAAGCAACTACCATATATCCAAAATACTTATGATTCAATTAGTCCATTAAATGTTGATCTTTAGTTAGTGCATCAGAACTTCATTAACCATATGAACAGTAAGCAGGTGCAGTAAAAACAGAACAGATCATCACACCAACGAAGCACACATGAGCACCAAGATATAAGGTGGAAACTCATTGTGGGTGAAAACCACCTGCTGTAATTCATTTCTATCTTCCTTTATTAAGAAACTTCTTTTACAATGTACTGGTGCAATCCTTTACTAGCATGCAGGCTACAACCTGCAGAAGGCTACAACCTTCTCTCGTTCTCCAGACTCTCCTGGAAGGGAGCTCCAACTCCCTTTGCTCTTGTACTAGCTAAGATACTAGTACGTAGGCGCCGGCCTACAATATTCTCTCCTCCATGTACCACGTTTCATACATTTTCAGATTGGATACTCCTGAAGCATAAAACATAATCTGAAGGCCACGTTTCATCAAATTTTCATATTGGACCCATAAATATCATTGAAGCACAAAACAGTCAATACTAGCATCATCAATTTCTGAACCACTGAAACATTGAAACCCTGTCAATAACACAGTCACCAGAACACAGAGCAGACAACAGAACTCTACCATAACCATCAGATCCATCTGCAACTTCAAATATTATCCTTCATAATGTATACGCTACTATAATGAATCAAACCCGCGTACATACGCGCTTTTGCCAAAGACAACCCGTGTACAGATGTAAAATTATTTTCTTATAACATTACAGCTGTACCAGACATCAGTCATACTCATAACATTTATAGAATATTACATGCGTTAGTATGCAGATCTAGAATAAGCATCATAAAGATAGTTCATTTCAAACCATTTGATCCCGATCTCTCCTTAGATCTTGTTCTCCATCAACCGGTGAGATCCCCCCTTAGCTCAGATCAAGCAATGCATCTTCAACCCATAACTTGCATACTGGATCTCATACTTCATCAGATATTCTAGTATTTTCATATACACTTGCCTAATGATCTTCTTCTCCTTTTACAGTCTTAGGCCTTGCTCAATACCACAGTCCAAAACCATAATAAATCAATACCAAGGGCCCAATACTTGGGATAAACACACTTGTCGAGATACCACGGTCCAAAACCATAGGTTCAAATACTGAGGACTAACTACCACAGACCACAAGTAAGCTTTCTGACATGTACGTGCTTTTCCGTACATGAAACTGTGTGTATACCCTACTTGGTATATAGCGAACCTACGTTACTCGACTTGGTATATAGTGAACCTGCGTATATAACCTACTTGGTATATAGTGAACCTGCGTATACGCGACTTGGTATATAGTGAACCTGCGTGTATACCCTACTTGGTATATAGTGAACCTGCGTATATACTCTTCTTTCTTCATTCGTTGTAGTCTGATCATCAATTCTTTGCTACTGACCTGCTGCACTCTAATCTATCATCTGTGTGATTTTCCATCAAGGACAACACTTGTCTCATAATGCCAACAATCTCCCCCTTTGGACCTGATGGCAAAGCTAACTTGTCACACTTAGAACTATCATCTGATTCCTTTGAGCTGTCCTCCATCAGTCACATCTGTTATCTCTTCTGAACATTCATCCAGTTATAAATAAGTGAGATGTTCTACTATGAGTGGGTTGTCATCAAGTACAACACATGCATCATAATGCCAACCATCTCCCCCTTTGGACTTGATGGCAATAACACCAAATCACTCTCCCCCTTTGACATCAAGGGCAAAGGGCGGACCAAGATATTATCTTCCTTTGCTAAACATTCCACTATCCATACTCCCCCTGAGTATCTGTTGAAATCTCTGAATGAGCTCCCCCTTTGTATATGCCAAGGTGTACCAATCTGTCCATGCTCCCCCTGAGTACATGCCGAGTCTCTGTACTGCTGAAGTGTGTTGTTCATGCTCTTCCTGACTGTAGGCAAGATCTGCAAAAAGGTGTTCTTCAAGAAGAACCATGACTTATACATCTTAAAAGACCTTCCTATCACCAAAAGACTCAATACATACATCCATTTCCCAACCAAGTGGGGATATACTAGAATTGACTCATCCACCCAACCAAGTGGGAATACATCAAAAGTTTACACATGATAAAACAAGAACATTACATCTTCATCCCAGGCATAGTGGGGAAATCAATATAGGCCTTTACATGACCTTGACACCATGAAAGAGATACCACAAAAGAGATATATGACATAGAGATGAAATATCTAGAGCAAGACTTATGAAAGTCACCAATAACTACTATTAGTAGCATCTAAAAATCACTGTATATATTAGCAACCATGTTCTCCTTCTGTTCCTCTTTCTGCAGCTGTTCCACCTGAACCAAAATAGCTTGAGTACTTGAACCAAAAGCTTCTAAGGTAATGTCAACAATGCATTATTAGAAGATTATCCGCTCCCCCTGAACCTGTGCCAGATGGACTCTGACAGACCCATATCAGACTCTCTGCAACCAGAGTCTGTCCCTGCTGATTTCCTTCAAAACTCCATATACGCGTCTACACCTGCATAAATCGGCGTATGTACGCGAATACCCTCATCCAACTTGCGTACACTAATTTCCATATCAACAACCTGTAAATGTCCTGTAACAACGTATTTCTGAACATAGATGTCAACTCATCCTTTTAAAACATCATCATGAAATCATTCACATTATATCATATGTGAAACCACCATAGCCATTTCATCAACATCAAGCTCTACATGATCCAAGTATCATTACTTGGGAACATCTGCATCAATCAACATATGTAAGTGTCAACCTATCATCATATAGATACGAACTCATCATCATGTCTCCAACAAAGCGACTTTGAGTAGTCATCCATGTATCAGCACTATGTATCTTGAGCTCCAACTCTTTTGACAAAACTTCTTGATATCATCAACAACAACAATCCTTATCCACATGAGTGACTGCATCATAACTGTATGATATTTATGCATATGACAACAACAATATATGAGTGACTCATCATCAAGTGAGGAAGATGTGTATTCAAGCTTTGTACTTCTCCTTATCCTTATGAAGATCACCATGTAAGCACCATATATGCATCATCAAAGAATCAACCATAAATTTGGTCTGGACATCTACTATGTAACTTCAAGAATCATATGAGAGTTTATCATAGACAACTCACAACCACATCATAGCAAGATATATCATTTAGCGATATAAGTATCATCACCAAGGACTATTAATCCATAATGCCAACAATGCATTATTAAATGCATATGCTCCCCCTCAACCTGAGCCATCTGTTTACTGTTAGATCTAATCATGCATATATCAGTAATAAGCATTAAGACATCATCATCAAGTTAGGATCAAACCCTTCTAAACATCTTACAAGTATCAAGATGTTTCCACACATTCTCAGCAGACTGTAAATATTATCAAACAAAGAAAATAATGGACTGAAACATAACAAATCCTTTTCCTGAACCTGTCCCTACTGCATTTCTTCAGATAATCATATACGCCACTGTGCAGCATCCAACTCACATATATACGCGACTTCCCTTGATCCAGGTGGATATTGGTGGCCACCTGCCAAGTCCACCTGGACCCCCACCATTGTTCCTCTCAACATTTTTAGTTTCCTTAATTATAGCGCAATTTACTATTTTTAGCAGTTTTTCGGGTCCTAAACTTCCAGAGCCGTTTTGAGGCCCTAAACGACGTTTTTTGGGAAATCTTGCTCTGCAATTTTTTTATTAAAAAATCGTCTTTTTTGTTGTAGTCCTCATAGAGATCTTTCCAACGGGCTATCATGCGCGTAAAACGGAGATCGTATGCCAAAGTTACGACCCCGGGAAGTTGATGTACCAATTTACCCAAACGGGGCCCATAGTTTGGCGTTTCATCTTCTAGGGTTAGGTTTTGGAATGTTAAGGGTTTTCCATTGTTTCTCAACAATAAATAGGCCTTCGAGCCTCATTGTAAGATAGTTCAGAGGCATGTAGCCGACACATCTCTTCTTAGAGATAAGCTACCATCGCCCTAGCTGGGTTATTTCTATTTCTATTTGTAAGCATATTTCAGTATTTTACAGTAATGAAATGAAGTATTATTTCCGCTGCATATATGTCTTTATGCTTATCTCTGTATTTTATTGTGTTCCTGTTTAAATCCGGATCGTCCCTTTATAGAACTTACGTATGAGATTCAGGACAATGAAGTTTTATACTTTCAGCTCCCTCTGAGTCTGTTATGTCTGTGTTGTGCTGTGTCTGAGTACATTGTGTTGTGCCACATATTTCTGACTGTACTTCCTTCTTCTTCCATATCTTCAAGTGTGATGTTGTTTTCTCCTTTTGGTGTGATGTTTGTGCTTTGTTCCTGCATTCCTTTGCTATATGTCCAAGCTTTTTACATGCATAACATCTTACATGTTTCATATTTCTCCTGTAGCAATCAGCAGCTTCGTGACCAAACACATTGCAAGCAAAGAAATATCCATTAAAGTACCTTGAAATGTGAGGATCTTTATACATGATGGTCTTGAACCCTTCTTTTTCCACATCTAGCTGCAACATGTCCAAGATTATGACATACATAACATTCAACATTATTCATAGGAGGAGTAAAAGATTTTCTTTGAGGAGTCTCTTTCCTTGATTGTTGATGGGGTTGACCTTTCATCTCCTTGTTGATCATTTTAGATTTCTCTTTAGAGTTCCTTGCCTCACCTTGCGAACTATATTCACCTTCAACAGATTCATGAAAACCAAGACTAGTCTTGATAGCAGGAGACCTTTGACTACTAAGAATATCATCCAAGGCTTTAGTACTATCTTGAAATCTCAACAGTTTGTCCTTTTCTCCTAATTTACCTTTCAAGATATTTACCTCATCTTGAAGTTGTTCCTCCTTTTCTAGACATTGCTTCTTCATGTCTTCTTCAGCTTTCCTTCCTTCTTCCAACTGATGCCTTAGTTTGAGAATCTCCTTTTCTTGTTCTTCATTCAGATCCTGCTACATTTGACGAATTCTGAAGGCACATTCCAGTTGAGATTTTAAGATGATATCTTCGTTTACCTGTTTTTCAATAGCTTGGAGTAGATCTTTACTCTGCTTCTTTGATTCTTCAAGATCTTCCTTTAGCGAGTGGATCGTGGCTTCAAGACTTTCATAGTAACTGGATCTATCTCTGAGTTTCTTGATGGTTGTGCTTCTTTCATTGACTTCATCTCTTAATGATGTCACTTCAGCCTGCAACTTTTGACATTGATTTTCCTTGTCCTTGAGTAACTTTCTTACCTTTTTTCCTTCCTCTGATTGAGCTTTTAGTTTGGTAACTTCTTCTTTGAAAGCACATCCCTTTTGTTCAATAGATCTCGTTGATCTTTAATTTTGTCTGTAAGCCTTCTAAATACTTCCTCTATTTGATACTTTTCTTGCTCACCCATAAAAGCAAATTCAGTTGCTTCACTATCACTTTCATCTTTTACAAAGGGATAGATAGTTGGAACATCAGAGGATAGCAAATTCATACCTGATAGTTCATCTTGATTCTGAAATGATTATGAATCTACTTCTGAATTTGAAGAGCTTCTTATACCTAATCCCCAATCGATTCTCCCACTATCATAGTTCTTCTGAGATGTCTTCTTCTTCTTAGGTGCTTTCTTCTTAAGCTTCTTTCCCATAGTTCCACGGATCTCCTTCAAGCGATCAAGCTTCTACCAAAGGACCTGCTCTAATACCAATTGTTGGAAATAATACTGAGAGGCGAGGGTGAATCAGTATTATCATATCAATAAAACATTTTCATTTCCATACTTAGATACATATACTCTACTTCATTCAAGGGAACCCGCGTGTATATGCAACTGTGTCTAAAGCAACTAGCATATATCCAAAATACTTATGATTCAGTTAGTCCATTAAATGTTGATCCTTAGTTAGTTCATCAGAACTTCATTAACCATATGAACAGTAAGCAGGTGTAGTAAAAACAGAACAGATCATCACACACAAGAAGCACACATGAACACCATGATATAAGGTGGAAACCCAATGTGGGTGAAAACCACCTGCTGCAATTCGTTTCTATCTTCCTTTATTAAGAAACTTCTTTTACAATATACTGGTGCAGTCCTTTACCAGCACGCAGGCTACAACATGTAGAAGGCTACAACCTTCTCTCGTTCTCCAGACTCTCCTGGAAGGGAGCTCCAACCCCCTTTGCTCTTGTACTAGCTAAGATACTAGTACATAGGTACCAGCCTACAATCTTCTCTCCTCCAGGTACCACATTTCATACATTTTCAGATTAGATACTCCTGAAGCACAACACATAATTTGAAGGCCACGTTTCATCAAATTTTCATACTGGACCAATAAATATCATTGAAGCACAAAACAGTCAATATTAGCATCATCAATTAATGAATCACTGAAACACTGAAACCCTGTCAATAACATAGTCACCAGAACATAGATCAGACAACAGAACTCTGCCATAACCATTAGATCCATCTGCAACTTCAAATATTATCCTTAATAATTTATATTCTACTGTAATGAATCAAACCCGCATACAGATCTAAAATTATTTTCTTATAACTTTGCAGTTGTACCAGACATCAGTCACACTCATAACATTTATAGAATATTACATGTGTTAGTATGCAGATCTAGAATAAGCATCATAAAGATAGTTCATTTCAAACCATTTTATCCCGATCTCTCCTTAGATCTTGTTCTCCATCAACCGGTGAGATCCCCCCTTAGCTCAGATCAAACAATGCATCATCAACCCATAACCTGCATACTAGATCTCATACTTCATCAGATATTCTAGTCTTTTCAGATGCACTTGCCTAATGATCTTCTTCTCCTTTTATAGTCTTAGGCCTTGCTTAATACCATGGTCCAAAACCATAATAAATCAATACCAAGGGCCCAATACTTGGGATCAACACACTTTTCGAGATACCATGGTTCAAATACCGAGGACTAACTACCATGGACCAAAAGTAAGATTTCCGACATGTACACGCTTTTCCGTGCATGAAACTGCGTGTATACCCTACTTTGTATATAGTGAACCTGCATATACGCGACTTGGTATATAGTGAACCTGCGTATATGCGACTTGGTATATAGTGAACCTGCGTATACGCGACTTGGTATATAATGAACCTACGTATATACCCTACTTGGTATATAGTGAACCTGCGTATATGCGACTTGGTATATAGTGAACCTGCGTGTATACCCTACTTGGTATATAGTGAACCTGCGTATATACTCTTCTTTCTTCATTCTTTGTAGTCTGATCATCAATTCTTTGCTACTGACCTGCTGCACTCTAATCTGTCATCTGTGTGATTTTCCATCAAGGACAACACTTGTCTCATAATGCCAACAATCTCCCCCTTTGGACTTGATGGTAAAGCTAGATTGTCACACTTAGAACTATCATCTGATTCCTTTGAGCTATCCTCCATCAGTCACATCTGATATCTCTTCAGAAGATTCATCTAGTTATAAAAAAGTGAGATGTTCTTCTATGAGTGGGTTGCCATCAAGTACAACACATGCATCATAATGCCAACAGGGATTTGAACCAGTGACCTATCGCAAGGAGTGGCTTAACAGAACACCCATTCACCGTCAATCCAAAACCCCGTGGGCTTCAATTTATATTACTTATTATTGTAATTAACATATGTAATTTTGTGTTTTCATATTAGATGAACATGTACATTGTATGACATTTTTTTTTCTTAATTTAGTTGCAAAATCATACTAATTAATTTATGTTGATTAATAATAAACACATAAAATCAATCTCAAACTACTAAATTAGTAATTTATGTTTATTAATTATGAACACAAATAAAATGAATATATCACTAAATTGGTTGCTTATAACGATTATTAATGAAAGTAAATAAAATGAATATAAACTACTAAAGTATTCATTTATATAATGAGTATGAAACTACCAAAAGAAATAAATGACTACTACAAATGATAAATTTGTGATTACAAAAGATGACTAAATTTTGCATATGTATGAATATTGGTAGCTAATTTACAGTATCTTACAACACGACCATCATCTTGGTCATATTTTTTTGGTCGTTAATTGGTTTTCTCAGGTGATCATCTAGTAATATATTTTGTTGTATATTTGGTCATTAATTGTGCCAATTAATGACCAATTAAATTACTAAATTAATGACCACATCAATGGCCAAATCAATGACTAAATTAATGAAAAAATATACTACTAGACAACAAAATTGAGACAACTAATTAATGACTAATCTAAAAATGACCAAAAGTTGGTCACGTTATAAGACACTGTAAATTAGCTACCAAATGTCATCGACCGAAAAATAGTCGTTTATATGCAAATTTTAGTCATTTTTTTAGTAACTAATTAACAATTTTGTGCTAGTGGTAAAACATCATGAAAGCACCATTTAAACACACCAACGCACCATAAGACACATCTAAACAAACATCCACAAGAATCGCATATATAAAAAATCATGCAACATACCATAATTTACACGCCCCAAAAACTTCAACATAGAAAAGACCAAGGTTATGGACCCACCAATATTCATCCACAGTTTTTACTAATGTCCAATTCACTAAATATAATAATATTCCCACCACACACACACAAACACACATATATACCACAAATTTCGTATACTCTATTGACCAAGCCACCACCTTATACCGTGTGAAAAGACATATCAAAGCTAGCAGGGTTTTCAATGACAATGTTCCTATTTCAACACTAATTGAATTTGGGGAAATGGAAGAGTCTAATTATGCAGTACGTTTCACAATCAATCCCTAAGTTCTAGATTATCCTTGGGAGATTTGAGGGTATTGACAAGCCTTTGAAAGATCGAAACAATAATATTGATTTGAAAAAGCACTCGCAGTGACCACCTAAGACGGGTCTTGCTTCGCATTTATGGCCTCCCTCCAGGCAAGGGACAGGCCACTTCTAAATCCTGAAGTCTTATTTTCCTACAATCGATCGAAACTAAGTGATACTTTTAATGCTTCGGAGAGGGAGACCTTCAACCTGGAAAATGGAGTTCTACAATCTAAAGTGGTTCAAGGATGACCACCAACTAAGGGAATGATCAGTGACATCTTTGTCTCTGGCTACAACTTTGAATTTGGTATGTAAGGTTATGGCTCAAGCTTGTTTGAACTTCTGTGTCTCTCGCTATGACTCTGAATTTGGAAACAGGTTCAGGTTGTCTCTTAGGATCGCTTGATGTGGCTTTGGAGCTTGTAGATGACCATCACTCACTCCCCCATCTGATACAAGGTGAGATGATAGAGAAAAATCGACTGCAATTTTTTTCAATAATATAACATAAATTATGACATATGACTTAAATATCTTCTTCGTTGTTGAAGCCCATTGCCCAGAAGCGATCCATTCAAGGTGGATCTTTTTTCTTACAGGAGGCTTGTTTGTGAAGCATTTGTTTGAAGAATATGTGATTTTTATGACAATGCTCACGTGGATGAAGATCAAAAAAGTCATAGTTCATATGGCCAACTCAGTCACAATGTTGGAATTTAACAATCTATTATGGCTACTATGCAAGAGGACCAGAATTAGGACTGGTTGAAGGTGAGTTGTCATGAAGAAATCCAACACTATGGACCTGGATGGGATTTGATTAATTTGGAATATGAAAGGGAACATCCTTTTCATATCCAAGACCATCAATGTGCTTGTTATGGAGAAGCTCTTCCCAAGGTCTGACGATGGGCTTGGGAAGTGTATACTGAATTTATGCTTCTTTCAAATCTGCTCTTGCACTGGCCTCAATGATTTGAACAATTTTTGGTTGTTGATTAGAGTCAACTTTGGACTAAAAAATGGTATTACTCTCAACAAAAACAAGTCCAAAATTTTGTCTTTTCTATTGTAACTCATCTTATTGAAGCTAAGATTTAAGATGCAAAAAGTTAATTTTCTCTTATGCATTTTGTAGACATGTTGAAATGTCTATGAGAGTGATTTTGCTGACTTTTATATCACCAATAGTGGAATTTATTAGAGTATTTAGAAACTCTAATGCATCATCAAGTCTAGCCATTTTTTTTAATGTTGCTACCCAAACTTTACAATGAATCTTCAATAAAAACAACATAAATATGTTATGCATCAACAAGTACAATCAACGAATCTATACATTAGGACATTCTTCAAATATGAACCAACTCAATTAATATAACATAAATCTCTCAATATATCAATGCACGTATAATAACTATTTATCAAACATCACCGTATGATCTCACTCTCCAACGTACTGTATGGCCTTCAAAGAGTACTCAACACATACCATTCAATATCCAACATCATGAAACCACCTTTTAAACACACCAACACACTATACACAACATTTAAATAACCATCCACAAGAAGCACATATATAAAAAATCATGCAACATACCATAACTTACGGCCCCCAAAAAATTCAATGTAGAAAAGACCAAGGTTGTGGACGCACCAATATTCATCCAGAATAGTTACCAATATCCAATGCACTGAATATAATAATATGCCCACCACATATATATATATATATATATATATATATATATATATATATATACCATGACTTTCATATACTCTGTTGACCAAGCCATCGCCTTATACATGTGAAAAGGCATATCAAAGGCAACAAGGTTTTCAACGACCATGGGATCCAAGTTCCTATTTCAACACCAATTGAATTTGGGGAAATGGTAGAGTCCAGTTATGCGTCATGTTACAAAATCACTCCCTGAGTTCTCGAGTATCCTTGGGCGTTATGAAGCTATCAACAAGCCTTTGAAACGTCGAAACGACAATATTCATTTGAAAAAAAAACCTGTAGCCATGACCTAAGATAGGTCTTTCCTCCCATTTATGGCCTCCCTCTAGACAAGGGGAAAACCACTTCTAAATTTCAAAAGCTCATTTTCCCACAATCGATCAAAACTAAGTGATACTTTTAATTCCGTCCTTATGAAAACCTACAATTTTTTCAACCAACTGAACTCCTACAAGCCATATCTTAGTGTGGCCAGCTCAAAGAAGCCAAAAGGGCTATAAATGATCTTGAAACCAAAATTGAGCAAATACAGGTCAAAAATTACAAGAAAAAATTTAGATTACGTTAAAATTAAAATGGGTTTCAGCTCTCTTAGAAGATGAATTTCAAATTATTTGCAAAATAAATAAATACAATTCGTAAACTTTGGAGTGCACTAGGCCCTTATAAAGCACATAAACCTCTTCGCTCAATTTTGTTTGCAAAAAATTATCACAAATATGTATCAAAATGCATAGATTCTCCTCATGTAAGCATTCACATAACCTTCCAAGTGATTGGAAGCGCAAATCCCAATGCACACACAGTCATTGAAATCATAGAATAAGCATATAGATATTCAGGTTTCAATATTCAACTACCACAATTGGTCCACCTCAATCCTTTGACAAATGTACACACATGAAGCATTCAATTCAAAATTGTTTTAATCTTTAATCTTCAACTCAAATACCACCTTCAACCGAAGTTATGCAATATTCAATAAACAACGCACAAGAGTCATGGAGAATATGAATCGATGCACAAAGAATAAACCATGGAGCTCAACAATTGAATACATGCATAATTGTGTGTTTAGGAATAATGAAGGAAGGCACAATATAGCATTCAGGTAGTGTACGAGATGCTCATGGATTCATGTTGAGTTCACCTGGACTTTTCATTGCGTAATATCATAGGCGTATATTCACTCTACGAAAATCCTCTGTGGATGGCTTTATAAGACTCACTTCTTCTATCTCATGTGGGCATTAAATCAGATAAGGGTTATAAGAGATAACAATGAGAAATATTCTCTTCAAAATATGGTTGAAGTTACCATCATAGGAGCTTTATGCAAATATTGGGGGTATTCCACACATATTACACTGATACAAAAAAATTAAACATACATAGTAAGTGGTCACCAACAACAAAAATTGTCCATTGCAAATTACACCAGAGACAACTTCAACAATTTTTATTGACTACTTGCACTAGGATGGTTTTCACAATAACAATAATAGCAAGAGGAAGAAAAATCAATGGCACATAACACAATATTTTTTCTCGGGGAAAGCCACAGCTCAAAACCCCTACTATCTATATTGCATTAATCAGAAATCCAAGACGATAATACAATTCTTGTTCTCACAAGAACAATCCTAGCACTCAGTAAAATCAATCCTCAACTCACAAGCAAGCCCTTGGCCAACACTTAACCAATTCTCTAGTTCTCCAAGTCCATATTTTCTTGCACAATTCCTATGGTTGATTAGCCCATGTTAAAGGGAAACCCGTGCATCAAAAACTGTTCAATCCCTTTAAGGATCAATTCTTGATTGCATTCACTATTTGTACAACTCAAAATATTATACAACAAATAGTACACTATCCCTGCACTCTACTCTCAACTGATTCTTTCTCAGAATCGACATGCATGAGTTTCTGATGAGGGAATCTTCAGTTAACTAGAGTAGCACTAGTTAATGCATTAGTGCACCAACTAACTATTAACTCACTATTAGTTCCTCAAACAATTTGGAACTAATTTAACTGTACTTAACTCAATAAACTGAGTTAACTAATTACAACTCATACTTAACTTATCCTGGACCCCTATAATATAGGGAGAACATATACATGACTTCAGAAATGCTTCCAACTCAAAATTTCTAAGTTAACTAAGTCAACTCACTCTAGCTAACTATTACAAGTTGCTATGAGAATACAATTTGATTTTAATTCTCAGTTTAATTCAAGGACAAATTAAACAAGAATTTCCAGATTCTATTTTTATCATTTCCTGTTGCTATATTCAACACTCCCTCTCAACAAGAAAGTAATTCAACTTGATCCCAGTCCTGAACCGTTGGAATGTTCTGCATGCAATTCTCTAGTGTTTTTTCTTCAACGACTATAGAAACAAAAAACATCCTACCTGAATCAGAATGATGCCTCTGTCACCAAAGTCTCTGACTATTATTGCCGCTGTCCATTGAAAACTTTGTGTGTATGTTGACTCTTCTTTTCTTCTCTATTGTTAACCCTTCTCTATGCTTATTCAATATCTGGCTGATGTAGCCTCTATCACTATGATCTCTGACTACATCAATCGCACTGATTCCTCCCTCTACTATGTACTTTGGGCTCCCGTAGCAAGGTATGATCTAGGAGGTAAAACCACTCAATGGACCCTGCCCAATTTCATCCCTCTTGGGACTATAACTTCACATCGCGGCACCTCACACCTGGAGGTATGGCTGCATGTGATCCCTCTGCCCACCTGGATCAAAATATACCCCTATTGAAGGTCTCTACATGACTGGATGCCTCCACTTGGTCTCCTCTCAGCTTCTCTAGATGTGGCTACTCCAAAACTTCCTGAAGCTACTTCAAAGGCTTCTGTTTGGGCTGCATATTGAGGGGTAATTTACCCTCCCTCTCAAACATGAAGTCTCTAAACTTTTCCTTGCTCCTCAAGGCGCTTCATGCATACTAAATCTAAAGTGCATACAAGTTCTTCACCTGTGCACTAATATGTTTCACCTATCCCATGCTGATGTTTCTAAGGAAAAAATTTCCCATACTAAAAACCACATCATAGCCACAATCTTCCAATACCGCGACTGAAATAAGATTCTTCTTTAGTCATGGAACATACATCACGTCTGTGATCCTGAGAGGGGAGCTAGACTCCCTTTGAAAGGTAACCTTACCGAACCCTATATCTCTATACCTCTAATGATCTCCAAACACTATGCTCTACTTGAGGTCCTTTTCCTCAAAATCACTAAAGAGATATTTATTCCCTGTCATATGGAATGAGGCACCGCTGTCAAGATACCACATGCCTCCCATGGTAGCAAAAATCATGCATGCAATGAGAGTGAAATCAAGCTCGAATTGTGAAGCTAGAGCTTCAGTTGTTGCCCTTACTGTTGGCTCCTTCTTGTTTGCTTTCTTGTGTGGTTAGTTCTTAGCATAGTGCCCATGCTCGTGACTGTGAAAACACTTGACTTTCATTAAGTCCATATTATTTCCACCCTCCTCACCTTGGGACATGTTTCCCCTGGCCTTCTTTGCCTTACTCGCTAAGGAAAAATCCTGTTCCACTTCCTTAGAAGAGGTCCCATCTTTGATGTTCCTCCTGACCTCCTCTTACATCAAATCTGACCACAGTCTTTCCCAATTTGGTAGCTTCTCCCGACCATTGAAAAAGTCTTGATAACTATGCCAACTCTTTGGGAGTCCAAGAAGAGAAAGACTCACCATATCATCCTCAGCAATAGTGATTCCAACACTTCCAAGTTCATCACGACATTGAGTGAACTTGGTCAAGTAATTCGGAATTGATTCACCCGCCTCCATATTCATTTTTTGAAGTTTATATTTCAGTACCAACTTCCTTTGGTCACTGTTGTTTTGGAAAAGGTCCTTCAATTCTTTCCACATAACATGTAGAGTTTCCTTCCCATGGAGACTTGAGACAATGTAGTCTCGAACTCCCTCAAGGATTATCCACCTCGCCCTTGCCACACACTTCTTCCATTTGCCCAGATTCTGAGCATCTGACGTTGGTGGCTTAGGAATGTCCTGATCAACAAAATCCCTCAAGACATTGTCTTCCGACATGACCTCTATCCTATCCCTCCAAGCTATACAATTTGAGCTACCATCCAACGCATATTCGAACCGCAAATGGTAGAATACCATCTGTCGATCCTAAAGTATGAAATGAAAATTGGAATTTCACCTATAGCCCTGAACTCAAAACTTTAAAATATCCTCTATTATATTCTTCTCATCTTTGATACCATGTAGAAAATCTTGTAGATTCACAAGCTCATGCAATTTACTAAAGCACATGACAAGAATCTACTTCTACTATCAACCAACGGAAGCCAATAGATCGATGAAAAAATAATAGCAAGAGGAAGACAACCCAATAGCACATAACACAATAATTTTTCCCGGGGAAAGCCACAACTCAAAACCCTTGTTATCTATATTGTATTAATCAGAAATCTAATATCACAATACAATTTTTGTTCTCACAAGAACAATCCTAGCACTCAGTAAAATCAATCCTCAACTCACAAGCAATCTCTTGGCCAACACTTAGCCAATTCTCCAACTCTCCAAGTCTGTATTTCCTTATGCAATTCCTATGGATGATTAGCCCATATTAAAGGGAAACTCGTGCATCCAAAACTACACAATCCCTTCAAGGATCAATTCCTTATTGCATGCACTATCTGTATGACGCAAAAAAGTATACAACAAATAGTACATTATCCCTGCACTCAAGTCTCAATTGGGTCTTTCTCAGAATCGACATGCATGAGCTTCTAATGATGGAATATTCAGTTAACTGGAGTAGCAATAGTTAATGCATCACTGCACCAACTGACTGTTAACTCAATATTAGTTCCTCAAACAGTTTGGAACTAATTTAACTGGACTTAACTCAATAGGGAGAACATATACATGACTTCAGAAACACTTCAAACTCAAAATTGTTAAGTTAACTAAGTCAAATAACTCTAGTTGGCTATTACAAGTTTCTATGAAAATATAATTTGATTTTAATTCTCAATTTAATTCAACGACAAATTAAACTAGAATTTCTAGATTCTATTTGTATCATTTCTTGTTGTTATTTTCAACACTATTAACTAGGCATGCGTGTTTGCCTTCTGCGATGGGCTAGAATTAACCTACACATGCACGCATGATATACTAGTGTCTAGATCTGGAGTTCTATGACGTAGAATTTAGCAGTTGAGTAGTTGAGTAATGGTTAGGAATAAGGCCTTGGGAAAAAAGAATATTTTAAATTCTAGGATTCACTGGCTACAACGAAAAATTCAAGGTATTGGCTTATCCCTATGGTTCATTGAGCTTATTCTATGATTTTGTTTCTTGTTGAAGGATGCTTATTTACTTGGTTTTGAATTCAAATGTGTCAATTCATGGCCAAAATTCTAGTATCTATTCGTGCATTTTATGCCTTAGCAAAAGAATTTCATTTATTAGTTTCTTTTATTTTCTCTTATTTGTATATTTTCATTGCATGCACTAGTTTCATAGAATCCCTTGGTGTTTGCATCTTATGGGTTTTCTTAGTATTATTCCCCTAAGTGTTGGATTGTTGTGGTTACGTTATCTAGCCTGGACATTTATTTTCTGCTGCATTATTTCCTAACAATAAATGTGGCATTATCGAAAGGATGGGGGTAGAAGACCTCAAGACAAGCCTCGTGCCGAAGCCCATGCACAAGAAGTAAAATTTATATTCCATTCTGCTACACCCCATGAAATTCATGAAGAAACCTATCAACTTGAAGCGCTCACAACCAATGATTGACAAGTTTATTTAGATTCAAAAATATAAGAGGAGGTAGCTAATTGGGTTCCTGACCTTGGTAATACCAAAGGAAAATGAAGCCAATACTTCAACTCCATTACCCTCCATTAATAGATGGAAACTCTTCTAGGTAGGGTCTTGAAGGAAAAGCATGATGATCGTAATGGTACCATCTTCTTGTTGAATGAAATTAAGTGAGTTCAACGATATCAATGCTCCTACCTTGCTAGTTTGGATGCCCAACTAGCTCATCTAGAAAGGAAATTTCAGTGTGACATAAAACCTCTTGCTCCGGCCAATACTAGTGCACATAACCTACTTCTAGTTACCTCTTTATACTCTTGATATCATGCTATTCCTTTTAGAAAGTACTTTATTTCTTCTTGTAGTCCAACATAAGGTAGTTTTAGTAGTTTCTAAGTATTAGATATTTTTAATTGACATTAGATGAGCTTAAGCTAATGGTGAACATATCTAGTTTCCCTAGTGGAAAATTGAGATTAAATTTTTCATGAAAAATGATATGTTTATCTGATGTATGCTGTAATTTTGAGGTAATACAGTCTTAATTAAAAAAAAAAATGAAAAATATCAACTTCTCATATATATATATATATATATATATTACTTGGAATAAAAACATGAGATACCCCAGAGTACTCACATTTCTTGGAAGGTAAACTTGGTAAACCTCCGACCCTAATTATGGGGCCTTTACCTAAGGGATTTCAAAAGAGTTGAGCCCATGATCAACAATAAATAGTCATGAAGATGAACCACACTTGATGGTTCAAAACGGGTCGAAAAAAATTCTCTTATTTGATTTCACCTTAATATTTTTTAGCATACAAGTTATGGATCGCAGAAGCCTAAATTCATAAACTAATAGTAATATGAAAGAACTTCACGTATGGCTCTAGACCATTTGAGCTAAACCTTGGGGATATATATATATATATATATATATATATATATATATATATATATATATATATATATATATATATATATATATATATATATATATATATTGATTATTTTAATGTTCACCGTAATTATAATACCCATGCTTGATCTGGTTGATGTAAATATATGTAGAAATGATATTTAAGTTGGTGCTATAGATACATGTGATCAATAGGAAGGTGAGATGAGGTATATTTTTGGGACCTACCATGTATATATGTTTATATATTTTTGGAGGAATATTTCCTTAGGATATATCCCTTTTGAGGGTATAAGGGCGGAGAGATTGGAATTGCAAACATGATATAAACTTTCTACATATATTAATAAAATAAAATGGTTGGCTGAAAACTAACTTTGTGGAAAAGAGTATTGGGCATTAAGTCTAGAGAAAGATGGAAACAATTCTAATGTGATAGTTTCTGATGAAAATAAAATAAATCCCAAGTGGATTTGGAGGGAGCCACATGGAAAGACAAAGCCATTCATATATAAAGTGAGTGTTTTACTTCTGAAGGAGTTATTTCAATGGATTATTTAGTTATGGATTTTTTTGAGGTTGTTAGTTAGTCAGTGAGCCGCACTCTTCGACTTTATAACTAACTGAGTCATGGTTATTCAGTTAATCAGGCCATAGAGGATGCATCTTGGTGAGGTCCCCGGTGGCTGTAGTTTATGGATTTGGAATCCATGGAGTTTTGGTGTAACTTGGTGTTAGTGACAAGGGGTAGACTGCTTCTAAATCCTGAAAGCTCATTTTTCTGAAATCGATCAAAACTAAGTGATCCTTTTAATGCCATCCTCATGAAAACCTACAAAATTCTCATGTTGTCGAACTCCTACAAACCAAATTTTAATGCGGACATATCAAAGAAGATAAAATCATTATACATGATCTTGAAACTCAACTTGAGCCAATATAGGTCAGAAATTACATGAAAACATTCAGATTGCATTGAAATTTAGAAGGGCTTCCACTCTCTTAAAAGGGGAATTTCAAATCGTCTGTAAAATAAATAAATAGAATCTGCAAAATTTAGAGTGAACCAAGCCCATAACACACACATAAAATGCTTCTCTCTATATTAATTGCAACAAATTATCACAAATATGTATGCAATTGTAGAGCTTCTCCTCATGTAAACATTTTCATAACCTTCCAAGTGATTGGAAGCACAAATTCCAATGCACACACAGTCATTCAATGCATAGAATAAGCATAGACATAATCGGGTTTCAATATGCAACTACCACAACCAATCTGCCTCAATCCTTTGACCAACTTACACACATGAAGCATTCAACTCAAATATGACCTTCAACCAAAGTTATGCAATATTGAACAAAAAATGCACTAGAGTCATGGAGAATATGAATCAACGCACAAAGAATAAACCATGGAGCTCAGTAATCGATTACATGCATAATCAAGCATTCAGGCATAATGAAGGAAGACACAATTGAATGTTTAGGTAGTGTACAAACTACTCATGGATTCATTTCGAGATCACCTAGAATTTCCTCTATGCAATATCATAGGTGTATTTTCACTCTACAAAAATCCTTTGTGAATGAATTTAGAGGACTCACTTCTTCTATCTCATGTGGCGATTAAATCAGATAAGGGTTAGAAGAGATAATAGTGAGAAAGATTCTATTAAAAATATGGCTGAAGTTATCATCATAGAAGCTTTATGCATATATTGGGAGTACTCAACACACATTACACTAATACGTGGAGATTAAACATACACAGTCAGTGGTCACAACAACAAAAATTTTCCATTGTAATGAATAACACAGTGATTAAATTACACCAGAGACAATTTCAACATTTTGGATTCACTATTCAAACTAGGAGGGTTTGCACACTAACAATGTCATGGTCTCTACCTATCATAGTCCACAACAGCAAGTACAAAACTCAAGATGTAGTGTTACTCTAGTACCGTACAACCTTTCTAAATTAACAAGGGTGGGTCTGAGTAGCAGAGTGGATGGAAGAAATGAAGCTAATAGCCTTTGGTAAGGAGGCAGAGCTAGCAGGCTCTAAAAGCACCTAGGTCTGGCTAGCTCTGATACCATGTTAAACACAACCATGGCGAAGACAAGAGTGTGAAATATAAGAATTGAATGCATATATTATTTACATGATATATATTTATAATACATTGGAGTGACTCTTGGATTCATATTGTAAGGTCTCTTGGACTCCCTTTGACTATTCAATTTCCTCACTATAGCAATTAGTGGATTAGGTGTCTAACACATTAAAATCACAAGTTTGATAGGTGACATGCTCAAAAAACCATAACTCATTTAATATGACACTTGTTCATAAGATATATTTTACAATCAATCAGTTGAATTGAAAGGGAAAAAATATATATATCTACTTTAGAGATAAATAACAACCTTTAATTTGAGAATCATACTAAACTTATTCTAAAATATTCAGTTGAGGTTAAATCCCAACCAATCACATAATAAATATTGATAATTAAATTAAACTTTTGGAAGCCCTATTCCAAAATAGACATGCCTATCAACATAATAAAATATTTCAATATCCATGTTAATTAATATGCTTCAATATTAACTTATTATATATAAGCATTTTAATGTTTGTCCATATTTACTAGTCATTTAATTTATATGGTTGTGCTAGTATATTTCAATATCAACTTCGTATATGCCCTCGATTGAGGTGTTGTTTGATCGGACATTGGAGGTCTAGGAGAGACCCCTATCCAACCAATTCCAAAAGAATTTGGGTAAGGGGGGGGGGGGGGGGGGGGGGGTGGTGGGGGCGGGAGCAATTACCGTGATTAACCATCACTAGGAAACACACATGCAAACTGCACACATTTTAACATTTCATTGTCAAGACTTCCTTCATTCAATTATTTTGTGAGGGGATCTCTCACTCCCTAGATTTAATAGTATTCTTGGTCTTTTCCCTTTCCATAGGTGGATAAATCCCTTAGGATTTTAATAGAGGAAGGTCTGTGTACAGTAGAAAATTCTCAAAGTCATGACATAATTCACGGGCTATTAACTAGGCATGGACATTGGCCTTCTGTGATGGGCTAGAATTAACCTACATATGCATGTATGATATAATGGTCTCTAGATCTGGAGGTTTGTGACATAGAATTTATTAGATGAGTAATGGTTAGGAATAAGGCCTTGGGAAGAAAGATATCTTAAACTATGGGAATTCACTGGTTGCAATGGAGCTAGCAGAAGTAAGATTTCATGATGTTCGTATTCCTTTAGAGCACATAAATTAAATGTTCTCGATTTTGTGGGAAGGAAAATTCGAAGTATTATCTTATCCCTCTGGTTCATTAATTTTATTATATTCTTCTTTTTTTCTCGCTGATGAATTCTTATTTACCTACTTTTGAATTCAATTGTGTCAATTCATGGCTGAAATTTTAGTGTTTCTCAACACATTTTATGCGTTACCGAAATAATTTCATTTATTAGATTATTTTATTTTCTCTTATTTTTATATTGGCCTTGCCTGCAATATTTTCATAAAATCCCTTGGTGTTGGCATCTTATGGGTTTCCTTAGTCTTATTCCCCCAAGTGTTGGATTGTTGTGATTATGTTAACTAGTCTGCATATTTCCTTTCTGGTGCATTATTTCCTAACAATAAATGTGCCAACATCAAATGTATGGAGGTAGAAGACCTCAAGATAGGCCTTGTGCCCAAGCCCATGCCCAAGAATCAACATATGTCTTCCATTTTGCTACACTCCATGAAATTCATGAAGAACCCTATTAACTTTAAGTGCTCACAACGAATGATTGACAAGTCTATTCAAATTCAAAAATATCAGAGGAGGTATCTAATTGGGTTCCTGACCTTGGTCATACCATAGGAAGAAGAAGTCAATACTTGAACTACATTACCCTCCATTAGCATATGTAAACTATTATAGGTAGGGTCTTGAAGGAAAATTATAAATACCGCAATCGTACCATGTTCTCCTTGAACGAAATCAAGTGAGTGAAATGATATTAATGCTCTTATCTTCCTAGTTTGAATGCCCAACTAGCTCATCTAGAAATCCACTTTCAGTGTGACATAAAACCTCGTGCTCCAGCTAATACCAGTGCACATAACCTATTTCTAGTTACCTATTTAGACTCTTGATATCATGTTATGCCTTCTAATAACTATTTTATTTCTTCTTGTAGTCCAACATATGGTAGTTTTAGTAGTTTCTAAGTATTATATATTTTTAATTGACATTACTTGAACTTCAGTTAATGGTAAACATATATGGCTTCCCTACTGGAAAATTGAGAATGAATTTTCCATGAACAATGATATTTTTATATGATGTATGTTGAAATTTCGAGG
The DNA here is from genome assembly GCA_031772625.1 of Pinus tabuliformis. NCBI lineage: Eukaryota > Viridiplantae > Streptophyta > Pinopsida > Pinales > Pinaceae > Pinus > Pinus tabuliformis. The sequence goes on along the minus strand of CM062804.1, from coordinate 160,668,735 downwards.
TAATACAATCTTAATTCAGAAAAAATGAAAAATATCAACTTCTCATATATCTATGTGTGTGTGTGTGTGTGTGTGTGTGTGTGTGTGTGTTTTACTTGGAATAAAAACACGAGATACCCTAAAGTACTGACATTTCTTGGAAGGTAAACTTGGTAAACTATCAGCCATGATTATGGAGCCTTTCCCTAAAGGATTTCAAGATAGTTGAACCCATCATCAGTAATAAATAGCCTTGAAGATGAACCACACTTCATGGTTCGAAACATGTCGACAAAATTTTTCTCTTATGTGATTTCACTGAAATATTTCTTAGCATATAAGTTATGGAACGCAGAAGCCTAAATTTAGAAACTAGTGCTAATACCAAAGAACTTCACATCTAGCTCTAGACCACTTGAGATAACCCTTGGGGATATATATATAGATATATATATATATATAAAGAGAGTGATTATCTTAATGTTCACCATAATTGTAATACCCATGCTTGATATGGTTGATGTACATATATGTACAAATGACATTTACGCTGGTGAGGTAGTTATGTGATCAATAAGTAGGTGAGATGAGGTATATTTTTGGGACCTACCAGGTATATAGTTTTATATATATATTTGGGGAATATCTCCCTAGGATATATCTCTTTAGAGGTTGTAAGGACAGAGAGATTGGAATTGTAAGCATGATATAAAATTTGTACATATATTAACAAAATAAAATGGTTGGCGACAAAATAACTCGGTGGAAAATAGTATGGGGGATGTTCAACTCCAAGGAAAGATGAAAACAATTCTAGTGTGATAATCTTTTATGAAAACGAACTAGATCCCAAGTGGAATTGGAGGGTTCAACATGGAAAGACAAAGCCATTCATACATAAAGTGAGTGTTTTACTTGTGAAGGAATTATTTCAATGGATTATTCAGTTATGGACTTTTCTTAGGTTGTTAGTTAGTCAGTGAGACCTATGCTTGGAATATATAACTAACTGAGGCATGGTTATTCAGTTAATCATGTGATAAAGGATGCATCTTGGTGAGGGACTTGGCGGCTCTAGTTTATGGCTTTGGATGCCATGGAGTTTTGGTGTAACTTGGTGTTGGTGACCAAGTAATGAGCCCCATGCTTGGGCTTTGTAACTGATTGGGAGTTGTTTCAGTGTTTGCTAAAAGGGTACCTAGAATCTTCCGAGAGCAATATGGACCCCCGGAAGCCACAAGGTGGAGACCAACCCTAGGTCGTTGTAAGGCACCTTGGAAGGTGGGCACCGTTATGAGAATATTTGGTGTAAAGAAGGCTTTCTCCTATTGGGCATAGGCTAGGGCGGTGAAGCCTGATCTTGTGGTTAGACATTGGGACTGTTGGGGTTGGTACGTTGGTCAATGTTTATTTTAATACTTAGTGTACATAGTGTTGCCTATGGAGTTGAGGCCCCAGCTCCGAGTGAACCATAGTTGAATGATTATGAACTATGTGCTCTACTTCTAGGTGGAACATGGAAGGTCTGCAAATAGTTAGTGTTATGTTCAGATAAGTTTTCACTTTGAAATTTATTGTCTTTTTGTGTCATATGTTCAATTTATATGGTACTTTTCTGTAAACCCTAGTTAGGGTTTGGTATCTATGTGTGTTGATTCTATTGTGCATAATTTATCTCATGTATATAATTTCTAGCTAAACATGTTATTGAATGACTAATTATTGCATGGTATATAATGACCAGGTATTGAAGGATTTTTGAAAGTTAATATGCATTTTTAATTTAATAAATTAACATGTATAGGTGCATTCACCATGGAAGAATTGGTACAACTAAATTAATAGATACATAAGATATTAAATTATTAAAGAGGACCAGCCTTAGGTTGGTGTGGTCATACGGGCTCTGGAAATGAGCCAGGATTTTGGAAACTACCAGGGTTTATATTCTTCTGCTGAAAATTTGTTAGTACCCAAGCATTGATTGTTCATAGTGTTTCCCAACATGCGGTTGGGGGTATTACAGAGTGGTATCAAAGCACAATTTGCAACATTGGGATTGCATGGGCCAAGAAAAAAACCCTTACAGGGAAAATTTGTAGATTTCTTGTAAAACTTTTAATAAAATTCATAAGAATTGGAAATGGTTAAATTTATAAAATTGAAGCGCGATCCCTATGAAAGGGACCTAAATGAGCTTGAGGGATGTCACATGCCTATAAATTGGAGGTTAATAAGTGAAATTTAACAAGAGAGGATAAATTCTTGCAATGGTAGCATACAAAGGTGATGAGAAAACTTCTTGTTAGTTTACGGGAAAATATCATTACAAATTTTGGTTATAGGTGTTAAATTTCTATTACTATTGCTATGGATATCTCTGTCAATTTATGAAAAGAAAATCCCCATCCATTTTAATGAAAATTGTTGTTGGAAGATAGGGTTCTAAGGAGGTGGAACCATTCAAAATAAATCTATCAAAAGATGTGGAGGTAATCACTGTTAGTTCACAGAGAAATCTCTATCAGGAGGTAGGGTTCCATGAAACATGAATTATCATTAAAAAGACTCTTGTTACTATCAATTTGGGTTGTTGATTGGAAATAATCTAGGATGTATATCTCATCAGGACCGAAGGGTGCTATTAAATACATTGTAAGTTACGATCTGATTCCAGATCTGAGTTAGTGATCATATATTCAAAGTGTGTCATTGGATCCCATCAGGCATGGGAGGCTAAGTTAACCGTTGACCAATTTGAAGCTTGATGCTAGATCAAAGAAAATGACTAGGATAAATCTAGACCATCAAATCTCATTGGGCATGTAAGGCAAATTTAAGTTCCAAGTAGATTTGATCCTGATAGATAATCATGGTCATCGATATCACTTAATCAGGACCGTTCGAACCCAGTGGGCACTAGTGATGAGGGTAATAGATGTGTTGGTTATAGCTTGATTTTAAATTTCTTCCATCTAATAAACTAAATCCGAATGAGTGAAGCTTGACTAAAGTGACATGTTGTAGCCAAATTTTCTTCAACGCTCAAATTCACATTTGAGCTTAATCATGTGGTAGAATGCTAGATGTATGTTCTTTGCTATAATTTTTAGGAAAATACAATAGGAATTTTTGTTGTGCTAGCAAGAGGAGTTGGTTAAATATCCTGTACCACTACATTTTCTTCTAAACTCAGTTCATCCCTACTGTAGGGAGTTGGTTAAAAACCATATACCACTATAGTTTCTTGTACAACTGAGTGTTGTTGTAATGCCGTTATCTTCTAAATTTTTCCCATATAGTGTTGTTGCTCCAAAGAGGATTCTTTTTCAACACATGTTCCAAACTATAGGGAACAACTTCTTAAATTCTTCATATGATTTGGGAATTATAGATGCTAATACATTTCTTTTTGTATTGAAAAATGCATCTATGTTATCTAAGTTTGAGGTTAATAAACTCGCTGGGACTACAAAACATTAGCCTTTTCTAATTTCAGTAAGGAACTAGTGGTTACAGTGGCTGGCCCCATTGATGGTAAATTTATAGGGATGACAATGGATCCAACCTATCAATAATAATGAGGGAAATGGCTAGCTACAATACGATTCTTTATAGAATAGAAGTTTTTCTTCCCTTATGATGGGAAGGATGGTTGGCATAAGGGGTTTTATACATCACCTTAGGAGGGGGTTCTTTCTCCTTTGAAATGTAAATTCATAACTTTCATGATTTATAATTTACCTGTAGAGAATTGAAACAAATATTGGGCTGAAGTTTTCAGGTAATAGAAATGTCAGTATCTTAATGTGGTCTTAGGATCTAGAGATTTTTATGAGGGATGATTTACATCATAGTGGATTTCTTCGTGGTATGGTAGAGTGTGAAAATGATACTAGTTTGAATTGTGTTGGAGCATTCTACAGGCATATTCGCGATTCTAGTATTGATATGAAGATTCTAGATTGGTTGAGGGAAAATAATTTTGAGAAGGAAGGATTGTAATGTCCCTTTCCAAATGATTACTTATGGTTGAATCGCCTGAATATCATACTTTCAAAAAAGATGAACTCTAGCTAGCCATAGTTGCATGATATAAGTTACAAACCATTAGTCCAATTCTCCTTGTCTTACATCAAAAATAAGAGTATTACCATCATCCTATACCCTTGCAGCAGCTAAGTTGCTCCCCTAAACATCATTTCCCTCATATGGTCTTCTATAAACAATCTCTCCACTATTGCAGGACTGGAGCTTGTTTCATCTTGAGCTTGTTGATTTGTTGAAAATGAAGCACTAAATATCCCTGCAAGAGAGACATTGAAGTTCCTGCTTATCCCTTTAGCACTACCATTAACATTAATTTCTTCGTGGGAAGGAAATATAACAACACCACCACCACTAGAAGCTTGTCATTGATTTGGGGAAATACTGCTAGTATCGACCATCGTATTTCCAGAGCTCATTTCAGGCTTGAAAGATTCATTATTAATATTATTTGATGTTCCCAAAATACCCCTGAAGAAAACCCATCAATATTTCCACCTTTCCCATCTAATGTGCCATGAGAATTCTGAATGCAAGGAGAGATTTTCCCACAGGAGTGAGCCTACTCATACTCCACGTCATCTGTGGGCATCTCATATCAACAAATTGGCCAAGAATTATGTTGTTCAGGCCATGGAAGAATGCTAACATAATCGTACATGTGTTTACAAGGCATCTATCTTACTTCAGTTCCCACTTCAAATTCATCCTTGCATACTGCACACTGTGTAGAATTTGTAACAAAAAGGTCTTCGGTAATTTTAATGTTGGGCAATGTTCCTATGGAATATTTGTAGTCAAGAGGTGTACCATACCTATTGGGGTCATTTTATGCCAGTTTATGAATAATTTTATCCAAACCAAACCCAAGGAAATAATCCCCAAATTTATTAGGTAATCTAGTTGATCGTGCCCCGGTGTTGTCATCAACAAAAAATTCCACATCTCTCCCACCCCAACCCATCAAATTTTACATCATTTCACCATGAGTAAACATCATAATATTTAATCCACCAGGATCTATCCAAATTCATACCCTTCCTCCTCTCCCTCTTTTCTCCTCATCATTAGTATTATTATTGTTGTTGTTATCATCATCGTTCCCATGTTGGAAGAAAGTAGCAAGGGATTCCATCATTTTGGTTATGCCATGATCAGCTATAAGAGTTTTAGAATGATCCCCATTCAGAACTCATCCAGCTTTCCATGGCTGGAATCGCAGCCCCCCTTACTCCTACACCTCACCTTTTCCAGGTGTATATGGGTGGTACCCAACATTTAGTGTTGGTCTTTCTGTTTCCTTGATAAAGCCTCCATTGAAATAGGTGATCTGGATTTTTGGGGGAGACCCCAAAGGTTTGAAAGATTGAAATGGATCTTATGGGGGAGGCCCCCAAGATCTGGAGAATTGCAATGCTAGAAATAAAATGACAAAACACAGTAAATAAAACCACAAAGAAACTTTTTATTAAATCCAATAATAACTATAAAGGCTACATTGTGGCGAACCATCTGTCCTTTTACAAAATGAAACTTGTTACTTATAGTATTTTTCAGTTACAATTCCACGGGTCAATTCCATGGGTGAATGAATACCATGGGTGGATGTCACAATACCACGGGTCAATTCCATGGGTGAATGAATACCATGGGTGGATGTCACAATACCATGGATTAATTTCATGGGTGGAAGAATACCATGCGTGGATGTCACAATACCATGGGCCAATTTCATGGGTGAATGGATACCATGGGTGGATGCAACAATACCATGGGAAAATACCATGTGTGGATGTCACTTACAATACCATGGGTGGATAAATAGCATGAGCGGATGCCACTTACAATACCATGGGGAAATTCCATAGGTGGGTGAATAACATGGGTGGATGAATACCATCGGTTGATGCCATTTTCCATTTGGATCATTTCTCCCTCCTTAAGAAGCAATGGTCCCTATTGCATGAAGTTCCCTCCTGCGAAGCCTTTGTTGAATACGAGGAGACACTAAAGCGAAGGGTTTTATGTGGTTAACCCATAACCATGATGAATGAAGATATAAGGATAGAGATACCCTGTAATGCTTGTGACCAACTGTGATACTGACAGTGTAAAGCCTAGCAAATGGAATTTGATGAATTGTGGGTTTGTGGATGACCCATAACCATGATGAACGAAGATCCGAGGATAGAGATACCCTATAATCCTTGTGACCAACTGTGATATTGACAGTGTGCAGCCTAGCAAATGGAATTTGATGAAGTGTGGGTTTGTGGATGACCCATAACGATGACAAATGATGATCCGAGGATAGAGATACCCTGTAATGCTTATGACCAACTATGATACTAACAGTGTGCGACCTAGCAAATGGACTTCGATGATAAGGATTTTGTTCAGTTGACCCATAATCATGATGTTGGTTGTTGATGAAGTAGCAGGTGCCTACATAACCTGGGGTGGGAGGACACGTCTCCAAATAACCCAAGCCAAATGTTGCTATGCTGAAACTGATGAATGTGAAGCAAGTGCCTACAAAAGTGGGGTGGGAGGGCACATCTCCAACGAGAACCCGCTCCTAATGTTGCTCCAGAATTAAAATGGACATAACTCGGTCAATATAACTCATAATATTTATTATAACTTGTTTCTGGAAGTAGAAGGACCATTTTGCATCTTCTCGTGTGTTGGAAATCCTTATCTAGACACCCTAGAATCTCTGATTCGCATTGCAATTTTTTTCACCATCACAAAAGTTCTGAAAAAATAATTGATTTTAAATTAGTGATATCTCCCACATCCAAACTCTGATTCGACCCATTTTTTTTGAAATTGGGTGATTTTTAAAGAAGAGCTTAGATCTATAATCCTTTTTCTGAAATTCTGCACAAAAAACTTTAAAAAATGATAGGAGAGTCGTCGTCCACCAGTTGTCATCAGAAAAAAATTCTACAACATAGCTGATTTTAAATCAACGATATATCCCTCATCCAGAATCCGATTTGGCCAATTTTTTTTTGAACTTTGGTATTTTTTCGCAAGGAATCCAGATTTGTTGTTTGTTTCTGTAAATATTGTACCAAATGTTTCATATCTGATCTGCAAACTCGCCACCCAAAAAACAATTCCTACATAAAAATGAAAAAAAAAATTATCCTGCTTGGCCCAAGAAAGTTCTTTATGGAGGTCACAGAACGTGCCTGAAGTTTGTTGAAGATTGCTGCAAAAATTTGAAACTGAAATATGGATGAAACCTTCAATCCCATGGAATCGTAACCTGCTCTAATACCACTGATCTAGATCTTGGGGGGAGGCACCCAAGATCTAAAAGATTGAAATGGATCTTGTGGGGGAGGCCACCAAGATCTGAAGAATTGTAATGCTAGAAAGAAAATGACAGAACACACAGTAAATAAAACCAAAAAGAAACTTTTTATTAAAACCAATAATAACTATAAAGGCTAAATTATGGCGGATCATCTTTCCTTTTACAAAATTATACTTGTTACTTATATTATTTTTCAGTTACAATCCCACGGGTCAATTCCATGGGTGAATGAATACCATGGGTGGATGTCACAATACCATGGGTCAATTCCATGGATGAATGAATACCATGGATGGATGTCATAGTACCATGGGTGAATGAATACCATGGGTGGATGTCGCTTACAATACCATCAATGGATAAATACCATGGGTGGATAAATACCATGAGTGGATTCCACTTAAAATACCATGGGTAAATTCCATGGGTGGATGAATAACATGGGTGTATGAATACCATGGGTGGATGTCACAATACCATCTGTCAATTCCATGGGTGAATGAATACCATGGTGGATGTCACAATACCATGGGAAAATACCATGGGTGGATAAATACAATGAGTGGATGCCACTTACAATACCATGGGTAAATTCCATGGGTGGATGAATACCATGGATTGATGCCATTTTCCATTTGGATCAATGGGGGAAAATGAGGCCCTCCTCCCGCGCATCAATTTTGATACTCCTTTGGCACTGATGACACCAGTAACTCTTCCCTTCTCTTCTGGATGATATCCTTATTTGTATCCCACCGAATTCCTCCCTTCCTCCTCCCCGTGTTGCTGCTCAGATCATGCAATCTAATAACATCTGCCTATTGGTGACAGCCATCATCGTAACTCTAGCAAAATGATACACATCAAAATTGTTTATTTAGTCCATTGAAAATGGATTCAATGCACCTTGATACCTCGAATCTCATTTATGATTGTATCTATTCCCGTGTGATATGCTTCCTAAGAATCATAACCATTACTTGGCTTTCCACCTAAATGCATCGCTGCTCAGCTTTAATAACTCACAATAATAATAATACATATTCCTTTCTTTATTCCTTTTACAAGTACATTACACGATAACTCAAATACATGAAATGAATACTGAACCTAGTTACATTTTCCAACATCGTGGTGTCTGCCCACATACTGTAGTTTTCTTCACATGAAAGTTTTTTTGTCAAAGAAATTAACACACCATGGATAAGGGATGATGACATTTGCAAACAAATTTCACAAGTTCAAGCTTGTCAGTTGAACTCAACACCAATTTAACTCTGCTTTGGTAGTTAAAGGTTAGATTTCTACGAAGACATAACTTATTAAACCATAGCAAACTATAATAAGAAAAAAATCAATCAAAAGAATATATAACACACTAATGTTGGGTATTATATACCCTACAAGCGCTTTGCTTAACTTAATTTGGATTATATTGATAAAAATTATTTCCTGAGCATGCCCAGCTATCTCGATCTCATCCTTATCTCTCTAACACAGATCTTATTTGGTCTCCAATCTCATAGATTCCAAAGATATTATTTCTCTAATACAGTTTTTGGAGATAAAGTTAGCAGCTCACGAAACAGTTTGATGCTTAATTGCGTAAAAATAACCCATAAAGGAACTAGAATAAGAAAGATGAGTGGAAAACCACATTATTTATTTGTGTCGGGTGATTATTTGTTTATCAATTTTCTCAACAGATGAAAATTTTTAAAAAAATTCTCATATTTCAATAAGAATCATCATTTCTAGATACACATGACCTTTGAAGGAGATTTGGCATTTTTGTCCTCGGTGAAACCCACTAGCAGAGACTCCAATTACAATCCTCTAGAGGAGACTCACATAACATTACATATTTTCTCTAATTTATAGAAGTTAAGAGTTTCCTCACTTTTGAGTCAAGTATATTTCTCATCAACTCTTTGTTGATGACACAATTCTACTTCGACAAAATCTGCAAACAAATGCTAAATGTTGTCATTATAAAAGTAGGATGTAGTCGGTTAATAAAAAAATGCCACTATCTATGCCTGAAATCATCTCCATTGCTAGGAGAGAGCCTTGAAAATCTGGGATATTCATTTAAAGAAGGCTTCGGGAGCTTTCAAATCTCTAGGAATTCCTATCCGAAAAAAAAAAGTAAAAAGAAATGGGAAATGATAGGAGAGAGAAAAATAATCTAGGACTCAACCTTTACAAAAGAGATGGATATAACAGGAAAGGATGCTCCATATCTTGAATGAATATTTCAGTGCATGCCTTATCTTCTATTGTGGAATCCTTGTCCGTCTAAACATGTTCTTCAAGAGATAAAAAAGTTTATCAGAGAAGATGTCCCTAATAAACTGGTGTAGAATTTAACAGGAGGAAATAGTAATTCATCATTTAAAAACAACTAAGAATGTTTCGGAGTATAATGGACCATTCAATATGAAATTGCACATGAGGGTAAAGGTTTGTGTTCTATTGGAGTTGAGGTTAGGAAGAAGGTACTTGAAAGCCTGAGTTCCCGAAACAACACAAGTTGTGTTGAAGTGTAGTTCCATATAAGATATTTCATACACATAGTATAATTCTAAGAGAGTCATTGGAAACTAAATTTTGTAGAAGAACGCTTACCTGAACAGATATTTATGCTAAAGGCTTGGAGTTCAACTATTCATATGATGAGATTCCATCTTGCTACATTCCTATAAAATATCTATTTTCGTTTTTTCTAATTGATATTGACAAATGGTCTTAAGAAAGTAATTCATATTCCATAAAATAATTATAGAGATGATTGAACGAGGTCACAAGAAGTCATAGTTCATTCCATTGATCAAAAGAACAACTTCTGAAGGAGGCATGGAAAATTTTGATGATTAGAATTGGTGTGTGGGATCATTTAAGTAGCAGAGGTTCTTACATTCAATTTCTGATATTGGAAATTTTAACCAAACTAGATTCTAAACTAAAATCAAAGAATTATCACCATTTTGTTGCTATCATTTTCTATTGTCATTTCTCATGACTGAATTATATTGCCACATTCAGAACAATATTTTGTTTTGATTTTAGTTCTTTGTGCTTCAATTTTTTTCAAATAAAGCTGCATTAATCTAATGACATGTAAAATTTGCCTAAAATTCACCTTAAAATCCCTTAACAGTAGAGAATTAGCATCATTCGTTGAAAAATAACTTGATCTGTTGATCACGGTTGCAACCTATTCACTGTAGTAGTTGTATTCCCCAATATTGAAAAATAAGGTGACAAATAAATTGCCCAAGCTGTAAATAAATTTTCAGTGTGGGAACAAGAAAATATCTGAACTAGTCCTTAATTCATGCTTTACATGGAATTGTTGAATGACCTGAAAATCATACCTTAAAAAAAGTCGAACTCTATCTAGTCATAGTTTTGTGATATAGGTTACAAAAAACCTTCAGAAATAAGAGTATCGCCATCATCCTTTGCCCTCATAGTAGCTAAGTTGTTCCCGTGAACATCATTTCCCTTGTCTGGTCTACTAGAAATAGTATCTCCATTGTTTGCAGGACCAGAGCTTGTTTCAGTTTGAGCTTGCTAAGTTGTTGAAAAGGAAGCCCTCAATGGCCCTGCAAGAGAGACCTCGAAGTTCCTATTGTCCCTCTACCAATACCATTGATATCCAACTATTCTCATCAACAATCATTTTAACAATCTATTGGGTTCTCCAGGAGATGATGATTGTGGCTCATCTGTAGCATCCATGTTGGGAGTGTTATGTCTCATTATTGATTCTTTTCAGGTCCCACCTCATCTAATTATTTTACTTTTTAATGGTGAAAACGAGAATTTATGTTGGCATCTCATGGATTTATGAAGACATGTAAATGGAAGGAAACAATCAGAGATTTTATAAATGTGGAAGAATTTGGCAGAGGAGTAGTTGATGTAGTTTGTCAATATGATCCTAGATCATGGCCTTCTTTGGCCTACACCAAGTCAGGAGTTTATGACACAATGTGCAACAAAAGATATTTTTCCTATGATCTAAAAATTGGGCTCTTAGGCTTCTTGTCTAACTTACAAGGGCCTCTCCCACTTCCAAAGCTTTAAATTTTCCCAAGTATTAATGATTAACCAATGTGGAATTAAATATGTGCTTGAAAATATGGGTGTATGCTTTTATTTGTTTTTAACTAATTATATGCTTTAAAATCTATTGTCTATGTTGTAAGTTGATGTGATTAAATTGATATATAAATGAATATACAGTAAACATTGTAGCAATAAACAATCACATAGAAACAACAATTTAATTAGGAGTTCACCCATAACTATTGGGCTATGTCTCCGTGAGCTCTAGTCAACTCAACTAGGCTCTCTGAGATTATGGTATAAGTCCTTTTTACAAGCTCTTAGCTCAACTCCTACTATTTTACATAGAAATAGTCAGTTCAAACACCATGTTATTCCCTGGCTCTTGAAGTGCTAGCTCTTGGCTCTTGGTTCTATCTCTTGGCTTTGACTCTGGCTCTTCGACTCTGGCTCTTGCTCTCACTCTTCGGCTCTGGCTTCTTTCTATCCTCTATTGGTTTACAGCTCTCTTAGCTTTTCACTTGGCTTCCAAGTGACTCCCTTGGATGTTCTTCTTGCTTCTATGCTACCTCTTTTTTCCTTAGCCTCCTACTTTAGCTTCACTTTCAGCAACAAACCCCCAACAACCAACAACAAACTCTGCAACCCCCCTTCTCTCTCTGACATTCATGGCTTTTTAAGTCAATTGGCACTATCTTTTTGTTTTCCCTTTCAGTCTCTCTATCTTCCGACCTTGGTCCGCTCAAATCCTGTCTCTGAGCATTAGCAATCATTGCTAAACGCCCTCAGGGATGGCGGCCACCTATGCTGTAACGGGAGAGTGCATCGGCGCTTGAAATCCCCCAGAAACAATCGTTCCCTATTTACACAAAGAACACTGTAAAACATGGGAAAAATCTGCCAAATCACTATTCATCGGACTTAAAAAATCCTTAATTACGCTTTATAACACTATCGAGTCCACCTGAAATCGTTTATCGCAAATCGAAATGCCTATTCCATGGCTTCCCCTTTGTATTTCAAAAATACATTAAAACGCTGAAAATCCTGCAAAATGGCCTTATGGCAGATTTGAAATATTATTCATTTTCATTTGGAAACCCTTTCAGGTCCGGTTTCATCGCATCGGCACTTCCCTTCGCTTTTCGTTTATTAAACAAAATATGCGAAAATACACATACAACTACCTTTTGACGGACTTCAAAATATATCAATTACCGCCTATAGCCCCATCGGGTCTGGCTATCACATTGCATATAAACACACACACACACACACACACATATATATATATATATATATATATATATATATATATATATATATATATAGCCCCACACTGTTGCATAGCTTCGATGCGATATTACGATGCGACTTGTTGTAATCGCATATCGTACATACCCCGGGCTGTTTAATTGCTCCACTGTAATAGCTGATTGTGATATTGCTCCATTGTAATCGTTGATTGTAATATCGCAATCGCAATAATCATATAACCTGCTCCGATATCTTCCGCCTACCACTGTCGAGTGCGATTTACCGATCGGATTTGGACAGTTGATCGGCCCGATCCGACGACTCCTATTCATTGCTCTGTTGACCGCCGATAAGCCTATTTTTCAATGTTTTCTCTATGGTTTTGCCTCCCGATAGTGTAATCCAATATATCCAAAACTTCTCCTTTTGCTATGGTTTTTGGATTTTTATAAGACTTTGAAGACTTAGAGGGTTTTTAGGACGCATTTTTAGGGGATTTTCCTCTATTTCCCAAGCAAAAAGGGCAGCTTCATTTTGTTATAACTTCTGCATCCTGAGTCAGTTTTAGCCCATTCAAGTTGTAGTAGATTCAGAATGAGACGATCTTTGTAATGGGGCTTGTTCTAGGAACTCCTTTGGACTTTCATTTTCCTCAGTGAGGAACACTTAGACTCAGGAGTCTATCCAAAATCCATTTTGGATCATGCCTTCCCACTAAAAGAACTTTTGGTCTCCAAAAGACTGATATACTGATCTGGATAGTAAATGAGAGTGACTCACCCTCTTGTTTCAGCATCCCTACACTTTCCTTTGCATAGTGCCTCTGAAACAAATTTTTTGACCACTTCCCTTCGTAGATGGGCTGGTCTTCCCGAGAAGAACTGTCTTCCTCCTTGCCTTCCTACAGAACTCCTGCTGAAATGGTTATAGAAGGTAGTTTTGAGCTTCTCTGCCTTGATCATTGATCCAAGGTGGCTCAAACCAATTTGAATTACGTCTGCTCTACAAAACATTCATTTGTACCTGTTTGACAAACTGTCAACAACAACTGTTAACAACAACAGAAATACAGACAACAACTAGATGGCCTAAACTCCTGCTTCAACAAAAGAAAAAGATTTCACATTTTGTGAACTCCTCCATGTCTTACATCTGCATACAAATGATGGACTAGATAACAAGCCCACAGAACATGCCTTTAAAAAAAATGACCCTTCAAGTCAAGCATGTAGAAAAAGACCATTAGGACTCTTTTTCAAAAGATGAAACACTTCATCACTATCTCCATCTTGGAGACCAAGTTAACTTCTCCCAAGTCAGCATTGCACCACATGCATGTCAAAGCCATCAACCCTGCAAATTAATTACACATACATGTTCAAAAAGAACGAGATCATCAACATCCCTGTGTTCATACACATCAAGCTTATGCATGCATTTCATCCTTCAACTTTCACTTAAGCACACTGTACTTTCGCAGCTGAAATGAAATATGAGGTTGCGTCAACAAAGTGAGTCTCCTACTCAACATTTTTCCAATCACCATCTTGGTATAAACCTACAACTCGCATCTCACTAGCAAAGAAATGCAAATAGATGCATCAATAGTTATGCAATCCTTAATTGGAAAAGAACTCTAACCATTTCTTACCAATCCAGTTCAAAGGTCTTTCCTTTGTCTACACATCAGCATCAACATGTGAATCATTTTGAAGCACATCATCCATGGAAAATTCATTTCCATTTCTGCCATCTTCTCTTTCCACTTTCTTCAGCTTTGGTGGAAGCATTGCTACATTCAGAGTCCAACACCTTGCAGCAAGATGCCCTTGCTTATGGCAGTAAGTGAAACACATGTGCATCCTCTTGACATTATGATTTTCCATTTCCAATGGACCTTTGGCTCTTTTCCTTTTTTCCTTCAAAAGTTTCCTCTATGTGGCCATTCTCTTCCAACATCTAGAAACATGATGGTTATCCAAACCACAAAAGGAACATGCAATTCTTTTCCCATGCTTATGTGGAAATTTACCATGCTTTGCAAAATCAAAAGGAAGATACTTAGAAACATATTTATACCTGCCTCTTTCACCTTCATTGCCTTCATGAGGAGGTGAAGAAAATGAAGAAGTGACTCCCTTTGGAACACCAACAATCTCCTCAAGGCTGTTAGAGTTTCCACAACTATCTGGTTTAAGTGTGTGCTTTTGAACACCTGCATCCTACAAGTGATGTTTCAAGCCATTGCATTCCTCCTAAACACAATATTCACATTCTGCAATGCAACTCTTTCTTGGAGTTGTTTCAATGGCCTTCATGGAAGCTTTGGAACTCTCTCCACAAGACTGTCCATAGCCAAGAACCAAATACTTAGTCCTTTCCTCAACCATTATTGGCTCAAAAATCCCTTGTGCATGCTTTCCCAAGCCCTTTCCTTCATAGCCCATCTTGGACATTAGCTTGGAACCTATGCCTCTAGTATGTTTTTCAAAAGAACCAATATAAGCATGCTTAGAAGAATTTGAAGACAAACAGGAATGGTTTACCTCTTCTTCTAGCTGATACTTGATTAAGGCTTCTTTGGCAACAAAGAGCTAGGACTCCAACTCATGCATCCTCTTCAGATTCATATTTGCAATGTGAAGTTTCCTCTCCATTTCCTACAATTTGTCAGAAAGCACCTGCTTCTCTTCCTCCATGGAGTTTAACTACTCTCTAAGTATGCTTCTCTTCCATCCATCCTCATACATTTCTCTCACTTTTCCCATCATAATGAAAAAGTCTTGCATTATGTCCTCATCAAAGAGTCTTGTGATGCAAGGGGAATTTGAAGATACAGTTGTAGAAGTTGTCATTATACCAATGAACAAAGAAATTCAAACAAGATTAACAAAGAGCTTATTTCAACAACCTTTTGTAACAAACCTCTTGTGCTTTAAGGACTTCCTTGAGGTCCTTTGGGATAGAAGAATGCTTTCAGTCGTCCTTCCTATTTTTCCTTCCTAGACTGAGCTATTACTAGCTTTCCCTTTACCTCTGCAAACTCAGAAAATAGTCAATCTACAAAACAAGCATACAATCAACCTCTTGCTATTCAAACACCTTTAAGACAAGCAGTCTTTTCTCTATCAATCAAGAATTCTGAGATAACCTTCTTTGAAGGTGAGGTTAACCAATCTTAGGCTCCAATACAACCTGATCTGAAAATGGGGCTCTTAGGCTTCTTTTCTAACTTACAAGAGCCTCTCCCACTTCCAAAGCTTTAACTTTTCCCAAGTCTTAATGATTAACAAATGAAGAATTAAATATGTGATTGAAAATATGGGTGTATCCTTGTATTTGTTTTTAAATAAGTATTTGCTTTAAAATCTATTGTCTGTGCTGTAAGTTGATGTGATTAAACTGATATATAAATGCATATATAGTAAACATTACAGTAATAAACAATCACATAGAAACAACAATTTAATTAGGTGTTCACCCACAACTCTTGGGCTACGTCTCCATGAGCTCTAGTCAACTCAACTAGGCTCTCTGGGATTATGGTGTAAGTCATTTTTACAAGCTCTTAGCTCAACTCGTGTTTTACATAGAAACAATGGGTTAAGACACCATGTTATTCCCTGGCTCTTGAAGCATTGGCTCTTGTCTCTAGCTCTTGGCTCTTGGTTCTAGCTCTTTGGCTCTGGCTCTGGCTCTGGCTCTTCATCTCTGGCTTCTTTCTGTCCTCTATCGATTTAAAACTCTCTTGGCTTTTCACTTGGCTTCCAAGTGACTCCCTTGGCTTCTCTTCTTGCTTCTGCGCTACATATTTTTTCCTTATCCTCCTACTTTAGCTTCACTTTCAGCAACAAACCCCCAACAACCAACAACAACCTCTGCAATGCCCCTTCTGTCTCTGACATTCATGGATTTTTAAGTCAATCAACGTTGTTTGTTTGTTTGCCTTTCAGGCTCTCTATCTTCCAGCCTTGGTCCGCTCATATCCCATCTCTGAGCATTAGAAATCATTGCTAATCGCCCTCAGGGATGGCAGCCACCTATGCTGTAACAGGAGAGTGCATCAGCACTTGAAATCGCCTAGAAACAGTCGTTCCCTGTTTACACAGAGAACACTGTAAAACACGGGAAAAATCCACCAAATCACTGTTCATTAGACTTCAAAAGTCTCCTTAATTCTGCTTTACAACAATATCAGGTCTTCCTGAAATTGTTTATCGCAAGTCATAATGCCCATTCCATGGCTTCCCCTTTGTATTTCAAAAATACATTAAAACGCTGAAAATCCCACAAAATTTCCTTATGGCGGATTTGAAATATTATTCATTTGCATCTGGAAACCCTTTTGGGTCTAGTTTCATCGCATCGATGCTTCCCTTCGCTTTTCATTTATTAAAATGAAATATGCAAAAATGCACATAAAACTGCCTTTTGACAGACTTCAAAATATATCAATTACCGCCTATAGCCCCGTTGGGTGCAACTATTGCATTGCATATATATATATATATCTATAAACCCACACCATTGCATAGCTCTGGTGCGATATTGTGATGCGACTTGTGTCAATCGCATATCACACATGCCCAGGGTTGTTTAATGTGCACTCCACTGTAATCGTCGATTGCGATATCGCTCCGTTGTAATCGCCAATTGCGATATCGCGATTGCAATAATCATATAACATGTTCGATGTCATTTGCCTGCCACCACCGAGTGCGATTTTCCGATCGGATCTGGACTGTTGATCGGCCAGATCCCACGACTCTTGTTCATTGCTCCGTTGACCACCGATAAGCCTGTTTTTCAATGTTTTCTCTATGGTTTTGCCTCCCTATAGTGTAATCCAATATATCCAAAACTTCTCCTTTTGCGATGGTTTTTTGATTTTTAGAAGACTTTGAAGACTTAGAGGGTTTTTAGGACCCATTCTTAGGGGATTTGCCTCTTTTTCCCAAGGAAAAAGGGCAGCTTCATTTTGTTATAACTTCTGCATCCTGAGTCAGTTTTTGCCCATTCAAGTTGCGTAGATGCAGAATGAGACGATCTCTACAATGGGGCTAGTTCTAGGAACTTCCTTGGACTTTCATTTTCCTTCAGTGAGGAACACTTAGACTCAGGAGTTTATCCAAAATCCATTTTGGATCATCCTATGATTACTGGAGATACAAATTATCAAATATTTGTTGAGGACTATGGGGATATCCCAAGATTAGACATTATATTCATCATTGGAGACTATTTCTATCACACTCAATATGACAAACCAGATAAAGTTTTGGCTAGAATAATATAGGTTCAAGAGGAGAACTTAATCAAATTATTGAAAGCACTTTCAAGTTCCTTCTCATTAAGAAATGCTTAGGAAAGAGTTGATCTCATGGTCACAGTAAATAGCGCCCAAGAGGATCGGCCAATTTTATTCATTTTTCATGGTTTATGGTTATTTATTCAAATTAAATAGCCATGATATTACATGCTTTGCGTGTGACCTTTATTCTTCTTGCTCTTGTATTTTGCATGTCTTCCAAATTCATGTGCCTCTCCTCACTCACAGTTGTTTGGTGTATCTTTAAAGGTATGGTGTTGCATGTAGTGGGGCAAATTTTAACAGTAATTGTGCTTGTTGGGTTTGCTTTCTTGATATTTCTAGTGCTAAATTTAGCTATCAACTGGTATGCACATTCTTGCCAGGCAATGCTTATGTTTGTTCCATGTACTGTTGTTGGCTTATTATTTCCAAAGGAAATTTGGATAGACTCATTAGCTAAAAAAATGCCTAACATTGATAAGGATTCTAAAAAGGAATGTGTGAGCCACTAGGGAGCAGTAACCTTTTATGCTACAATTACTTTTCTACTTGTATACTGGACTTGGTGGAAGCATCTTGGCATTTGGTGGAAAGTAATTTTTATTTTCATGTGGAAAGTTTTCACTATCTCTGGAAAATTCTTTGGCCAACATTTGTTTAGGTCACTCGTTGATTACATTATTCCATTCTTTTTTCCTATTACATTTTCCCTCTAATTTGGTGGAGTTTGTTTCTAATTTCTGATTGAAAGTATGGGAATGTTCGGTTCTATCCCAGAACCCTATGGATATCTTGTCTTAGCTATTATTGTTGGTTGTGTGACTAGAATTCTTGTTGGGTGGTGTGTTGGTCTATTGATCCCCAATGTGGGGAGTTCGTTATGAAATCCTATAGCACTACAGTTTCTTGTACACTTAGTTGATCCCTACAGTGGGGATTTGGTTAAAAATCCTATACCACTATAGTTTCTTGTACAACTTAGTGTTGTTGTAATGCCATTATCTTCTCAATTTTTCCCATATAATGTTGTTGCTCCAAAGAGGCTTGTTTTTCAACAAATGTTCCAAACTACAGGGAACAACTTCTTACATTCTTCATATGCTTTTGGAGATATAGATGCTAATGCATTGCTTTATGTATTGAAAAATACACCTATGCTATATGATTTTGAGGAGAATAAACTTGGTGGTACTACAAAAATATTAGCCTTTCCTAATATCAGTGAGGAACTAGTGGTTATAATTGGTGGCCCCATTGATGGTAAAGTTATAGGGTCGTCAATGGATGCAATCTATCGATAACACCTAGGGAAATGGCTAGCTACAATATATAATTTCTATAACATAAGTTTGGTTGCCCTTAGGATGGGAAGGATGGTTGACATAAGGGATTTTATACATCACGTTAGGTGGGGGTGTTTTTTCCTTGGAAATGTGAATTCATAACTTGAAAGATTTATAATTTACTTCTGCAAGGTGGGTACAATATTAGGTTGCAAAGAAATGAAACAAATATTGGGTTGAAGATTTCAGGTAATAGGAATTTTAGTATCCCAATGTGGCCTTGGGATCCATGGATTTTTATGAGGGATGGTTTACATCATAATGGATTGCTTCACCCTATGGCAGAGTGTGACAATGATGCTAGGTCCAATTGTGTTGGAGCATTCTATAGGAATATTTGAGATTCCGGTATTGATATGTAGGTTCTGGATTTCTTGAAGGAAAATAATCTTGAGAATGGAGGAGTGTAATGTCCCTTTCCAAATGATCACTTATGGTTGAATGACCTGAAAATCATACATTTAAAAAAGTTGAACTCTAGTTAGCCGCAGTTTCGTGATATAAGTTACAAACCATCAGTACAAGTCTCCCTCTCTTGCTTCAGACATAAGAGTATCAACATCATCCTCTTCCCTCAAAGTAGTTAATTTGTTCCCTTGAACATCATTTCCCTCATCTGGTCTGCTTGAAATAGTCACTCCATTATTTGTAGGACTAGAGCTTGTTTCAGCTTGAGCTTGCTGAGTTGTTGAAAAGGAAGCCCTAAATGACCCTGCAAGAGAGACCTTGAAGTTCTTTCTTATCCCTCTACCACTACCATTGACATTAGCTACTTCGTGGGCTGGAAATATAACAGTAACACCACCACCAAAATCTTCTCATTGATGTGGGGAAATACTACTAGTACCGACCATGGTATTTCTAGAGCTCATTACAGGCCTGAAAGATACATTATTACTGTATATTTGATGTTCCCAAAATACCCTATGAATAAAACCCATCAAGATTTCCACCTTGCCCATCCGATGTGCCACAAAATTTCTAATCCCATGGAGATCTTTGCCCACGAGAGCGAGTCTACTCATACTGCACGTCATATGTGGGCATCTCATATCGACAAACTAGACAAGAATTATGTTGTTCAAGCCACAGAAGAATGAAAACATAATGGTACATGTGCTTAAAGGGTTTTTGTCTTAATTTGGTGCCCACACCAAATTCATCCTTCCATATTGCACACTGTGTAGAATCGATAAGAAGAAAGTCTTGGGTAATTTTAATGGTGAGAATTGTTTCTATGGAAGATTTGGAGGCGGGAAGGCATTATAATATAATTATAATTTTTTTTTGAAATTTAAATAAATTTTAATTTTTAATATATTATCATCTCATGATAATATATTTTAAATTAGATTTGATATGATAATGTACTATAGGATAAATTGGATTAGAGTTAATGTATTTTTGTAGAAAACAATATTGATTATGTAAAATATGTATAAATTTTACTTCCAAATATTAATGGTGATTTTTCTTTAACTATAAGCCAATAGGAGATTCAAGTATTTAAAAGAAATGCAAATTTTTTAAAGAAATTCTGTAAAATCTTTTTAACATAAATAATGTATTTTTAGTATCTTTTAATAAAAAAAATTATGATAATTTTTTTTACTCTATTTAGTTTTTATATTTTTTGAGTTTGCTAGAGTTTTATAATTCTTGTGGATGATTGTTGTTTTTCACAATTTTACATATTTTTTTTTCTCTTATTCTGTTATACTTACCGTGCTAAAGCCATAATTTGTTGGATTACTTTTGACAATGTCCGTGGTCAAACTAGTGACTACTACTAAAACAAAGAGTATATCCAACAACCAATTAACGATACATACCAAGAATTTATTCGACATGCATGAAAAAGTCTCCGAATAGTCCTCAAGAATAGAATTTAGTTGATAAGAATGTAGATCATGAGAATCAGACAGATGTCATGGGTGTACATCAGGGAAAATGTCAAATGGAGACGAAAAGGGTATTAGACAATGCTTAGCCTGACCAATTTAAAAAAAGGACACCTTTGGTGCAATTAAGGATTTTCATATATAATGGAGTAGGGAGGGGAGATTATGGTATTGAACAAATAATTTTTTATTAAAATTTACAGCTTATGTAAATATAAGTAAATTATCTAAAATAATTAGTGGAAATTTATGTCCATGGGACATAGAATAGATGATGACAGAGTGTATTATTAAGGAGTTTCGTGGTGTTAAGGTCACTGATTTGAAACTCCCTAGGTAAAAATATGGTCATGTTAAGGGAGGGTGTGGCCGAGGCTAGGTGATCATGTCGTGTTGCGAAAGGAGGTGTTGACCCACTGCCATTTTCGATAATTTGTTAACCTTTGAATTTAATTCTCTGTGAATGTGATAAACTGATATAACCCTAAAGATTCTAATAAGCTCCATAATTCTAATCTTCCTGTGATCCAATAAAGAAATGTATAAGGAGGTATAGCCTTTCATACACTCTATAAAAGCCTTTGAATCATCTATCACTTCCAAGTTTATATTGTTGAAGTGACTCAATTAAAATGACTAACATAAATGACTAATTCATATTATTGTAGTTCTTGTTAAGTAGTCATATTTTTGTTCCTAAACTAAATTAGTCATTCACGTTAGTCATTTTCAGTAGTATTACTTATTAGTTGGTCGTATATTTTAACTCAAGACCAAATTAGTCATTTATGTTAGTTGTTTTTAGTTGGGTCTCTTAATATTTCTAATTTTTTGTAGTATTTCACTTGAAAAAGTTGTGGTGACTAACTTTTTTAGTCACTTAGTCATTAATTTCACCATTTTCTACTAGTGTAGCATTTTTGTAAATGTTAGGTATTGTACTGGGAAATTCTAGGCACCTCTTTGAATCATTGCTAGAGACCATGTTTAAGATATTTGTGTCATCTCTTTCAAATTGAAATCCTTCAGACTTGTCACTTAGTGGGTCACTAGAAACATCAATGGTTTTCTCGCCTAACTTCAACCTTGGAGCTCAAAATTTAAATAAGTTGTAGGTTTAAGCAATAGGATAGAGAAACAACAAAGCTAACCACAAAATTTGTTGTTATCTACTTTATTTCTTGAACCTAAAATTGGGTTACTTTAATACAAAGCTGTACGTAAATCCACATATGCTTTGTGGATTACACCTACTGACATGCACCCTTTTGTGGGCTTAGTTGCTTAAAGATTTGGAAACATATTGATCACAAATAGAAGGCACAATATGAGAAAACGATAAAGTTTGTTGAATTTGAGATAACAAAATAACTTTGCAACACAATATATTTGAAGGCCTGCATTCAAAAATGCTTTTAAAACGAACTCACAAAAAGGTGGAAAAGATAGTTGAATGTCTTAGAATTCAGCCTCTTCGAGGGAGCAACCTCCTTTACATTTACAGAAATGAACAATTCTTGGATGATTCAAATGACAAAACCTCGTTTCTATATATAGGAGTCTAAGGGGTCACAATATAACCAAGCTGACCTAACAATAATAATATAAAGGCACAATAATAATAATAGAGGGATTCTATGGGGCACAGTAATAACAATATGGGGACAATAGGGGCACAACAATATTAATAAGGGATACAACTACAATAGTAATAGGGGCATCACTAGTATTATAGGGACCTAACATGCCCCTCTCCTTCAAAAAAAGTGTTGTCCTCAATTCTTGAGTAGTTTTGAATGCTTCTGTATAAAATTCCCATCCTCCCATGTGGAATCTTCAACGGATAAGTTCTTCCACTTGATGAGATACTCCGAAATGGATTGATTTCGTAGCTGTCAAGTTCTTGTTTCTATGACTGCTTCCAATTCCAATATAGATTTTCCTTCCTTGTCAAGTTCTGGCAATATTGTTTGAAATGGGAGCTTGTCGCCTATAACCTTCTTTAAACATGAAACATGGAAAATTGGGTGCACTCGAGAAGCTGCAGGAAGCTCCAATTTGTATGCCATAGTACCAATCCTTTGCAACACCTTGTACGTACCATAATACTTTGGTGATAATTTATTATCCTTCTTAGCTTGCTTGAGGGACATTTGTTTATATGGTTGTAGCCATAGGAATACCCAGTCACCTACATTAAAACTTCTTTCATTGCGATGTTGATATGCTTGTTGTTTCATTCTATTCTGTGCCAAAATGAGGTTATCTTTTAAGAGTTGGAGAATTTGTTGTTGATGCTCGATGTGATGTTCCACTGCTTGAACCTTAGAATTTTCTCTTAAATATGATGTGATGGATGGTGGCTGATATCCATAAAGTGCCATAAATGGGTTCATTTTTGTTGTACTATGGAAGGAAGTGTTATACCACCATTCAGCCAGAGGCAATCATTTGACCCATTGTGTATGTTTATCAGATACAAAGAAACGAAGATATCCTTCCAAACATTTGTTTACTATCTCAGTTTTCCCATCAGATTGAGGATGATAATATGAGCTATGAGCTAACTGAGTATCAAGACAAGAAAACAATTCTATCCAAAAATTTCCAGTAAAAATGGGATCTCTGTCACTTACAATAATATTTGGGTTTCCATGTAGCTTTTGAATTGTTTCCATAAATGCAGTAGAAACTATATTGGCTTTAAATGGATGTGATAATGCACAAAAGTCTTGGTAAGTCTTTCAACTACCACCATGATGACACTCTTTCCCTCGGACTTGGGTAAACCTGTGATAAAATCCATTGAAACCTCCTCCCAACGTTGCCTTGGAATGGATAAAGGTTGTAATAGACCTGGTGTCTTAATTGTTTCAGCTTTATTTTGTTGGAAAACTAAACATTCTGCCACAAACTTTTGAATATCTGATTTAAGGACATCCCAAAAGAATTCCTTCTTAACCCTGTGGTAAGTTTTTAAAAATCCTGAGTGCCCTCCTAAGGGAGAAGCGTGCAATTCCAAAAGAATCTTTTGTTTGAGTTGGGAATTCTTAGAGAGGTATAAGCGATCTTTGTACCATAATGAATCATTTTTCCAGCTAAATGTATAAGATGTACTGGAATATTGTTGTAACTTTCGAATAAGTGCCCACATTTCTTCATCATTCTTCCATTCCTCCCTTGCTTCGTTTATCTAATTTGGTTGGATAATAGAAATGGCACCCAACAATGCTTCCACATCCTCACCCTTTCTTGAGAGTGTATCTGCCACAACATTTTGCTTCCCCTTTTTGTAGATGATTTCAAAGTCATAACCCAACATCTTTGTGACCCATTTTTGTTGTTATTCAGAGGATAATCTTTGTTCTAAAAATTATTTAAGGCTATCATGATTCATTTTTACCTTGAAGTATCTTCCCATTTGGTAGGGTCGCCATTTCTTAAGTGCATGTAGTATTGCCAACATTTCCTTCTCATAAATGGCTTTGTGTAAATACTTTCCCTTGATTGGACGACTTTCAAAAGAAATGGGTCTTTCATCTTGCAATAAAACAACACCAGTTCCATTTCCTGAAGCATCACTTTCCACATTAAAGGTTTTTGTGAAGTCTGGTGTAGCTAAGACCATTGCTTGTCACATTGCCTCTTTAAGATGTTCGAAGGCCTTTGTTGCTTCTGGAGTCCGTAAAGATTCATTTTTCTTCAATAATTTTGTTAGAGGTGCTACTATTTTCCCATAATTCTTAACAAACTTGCGATAATACCCTGTTAACCCAAGAAATCCTCGAAAATGCTTTAGGGATGTGGGGATTTTCCATTCCTTAATGGCTTTAATTTTGCTAGGGTCTACCTTAACTCCTTCATGAGATACAATATGACCCAGATATTCCATCTCTTTTACTCCAAAGAAACATTTGGATCTTTTTGCGTATAATTGTTTCTTCTCCAATAGTTGTAGCACCCCTTCAACGTGTTCAACATGATCTTTCCAAGACTTGTTGTAGATTAGTATATCATCAAAAAATACTAACACAAATTTTCTAAGGAAGGGTTTGAAAACAGAATTCATCAAACCTTGAAATGTAGAAGGTGCATTGGTAAGGCCAAAAGGCATGACCAAAAATTCATAGTGACCCTCATGAGTTCTAAATGTTGTTTTCAGAATGTCTTCAGTCTTCATTCTGATTTAATGATATCCTGAATGAAGATCCAACTTGGTGAAGTAAATTGATCCGTGCAATTCATCCAATAACTCATCAATGACAGGAATGGGAAACTTATATTTAATAGTGAGGTTGTTGAGCTCCCTATAATCTGGACACATGCACCATGATCCATCCTTCTTGTGCACCAAAACTACTGGAGCAGATAAAGAACTTTGGCTAGGTTTATTTATACCAGCCTCTAGCATTTCTGCAACCATACGTTAAATTTCACTCTTTTGGGAATAGGGATATCTGTACGGCCTAATGTTTGGAGGAACACTTCCTGGAATCAAATGAATAACATGATCATGATCACGAATAGGTGGGAGACCTTTGGGAGTCTCAAATACCTTGGAATGATTGTCCAAGACTTTTTGGAGATCTGGAGAAATAGATGATTTTAATGTAGAAACATCTAGCGAACATAACTATGAAATTACACCTCGTTGTTCCATTTGTAGAAGCTTTGTCATACCATTAGAGCTAATTATGTTTCCTGGTTTCCTTGCAATACACCTTAATTCAACTTCCTTTCCTTCCGCATAAAATTTCATGAAAAGTTCTTGAAAGTTAAAAGTTATTGTACCCAAGGATTATAGCCATTGAACTCCTAGTACAACATCAGCACCTCCCATTGGAATGGAAAGCATTGGACTATTCAATACATATTCCCCATGGATAGCCTGATATTATGGCACTTTCTAGAGCAATTTATCGTTCCTCCACTTGCAACCATCACTTGACACTCTGGTGCTGGATATAGGAAGCAATTCAATTCTTTTGCTATCTTACAATGAATAAAATTGTGGGTACTTCCTGAATCAATCAACACTATTACCTTTTTATTCTTGATATGTCCTTCTATCTTGATGGTTTGAGGAGTGGTAATTCCAGCCAATGCATTACAAGATATGGTCGGATTCATTTCTTCTTTATCTAGGCTTTGTTCCTAGAGTATATCCTCTTCTTTTGGCCTTTCTTGTTCCTTTTATTCTTCCTCTTCACAATCTATGTAGAATAATTTTTTCTCAACACACTTATGACCTTTAGTGTATATGCTATCAAAATTGTAACAAAGCCCTTTTGCTATTTTTTCTTCCAATTGTTGTGGTATCAACCTTATAGGTTGTCGAAGGCTAGGGGCAACAACACTTCCATCTTTATAGTTGTGAGTGGTAGGCTTCCTGGTTGCCATAATTTTGCTTTCCATTTTTCTTGCTAACCTGAATGCCTTCTCCAATGAATCAGGTTCCCAAAGGTGAACATCATGTTGGATATTCTCCTTTAAGGTCCCTATGAACACATCAATCCTATGCTCCTTTGGAATATTTTTTACCCTTATGTTCAATTTTTGGAACTCCTCAATGTGCTCCATCATTGAACACTTTTGTTTGAGACTTATCAATTTGCTAAAAAAAGTGTTGCTTTTTGTATCCTCATAATGTGCTGTCATTTCTTCCATAAAAATTGCCCAAGTGACAATTTATTTACGAGAGAAAAGCCATTGATACCATACAAACTGATTTGGTTCCAAATATAAGGTTGCAATATGTACCTTTTGTGTGCTTTTCACATTATTAAGATCGAAAAATTGCTCCATTTGTAGTATCCACGTTGCGGGATCCTTGCCATCAAACTTCCTCATATCAATTTTTGGAATATGGTGGGTCTTCGATCCAACATTAGAATCTATAAAATCATTATTAACATTTCTTTTTTTCTCATCATGAGTTTCCTTTACTACCCTTTCACCATTAGTGACCATTTCTTGTAGCAACTTATTCAAATTTATCTTCAATTATTCTATCTTATGATCTATGCCATCCATCTTAGCATCCATGCCATTTATTTTATCTTCCATGCCATTATTTAAACCATCCATCTTAGCTTCCATGCCATACATCTTAGCTTCTACATCTTTCTTTAAACCATCCATCTTAGATTCTGTTACTTTTTGTGCAAGTGACATTTGTTGCACTTGGTCTCGTAATTTTGATATATCATGTTGCATTTCTTCATCTTCTTCATGAGTCATGCTAGAGCTTTCAGGTTGCTTACTAGGTGTATGCATTTTCTTTCCTCGGGACATCAATTACCGATAATAATGCTTTACTATGCCCTTTGAATTCCTTCAAACTAATTTTTCAAACCAAGCTTATGCAAAATTTAAAAAAACTACACACCTTTTTTCACTTTGTAGGAGCTCAATATTAAATTTGTGGCATCTCTGTGATTGCGGATCATCCAGTTCTAAAATTGTGACCTGTAGTAGCTTTCTGTGTCCTGTTTTGAATGCCACCAGTTTGATCAAATTTAGATTCTTCAAGGCGGAGTTATGCACAGTCTCCCAAGATGACATGATTATAAACCTTTCTAGAAGAGCGAATTTGTAAGAAGTGCCATGTGTCACTGTTTTGACCTTAGTATCTGAAAAATGTACACAGGAAACTACAGTCTGTCCTCTTTCTGTAACTTCTTATGGAATTTCAATCTGATGCTCAAAACAAAAGTTATGACGATTTTTCCCAGGTCACCTATTTGGAATGGAATTCGGGAGTCTGCAAAAAGGCCAACTTCTTCAGATTATATCTTCGCAAATATACCGCGAACCGCTCTGAAATTTGGATCCGAGTTCATAATGATTTCATCTCAAATGGGTTTTTTTTTAGCATCCGAAACATCACAGAAACAAAGTTATAGTGCAAATGGAACGATGACCTGTTTGGAGCAATGAAACCCTAGAATTCAAAGCTCTGATACCAAATGTTATGAAAACAACTCACAAAGATAGAAAAGATAGTTGAACGCCTTAGAATTCAGCCTCTTTGAGGGGGCAACCTCCTTTACATTACACAAATGAACAATTCTTGGATGATTCAAATGACAAAACCTCTTTTCTATATATAGGAGTCTAAGGGGTCACAATATAACTAAGCCGACCTAACAATAATAATATAAAGACAAAATAATAACAATAGAGAGATTCTATGGGGCACATAAATAACAATATGGGGACAATAGAGACACAACAATATTAATAAGGGATACAACTACAATAGTAATGGGGTATCACTAGTATTATAGGGACCTAACAGTGGACCACTAGAAACATCAACGGTTTTCTCGCCTAACTTCAACCTTGGAGCTCAAAATTTAAATAAGTTGTAGGTTTAAACAATAAGATAAAGAAACAACAAAGCTAACCACTGACTTTGTTGTTATCTACTTTATTTCTTGAACCTAAAATCGGGTTGCTTTAACACAAGTTGTACGCAAATCCATATATGCTTTGTGGATTCCACCTACTGACATGCACCCTTTTGAGGGCTTAGTTGCTTAAAGATTTGGAAACATATTGATCACAGATAGAAGGCACAATATGAGCAAACGATAAAGTTTGTTGAAGTTTAGATAACAAAATAACTTTGCAACACAATATATTTGAAGGCCTGCATTCAAAATAGGTTTTTGGACCTTCCAAATGTTTGTTTCTCAGAACACGTTCAATATTATTTGATTCGTTATTGTTCTCATTTCAAATCCAAACTAAATCCATCTCATTATATTTTAATTGAAGCTTCTCAAGTAAATTGATCTAGTTTAGGAATTCAATGGTCCCTGCACCATAGCCCCAAGTGCACACAGAGAAGGAAATAAACTTGGTGCCATAGATCTGGATTTCTAGTATATTTTCTATTTCTATCTGCAAGTATTACATAATACAAATTCAGTGGGTTATATATGTCATACAGGGAATTATTACAGGCCATTAATCAGACTTGTGACACTTGAGCTACCGTCATATCTACTGCACAAATTTATTGAATTTTTTTGTTTTTGAATTGTCTTTAAGATCATTTTTTAAATTTAAATCATTTCAAATTATCAACTATAAGAAAGATAAGGTCAAATTAGTATTTTTAAATCAGTAAAAATTTAAAACAAAACATTTTCATTTTAACTTTATAAAAATTGCAGTCTTGATATCCATAATCTGTAATGGGAATATAATAAGCCTAATAATATCTTCTACATGACATGACTTTAAATATGGCCACACTATTCAGCCCGTTATAGCCAGGGACTTATAATATTAATTAACAAGAAATTTTAGTTTTTCCACACAAATTATATGCACTCCGCTGTATACAGGGACTCGTAATGCTAAGAACCAATTTGCATTTTGATTAAGACAATGTATATACCCCACACATTTTATTTAGATGATTGGAAATATCAAGCTCTTGCAATGGTCTTTATGCAAATATGTCACGCCTTTAGCCCTTCAAGCCTCTACTTTATACACAATAGTGCCCATTGCAAACTAAATGATATAAGAATCTCAAGCACTCAAGCTGGAATTTATTGAGTTTTCTTTTATTAATGCTTAAGCAAATAGTTTTGAATCTATGATCCATTCAAAGGCCCAACATGGTTTTGTGGTGACTTCAAAAGGAATCACAATGGCTGGAAATAGAACAAATCACATAGGTGGTGGAATGATTTACAAATTATTTAATCAACAAAACATTTTCAGGTGGATTTTTGGCGATTCAAAACCAAACCAGAAAAAAGTACCTGAAAGAGGAATTTGTGTGATTAGGAAGTTTTTTATTTTTCACTCTATGAAACCATAACTCTGTCATTTTTTTACATCATGCTCTCTGTTAGAGTTAATGCGAGAAACTGAATAATGATTTGTAAGTCCTCGACTCACACTTCGAAAGTGTGCCATTGAAGAACCTATTTCGTCTTCGCAGACATGACTGGAAATATGGAATGTGTCTACTAGATCTCTCTACCAATAACCTCCATGGATCTATTCCAAGGGAAATTTCCAAACTCAGGAAGCTCTACCAACTGGAGCTCTACAACAACAAACTTAGTGGAAATATACCTCGAGAGCTGGGTAATCTTACATTTCTGCAATATTTTGATGCATCAAAGAACATGCTTAGCGGAAATATTCCAGAGGAGGTTGGAAATTTAAGAAACCTCGTTTCCTTTCAGCTCTACATGAACCAACTGTCATGGAAGATTCCTGAAATATTTGGGGAATTACCATATCTTGTAGGTTTTTCTTTGTATTAGAATAATTTCGTGGGCCAACTACCAGAAAAGCTTGGCAGTCTATCTAAGTTTAACTTGCTCGATGTTTCTCAGAACCAATTCAGTGGCACGCTACCAAAAGATATGTGCAGAGGAGGAATCTACAAAAGTTTTTGGTTCTCGATAATTTATTTACAGGAGAGCTGCCTGAAACTTATGGAGATTGCAAAACTCTGGTTCGCTTCAGAGTTAAAAACAAAAGTCTGAGTGGTCCAGTGCCCAAAGGAATTTGGGGACTGCCAAATGTTAAAATTATTGATTTAAGCTTCAATAATTTTGTTGGTGAAATTGGTTCCGAGATCACAAATGCGAAGGAATTATCAGAGTTATATATTCAGAATAATCAATTGTCTGGGATTCTGGTACTAGACATTAGCATGGAAAATATATTGGTCAACCATGAAGGAAACAATAATCTCTTCGTAGGTCTACTACCAAAGGAAATAGGAAACTTGAGGGATTGCCTAATATTATTCGCAAAATAACATGTTTGAGGGATCTATACAAGATGAAGTTGGTTCCTGTACTTCTTTGGTTGTTGTTAATCTTGCAGAAAATAATTTGCAAGGATCAATTCCAGAGTCACTGGGATCTATTGCTGATCTGAACTCCTTAAATCTTTCAAACAACAAACTATCTAGTTCAATTCCAAGCAGTCTTGGTGCACTAAAGCTCAGTTTTCTTGATCTTTCCAATAATGAGTTAATTGGGCCTGTTCCAGATTCACTTATTAATGAGGTAAACAAATATATATTTTTAGCGAATTTGAAGAATAAGTGTGCCAGAAATGGTTGAATTCTCGTTGATGCTAGCAGCGGCATGGGAACGACCTCATTTTCTTTTTTTTCGTATAACTACCACCGATGAGGATGCTTCTAAGGACTCCCCCTGTCATGCCCCTACACCTATGGTAATATTTCAACCACTTATAGTGAGGTGAGGTACCAACGAACACTTTCTTTTCACCAATACTTATGTTCATGGACTACACCTTAACATTCGATACTAAGTTTTATTTTTCTTCACCAAGTATTATTATTATCCTTTATACCAATGAACACCCATACACATTCATTATCCATAGCAATTATAAACAAACATGACAATCGCAATAGTATAAAGGGAGGGTAAACTCCCCGAACAATGAGTCTACCCGAATTCAATATATTAATCAACTTTTACAAATATCCTTAGGAAACCCCAAGTTTCATACTTATCCAAATTACAACCGACAACACCTTCGTGTAGACTCACCATTTCAACACAGGAGTTTCCTTTCCCGAGTTGGGTAGGCACGCCCTCACACGGACCACCAACTGAAACTCCTCAACCGAACTTTTTGTCGTGTCACCAAGCAATACTTCATTCACCCGGTGGGCAGGCGCCTTCGTGCACCCTCCACTCGTACCTATGATCGTTGGGCAAGTGCCTCACTGCACTCTCCACCCAACTCTCTAATCGGTGGGTAGGCGCTCTCATGCACCTTTCCACCTAAGACTTCAACCCGAACCGGCGAGCGCCTTCACCCAAGACTCACCCGCGTTCACCCTTGCACGATGGGTGCCTTCACCCAAGGCTTCACCCGCATTTCCTTCCGAACGGTGGGTGGACACCTTCATGCAACCCACAACCCATGCCTTCACCTCTTCACCAAGAACTCGTGTCACCGTGTAGTGCTGCCGAAGAGCGAGCGCATAGACCTGCACCTTACTGCGGCCTTGCCTACACCTTCGCACTTCCTCTTCAATGTAGATCGAGCTCATTCGAATGATCTTCGATGCTTCTCTAAATGCTTCAACGCTTGTTATGTTTATATGGGCGGTTGGGAGAGTCGAGTCACCTAGCTGACTCGTCCACTGTAACAAATAAAATATATATAAATAATGTAAAATAATATAAATGATAATAAGCATAAATAATTATTAGTTAAGTAGTAATTAGGTTGAAGAAGCATGTTTAATTGAGACATGACTCTTCATGAAGAGACACTTGCTTGATATATAAGCAAGTCTCTCCTTCTCATTGTAATACATCATCATTCTTATTCTTATTCACATATTTAATATAATATTTATATCCTTAATGAATAATTTGATATTCCAAGTTTTCTGGAATAATTAATTAGTAGAAGGAACATTGTTCACTTCATTTGGTATCAGAGCCACGTTTGGCTAATCACCAGGCCTTTGGCTATCAACATATCATCAACCTTGTTGCTGTCATAATTGAAGCATTTCGCCACACATTGGGAGATTCTCCATTTTTTAGGTCTTTGGCCATTTGCTACTATTTAAAAAAATAAAAATAATAAAGAGTAAAGAAGAAGGGTATATAACAAAAAAAAGAGGAAAGGAAATAATATATTCTGAAAAAAAAAAGTGAAATATCTATATATATATATATAAAGGTTTTACATTATTGATAAAAAGTGCATAATAAAGATAAGCAGGAATCTTTTCAAGTATATTTAAGACTTTTTACGTGGAGAAGCCCGTGGTTTTAGAAACCAGTGGTAAGTTTGACATTTTACGTGGAGAACATTAATGGAGGTTTTAGAAACAACCCATGGTAATTGCCCATGGTATTTTAAAAGTAAAAGATATTTTGATAACATTGGAGAAAAAAGGTGTGATCTAAATAATTTTAATCATTCAAAGATTGTGACCGTACCAAGAGTGATGTCTCATCCAAATTTTATGAGAAAAAAAATATTATTATAATTATAAAAAAGGATACTATATCAGCCTTATATAAGTTACATATAAAAGGAAAAGTGGGTCTCAAAAAAGTATATATAAATTTTATATAATTATAATTTTATAATATATATAAATTAAAATTATATAATATATATAATTTATAATTATATATTCAAAGAATTATTATTATATAAAAAATTTTATTAAAAGAGTGAAAAGAAGAAGCAGTAGAAGAAGAAGAGAATATTTGATATATATATATATATATATATATATATATATATATATATATATATATTAGATTTTTATAAGAGAGAGAAAAAGAAAAAAAAGGTTTTATATAAAAAAAAAAAAAAAATATATATATATATATATATATATATATTATAAAAAAAGAGTGACTTAAAAAGGTATTTAATATTTAAAGAGTAAAATGAAGACTATTAATGAAAGGTTTCCTAAAACCTTTAGTAAAAGTGTTGATACATTATTTAAAATCAAAGGATCGCTCACAGGAAGAGATATCATAATCACTATTAGTCCTGCTGAAAAAACTAATTATGTTAGTCCTAAATGTGCTAACCAATTGGTGATTCCTGAATCAAATATAGTTGAAAAGAATACTCTTGGCAAATATGACAAACAATATGACATAAGAAATTTACACCTAAATATTGGAGATTATACTTTTACCTCAATTTACCGTGAAAACTTACGTTTTTATGGTAGTGACATTAATAGTGACATTGTTTTGGGGTTACCTTGGATAGAAACTCTAAGTTCCTTTATTCTAAATACAAAGAAGAAGTTTTTAACATTTTCTTACAAGAAGAGGAAAATAACGCTCCAAGATTTTACACTAAAACCAAATTCAGTAACACCAGAAGATATCTCAAATATTTCAAAAGTAATGTCTCAAGAAGGTAAAAAGGTATTACAAAATATGCAAAAATAAATTGACAAAATCAATGTTGACAAAAATGAAGAAGTTTCTCGATTTAAAAACCATAGCGAAAAATAACTCTCGCAAATTAAGAAACTTAAGAAGGATAAGAAGTCATTAGAAAACAAGGTACAACTTATCGAGAAAGAAGCATCAAATGTAGGAATTCAAGTTGATGACAAAACAAAAAATAAAGATCGAATGAATATGACAACTCAAGAAGACAAGTCAATTAAAGAAACAACACACTTAGATGTTGCAGTTAAGACAATGGACATCCCATGTGAATGTTCCATAACTAATTCAACAACATCTTCGCTAGAAGAAAATCTAAAGACTCCATATCAACATCTAAATCATGAGAGTAGACCAATCAACCATGCTACGTATAGGTACCATTTAGACCAGAAACAACAAACTGATGTTCCATATAATAGTGATGTAACCTCAATCCAGTCTTATGCTGACAAGTCATTACAAAATTCTAGTGATCAAAATACTATAAAAAAGATTAATCTGGGATGGTCTGATCCCTTCTCAGTGCGAAAATTTTGTTTGTCACTAAGAAGATAATATCATCTTATATCGACGAAGATGATTGTTCCAAGAGAGAGACGTTCGAAGCTGAAAAAGAGATCAAGCCTTTTTCCATCGACAAGCTTTGAGGACAAAGCTCTTTGAGGAAGGAGGCAATGTAACAAATAAAATATATATAAATAATTTAAAATAATACAAATGATAATAAGCATAAATAATTATTAGTTAAGTAGTAATTAGGTTGAAGAAGCATGTCTAATTGAGACATGAATCTTCATGAAGAGACACTTGTTTGATACATAAGCAAGCCTCTCGTTCTCATTGTAATACATCATCATTCTTATTCTTATTCACATATTTAATATAATATTTATATCCTTAATGGATAATTTGATATTCCAAGTTTTCTAGAATAATTAATTAGTAGAAGGAACTTTGTTCGCTTCATCCACTGCATGAACCGACACCCTCACTCCATTTCTAGCTTGCCTATCTTTGTTGGTCGGCCAATAATCCTTCGCCCGAGTTGAGTATCTGGTGAGTTCAGCTCGTGGGTGTCACCAACTCGTCCCCACGCTATAAGTTAATCATTGCTAAGCCATCCCATGTGAATTTTACAAGTGTTCCTTCGCATGCCCTAGCCTCAGCTCATCGCACTTTGCACGGTGGTTGTGACTCGAACCGTAGGTCCTTACATCCTCCTCTACTTGAAGTCATTGTCGTCCTCGACAATAAACCATCCCGGTAACAATCCTGCCACCAAGGTCATCATCTCATCTACCTCGTCCTCGGTCCATGATATCAACCAGTCCATACACTTCAACATCCCTGCAAAATATGTAAAACAACTGTCTCTATCATGTGTTGTCCCATCCTGTGAACTGTTGTCAGATACTCCAACATAATTCCAACATCTCTATGCACACTTCCAGACCTCATGATCTAAACTAGTTGGGTGATTAGTCCAACTGTCACGCTCAAACCATAAGAATGCACATCCTTCTGTCTACACTAGTCTTTCTTAGACTCTGCCACATCCTGGACTCACTAAGAATCGCTCCCATGCTCAGGTCCATGGAAACTCCATCCCATTTGCAACATGTCATGATGCTAATGCCAAACCATTCCTGCACCATCTGTCATACCTGCTCAACCTATTTTAGAGGACTTACTACCATGAGCAGCTAACAATGAGACCCATCTTCTATCTCATCGAAGAAGATGTAGAGGGAGTAGAGCCTGAAGGCTCACCCTCACTAATAAGCTCAATCCATCTGTCAGGATCCTCTATCTCCATCCTCTGCAGATATGCCACCCGATCCTCCTCATGGACATTCGGTCTCACATAAACCTCCTCGTCATCATCATCCTCAACCTCTTCTAGCCTTCTTGACAAATCCAAGATACTATCAGAAAGTGACCTGATAACCAATGACTGCTCGGTAAGCTTTGCCTCAGCAGTAGACAACCGCTTACATACATCATCCAATCACTTCTCATCCTCCATCTGCATCACTGCCAGTTTACAATCAAGCTTTGTCACACCAATGGTTGGAACACCAATGGGTACATCTTCCCTTCCATCATAAATATACAGCTTCTTCAAATGTGGAAAAATCATAGCATCATATTGTTTCAAGAATTCCATCCCCAGCACAACCTCATAGTCATCAATCCACACTATAGTGAAGTCAACCTTCTCGGTCCACTCACCTAGTGTTGTGTCCACCCTTTCAGCTACACCAAGTACAGAATCAGGAGGAGAATTCACTGTCTTCATTTGTGCCTTCACTGGTACAAATTTCAGCCCAATCCTTCTCACAACATCCTCACCCATGAATTTACGAGTAGCCCCACTATCTACCACAGTGAGTACCTCCATACCTCCAATCTTCATCCGAACATACTCCAAGCTATTCCTTTCGGGATCTCTCCGAGAGCCCACTTCTGTAGCAGTAGTAGCTCCAAGAATCTACATCATCCCCATAGAAGGTTCTTCTTTCTTCACATTAGATTGTGTAATAGCAACCACATTCGGTCTAGAAGGACAATTCTTCACTGTATGTGGTTTAGCACAAATCCAACACTT
Organism: Pinus tabuliformis; assembly: GCA_031772625.1. Lineage (NCBI taxonomy): Eukaryota > Viridiplantae > Streptophyta > Pinopsida > Pinales > Pinaceae > Pinus > Pinus tabuliformis. Next base: position 160,631,913 of record CM062804.1, on the reverse strand, counting down.
CAATGGTTTCTTTGTCTTTGTCTTCTCATCCGATTTCGAGGCATCATCTTTCTTATTCTCTTTGAGCTGATCGAACTTCTTCTTTCCATCATAAGCTTCGTCATAATGCTCCCTAATCGATCACAACAACAAAAGCTTCTTCAAGTGTCTTTATCTTCTACCTCTTCACTTCATTACGTGCCCAAGGTTTCAATCCAATGATGAAGTTGAACACCTTGTCCCTCTTCACCATATCAAGAAGTTCCAGAACTGCACTTGCAAACTCCTGCTAATATGTTTGTAGGTTCCCTGTTTGCTTAATTTTAATCTTCATCCTTGCTTCCCATGTTTCATCCTGAGGACTGAAATGAACCTGCAAAGCGTTTTTCATATCATCCCAAGAAGTAATCTCACCATCACTACCATTAGCAACCTGATCCATCTGCCTTCTCCACCACATCTTAGCATCTTTCGTCAACAATTGAGCAGCCACTTTCACCCTTGTCTCATCATTGGATAGACCCAAGCGTTCCAAGTATTGCTCCATATCCTAGAGAAAGTTACCAAGAGTCTTCATGCTCCTTATACCATCATAAGGTTCTGGTTCCTTTACTTTCACATGAGACACTCCTCCACTTGAGTTATGTCTCATGGCCTTCTTCAACACTGTGATCTCATCATTTGCATCATTAAGAGATTTCTGCAAGTTCAAGATCTCTGTCAGACCTCGATCCCTTGCTTCTCTAATCTCCTTGACTTCCCCTTCAAGTTGTGTACACTTAAGATCAATGTATTCATGTCGAGTCCAGAGTTCATCAAGCTCTTCCCTCATCTGCACATGATCCTCTAGTTCCTTCGTGACCAGAGTCATCTTTGTAGTCCAATAAGATTCCAATGCCTCCATTCTCTATAGTATCCTTTCAATAAAGGCCTTGGTCGCATTATGGCTAGATTCACCCAACACAACATGAGTTTCACCTGCCATCTCTACTTCCTCTTTCCTTCTTTGTGATCTAGTATAGACCATCCACCACCTTCACCAGTTTCCCTGCAAACCGAACCAATTCTTCTTTCACTTGTGTGAAACCAACTTCCTTCACCTGGAAGTACTTGTTTCCACTGTCACTTCATCACGAGCAACCCTGCTCTGATACAAACTGCACTTCAGTGTAGTTGTGTAGTAGCTTCAACCTTGATGCCCGAATCAGTTGCTCTGATACCAACTGTCATGCCCCTACACCTGCGGTAGTCTTTCAACCGCTTATAGTCTTTTCAACAATACTTATGTTCATGGACTATGCCTTAACATTCGATACTTAGTTTTATTTTTCTTCACCAAGTATTATTATTATCCTTTATACCAATGAACACCCATACACATTCATTATCCACAGAAATTATAAATAAACAAGACAATTGCAACAGTATAAAGGGAGGGGAAACTCCCTGAACAATGAGGCTACTCGAATTCAATATATTAATCAACTTTTACAAATATCCTTGGGAAACCCCAAGTTTCATACTTAGCCAAATTTACAACCGACAACACCTTCATGTAGCCTCACCGTTTCAACACACGAGTTGCCTTGCCCGAGTTGGGTGGGTGCGCCATCACACGGATCGCCAACCGAAACTCCTCAACCGAACTTCGTGTCGTGTCACTCGGTAATACTTCGTTCACCCGCGGGCGGGCGCCTTCATGCACCCTCCACCTACACCTACAATTGTTGGGTGAGCACCTCACCGCACTCTCCACCAAACTCTCCAACCAGTGGGCAATCACTCTCACGCACCTTGCCACCCAAGACTTCAACCGAATCGGTGGGCGCCTTCACCCAAGACTCACCCACGTTCACCCTTGCACAACGGGCACCTTCACCCAAGGCTTCACCCATGTTTCCTTCCATACAGTGGGCGGGCGCCTTCATGCGACCCACGCCTTCACCTCTTCACCAAGAACTCGTGTCACCATGTAACACTACCCAAGAGCAAGCGCATAGACCTATGCCTTTCTGTGGCCTTGTCTACACCTTCACACTTTCTCTTTGATGTAGAGAGAGCTCGCTTGAATGATCTTCGATGCTTCTCCAAACGATCCAATGCTTGCTATGTTTATATGGGTGATTGGGTGAGTCAAGTCACCTGGCTAACTCATCCACCGCGTGAACCGACAACCTCACTTCATTGCTAACTCGCCTATCTTTGTTGGTCGGCCAACAATCCTTTGCCCGAGTCGCCTATCTAGTGAGGTTGGCCCGTGGGTGTCACCAACTCATCCCCACGCTATAAGTTAACCATCGTGAGGCCATCCCACATGCATTTTACAATTGTTCCTTCGAACGCCTTGGCCTTAGCTCGTCGCACATCGCACGATGGTTGTGATTCTGACCACAGGTCCTTACACCCCCGATCCAGTAGCGGTGGCAGGCCATGTAAAAATCCCATTTCTTCACACATTCAGTAACCGATGTTCTTAAGAGTAGGAAATTCATTAATACCAATTTTTTGGCCATTTTTTCTCAAACCAACAATGGAAAACAATGATAGTTGCTTGCTCAAACAGAAAATGGAAAAAAAGGTGAGTAAATGAAATTTGGCCATGAAGAGTTCTAGAAGGGTACACCTTCAGTGTAAATATAAACTATTTAGTTCTTCATGCTTTTAAATATTAAAAAAAGAGGTTGTTATACTTTTAAAAGGAACACAAACCATTTTTAATATCCATTATCTCTCTCCTGAAAAGCAAGAATTAAGGAAAATATAACAATGAATAAAAATTAAAATTAAAATTGTTGGTGGGGTCCAATATCCATGGGTGAAATAAGGTGATTATTATCCTATCCTATTTTGTTTTTACATTCAAGGGTTATTATAAGGGGAACTCTTGTTATAGTTTGTATTACACCATTTCAATGAGCTTCTGACATTGAGGTGAACAATATTTTAGTAATGCATGGTTCTTTATATTTCATAATCACCAAATGATTAAAGGGTTATATAATAAGGGTAATAAGGGTTACAAAAATATATTGTGGTTGGTATCTAAAGGAAACCTTTGTTTCTTTAGAGTTAAAAATAAAGACAAAAGGGTTTGGGACATTAACCCATTTAAACATTATACCTTGTATTATATTAACTTGTAATAAAACAACATTGATCTCTATATAGTAAAGCACATTTCATGGTTAACATGTCAATCCTCAATACATATCATAATTTCACTGAGCTTTTTTGGAATGATATTAGTTAAGACTTGGATATATTACGTCAATTTGATAGCATTGCTTTGCATATGGTATGCCAAAAAGCATATAATACAAGTGCATGGTAATGGATTTGATGTAATTCACATAAATGAAGTTTTGATAGATGGAATGTGACATGCTTCATGATAGATCATAGGAATGCATATAATATTTCAAAGGTGGCTACATGGAATGTTTAAATAGGTTGTGCAGCTTGGTAGATGACATAATTTATTTGCCATATATCAATAGTGGATAAGGTTAAGTCTCGTTTAATTTCTTATCCAAAGTGATAAGAGCTTCATTACCCTATCATGCCATATTGAGGATGTTTGGTAGAATGGTGATTTAATTAAAGGTATGCTCTGAGATGGAATCCACCTTGTGCTACCCATCACAAGCGATACTAGGTGAATTCAACCTGTAGCTCAAAATATTTTGATTTTGGGTCAACTTTGTTGAGTGAAAGCTTGGAGAATGAAGAGGAATTATTACTTGGAGACCTGTGATAACTAAATGTAACTAAACCTTTACCACATACAATTGATCGACATCAAGATATGGATATTTTTTCTCACTTCCTCAAGAAATAATGCTAGTATCGTCATCGTAATCATGAATCTGTATCTTTTTATAACTTTGAAATGTGTTATTCCTCATCTCACTCAATATTTCCCTTCCATTATACCTTTGTGTGAGGTATTAAATCACAATATAGTAGATCCCGCTCATTTTTTAAGTTGTCCTAACCATTAAAAAGTATAGTATTCCCTATTCTTGTCAATGAATTCCATTTGTAATAGACCCAAACCTCTTAGCTATGATTGACTGATACATGGTATACATTTGGTTGGTTATTGTATACCTAAACCCATATATTTCTCAAGGAAGTAGTTCAAAAAAGGTTTTTTGTATTTGTTATACTACTCTACCTATTCCATAAAAGTTTCTCTTACCTACAATCATTTCCCTTCAATGCCATGTTATTTTTCCATGTTCTTCATTGTGCCTCAGAATTGTAAAAGGAAATACCAAACATATAACTTAATTTGTAAATAGAAGGACTAACCTCCCTTGACGGATCTTTTCAACTTTGTTACTGCAAGAGAAGTAATTTTCCAAAATATTGAGGGACGACCATTCTATGGATGATTTTCATGCTTATGATATATTTGAAACTAATAATTCAAATATTGCGGACGAGTTTTCTTCAAATTTGTGTATATTGCAGACTGAAACCCCTTGCATTCCCCTCTTTGTTTCTCTTTTTATTTTTCTCAACAACATCATGTTTTGAATGTGCTACTATTTCCAATTTCAACATAAATTAGAGGCTATGAAAGGACATGTAAATAGGAATATTTGTAAATTCGAAGGCTCATTCTATGTTTTAAATTGTTGACTACTATGATCGCTTGTTGGGTGCTAATAAGTCATTAATTATGTGCCTTTTCTCTTTAAATTTTATATATTGAGAAAGAAATGATTTTCCCCTCGTGATTTTATTTTGGGTCCATAAAAAATTACTTTGAGCATAATATTATTATTTTATTACTATTATGGCACTCAAGTCCTTTTTATTTTATTGCTAATTACAATGTCATGCCTTCCTTCTCAATGGTTCTTTCATTGGATATCATCACCAACCCAGAACCTTTGATATTTAAAATTGATCACATCCTAATTATTGATAAAGGAAAAAATGATGGTTATATTACTTTAAGAAATCCATTCATTTTCTATAATCACATTTTTCATCCTCCCATGGGCATGTCCCACCCTCTAGGACACATTAATACTATCGTTAAGGTCTGTGATGTACAGTAGAAATACGTGAAATCCATGTCAAATATGAAAACATATTTAGTCATTGCACTGTCTTAAAGAATTTCCATCAATTTATCTTTTCTATGGTACATATGTATTAAAGCCAAAAGAAAAAACATAAAACCAAAGGCATTAAACTCAGTCCTAGTCCCATTATCTCACATTCCTAGTGAGATTTGAGGGTTTGCTCATGACACATACAATTTCATCTGTCGACAAAGTCAAGTGAGATGTTCACGGCCATGATATTGATAACCCATGGTATTATAAAAATGTGTATTTATACAGGGGTGAGAGTGAGCAATAAGTGAAATGTATTAGCATTATTATTATTGCGATAACAATACCTAATCCCTTTCCCCTTGGTTTTCCCCGAATGGGTTTTCGACATAAATTCAGTATCTAGTTTATGATTTTAAATTTTGTTTCAGATTATATTTTTTCTATTCTTTTTTCATTAATAGCTAGTATCAGAGTTGCAAGTTCTTATTGTTATTTCTCTAAGAGAGGTTTGTTGAGTAGTATGGATATTAATACAATAAGTGATATGGAGAAGTTGAATGGGCCTAATTTCCCCCTGTGGAAAACATGGATGGAGGATATAGTGATTCTAAATGATTAATATTTTCCAATTGAAGGAATGGAAAAGAAACCCAAAACAATGATAGGTTAAGCTTGGAAGTTGTTGGACAAGAAGGCCATTGCTACAATCCAAAAGTACCTAGCAAAGAATCTCTAGTTTAATGTAGTGGGTGAGAAGACAACAAAAGTTCTATCGAAGAAGTTGCATGATGTTTCAGTTGCATAGCATTTGAATGAATTTAATATAATTGCCAGTTAGCCTGCCTCTATCGAAATTGTTTTGGATGATGAAATAAAATCCATCCTACTTATGTGTTTCATGCTAGACAATTAGGAGACCTTAATAATAGCTATGAGCACTTTCGCACCTTTTGGGACCTTGAAGTTTGATGATATCAACAATAGTCTAATGAATGAGGATCTATAATGCAAATAAATTGTGAAAACCAGGGAGTAGAAGCTCTAGCATTAGATGATGATCACAGGAAATGTAACATATCCCCTAGTAACGATGGACCTAATCATAGGTAGAGGAGGAAGTTACTATGTTGACCCATTCTCCATGGTTCAGTTATGTAAATGGGGTCTAAATTTTTTTCGATTTGTTACGACTTCTTCAAAACAATATAAGATTTTGTTAAATAACGAATCCATACAGGTGAGGAGAAATTTAGATAGAGGAGGAATGACTTGTTATAGAGTTTTATGAACCCAAAATTTCGGACTACCAAGTGAGTCCATCATCAAGGGATGCATCAATAGATTTAAGAAGATATTAATGATGTATCCAACAGTTAACTTTGAGAGTATATATATGGATTATGAAAAGGAATAATGTAAGAGATTTAGTCAGCCATAATCTGATTAATTTAGTAACATATTGAAAATTGAAATTTAAAACATTAGGTATTTAATTAATTGAATTCACTCTAATCTATTTTTATGTCTAAATTCTAGTGTTAACTAGTTATGATTTGTTTATAATTTGAATATCAAAGCTTTATTAACCTTTTTTATTTAAATTCATATATTACTAATAAGATTATAATTAATAAAATACGATTATAATGTATTTTTTTTTTTTTAGAATTCTTGATTTTAGATTAATAAATGAATAATTATGAACTTTATGTTGATGTCTTATATTGAATTTAAACCATTAAGGATTTAATTAATTAATTCTAGTGTTAATAAGTTCTGATTTATTTTTAATTTGAATTATTACAACCCTTTTTAATTTAAATTCATAGATTACTTATAATATTATAATTAATAAAATATGATCAGAATGCATTTTTATTTTTAGTTACAGTAAATGAATAGTGATGAAATTTAATTACCCGATAATTGTTTTATTATAAGAAAAATTATATATTTAATAGGATAAGCATTTATTTATTTATTTTTGTAGAGGATGTTAGAATAATTTTTATTTTATATGAAAGAGGAGGGATTAAATTATTATAAGGGATATGAGTTAATCATTGTCTTTTTAGGATTTCAAATAAAGGTTTCCAGGTATTGCTTAGTTTTAATCCATCATCACAGTTGAAGTTGTTCTTTCTTTTTCTTTTTTTTTTTATGGCTTCTATGATTTTCCTTTTAAGATAGTGGTCCCCTTTTTTAATTAGTTTGGCTTCTTCCATACAGATATAATGAGAGGAAGAGTGAACATGATCTGCTAAGGTAGATTTTGAGATCCTATCTCTTAAGTCTGTTGTATGCTCTTTGATTCTGATGTTGAAGGACCTTCCTATTTCTCTTATGTATTCTTTCCCACATGAACATGGAATAACATAAACACCTTTTCGAAGGTTAGAGTTTATGGGATCTTTAACCGAGTTGAATAATTGTTTGATGATGTTAGGAGGGGTGAAGGCTACCTTAATGTTGTGTTTATTAAGAATTTTAGTGATTTTGTCAGTGGTGCCTTTTATGTACGGAAGGGAAACCTTAGGAGTGATTGACAAATTTTTAACTTTGTTATCATTGTTATTCTTTCTTAGGGATTGGTGCATGGATTTCTTAATGTTGTTCTTATTATAGAAATTTAGTTCAAATACTTTGTGAAGATGGTTAAGTTCATACTTTAAGTGGTCATGATCAGATATTTTGGATGCCCTAGTGGTTAAGGTCCTTATGATGCCAATTTTATGTTTAGGGTAGTGATTAAACTTTGCATGCAGATATCGTTTGGTATGAGTTTTCTTTCTGAAGACTTCAAAGCCAAGTGACCCTTCTTTTTTAGTTAGAAGATCATTCAGAAAGGGAAGTTGATTGTTATTTTCAATTTCTATACTGAATTTTATATGGTCAAAGAGGTTATTTAAGTGATTGAGGAATAGGTTAAGTTATTTCCTGCCCATGAATCCTTTTGGAAAATATGTCGTCAACAAAGCTTTTCCATTCTTCAGGAGTGTAGGGAAATGAATTAAGGTCCTTCTGTTCAAAGTGCTCCATAAATATGTTGGCAATTATGGGGGATAGAGGAGAGCCCATAGCCACTCCATGGGTTTGTTCATATATTTTACCTTTGAAACTGAAGTAGGAGGATTTTAAGCAAAGCTCTAGAAGATTCACAGTTTCTTTATCAGTGATGTCCCTCATGATATTAATAGCTTCATCAATAGGAATCATAGTATAGAGAGATACAATATCAAAACTAACCATGAGATCATCATCCTTCATTTCTATGTTTTTAATCCATTGAACAAAAGAAGAAGATTCTTTAATATAAGAATGGGTTTTACCAAACAGGGGTCTGAGTTTTTTAGCAAGGTATTTAGCAAGAAGGTAAGTAGGAGAACCTACAGTGTTGACTATAGGTCCGACAGGTATGTTAGGCTTATGGACTTTAGGAGTTCCATAGATTCTACGAATAATAGAATTATTAGGGGTGATTTTCTCTTTAGTGATGTCATCGAGAGTTGATTCTTTGATTTTCTTACTTACTTCACGAAGAATTTTATCACTAGGGTCTTTATTAATGATTTTATAACAACTGTTGTTATTTAGACGTTCTTCCATTTTATTGTCACAATCAATTCTCTTCATGATTACAGTTGCATTTCCCTTATCCGCCTTCAGGATGACTATGTTTTTGTTTTTTCTTAGGTTGTTTAAATCTCTTTTTTCCTCTAAGGGTATTTTGGAGGAAGGGGTTTACAGGTTCTAAGAATTTTCGTAATATCTTGTCTAATTTCTTCACTTTTAGCTATATCTAGGTCCTCAATTGCTACTTCAATATTACTAATAACCTCATCCATAGGTATTTTATTAGGAGTTATAGCAAAATTTAGACCTTTTTTCAGAATGGATTCGGTTGCATAGTCTAAGTGGATGTCTATTAAGTTAATGACTTGCCCATTTTCTAATTTCAAACTTTGATAGTGATTTGGATTTATGGGTCGAGTTCCTCAATGAGAAATTGACAAGATTGGAGTTGCATTGTTGTCCCTACGAGGGATGCTAGAATACGTTTTGTCTAAATTTGAATGATTGGGATTGCTAAGTTGTTGACCGACTTCTAAATTAAGGCATTCTTTGTTATGAGAAGAGTTTTTGTGGTTATCATGCCCCATATCTACGATATTGCCATAAGGGGATCTGTAGTAGTGTCCCATGGCTACGTTGTTGTCCCTATTCTGAATTCATGCATTCTTTTCTATGAGCAAAGTTTTTGTGGTTATCATGCCCCATATCTATGTTATTGCCACAAGGGCATCTGTAGTCATGTCCCACGGCTATGATGTTGTCCTTATTCTGAATTCAAGAATTCTTTGCTATGAGCAAAGCTATTGTGGTTATCATGCCCCATATCTATGCTTTTGCGAGAAGGGGATCTATAATTGTGTCCCATGTCTATGCTGTTGTTCCTATTTTGAATTCAGGCATTCTTTGCTATGAGAAAATCTATTGTAGTTATCATGCCCCATATCTACGCTATTGCAACAAGGGGATTTTTAGTCACATCCCATGGCTACGTTGTTGTCCCTATTCTAAATTCAAGCATTCTTCACTATGAGCAAAGCTGTTGTGGTTATCATGCCCGCTATCTATGCTATTGCCACAAGGGGATCTGTAGTCGTGTCCCATGGCTACGTTGTTGTCACTATTTTGAATTCAAGAATTCTTTACTATGACCAAATCCGCTGTGGTTATCATGCCCCATATCTATGTTATTGCCACAAGGGGATTTGTAGTCATGTCCCATGGCTACGTTGTTGTTCCTATTCTCAGTTTAGACATTCTTTTCTATGAGCAAAGCTATTGTGATTTCCATGCTCCATATCTACGATATTTCCACAAGGGGATCTTTAGTCATGTCCCATGTCTACGTTGTTGTCCCTATTCTAAATTCAGGTATTCTTTGCTATGACCAAAGTTGTTGTGGTTATCATGCCCCATATGTATGTTATTGCCACAAGGGGATCTGTAGTCGTGTCCCGTGGTTATGTTGTTGTCCCTATTCTAAATTCAGGCATTCTTTGTTATGAGTAAATCTATTGTGGTTATCATGCCCCATATCTACATTATTGCCACAATGGGATCTGTAGTCGTGTCCCATGGCTACGTTGTTGTCCCTATTATGAATTCATGAATTCTTTTCTATGAGTAAATCTGTTGTGGTTATCATGCCCCATATCTACGTTATTGCCACAAGGTGATCTGTAGTCGTGTCCAATGGCTATGTTGTTGTCCCTATTCTGAAGTCAGTCATTCTTTGCTATGAGGAAAGCTGTTGTGGTTATCATGCCCAATATCTATGATATTGCCACAAGGGGATCTGTAGTCATGTCCCATGGCTATGTTATTGTCCCCATTCCAAATTTAGGCATTCTTTGCTATGAAAAAAGTTGTTGTGGTTATCATGCGCCATATCTATGCTATTTCCACAAGGAGATATGTAGTCATATCCCATGGCTACGTTTCCATCCCTATTCTGAATTTAGGCATTCTTTGCTATGAGAAAAGTCACTGTGGTTATCATGCCCCATATCTATGCTATTGCTAGAAGGGTATCTGTAGTTATGTCACATGGCTACGTTACTGTCCCTATTCTAAATTCATGTTTTCTTTGCTATGATTAAAGTTGATGTGGTTACCATGCTTCATATCTACTCTATTTCGATAAGGGGGTCTATAGTCATGACCCACGGCTACATTTTTGTCCCTATTATGAATTCAGGTATTCTTTTATATGAGAAAAGTTGTTTTGGTTATCATGCCCCATATCTATGATTTTTCCACAAGGGGATCTGTAGTCATATCCCATGGCTACGTTGTTGTCCCTATTATGAATTCAAGCATTCTTTGGTATGAGAAAAGCTATTGTGGTTATCATGTCAGATATCTACGCTATTACCACAAGGGGATATGTAGTCGTGTCCCATGGCTACGTTGATGTCCCTATCCTGAATTCAGGCATCCTTTGCTATGAGCGAATCTACTATGGTTATCATGCCCCATATCTACGCTATTGCCACAAGGGGAGTTGTAGTCGTGTCCCATGGCTACATTGTTGTCCCTATTCTGAATTCAAGCATTCTTTGCTAAGAGAAAAGTTGTTTTGGTTATCGTGCTCCATATCTATGTTATTGCCACAAGGGGATCTGTAGTCATGTCCCATGGCTACGTTCCTGTCCCTATTCTGAATTTAGGCATTCTTTTCTATGAGAAAAGCTACTATGGTTATCATGCCCCATATCTACGCTATTGCCACAAGGGGGTTTGTAGTCGTGTCCCATGGTTACGTTGTTGTCCCTATTATGAATTTAGGCATTCTTTGCTATGAGCAAAGCTGTTGTGGTTATCATGCATCATATCTACGCTATTCCCACAAGGGGATGTGTAGTTGTGTCCCATGGCTACATTGTTGTCTCTATTCTGAAGTCACGCATTCTTTACTATGAGCAAAGTTGTTGTGGTTATCATGCCCCATATCTATGCTATTGCCATAAGGGGAACTGTAGTCGTGTCCCATGGCTATGTTGTTGTCCCTATCTGAATTCTGGCATTCTTTTCTATGAGAAATGATGCTATGGTTATCATGTCCCCTATGTATGTTATTGCCACAAGGGGATCTATAGTCGAGTCCCGTGGCTACATTGTTGTCCTTCTTATGAATTCACGCATTCCTTGCTATGAGCAAAGATGCTATGGTTATCATGCCCCATATCTACGCAATTTCCACAGGGGGATCTGTAGTCATGTCCCATGGATACATTGTTATCCCTATTATGAATTTAGGCATTTTTTTCTATGAGAAAATCTGTTCTGGTTATCATGCCCGATATCTAGGCTATTGCCACAAGCGGATCTGTAGTCGTGTACCATGGCTACATTGTTGTCCATATTCTGAATCTAGGAATTCTTTTCTATGAGCAGAGCTGTTGTGGTTATCATGCCCCATATCTACGCTATTTCCACAAGGGGATCTGTAGTCGTGTCCCATGGCTACGTTGTTGTCCCTATTATGAATTCTCGCATTCTTTTCTATGAGCAAAGCTATTGTGGTTATCATGCCCCATATTTACATTATTGCCACAAGGGGATCTACCCAAGTTATCTCCTCCAAGACCATGAGTGGTGACAACAACATAGCCATGGGGCATGACTATAGATCCCCTTCTGGCAACAACATAGATATGGGGCATCATAACCATAGTAGCTTGGCTTATAACAAAGGGATCCTGAATTTGGTAGCCGGTCAACAACTCAACAATACCTATCATTCGAACTCACACAAGACGTATTCCAGCATCCCTCATAGGGACAACAACGTAGCCATGGGACATGACTACAAATCCCCTTGTGGAAATAGCATAGATATGGGGCATGATAACCACAATAGCTGTGCTCATAGAAAAGAATACCTGAATTCAGAAGTTAGTCAACAGCTTAGCAATCCCAGTCATTCGAATTCAGACAAAACGTATTCCAGTATCCCTTGTGGTGACAACAATGCAACTCCAGTCTTGTCAATTTCTCATTGAGGAACTCGACCCATAAATCCCAATCACTATCAAAGTTTGAAATCAAAAAATGTTGAAGTCATTAACTTAACAGACATCCACTTCGACTATGCAACCGAATCCATTCTTGAAAAAGGTCTAAATCTTGCTATAAATCCTAATAAAATACCTGTGGATGAGGTTATTAGTAGTATTGAAGTAGCAATTATGGACCTAGATATAGCTAAAAGTGAAGAAATTAGACAAGATATTGTGAAAATTCTTAGAACCCCTAAACCCCCTTCCTCCAACAAATCCTTAGAGGAAAAAAGAGCTTTAAACAACCTTAGGAAAAACAAACACATAGTCATCTTGAAGGTGGATAAGGGCAATGCAACTGTAATCATGAAGCGAATTGATTATGACAATAAAATGGAAGAACATCTAAATAACATTGGTTGTTATAAAATCATTAATAAAGATCCTAGTGATAAAATTCTTCATGAAGTAACTAAGAAAATCAACCCTAATAGTTCTAGCATTCCTAGAATCTATGGCGCTCCTAAAGTCCATAAGCCCAACATACCTCTCAGACCTATAGTAAACACTGTAGGCTCCCCTACTTACCTTCTTGCTAAATACCTCGCTAAAAAACTTAGACCCCCGTCTGGTAAAACCCATTCTTATATTAAAGACTCCTATTCTTTTGTTCAATGGATTAAAAACATAGAAATGAAGGATAATGACCTCATGGTTAGTTTTGATATTGTATCTCTCTATACTATGATTCCTATTGATGAAGCTATTAATATCATGAGGGACATCATTAATAAAGAAACTATAGATCTTCTAGAGCTTTTGTTAGGATTCTCCTACTTCAGTTTCAAAGGTAAAATACATGAACAAACCCATGGAGTGGTTATGGGCTCTCCCCTATCCCTCATAATTGACAACATATTTATGGAGCACTTTGAATAGAAGTCCCTTAAGTCATTTCCCTACACCCTTGAAGAATGGAAAAGGTTTGTTGACGACATATTTGCCAAATGGATTCATGGGAAAGAAAAAATTAACATATTCCTCAATCACTTAAATAGCCTCTTTGACCATATAAAATTCACTATAGAAACTGAAAATAACAATCATCTTCCCTCTCTGGACATCCTTTTAACTAAAAAAGAAGGGTCACTCAATTTTCAAGTCTTAAGAAAGAAAACTCATACCGAACGATATTTGCATGCAAATTCTCATCACCACCCTAAACATAAAATTGGCATCATAAGGACCTTAACCACTAGGGCGTCCAAAATATCTGATCCTGACCATTTAAAGTATGAACTTGACCATCTTCCCAAAGTATTTGAAATAAATGGTTATAATAAGAACAACATTAATAAATCCATGCACCAATCTCTAAGAAAGAATAACAATGATAACAAAGTTAAAAATTTGTCAATCACTCCTAAGGTCTCCCTTCCATACATAAAAGGCACCACCAACAAAATTACTAAAATTCTTAATAAGCACAACATTAATGTACCCTTCACCCTTCCTAACACCATCAAACAATTATTCAACTCGGTTAAAGATCCCATAAACCCTAACCTTCAAAAAGGTGTTTATGTTATTCCTTGTTCATGCGGGAAGGAATACATAGGCGAAATAGGAAGGTCTTTCAACATCAGAATCAAAGAGCACACTACAGACTTAAGAACAGGGAGGACCTCAAAATCTACCTTGGCAGATCATGTTCACTCTTCTTCTCATTATATCTGTATGGAAGAAGCCAAACTAATTAAAAAATAGGACCACTATATTAAAAGGAAAATCAAAGAAGCGATCGAAATAGAAAAAGAAAGAACAACTTGAACGGTGACGATGGATTAAAACTAAGCAATACTTGGAAACCTTTATTTGAAATCCTAAAAAACCAATGATTAACTCATATCCCTTATAATAATTTAATCCCTCCTCTTTCATGTAAGTTAAAAATTAATCTAACATCCTCTTCAAAAAAAATAAAAAAAATAAACAAATGCTTATCCTATTAAATATATAAATTTTCTTATAATAAAACAATTCTCAGGTTAATTAAATTTCATAACTATTCATTTATTGTAAATAGAAATAAAAATGCATTCTGATAACACTAGAATTTATATATTCAAATATATTATAGTGAATTAATTAATTAATTACTTAATGGTTTAAATTCAATATAATACATCAACATAAATTTCATGATTATTCATTTATTAATATAAAATCAAGAATTCTAAAAAAAATAAAATAAAAAAATTACATTATAATCATATTTTATTGATTATAATCTTATAAGTAATCTATGAATTTAAATACAAAAAGGGTAATAAAGCTTTCATATTCAAATTATAAACCAATCATAACTAATTAACACTAAAATTTGTACATACAAATAGATTATAGTGAATTTAATTAATTAAATCCCTAATGTTTTAAATTTCAATTTTTCAATATATTACAAAATTAATCAGATTATGGCTGACTAAATCTCTTACACTATTCCTTTTCATAATCCATATATATACTCTAATATTTAACTCCTGGATACATCGTTAATATCTTCTTAAATTTATTGAGATATCCCTTGATGATGGACTCACTTGGTAGTCAGAAACGTTGGGTTCATAAAGCTCTATAATAGGGCATTCCTCCTCTATCTAAATATAAGGTTTGTCCAAATCCAACTCTCAAACCCAAAGATATGGCCATCCAAATAATATCCATTTAGTTAGTACCAGCCAACCAACCTACCACATGGTGCCCACATGGAAATCTTAGTTAGGCCCTCTCTGCCACATGGAAGTGTTACCCTAGCTACCAACCCACTCATATTGGTCCCGTAATACCCACTATACCAGAAGTGTGACCCAACTCATAAAACATGCACACTATATGAATTTATTATCGGTGTGGGCCCCTCGAAGACCACATCAACTCAAAACCATTATCCCCATACGTAACCCTTTCTACCCATGCCATTATTTCTGGGGACAATCCCTCTGAGCATAAGTGGAACCTCGTGGACCACACCATTGACATGGACCAAAACCTATGCCCTCGCTACATGCTCTACTCCACATCACCCTGGTCAAGACTCTCTTCGACGCTTTTAATGCTGCCAGGATGACCTGACCTCCATTCAAAATATGGGGTGGAATTCTGCATATGATACAACACCTTTCATATAAAAATACAAGGTCTCTGGTACCCAACACCTTGAAATATTGCTAAGGAAACATTATCAGTTTGACATGTACTACACTCAATCCCTACCTAGGCCTTCGATGCACAGTGTAACCACATCTCCACATGGCAATGGCTTGGGAGTTTTTCACCACAAAAATGCACTAACACTTCATATTGTCCCCACTCTTCCAAGTCACCAGGGGACTTGTATCCCGATATTCTATTATGTAATTTACTCAACATATCTAGGTCTAGGTTGATGTCATTGGTCCCTAATGTGAAGATGATGTCCTCCTACATCATTCCTTCCTTTCCACTTGTCCATGGAGATTGGGTCAACATAGTAACTGCCCCACTACCACCTCATCCCAACAAATTGGCCTTAGGAGTTCCTCTTGGTGCACCACTCAAAACCTTTCAGGCACCAATCCTTGGAGGTCATCCAAATGCCTTGGTCGCTTCTCCATTAATGGCCCATATCCTCCTTACTTATGCATTTGGTCACTACGGCTAGTCACAGGGTTGAAGAGGGTTAAACCATCTCCTCCCAACATCATGTTATTTAATCTTAAAGGAATCTTGGCACCACGCTTAAAAAAATCTTGATAAATATACACGGCTTTCACCCAAGCCTTCAATACATAGCCAATGGTATATAAAGGTATACATAGACTTTCCTGGCCTATCCCTCTTAAGCTTAAATGAAACTCAACCATGACCATGGACCTCTATACGCATGTGATCATGGAGATATGTGTGTGTGCGCGCAATGATATCTCTTATAAGCTTAAATAAGAAAAAGGATAGCCAAATGCATATATTCACTAATTTATTCACATAGAAGGGATGTATACATGCCTCTAGCTAAATTTCCAATCTCAAAATAAACAGAGAAGTATTTCAACAAGAGATTTCACTTATGAATTTAACTAGTTGTTAAGGTTATAGTATACTCTATAAACAATTTATTTGTGAAAATCATGACATGGATCATTGACATTTCTCTTTCACGAGTGAAGCCTCACTTACATATCACAAAGATACATATAACTGCTACATTCGGGTAGTCTCAACTAATTTCATGCTCAGGAATTAAACACAGAAACAGAAACATTCCTTGAAACCTTTACACAAGAGATTAATACACTTCATTATGTAGGACAACAATAGCCTTTAACAATTATTCTTAACCAAGTAACAACACATTAAATAGAAACATGATTTTTGCATGCATAACGCATCTAACAATACCAATGTTGCACACAATAATCACACAACACAAGCCCACTCATGTTATTCTACCTATGCACACTTGATTAACTGAGATGCAGAAGTTCAACCACCTCCTAAACCAAATCAGTATGCTAAGTCTTAACTTTAGAACTAAACTATTATTCATTAATTAAATAGAACTAAACCATTACCAAGATCATGCAAGAGTTATTCTACAGAACCATAATGGAGGTAAATAACACAACAAACAAAGTTATGAGGTTTACATGCATACACAACTACATGAATACTTATCTAGTAATGAGGAGCCTGACAACTGAGATTGAGACTTCAACTCTCTACCCAACCTTAGACACACTACAACCAAGTATTCCTTGCAGTAGTCACCCCCAAGCCAAATTTCATAGCTTGAGGATGAGTGCTTAAGGGATTAAACCAATTATACTAGCGAAGAAAAGGACTCCAAAGGTCCTTCCACCTCCACCATTAGTTGTTTCATGTACTCAATTACTCACAAGGAATTTCGAGTCTCCATGTCTTCCCGTAGAAGCACAAAGCTTTCCACTCTCTTTTTCTCTTCTTCATGTTCTATGGCTTTTTCTTTGTCTACCATGCACTGATTTATTCTCTTTTTCTTATCCAACAATGCTCTCATGTGTTCTCTATTTTTCCTTTATCCCCCTAGTCTTCTCTTTGTGCGTGAGAATGTGATCAGAGGAAAAATTCTTGTTGTCATTAGAGAGAATTCGATTTTAAAAAGTGAACATTGTATTTCCATGTCATAAAGTGTAAGCCAATCAAAACTCTTTAAAATTCAGAAAGAGATATAGGTGTGACTAGGACACCAATTTTTTTTTAATAATATAATTTATCTACCTTAAGCGTGAAAGGTGCTCAAGTGACCTAGAATTCCATAAAATATTAAAAATAAAATCACTATATTTATATAAATGTTATAATATCTAGAATACTTTTGATGAAGGGTAAATCATGGGTTTTAATAATGCACTTTTAATTTAAAATTTAAATTTACTTTTTAATTTAAATTTTATTAAATGTTGTGTAAATAAATTATTTTAATTATAGAATATAAATATACAGTTATTTTTATAAAAGTACATTTATTTGGGTGATATAAATATAAATTTAACTTAAATTTTAAATTTACTTTTTTAATTTGAATTTTATTAAATCTTGTGTTAACAAATTAATTTAAATATAAAATATATACATGGGGTTATTTATTTTTAATGACACAACTAATTTAAATTTTAAATTTACCTTTTAATTTAAATTTAAATTGGTAATTAAATTTTAAACTTACTTTTTAATTCAAGTTTTATTAAATCTCATGCTAATAAATTAATTTAAATATAAAATATGTGTAGAATTATTTTGATAGATGTGACATTTATTTGGGTAATTTTGATAAAACTAAAATAATAAAAATGAGATATTAAGAAATTGTCTACATGATGTTATTTTATTAATTTCTTAATTTTTTCTTAAGCAGTTATTTTTGAGTTGAAATTTCCTCATTTTTAATCTTTTGTCAGTGCTTAAGAATCATGTCTATGTCTATATATATACACACTTTTACACACATATGGTATGATATATATTTTGAGCTTAAATAGGAAAAAGGATAGCGAAAACCATATATTCACCAACTTATCCACATAGAAGGGATGTATACATGCCACTAGCTAAATTTCCAATCTTAGAATGAACACAAAATTCTTTCAGCAAGAGATTTCACATATGCATTCAACCATTTATTCATGTTACATTACAATCTAGAAACAATTTCTTTCTTGAAAATCATGACATGGATCATTGGAATTCTTGTTCCACAAGTGGAGTCTCACTTCCA
Organism: Pinus tabuliformis; assembly: GCA_031772625.1. Lineage (NCBI taxonomy): Eukaryota > Viridiplantae > Streptophyta > Pinopsida > Pinales > Pinaceae > Pinus > Pinus tabuliformis. The sequence continues at coordinate 160,612,993 of CM062804.1, read as the reverse complement.
TATCACAAAGATACATATAACTACTACATTTAGGCTTAGGAATTAAACAAAGAAATGGAAACATTCCTTGAAAACTTTACACAAGAGATTAAAAAACTTCATCATGCACGAAAATAACAACCCTCAACAATTCTTATTAACAAAGTAACAACACATTATATAGAAATATGATGTCTGCATGCACAACACATCTAATAATACCCATTCTTCATGCAATAATCATAGAACACGAGCCCACTGATTTTATACAATCCATGCACACTTGATTAACTAAGCTACAAAGGTTCAACCACCTCCTATACCCAATCATAATGCTAAGTATTAACCTCATAATAAATACGAAGATTAGGAACTAAACCATTATGTATTAATCATTCCCAAGATTATGCAAGAGTTATTCTAGATGATCATAATGGAGGTAAAGAGCACAATAAGAAAATTGAGGAAATTTACTTGTATACACAACTACATCTGCACTTATTTGGTAAGGAGGAGCCTGGTGTTGGGCACAGCCCAACTTGGTCCAAGGTTTGGTTAAAGACTCCGCATTTTGAGGAGTAGAGCTAGCGAATTTCTATTCATCATGCAGTGTTTAGTGGATTTGGGGTGGGCCAAAGTCCCTTATTTTGTAACATGTATTGGGTATTATTCCATTGTTTTGCCAAATCCATGGTATGTGGACCATGGTCTTGTAGTAAGGAAAGTTATATAAAGAAGATGTAATACTTTGTCGAAGATAGCAAAGCATAGATAGAATTCATAGATTGATCATAATTTCTACCTTGAGTCTGTGTTTTGGGGAAGGCTCCACAACTGAGTGTACAGAGGCCTTGAAGAGTCTGCAATTGAGTGTGTAGACCACCTGCAGATGGGTACACAAGTCAGAGAAGTGTATGTATTGAATATCTTTATTAATAAAGAAGTTTTGGCAAAGTATTGAGTATCTTTATGTGTTCATTATTTGTTGTTATATATATCACCATGCATTATTTTTACTGAATTATGCAGAAGAATAAATATTATATTGTTCTCTATTATGTTTATGCATTAAGTACCAATCTGTGAAGTTATTTATCAGTGCAAAGTGACTCATGTATGTGAATTTGGAGATAGATATAAGACATAAGTGAACACATGGGTGCCATGGCATGGATATCCCTCTGGCTGCAGAAACCTAGTTCTGCAACCCCCCATAACTTCTTTGGGTGAGATTGTGATTTGCTTACAGGTAGTTACCGAAAGGGCCAGTAGTTGAGGGCTTTTTTGGTGCGTCATACACTCTGAAATTGGGTCAATCCCCCTTAAACCAATAAATGGTTCATTTGTCAAGACCAAGATCTACTTAAGGGATATGTTTTGGCATCCATCGAAGAAATAAATCCAAGAGTGGGTTGAAAAGAAAGAAAGAGAATTTGAAGAAAAAAATATCAGAAACCCTCGATTATCAACTGAGGACTAGTTGTAGAAGTATATCTTTGAAGAGAAATATGAAATTCTCTCTGGCTCATTCAACATTGAATTCTACGAGTGGGTATCTAAGTTGCCTGAGCATAATACTTGTTTTAAAGGAGATGAAACTAAGGAGTGCAATCGTCAATTGATACAACAACTCAAGAATGTCAATAATAGTATCTTAAGGGTTGTTGATTTCTGGATCAATAACATTCTGGCAGGATTTATCACTCATTTTGTGATAGATGCAATTGTATCCTATAGTGAAGTTGAACGAATATTTTTCAAAGGACCACGAGGTAAGATCTTAAACTCTTTTAATCTTTGGATTAGTATGTCATTGTGTGAAAATGGGATTCTTTGAATGCTGTCAGATTAATGTTTGGATGAAGATGAAATAAGTTTGAACCATGGTCTACGCAAAGTGGGAAACAATATAGAACAGATTCGAAGAATTTTATTGAGACTGACTATAGCCCCTTATTAGGAGGATCTGAGAGTGAAGAAGAAGTAAGTAAGCCTACAACCCTATGACATTCCCCTCCCATCCTTAAGGCACATTGAAGTTAGGAGTTGAGAAACATCAGGGCGCATTAGGGATTCCCCATCCATCAACCCACCTTACACTTAATCGCCATCCCCAAAATTCCCCTACACCCCACCCCCTCCCCTCCACCTAGGTCCTCGAGAAGGAAAATGGAAAATGCCATTAAGCTGACTATCTTTAAAGGAATTGGATTAGAGGATCCTAATGAGTTCCTATTTGTAGTTGATGTAGTATGGACAGCAAGATAGATCATTAGTGATGATGTAAAGAAGGTGCATCTTGTCACATCACTGCGAGAAAGAGTGCTGACCTGGTGTATGATATAGTTTGTGACTAATCCCACTACTTCATTTGATGAAATTAAGAAAGAATTGGAATCATAATTGAAGAAGCCAAAATTAGAATCACAGTGCATCACATAGCTAAAAGAAATCAAACAAGTAGCAACTAAGTCTATGTTGGAGTTGGATCAGTGATTCAAGGTGCTAATGGGGTAAGTAAGATTTATCCTACCTCCATAAAAACATATGAAATGGTTCATAGTCATGCTAGTAACACATATTAGGTTACCTTTGATACAAAAAAATATCACAACTCAAGCTGAAGAATTGGAGATTGTGATGAAGCTGGAAGCTTCACTGATTGGGGGTACTCATCCAGGAGTATACCAGATTTAGAATCAGCTAGCCATTTTGACCTTAGAATTGCAAGATCTCAAGAAAGGTAAAGAAACTTGATCAAAAGTATGATGTACAAAAGGGTCATTATAAGGATCAATTCCCTGTGTTCAGAGATTAGTTGATAAGTGGAGCACCTAATCTCGTAAACCCAGGGCTGTGCTATGATATTTGTAAAATGAGAGGCCAACATCACTCTGAATATTTCCATCCATTACAAAAGTATGTGTAGACCCTGAAGCAACTATTTTACAACTTTTGTAGATGAGTAGCTCATGATGAGAAAAATTGTCATAGTTATGACTTAATGATGGAGTTCAATGTTGATGCTTATAGATTGTAAGCTAAGGGACATACACATAAGGAGTGAGGCCAACATGCTATTCAAGGAGGATTTCAAGGACAAGGATGAGGACGAGGAGCTGGTTGAGGATGTGGCCAGATTATCTATTATAACTGTGGATAGGTAGGACACTTCACAAGAGACTATCAGAACCCTACGACAACTTGCAACTACTGTAAATCTTTTGATCACGTGATAGAAGAATTCCCAGTCCTTATCATAAAGATGCGGGAGAAAAGGAACCAGCATCCTACAACAAATATTCAAATGATGACTGCTCAGCCAAAGGAGGATGAATCGCGCATCAATATTGTAATAAGAAGTGGAGCTGCAATTGGAGATGATAAAACTATAAAAAGGAACTTGAAACTACTTGGATAAGGTAAACTACTAAAAGGGCCCCTACATTTGACATTCATAAGGAAAAGTAGGTGTTCATGGAGGCGAGGAAGAGTTTCATGGATGATGGGGCCTTGACCTCTACAGTGCTGCCAACTCAAAGGAATAATTTCAACATGGTACCTGCTGCAACACAATATGTGGATATCGATATTTTGAAGTCTTTTCTGTATACTTGCATGAAGTTGTTGAGAAATCGTAAGGTCATAGAGGGATTTCAAGAATTGATAGACTCTTGTGCTTCTAAATAGGTACCGCAGAGTAATATGTGTGTAATGAATAATATACATAGACACAAGAAGTGAACCAAAAATTAAATGAGGCTTACAGTGCAGATTAGAGAATATGACTTGAATTAGGTTATCTTGGATCTAGGATTTGATGCCATTGCCTTGCTAAGGAAGACTTGGGAATTGATGGGTAAGTTGAAGTTGTAATGGTAAACTATTTAGCTGAAAATGGTGAATCAATAGAAGATTGTTCCTCTAGAAAGATTGTCAGGTATCACAATACACATTGATGGAGTGTGTGCTACCACTGACTTCGAAGTGATTGAGATTGTGGATGATAGTAATCCCTATCCCACATTTCTTGGATTATATTGGGCATTTGATAACATGGCTATAATTAGCTTGAAGAAAAGGAAAATGATATTTGAGAGCAACAATATGAGAGTTATTGTTCCATTATACCTGTTAGTTCCAGTCTTTGCAGCCTTCGTTTAGTGATCAAACATGCTCTTACAAAGTGATTTTAAGGTGTCAAGGTCAAATTTTGTCATTTCAGTGAGTCTTCAAGTAAACTTTTGTCACTAGGTATTGGGTCTAGGGTTTTCTTTTACTCATGTCAAAGTTGTCCAAATGTCGATCCATGTCACCATTCAGCTGAGTGTACCATCATTAAGAGGGTTTTCATCATCATGTCAAGTTCCAATGGGTCATTTTATACCTTGTTCATGCTTCAGTTGTGCCTAGGTAAGGTTCATTTCCCTCTCCTAGGGTTTCGAAGGTAATTTCTCTTGGGTGGTCAAATCATCAGCAAAACTTGTATCTTGATGTTCATACACCTTCCCCTATCCATAATGTACCTTATTAAACACTTCCCATCACTGAGATCCCCCAAATTCCTCATTTTCGCACAAACCCTAGTTTCTTGCTACAACTTGACAATTTTCTAGACTAGGCTTGTGTTTTTGCCTTTTGGACCCCTTCCCCTCACTCAATATTTTAAATTATACATTCCCCTACTTTCTAACATCCCTCCCTACTTCCAAAAATTTTCTTAAGAATTTAGAATCCCTTTGTCCCCTTCATTTTACTTCATTTCGACAAATCCCCTATTCCACACATCGGGATAGGTTTTTCTCCAATGATGTTTCTGAGCAAGAAAAGATGAATTTTGGAAAAATGAGATAGGTTTTTGTCCACAATAGGACAATGAAGAAAAAAATCCTTCACATTTTACACAGGTGTCATGGTTTTAGAGAAATGTCAAAAATACAGTTGCCTCGGGAGCACTGATGCACCTCTGAAGTGACCTTCGGAAAATCACGATTTCTCCTAGCTTGGTTAGCTAAATGACTTGCTTGATGAGCTAAATGATAACTAGACATAAATATATTTAAAATGAGTTATCATGAGCTCAATTTGGAGTTGAGGAAGACTTTCAAAAGTTGACTGCAACAGCACTCTACCTTTAGGCAGCCTCATATTGCACATTTTGACCAGTCTTGGGAGATTTGACTTTTAACAGGGCAAATGAACTCCAAATTGAAAACTTAAAGTTGGTTTGGAAATTAGACTCAATAATATTTCCAACGAGCTATTGTGCACTCAATTTGGACACTAGAAAAGCCCTCAAAACGGTTCTGCAAAAAGGTGCTACGCATAGAAAATTTTAACACAAAATGTTCTGCTCTATGCGTCGCGCCACATGGTGCTCGCTTTTTCTAGGAGCCTCTAAATCACAAAAACTCATAATTTTTGGATTTGGAATGGAAAAATATGCTTTCTTACCAATGGCCAAGAGATTTTGACAGGTTTTGAGCCCTCAAAAAGGTCAAAAACACTCAAAAACGGACCTTACTGCCCCTATTTTGACACACATGAAGCAATGTTGGGAGAACTGAATTTTGGAGGGGAAAATGGAGGCCAAATTGAAAAATTTCACCTGGGTTGGAAATTATATAGGTATAAATTTCCAGAAAGCACACTTAGAGCAAATTTTGACACTATGAAGACCTCCAAAAGTGGCTCCAAACAGGCGCTATGCATAGAGAATTTGGCGTGACGCATAGAGGAAATTTGGCCTAGTTTGACTAGTAATGCTCTGTTTTTCGCCCAGATTTTGCCTGTTTGACTTTTTCACATGCTTAATGTCAAAGTTTTGATGTATTTTAACGTACATTGATGGATCATGATGTAAATATGTGAAATTTTCACTTGTGGGGGTAGATTCATTTATTAAAAAGTTGTTTGAAACTGAATGAATCAGTTCCCTTGTTTCTAGACGCATGTTGTTCCAATGCCTGATTTCTAGTTCTTAGTTTAGAATTAGTTGAAACAACTCTAAAATATGTGAGCTCTACCCCTATAGGCTAGGATGAGCTATGGTTTGCCTATATTATTTGTTTTTTCAGTTATTAGCATGGTTGGAATTTTGAGAAAGCTTTGAGCTTCATTGTACACTCATATCAACATTTTGGCTAAGCAATTGAGACCAAGATTTGTAGCACTCTTTGGGATCCATGTGGCAATTTGTCTTGGTACAGTGCTTTCTTTTGTAATTTTGAATTTATTTATGTGATTTTATTCCATTATCTCTCTTATTTATTCTTAGCTAAATCAAACAAGAGTGTAAGTAGAATCCATTGAAATTGCAGTGCTCTACTTGAGGTTTGCCTTAGTCTTTGATGTTTTCAGCTGTTTGGAGAGGATCCATGAGTTTTCTTGCGCTCTTCAGCTCCTCACCTGTCTAATCCTTCCATCTCATTCAATGTTATGTGCCAAAAATAATTTCCTACCTTTCCCCATTGAGATCTCTACAAGACTGAGCCTCATTCCCCGCACCCAAAATCTACCTTTCCATATGAGCCAACAAAAACATCATTTTATTCAATCAACACTCTTGCACATATACCTAGCCTAAGATCAGTATTCCTATCAGTCATCTCAAGCCCTCATCCATTATAATTTGATGATATTCACCCGAAGAGAGCCCTCTCCCGACCTGATAGGGCTAGCTACCAGGTTAAGTGTGCTTTGATGTTGGCTGTGGATCCTACCTTCCTTAGCCTACGGTAAATCTAGGCCCTAACAATACCCATCAGAGGGAGCGAGGTATATTAAACCTATCAAAGAGGAGTACAACGTGAATGACATCAACAACATTTATCAAATAGCAATAAAATAAGAATAATGGATTAACCCTACTGTAGATGGAAAACTTACTTGGGAGAAAGATAGTTCCTACACTTCAGATTCAGAAGAGGAATTGGAAAACTAGCAGAACAAGTTGCATGAAGTGTCTACAAGGCGACGTGAAAGGATCACTAAAGAAGTGTGTTGTATGACAGTTGAGTTATGTTATTTTCCTTTGTATGATGGTTTGGGTAATATAAATACTTTCCTTAGAGATTATGAAATACAGGTACCCAAATATTAGAGAATGTTAACTATAGATCAAGCATTGAGGGCTACTCCTACTACATGTTGGTGTAATCATAAGAAGAATATAGGAGATTGGAAGTAATGTAGAATATTGATGTGGGTAAGGTTTGGTCAGGTGGAAAAAGAGCTCATAGATAAGCATGATTGCCAAACTGATCCTAGAGACCACATACAACTCTATATCGAATCTTGGGGAGAAATTCCATGAGAAGAATGGGTGCATGGATTCATCCATACCTTGGAGATAATTCCTTAGAATTGGTGTCTGGAAACAAAGCTTCGACATCATACTGATAGCTGTGCAAAGATGCTTGATGGATTTACAATGAAATTCAGATTTGAAGATGATTGTCCACATATAGATGTAGCTCTGAATATAGTTAAGAAGAAGATTTTTAAGAACGAAATTCTACTTATCTGGAAACCTAATTGGGCTACTCAAATACGTAATTTAATGAAACAATGTAATCTCACTCTGGAATAGGATGAAGATCCTCACAATGTTGACACCAAAGAATCATAAGGTCATCACGAAGTAAATGGAACTCAAATAGAGATGTTTGATATAATGAAGCAATTGAAGAGAAAGAAGATGAATATAGGGTCAGAGGCTAAACTGAAGTACACAACAATAAGAGATTACTGGGATGAAGACATAGTCAGCAAGATAACAAATCTCTTGCATGAATATCAAGAGTTGTTCCCAAATAAGTTTTCAAATATGAAGGGAATAGTAGGGGATTTGGAAGTTATGAGGATTCCTTTGAATCTTGATGCGAAGCCTATCAAGCAGAGACCTTATAGACTGAATCCAAGATATAAGGAGAAGTTGAAATAATAATTAGACAAAATTGTAGTAGTTGGCATAATCGAACCTGTCGAAGAGTCTAAATGGGTATGTCCCATAGTGGTTGAGGAAAAGAAGGCAAAAGGGGAAATCAGAGTCTTTGTTAACTTAAGGAAATTGAATGATGCATGCTTGCATTACCCCTTTCCTACAGCATTTACAGATGAAGTATTGGACAATGTAGGAGGACATGAGGCCTATTCTTTCATAGATGGATTTTCAGGATACCATTAGATTAGAATTGCGCCAGAAGATAGACATAAAATGACCTTTTCTACAGAGTGGCACTCTTACCAATACACAATGATGCCTTTTAGATTAAAGAAGGTGCTTGTTATCTTTTCCAAAGTTGTAGTTTCGACATTTAATAATATATACACAAATTTTTGGAAGTATACTTTGATGATTGGACAGTCTTTGGGCTATTAAAGGAGAATGTGGCAAGCTTAAGGTTGATGTTGGATACATGTAGGCAGTACCAGATATCATTGAACTTGAAGAAGTGTGTCTTTTGTGCACCATTTGGTATACTTTTGGGACATGTAGTCTGTAAACAAGGATTAATGGTGGATCTCACAAAGATCGTAGTTGTTGTGAACATGCCAGCACCGAAAATAGTGAGACAAATGCACATGACACAGGGACACACTGACAATTACAGAAATTTTATAAAGGGGCACGAGAAAATAACTGCACCAATGGAGTAATTGCTGAAGAAAGACGTGACTTTTCAATGGAGCGAAGAGTGTCAGAAGAGCCTGGCTGTACTAAAGGAGAAAATTGTAATCGCACCTATTCTAGTTTTCCCAGACTGGAAGAAGGAATTCCATGTACATGTTGATGCATCTTGCATAGCATTGGGTGTAGTGCTAGTGCAACCAGGAGCAGGAGAAATTGATCATCCCATAGCATTTGCAAGCAGAAAACTATCCAAGATGGACAAGAATGATAACACAACAGAAAGAGAGGGATTAGCTATGATATATGAATTAGAAAAGTTCAGGAACTACTTGTTTGGAGCGCATTTCAAAATGTTCATTGATCACTCCATGCTAAAATATTTGGTGAATAAGTCTATTTTAGGAGGAAAGATTTGTTGATGGTTGTTATTATTCTAGGAGTATGAATTCAAGGTTATAGTGAAGCCAAGGAAATTGATTTTCAGGCCTGATTGTCAAGAATAAAGATAGGAGAAGAACCCACAAATATTGAAGATAACCTGCCTGATCCACAAGTATTCGCAATCAGAGTCGTAGATGATCACTTCGTGGATATAATTTAGTTTGTAGCCATAGGAATGGCACCCACAGAGTACACTATGAAGAAAAAGTCATGGGTGAGTGTTGGGTGCCTATTGGGCACAACCCAACTTGGTCCAAGTTTTGGTCAAAGACTCCACATTTTTAGGAACGAAGCATGGAGAACTAGTGAATTTATATTCATCATGCAGTGTTTAGGGGCTTTGGGGTGGGTCAAAGTCCCTTATTTTGTAATGAGTATTGGGTATTTTTCAATGTTTTTGTCATATCCATGGTATTTGGACCATGGTCTTGTAGTAAGGAAATCTATATAAAGAATATGTAATACTTTGTCAAAGATAGCTAAGTGTATATAGAAGTCATAAATAGATCATAATTTTCATCTTGAGTTTGTGTTTTGGGGAAGTCTTCGTAGTTGATTTTGCAGACCACCTACAACTAGGTGCATAGCTTAGAGAAGTGTATGTATTGAAGATATTTACTAATAAATAAGTTTTGGAAAAGTATTTGAGTATATTTATGTGTTCATTATCTATTTTTATATATATTAGCATGCATGATTTTTACTGAATCATGCGCAAGAATACATGTTATGCTGTTCTTTGTTGTGTTTATGCATTAAGTACCAATCTGTGAAGTTAATCATTAGCATGAACTTATTCACGTATGTGAAGTTGCATATAGATATAAGACATAAGTGAACACATGGGTGCCATAGTTAGATATTCCTCTAGACACTGAAACATGGTTCTAAAACCCCACATAACTGCTTCGGGTGAGACTGCGATCTTCTTACAGGTCATTTCTAAAAGGGCTAGTAGTTGAGGGTTTTTCTGGTGCATCGTAAACTTTGAAACTGGGTCAAGCCACCTTAAACCAACACTTGGCAACTAAGATTGGGACTCCAAATCTCCACTGAACCTTAGACACATTACAACCAAGTCTTTCTTAGAGTATTCACCTCGGAGATAGATTCTACAGCTTGAGGATGAGTGCTTAAGGGATTAAATCAATTATACTATCTAAGACAAGGACTCCAGAGGACCTTCCACCTCCACCCACCAGTTGTTTCATGTACTCAATTACTCACAAGGAATATGGAGGCTCCATGCCTTCTCGTAGAAACACATAGCTTTCCACTCCCTTTTTATCTCCTTCCCATGCTATGGCTTTTTTCCTCTATCATGTAGTTATTTATTCTCTTGTTCTTGTCGAATAGTTCTCTCAAGTGTTCTCTATTTTTCCTTTCAATTCCCTAGTCTTCTCATTATGCGTGAGAATGTGATTAAAGGGAAAATTCACTGTGTCTTGAGAATTCTCCTTTTTTCATGTCCTGATTGTTGATCTTTTCTCGGCACTTCATAATCATATTTATTTCTATAACACGATCACAAACACACTAATATGCTACAACACAAGCTCTTTGCAAAATAGAAAATGTAAAACAATGAATCAATGAAGTAGACAATAAATTTTGCATCCCCAAACATATAATATTACAACTTCAATATAACAAATATAGGGCTCTCATACTAGGGATCATGACCCCTACAATTAACCTTGATATAAGGAAAACTAGGGCTTGATGTCAACAACACATGACCATCAATTTTCTCTTGAACAAGACACACTTGACTTACTTTCTAAAGGAGCACTCACGCCATCCCTTTCAATCCGCTTGCCTTCAACAACTAGTAGGTATTTCTCCACCTATACTTGTAGAGACTATTGCCTCTCCAATGCCTCCACAACTACTACTCACAAGGTCTTTTGAAACTTTAGAATTTCCTGCACATTTAGCTCTCGAATATGCCTTCTCTCAATCCTCTCATTTCACCAATAATATTGAACATATGCTCATCAAATATTCCCCTTAGAAATTCTCTAACTACTCCAAGAATGACTTCTCTTAGGAAGTTCAATACAAAACCCTCACAACAATGGTTTGTAATGTCAAACACTGTACTTAAGGCCTACAAATATTCCTCTTGGTAGTGATATTGCTCCTTCAATATTATAGCACTTATACACTTAAACATGTTGTCCATATATCGCTTATATGGAAAGAACTTCACTACATCACCTTCAAACCTTTACTCTAATTAATATTCCCTCTTCTACCCTTCTCTTCCTTCGTCGTAGTAGTCTTCTTCTTCTCTATTTCCCTTCTCTCCACTCTTCTATCCATAAACTGAGGGTATTTTAGCATTTCTAGAAACATAGACCTATTGCACATTGAACATAGCCTCTACAACCCTTAACAAAAATACATACTTCCTCCATTAGGGTCCCATCCCTCTCTTCCATGAACATAAACAGAGCATATTTGATCAAAACTTTAGGACAAAATTCACCATACTGCATACAATAGAAAGAAGCCCTAAGTAGAGCACATGCAACACAAAAAATGTCCTCCCAATAGACATATGCAAGGAAACAAAACTCTTTGAGGAAGACATCCTACTCTTGGGAAAACTCTACCATCAATAGGAAGAAGATAAAACACAACATGTTCAAGTTGTATCCCTCCTTTAGCATTATTTCTCCTGAGGTACTCTTCTTTTCTCTTGGGTAGACACCACATGATAAAGAAATTTTCTTTTATATGTCCAAAATAACTCAATCCTATTTCATTTTATAGTGTTCTTGGTGGATTTTGTTAACAATCAAGGGTCACTACTAATGCCCAAGATGACCTAAGAAAATCAAGCTTAAACACCAATAAATCTTGAGATAAAATTTCTTTCATTTATTTTTTCCCATACCATTGAAGCCCTATGTGCCTCTTAGCCCATCAAGGACTCCCTGTTCCAAACAATGACTAAACAATTAATTTCCTTCTTGGGTCTTTCACCCATGACTTTGAGTATAAATCACACCACCTATGTACATTTGCCACGATGCTTCATTTTTTTAGGTCAATGCCTCACAAACCTAATACCCCAAGAGTTATGGGAGTGCCTCCAAACAATCCCTCTTAACAAGGGAGGTATTTCCAGTACTTGGAAGTATCTCGTCATCATCAGGGACACTAGCCCAATCTCTAACATTCACCACTACAACATACCCTATAGAATGGACCACACTATCCTTGGCAGTGTCCTTACATCTAGAAGCTTCATGCTTCTTCCTCTCTTAATAGGCATTATTCCCATTCCATAATTCCCACATTAAAGCTGTAGAAGTCCCCTTACTCCCCAATAACCATGTTCTCTTCTTGGGTTACATATTCTCCCTTTGAACCTGCATATTCATGCACAAACTTTACTCCCTTTGAGTCTTACGGACTTGCTTCTTCCCTTGACCTATAGGATTGATTGCTAGACATTCTCCCTAACTCCAATGATATCTCTTGCCAAGTTAGAGCCTTTGGGTCTAAGCATTACATTTCCTTCCTAGAATATCACCTCAAACGCCTTCACTTCCATCACTAAGACAAAAAACACACTATATCTAAGCTCTGGTACCCAAAATACATCTTGAACTTGTAACAATCCACCTGACTCCATCCTTAATGGCACAACTCCTGACCCTCTGATATCTTTCTAGCTCTTGTTTCCAACCTCCATGTTCAACTTCACATCCCATTCAATTAGTGTCTCATAAACATTACATGAACTCGTCATATCCTTCAACACTCTGTTATCCATGTACCATGTAGTCTCATCGATGACATCGTTGGAGAAATGAGAATCTAGAGCATATTCCTCCTCTAATCTGCTCGAAAAGTCATCCAGCTCACTTGAAAATGTATTAGCCCCAACTACCTCCTTCCTCTTCTCATTATTTTTCTTCTTCTTTCGGGAACACTTGTTCACATAATGACCGTATTCACCACATGTATAAAACTTCAACTTGCTTGATTCCTTCTTCACTTTTCCCTTCATCTTTCCTGCAAGAGCCATGTTACCTTCACCAAACTTCTTCTTCTTATGATAATCCTTGGCCCATTGTTCTTCTTGGATGAAGTCATCCAATAACTTGTTCCAATATGGCAACTTATCTTGAGTGATGACCCCTTTGATAAATGGCTTCCATTCCTTAGTAAATCCCTTCAAAGCATTCCTCACTAGATCATAATCAAGGACCTTACCTTTGATGTTAGCAAGCTCATCACAAACTTTAGACACTCATCATCAGATATGGAGCCACACCTTCGCTATCCAACATCTTGGTGTTCTTGTGCTTATCTCTTAATACCAACAATCGATTATCGTTCTTATTCTAGAACAAATCTTGAAGAGCCTTCCACATCTCATGGAAAGTGTTCTTACTAGTTAGATGAGGTATCAAGTGCTCTTTGACACCGTCTAGGATAATGAGCCTATTAGAGGAAATTTTAGCCTAAAAATTCCCATGAAATTCTCATGAAATTTCCATTTCATAATATGTAAACCAATCAAAATCCTTTAAATTTAAAAAGAGGTACATGTAAATACTTTGGAGGGAAAAGAAGAAAAACTGCTTTTTTAAATTGTATTTTTGGCTTATCTCCTTATACATTTAATCAAATTTCAAGTGTATACACTCATTGAATGAAAAATTAAATTCCAAATCCAACGAGTACCCATTATGCTTATTTTTTTAGAAGACCCACATTGATAAAAATTGAATATACATTAAAAAAGTGTGTTCAACATGCTTTTTTAATGTATCTACAATTTTTATCAATGTTGGTGTTCTCAAAAGTATGCATAATGGATACTTGTTGGATGTGGAATTTAATTCCACAGCCAATGAGATTCTACACTTGAAATTTGAGTAAACCTATCATGCAAAAAGTCAAAAATACAATTTAAAAGAAAAAAATTCTTCCTTTCCTTCCGAAATTCATAACTTATTTATTACTGTAAGTATTATTTTATTATTTTTCCTTAGGAGGCCACTATTAGGCTGGAATTTCCTCTAATGTTTATCTTTCATATACAACTCCTCATAAACTTCCAAATCCTTTTGGTCTATCAGTTTCTTAATCTCCAAATTGACAAACTCCTAAATCTTGTTTACCAACAACACTAGCTTGATCCCTTCCTTCCAAGGACTTTAGTTGGATAACCCATCCAACCTATCCTCATATCTCACACAACTAGCCAACTTCACCATCTTTTTTAGTCCTTCAACAACAAGGAAACCAACTCTCTATTAGTGCACACTTTAATTTAGTTATGCCTTCAAAGTAGCTTTGATAACATGCTTATTTTTCCTTGACACTTTAGAATCAGGTATATGTCTATAACATGACAAAAAGCACACTAAAATTCCATAATGAAAGCACTTTTCACAACATAAAATGTATAACAGTGAATCAATGAAGTACACAATAGATGTTTGCAACCCAAAACCTATTATATTACAACTTTAACACAAAAATAATAGGGATCCCATAGTAAGGATCATGGCTAATACAATTAACCCTGATACAAGGAAAACATGGCTTGATGTGAAACACATGACCATCAATATTCCCTTAAACAAGATACATTTTAGGTACTTCTGGAAGGAATGCTCACACCAACCCTTTCATTCCACTTGTCTTGAACACTTAGTAGGTCCTTTTCCACCTATACTTGTAGAGAGTATTGATGCTCCAATTCCTCTTCCATTGCTACTCATAAGGTACTCTACAACTTTTATACTGCTTCAAAATTCATCTCTTCAATATACCATCTATTAATCCTCTTATTGATCGAAGAAGACTAAACATAGGCTCATCAAATTTTCCCTCTGGTAATCCTCTATCTGCTCTAAGAATGGTTGTTCTTAGGGACTTCAATACATAACCTCATAACAATGGTTTTCAATATCAAACATTTTACTTAGGGTCTACGAATATTTCTCTTAATAGTGATATTGCTCCTCCATTATCACACTGCTTAGGCATTTAAACATGTTTTCCATATACTTCTTATATGGACAAGACTTCACTACATCACCTTCAAATATTTACTCCAATGAACCTTCCCTGAACCTTCCCTCCACTGCCCTTCTCTTTCTTCATTGTATTATCCTTCTTCTCTATGTCCCTTCTCCACACTCTTCTATCCACAAACTAAAGGTATTCCAGCCTCTATAGAACCATATATCTAGTGTGAATTTAATAGAGGATTTGCGACACTTAACACAAAGGAAAAATTCCTCCCTTTTCTGTCTTATCCCTCTCTTCCATGCATAGAAACATAGCGTACTTCATTAGAAATTTAGGAAATATTTCATAAGACTCCATACAATAGATAGAATCCATAACTAGGACAGAAAAACCATAGAAAATGACCTCCCAGTAGACCTACGCAGGGACAAAAAAATTACTGACGAAGATGTCCTAATCTTCGACAAACATAGGCATCAACAATCATAAGATAAAACATAAAATGATCAATATTCATCCCTCCTCAAGGCTTATGGCTCTTGAGGTAATCACATTCTTCTCTTGAGAACATATCACATGAGAAAGAAACTTGCTTGTGTGTTTCCAAATGAGCTCAATCATATCTCCTTTTATAGTGTTCTTGGTGGAGCCTATTAGCCACCAAGGGTCACCACTTATACCCAATCCTAACTAAGAAAACCATGCTTAAACAACAATAAATCATGAGATAAAATTTCTTTCATTTACCTTTCCCCATACCATTAAAGTTGTAGGTGCCCCTTTCCCCATTAATCATTCCCTCATGCAAGAGGTTGATTAAACAATTAATTTTCTTCTTGGTCTTTAACTGTAGAAATTTGATAGAAATTGCAATTTCTCAAGATTTCAAACTGAAAAAACAAGAGGCACAATTCTACTCTACAATTTTTTGGAATGGAAATCATAATTTAGAGACACGTGCATAAACACGCAAAAGAAAAACCAAAAGTGCATAGTAATTTCTAGGGGAACCCAATTAGGAAAAACGCCTGAAGCCTCTTTTCATTAATTAGTTGAATAAAGAAACTATTACAATTTCATGTTCTATCTCTAATCACCACCTGGAATGGTAAAATTGTTTTCCCATACTCGAGAAAAAAAATGGTAAAACTGGAAAAACTATTTGAGCTACCCTCTAGAGCATACTCCATTCTCAGTCCATTGAAATCCATTCTCCCAAATCTGAAGAAAAATGATGCAATAAAGCTACAAATTCAAAATTCCCGAGGGACAAGTTCAAAATATTGGTTCTAATGTGATTTCAAGGCATTTCTACCATGTATAAATTTGATAGAAATTGCAACTGCTCAAGATTTCAAAATGAAAAACAAGAGACACAATTCTACTCTACAATTTTGTGAATTGGAAACCACAATTTAGAGACACGTGCATAGACATGCAACAAGAAAAACCATAAGTAAACAATCATTTCTAGGGGAAACCAAATAGGAAAAACCCCTCAAGCCTCTTTGCATTAATCAGTTGAATAGATATACTATTACAATTGCATGATCTAGCTCTAAGCACCACTTGCAAAGGTAAAAATATTTGAGAACATATTTACCTTTGTAGATGGTGCTCAGAGTTGGAGCATGCAATTGTAATAGATTCTCTATTCAAATTATTAATGCAAAGAGGCTTGAGGGTTTTTTTCTAGTTGGGTTCCCCTGGAAATATCCGTGTATATGTGTTTCTTCTTATTACATGTCTATGCAATTGTCTCTAAATTGTGATTTCCATACTGCATAATTATAAACTAGAGTTGTGTCTGTTGTCTTTCAATTTGAAATCTTGAGCAATTGCAATTTCTATCAAATTTCTACACCATATTAAATTAGGACCTCTAGCCAACACTTAACCAATTTCTGCCTCATCCATCCTCCTATTTCTCTACATAAATATGACACGATGAACCACACTGGTTGGTTCGAAACGCGTCGACAAAATATTGATTATGTGATTTTGCCGAAGATTATCTATACAAATATGAGATAATTCGAGCTCCTAATAAATAGGAAAGGTCCCTATTTCCTTGTGCAATTCCCAAGGATTGATCGACTTCCTGCATGCAAAATTATGTACACTCCACTAGTATACCAATAATTTTACATTAGCCTTAATTCCTCCATTCCAGCTAAGGAATTCTAATTCCATGCATGCATGAGTTATTTTGGATTGATTGATCAGCTAACTGACAAATATCTAAATTAGACTACTCTCTCAAGTCTACACAATTGACATTCAACTGACTCTATCAATAGTTAGAGGTCATTTCACTAAGTAAAACTAAATAACTGAATTACATTTCTAAAACTTAGCATTCAACACATGTATGACTAAACTCCAAGCCCACTAACTTGGATTTGCTAATCCAACCGAGTGACAAGAGCCATGTCACACCAGTTAACTTCCTCCAAGTTGTCTTGTTGATGTGGAAATTTGATTGATCCAGAAGGATTCTCCAGTTACTCCAAGTTCAAAGGTCTCAGTTGTTCCCGGAAATAAAGCAAAGTGGTAGAGCTCATCCTTTTGAATCTGGAAGTACTTTCAATTTCTCATTTGGTCATGTATGAAGGAGAAATCCTCCAATGAAGTTTTTGGTGAACAGGTGAAGAAGGGGCCTTGCTGGCCATGTGGCATTTCCGTAGCTCGACACGTGGTATCAAGTCAAATCTCATTTCCAGTGCATATCTCCAGGTTGAATGGTGAGATCATGGGTTTTGGTTCATAATATAAGTAATGGGTGCATTAATGTTTATGGCACATCTAAATTTGGTGCAAAAATGTTATAAACTTATGCTCTCAAAGTCTAAGTGCAAATACATTACATTAAGGTGCATTACATGGTGGTTGCATTATTTAAGTGAAATACACCTATGCTACAACCTAATGTAATGAAACGTATCATTTTGGAGTGGAACTATATATTTAAACCATTTATATGGCATGGCGGAGTTTAAAACCATGAAACCATACCACAATGTTCCAATGATGTAGAGGAGGTGGCAACCATGTGGTGGTTATATGGCAAGATAGTGCAAAAAGGTGATCTAGTTAGTAAACATTATCAAGACATAGCACACATCATTCAGTCAGTACATCAACGCAACAGTCACGAGGGTAGGTGCCACAGGTTTGAGCTTATGAGGACCACTGAGATGTGGTTACAACATATTTCACATGACACGGAAATGTGGGACATTCAACAACACCGTTGGTCTATTAATGAAGTGGGTTATAACTTTGAGATATATATGCAGAGGCTATGTTATAATTAAACTTTTTATTAAAACTATGCACCCAAAATAATAGGTAAGATATTTTTTATATGGTTGTTAAGTTAAGGTTAGTCATGGTGTTATAAAATAACTGCACCACCTATCAAGTTTGTTCACCTAACCAAAACCATCGCTATGTAAAACCTGGGAGGTTCGACCATGGAAACTTCTTGGGCCTTATAAAATAATCTACCTTTACACCAATGTTTAAAGGAGTGAATAATGAGTTGCATAACCGGGGCATATTATTGACTCTTTCTTTTCATGTAATCTGATCCAGGTGGATATTGGTGGCCACCTGCCAAGTCCACCTGGACCCCCACCATTGTCTTTCTCAGCATTTTCAGTTTCCTTAATTGTAGCACAAATTACTATTTTTAGCAGTTTTTCGGGTCCTGAACTTCCGGAGCCGTTTTGAGGCCCTAAACGACGTTTTTTGGGGAATCCGAGGGCAACACAAGTCCATGGAATGGACTAGTGTTTCCCGTTCCAACAATGATAGTGCTCGGATAGATCTTTCTAATGAGCTATTGTACGCGTCAAACGGAGATCATATGCCAAAGTTACCACCCCGGGAAGTTGATGTACCAACTTACCCCCAAACGGGGCCCACAATTTGGCGTTTCATCTCCTAGGGTTAGGTTTTGGAATGTTAAGGGTTTTTCCATTGTTTCTCAACAATAAATAGGCCTTCGAGCCTCATTGTAACACAGTTCAGAGGCATGTAGCCATCACATCTCTTCTCAGAGATAAGCTACCATCGCCCTAGCTAGTTTATTGCCATTTCTGTTTGTAAGCATATTTCAGTATTTTCCATTAATGAAATGAAGTATTATTTCCGCTGCATCTTTGTGTATATGGTTATCTCTATAATTTGTTGTGTTCCTGTTTAAATCCGGATCAGTGGTATCAAAGCGGTCTGCTTTTTCTCTGTTTTTCTTTGCATGTCCCCAACAAGGTCGGGATATAAGGAGTTAGGGCTTGAACTGGTTGAACCTTTGCAAGACTAGCCTCGCAAATCCCGACGGCCTCCCATGGCAGACGAGAAGAAAGACGAGGGGGCAGGAGATCCCACCAAAATCTTGCTCGAAGAAGCGCTCGAGCGAAAACGGAACGCGATGATGGACAGCTTTGCGCAGATCCTTCAGCGGCTACCCAGAAGCGGCGCATCGGCTTCCAGCAGCTCCTCTGGAAACGCCACACCCTTTAAGGTACAAGTTAATTTTGAAATCCCCATATTCGAGGGTCAGATAGACGCCGATGCCGTAGATAAATGGTTAAATATGCTAGAGGGTTATTTTTCTGTTCATGAATTTTCGAGTCGGGAAAAGATTGTTTCTGCTCTTCTCAAAGCAGCCCCCCACGTCAAGGACTGGTGGGAAACCTACTGTGAGCAGAAGGATGAAAGTACTGGCTCACTATTTTCAGCCACACCCACCTGGGATTCGTTCCGGGATGCCATCAAGGAGCAGTACTACCCTGTCGGAAGCTATGAGGATGAATACATAAAGTGGACCACGCTGCGGCAGGGAAGGGACCAAGACGTGCCGGAGTTCACCAATCTTTTCCATACCCTTTGCACAAAGTTGGGTATCAAGGATTCGGAGCAACATTTGATACTCAAATACCGTGGCTGCCTGCACAAGTACATCCAGGAAGAAATAAAGTTCCTAAACATCCTCTCGCTCGGTGCAGCATACCGGTATGCCGTCAAGGTCGAGCAGAAGTTTAAACAAAAGAAGCGAGACTTTGGATCTGCGAATCCAAAGCAGGGGAAAGGTGCCCCTAAACCACAGAACAAAGGAAAAAGCCAAGGCGGGACAGCCCAAGACAACCAGCCGAAGCTGCAAGCAAAGAGCAACGTCGCGAAGCCGAGAAAGGACACTGGAAAATGGTGCGAGTTCCATAAGAGCTCCACTCACAACACAAGTGAGTGTCGGGCCAAGCAGTCACTGGTGGCTGAGCTAAAGGTTTCAGAATCAGATGCATGTTCCGACTCTGAGTCAGAACCCGATAAGGGGTATGAAAAAGGGAAGCAGATCATTGATGCGGATCCCAGCGCCACTGTTGCTACCACAAAGATCCAGAAAAATGAACCCGAAGATCCAGAGGAGGAGGAGCGTCTCTTCCACTCCCAGATGTGGGTAAAGGGCTCCCCGATACAGTTCATTGTTGATAGCGGGAGTCAAAAGAACCTCATTTCGGCAGAGGTCGTGAAGCGGTTGGGCTTACCGACCACAGCACATCCACAACCATACACCATTGGGTGGCTTCACCAAGGGCGAGATCTTCGCGTGAGCCAGCAGTGTCGCCTTCCATACAACATCAAGCCCTTCACGGATGAGGTATTGTGTGACATTGCTCCCCTTGAAGTTTGTGATGTATTACTAGGACAACCATACTTGTGGAAGCGACATGCTGTGTATGAATCAAGGCCCCGTGATGTTATTATTACATTGGGAAATAAGTTGTTCAGGATACCAGAGGTAGCACCACCTGCCGCCATCTCTTTGATTACTGCAAAACAATGCAGTAAGATCATTTCCAAAACCAGGAAATTTGTTTTCCTGATGATACGCCCTCAAGGGAAGAAGAAGACAGTGGCCGCGGCCTCCAAACGGGGTCCCTCTGCACGGCAGCTACAGATGGACAAGATTGTGGAGGAGTACGAAGACATCTTCACCTCCCCGGCAGGGGTTCCTCTGCACTGTCAAGTCAAGCACTCCATCGATCTGACCCCAGGTGCGCTGCTACCCAATGGACCAATTTTATTGGCGCTCCGTTCTGGAGAACAATGAAATCAAGAGGCAGATTCAGGAGCTCCTGCAGAAAGGTCACATCCGTCCGAGTTCTTCGCCCTGTGGGAGCCCGATAGTGTTGGTACAGAAGAAGGATGGGACGTGGAGACTCTGTATTGACTATCGGGCATTGAACAAGATCACTGTCCGTAATAGGTACCCGATCCCGCGGATTGATGACCTCCTAGACCAACTAAAGGGGGCGAAATATTTCAGCAAGATCGATCTGAAGTCAGGATATCACCAGGTACCAATTGAACCCTCAGATGTGTGGAAGACTGCCTTCAAATCCAAGGAGGGCCTCTTCGAATGGCTGGTCATGCCTTTCGGATTGACGAATGCTCCTGCAACCTTTATGAGGCTAATGGATGACATCTTGCGGCCATTCACCAACTCCTTTGTAGTAGTATACTTGGATGACATTCTGATCTTCAGCCAGAGTTGGGAAGAGCACCTCCACCACATCCGACAGGTTCTCCAAACACTGCGGCAACACAAGCTATGTGCCAATTTGGAGAAATGCACTTTTGGCATGACCGAGGTTCAGTATCTGGGATACATCATTGATGAACAGGGGGTGCATGTCGATCCAGCCAAGGTCCAAGTCATTCGGGATTGGCCCTCTTGCCAACTTCTACCACAGGTTTGTATTGGGATTTTCTCATATTTCTTGGCCCTTGAGTCAAGTCACCAAGGGCGGGGCGAAAGCAAAATTCTTTTGGTCTGAATCTCAACAGAAGGCATTCAGGGAGTTGAAGGATCGCCTCTGCACGGCACCAGTGCTCGCGTTACCAGATTTACAACAACCATTTGAGGTCGAGACAGATGCCTCTGACTATGCTATTGGGGCAGTCCTTACTCAACATGGACATCCAGTGGCATATCACAGTGAAACACTTTCAGACACAGTCCGGAAGTACCCCACTTATGATAAAGAGATGTATTCCATTGTACAAGCCTGCCGACAATGGAAGCATTACATTTTGGGGAAGGAAACGGTCATCCACACAGACCACCGACCTCTGCAGTTCATACAGACCCAAGGGAAATTGCAGAATGATCGCCATCAGAAGTGGTCTACATACCTGCAACAGTTTCACTTGAATATCAAGTATAAAAAGGGCAGCACCAATAATGTTGCAGATTGCCTCAGTCGACCACCGATCATGGCGCTAACCACCGTGCTCCACTCTTGCGGGCACGAGACTTCTGATTGGCCACTTCTCTACAAAAGCGACCCAGAATTCGGCCACACATACCAGACACTCTTGGAGGGTCGGCAGGTTGCAGATTTTCACCTCCAGGATGCCCTATTATGCCACCTCGGTCACCTCTGTGTTCCTTCAAGCGAGCGTGCCAAGATGATTTGGGAAGCACACTACAGTCGGGCTGCTGGGCATTTCGGGGTCGAGAAAACAGTGGCAGTACTGCAAAACTATTTCTATTGGCCGAATCTTCGACAGGATGTTGGGAAGTACATCCGATCATGTACTGCCTGTGCCATTGCAAAACCGACCATTAAGAAGCAAGGCCTCTATACCCCGTTGCCTACCCCTAGTCGACCTTGGGAATCCATCTCCATGGATTACATGTCAGGCCTTCCTTCCACTAAGCATGGAAATGACTGTGTTTTTGTGGTCGTCGACAGGTTCTAAAAGATGGCCATTATGATGGCCTGCAAGAAGAATATCACAGCAGAAGCCACTGCTAAACTCTTCTTTGAACGAGTGTGGGTGCACTTTGGGATCCCACAGTCTATCATCTCAGATCGGGACAGTCGGTTTCTCAGCACCTTTTGGTCCAGTCTCTGGTCAATGCTGGACACCAAACTCACGAAGTCCACAGCCTTCCATCCTCAAACTGATGGCCAGAGAGAGGTTGTCAATAGGATGATTGTGCACATTCTGCGCATGTATAACTCAAAGCATCCACGCACATGGGACGAGAGCCTCCCCTACGTTCAGCACAGCTACAACCGAGCTCTTCACAGCTCCACTGGCCATAGCCCTTTTCAGGTGGGTTTGGGATTCCAGCCACTATGCCCCATTGATGTGGCCATGCCACTTGCAGCTACTCACATGAATTCAGCTCATGTCCAGTTCGAAACAGATAAGGCCGCCAGCTTCATTGAGCGCATCCAACATATTCGCCAACAGGTCCATGACATTCTTGAGAAATCAAATGCCAAGTACAAGCAGCGACATGATCAACATCGGGTGCCACACAAGTTTCAAGTGGGCGACAAAGTCTAGTTGCATTTGCAAAAGGAACGCCTTACTGGAGCCTATCGGAAATTGAGACCACTCTGATATGGTCCTTACACCATTACTAAGGCTATGGGAGACAATGCATTTGAGCTCAGCATTCCCCCATTCCTTGGCCTGCACCCAGTATTTAATGTGGACCGCCTTCGGCCATACTTTCCACCATTGCTAGACACATCCGACATTGCAGAACAGCTCAAACCCACAGAATTAAATCCAGATTGCATGGAACAAGCTGCAACTGATCGGATCATGGACACGCAGATCAAGAACACTCGCCAACAGAATATCCAACTGTATCGAGTTGTCAAAGCGGGCCAACTCCTTCAGCAGGGCAAGTGGCTCACCAGGGAACAAGTTCAGCAGAAGTTTCCTCATCTCATGGAGGAGCTCAACGCAATGGGGACCATTGCTTCCTAAGGGGGGAGGAATGATCCAGGTGGATATTGGTGGCCACCTGCCAAGTCCACCTGGACCCCCACCATTGTCTTTCTCAGCATTTTCAGTTTCCTTAATTGTAGCACAACTTACTATTTTTAGCAGTTTTTCGGGTCCTGAACTTCCGGAGCCGTTTTGAGGCCCTAAACGACGTTTTTTGGGGAATCTGGGGGCAACACAAGTCCATGGAATGGACTAATGTTGCCCGTTCCAACAATGATAGTGCTTGGATAGATCTTTCTAATGAGCTATTGTACGCGTCAAACGGAGATCATATGCCAAAGTTACGACCCCGGGAAGTTGATGTACCAACTTACCCCCAAACGGGGCCCACAGTTTGGCGTTTCATCTCCTAGGGTTAGGTTTTGGAATGTTAAGGCTTTTTCCATTGTTCCTCAACAATAAATAGGCCTTCGAGCCTCATTGTAACACAGTTCAGAGGCATGTAGCCATCACATCTCTTCTCAGAGATAAGCTACCATCGCCCTAGCTAGTTTATTGCCATTTCTGTTTGTAAGCATATTTCAGTATTTTCCATTAATGAAATGAAGTATTATTTCCGCTGCATCTTTGTGTATATGGTTATCTCTGTAATTTTTTGCGTTCCTGTTTAAATCTGGATCATAATCATATCTTGGCCATCCTTGAGCCAAATTGAGAATGGAGATAGGCATTGGAAAGTGAGACAGGAGGCTTTCTTTCTACAATAACCAACAGTTCTTGCATGCATAGACCAGTTAGTGAAATCTCATGTAAAGAACCTCTTTGGAGCATTCCTAATAAAATAGATGCCCACTTGGAAGTGGACCCAAAGACATAGTCCAAGAGGGACGAACTCCGTCAACAATTTTTGTGTTTTCTTCTTCTCTTTTTCCTATTATGTTATTTGCTTCTCTCATGTTTATGTTTAAGGCATATTAATAATCAATTTCTCGCTTTCATTCACACATATACAACCTTAGTTAATGTTGGTAAAATTGCGCAAATAATCAATCCTGTAGATTTCATATCGTATTTTGGTATCAGAATGACATTGATCATGTTTAAGTAGGATATTTGCCAATGTGAATGTTGACTATATCCAAGTTGCGGTATGGAGAAGGAAAACTTGAAGAGGACAATCCAGACATTGGAAAGAGGAATGACATTCAAAAGATGATGGCTGAAAATGAAATAGAAGCTATTAAGCCCAAGTCTGATGAGAAGTTTCGGCAAATGTTCCTTAATATGCAAAGAATGGTTGCAAAACTTTATGAAGACAAGAATACAAGAGATGTAGCGTCATGTTCAAAAAGTAAGAAAGAGAAGAAGGGTAAGGAGAAATTTGATGGTGACAAATCTCCTCCTTTTCCATCTTTGTCTTGTAAAGGCACAAAAAAGGACAAGAA
This sequence comes from Pinus tabuliformis, assembly GCA_031772625.1. Lineage (NCBI taxonomy): Eukaryota > Viridiplantae > Streptophyta > Pinopsida > Pinales > Pinaceae > Pinus > Pinus tabuliformis. The sequence continues at coordinate 160,587,730 of CM062804.1, read as the reverse complement.
GAAAAATAATGTTAACAAACCTCCTTCTCCTCCATCTTCATATTCTTCTTCTTCTTCTTCTGATGATTCCAGTTCAGATTCTTAATCAAAGAAGGAACATAAGAAATATCCTTTTTTGAAGCTTGATGTTAAGTTTGAATTTCTGAAACATGGTGTGAATTGAATCCTGAAAGGTTAGATAATTGGATTAAACAACTTGAATTTTATTGTAGAATTCAGAATATTGTTGATGATTATGAAAAAATTCAGCTAGCTACACTTAGAATGGGGGGAACAACTTTGATTTGGTGGGAAAGTAAAATTCAACCATATTTAAATCATATAGGTAAAATTATCTCTTCATGGTCTAAGTTTATTAAATCTCTTAGAAAGCAGTTATATCATTTAGGATATATGAAACAAGATGTAATAGATTGGCAACATTTGAGACATGGTAAAGGACACAGTGTGCATGAGTTTACCCAACAATTTAGGAAAAAGGCATTAGCACTTGATGTTCCATTAAACACACAGGAAACTTTGCTAAAGTATATTGGAAGTTTGCATTATTATTTGCAACATACATTTCTTATGTTTAATCCAACTAACTTTGATGAAGTATGTGTGCAAGCTATTCATATTGAATCAGGTGGCATACATTTTCAGTGGAAACCATTCAAGCAGAAAAAACACAAAGACTCCAAAGAATAGAAAGGAAAGGGTAAGTTGAAAGGAAAGAAATCCATGGCAACAACGAAAGAAGTGGAAAGACCTACATATACTCATTGTCAGAGGGTCGTACATGATGAGTCCAAGTGTTGGAAGCTTCATGCAGAAATTAAGCCAAAGAAGTTCTGTAAGGAGAAGGGTGAAATGAAAGTTAATGTTGCAATCCAACAATATTTGGGATGTGACTCTGGTGACGAATAGAATATTACCGTAATGAGTCTAACAGGTATCCTTTATGAAGCTAGTTATAGTTCTACTTACTCTACAACATCTTCAAATATTAATAATGTGACTGATGAAAAGAAGAGGGTTGAAATTTTTCACAGAAGCATTATTTCCAAGCACACTAAGATAGACACATTATTTGAAAGTGGGTCACAAGCAAAATTAATATTTGAATAACTAGTAAGGAAATTGGAATTGGAAACTACAAATCATCCAAAACCATGCCCTTTAGGATGGGAAAACACTCAAGTGTGTGTCACAAAACAATATCATTTAAGGTTCAATCACAAATAATTTTGTTGATGAAGTTGAGATAGATGTGATTCCTATGGATATATGTGGAGTTGTGTTGGCTAGTCCATATCTTTATGATAGAAATGCTATTTTTCATAGAAGAGAGAACAATATCATCTTTTTAAAGAAGGAATTTAATAGATTGTTAGTGTTATAGACATTTTTGTGCTTAACAGCATGGAGCAAGAAATGTCAATAATCTGAGGGATCCAAAGTCCCTAAACATGTTGTTCTTACCCCTAGAGGAACAAGGTCAGCAAACCACAGCACTGAAAATCAGTTCTCCACCTGAAAACACTAAAAAACAAGCAGTTTCTGGATCATGTCAGCTGCTCCACTGAGCATCTGCGCTGAATGTCAACTGCTCCACTCTGTACCTGCGCTGAATGTCAAAAGTAATGAAGGCTACCTGCGCTGGGCGAGATTGGCCAAGTGGAACAGTCATTCTGCAAGGTGTCAACTGCCCAGGAAGCCTCCAAACTGACACTTGGGTCAAGGAATTTGCCTTGTGATGAGTAAGAGGGTCTTGATCTCCAAGTGGAAGCAAGAATCTCCAAGTGGACTCAAGAACTAAAGATTAACTAAAGTGGGAGAGGACACTAGTCAGCTTCATGCCAGTCTCAAGATGACTCATCGTTTCTCCAAAACCCTATATATAGAGCTCTCTCATGAGGTCTAGGGAGGCTGGAATTTTGTGCAAGTAAGGAAGTGCTGTTGGTTTGTGTATAGAACTATTGGGTGATTGCTTGAAGGAGGTGAAGAGGAGATTTCTTTCTGCTGGGAGGTGTTGCTGGATTGGGCCTATTATGGTTGTAACCCTCTCAGAACTTTACTTCTTCTATTAATAAAGTATTTGAGGTTCTTCTATATGCATGTGTCTTTATGGTGAATAGATGCTTGTATATTTGATTTATGCTAATCCCTGAATCAATTATGGATGTATGCTTCTTGTAGTTTCCTTTTCTTGTGCTTTTACAGGATCTTTGTGTAGCTGGGCCGGTGAAAGAGCAAGGAGCTAGGAGCAAGCAGCAAGGAGTGAAGACTGGATCGACTATTAAGCGCAAGATAACGGTTAGTAGATCATCCTTCTCTTCCCTCTCTCGCCTCATAAAGAAGTAATCTTGAATAGCTTTGCATTCAGTTGTTGTTGAGGTATTATCACCCTTAGAGTGGGATAGGGTCATTCCGTATTGGATACTTTTCCCCCCAACAAATTGGCGACTCCGCTGGGGATCGTATCTTGTTGGTTACTTGTGTTTTTTGCTATTCATTTTATAAACAAAGGGAGTACCGAATCGAACTGTATTTGAATCTTTCAAATACAAAGTAGAGGGCAGCTACTCTAGCTCAGTTTCTTGGCAAGTTTATAATTTGAAGAGTTGATCCACAAGGACTCTAATAAGCTCTTAGTGATATCTTTTCATCCTCCTTTTCATTCCTTAGTGTGTCCTTGACTGATAGCTTCTGATTTGAGCAAAAACTGTGAATTTTTGAGCAATCTGTGACCCGGAAACCACCAGAAACGAAAGTTTCGTTCTTCAGTGCAGGTTGTACAAAGGCTGTTTGCATTTCAGCGCAGTTCCCGAAGGGGCTACCTGCGCTGAAGGTCAAACAGGCAGTGTTCCACCTGCGCTGGACCAGTCCTGCCTTGTGCTGCTGGGGTTTCCTACTGTGTCTTGCCTTGTTTTTGCTGTTTGTTACCAGTCACTAGGCCTATCTGAAAGCAACTTTCCTTGTCACTATTCCGCCTCGGTTGTATAAAGAAACTATGTTTGTTCTTTGTGTATTTCTTGTACATTTACAGTTTCCCATAACGAAAGTGAACTAGTCTTGCTGTAGCCTCTTAGATCTAGACCTGTGATAAAGTGTCGTTTTGATCTTAAGAGTTAGTTTGTTTGTTGTTCATAGCTGATCGAGCTTTTGCTTTCGTTATTTGGTTTGAATTTATATATTTCTAGTGTCGAAACAAGTAAATCTTAAGGTGTCGTTTGATTTTGGACAAACTTGTTTGCTTTCACTTGAAATTGAATTCAAAATTATACAACAGCTTTCTTTTTGCATTTCACCAACATTAAGAAAGAGAAAAGAAATACTTGCATTGTGCATGTGCATCATGACAGCTTGCATGTTGATTTAGGAAAAAATGCATTAGTGTGTGCTCTATGATCCGTGTGAAAAGGTGTTATCTTTCTTTTCCCTCAGTAGTTAAGGTTTTCAAAGTTGAAAGATTGAAAAGCTTGGTTATCATCTTAGACTGCATTTAGGAGTGTTACTATACATCTCGTGGTGATCCATAAAGGCAAACTGCTAAACAAGATCAACCTTAAAATAAATTGAATTTACATAACAACGCATTGAAACATAACGCAAACACATAGAGGTCTAAGCTAGAGACGTGTTCCAGCGTTGTTAAACGTGATATCTTAGCGTTGAGTGGTTGGGTGATTCCTCCACGGTGAAGCGATAAGTATCAATACGGACTTGTGCTCCCACGTACCGTCGCGTATATATTGGGAGACCCCTATAGGAACAAAGCCTTTATCCAATAGGAAACCGTGTCGGCCGCCCTACTGATCGCAATGCAGTGAACACAGCATTCACGAATATCGACCACTCGTACCGTAAAACGTATTCTGTGGTTTTGCGAAAAGTTTGGCACACCCTTTGCCTAGAACTCCAGAGCAGTTTCTTTTGGCATTTTTCAAACTCTATAACTGAAAAATTCCATCCGAGCATTTGTCACTTCGGGCTCGTTAAAACATCGAAGGAGACTAGAGTCATCTTTAGCTTTTTCTCGACTCTTAAAAAGTGAAAAAGCAAGTTGTGTCTAAGCGTTGTTATAAAATTTATTTTAAACGGAACATAATCACCTCCTATTCCCGCGTTGATCTTAAGTTGAGAACATGGAACGCCCCAACCAAGGAACTCCACATGATGGAAATCCTAGTCCATTCTCCTCTTGGGGAGAAGTTGGTGCGCCCCACATGGCCACATTGTCGCTTCCAGGAGTGACAATTGGCCTGCCTATTTGGCTATTCTCAACTAATGTAGTTCAGACCACCATGGTTCCTGAACAGTCGAGTCAACTGTTAGATCAGTCTAGAGCTGCCCACCAGCCTTCCACTTCTTATAACTCTTCCTCTAATCCTCCGTCTTCGCAAGGTGGGGCTGGCAAAAGCCAAGCTCCCATGGAGAAGAAGGAAAATAAGAAGAAAGAAAAGAAGAAGAAGGAGCCTAAGGCGACTGGGGGCAAGCAAAAGACATCTGACAAAAACCCACACACAGCACAGACCGGGCCTAAATCACCATGTGTCATATGTAGAGGAGACCACTTCCATAGAGATCCCTATATTCCACGGATATTAAGGGACTGGTCACCTCGTTTGCACAATTCGGGAGCATCAACCTCTGATAGCCATGTTGATTGCTTACCGTCAACCAGCGAAAGTGAAGGTTCAAGACGAAGAGGGGGAGCAAGATCCCCCTGTAGACTGTGTGAAGGCGGTCACGCCATCCACTGTTGTCCCTTCTTAGACGAAGCGAAGAGAGTTTTGGAAGATCGCCCAGTTTCACCGGTAATACTTCCTCCTGGATACAAAAAACTCGTGCCAAGTCCTTCGTTGGTTGAAAATACAGCTGGCCCGCTCAAGTGGTCAGCTGAAGCATCAGTCATTGAAAATGAACCTACTGAATCCAGACCAGACGAAAGTCTAAAGGTCGATACGGCAGTTGACCCAGTTCTTCCTTCAGAGGTTTCATCCTCAAATGACACCGTCACTGAAGATTCATCTTCAAGTGACACCCTCACTGAAGAGAAAAAGGATGACACCATCCAGATTCTTTTCATCAACACAGATTCTGATGAGCATCAAGGCAATGCGCCCATTCCTTTATCGCAGGAAGGAACATCGTCAGGATCGTATCCAGCCGTGTATTCGGTCCCACCACCAAGCAACCTGGTTGTGTCCTTTGATTGGAACCAACTAGGCAGACCGTGGTTACCAGCCAGTATACCATTCAGAATCATAGTCCAAATTTACAGGATGGTAATGGCTGGAACTATCATTGATGAAGGGGAATCTGTGAGTATCCTTTCCTCGATTGCTTGGAAAGCACTGGGTTCCCCGGCGCTTTTGCCTGAGATGAGGAATCTCTCGGGTTTTGATAAAGGAACCAGTCGACCGTTAGGGATCCTCCCCAATGTGCCTATTACATTGAAAGGGAAGACCATTCAAATGAACGTGATGGTCGTTCAAGAACCCTTGGATTATAACCTACTCCTTGGACGAGACTATATATATTGCATGGGAGCTATAGTCTCCTCACTCTTTAGAGTAATGTGTTTTCCACACGAAGGAAGAATGGTCAAGCTCGTAGACCAACATTCATTTCCGGGATCACGCATCGCAAATAGTCAAATACCAACCCTCAATGGTCTATTCACTCAAGAAATGTCTCCACCCCCAGTCCTCCTTCCCGACGAGTGCGAGTGATTGGGAAAGATGGGGCTGGAACCCAGGGGGCATGCATCCTGGTCTGCTTCGGGCAGAGAAAACCTTGGGTATAAGATAGAATTTCCACGGGAGAATATGACTAGTCCGTACCCCATCCGTGGATGGAAGAGGGGTTGTTCTAGAACAAGATTCTTTTGTCAAAGTTACATGCTTGACGGAACATGGTCATTCACCTTTGTCTAAACAGGTAGGCAATGCCAAAGAGATTCCTTTGCGGTAGCAAATTGTAACCATCTTTGGGTAAAAGGCAAGCCTCACCCATTAAAACAAATGTTTTAAAGGATAAGTAGGGGCAGCCTCCAAAGAAAGAGATTCCTTTGCTGCAACAAATTGTAACCATCTTTGAGTAACCTAATGATAGACATCGCCAGAAAAAGAGTTTCATTTGCGGCAGCAAATAAAACCATTTTTTTTGGATAACCTGAAAGAGGCAAGCCTTACCCATCAAAACAAATGTTTTGAAGGATAAGTAGGGGCGGCCTTGAAATTGTACCTTATACCTGGGGGCATGCAAACCTTTTGGAGTGTAAACAAAGAGCGGTCATTTATCCGGTTTTTGGATTGATCGTTTCCTAACTTACATAAAGAAAGGATGTGGGGCAAAGGTCAAAATTTGCCAAATTAGGAGCATAGCTTCGTGAGATAAAGCTCCATAAAAAATAGCTATCTCACAAGAGACATTTCTTATCTTATGACTGGTATATCGAGCAGTTTTACCGCGGAATTTATGCTCGTTAAAAAATAGAAAAGCGAGATCCGAGCAGTTTTAGCGTCATAGTTCATGCTCGTTAAAAAATAAACATAAGCCTTTGAGCAGTGTTTTGGCGCATTCAAGCTCTTTAAAAAATGAACCCAGTACCGGTAAATAACCATTGTGATCGTAAATTTATTAGCCTTAAAAGCCTTGGTCGTGTTTTGCACCTGCCACCTCCATTTCAGTTGGCCAATTGTTCACCTCCATATGATTGTTTACCCATTTTGAGGAACAACTGCGAAGAGTGATTTCACTTAGCCATCCTTCTGACACTGCCGTGACTGGAAAATTCCAACCTGTACCTGGAATCTGCTGCTATCCCTGTTTATCACTCGTTCCTCAAAAGACGAGTCTTCTTTGAGCTCTTTTCTCCTGACTCGTAAAATATGAAAAGTTTACCGAGTTTTGGCCTTCCAGCTCATTAAAGTGACCGGAAGAGCTATCCTCCTCTAGATTTTAATCTTTTTGGACCTGAGGGATTATTGCACAAAAAGGTCGAGCGCTTGTTTTATTCGGCTCGTTAAAGTTATCGAAAACTCATCCCTTCTGTATTGTTTTATACTTTTTCGGACTTAAGGGATTAGATGACGAAAAAGGAATTTTGGAGTTAACTTTCTGTACCTTTTTAGACTCTCTAAAAATGAAAAGGACCGAGTTTTCCTTGTCGTTAGACTCGTTAAAATGATTAAATAGCGACAAACTTGTCTTTAGACAAGAACGAGTTTCCCTATCGCTAGGCTCGTTAAAACATAGCGATGGGCTTGCCCGAAGGGCAGGTTATAGAACAAGCATATGTTATCCTCCTCAAGATTGACAAAAATAAAGAGGTACTGGTCAGAAATGACTGGGGAAAAATTGGGAGAATCTCAAAGCTTTAATGGTAGCAAGTCGCTCTTGAACATGACACTTTGTCCTCCGTATCACATCGGGTTGGGTTGTTTCATTCACCGGTCTCATCACCATGGTCCTCGCCAAACCATCCACATTTGGGGTAATGCTACCGATCCATCACATCAATGTCGTTATATGTTCAAGAGATGTGTTCAGAAAGAGTCAACTGTATCCCATCCACTGCCATACATTATCCTTCATCCACCCATGATCGCCACCCTGAATCATATTTCACAGATTGTTTTCACCTCCACTAAAATCATTAGCTCCGTTCCGTGTCACTGATGTGGGATTCATTAAGGCCCTCCTTTGACAGATCGCTTCTTGTCGACTTCAGCTCATTATCCAAGAAGTTGATCTAGGAACAAAACCCCCAGTACTTTGAAGCTTGCATGCCTCAATGGCAAGTTTCTCACTTCCGGCGACAGGTATACATCAATGACCTTCGACCAGAAGATTTTGTGTGGTGTTCGACGCCAAGTCCTTTATTCACACCACGTGAATTGTACTGCAGTACCTTGAGGGTCATTGTCATTATTGGTGATCCCTCTCGCGCTTGTTAACGGTTTACATTATTGACCGGTAATCAAGCGATGTCTTTCCATGTTCGACTTCAGCGCAATTCTCACATGGATCGACTTGTACTTAGAGTGAAGATCGAACGAGTTTCGAAGACCCCGGATCTAGTTTCATCCATCCGGGCTGCGATATATATTTAGGATATAAAGACATTTGATATGTACATCATTGCAGCAGATGATCATCCTACTCAAAGGATGATAATTTCAGCAGAGAATTATCAGTCTACCATCAGAAGATCGTCTGTTCTATGTACCAAAATGAATTTATAAAGCTGAGCATGGGAATGCCCACCTCAGCTAGATCATGAAAGCAGAATGAAAAATAATGTATTGTATTGTATTTTATTACAGGGCACCTCTCAGCAATTGAATGAACTTCGGATCCTCCTGATAAAGCATTTCACCCGATAAACGACCTCATACTTTAGGGGGCAACTGTTATAGACATTTTTGTGCTTAACAGCATGGAGCATGAAATGTCAATAATCTGAGGGATCCAAAGTCCCTAAACATGTTGTTCTTACCCCTAGAGGAACAAGGTCAGCAAACCACAACACTGAAAATCAGTTCTCCACCTGAAAACACTCAAAAACAAGCAGTTTCTGGATCATGTCAGCTGCTCCACTGAGCATCTGCGCTGAATGTCAACTGCTCCACTCTGTACCTGTGCTGAATGTCAAAACTAATGAAGGCTACCTACGCTGGGTGAGATTGGCCAAGTGGCACAGTCATTCTGCAAGGTGTCAACTGCCCAGGAAGCTTCCAAACTGACACTTGGGTCAAGGAATTCGCCTTGTGATGAGTAAGAGGGTCTTGATCTCCAAGTGGAAGCAAGAATCTCCAAGTGGACTCAAGAACTGAAGATTAACTAAAGTGGGAGAGGACACTAGTCAGCTTCATGCCAGTCTCAAGATGACTCATCCTTTCTCCAAAACCCTATATATAGAGCTCTCTCATGAGGTCTAGGGAGGCTGGAATTTTGTGCAAGTAAGGAAGTGATGTTGGTTTGTGTATAGAACTATTGGGTGATTGCTTGAAGGAGGTGAAGAGGAGATTTCTTTCTGCTGGGAGGTGTTGCTGGATTGGGCCTATTATGGTTGTAACCCTCTCAGAACTTTACTTCTTCTATTAATAAAGTATTTGAGGTTCTTCTATATGCATGTGTCTTTATGGTGAATAGATGCTTGTATATTTGATTTATGTTAATCCCTGAATCAATTATGGATGTATGCTTCTTGTAGTTTCCTTTTCTTGTGCTTTTACAGGATCTTTGTGTAGCTGGGCCGGTGAAAGAGCAAGGAGCTAGGAGCAAGCAGCAAGGAGTGAAGACTGGATCGACTATTAAGCGCAAGATAACGGTTAGTAGATCATCCTTCTCTTCCCTCTCTCGTCTCATAAAGAAGTAATCTTGAATAGCTTTGCATTCAGTTGTTGCTGAGGTACTATCACCCTTAGAGTGGGATAGGGTCATTCCGTATTGGATACTTTTCCCCCCAACAGTTAGGGAACACAAAAGGAAGATAAATTTAGATTTAATCAATGTCAATCATTTGAAAAGGCTAATAAATTCAAGTAAAAGATATTCTCTCATGATTGTTAAAAAACAACCTAAAGACAAGTATGATGCTTTTCAAGGGTGTGATTCCTAGTTTAAGGACAATTTGGTTGAAATGGTAGATTCTTATGAAGAATTGTTTAAAGAACCAAAAAGTCTCCTTCCAAAATGAGAAATACACATGAAAATCAATTACTATCTATTGCATCTCTTCTGAATATTGGCATCAATCATATATCAGTCACTAAACTGGATTTAAGAAATGGTTATCATCATATGTGTATTGTAGAGAAGTATGTTTGGAAAACTGCATGTGAGACTAGACAAGGTCTTGATAAATGGTTGGTTATACCATTTGATTTATGCGATGCTCCAACAAATTTAATAAGAATGATGAATGATGTGTTTCGTTCTTGTCTTGATAATTTTGTTATAGTCTATCTGGATAATATTCTTACTTTCTGTTCAAGTTGGGAAGTTATATGTTTTGTGGGAAAGGAAAATTTTAAGGATGGAAAATTATCTTGAAGTTTACAAACATTGGTGAATCTCACTAATCCATAACATGCAAACTATAAATTGTTTATTCATATATTTGTAAAATTATTCAAATTTATAATGATTTTATATATAGTCTCTATATAGTTTTGGTGATTTTTAAGGTAAAATAATTTTATATTCTAAAATTTGGGAGAATCATCTTTTATAAAAATTGGAAATTGGTGAATATCTTTTGTGGAAAAATCGTGGAAAATTAGCCCACTGGAAGAATATTAGCCTCCAAAAGTTTCCATGTTCATGGGTGCAATTCAGTATTGGAGGAAGTTTGTTTTTCCATTTTCTTTTATTGCATCAACGATTCATGATTTAACAAGTTATAAAGCCTACATTTAGTGGTGATGAAAACAAAAAAAATCATGAGAAAATTTAAATCAGAAAATTGTAACAAATCCACCAGAACTTCAACAATCGGGTGAAATAAAAAATGATGCTAGGAGCTATGCAATGAGTTTGGTTTTATTTCAGAATGGGAATCCTATTCTTTTTTCATTTCGAAGAATTTTCTAAAGCAGTTGCAAATTATCCAACTTATGAAAATGAATTATATGCATTAATGGAAAGTGTTAAACAATGGAAACAATATTAAACGAGCAAAGAAAAAGTGATCCAAACATATCATCAGCCACTTCAATACCTTCAAACTCAAACTAAGTTGCGGCAGTCTAAAATTATAGATGGATGGTTTCTTTGTAGCAGGTCCACTTAGTAATCAAGTATAAGGAAGGTACAATAGGCAAAGTAGTTGATATGTTGTCAAGATTTTCTTTAAATGTTCCAATTAGTCTAAAAAATAGTTCTTTAGTGCATCCAAGTTATATTGAACAATATATTGTAGATATTATTTTCATGTATATTTTTGAGTCGCTAACTCATGATGCATAGGAGGAAGAAGTAAATTACCATGTTCATAACAGGTTATTTAACCGTCTTGGCGAGTTGTGCATATCACAAGGAGTAAGAATACATGTGATTAGGGAAGCACATTGTTTTCATGTTTTAGGGCATGTTGGTGCAGGAAAGACAGTGGCATACTACAAAGGCTTTTCTATTTGCCGTAGATTAATGAAACAATACACATGTTCAAAATGCACCATGACAAGCATTAGAAGGGTCATCGCCTTCAAGTTGCTGATCAAGTATGGCTTAAAATCAGTAGGGTAAGGATGAAAAGTGAACGTAACGTGAAGGTCTGCACTTCCATTCATGGATATGTCAAGTATCATCGACTGAGGCCCAAAGGCATGAATCCAGGAAAAGTAAGGTGGATGGAGATTGAAAGGGTGAGGGAGCTGTACCCTCACCTCATGTCTTCTTAAAACCAAACTTTTGGTGGTCTAAAAGCTTCTAGTGGAGAGGAATGATCTAGGAGGATTCTCTTGTTACTCCAATTTCACGAGTCTTAGTTGTTTCTGAAAATAATGCCAATCAATAGAGCCCATTATTCTGAATCCGGAAATACTTTCGATTTCTCATTTCATCTCGGATGAGGGAGAAGTCATCCGATGATGTTTGTGGTGAACAGGTGTAGAAGGGGCCTTGCTGGCCATGTGTCGTTTCCATAGCTCAACTTGTGGCATCAAGTCAAATCTCATTTCCATTGAATATTGCCAAGTAGAATGGTGATATTATGGGTTTGGTTCATAATAGAAGTCATGGGTACATTAATGTTTATGGCACATCTCAGAAATTCAGTGCAAAAATGTTATAAACTTATGGTCTAAAAACCTAAGTGCAAAGACATTACATTAAGGTGCATTACATGGTGGGCACATTATTTATGTGAAATACACCTAAGCTACAACCTAATGTAATGAAGCCTATGGTTTGGGAGTGGAACTATATATTCAAACCATATATATGGCATGACACATATATAAACTTTAATCTATGTATTACAAACCTATGGCATGGTAGAGTTCGAAACCATGAAACCATACTAGAACGTTATGATGTGGAGGAGGTGGCAGCCATGTGGAAGTTATATCGTAAAATAGTGTAGAAAGGTGATCCAGTCAACAAACATTGTCGAGGCATAACACACATCGTCCGGTTAGCATGTGAGTGCAACAATCACGAGGGTAGGTACCACAGGTCTCAGGCTATGAAGACCACCGAGATGTGGTTACAACATGTGTCACACGACATAGAAATGAGGGACAGTCAACAACGTCGTTGGTCTATTAATGAATTGGGTTATAATGTTGATATATATATTTAGAGGTTATCTTATAATTAAACCTTGTATTAAAATTATGTGCCCAAAAGAATAGGTAAGAGATTTGTTATATGGTTTTTAAGCTAAGGTTATTCATGGTCTTATAAAATAATTGCACCAGCTATCAAGCTTTTTCACCTAACTAAAACCATTTCTATGTATAGATGGGGAGGTTCGACCATGGAACCTACCCGAGGCTTATAAAAAACTCAACCATTACACGAGTGGTTAAAGGAGTGAATAGTGAGTTGCATAACTGGGGCATATTATTGACTATTTTTTCATGTAATCATATGTTGGCCATCCTTGAGCCAAATTGAGAATGGAGTGTTGGAAAGATGAGACAAGAGGATTTCTTTCTACAATAACCAGTAGTGCATATGTGCATAGATAACTTGGTGAAATATCGTGTAAAGAAACATTTTGAAGCATTCCTAATAAAATGGACTCCCACTTGGAAGCTGACCTAGAGACATAGTCCAGGAGGGACAAACTCTGCCAACAATTTGTTGTGTTTTCTATTATGCTATTTGTTGCTCTCAATTTTATGTTTAAGGCATATTAATAATCAATTTCCCGATTTCATTCACACATATGCAACGTTAGTTAATGTTGGTAAAATTTCATAAATAATCAATTCTGTAGATTTTAGATCATCGATTTACATAATTTGCCTAATACTAAAGTTGAATTGATCCTTTCTTTCTACACTTTCTAACATTAACCCATGATTTTGGGTACAAATCCCACCACTTGTGTAAAGTTCCCATGAAATCTTCATTTTCATGGGTCAACTCCTCATAAACCCAATACCCTAGGGGTGGTGGAAATACCTTCCATGCTACACATTTCGACACTGATTTCTAGAATACTACCCCCTTTGTTCCTTCTCTATTAGTATTCCACTAACGTGCTGCAACTATTTCAGTTACATGGGCAGACGCTCCTATCGCCTTATCCTTCAAATCGAACATGGTGTCTTTGTCTTTACATGGGCATGGGGATGATTTTGTGCCAACTCCCCTTTCCACTTCCTATGTGTTGACATCAGGCTATCGTTCCTTCCTACATAGCCCATGATACCTCTTAATTTTGTTCTTTATGCCTTATGAATTTATTTGAGGCTAGCATAGTTTTTTTGTCCTCTTGGCCAACTCCATTAACTGATATGATCAGTACCATTTAAAGAGTACCTACCAGCCATTAAAGGCTATCAAAAAATGAGTGAAGCTTCCTCCAAATACCAAGCAATATCCTTTCTCAAACTCTAGAATCTATGTCCCAATTCTCAAGCCTTTTTATTTAAAATCAAGTATATTAAATATTTAAAATGAACGTGAATTAGCCTGGGGAATTCATAATAAAATTGAACATAGAAAATAAAGGTGTTCAAAATGAATAGGCATATCGAAATCAAGGATAGTAACACTTGTTTTCATTTTTAAAACTATGACATAAGAAAAATGATTGTTGGTTTTGGAAGAAGGAACAAAAGAAACTCAAATCACTCAACACAAATAAAAAATGAACTAACAAAAATGAATGAGAGACCATTGTTACATCTTCTAAAAGTGATGTCCTATTTAATATTTTAGTAGAAGAATCCTATTTATATACTTCTAGTAGTAGCATTGATTGGGTGCTTGACTCTAGGGAATTTAACCATGTGATCCCATGAAAAATTAAATCTATTACATATGAAGCGGGTGATCATGGTAAAGTACATTTAGGAAGTAAACATTTTTGTAATATTTTTGGAGTGGGAAATGTTAGAATCAAGAGAAAGGATGGAAATGTTATCTTGTTGAAACATGTTAGGCATTTCCCAAAGATGCATATGAGTTTGATCTCTATGGGATGATTGGATGATGAATGTTGTTCCACAACCTTTGGGAAAGGTCATTGGAAACTTTGTAAAGGGTCATCGGTCATGGCTAAAGGATTCAAGACAAGAACCTTGTACACAATGAGCTAAATAGCAAATATATATGATGTTGTTGTTGTTGCAAAAGAAGGAAACCCATTAGCGTTATGGCATAAGAACTTAGGCCACATGAGTGAAAAGGATATAAAAGTTCTTGTTGCTAAAAATCTACTTCTAGTTTTGAAATATTATGAACTTAATCTTTGTGAGCATTGTATATATGGTAGAAGAAAAAGAGTGTCCTTTATGAGAGGTAGCCATGGAAGAAAGAAAAAATTATTATAATTAACACAACCTGATGTGTTTAGGCCTGTGAATGTTAATTTTTTAGGAGGAACCTCATATTTCTTCACATTAATAGATGATGGATCTAGAAAGGTTTGGCCTTGCCCTCTAAAAAGTAAAAGTGAGGTGTTTTAGATATTTCAAAAATATCATGTTGATGTTGAAAGGGAGACTAAAAAATTTCTCAAGTGTTTGATGAAAGATAATGGTGGAAAGTATTTCTCCAATGCATTCAAGAATTATTGTAATAAATTTGGCATTAAACATGACAACATTTTCCCTGGTACTCCCCAACAAAATGGTACTACAAAAAGGATGAATCACACTATCATGGAGAAGGTGAGGAGTTTGTTGTCAAATTTTGAATTAGAAAAACATTTATTGGTAAAGGCAATAAGGGGAGATTGTTATCTCATTAATTTCTCACATTATATAGCCTTTGATGTTGGTATTCCTCAAGAAGTTTAAAGCAATAAGAAGATAAATTATTCTCACTTGAAAAATTTTGTTTGTGAGCCACTTAAGCATATTCCGAAAGTGCATAGAACCAAATGAGAAGATAAATCAATGATGTAACAACCTTTGTCAAAATTTCATGTAATAAAGTTAATAAAGGCAAAGTAATAACCAAGTTTATGGGACATGTATTACAAGTTGAATTTTGTGCAAAGCATCCTAGTGTGGGTGTTCATTTGGTTTATTATGATTAAGGAAATTGGCAAAGCCAATGGAAAAGGCTTTGAAAAGGCAAAGAGGAATTTTATCGACATTTTATTGATCAAAATATTGGAAATTAGGAGAAAAGGAAGATGAAGAGACACAGGTTTCATGTGAAGAGGAAAATGAAGGAAAATAATATAAAATGAAGAAAATAGAGGCCTAATTAATAAAAAGGTTTATGAGGATTAATTCACAACAATTTTTCAATCCAATTTTGGAGCTCTTGTTGGGATGGGGTCCCTTGGGTCAGTTTTGGGGTTAAAAACCCAAGATTTCATGTAATTTTTGTAAGTGATGTAAAGCCTCTACGATTTGTGGACATGGAGTGTGTAGATGGTTAGGATTCAAAGGGGGTTTAGGTCCTTGTCTATGTAAATTTCAGTGGGCTTTTAAATCCACTCATGGTCCATGGACCATGGGATTGTATAAACAGGTGTATATTAGAAAGTCTAAGGCATAATCTAATGATGATGGATGTAATGGGTCAATAGAAGATAATGCAGAGAAGTGAATCATAGGGGAGGGAAAGGCTCTGCAGCTGAGAGCACAAACCCATAGAGCTAAGTGCGCAGGGTAGTTTTGAGTCTGTAACATCATTTTGAAGATCAATAAAGAAGTCTGTGAAGAATTCTTGTGTTTATTTGTTTACTTCTATTATTTATGTTTGCGATATATGCCGCGATTGAATAATGTATTTATGAAATAATGAAATATTGATGCACAAATCTATGGGATAAGTCTTAATAACTATACACAATGCATGTTAACTACTTTCGTGAATATTATAATACATTATGTTATGTTTCTTAAATACTTAAGTAGATCTGCGCGGAATCAGATCTCGAGTTATTTTATGATATGTATAAGTGGATGATTCAATTGCTACGAGTCTACAAGGACCTATCGTAGACCTTCATGAAGGTCTAGAAGTCGTTTAAAAGGAATTGTAGTGTCGAGCCCTAGGAGCTTATAGATCTATGTGAAGGAAGATCTAGGGCATTAAAGGAAATCACACTGATCTCTGGATGCGGAAAATTGGTTCCAACATCCCCCCATACTGCTTTGGGTGAGACTTCATCCTACATTATGCGGGTTGATGTCGAAACAACCAATAGTGTAGGGTTTTGTTTGGCGCAATTGACTTTGAACCTAGGCTACGACCCACTAATCCAACAAATGATTATGTTGCATGGGTCACAAAAACAAAAATATTCTAGGTTTTGATGGAAGCAAGCATCTGCATGGTCATCAACTAGCACCCAAGGTTGTCCTTGACCTTGTATGAGCAGTTTTCATCTTATGCCACATTTAAGACTGACTTCCATTGAGTTTACATTGAGGCACATAAGTATCCATAACAGATATTGTGTGACTTGCCATATTTTGTTATAGATGCAGAAATACAGGAGGTAGTCAAGCGATGGCCAGCAAAGTGGTGTGCCCCCCGAACTTGGATGTCAAAACCAGTAAGGGCACAGGAAGCTTGGAAACATAGAAAACGAAGCATGCAACTGTTGCGAATGGGATCACCCAAGGGCAGTTTTGGGGCTAAAAGCCCATGTTTTGGGTGGAAGTTTGTAATAAAATTGTAAAGTATCCACATTTTGTGGTCACAGAGCATGAAGTTGTCATGAGTCATAAAGGGTTATCCACCCTTATTTTTGTAAAGTAAAGTCAACTGTAAAAGATCTACCCATGGTCTAATAATATAATATAAGTAAGACACTTAAACTAGTTTGGGAATCTGCATGGTATGCTACCCTAGCAGCGCAAAAGTACCTGAGCCGCAAGTTAGGGTTGCACAAAGGTCAATCGTACCCTTTCATGGAGGTACTAAAGGGCGAAAGGAAGGGCTAGTTTGGAAAGCCCTAGAACTAATTGACCTATGTGAAGATAGGAAGAGAAGGAATAAACCGACATCATGACCATCTTAGGGTGCAGAAACTTGGTTCCATCATCCCCCCATACTACTGCAGGTGAGACTTCGGTCCGCACTCTGCAGGTTGATGCCGAAAGGGCTAGTAGTGTAGGGATTTGTTTGGCTAACTAATGTTGAACCTAGGTCAGGCCCCCATAAGCCAAAAAATGGTTCCGTTGTTGGGACCAGGGTTTACATAATATATTTGTGATGTCGTATCACTAGAATCCGACTAAGAAAGAGATCAAGGATTGGCTGGATAGGAAGTGTTGGGTCCCTATAATACTAGTGATTACCCCATTACTATTGTAGTTATACCCCTTATTGATATTTTTGTGCCACTATTGCCCCCATATTGTTATTACTGTGCCCCATAGAATTCCTCTATTGTTATTTTTGTGGCTTTATATTATTATTGTTAGGTCGGCTGGATTATATTGTGACTCCTTAGACTCCTATATATAGAAAGGAGGTTTTGTCATTTGAATCATCCAAGAATTGTTCATTTATGTAATGTAAAGGAGGTTGCCCCATCGACGAGGCTAAATTCTAAGGCGTTGATTTATCTTTTATATCTTTTATTGAGCTGGTTTCATAACATTTGGTATCAGAGCTTTGGATTCTAGGGTTTCGCTGATCCAAACAGGTCTTCGTGGAATTTTATCTATAACTTTTTTTCTGCAACGTTTCATAAGTTGCAAAAAAAAAACCCATTTGAGAAGAAATCTCGCTGAACCTCGGGTCCAAATTTCAGAGCTTTTCGCGCTATAACTGCAGAGATATGATCTGAGGAAGTTGGCCTTTTTGCAGACTCCAGAATTACATTCCAAACAGGTGACCTGGGGAAAATCGTCATAACTTTCTCTCTAGGGATCGAATTGAAATTTCATAAGAAGGTAAAGAAAGAGGACGAAATGTAGTTTCTTGTATGCATTTTTCAGATCCAAAGGTCGAAACAGTGACTCGTGGCACGTCGTACAAGTTCCTCTACTGAACTAGTCTATAATCAAGTCACTGTGGGAGATTTCGCATAACTCTTCCTTGGAGAATACAATTTGGGTTAGACTTGTGGAATTGGAAATAGGACACAAAGGGATGCTATAGGTCACAAATTCAGAACTAGATGATCGGAAAGTACAGAGATACATCATGGGCAATATCGAGCTCCTACAAAGAAAAAAAAGGTGTGTAATTTTTTAAATTTTTTACATAAGATTGGTTTGAAAAATTAGTTTGAAGGAATTAAAAGGGCATAGTAAAGCATTATTACTGGTAATTGATGCCCTGAGGAAAGAAAATGCAAACACCTAGTAGGAAAACTAAAAGCTCTAGCATGACCCATGAAGAAGAGGAAGAAATGCAACATGATATATCAAAATTACGAGACCAAGTGCAACAATTGTCACTTGCACAAAAAGGAACAGAATCTAAGATGGATGGCTTAAATAAAGATGTAGAAGCTAAGATGCATGGTTTAAAGAAAGGCGTAGAAGCTAATATGGATGATTTGAAGATAGATCTGAAGACAAACATGGACGAAATGAAGATAAATATGAATAAGTTGCTACAAGAAATGGTCACTAAGGGTGAAAGGGTACTAAAGGAAACTCATGATGAGAACAAAAGAAATGTTAATCATGATTCCATAGACTCCAATGTTGGATCAAAGACTCACCAGATTCCAAAAATTGATATGAGGAAGTTTGATAGCAAGGATCCCGCCACATGGATATTACAGATGGAGCAATTCTTCGATCTCAATAATGTGCAAAACACACAAAAGGTACGTATGGAAACTTTATATTTGGAACCAAATCAGTTTGTATGGCATCAATGGCTTTGCTCTCGTAAACAATTTATCACTTGGGAAATTTTTACGGAAGAATTGATAGCACATTATGAGGATACAAAAAGCAACACTTTTTTTAGCCAATTGATAAGTCTCAAACAAAAGGGTTCAATAATGGAGCACATTGAGGAGTTACAAAAATTGAACATAAGGGTAAAAGATATTCCAGAGGAGCATAGGATTGATGTCTTCATAGGGTCTTTAAAGGATAATATCCAACATGATGTTTGCCTTTGGGAACCTGATTCATTAGAGAAGGCATTCAGGTTACCAAGAAAAATGGAAAGCAAAATTATGGCAACCAGGAAGCATATCACTCACAACTATAAAGATGGAAGTGTTCTTGCCCCTAGTCTTCCACAACCTATAAGGTTGAAACCATGACAATTGGAAGAAAAAAGAGAAAAAGGGCTTTGTTACAGTTGTGATAGCAAATACACTAAAGGTCATAAGTGTGCTGAGAAGAAATTATTCTACATAGATTGTGAAGAGGAAGAAGAAAAGGAGCAAGAAAGGTCAAATGAAGAGGATATACTCTAGGAACAAAGCCTAGATGAAGAACAAATAAATCCAACCATATATTGTAATTCATTGGCGGGAATTACCACTCCTCAAACCATCAAGATAGAAGGAAAAATCAAGAAGAAAAAGGTAATAGTGTTGATTGGTTCAGGAAGCACCAACAATTTTATTCATTGTAAGGTAGCAAAAGAATTGAATTGCTTCCTATATCCAGCACCAGAGTGTCAAGTGATGATTGCAAATGGAGGAACAATAAATTGCTCTAGAAAGTGCCATAATATCAAGCTATCCATGGGAGAATATGTATGGACTAGCCCAATGCTTTCCATTCCAATGGGAGGTGCTAATGTTGTACTAGGAGTCCAATGGCTACAATCCTTGGGTACAATAGCTTTCAATTTTCAAGAAATTTTCATCAAATTTTCTACAGAAGGAAAGGAAGTTTAACTAAGGGGTATTGCAAGGAAACCAGGAAAGATAATCAACTCTAATGGTATGACAAAGCTTCTAAAAAAGGAGCAAAGAGGTGTAATTGCACAATTATGTTCGCTAGATGTTTCCACATCGGAATCATCTATTTCTCCAGATCTCCAAAAAGTCCTAGACAATCATTCCAAGGTATTTGAGACTCCCAAAGGTCTCCTACCTATGCGTAATCATGATCATGCTATTAATCTGATTCCAAGAAGTGTTCCTCCAAACATCAAGCCGTACAGATATCCCTATGTCCAAAAGAGTGAAATTGAACGTATGGTTGCAGAAATGCTAGAGGCCAGTATAATTCAACCGATTCAAAGTTCTTTCTCTACTCCATTAGTATTGGCGCACAAGAAGGATGGATCATGGCGCATGTGTCCGGATTATAGGGAGCTCAACAAGCTCACTATTAAAGATAAGTTCCCCATTTATGTCATTGATGAATTACTGGATGAATTGCATGGATCAATTTACTTCACCAAGTTGGATCTTCATTTAGGATATCATCAAATCAGAATGAAGAATGAAGACATTCTGAAAACAACATTTAGAACTCATGAGGGTCATTATGAATTTTTGGTCATGCCTTTTGGCCTTACCAATGCACCTTCAACATTTCAAGGTTTGATGAATTCAATTTTCAAACCATTCCTTAGAAAATTTGTGTTAGTATTTTTTGATGATATACTAATCTACAACAAGTCTTGGAAGGATCATGTTGAACATGTTGACAGGGTGCTACAACTATTGGAGGAGAAACAATTATATGCAAAAAGATCCAAATGTTTCTTTGGAGTCCAGGAGGTGGAATATTTGGGTCATATTGTATCTCATGAAGGAGTTAAGGTAGACCCTAGCAAAATTAAAGCCATTAAGGAATGGAAAATCCCCACATCCATAAAGCATTTGCGAGGATTTCTCGGGTTGACAGGGTATTATTGCAAGTTTGTTAAGAATTATGGGAGAATAGCAGCACCTCTAACAACATTATTGAAGAAAGATGCATTTTCATGGACTCCGGAAGCAACAAAGGCCTTTGAACATCTTAAAGAGGAAATGTGCCAAGCATCGGTCTTAGCTACATTGGACTTCACAAAAACCTTTATTGTGGAATGTGATGCTTCAAGAAATGGAATTGGTGTTGTTCTAATGCAAGATGAAAGACCCATTGCTTTTGAAAGTCGTCCAATCAAGAGAAATTTTTTAAGCAAAAGCCATTTATGAGAAGGAAATGTTGGCAATACTCCATGCACTTAAGAAATGAATACCCTACCTAATGGGAAGACACTTCAAGGTAAAAACGGATCATGATAGCCTTAAATACTTTTTAGAACAAAGATTATCCTCTGAAGAGAAACAAAAGTGGGTCACAAAGATGTTGGGTTATGACTTTGAAATCATCTACAAAAAAGGGAAGCAAAATATGGTGGCAGATGCACTCTCAAGAAAGGATGAGGAGGTGGAAGCATTCTTGAGCGCCATTTCTATTATCCAACCAGATTGGATAAACGAAGCAAGGGAGGAATGGAAGAATGACAAAGAAGTGTGGGCACTTATTCGAAAATTACAACAAGATTCCAGTACGTCTAATACATTTAGCTGGAAAAATGATTCGTTATGGTAAAAAGATCGCTTATACCTCTGTAAGAATTCCCAACTAAAACAAAAGATTCTTATGGAATTACACACTTCTCCCTTAGGAGGGCACTCAGGATTTTTAAAAACTTACCACAGGGTTAAGAAGGAATTTTTTTGGGATGGCCTTAAATCAGATATTCAAAATTTTGTGGAGGAATGTTTGGTTTGCCAACAAAATAAAGTTGAAACAATTAAGACACCAGGTCTATTACAACCTTTATCCATTCCAAGCCAACATTGGGATGAGGTTTCAATGGATTTTATCACAGGTTTACCCAAGTCTCAGGGAAAGAGTGTCATCATGGTGGTAGTTGATAGACTTACCAAGTATGCACACTTTTGTGCATTATCACATCCATTTAAAGCCAGTACAGTTTCTACTGCATTTATGGAAACAATTCAAAAGCTACATGGAAACCCAAAGATTATTGTAAGTGACAGAGATCCCATTTTCACTGGAAATTTTTGGACAGAATTATTTTCTTATCTTGGTACTTAGTTAGCTCATATCTCATCTTATCATCCTCAATCTGATGGGAAAACTGAGATAGTAAACAAATGTTTGGAAGGATATCTTCATTGCTTTGTATCTGATAAATAGACACAATGGGTCAAATGGTTGCCTCTAGCTGAATGGTGGTATAACACTTCCTTCCATACAGCAACAAAAATGACCCCATTTATGGCACATTATGGGTATCAACCACCATCCATCACATCATATTTAAGAGAAAATTCTAAGGTTCAGGCAGTGGAACATCACATCGAACATCAACACCAAGTCCTCCAACTCTTAAAGGATAACCTCGTGTTGGCACAAAATAGAATGAAACAACAGGCAGATCAACATCGTAGCGAAAGAAGTTTTGATGTAGGTGATTGGGTATTCCTACGGCTATAAACATATAAGCAAATGTCCCTCAAGCAAGCTAAGAAGGATAATAAATATCACCAAAGTATTATGGTCCGTACAAGGTGTTGCAAAAGATTGGTACTATGGCATACAAATTGGAGCTTCCTGCAGCTTCTCGATTGCACCCAGTTTTCCACATTTCATGTTTAAAGAAGGTTATAGGCGACAAGCTCCCAGTTCAAACAATATTTCCAGAACTTGACGAGGAAGGAAAAGTTATATTGGAACCAGAATCAGTCACAGAAACAAGAACTCGACAGCTACGAAATCAATTAATTTCAGAGTATCTTATCAAGTGGAAGAACTTATCCACTGAAGATTCCACATGGGAGGATGAAAATTTTATGCAGAAGTATCCAAAACTACTCAAGCGTTGAGGACAACACTTTTTTGAAGGAGAGGGGCATGTTGGGTCCCTATAATACTAGTGATTACCCCATTACTATTATAGTTATACCCCTTATTAATATTGTTGTTCCCCTATTGCCCCCATATTGTTATTACTGTGCCCCATAGAATTCCTTTATTTTTATTTTTATGGCTTTATATTATTATTGTTAGGTCGGATGGATTATATTGTGACTCCTCAGACTCCTATATATAGAAAGGAGGTTTTGTCATTTGAATCATCCAAGAATTGTTGATTTATGTAATGTAAAGGAGGTTGCCCCCTCGAAGAGGCTAAATTCTAAGGTGTTGATCTATCTTTTCTATCTATTCTTGAGCTAGTTTCATAACAGGAAGATCCATGAATTCACGGTGCAGGAGAATTGAAATCTGCAAATGAAAAAGGAACAATGGTTGGATAGGTACCTATATACAGAGGTCCACTAGATATTTTTCTGTTCCTTTTTGGTTGAGCTATACTAGTGGATTACAAAGCTAGCAGATATCCAAGGAAGGTGGAGGCTTGAAGGTCCTATTGTTTCGACCCCGGAGATAGTACATAAATTGGAATCATCTGAGGATAAGATCACACACGCTGTCTATTATTGGCTTGATCACATAATAGGAGAATTTGTGACTGAGTTCACGGTTGGTACATCAATTAGCTACAGCAAGGGGGAGTGGTGCTTTTTCAAAGGACCGCGAGGTAGGTACGTGAAATGTTTGAATACCTAGACTAAAATGTTATTTAGCGAAAAGAGGGTTATGCAGTTACCTTGATGTTTGGAGCTACGCGAAGCGGAAAAACTTACAGGAATGAAGGCAGAAAGGGTCCTGAATATAGTCCATTGATTTCACCTGCACGTGGTGACAAAGAGAGAGTAGTGCAGGCTTCTCTGCGAAGTGTTATTCAGTTAACAAGACAAGGATTCTTGTGATTGCCACCTCCACCCACACCACCTCCAACTTCACCACCATCACCTACGACCTCACCCGTACCACCTCCACCTCTACCACAGTTCAGTATGGTGAATTCAGTGAAGATGCCTTTGTTCAAAGGCTTCAGAAATGAGGACCTAGACCAATTTTGGTTCGTTGTGAAAGCCATATGGGAAGCTCAAGGAACAGATGATCACATGAAGAAGGTGACATTGGTTAGTGCTCTGTAGGATCGTGTGCTAACTTGGTATATGAAGTACCCTTATCGTAACCTGAATGCTGGTGTGGCAAACATCTAGACAACATTGAATAGAGAATTCAGTAGGCCTAAATATGAGGTACAGTCGATTGTGGGGTTCAACGAGATCGCGATGCAGCCAAGCAAGGCACCTTGGGAATAAGATCAGATATTGAAGTGTAAGATCCATGAAGCTAATAAGAAATTAATAGATGGACAACATCGCAAGTTGTTTGTGGCTTCATTCCTACCACACTTAAGGGTTGCGCTGTTACAACAGAAGATAACTACTTAGGCAGAGGCCTTGGAGATTGCAATGAGATTGCATGAAACACCAATGCAAGATCCAAATCTGGGTGTTTAGCAGATACATGCGTAGTTGGAAAATCTTTGCCTGGTGATGCAAAGTTTGAAGCAGGACAGAACAGTTCGACCGAAAGTGCGCGAAGAAGTATAGTGCCTAAAATGCAAGAGTCAGGGGCATGACAAAGATCATTGCCCAGTCGTTGCGAACTACATTATAGGAGGGGGATCGATGCCTTTGAGACTGGAAGCTCAAGCAGGACCGAGCGCGGGGCCTGCATTATGGTTCGTTATATGTCAGGTAGCAAGAAAACATGCCATGGATAACTGTCATTTGCTGCAGAAGTTTGTAAAGACCCTGCAACAACTGTTCTGCAACTTTTGTAGGTCGGTAGGGCATGATGAGAGTAATTGTAGAAGCTATGAATTGATGATGGATAGACACTCGCCTATAGGGTCCAGGAAGAAATGCGGAACACTGACCAGAGCGGGGGGGATGGCACGGATTAGCTTTCAGGGACGTGGACGAGGATGAGGCAGAGGAGGACCTAGCAGAGGTTAGGGACAGTTGATCTGCTACAATTTCGGAGGACCAGGACATTATGCCTAAAATTGCACTAACCCAACGCATCTGTCATGCATGTATTTCACTATGTTTGATCATGAAATAGAATATTGTCCTATGTTGATAGCAAGGATACGTGACAAAGGGGTGCTACCACCCCAACCTACTTATAACTTGCAGATGATGAGGTCTGAGCTACATGAAGAGGATCTGAACGTGAATCTAGAGCTCCGTAATGGAATCACAACAAGAGATGACAAGGGGAAACAACCCGAAGACAGTACCTGGGTTTGCAAAGCCTTGGAGAAGGAGGCTGGATTCGATTTGGAGCGTGCACGTGAAACATTCATGGAGGCAAAGAAGAGCGTTACTGAGGACTCCACCTTGGGAAGCAAGGATAAGCCTGATCAGGAGACAGACCCTTCTATGCTTACGACCTTCCTGGAGACCTGCATGAAGTTACTGTGCGATAGCAAGGCTGTGAAGGGGTTACAGGATCTCATAAACAGATGTGCCAAAAAAACTCTGGGTAAGCTGCATGTAGTATGAAATATTGGTAAGCATAAGACAAGGATGGGATGAGAGATGAGGCTAACCACGTAGATAGGAGAGTATGAAATGGACCAGGTTATTTTGGACCTAGGGTCAGATGAAATTGTCCTACTGAAGCAGACTTGGGAACAAATGGGGAGACCTGTGCTATAGTGGTCTATGATTCAACTCAGGATGGCGAATCAGCAAAAGAGCATCCCTATGGGGCCGTTGCAGGGGGTGACTATAGATATTGAAGGTGCGAGTGCACTGACTAACTTTGAAGTAATAGAAATTGTGGATGACAGCATCCCCTATCCTATGCTCCTAGGAATTGATTGGGCTACTGATATGCACAGGGTAATCAACCTAAAGAAGCAAAAGATGATATTTGAGAAGAAACCACTCTGCATAATAGTACCCCCTGCTGAAGGATTGTGTTATGTTGAACCAGTCTGCGATTATGAGAACGATGATGATCTAAACTGTATCTATAAGATAACAACACGAAACCAAGATTGGGTGAATCCAACAATGGACAGTCGAATTACATGGGATCGCGAGAGTTCCTACACCTCAGACTCTGATGAAGAGTTAGAGTGATAGCAGAGTCGATTACATGAAGTAACTACACTGAGCTATAACATAATGACCCAATCGCTACACTGTGTGTCATCAATGGTAAGAAATCTGACCAATTATGATGGCATGAATGATGTAGATATATTTTTGGATGTGTTTGAGAGGGAGCTACCAAAGAAGTAGCACTTTTAGGCATTGGATTGGGCCCTACACTCTACACCCACAAGATGGAGGGGTATGCATAAGGGAAGCTTTGATGATTGGTGTGAATGTAGGAGGATGATGAGAAGATGCTTTAGGAAGTAGAAGGTACGAATAACAAAAAAATATGATGGGCAAGATTATCTACATGCACACTTGGCCAAATGGACTCAAGATGATGGAGAGAAGCCCCAACCTAAATGGGTGCACTTGTTCTGTTACACACTGGATGTCATCCCAATGTACAGGTACATAGAAATAAAGCTTCACCATGGTACAGGTGAATGGGATATTTTATGTGAAGGATTCATAATGAAATTTAGTATTGAAGATGGGTTTGACTGTATTGATGAGGCGCTACAAGAGGTGAAAGCAACAATCTTTATGATACTGCAGGATCCTTTGGAGTTGGTTCAGCCTAAGTAGGCTACTCATCTGAGTCATGTGCTGGAATGCTATAATGTGACCACTAAAGAAGAAGATGAGGATCTGCGAAAGATTAACATCCCTGAAAAAGAAGGCCACCACGAGGTTGAAGGACGTGGATTAAATGCTGCTGAAAACGAAACAAGTAAACATTGGTATGGAGGCAAAACTCAAATTCCTGAAGATTGGAGATTACTAGGATGACGTGATGGTGGATAATGTTGCTAAATTGCTCCGCGATACCAGGATTTGTTCCCTACCAATTTTACATATTTGAAGGGGATAATTAGAGACCTATGAGTTATGAAGATCACATTGAAGCCCGACGTGAAGCCGGTTAAGCAAAGACCTTACCATCTCAATCTGAAGTATAAGGAGAAGGTCCGCTTAGAGCTAGACAAGATGCTCGCGACATGCATCATTGAGACTGCGGAAGAATCTGACTGGGTAAGCCCAATGGTGGTACAGGAGAATAAGTAGAAGGATGAAATAAGGATATGCATGGATCTCAGACAGTTGAATGATGCTTGCGTACATGATCCTTTCCTTACTTCGTTTACTGATGACATGTTGGACAATGTAGGTGGCCAAGAGGCATATTCTATCACTGATGGGTTCTCTAGGTACCACCAGATCAAAATCAGGCCAGAGGATAGGAGCAAGATGAACTTTGTCACTAAGTGGGGTTGTTTCTAGTACATTGTTATGCCATTTGGATTAAATAATGTGCCTATGATATTCTTATGCATAGTCATTGTTGCATTCAAAGAATTTATTCATAATTTTCCTGGACGTACACTTTAATGACCAGATTATGTTTGGGCTGGAGAAATTCCATGTCGTCAGTTTACGCCTGATGCTAGATACTTGTTGAAGATACCAGATCATGATCAACCTAAAGAAGTGCCTATTTTATGTTCCTTTTGGGACCCTGTTGGATCATGTGGTTTGTAGACAGGTACTGATGGTAGATCCCATGAAGATAACGATGATACTGAACTTGGAAGTGCCGAGGAGTGTGAAACAACTGTGCGTTACCCTAGGACATACAGGATATTACAGAAATTTTATCAAAGGCTATGCCTAGATCATCGTTCCTATGGAAAAATTGTTGAAGAAGGATGTCACCTTCTGCTGGAATGAGGACCTTAAGAATAGCTTATATGTATTGAAATAGAAGATGGTCACCGTGCCAATTCTAGTCTTCCCAGACTGGAAGAAGGAGTTTCATGTACATGTCAAAGCATCATGTATAGCGTTGGGAGCAGTACTGACACAGGCTAGTAGATGAGACTTGGAACAACAGGTCCAAAAGCAGTGCGAAAAAGCATGGCATGATCCGCATATTAAGTGGCACACCTTTAAGGTAAATGACCTGGTTTTGTTATATGACAACAAGTTTGATAAATTTCCAGGGAAATTTAGAATGCATTGGTTAAGGTTCTATGTCATTAAGGAGATTACTGATGGAGGAGTGATACAACTGGTTAAATTGAATGGAGAACCCTTCCTAGGAAAGGTGAATGGTAGTCACTTGAAGCCATACACCAGTGGTCCAACCATGTGACTAGATGAAGGTAGCACAGTCTTAGCGCTCCGGGCAGCTGAAAGGAGGCACAAGACTATAAACTACATTGCCCGAGTTGGGGAGCTACAAGATTTGAGGACTATGTGAAGGAAGGAAGTGTCACAGGGTTCGCGTAGCGTGAACGGAGTTGCACTACCTAGGAAGAAATCACGCAGGTTGGCTGGAAAGTGATCATTAAAGTCATTGTTCATGATTTAATGGTAGAAATACGGCCAAATGGAGTGGGCAACCAGAATTTAAGATGAAATTTATGGCTCAGATCCTTGAAAATTTGCCGCCAATCCAACATTAATGAACCAAATTTGGGGGGAACAGTCGGATTTGAATTCAAAATGCCCTATAAATTATAAGTGGCTATGCAACAAAAAACACTTGGCATTTTGAGAATTGAGTTGTTGAGGTCTCAGGCACTCATGAACCGTGAATTCTTCGAGGCACTAAAAGAGACTCTATCATTTGCAAACTTACTAGAGACGTCACGAGCACTGTTGGAAAGCATTATGTTAGCACCCACTGAAGCTAAAGTAGTTGCTCCAGAGGATGTCAAAGTACTAGTCAATGTCCCTAAATCACCGATGACATTGATACCAAAGCTGACCCCAACCAAGGAGACTGTGAAGGATGAAAATTGCAAGCAACCTGCCATACTAGTGTGCACATCGCCAAGAAGAAACCCACCCAAACCCACCGCACAGGAGAAGGGAAAAGCCATAAATTTGGAGCCGAAGGAGGAAGAAATTGAAGATATCCTAATGGATGATGATGATATTGGAGTTGAAATGGAGGAGGTTGAAGCCCAGGGTGCAGACCCTATCACTCGATTGCCTAAGTATGTCCCTCTGCACAAGGCCAAGATCAAGGTGTCAAAAGACATCGATGAGAGCAAGAACCCCTTGCAAACCCCTCTACTGCCAAATGAGATCATTTTTGAAGGATCATGCTTCGCACGGGTGCTGATGTTGAAACTTGAAGACTGTGACTTGGCCAACCACGAGAAGTTCTTGCACCTAGCGACCGAGCAAATGATGCACTGCATCATTGATACAAACACTGGAATGATCGCATTGGGGTCATGGATGTGGCTCAGAGGGTTGCTCAACCTGCTTTGGGTGCCGCACTACAACCACACCCCAGTGACAGTATTGGTCATCAAGTAGCTACTATGTTTGGTGCATGATGGGTGTCTACGGATGGAGGACCAAATACCCTTCACGGATAGATTGATTCATAGGATAACACAATTTCCATATACAGGAGAGAATCTGGCCAAGATATTTGGTGGAAAAGTTGGTGAACATGCCCTCACAGAGTCTATGAAGGAAAAGTTTAAACTGGTGAAGGAGTCACACGAATATGCCATATCCGACATCTGTGACCCTACTGTGAAGGTAGCTACATAGATCTTAGTAGGGAAGGTGATGAGCAAGTGTCATGCTGATGACGTGTTGACACATGTCATCGCGCTAGTAGCCTAGTGCGCCAAAGGAGTCCAATTCAACTAGTCAGACTACCTTCGCAAAGAGTTCCTAGTAAACTTTTGTGAAGCGCAGGAGCTCAGCAATACATTCCACTACAGATGACTCTTGCTGTCAATCGTGCTGGTAGTGTGGGAGCTACCAGAGGATAGCTAGTTCCCTTCGGTCATGCTAGACCTCCCAGAAGCAGTGAAGTACGCTTCGCTATGGGTGACCAAGGACACGCACCGAGTCAAGGACAACAAGATCTTCTGGATCTGGATGGCCATAAATTGCAAACTGCGATTGTCACCTACAGTGTATGCCAACCTAGAGGGCTACGCAAAATTTAAAGTAGACTTCCATCATGTATCCATTAGGGCATGGAAGGACTCTGCACAGAAATGGTACGACTTGCCTTATCTGGAAACGGATGATGCCATCGATGCGGTACTTGATCAATGGCTAGTAGAGTGGCACACTACAATAGACTTGGCAATGGGAGGGAGCAAGTCTATTGCATAGAGAAAGAAGGAGGATACCAAGCTTAAGATGACACAGCTGGCTGAAAAGAGGAAAAAGAAGGTCACTAGTAAGCCCCAGGTGGAGAGCGAGCTATGCAGTAGACAACAAAGCAGATAGGTGGGACAAAGTAGGGCTTTGAAAAAGGCGTAAGGTCTCCTTCCCCTAAGACAGAGGAGGAGATAGACGAGCAGCATGGCACGAACCCTTAGGAGATGTCCACCCACATCAAGTGCCCAAGGGAGCAGGAGAAAGGAGGGTCCACGAAGAAATCAAAGGCTACCAAGACATCGCTGGAGCCTATCACGCTAACAGAGGGTATTCTACATGACATCAGTGACACAGTAAGGGATGTCACCACAGAGGCCCTAAAACAATTTGGGCAACATCATCAGATCATCTTGGGGTCCATCTAGACAAGGTTGTAGGAGCTATAGACCCGCACATCGCAGGCTGGCACTATGTCTAGTGGCACTTCAGAAGCTGCCATGATGCTGCACGCAAAGGTCTCCAATGCTATAGTGCTTCCCGATGGAGCACTGACCATAGAGAATGAGGTTGACAGGCCAACTGTCAACACCCTAAAGGGAGTAGGATTGAACCTGGCAGTGCTCCCACATGAAGCGCTCCACCTATTGTAGGATGGAGTGATTATAGAGTTGAGGGACCATGAGCAACATGTCGTCCAAGTGATCATTGAACAATGGATCAACAACAATCAGATGGCAATATGGTGAGATTCTTTTGTCGTTGCTGAGATATAGGTGACCAATAATAACAAGCACATTATGCAGGTCATCGAGGAGGCATGCCGAATGGTCCTAGAGTTGGACATTCCTGAGGAGGAGAAATCGAGGTGCACATCTGCAAGCTAGCCACAGGGGTGTGAGACACTTGTACTAAGATGGCGAGGCTTCAGTTGGAGTTGAACCTGCAAATCATGAAATTATAATTGAAGGCCCAGCCTTCAACTCCACCGGAAGTGAACGAGTAGTGGGAGACTACTGTCACAGACGCAGTAGCGGTGGTGGATAGTGTAGTAGCAGACTGCACACAACTTTTTGAGCAATCATTTGAGGTCCTAACATGCTTGCAGGAGGACCCCAATGTCTGGCGACTAGAGACAGAAGTGTGCGAGCTATAATATTGCTATGATGAGGTTAAGGGCACAGCGCGAACCGTCGCACTGACACAAAGATTAGCAAAGTTGTAGGAGGCCAAGAAGTTGAAGGAATAGGCGGATGTGTTGGGAATGGGATCCCCCAAGTGGAAGTTTTGGGGCTAAAAGCCCATGTTTGAGTCAAATTTTGTAATAAAATGGTAAATACTCTGCATTTTCTGGTGGCGGAGCATGTAGACATTATAAGTCATAAAGGGTTTTCCGCCCTTAGTTTTGTAATGTAAAGTCAACAGTAAGAGATCTACCCATGGTCTGTGGATGATGGGATTGTAGAAAAAGAGCTAAGCTCTAAGTAGTTAGAGGCATTGATCAAGTAAGAGAGTGATAGCTCTAAAGTAGGAAGTCTAAGTTTGGGTCGTAGCATAGGTGGAGGCTTTGTAGTTGAGTGTGCAGAGGCCTAGGGTGGAAGTCTGTAGCTTAGTGTGCGAACCCCTGTACCTGTGTGCGTAGGGTGAATAGAGTGTGTAATCACTTGGAAGTGATTAATAAGGATAAGTATTTTGCAATTTTTGTGTCTTTTTTTTTATTAATGCATCTTCACAACTTATGTATGAATTTCCTTTGTAATACTTATGTGATACGCAAATGTGTATGATTATGTTGGATAATTGAACGCATATAAGAATATCTGTTTACGTAGTGCTAACTATGAGTAACTGATAAGATAAGAAAGACACCTGGACTAATATAGGAATATGCATGGCATGCTGCCTTGGCAGCACGAAAGGGTATAGATCAAGGGTCAAGGCTTCGTGAAGGACAACTGAGCCCTTTTACGGAGGTATTGAAGGAAGGAAAGGCCTATCGGCCAAATCCTAGAGTGAGGTGACCTACGTGAAGGCAAGAATAAATGGAATTAAATGACATCACGACCATCTCAGGGTGCGGAAACTTGGTTCCAACATCCCCCCATACTACTTTAGGTGATACTTCGGTCCACACTCTGCGAGATGATGCCTAAAGGGCCAATAGTGTAGGGATTTGTTTGGCGAACTAACACTGAACTTGGGTCAGCCCCCCTCAAGCCAAAAAATGGTTCCGTTGCTCGGACCAGAATCTACATAAGAGATGTGGGGTGTTGTATCACTAGAATCTAACTAAGAAAGAGATTGGATACTGGTTGAATAAGAAGATCCACGAATTCATGGTGCAAGAGAACAGAAACTTGTGATTAACAAAGGAACAGTGGTTGGACAAGTACCTGTATACAGAGATCCACGAGATCTTTTTCTGCTCCTTTCCAATTAAGCTATACAAGTGGATCGTGAGGCCAACATATAGCCAAGGAAGGTGGAAACTTGACAGTCCTATTGTGTGGACCCTGGAGTTAGTGCAAAGGTCGAAAGCATTAGAGGATAAGACCACCCACATGGTCGTTCATTGGCTCAATCGTTCCATAGGAGGATTTGTAATTGAATTTATAGTCAACACCTCAGATCGCTACAGTGAGGTAGAGTGGCGCTTTTTCAAGGGATCGCGAGGTAATTATGTGAAATCTTTGAATACCTGGATTAAAATGTTATTGTGTGAAAAATAGGTTATGCAACTACCTTGATGTTTAGGGCTATGTGAAGCATAAAAACTTATAAAAATGAAGGGAAAAAGGGTCTTGAATAGAGTCTGTTGAATTCACCTGTGTCAGGGGACAAAGAGGGAATAGCGTAGGTTTCTCCATGAAGTGTTATTCAGTTAATAAGGCAAGGATTCCCATGAATACCACCTCCACCCACACAACCTCCAACTTCACCACCATCACCTACGACTTCACCCATACCACCTCCACCTCCACCGTAGTTCAATATGGCGAATTCAATGAAGATGCCTTTGTCTAAAGGCTTGGGGAATGACGACCCAGAACAATTCTGGTTCGTTGTAAAATTTGTATGAGGAGCTTCAAGCGTTATAGATGACAACATGAAGAAGGGGACATTGGTTAGTGCTCTGTAGGATCACGTGCTAACCTGGTATATCAAGTATGATAATGATAACCCGAATTTTGAGTGGCAGACATCCAGATGACACTGAATAGAGAATTTAGTAGGCATAAGTCTGAAGCACATTCTATTGTGGAGTTCAAATAAATCATGATGCAACCAAGTGAGACACCTTGGGAACACGATCAAAGGTTGAAGTGTACAATCCGTGAAGCTAACATGAACCTAACAGACAGACAACATCACGAGTGGTTTGTGGCTTCGCTCCTGCCACATTTAAGTGTTGTGCTGTTGTAGCAGAAGATAACAACTCAGCTAGAGGCCTTGATGATCACAATGAGGCTGCATGAAACAACGATCCAAGATCCAAATCTGGGGGTTCAGGAGATCCATGCACAGTTGAATAATCTTTGCCTTGAAATGCAAATTTTGAAGCAGGACAGAATAGTTCAACTCGAGGTGCACAAAGAAGTATGGTTTCTGAAATGCAAGAGTCAAGGACATGACAAATACCATTGTCCAGTCTTTGTGAACTACCTTATAGGAGGAGGACCAATGTCGTTGAGGCCAGAAGCTCAAGCAGGACCAAGCATGGGGCCTGTATTGCGGTGCACTATATGCCAAATAGCAAGAAAACATGCCACAGATAACTGTCATCTATTGCAAAAGTTTGTACAGACACTCCAACAATTGTTCTGCAACTTCTATAGGTCAGTGGGGCATGATGAGTGTAATTGCAGGACTTATGAATCGATTATGGATAGAAATCCTATGTATAGGGTTCAGGCCAAAACGTGGCCCCCTCACCAGAGCGTGGGGATGGCATGGACATGATTTCAGGGGTACGGACGAGGCCGAGGTAGAGGAGGACCTGGCAGAGGTCAGGGACAGTTGATATAATACAATTGCGGAGGGACGAGACACTATGCCCGCGATTGCACTAACCCGACACATCTGTCGTGAAAGTATTGCACTCTATTTGATCATTAAATGGAAGACTATTCTACGCTGATAACTAGGATACGTGACAAAGGGGCATTGCCACCTTAGCCTACTTAGAACCTATAGATGATGAGTTCTGAGCCATGTGAAGAAGATACTAACATGAATATATTTCTCCTAAGTGGAATCGCATCAGGGGATGACAAGGGGAAACAACCAGAAGACGGTACATGGGTTCTCAAAGCTCCAACAAAGGAAACTAAGTTTGATTTGTAGTGCGCAAATGAAAGCTTCATGGAAGTGAAGAAGAGATTCATTGAGGCCTCCACCTCAGGAAGAAAGGATAAGCTTGATCAGGAGATGGACCCTTCTATGCTTACAACTTTCTTGGAAACCGGTATGAAGTTACTGCATGATAGCAAGGTTGTGAAGGGCTTGCAAGAGCTCATAAATAGATGCTCCAAAAACCCTCTGACAGAGTCGCGCATAGTGTGAAAGATAAGTAAGCATAAAATAAGGACATGACTGGAGATGAGACTGACCATGAAAATAGGAGAGTATGAAATGGACCAGGTTATTTTAGACCTAGGGTTAGATGTAAACGACCTACCAAAGCACACTTAGGAACGGATGGGGAGACCCACACTGCAACAGTCTCCGATTTAGCTAAGGAAGATGAATCAGTAGAAGATCATCCCCATGGGATGGCTGCAGGGGGTGACTATGGATATTGAAGGTGCGAGCGCGCTGGCTAATTTTTAGGTAATAGAAATTCTGGATGATAGCAACACATATCCTACACTCCTTCGAATTGATTGGGCTACTGATATGAATGGGGTAATCAACCTGAAGAAGTGGAAGATGATATTTGAGAAGAAATCACTCTGCATAATAGTACCCCTAGATCCTGCCGAAGGGTCGTGTTATACTGAACCAGTCCGCAATTATGAGAGTAATGACAATCTTGGTTGTATCTATAATATAATAGTGCGAGACCAAGATTGGCTGAATCCAACAACAG
The DNA here is from genome assembly GCA_031772625.1 of Pinus tabuliformis. Lineage (NCBI taxonomy): Eukaryota > Viridiplantae > Streptophyta > Pinopsida > Pinales > Pinaceae > Pinus > Pinus tabuliformis. The sequence continues at coordinate 160,552,373 of CM062804.1, read as the reverse complement.
ATGGACAAATTACATGGGATTGCCAGAGTTCATGCTCTTCAGATTCTGATGAAGAGCTAGAGCAGTGGAAAAATTGGTTATACGAAGTAACTACATTGAGTTGTAACATGATGAACTGGTCACTGCAATGTGTGTCGCTAGAGGTAATGAATTTTCCAACTTATGATGGCCTGAATGATGTAGATATTTTTCTGGATGCATTTGAGAGGGAGGTACCAGAAAAGCAGCGCTTCCAGGTGTTGCATTGGACACTACATGCTAGGCCCGCAAGGTGGTGGGGTATGCATAGGGGAAGCTTTGATGATTGGTGTGAATATAGAAAAATGATGAGAACTCGCTTTGGGAAGCCAAAGATGCAAATGACAGAAAAGTATGATGGGTAGGATGATCCACGCTCACACTTAGCCAAATGGGCCCAGGATTATAGAGAGAAGCCCCAACCTGAATGGGTGCACTTGTTCTGTCATACCCTGGATATTGTCCCAATGAACAAGTATGTATAAATAGAGCTCTACCATGGGACAGTTGAATGGGATATCTTGCATGAAGGATTCATGATGACATTCAGTTTTGAACATGAGTTTGACAGTATTGATGAAGCGCTAAAAGAGGTGAAAGCAACAATATTTAGGATACCATAGGATCCTTTAGACCTAATTCAACCTGAATGGGCTACTTAGTTGAGTCACAGGCTAGAATGCTATAATGTAACTGCTCAAGAAGATGATGAGGATCCACAAAAGATTAACATCCCTAAAACAGAAGGTCACTATGAGGTTGAAGGACCGCAGGTTAAGAACCCTGATATAATCGCGCCATTGAAAACAAAACAAGTAAACATTGGTACTGAGGCAGAGCCTGAATCCATGAAGATTGGAGATTAATGGGATGAAACGACAATGGATAAGGTCGTTGAATTTCTCCATGAATACCAGGATTTATTCCCTACCAAGTTTACACACCTGAAAGGGATAATCGGGGACTTAGGAATGATGAAGATCATGTTGAAGCTTGACACGAAGTAGGTTAAGCAAAGGCCTTACCATCTCAATCCAAAATATATGGAAAAGGTCCACTTGGAGCTATACAAGATGCTCACGGCAGGCATTATTAAGCTTGTGGAAAAATCTTACTCGGTAAGCCCAATGGTGGTACAGGAGAAGAAGCAAAAGGATGAAATAAGGATATGTGTGGATCTCAGAAAGCTGAATGATGCTTGCATACATGATACTTTCCTGACTCCATTAACTAATGAAGTGTTGGACAATGTAAGTGGCCAGGAAGCGTATTACTTTACTCATGGGGTTTTGGGGTACCACCAAATCAAAATCACACTCGAAGATAGGAGCAAGACAACCTTCGCGATTAAGTGGGGTTGTTTTCAGTACACTGTAATGCCATTTGGATTAAAGAATGTGCCTACGATCGCCTCACACGTATTCGTTGCTAAGTTTAAGTAATTTATTCATAAGTTTTTGGAAGTGTACTTTGATGATAGTACTATATTTGGGCTGGTGAAACGCCATGTAGCTTGTCTATGCCTAATGCTAGATACCTGTCAAAGATACCAGATCATGCTTAATCTGAAGAAGTGCTTGTTTTGTATTCCTTTTGGGACCCTGCTAGGTCATGTGGTTTGCAGACAGGGACTGATGGTAAATCCCACGAAGATCACGGTAATACTAAACTTGGAAGCGTCGAGGAGCATGAAACAGTTGCGTGCTACCTTAGGACATATGAGATATTACATAAAGTTTATCAAAGGCTATGCCCAAATCACCACACCTATGGAGAAATTGTTAAAGAAGGATGTCACGTTCTACTGGAACGAAGACTATAAGAAGATCCTAGATGTATTGAAAGAAAAGATGGTCACTAGGTTGATCTTAATCTTCCCATATTGGAAGAAGGAGTTTCAAGTACATGTCGATGCATCATGTATAGCGCTGGGAGGAGTACTAACAAAGGCTGGTGGAGAAGACCTAGACCACCCTATCACGTTTGCAAGCAGAATGTTATCTAAAGTAGAGAAGAACTATTCCACTGCTAAGCGCGAAGGCTTAGATATGGTATATGCACTCCAGAAGTTTAGGCACTACTTCCTGGGAGGCCACTTTAAGATGTACAAAGATCATTCCGCGCTGAAGTACTTGGTCAATAAGCCTGTGTTGAGGGGGAGAATCTGTAGATGGTTGTCATTATTCCAGTAATATGAGTTTGAGGTTATTGTGAATCCCGGATGACTGAACTCGGGACCAAACCATCTGTTACACATCGAAACAGGAGAATAACACACTAATTTGGAGGAAGGATTGCCTCATGTGAAACTATTTGTAGTGTGTGTCACAGATGGTCATTTTGAGGATATAATACATTTCTTAATGACAAGAATTGCCCCCACATGATACATTATCCAGCAGAAGAAGGAATTAGTGGTTTGCACGGTAGATTTTTCTGTCATTACTGGGCATCTGTACAAATGGGATCTGATAAGATATTGCGATATGTAACTAAGTTTGAAAGAAGTAGCATCCTCACAGACGCTCTGTTGGAACTAATACTGAGAGAGGGGGGGTGAATCAGTATTATCAAATCAATATAACTTTTTCATTTCCATATTAAGATTCATATACACTACTTCAATTAAGGAAAACCACATGTATACGCAACTGTGTGTAATGCAACAAGCGTATATCCAGTAAACTTATGATTCAGTTAGTTGATCCTTAATGAGTGCATTAGAACATTATTAACCATATGAGCAGTAAACAGAAGCAGTAAAATAGAACAGATCATCACACACAAGAAGCACACATGAACACCATGATGTAAGGTGGAAACCCAATGTGGGTGAAAACCACCTACTGCAAGTCGTCTCAATCTTCTTTTTAATAAGAAACTTCTTTCACAATAGTTCTGTACTAGTGCATACTTATACCAGTATGCAGGCTTCTACCTGCAGAAGGCTACAACATTCTCTTGTTCTCTACACTCTCCTGGAAGGGAGCTACAACCCCCTTAGCTCTTGTACTAGCTGATCCATTTACTAGTACATAGGTGCCGACCTACTGAATGCTCCAACCTTCACTCATTTTCCAGCTGTTACTGGAAGGGATCTGCCACCCCCTTAGCTCTTGTACTCATTGATGTACTAGTACGTAGGTGCTGACCTACAGAAGGCTACAACCTTCTCTTTCTTCCTCCAGGTACCATGTTTTATAAATTTTCATATTGGATACTCATGGAACACAACATCATACTCTGAAGACCACGTTTCATCCAATTTTCATACTGGACCCATCGATATCATTGAAGCACACTATCAATCAACAATAGCATCATCAATCTCTGAATCACCCAATAATGAATCACTGAAACCCTGTCAACAAACTGCAGTCACCAGAACATAAAGCAAACAACAGAACTTGGCAATAACAATTAGACCCAACTGCAACTTCAAATATCATACTTCATAATGTATATGCTACTATGATGAACCAAACCAATGTACATACGCGCTTTTACCAAAGCCAACCCACGTACAGATCTGCAAATATTTACTCATAACTCTGTAGTTGTTCCAGAAATCAAACATACCTAGCATAACATTCATATAATAAAATATGCGTCAATAATTCAGATATAGTCTATCCATAATCAAACCATACAATGATAAACATTCCAAGCCTTAAGATCTTGATCTATCGTTCATCATCATCCACATGAGTGCATCCTTCGTTCAGATCAAGAAAAGCATCACAAACCCATAACCAACATACTAGATCTCACACTTCATCAGATATTCATCACTTGCACACCCTTCCATTGCCTAATGATCTTCTTCTCCTTTTATAGTCTTAGGCTTTACTCAATACCATGATCCAAAACCATAAATAATCAATACCTTGGACCAAATACTTGGGTTCAACATTTTAGACGCAATACCAAGGACAAAAACCATAGGTTCAAATATGTCGGACTAAATACCATGGACCAAACATAATATTTTCACATGTACGTGCTTTTCTGTGCATGAATGTGCGTGCATACGCATACGCGACTTTTGATAAGCAATACCGCGTGTATATGCGCCTTTTTATATAGTGAACTTGCGTATATACTTTTCTTTCTTCATTCTTGTAGTCTGATCATCAATTCCTTGCTATTGACATGTTGCACTATGATTTGTCATCTGTGTGAGTTGCCATCAAGGACAACACTTGTCTCATAATGCCAAAAATCTCCCCCTTTGGACTTGATGGCAAAGATAACTTGTCATACTGAGAACTATCATCCTGTCACATCTGATATCTCTTCTGTAGAGCCATCTAGTTATATATTTTTCTTCTATGGGTGGGTTTCCATCAAGTACAACACATGCGTCATAATGCCAAAAATCTCCCCCTTTGGACTTGATGGAAACAACACCAAATCACTCTCCCCCTTTGACATCAAGGGCAAAGGGTGGACCAAGATATTATCTTACCTTGATAAACATTCTGTTGTCCATACTCCCCCTGAGTACCTATTGAAATCTCTGAATGTGCTCCCCCTTTGTATATGCCAAGGTGTACCAATCTGTCCATGCTCCCTCTACATACATGCTGAAAGCTCTGCTCTGCTGAAGTGTGTTGTTCATGCTCCCCCTAATTGTAAGCAAGGTCTGCAAAAATATGTTCTTCAAGAAAGAACATGACTCTATACATCATATCCATCTCCCAACCAAGTGGGAATATATCAATATTGACTCATCTACCCAAACAAGTGGGGATACACCAGATATCAATTGTTTATACATGACTAAAATATTACATCATCCTTCCCATGCATAGTGGGGATACAAATTACATCATATGACCAAAATGGTTTCATCAAATGACTACAATAGATAGATACAAACTATTACATCATGAGTCTTGATATGACCTTTACATGACATTTATAATAGAGACCAAACATCTAAATAAGACCATGATAGTCATCAGCAACTATCTTACACAATGTATGATCTGTTCCATAGCATCTGTCAACAGCAACTAGACCAGCAACCTATATAAGTCATCAAGGTATGTCCACATAAACTCATCCTTTTGAACATAATTCTGTATATATAGAATCATTCACATTATATCATATGTGAGAACCACCATAGCCATCAAGATTTGCATGAACCAAGTATCATCAATTGGGAACATCTGCATCAATCAATATATGTAAGTATCAACCTATCATCATATAGGTAAGAACTCATCATCATCATGTATCCAACAATGCAACTTTTAATAATCATCCATGTATCCAGCACTATGTATCTTGAGTTCAAGATCATTTTTCAAGACTTCTTGATATCATCAACAACAACAATCCTCATCCACATGAGCGCCAAGAACTATAGGAATCCTGCATCATAATTGTATTATATGATCTTTATGCATATGACGACAACAAAATATGACTGAGTCATCACCAAGTACTTTGTACTTCTCCTTATCCTTATGAAGATCACATTGTAATCACCACAAATCTGATTTAAACACCAACTATGTAACCCCAAGAATCATATGAGATGGGCAACTCATAACCATATCATAGCAAGATATATCATTTAGCCATACAAGCATCATCACCAAGGACTACTAACCATAATGCCAATAATGCATTATTAAAAGTATATGCTCCCCTTGAACCTGTGCCATCTGTTCACTGTCAGATTTGATCATGCGTATATCAGCAAGAAGTATCAAGTCATCATCATCATTAATTTAGGATCAAAACACTTTAAAACATCTTACAAGTATCGAGACATTTCCACACATCATCATCAGATTATAATCATTATCAAATAGAGAAAGTAATGGAATGAAACATATCAGACCCTTTTCCTGAGCCTGTCCCACTGCTTTTCTCAAACTAACATATACGCAACTGTGCACTGTCTAAATCGCGTATATACGCGACTTCCCTTTATGAAACTTGCGTATGAGATTTAGGATACTAAAGTTTTAAACTTTCAGCTCCCTATGAGTCTGTTATGTCTGTATATTGTGCTATGCCGCATCTTTCTGACTGTATTTCCTTCTTCTTCCATACCTTCAAGTGTGATGATGTTTTCTCCTTTTGGTATGGTTCCCGTACTTTGTTCCTACAATCCTTAGCTATATGTCCAAAACCATAGATTCAAATATGTCGGACTAAATACCATGGACCAAACATAAGCTTTTCACATATACGCACTTTTCTGTGCATGAATGTGCGTGCATACGCATACATGACTTTTGATAAGCAATACCGCGTGTATACGCGCCTTTGTATATAGTGAACTTGCGTATATACTTTTCTTTCTTCATTCTTGTAGTCTGATCATCAATTCCTTGCTATTGACATGCTGCACTATGATTTGTCATCTGTGTGAGTTACCATCAAGGACAACACTTGTCTCATAATGCCAAAAATCTCCCCCTTTGGACTTGATGGCAAAGCTAACTTGTCATACCGAGAACTATCATCCTGTCACATCTGATATCTCTTTTGTAGAACCATCTAATTATATATTGTTCTTCTATGGGTAGGTTGCCATCAAGTACAACACATGAATCATAATGCCAACACGCTCATGGGGGCATTGCAGGAGGACAGTATGCAAGAAGAGCGATCACGCGGAAGATTCTACGCACAGGGTTATGATGGCCAACCCTCCATTAGGACTCAAAACTGTATTACAAGGCGTGCGATGTATGTCAAATGACTAGCAGGCCATCGTGGAGGGATGAGATGCATTTTAATCCTTAGATGGCATTGCAACCCTTTGCGAAATGAGCAATAGAATTTGTGGGCCCCATTCAGCCCCAAGGAAAGACAGGAGCGAGGTACATTATCACTGCGATTGAGTATTTGACTCGTTGGGCAGAGGTAGAGCCTATGAAGGATTGCACAGGCACGACTTCTGTGAAGTTCCTATTTGAGCATGTACTGACGTGATTTGGCTATCCAAAGATGTTGACGAGTGACCCCGGTATGTACTTTCTGAATGAGATGATCAACGTGATAATGGAGGAATTTCAGGTATATCACCAAAAGAGCACGCCTTATCACCCACAAGCTAATGGGACGATAGAAGCATTCAATAAAGTGTTGGAGAATGCACTGACGAAGTTTTGTAATGCTCAATGAAGTGATTGGGAACTACGCATACCTACGGTATTGTGGGCTTATCAAACGGCATGTAAAAGTTGACTGGAAAACCCCCTTTCGGCTTGTTTATGTCATTGAAGCAGTAATGCTTATGGAATATATTGTGCCCGGTCTGCACATAACAGTTCTCACAGGTATGGCAGATCGGGGAGCCCTAGAGGAAAGGCTTGCACAGTTGGATGAACTTGAGGAAGAGAAATTTCTAGCTGAATTTCACCAATAGGTCCAAAAGCAACATGAAAAGGCATGGCATGATCGACATATTAAGTTGCGAACCTTTAAAGTAAATGACCTGGTTTTGCTATATGATAGTAAATTTGATAAATTTCCATGGAATTTCAGGATGCACAAGTTAGGGCCTTATGTCATTAAGGAGATTACCGATAGAGGAGCAATACAACTGGTCAAATTGAATGCATATCCCTTCACAGGAAAGGTGAATGGAAGTCGCTTGAAGCCATACACCGATGGTCTGGCCACTTGACTAGATGAAGGTAGCATAGTCTTATTGCTCCAGGCAATTGAAAGGAAGTGTGTGATTGGGGAGATGTCTGATTGGGCAGTTGAAAGGAAGTGTCACTGGGTCCACAACAATGCGGAGGGAGCTACGCTACCCAAGGAGAAATCATGCAGGTCGGTTGGAAAGTGACCGTTAAGGTCATTGTTCATGATTTGACAGTTGAAATGTGGCCAAATGAAATGGGCGGCTGACATTTAAGACAAAATTTATGGCTCAGATCCTTGAAAACTTGCCACCAATCTGGCATTAATGGACCGAATTTGGGGGGAACGATTGGAGTTGAATTCAAAATTCCCTATAAATTACAAATGGTTGTCCAGTGAAAAACACTTGGCATTTTGAGAATTGATTTGTTGAGCTCTCCAGCACCCGTGAACCGAGAATTCTTTGAGACTTTCAAGGAGACTCCTGAATTTGCAAACTTTCCAGAGATGATGCGAGCATTGTTAGAAAGAGTTATGTCAGCACCCACAAAAATTATACATACCGAAAAGGTAGTAGACGAGGTGGCCTAAGAAATAGAAATAGAGGCAGAAGTAGCTACTCTAGAAGTGGCCAAAGTATTGGTGGAGGTCCCTAAATTGCCGAGAATGCCAAGACCAAAGTCGAACACAAGCAAGGAAACCATGAAGGAAAAGAAGGGAAAGTAGCCTACCATAGCAATGCAGGCATCACCGAGAAGAAACCCACCAAAGCCTAATGCACAAGAGAAGGAAAAAGCCATAAACATAGAACTAGAGGAAGAAGACATTGAAGACATCCTGATGGACAACGAGGATGTGGGAGTTGAAGTCAAGGAGGTTGAAGCCTAGGGTGTGGACCTTATTACTTGGTTGCTGACGTATGTCCCTCCATGCAAGCCTAAGTCCAAGGTACCAAAGGACATCGATGAAAGTAAGACTCCCTGCAAACTGTTAGAAAATTATATATTACGGAGCAGTGGAACACATAAAATATTGCAGAAATATAAACACAGAAAATGCACAAAACAAGAGAGACACAGATATACGTGGTTCACCCAGTTTGGGCTACGTCCACCCCGAACAGCCAATCCTTCCTTTCTATTATCCAGAAAAATGAAGAGACACAACCTACAACAAATCGTTGTAATATTCTCCGTTTTCTCTCACAATCTCACCTCTCTATTTCTCGCTCACAGAATACACATCTATATCTCAGCCTCCAACACAATGCCCTCATACAAAGAGAGGGGTTTCCTTCTAGGGGAAAAAACCCTAAACTAAACATAAGTTCTACTGTCAGATCATCTGCCTAATGAACGACCCAGATTGACTAGAAATTACTATACTTTTACAAGGCAATTTTACATTTGTTTTTATCTTTGGGGGCGCTGCCCCTGAGCCCCCGCCGGGGGACCGCTGGCCACCAGACCCCCCAGCCAGGGGGGATTGGCCCCCCTGGACCCCCATGGGGGGGCCAAGTCCCCCCCACACCCCCCCGCATGGAGGGGTGTACAAACTTCCTGGCGTATACATCCGGCTCAAATAAAGACCTCTAAACAATCATGCTCCACACACAACAATCTCCCACTTGGAGAATGATTGTAGAAACTCCATCGCTGCTTCATTTGCTAGACAATGACTCCTTTTTGGACCTGGTTGTTTCTCATATTCATCATCATCCTTGAAGACCAATTGAAATTGAGAATGTTCTCAGTTTCTCCCTGGTTACAGCTTTTGTTAGCATATCTGCAGGATTCTAGCTAGTTTGTATCTTTTCCAGCTTCAACTCTCCATCTTCCAACACTGATCGTATGAAATGGTACTTGAGCTATATGTGTTTAGTCCTGGAATGAAATGCTGAGTTCTTTGCAAGACGAATGGCACTTTGACTATCACTGTATAACGTGCCCATATCATGCTCCTTACCCAATTCACCCATAAACCTTTGTAATCAAATCATTTCTTTACTAGCCTCTGTAGCAGCAACATACTCTGCTTCTGTTGTTGAAAGTGCAACAACACTTTGGATTTTTGAAACCCAACTGACAGTTGTTCCTCCAACAGTAAATACATATCCTGTAGTGCTCCTCCTGTTGTCTCTGTCACCTGCCATATCTGCATCAACATATCCCTGTAGAGAAATGTTTGAACCACCAAAGCATAATGCTTGATTTGTGGTACCTTTCAAATATCTGAGAATCCATTTCACTGCCATCCAATGTTCCTTTCCTGGATTGTTCATGTACCTGCTTAAAACTCCCACTGCATGTGCAATATCAGGCCTTGTGCAGACCATTGCATACATTAAGCTTCCAACTGCTGATGCATATGGAAATTTAGACATATAATCCATGTCTTCTTGGGTCTTTGGGCACATTTCCTTACTAAGTTTGAAATGGCTAGCAAAAGGTGTACTAACTGGTTTTGCATTGTGCATATTAAATCTTTTCAACACCTTTTGTATGTACTCATTCTGAGACAATGTTAATTTGCGATTTTTCCTGTCTCTAGTGATTCTCATACCAAGGATTTGTTTTGCAGCTTCCAAATCCTTCGTTGCAAATGAATTTGCCAATTTTCTTTTGAGTACATTTATTTCCTGCATGTTAGATCCTGCAACAAGCATGTCATCCACATACAATAACAATATAATATAGTTGCCATCATTTTGCTTTTTCGGATAGACACAATGATCAGAGTGACATCTAGTATAACCTTGTTCAGACATAAACTTGTCAAATTTTAGATACCACTGCCTTGGAGCCTGTTTAAGCCATACAAGCTCTTCTTCAATCTGCACACTAGTTTCTCCTTCCCTTTCACCTCATATCCTTGTGGTTGCTGCATATATATCTCTTCCTCCAAATCCCCATGGAGAAAGGTTGTCTTTACATCTAACTGCTAAAGATGCAAATCTTCAGCTACTACAAGACTTAAAATAGTTCTGATTGAAGTCATTTTAACAACAGGAGAAAATATTTCATCAAAATCAATACCTTTCTTCTGTGCAAACCCCTTCACCACAGGTCTAGCTTTGTACCTCTGTTTTCCTCCATCTTCTTCCTTCAGCCTGTAAACCCATTTATTCTTCAATGTAGTTTTTCCTGCAGGCAACCTGACTAAATCCAAAGTCTGGTTATGCATTAAGGAGTCCATCTCTTCTTCCATGGCTACCTCCCACTTCTTCCTGCTTTCAACCAGCATTGCTTCTTCATAACATTTGGGTTCACCAGAATCAGTCAACAATAAATAATATGATGAAGGAGAGTATTTTTCAGGGGGTCTACTTATCCTGGTAGATCTTCTAACACCACTTTCAGGTGTTTGGGGTGCCTGTTACTGTTGTGGTGTTTGTTGTTGTTGATTATTATTATTTTCAGGCACCTTTACCTTTTCAGTGATTTCATCAAGAACTGCGTATTCCTTGTTTTCTTTTTCTTGTTTCTTTTCCTGCAACTGATTCTTATACAAGACCTTTTCATTGAATATTACATCTTTGCTCCTAATGATTTTGTGATTTTCATAATCATATAAGCGATAACCAAAATCATTAACACCATATCCAATAAAGGTACATTTATTTGACTTTGCCTCAAGCTTTGTTCTATTTTCTTTATCAATATGGACAAAGGCCTCACAAGCAAAAGGCTTTAAAAAGGAGTAGTTTACCTTTTACCTGTCCATGCTTCCTATGGAACACCACCATCCAAGGAACTTGAAGGCCCTCTGTTTATTAGATAAACAATAGTATCTACAACATCTGCCCAAAACTGTAAAGGCAATCATGCATGCAATCTCATGCACCTTGAACGCTCCATGATTGTTCTGTTCATCCCTTCTGACACACCATTTTCTTGTGGTGTTCTTGGAACTGTCTTCTCTCTGTGAATTCCATGTTCTGAACAGTACCTATCAAACTCTTTGCTGCAATATTCACCTCCATTGTCTGATCTAAGACACTTCAATTTCTTTCCTGTCTCAATCTCAATCAAAGCTTTCCCTTTCTTGAAATTATCAAATACATCAGATTATTCTTAATACAATAAATCCAAGTTTTTATAGTTTCATCATCAATAAAAGTAACATAATAATGAGAGACACCGAGAGATGATACCTGAGCAGGTCCCCATACATCTGTATGCACAAGCTCTAATTTTTCGCTCTTCTTTTCTTTCCCAACTCTGAGAAATCTGACTCTCTTTTGTTTTCCATAAACGCAATTCTCACAGAAATCCAAATCAACATTCTTCAAACCCGGCAACAAATTCCTTGAGTGAAGAATCTTCATCCCCTTTTCACTCATGTGTCCGAGCCTATGATGCCATAATGCTACATTTGCTCCTTTGGAAGTTAAAGCATTAACAGAGTTAGAAATACCATTGCATAAATACAATGTACCAACCTTTTCGCCTTTTGCTATTACCAGGGCTCCTTTGGTGACCTTCCAAGCTTTATCTGTGAAAGTTGTCACACAACCTTCACCGCCTAGCTGCCCTGTTGAAATCAGATTTTTCTTTAGATATGGAACATGCCTTACCTCCTTTAGTAGCCATTGGTTTCCATTCTGTTCTTTTACAAGAACCTTACCCATTCCAATAATTTTACAGGGTTTATCATCACCCAAACGAACTTGTCCAAAATCTCCTTGAACATAGTCATGAAAGTATTTCTTATCAGGTGTGGCATGGAATGAGGCCCTTGAATCTACCACCCAGGAATCAGTAATATTTTTGAAACAAAGAATCAAAGCATCTTGTAACACCTCACCTGTAACATTTGGTTCGTGATTGTTTTCTTGTTGTGCATCTCCTTCTTTTCCCTTCCGAGATCTACAGTCTTTCTTTAGGTGTCCTTTCTTTCCACATTTCCAGCATGCTATCCCCGATCTGGACTTGGATCTACCTTTCCTTGATTTACTGCGATATCCTAAGCTCTTTCCTCTTTCCATTTTTCTTCCCCTAGACTCTGCACTCAAAGCATTACCTGATGTCTCACCGGAGCTTTTCCATCGCATTTCCTCGCTAAGGATAGCACCGACAACATCATCAAACTTTAAAGTACTAGATCCAGAAACGGAGTTACTAATGGCCATTACCAAACCATTCCAACTTTCTGGTAATGAGCAAAAGAATAACAGAGCTCTAACTTCATCATCAAAGTTTACCCCTACAGAACATAACTGACTTGTAACAGTATTAAAATCATTTAAATGGTCTACAACAAATCCACCTTCCGACATCTTCATATTAAATAACCTTTTCATAAGAAATACCTTGTTTGAGGCCGAGAGTTTTTCATATAGTTTCGACAACTTCTGCATCAAACCCTCTGTCGTGGTTTCCTTCGAAATGTTGAAGGCGACTGACGTAGCAAGGCACAACCGTATTGTTCTGAGTGCCTTTCTATCGAGAAGGTTCCATTCTTCATCTTTCATACTTGTCGGCATCTTTGTTTTTCCACCCAATGGTAGGTATAGATCTTTCTGATACAGATAATATTCCATCTACATCTTCCACAACGAGAATTTTTGGCCGTTAAATTTCTCGACCCTAAACTTACCATCTTCCGCCATTACTCCCGCTCGAACCAGGAACCCTTCTTTCCTGCGTGTTTATTAGCCAAATAGACCTTCGGCTCTGATACCAGTTGTTAGAAAATTATATATTACGGAGCAATGGAACACATAAAATATTGCAGAAATATAAACACATAAAACACACAAAACAAGAGAGACACAGATATACGTGGTTGACCCAGTTTGGGCTACGTCCATCCTGAATAGCCAGTCCTTCCTTTCTATTATCCAGAAAAATGAAGAGACACAACCTACAGTAAATCCGGTATAATATCCTTTGTTTTCTCTCACAGTCTCACATCTCTGTTTCTCGCTCACAGAATACACATCTATATCTCAGCCTCCAATACAATGCCCTCATACAAAGAGAGGGGTTTCCTTCTAGGGAAAAAAACCCTAAACTAAACATAAGTTCTACCATCAGATCATCTGCCTAATGAACGGCCCAAATTGACTAGAAATTACTATACTTTTACAAGGAAATTTTACATTTGTTTTTAGCTTCAGGGGCACTGCCCCCGAGCCCCTGCTGGGGGACCGCTAGCCCCCAAACCCCCCAGCTGGGGGGGATCGGCTCCCCCGGACCCCCGCACCCCCCCGCGTGGAGGGGTGTACAAACATCCTGGGGTATACATCCGGCTCAAAAAAAGACCTCTGAACAATCATGCTCCACACACAACAAAAACCACTCTACTGCTAAACGAAATTGTTTTCAATGGTCCATGCTTAGCATGAGTTCCTCTAATGAAGCTTGAAGATTGGAACTTGGCGGACCACGAGAAGTTCCCACACCTGGCGACCAAGCAGATGATGTGCCACATCATTGATATGAATATGGGAATGACGTCATTGGAGCCACAAAGGTGGCTCAAGGGAGTAGAAAATGGAGAATTGCTCAACTTGCTTCAGGTCTTGCACTACAACCACACCCCGGTGACAGTTTTGGTCATCAAGCAGTTGTTGTGCTTGGTGCATGATGGGTGTATGTGGCTGGAGGAGTCGATACCCATCATGGATAGGTTTATTCACTGAATAACTTGCCTACTATATATAGGTTAGAATGTAACGATGATCTTTGGTGGTAAGGGTGGTGAGCAAGCTCTAACAAAGTCAATGAAGGAAAAATTTAAGCTTGTGAAGAAGTCATGCAGGTATGCTATCTCTAGCATCTGCGACCCTGTTGTGAAGGTAGCCACATATATCCTCATAGGAAAGGTAGTGAGGAAGTTTCACATCGATGAGGTGTTGGCACCTATCGTCACACTCGAAAAAAAATGCACTGAAGGAGTCCAGTTCAACTAGTCAGACTACCTTCGCAGAGAGTTCATAGCAAACTGTCGTGAAGCACAAGAGCTCAGCAAGACGTGCCATTGTGTGTGGCTCTTACTATTGATTATTCTGGTAGTGTGGGAGTTACCATAGGACATCCAGTTCCCTTTGATCATGCCAGACCTCCCTAAAGCAGTGAAGTACGCTTCGTTGTGGGTGACCAAGGACGCGCAATGAGTTAGGGATAGCAAGATCTTTCGGATCTTAATGGAGATGAACATCAGGAATGCCATCAATCACAAGTCTCGACCACAGTGTACACTAATCTGTAGGGCTATGCCAAATTCAAAGCCAGCTTCCATCAATTATCCATCATGGCATGGAAGGAACTTATGTAGAGATGGTACAACTTGCCGTATTCAGCAACGAACGATGTGATTGATGCGGTGCTTGATCAATGACTGACAAAGTGGCACTCTACAGCAGATTTGGCGGTGGGAAGAAGTAAGTCCTCCATGCAGAAGAAAAAGGAGGAGGTCAATCTTAAGATGACACAGCTGGCCGAAAAGAGAAAGAAGGATGTTGTTGATAAGGCTCAACGGGAGTACGAGGCCACGAAGCAGACATGGAAGTAGACAGGTGGGATAGAGAGAGGCTCTAATGAATGTGCAAGGTCACCTTCACCTAAGATCAAGGATGAAACTAATGAACAACAAGACATGGAACCTCAGGAGACTTCTTCCCATATCAAGTGCCCAAGAGAGTTGGAGAAAGGAGGGCCGAGGAAGAAATCAAAGGTGACCAAGACCTCGTTGGACCCCATCACATTAACGGAGGGTAATTTACATGATATCAGTGACATAGTGAGGGATGTCACCACGGAGGCCCTGCAACAATTTGAGTAGCAACATTAGACCATCTTAGGGTCCATCTAGATAGGCTTGCAAGAGTTGCAGACTCGTGCATCATAGGCAGGTACGGTGTCTACTGCCCTAGCTATCATCACTTCAGAGGCTGCCGATATGCTACGCATGAGGACTTCCAATGTGATAGTGCTGTGAGATAGTGCACTGACCATAGAAAATGAGGTTGACAGGCCCACTGTTAGCACCTTAAAGGGAGTCGGATTGAACCTGGTAGCGCTCCCGCATGAGACATTCCACCTCTTGCTTGATGGAGTAATTTCAAAGTTGAGGGCCCAAGAGCACCATGCCCTCCAGGAGATCAGAAAACAACAAATCAATAATGAGAAAATGGACCTATAGAGAAATTTTTCCATCGTGCTAAGATTGAGGGGACTAATCAGAGAAATCACAGCTTGCAGGTCATTGAGGAGGCATGTAGAATGGTCCCAGAGTTGGCCATTCCGAATGAAAATCCAATCGAGGTATGCATTCGAAAGTTGGCCATAGGGGTGAGCTACACTCAGACTGAAATGGCATGGGTTTAGTTGGAGTTGAACTTGAAAATTACAGAGTTGCAATTGAAGGCCCAACCTTCAACCCCACTAAAATTCAAGGAATAGTGGGTGACCATTGTCACAGAAGCAGTAGTGGCGGTGGATAGTGCAGTAGCAGACTGTACGCAACTGTTTGAGCAATCATGTGAGGTTCTGACAAGCTTGTAGGGGGACCCCAATGTATAGAGGCTAGAGATAGAAGCGCATGGGTTGCAACAGTGCTACGATGAGGTTAAGGGCACAGCATGAACCGTTGCGCTGACAAAGGGACTAGCCAAGTTGGAGGAGGCCAAGCAGCTGAAGGAACAGGTGGATGCAGCGCTGCACAAGGAAGCAGCGCTCAAGGCGAGACTAAAGCCCTGGATGGATGAGGCTTATGCAGTAATAGGGAATATCGAAGGCAAGCTTACGACTCTACAAGAAACAAAATAGAAGCTTCAGGGTGACAGTGCAGGAGCAGTAACCGAGAAGACAGTGGAAGATGCGAATCAGGCAACAACTCAATGCACGGCCAAGGTTGCGGTCATATAGGTAGAGCTGGAAGGACTTCGCACAAATATCTCCATGCCTACCAAGTGAATCGAGGGCAAGTCATGATGTTTGTGTTGGGGGCCTGTTGGGAACGGGATCCCCCAAAGGGCAGGTTTTGGGCTAAAAGCACATGTTTGAGTCAAATTGTGTAATAAAATTGAAAAGAATCCACATTTTGTGGTCACAGAGCATGTAGTTGTTATAAGTCATAAAGGGTTGTCCACCATTAGTTTTTTAAAGTAAAGTCAGTTGTAAGAGATCTACCCATGGTCCATGGACCATGGGATTGTATAAAAAGAGCTAAGATCTAAGTAGTTAGAGGTATCGATCAAGTAATGAGTGATAGCTCTGAAGTACGAGGTCTAAGTTTGGGTCGTAGCATAGGTAGAGGCTCTATAGTTGAGTTCACAAAGGCCTAGGGTGGAAGTCTACAGCTGACTGCACAAACTCTTGCAACTGTGTGTGCAGGGTGAATAAAGTCTGTAATCACTTGGAAGAGATTAATAAAGAGAAGTATTTTGCAATTTTTGTGTCTTTGTTCCGATTAATGCATCTTCTCAATTTATGTATGAATTTACTTTGTAATACTTATGTGATGCGCGAAAGTGTATGATTATGTTGGATAATAGAATGTGTATAAGAATATCCATTTACACAGTGCTAACTGTGAGTAACTAATAATATAAGAAAGACACTTGGACTAATCTAGGAATCTGCACGTTACGCTACCTTGGCAGCGTGAAAGTGTGTAGATCAAAGGTTAGGGCTGCACAAAGGACAGTCGAGCCCTTTCCTGGAAGTATTGAAGGACGGAAAGGCCTATCTGCCAAACCTTAGAGAAAAGTGACCTTCACGAAGGCAAGAATAAAGGGAATTAAATGACATCATTACCGTCTCAGGGTACAGAAACTTGGTTTCAACATCCCCCCATACTACTTTGGGTGAGACTTTGATCCGTGCTCTGCGGGCTAATGCATAAAGGGCCAGTAGTGTAGGGATTTGATTGACTAACTAATGTTGAACCTATTTGTGGGCCCCAGTATTGTAGCAATAATGCTACAACTCCTGGGGCTTCCTATCTCTAATTTTATCAACCCGGTAGTTCGTAACAAACTTGGAAGCGACGGTGCTGTATGCACAAGTACTAGCTCTTGTCGCAACTGTCACTTGGTAAGCTGGCACAAGTCCGCTAGGGGCTCAAGCCAACTTCTATGAGCTCTTAGAAGAATCTTTTTAACTGATGGACGAAAGCTAACTCAAAGGAAGCTAATCTACTTGCGGAAAGAAACTGAAAGCCAAAAAGAAACACAAACCCTAGCAAACCCTAATTCTACCAACTAGTCCTACTGATGCAAAAATGAGAATGAAAACTACGAAAAGAAATTCCATTACTTCTAGGAAGGTAAAATGCATGTGTCTAAGTTATCAGTGTCTGAAGAAAACATCTTTTGTATTTTTGACTAAGTTGTTGAAATTATCATGCATGTGCTTCTAACTAGTTTTCCACTGTGCAGGGATGGATCAAGGGATGAAATGCTGTGGGAAAGGTTGGGATGGTACAGAGAGGGTCTAAGGGATACTTGACATTCTCTCTGAGAGTTTCACAAAGTCTGGGCGACATGCAACCGTGTTTATGCACTTCTACAGGAAGTCTGCAGGGGTTTCTACAGGATGTTCTGGGATTTCTACAGGATGTTCTGAAAAGAGGATTTTGGAGAATGGATGGAGGGAAAAAGGTGGAGGAACGAGTATGGAGGTGAAATAGGGGTGTAGGGGAGTTCAAGACTTGGAGGATGGAGTTGAGGAGAAGGTGTAGATGGTGAGATTTGTTCAAGGAGGGATGAAACGATGTTGCACAAGAAGATGAGAATCATGGCAAAGTAAGCGAATGAGGCAAATGTAAGGTAAGGGTTCTAAGTGAAGGATGAAATAGGTAGGTTGGATGGAGTATGTGCAGGTAAGGATGGGTAATAGGTACTCTGCAAGTGGTTTTCCAAACTGAACAAACACACACATATAAAACCTATGACCTAGTTACTTTACTCTATTCTTACCTAAGTAACAACAAAAGGAAATGAATAGCAGTTTATTCGAAATGAAATGCATGAACTAACTTATGCCACTAAGAAATCATGAACTGAAGCATTTAAACACTACTAATATCAACATTTACAAAAGAGGATTACAACACTAAGAATTGC
Organism: Pinus tabuliformis; assembly: GCA_031772625.1. Classification (NCBI taxonomy): domain Eukaryota; kingdom Viridiplantae; phylum Streptophyta; class Pinopsida; order Pinales; family Pinaceae; genus Pinus; species Pinus tabuliformis. Next base: position 160,533,664 of record CM062804.1, on the reverse strand, counting down.
ATGGCAAAGCAAAACAACATTTTTGTGGGCAACAAAGTCACATTGGTCCCAGCTCATGATTCCACTGAGGGGGAGGTGAGATCCAAGGTGTTTGGTAGCCTTTTTCTGAAGATCTTTCCTATGAATAACCTATCAAACAAATCTGAACATGAAAAACCTTTTTAATCATCAAAAGCAACCTAAACCACAACACAATATTGAAATCTAAATAGCAGATTTTATTAGAAGAATGCAGCAAAGACACATAAAGATAAACGAGGGAGGTACTGGGCGCTTGAGATGTGCCCAACCCCAAGAGCTACAGTCTCCCAAAAGAGATTTAGAGCTGGTGCAAAGCTGGATTCATCTTTATTAACCAAGAATGAAGAGTTACATCAAAACTATCCACAAGGAGAGCTTGAGAATGAGCTGAAAGCAAAGCTAGTCTATGGCCTACAAATCGAATTACAAAATGACTACTAACTAGCTAATCCCAAAAATGACTAACTGAAATGAGGTCTTGAGCCCTCTTATTTATACAATTTGAGGACCCAACAGTCCTCCTAAAATTAAGGGACTTGGCTGCCCAAGACTTGTAGTTAACAGCAGTCCAACTTGACTTGCTTGGCTGCCCTTGAGCTGATTGATTCGGTGGCCCTTGAACTCTGAGCTGATGGTGGAGAATTCGAGGTAAGGGCCCATAAATGAGGGGGACACCTTCCTACAAATCCTCTAGCTTGTTCTCCCACGAATTTCGCTGCCAAGTGCTCATTAAGACCTTCAATTTTGTCTCCAAGTTGACCAAAAAGGCTACACAAAGCACCCATTAGACTTGTTGGCATAATGACTAACCAAATTCACTCTATTAACATAAAAATAATCAAAAACATGCAATAAACAAATGAGAATGGTGGACTAAGCCAAATTAGGAGGTTGAATGAGCTCAAATAATTGTACATTTTTGGGGCTCATCATCACCCCCTACTGAAAGTGTTGCTCATCCTCTGAGCAACCAATCTCTCTCCTCGTCTTTGATGGCCCTCGTGGCTTCTTTGGCTAACATCTCGGCCGATTCCTCCTTTGGCTTCCCTATTTTCAAACTTCCTGTAGAAATAGTTCGCTAGCTTCCTGTAGAAACAGTCCTCTGTCTTCCTGTAGAAACAATCTGCTAACTGTTCTCTGTCTTCCTGTAGAAACAGTCCTCTGTCTTCCTGTAGAAACAATCTGCTATCTATTCTCTGTCTTCCTGTGAAGCAGTCTTTGAGTCCATCACCTTGATTTGCTTCTCTCTAGGTGAAGGTTTTTAGCTTCCTCATTCATAGATGATGAACCCCTTTGAAGGAGACTCTTCCTTTTGTTTAGTTGTGGTGTCCTCAATTGTAATTGGCTCCTTTGACTGTGGCTAGGGTCTGCCAGCTTTTATCCACATGCTCCTTCTTGCCTTAAAGTACATGGAAGGCTCCCTTTTTTTTTGCTTCCCTTTTTGCCTTGGAGATGTGCTTAGGGCATCTAGCACTGCTACCGCCTCCCTGGCCAAAATCTCAGGCGATTTCTCCCTTTGCTGCTCCATTTCCAGACTTCCTGTAGAAGTTCCTGTGTCAAATGGTTTGGTCTACATGGCTGAGGGTGCCTTCTTCTTGAACTGTGCTGCTAGGCATGGTGAGAATACCCGTGTGACAGTGTCACATTTTTCATCATCATTCATCACTGCTTCATTGAGATCTTGATCTGTCTAGACAGATCTGAATATAGAGCCGAGATGTAACCCTTGTTATTTCTGCACTATATACATAGTCTTCTTTGTCCATCCGGGATACTGTGTTTCAGGTATGCCGAGCTTGTAATTGATTCAGTGATAGATTTAGAGCTACTTTTCACACTAACCATATAACAGCCACAAAAAGAAAAAAGTAGTTTATATGTGCACAGGTGAGCGTTACAGTGGTTTATCATTATCATGTGGAGCATTTGTTAACAGGAACCTTGGAAGAGAATGTGATGCAGCGATATTTGAAAGAAATTCCGTGTATCCCACAAGCAAACCACCATTCTTGACCCACAGGCAGACTAGTTTTAATTGTCCCCACTTCAACCAAGCTAGTTCACCACCCTTTAAAATCTCATGCATGGAAATGGTATTTTTGAGCCTACCTTTCTTCAAGCTTCACTGTGTCCTGCTTGGCTGTGGGTGATTTTCTTTTCAGCTGGGCTGTGGCAGCCTTCATCTTCTCCCCCTTTCTGCTCTTCTTCCTCACTGTTAGAAGGACTGATATCTTTGGCCAAAACTCTTCATTTTTGTCCAACAGTTCAGTTCACCACATGACATAATCTCAATACATTCATCCACCAATGGTCCTGGACACCCTTGCCAGTTAGCTATCACGACATCCTTCCCAGCAGCATATTTTCCTGTGTCTTCATTTCCATTCTCATCCAATGAGGATGTTGATGGTCCTTGCAAAACATCCTGCTGAGTAGCCTCTGTTACACATCTCCCTGCATGATCTTCATTTATTTCTCCCAATATTGGAATTGAAATAGGCTGTTTTGACTGTCCAGAATCAACATGTTTTTCTTGAAAAGATGCAATAACAGTTGTGTTGTGTCCAGCATCTATGTCTCTTGGATTTTCATTCATCCCACCTTGTCGTGTACCCTCCATCTCTGTCAGACTGCTCCGGAAGGCTATGCTGTATTTCCTGTAGAAGACTTCACCCGTTTCCTGTAGAACGTGATTCTGCCTTTGGGTGAGCCCGATGCACTAGAGAAATTCGAAAATAAGTAGGAAACTCAGCGGAGGACGATAGATTAAGCCGATTGTGGAAGCAGAGGATGTATTCTTTGAGTGAACATGATGCAAGTGCAAGTTGACTAACGGTCTTTGAATTTAAGCCGAGCGCTTAGTGATGTCTGCGTGATTTTTGGAGTGAGGTGGCACATACGTGTGCTGGCTTATGCGACTGTTTTGCATTCATGAACTGCAGTGGTCACTATTTGTTCTCTGCTTGAAATCTCATCGATTCAGTTGCACTGGAGTTAGACTTCCCATACTGTCCGTTTTTTTACTTTCACGTGCATGGCTGGCCCATGCATGCTGCGTGACTTGCTAGAGAACTGGACATCAAGTGAACCTTCCTAAATTCGTGGCTTAATTCCATCACTCCATTCGTTCATGCAGTTCTTGAATTAGATTCATGCAATAGAGGAATAGGTTTTGTCACGTACCTGAAGCCAAACGGCTGCTTGTGAAGCTTCTTGCTGCTGCATGCTCTGATTCTGCTGTTGCATGCTTGGATCCTTTGATTGCATGAGGCTTGGCTAATGATTTTTGATTGCTTTTCCTTGTGCAGGTGTCCTCTGGCCGGATCTGAGCTGCATGCAATCGTTTCCATGTTCAACTCTGCCCGTTCAAGCTGCTGCCGCTGCATGGTCACAAAACCAGAACTTCTTTTTGCCATTTCTCCCAAACGATAGATTGGATTGATCTGAAACTCGGTGAGCATGTTCCTACCATCATTATGCATCTCCCATAGAAAAATCGTGATCAATGGATTCACGGATTTCGAGAAAAATGGAAAATGGATGAAGATTTCAGAGCTTGATTTCTCGGAAACCGTGCATCGAAATCGGCTGAAACTGCTTGGTTAGGTTACTATCACCCATGTGCATCTCCCCATGAAACAAGTTTTAAAACGGATGCACGGATATGGAGAAAATGCAAAAATGGCTGATGGTGATGGAGGCTGATTTCTTGGAAACCGTGCACTGGAATTGCATGAAACTTCTCAGGCATGTTGTCATCAACCTTGTACAATTCCCCATAAAACGGTTTGTCAAATGGATGCATGGTTTTCAAGTTATGGCAAAAACAAATTTTGTTCTAGGTATTTTTGCTTCAAGGCACTTTGCATTTTGGTTGCATGGGATGACAAAATGAATTTTGGTTGTGATGCAGGTATAGAGATGATGGAGGAGGAGTTGGAAGACTGCATGAGGACTTTTGAACCCTTGAGGAAGCTACCATGTTCGCCAAACCACTTTTTGAAATGCATGCCTAGATTCCCACAATTTCTACAGGAAGTTCCTGTAGAAGCACAATGAGAAGCACAAGGAGGTGAAAAAATGATTGATGAAGGCAAGGGATGGACACACAAGTGCTTGTAGGCCTAATCAACAGATTCCCACCATCAGATTCACTTTTGAAATTGGATTTGGCTCGTCCAAAGGTTCTACAGGATGTTTCCTGTAGAAATACAGAGCTTCCTGTAGAAGGCACAAGAAAGAGTCCTTTGACCTTGATTTGAGTGCTCCTCCTGTCATGAAACGTCCTTCTTGCAACCTGCAATGTCACTGCTGCAACATGAAATTATTCAATGGAGATTAGCTTTATTTTTCTTTTTCTTTTTTCTCTTTTTTTTTGAAAAACAACTAGGGCGCCTCATGGAGGTTTTCACCCTAATTTCCTGCCCTGGGCGCCTCGAAGGGAGGTTTTCACCCAGAGATCTTATTCTCTTTTCTCTTTTTTTTTTCAACCCATTGACCACCTCATGGAGGTTTTCAATCAATGAGCCAATCTAATGCACCTCCGAGGAGGTTTTCACCTTAGATTTTTATTTTTCTCTTATTTTCATTTTTTTTCTTTTTTTTTTCTTTTTTTTTTTTCTTCTACCCTACCCTACTTGAAAAACAAAATCATTTTCAAGTATAAGAATACTTCCAATGGAGCCATGTGCACATCGAGATTAGAGAAAAAATGATGTGAAGGCTCGAAATGCATGCTTGGACAAGTATCCAGATCTCAGAGACCAAATGATCTGGCTTTGAAGGGATCAAACGAAGTTGAGGAAGAAAGTACTGCTGCAACTTAGTGACCTTCTAAAACCATATCTCAATATAGCTTTGATATCCTTGGTTCTTTTGCTGATCTGGATCATTCTTCATTTCACCTTCTATCATGACCTTCTGATCTTCCTCTTTTTGTTGATCTTTCTCTTGAATACATGGAAGATTTGATGGTAACCATGAAGGAACTCTCTCGATCTCTGATTCTGATCTCTTCTCTTCATTAAGTGCAGCCCATGGTTCTTTGATCTCCTCTTTGGAATCTTCTTTTGCTTTTGGTCCTTCAATTTTGTCAATAGATTCTCTCTTTTGCAACACTCTTCCTGAGCTTTGGTGAACATCATTGAGCTCAAAAGGAGTCATTTGCACATGTTGTGCCTCAGCTTTGCAATTGGGTTGAGCTGCTCCATTGCAGGGTTTTGGAAATGGAGGTACAGGTAGCTGAGTGGGGGTGTGAAATTGAGATGGAGATGGATGGCATTGTGGTTGGGTAGGCATTTGGGGTTGCCTTGGTGGAGGAGGAGGCGATGGTTGTGGATGAGCAGGTGGTGTAGGAAAATGAGCGGGATGAGAGTTGTACTGGGGCCTCCACTCCTGATAAGGTGTATTCCACTGAGGCTGTGGCTGAGCATAAGAGTGAAACGAATGAGCAGCTGGGTGGGCATAATATGGATCTGTGAAGGAATAAGGAGGAGGTGTGAACCAGGAAGGATGAGCAGGGGGACCCCAAGAAGGCATGAAGGTGGCTTGGTAAGGGTCATAATAGGTCTCGGGTGTCCCTTGTAGTTCCTGCTGGTAGGGTACGGGTCCATGTGGCCTCCTTTGGTTCATATAACAGAGTGATTCAGTGGCTCCCTTGGCTCTTTGATATGTAGCTTTGATTCTGGGCAAGGAAGGGCACTGATCTGTGGGATGGTATTCTTCACAGATGAAACACACTTCTAGAGGGTGCATTGGACATTCGTTCCTAGGATGCTTTCTAGTGCACCTGGGACAAAATATGACAAAAGCCCTCTTGGCTTCTTCTTGCTTCTTTTGGATCCGCAAGGTATCCAGTTGCATGGCAAGAAACTACCTCATATCACTCTTGAAATCTTCGATCTGATTTGCAAATTCATCTTTGGACAAGGGACTGCTCCCAACATTTCTGCTTGTAGCCATTTGCTTCAGAGGAATGTTTCTTCTTCTTCTCCCCTAGAGGTTCTTCAAATATGTCTTGATGTCCACCCAGGGGTTCTTCAATCACAGCCATCGAAGAAGAGATAATCTTGGTTGTGTCAAGCAGTGGGGGTGTTGTGCAATCATTTTTCTAACTTATCTCTACTCCTACAAGGCATGAAATGAAATCTTTTTGGTTGATTTTTGTTTTTTTCTACTTCTACTTGCAAAACTGAAATAGATTGAACTGCAACTAACTATCTTGCTAAAATGAAAATGCGGAATTGAAATGAAATCAGGAAAAGACTAATCTATTTTGCTCACATGAAATTGCAGGAATGAAATGCTAGTCTACGCTTGCGGAATTGAAATGCTAATCTACGCTTGCAGAATTGAAATGCTAATCTACGCTTGCAGAATTGAAATGCTAATCTACGCTTGCAGAATTGAAATTGCGGAATTGAAATGCTAATCTATGAAAGCGGGAAATGCTAATCTATGAAAGCGAGAAATAATAATCTACTTTTGCATAAACGAAATTGCATAATGGAAATGAAATAAACTAATTAGAAGAAGATTGTAGTGGAAAATAGAAGAATAGCGACAATCACCAATACTCTGACACTTCCCCGGCAACGGCGCCGAAAAGATGGTGGGCCCCAGTATTGTAGCAATAATGCTACAACTCCTGGGGCTTCCTATCTCTAATTTTATCAACCCGGTAGTTCGTAACAAACTTGGAAGCGACGGTGTTGTATGCACAAGTACTAGCTCTTGCCGCAGCTGTTGATGAGCCCCAATTTTGGTACAATTTGGGCTCATTTTTGGCCTATTTTGCTTGCTCAAACCATTCATTTTTATTGTTTATGCATACACTTCTTAGTTTATTCATGTTGTTTGTAGGAGAAAGGATAGGCACTTTATCTACGTAGCTAATGCATTGTGATTCCAGGTTTTGGCATTAAAAGGGAGCAAAAGACAACGAAAAGGTGGCAAGGAGACAACGAGTTGGCATTGCTGACATAAGGAGAGGTTGTCCACGGTTTTGGGGGACATTCCTCCTGATCCTCACCAAGAACTCTGAGCCCACTTCAGCCTCCCTCCGAGCTTAATACACGGCCAGCTGTTCTACAGGAACAACAGTTCAAAACTGCTCTACAGGAAACAGCATTTATGACCATCCTACAGGATCAGCAGTTAAACTATAGATTGAACAGCCGAGCTCCTAGAATCATGGATATCTGTTGAAGCATCATTTTGTATAAGTATAGAAGCCTTAGCCTTGGTTAGGTTGTTGAAACTCTCGTATTACTATTGTAATTTTGGAGCACAGCTCAAGTTTCGTTCTCTTTTGTAAGCCAATTTGGCATGTTATCAGATTATGAATAAAGAAGGCCACTTTTGAGTTAGTTCTGAGTTTTCTCAAGGAGCTATAGCTCTCAGGTGAGGGCCCAACCTGAGAGCCATTGTCCTCCTCCGTGTTGTAATGCATTTACCATTAGTTCCAGCACTTGAGTTTGTTTAGTTTCCTATGCAATTCGGATTTCCAACTTGTTGGTTTAGTTGTTTTCATTAGCATAGATAGGAATGGTATGATGCTTTGCTTTCAGTATTCGAGTTTGATAGGTTGGTAGAATAAATCTCTTGGAGCTCCATCAAAAACAGGTTGCAAAAGGCTCACTGCCATCTCACCGTTGGGATTGGGGTGTAGACCATGATCAGCCACCAAAAAGAACAACAGTCGTTCCATCTCCACGCAAGTTGCCACATGAACGTTTTTATTGAAAATCCATTCATATATTCTCGACATTGATCCATACTGCACTCTCACGCATTAGTTTCATTTCTTGTTTTCCATTTCGGATTTGTAGGTTTCATGGCATAATAGGTTAATGAATCTCTTGTTTTGATGCACAGGTCATTTGTTTCATTTACGCTGCTCTTTCTCAAGCCACTTCCTTCGTTGTTTTCTCCATCCACCTGCAAGTTCTATTCATCCTCTACCTCACTCACTTGCCCTCCAACTCTCTCATTCCACGTACCGCTCCATTTCCTTCACTCTCGTTGATTTCACCCTTCCAAAACATCAACTCATTGCATGCACCCTTCCTTCGTCTGACTTGCCATTTCCTAAGACATCATTAAGTCCATCTCCATCTCCCTTAGCCTCCCACACCACTCCAACACTCCATCCACTCCTAAAATCTCCACGACCAACCATCCTGTAGACGTGCTCAGCCATCCTATAGAAAACAGAGTATCCTGTAGAATTCCCAGCAGCCCTCCTGTAGGAGGCCATTCACTTCGTTGCCGAGCTTCTGAACATGAGGGACCTCTGTGGATGGGTGCTGAGGATCCTTAGGAACCTCTCCAAGCCTCCCCAACCTGTCCCACACTTTCCTTCCATCTCCATCCCACCTGCACAATCAAACCCTAGTTAGGCCAAGGTCACAATCATTCCACACACTTAAAGGAAAAACACAAAAACACATTTCTCATGATGCCAGTAGCTTAGACCCATGCATTCATACTTGTTAGAGGCAATGACAGCATTCATAAAAGTTGCACCCACATTCTTTGTATTATAGAGGATAGACTAGTTAAATTAGGGTTTCATAGATTTACATGCTTTAAGTTGCTTTTGATTCAGTTTGTCAAGTAGAGTAGCCTTTCTTTGAAGTTAACTTTCATCCATCATTGATAAAGCTTCTTCTGTGAGCCTATAGAAGTTGGCTTAAGCCCTAGCGGACTTGTGCCAGCTGACCAAGTGACAGCTGCGACAAGGGCTAGTACTTGTGCATACAGCACCGTCGCTTCCAAGTTTGTACGAACTACCGGGTTGATAAAATTAAGAGACAGGAAGCCCCAGGAGTTGTAGCATTATTGCTACAATACTGGAGCTCACCATCTTTTTGGCGCCGTTGCCGGGGAAGCGTCAGAGTATTAGCACCTGTTGCTTTTCCTCTACTTTCCTACTCTTACCTTCTGCTAAGTAGTTTGCTTCATTTCCATTCTGCAAAAGTAGCATAGACTTTCCTGCTTTCTTAGACTAGTATTTCCTGCTTTCTTAGATTAGTATTTCTTGCTTTCCTAGATTAGTATTTCTTGCTTTCCTAGATTAATATTTCCTGCTTTCCTAGATTAATATTTCCAATTCCGCAAATTTCATTTGAGCAGTCTAGTTAGTTGTAGATCACTTTGTTTCAGTTTTGCAGGTACAAGAAAAAAGCAAAAGCACTAAAAACAGAGAAGAGTCCTTTCCCTTTCATGCCTCGTAGGAACCGAGATAGATCAGGCAAATTCCTACCAAACACCCCCACCACATCACTAAGTCACCCTTCTCTCTTCTTTGGTGACAATGACCCAGAGGAACCTATAGGTGAACATCCCGAGATATACCAAGACCCTATAGACGAAGAAGAGTTAGAAACCACTCCATCTGAAGCCATGGCTGATAATGGGAGAGAAGATGAGAGAATAGAAGGAGCTTTCCCCATCCGAGAAACCAATGGGGATATGAAAATGAAAAACATTAGCCCCTCTGCCTTGCCTCACTTCCATGGACTGACCACTAAGGATCCGGATACCTTCTTGTTTGAGTTTGCTGTCCTTTGTCGAACCTATGACTATACTGAGGATGAGCAAAAGTTGAAGCTTTTCCCTTCCACTCTCAAGGATGCAGCACTACATTGGTTCATGGGATTACCTGGGAATAGCATCACCACTTGGGCTCAGATGCAGCAAGCCTTCAATACCAAGTATAGGGATTATTGTAGGTCCAAGGAAACCAAGGGAGAAATCTTTCGAATGACCATGGGGAATGATGAGTCTTTAGAGGACTATGAGGAGAGGTTCCAACTTAGCTATAAACGGGCCAGGTGCACACTTGACCCTGAATCCCTCAAGTTGGTTCTACTCCGAGGAGTCCCTGAAGATCTCCTAGACACCCTTCACATGTTAGCTGGGGGGGACATTTACCAACTGCCTTATGAGGACATCAAAATTGTGTTTCGAAATCATTCCAGGGCAGCTAGAAAATGAGGTAGAGGAAACCTCCTCTCCACCGGTGTCCCTTTCTCCAAACATGAGCTTACAAACCAATTAGAAGATCTTAAGAGTGAGGTGAGACATACCATTGCCATGCAGCTGGACACATTCAGGATCCAGCAAAAGAAAGAGGAAGCTGAGAGAGCCTTGGCTGTCTTCTACCCTAGGTGCACCAGAAGACACCCTAAGAACGAATGTCCATTGCATTCGGTTGAAGTGTGTTTCGTTTGTGAGGAGGACCACCCAACAAATCAGTGTCCAACCTTGCCTGGGTTTAAAGCTATGTACCAAGGGACTGAAGCCCCCACTGAACCTCTCTACTTCATCAACCAAAGGAGGCCTCAAGGATCTAGACCTTATCAGCAGGGGATGCAAGGGGCATCTCAAGCTTATTACAACCCCAACCACTTGACTCCCATGCCTTCCTGGGGTCCCCCTGCTCATCCTTCCTAGTCCATGCCTCCTCCATGGTCTTATCCACCTCAGTACCCTACTCAACCTACTTCTCATCCATATCACTCACATACCCAGTCACAGCCTCAATGGAGTGCACCTCAGTCGGGGTGGAGGCCTCAATACAACAATCCTCCCGCCATTCTGCCTCCACCTCCAGTTCAGCCACAACCATTACCTCCTGCTCCTCCAAGGCAACCTCAAATGCCTGCTCAACCGAACCCGAACCCCAACAATAGACAGGCTCAGCAGGTATATACTGGGGAGACCTCATGCCCTACCTATGCTGTGGAGATCCAGGAGATCAATCTGAGATCTGGAAAGACTCTTCCAGATCGCCAACCTCCTCCCCCAGAGGAGGAGGAAGACCATCAGGAAAGTGAACCAAAGCCTATTCCACCCTTTCCTGAGAGACTTACAGCCACCACACAACCCAACCCGGAGGAAGATGAGCTTTTGGGTGAGCTCAAACAGTTGTGTGTTAAAATCCCACTTCTCCAAGCCATCAAGGATGTGCCAATATATAACAAGCTGATTAAGGAGAAGTTTTTCAAACACCCAGGCAGACGGAAGAAAGATGCCTCAACTATCAATGTCATAGGACAACTGTCTGACCTTATGCTAGGACAAGTCATCTGCCCAAAATACCTAGATCCTGGAAGTCCTGTAGTAGATGTACACATCAATGGCACCATTATCCCCCACACCTTGATTGATCTGGGGGCAGCCATCAATGTGATGACCAGGGATACCATGCTTAAACTCAATCTTCAGGGTTCCTTGAGAAAGACTCCGACAGTACAACCACAGGCTTCTATAGGAAGCCAGAAGACAGAGACAGGGGCTCCTACAAGAATCACTAGGCTGGAAAGAGGGGTTCCTACAAGAGGCCCGAAGGTCATTGAAAAACAGCCTCCTCTAGAGAGCCCGAAGACAAAGAAGGAATCTTCTACAGGAGGCCCGAAAGCGGGCAAAGCAGGGTCTTCCACAGGAAGCCTGAAATTTAAAAAGGAGGGACCCTCTACAAGGAGCTCCGAGAAAGCAAAACACAAGAAAGAGAAGGCTCACATCCTCGATAAGGAGGTAGCAGCGGCACTGGCTGTCCTCAGCACTCCTCCAAAACCGAAAGAGAAAAGGGAGAGGGAGACCCCTCTGCCACCTGAAGCCACGAGAAGCAAGAGGATGTCCCCAAGCAAGCCACAGCCTTCACCCAGTGGCCATACCACTTCAGGGGATGCACCTACTTCACCCATTGCAAGAACCCCCTCTAAACAATCAGCTACCCCTGAAAAAGGGAGCCCAAAAATAACTTCCTGGACACGAAAGATAGGCCAGTCGCCTTCTGAAGCCCGACTCAAGGAAATAGAAAAAGGGAAGGAAGCATCACCCTCATCACCATCAGGGGCAGAAAAGGCAGGACCATCAAAAGCAGAAAAGAAACAGCCTGTTCCAGTCCCGAGTCCTCGGCCAAGGACAAGGAGCAGGGGCAAGGTTGCTCAAGGATGAGCAAATGGTTCAGCTGGGGGGTGATGATGAGCCCCAATTTTGGTACAATTTGGGCTCATTTTTGGCCTATTTTGCTTGCTCAAACCATTCATTTTTATTGTTTATGCATACACTTCTTAGTTTATTCATGTTGTTTGTAGGAGAAAGGATAGGCACTTTATCTACGTAGCTAATGCATTGTGATTCCAGGTTTTGGCATTAAAAGGGAGCAAAAGACAACGAAAAGGTGGCAAGGAGACAACGAGTTGGCATTGCTGACATAAGGAGAGGTTGTCCACGGTTTTGGGGGACATTCCTCGTGATCCTCACCAAGAACTCCGAGCCCACTTCAGCCTCCCTCCGAGCTTAATACACGGCCAGCTGTTCTACAGGAACAGCAGTTCAAAACTGCTCTACAGGAAACAACATTTATGACCATCCTACAGGATCAGCAGTTAAACTATAGATTGAACAGCCGAGCTCCTAGAATCATGGATATCTGTTGAAGCATCGTTTTGTATAAGTATAGAAGCCTTAGCCTTGGTTAGGTTGTTGAAACTCTCGTATTACTATTGTAATTTTGGAGCACAGCTCAAGTTTCGTTCTCTTTTGTAAGCCAATTTGGCATGTTATCAGATTATGAATAAAGAAGGCCACTTTTGAGTTAGTTCTGAGTTTTCTCAAGGAGCTATAGCTCTCAGGTGAGGGTCCAACCTGAGAGCCATAGTCCTCCTCCGTGTTGTAATGCATTTACCATTAGTTCCAGCACTTGAGTTTGTTTAGTTTCCTATGCAATTCGGATTTCCAGCTTGTTGGTTTAGTTGTTTTCATTAGCATAGATAGGACTGGTATGATGCTTTGCTTTCAGTATTCGAGTTTGATAGGTTGGTAGAATAAATCTCTTGGAGCTCCATCAAAAACAGGTTGCAAAAGGCTCACTGCCATCTCACCGTTGGGATTGGGGTGTAGACCATGATCAGCCACCAAAAAGAACAGAAGTCGTTTCATCTCCATGCAAGTTGCCACATGAACGTTTTTATTAAAAATCCATTCATATATTCTCGACATTGATCCATACTGCACTCTCACGCATTAGTTTCATTTCTTGTTTTCCATTTCGGATTTGTAGGTTTCATGGCATAATAGGTTAATGAATCTCTTGTTTTGATGCACAGGTCATTTGTTTCATTTACGCTGCTCTTTCTCAAGCCACTTCCTTCGTCGTTTTCTCCATCCACCTGCAAGTTCTATTCATCCTCTACCTCACTCACTTGCCCTCCAACTCTCTCATTCCACGTACCGCTCCATTTCCTTCACTCTCGTTGATTTCACCCTTCCAAAACATCAACTCATTGCATGCACCCTTCCTTCGTCTGACTTGCCATTTCCTAAGACATCATTAAGTCCATCTCCATCTCCCTTAGCCTCCCACACCACTCCAACACTCCATCCACTCCTAAAATCTCCGCGACCAACCATCCTGTAGACGTGCTCAGCCATCCTGTAGAAAACAGAGTATCCTGTAGAATTCCCAGCAGCCCTCCTGTAGGAGGCCATTCACTTCGTTGCCGAGCTTCTGAACGTGAGGGACCTCTGTGGATGGGTGCTGAGGATCCTTAGGAACCTCTCCAAGCCTCCCCAACCTGTCCCACACTTTCCTTCCATCTCCATCCCACCTGCACAATCAAACCCTAGTTAGGCCAAGGTCACAATCATTCCACACACTTAAAGGAAAAACACAAAAACACATTTCTCATGATGCCAGTAGCTTAGACCCATGCATTCATACTTGTTAGAGGCAATGACAGCATTCATAAGAGTTGCACCCACATTCTTTGCATTATAGAGGATAGACTAGTTAAATTAGGGTTTCATAGATTTACATGCTTTAAGTTGCTTTTGATTCAGTTTGTCAAGTAGAGTAGCCCTTCTTTGAAGTTAACTTTCGTCCATCATTGATAAAGCTTCTTCTGTGAGCCTATAGAAGTTGGCTTAAGCCCTAGCGGACTTGTGCCAGCTGACCAAGTGACAGCTGCGACAAGGGCTAGTACTTGTGCATACAGCACCGTCGCTTCCAAGTTTGTACGAACTACCGGGTTGATAAAATTAAGAGACAGGAAGCCCCAGGAGTTGTAGCATTATTGCTACAATACTGGAGCTCACCAGTTGTCACTTGGTCGGCTGGCACAAGTCCGCTAGGGGCTCAAGCCAACTTCTATGAGCTCTTAGAAGAAGCTTTTTAATTGATGGATGAAAGCTAACTCAAAGGAAGCTAATCTACTTGCGGAAAGAAGATGAAAGCCAAAAAGAAACACAAACCCTAGCAAACCCTAGCAAACCCTAATTCTACCAACTAGTCCTACTGATGCAAAAATGAGAATGCAAACTACGAAAAGAAATGTCATTACTTCTAGGAAGGTAAAATGCATGTGTCTAAGTTATCACTGTTTGAAGAAAGCATCTTTTGTATTTTTGACTAAGTTGTTGAAATTATCATGCATGTGCTTCTAACTAGTTTTCCACTATGCAGGGATGGATCAAGGGATGAAATGCTGTGGGAAAGGTTGGGATGGTACAGAGAGGGTCTAATGGATACCTGACATTCTCTCTGAGAGTTTCACAAAGTCTAGGCGACATGCAACCGTGTTTATGAACTTCTACAGGAAGTCTGCAGGGGTTTCTACAGGATGTTCTGGGATTTCTACAGGATGTTCTGAAAAGAGGATTTTGGAGAATGGATGGAGGGAAAAAGGTGGAGGAACGAGTATGGAGGTGAAATAGGAGTGTAGGGGAGTTCAAGACTTGGAGAGTGGAGTTGAGGAGAAGGTGTAGATGGTGAGATTTGTTCAAGGAGGGATGAAACGATGTTGCACAAGAAGATGAGAATCATGGCAAAGTAAGCGAATGAGGCAAATGTAAGGTAAGGGTTCTAAGTGAAGGATGAAATAGGTAGGTTGGATGGAGTATGTGTAGGTAAGGATGGGTAATAGGTACTCTGCAAGTGGTTTTCCAAACTGAACAAACACACACAGATAAAACCTATGACCTAGTTACTTTACTCTATTCTTACCTAAGTAACAACAAAAGGAAATGAATAGCAGTTTATTCGAAATGAAATGCATGAACTAACTTATGCCACTAAGAAATCATGAACTGAAGTATTTAAACACTACTAATATCAACATTTACAAAAGAGGATTACAACACTAAGAATTGCATGGCAAAGCAAAACAACGTTTTTGTGGGCAGCAAAGTCACATTGGTCCCAGCTAGTGATTCCACTGAGGGGGAGGTGAGATCCAAGGTGTTTGGTAGCCTTTTTCTGAAGATCTTTCCTATGATTAACCTATCAAACAAATCTGAACATGAAAAACCTTTTTAATCATCAAAAGCAACCTAAACCACAACACAATATTGAAATCTAAATAGCAGATTTTATTAGAAGAATGCAGCAAAGACACATAAAGATAAATGAGGGAGGTACTGGGCGCTTGAGATGGGCCCAACCCTAAGAGCTACAGTCTCCCAAGAGAGATTTAGAGCTGGTGCAAAGCTGGATTCATCTTTATTAACCGAGAATGAAGAGTTACATCAAAACTGTCCACAAGGAGAGCTTGAGAATGAGCTGAAAGCAAAGCTAGTCTATGGCCTACAAATCGAATTACAAAATGACTAACTACTGGCTAACTACTAGCTACAAAATGACTACCAACTAGCTAATCCCAAAAATGACTAACTGAAATGAGGTCTTGAGCCCTCTTATTTATACAATTTGAGGACCCAACAGTCCTCCTAAAATTTAGGGACTTGGCTGCCCAAGACTTGTAGTTAACAGCAGTCCAACTTGACTTGCTTGGCTGCCCTTGAGCTGATTGATTCGGTGGCCCTTGAACTCCGAGATGATGGTGGAGAATTCGAGGTAAGGGCCCATAAATGAGGGGGACACCTTCCTACAAATCCTCTAGCTTGTTCTCCCACGAATTTGGCTACCAAGTGCTCATTAAGACCTTCAATTTTGTCTCCAAGTTGACCAAAAAGGCTACACAAAGCACCCATTAGACTTGTTGGCATAATGACTAACCAAATTCACTCTATTAACATAAAAATAATCAAAAACATGCAATAAACAAATGAGAATGGTGGACTAAGCCAAATTAGGAGGTTGAATGAGCTCAAATAATTGAACATTTTTGGGGCTCATCACCTATGTCAGGCCCCCTCAAGCCACTAGGATGTAGCGCTACACAAGGAAGAAGTGCTGGACGCAAGACTGAAACCTTTGCTAGATGAGGCTTACATAGTGATAGGTTCTATTGAAGAAAAGCTTGCAACTCTACAAGCCACTTAGAAAAAGCTTTAGGCCAATAGTTCAGGAGCACTAACCAAGCAGATGGTCGAAGACGCGAAACAGGTGGCCACATAGTGCACAGCTGAGGTTGTGGTCATACGAGTCGAACTGGAAGGTCTTCACATAGAGATCTCCATGCCTACCGAGTGACTCGATGACGAGTCACGATGTTTGTCTTCAGGGCCTATTGGGAACAAGATCCTGTAAGGATAGTTTTGGGGCTAAAAGCCCATGTTTTGGGTCAAATTTTGTAATAAAATAGTAAAGTCTCCGCAGTTTGTGGTCATGGAATGCGAAGGTGCCATGAATCATAAAGGATTTTCTGCCCTTATTTTTGTAAAGTAAAGTGAGTTGTAAAAGATATACCCATGTTCCACGGACCATGGGATTGTATAAGAAGAGATAAGCTCTCAGTATTTTTAGTGTCATGGGTTTTGGAGTAAGATAGCCATAGCTCTAAAGTAAGAAGTCTAAGTTTCAAGTCGTAGCGTAGGTAGAGGCTCTGTAGCTAAGTGTGCAGAGGCCTAGGGTGGAAGTTTGTAGCTGAGTACACAGACCCCTGTAGCTGTGTGCGTAGGGCAGATAGAGTCTGTAATCACTTGAAGGTAGCAATAAAGAGAAGTATTCTACAAATTTTGTGTCTTTATTCCTGTTAATGCATCTTGTCATATTGTGTATGAATTACATTTATAATGCTTATATGATGCACGAATATATGTAATTACGTTGGTTAAGTAAATGCAAGTAAGAACATCTGTTTACGTGGTGCTAACTACGATTATGTAAGAAGATAAGCAATAAACTTAGACTAGTTCAAGAATCTGCACGGTACACTGCCCTAGCAACATGAAAGTACCCGAGTTGCAGGTTAGGCCTGCGTGAAGGTCAATCATACCCTTTCGCAGAGGTATTGAAGGGAAGAAGGAAGGGCTAATCTGGCAAGCCCTAGAACTAAGTGACCTACATGAAGGCAGGAAAAGGAGGAATAAATTGACATCATGACCATCTCAGGGTGCAGAAACTTGGTTCTAGCATGCCCCCATACTGTTTCAGGTGAGACTTCAGTTCGCGCTCTGCTTGCTAATGTGAAAAGGGCCAATAGTCTAGGGATTTGTTTGGCTAACTAACATTGAACCTGGGTCAGGCCCCCATAATCCAACAATAGCTAAGCAGGATGAACAAAATTTTTCTGTGCAGCGGAAAAGGGAAGTTGCAGGAAGGCTCAAATGGAGAAGGAGTGCACTGCTAAGGAGCAGGCCGAGCAAGAGTGGCACAAATTAGAGAAAAGTGGCAAATCCCCTTTACCCGAGACTGAAGAGAAAGAGCAGTATGAATAGAGCGGTAGAGGTGATGAGGGGTAGAGCACCCCATTTCAATTAAAGAATTATAGACAAGAGTAGTGGGAAGGTCCCCGCAAAAAGAAAAAATCATACAAGTCGCAGGGTGATCCCATGGTATTAACGGAGTGTGATCTCAATGAGATCGGTGACAAAGTCTAGGACATTACAACTGAAGTGCCGCAATAATTTGACCAACATTATATGCAGGTGCTCGAGAGTGTCCAAAAGGATATGCGCAAGCTCCAGATCTAGGGTAGCAGGATGTAGTGGATGTGGGTCAAGCGAGCGCAACACTAGTAAGCCTAGCACCGAGGATGAGTTAGGTTGCAGAATTGGTAAGGAACCTGGACCTTCAAACTATTGATTTATGTTAACAGTGATGGACCTGCCAACATATCAAAGGATTTCCCCAGTAAGAAGTCCCAATTAGACCTCAGACTGTTTGGTGTAGGAGTCTCAACAGTGGGTCATATAGTAATGCCTTGCCCGTGATTTCGCATAGACGCAAGTAAGATAACTTTGTTGGTAGCAAGGGTGTGATATCTGCAGTGAGTGTGCCCCTTGGAAACCCGTAATAGTACGTGACTTGGAAGGGAACACACGAGCGAAGATGCATCACAAGATATAAAGCAAGTTAGCTATCAATCCAAAGTGATGGTTAATCCAACAACACATTTTAGAAATATTCATACATACTTATACATAATAGTCCATTCATGCATGCGTAAGAAAACAATACATATATCATTTAGAGTAAACTAGATAGCATAGAATACAATACACATGCAGATGAAAAGTGTTGGCTCTGTTATATTAAGAAGTGTAAGTTCCAGTCATACAATACATACATGTCCAACCACTAGTTCCAATAGTGGAACGTTACAGCCACAACCACCTGCTCCTCCAAAAAGATGTACTAGCTCTACATAGTGGAGAATCCAAGGCTCGCTACAATATTGTCCAAGCTCTCTCTAAGATAGTCTTATAAAGAGCGTGGCTGACCAAAAGCCTATACAATGAGTTATGAGGTACTATTTATAGCAAAGGGTGGGGTGACCCTTGACATCCCCCTTTGTGATAGTTCATCTACCCTCATGACTCTCTATGACTCTTACATCCAACTATCAACACTTGAACTTCCACTTGACAAGACGTTACATTACAATGCACATGTGCCATCTGAGAGAAAATGGCTTGAGCAAGCCATGCAAAACATCACTCACACTCGGTGTGTTATGATGAGACCCACTCTTTGACATGCTTGTGATGGTGAAGATGGTGAGCTAATGCCAAGCTTGGTCGTCCCTGATGGTGTGCATGTGCTCAATGGTGACCTATTGATGAAGCGAACTCTTGCCTCTGTTGCATCTAGGTGCATTGGTATGGCTCCTCCATCCAACTCATCTACTAACATTTGCATGGTCTTCTTGGGTGCGACCGAACCAGAAACGCACAGATCCATAATGTTCGTGTTGATATTCCAATGTGTGTTGGTCGTCATGTGCATCAACTGTCAACTACATGTCCAGCTCTAATTGGACTTGCTTCTTGTCTTTTCCTCAGTGAGTGTGCTAAATGGGTGGGATCTCATGCGTGCGCATAATGGAAATGCATGCTAATGAATTCCCTTACATGCGATCAAAAACAATGCTCACCATGTCTACTCCATGCCATTTGCTAGGATGGATCTCTAACTTGTATAGGCGCAGTTTAATTTGTGAGTGGATGTTGTGCCCCCTGTTGTTCATGTTCCTGCTACAACTCATTCACTTGTCTGTGCATCTCATGTTCTTCCTTGAGATGCTGCTTCAGAACATGCAACTCCTTCACTATTCTTTTCTCTGCCTTCATGTGATCTTCATGTCGTGTAATCACCTCATAACATGAGTCTCCAAAGTTTCTTTCTCCATAAGTGGATCTGTTTGAGCTTGCAACTTTGTTCCACCTCTGTGTCATCAACAACCTTCCTATTGAGTTTGTTGCATCTGATATCCTGCCTTCAACTAATGTTCATGACTTTTCTTGCTGTGGTATTGCTGCCATCACATCTTGATGTCCTTGCCTATGAACAACTTGATGTCTTCGTGAGTAGGCAAGCTCATAGACACTTGATCGATTGCATCCCAAAGTGTGCTCTGAATGGTGTCTTCGACTGTGCTCTCCTGGAAATCATTGTACCTGTGCTAGTGAGAGGAAAATGAACACCTGTGATACCTGGAGACATGTCAATGCTCATGGAAATCAATCTTTTAGTCGAAAGCCAACATGTACTTAAGAACTTACTTGCAACATACCTATGTGACTGATCATGAAGGTCAAGCAATTTCGATGGGAGGTCAAGAGACTAAGTACCAAAAATGCACAAGGCACAATCTAGTTTGCTAGGAGGCTTATTGACTACTAGGACTATGCAATGCATAGTCTTGTCTGGCTGCTGACTGTTGGAATTGTGCAATGCACAATCTCAACTGGCAATGGTTGCAGGCTTAGTGACTACAATGTGCAATTTTTTGAGCCAATAGTCACTATCCCTCATATTTGCACAAAGCAAGCCTGGAGAACAACTCTTGGGCAGAAATGCACATTTCTCGAGAGGAAGACAGATCCTTCCCTCCCAGGATTGTGCAATGTTATCTTGGTGAGGCAAAGTCTGAGCCAATGCTACCCAGACTCGCCAAGGAGCATTTGAACACGAATGTGAATGTGAATTCATGGTCATACTGAGTGTAATAATAAGTGAATGATCATGCATGCAAACAGTGAATGACAAATTCAGAAAACAAAACAACATGCATGTGGGTGAGGCGAGTCGCCGAATCAGTGACCATTCATGAAAAATAGTTTCATGCATGTGACAATAGTGAGCTATTAATGAAAAGTGAAATAATGCTAGTACAAGCTAGTATGTATCAAAATGATAGCAAGTTGTCACTGAAATCAAGAAGACAACATTCATACGAAGCGACAGACAAAAGCGCCAGAAATGCAACACAAGATATGGAAAGCGAGCTTACCCCAAAACAACTGAGTGAATGTGCCAACAACTCCTAGATGCGATGTGGGATGTCATAGTTGCAAGATTGATGTGAGGAATGAGCTCTACAGCATCCAATTGATGAGTTTGGATAAAATTGAGGTTGTGACGTGCATGCCACAAATCTAGGGAAAGCGATGGTTGGTGGGTGGTTTCTGAAATGATCCTTGCATGTAACCCCCAACTCCCAAAAATAGGTCCCTAAAACCAAGAATGACATTGCATGCTACCTTAGTAGAAGCATCCCATGCATGCAAGTCTATTTTTCTTGGTCCCAGAGGGAACCGATCAACTCAGCTGCACATGCAAGAGGCTGCTCAACTGCTGGGGGAAAATGTAAATTTCTGGCTGGGAGCTGGGCCGGTTTCTCAGAAGGCTTGCGCAATTTCTAGGCAGCGTAGCTAACTGCCACCCATATTTGTACAAATTATGGGTTGAGTAGCCCAGATAGGAAGGATTGCACAATTTTCTAGGTGGAGCTTGCTCAACAGAACTGTGCAATTATGGGCCCTAGCAGGCTGCTAGTCAGGATTGTGCAATTTCTAAAGGGAAGGATGGTTGCCCTCTAGATTTTCACATATTCTTGAAGGAACTGCTCAACCTACTACTGGACCAAGTCCAAATGAATAGCCTATGAGGGGAATGCATCAAGGTTTGATCAACACGCTGTCTTTCTGCAAGAAAATGACTAGAGCTTGTGTACTTGACAAAGAAAAACATGTTGCTGTGAAGGTTGGTAGGGAGGTTCCAAAATGAAGCTAAGGAAAAATTTTGGAGGGTGGTTGTAGCTGCTACAACACTTTATTAGAAGGGTCCCTAAGCACAGATTCGGCCGACGACTGCATAATCTTAAGTACCCTTAAAAACATCGAGGTGAATATTGCAATTCTCCCTAATGAGCCTCTTCATGCACTGCAGGTAGGGGTGACGGAGGAATTGAGAGCTCAGGAGAAGTGCACTCTCAATTTGATCAGTAAATATAGGGTCAAGAATGAACAGATGTTTGTTGAGAAAACATAAGCCTTGAAGGAAAATGAAACAATTTAGGCACATAGTTCTAGGCTATAGGTCGTCGTAGCAAAGGCATGCAAAACAGTGCCAAAGCTACACATTCTAGAGGATGCATAGCCGAAAGCTAAGATCAGGAAGCTAGTCACTTGACTACGCAAGGAAAAGGCAAAAGTTGGATGAGTTCAATTCAAACTCAAAAGGAAAATAACATAGTTGTAGCTCAAATTATAGCCTACAACTCTGCCCGAGGCCAGGGAGCAGTGTGGAGCCACCATAAATGAAGGGATGGCCACTTTGGATGATGTAGTCGTTGACTCCTCGACCTTATTTGATCATGCGATGGAGTTGGTATTGACTCTGTAGGAAGACCCAAATGTTTAAATATTGAATACATAGGTTCGCCAGCTGCAGGAGTAGTACAATGAGGTTAGGGAAACGGTGCACTCAATTGCTACAGTGCAGTTCCTAGCCAAGTTGTAGGTTGGCAAGCAGCTCCTTGCACATGTAGAAGAAGCCCAGAAGAAGGAGGTCATGCTTAAGGCTAGGTTGGTACCTTGGTTAGAAGAATCTTACCAAGTCATAACCATCATTCAGGAGAAGCTGACAGGCTTGTGGGAGACCCTGTTGTTGGGAAAAGTATCCAATACGGAATGACCCTATCCCACTCTAAGGGTGATAGTACCTCAACAACAACTGAATGCAAAGCTATTCAAGATTACTTCTTTATGAGATGAGAGAGAGAAGAGAAAGGGGATCCACTAACCGTTATCTTCCGCTAATGGTTGATCCAATCTTCCCTCTTTGTTGCTTGCTCCTAGCTCCTTGCTCTTTCACCGGCCCAGCTACACAAAGATCCTGTAAAAGCACAAGAAAAGGAAACTACAAGAAGCATACATCCATAATCGATTCAGGGATTAGAATAAATCAAATATACAAGCATCAATTCACCATTGAGACACATGCATATAGAAGGACCTCGAATACTTTATTAATGGAAGAAGTAAAGTTCTGAGAGTGTTACAACCATAATAGGCCCAATCCAGCAACACCTCCCAACAGAAAGAAATCTCCTCTTCACCTCCTTCAAGAAAATCACCCAATAGTTCTATACTCAAACCAACAGCACTTCCTTACTTGCACAAAATTCCAGCCTCCATAGACCTCATGAGAGAGCTCTATATATAGAAGTTTTGGAGAAAGGATGAGTCAGCTTGAGACTGACATGAAGCTGACTAGTGTCCTCTCCCACTTCAGTTATTCTTCAGTTCTTGAGTCCACTTGGAGTTTCTTGCTTCCACTTGGAGATCTAGAACCTCTTACTCATCACAAGGCGAATTCACTGATCCAAGTGTCATTTTGGAAGCTTCCTGGGCATTTGACACCTTGCAGAATGACTGTGCCACTTGGCCAATCTCGCCCAGCGCAGGTAGCCTTCATTGCTTTTGACATTCAGCGCAGGTACAGAGTGGAGCAGTTGACATTCAGCGCAGATGCTCAGTGGAGCAGCTGACATGATCCAGAATTAGCTTGTTTTTGAGTGTTTTCAGGTGGAGAACTGATTTTCAGTGCTGTGGTTTGCTGACCTTGTTCCTCTAGGGGTAGGAACAACATGTTTAGGGACTTTGGATCCCTTAGATTATTGACATTCCATGCTTCATGCTGTTAGGCACAAAAATATCTATAGCAGTTGCCCCCTAAAGTATGAGGTCGTTCATCGGGTGAAATGCTTTATCAGGAGGATCCGAAGTTCATTCAATCGCTGAGAGGTGCCCTGTAATAAAATACAATACAATACATTATTTTTCATTCTGCTTTCATGATCTAGCTGAAGCGAGCATTCCCATGCTCAGCTTTATAAATTCATTTTGGTACATATAACAGACGACCGTCTGATGGTAGACTGATAATTCTCTGCTGAAATTATCATCCTTTGAGTAGGATGATCATCTGCTGCAATGATGTACATATCAAATTTCTTTATATTTCCTGAATATATATCGCAGCCCGGGTGGATGAAACTAGATACGGGGTCTTCAAACCCGTTCGATCTTCACTCTAAGTACAAGTCGATCCATGTGAGAATTGCGCTGAAGTCGAACATGGAAAGACATCGCTTGATTACCGGTCAATAATGTAAACCGTTAACAAGCGCGAGAGGAATCACCGATAATGATAATGACCCTCAAGGTACTGCAGTACAATTCACGTGGTGTGAATATAGGACTTGGCGTCGAACACCACGCAAAATCTTCTGGTCGAAGGTCATTGATGTATACCTGTCGCCGGAAGTGAGAAACTTGCCATTGAGGCATGCAAGCTTCAAAGTACTGGGGGGGTTGTTCCTAGATCAACTTCTTGGATAATGAGCTGAAGTCGACAAGAAGCGATCTGTCAAAGGAGGGCCTTAATGAATCCCACATCAGTGACACGGAACGGAGCTAATGATTTTAGTGGAGGTGAAAACAATCTGTGAGATATGATTCAGGGTGGCGATCATGGGTGGATGAAGGATAATGTATGGCAGTGGATGGGACACGGTTGACTCTTTCTGAACAACATCTCTTGAACATATAACGACACTGATGTGATGGATCGGTAGCATTACCCCAAATACGGATGGTTTGGCGAAGACCATGGTGATGAGACCAGTGAATGAAACAACCCAACCCGATGTGATACGGAGGACAAAGTGTCATGTTCAAGAGCGACTTGCTACCATTAAAGCTTTGAGGTTCTCCCAATTTTTCCCCAGTCATTTCTAACTAGTACCTCTTTATTTTTGTCAAGCTTGAGGAGGATAACATATGCTTGTTCTATAACCTGCCCTTTGGTCAAGCCCATCGCTATGTTTTAATGAGCCTAGCGATAGGGAAACTCGTTCTCGTCTAAAGACAAGTTTGTCGCTATTTAATCATTTTAACGAGTCTAGCAACAAAGACAACTCGGTCCTTTTCCTTTTTCGTCATCTAATCCCTTAAGTCTGAAAAAGTATAAAACAATACAGAAGGGATGAGATTTCAATAACTTTAACGAGCCGAATAAAACAAGCACTCGACCTTTTTGTGCAATAATCCCTCAGGTCCAAAAAGATTAAAATCTAGAGGAGGGATAGCTCTTCCGGTCCTTTTAACGAGCTAGAAGGCCAAAACTCGGCAAACTTTTCATATTTTACGAGTCAATTGAAAAGAGCTCAAAGAAGACTCGTCTTTTGAGGAACGAGTGATAAACAGGGATAGCAGCAGATTCCAGGTACAGGTTGGAAATTTCCAATCACGCAGTGTCACAAGGATGGCTAAGTGAAATCACTCTTCGCAGCTGTTCCTCAAAATGGGTAAACAATCATATGGGGGTGAACAATCGGCCAAATGGAATGGAGGTGGCAAGTGCAAACACGACCAAGGCGTTTTATGGCTAATAAATTTACGATCACAATGGTTATTTACCGAAATAGGTTCATTTTTTAACGAGCTTAAACTCTGGAGGAAACTCTTGCTCACGCTTTTCTATTTTTTAACGAGCATAAATTCCGCGGTAAAACTGCTCGAATCTTGCGTTTATTTTTTAACGAGCATGAACTTTATGCTAAAACTGCTCGATTATATGGTCAAATTTTGATTTTTTACCATTACTAGCTTTTCTCTTTTCAAATATAGTACTGCATTTTCAATTGCTGCAACAAACTTTGTTAGAAATGAATAATATTTGCATGAAAATGAGATTATAACCCTAATATTTCACTTTGTACTACGTAAAAAGCCATTAAAATGTTTTTTTACCTCTCATTTACCATTTCATTTGCATTTGGTTTGTTGGAGCTCTGGAGGTGCCTCTTCCCCCTTGATTTTCACCAGCTGATTCCGGGAGATTCTGCGGACGATTTTCGGCGCCGTCTGGACCAGGTAGGAGCTAAACCCTAGCTCTTTCTTTTCACGGTTTCATTTCCCTGTTTTTTGCCTGTTTTCCGGTCTTTCTGAGCCCCTGGGGTTTTGCCAGGGCGCCCTAGGTTCAGCGCAGGTTCCCCATTCGAAACCTGCGCTGAAGGTCAATCTTCCTTAAGGTAGTCTGACCCTCAGCGCAGGTGGGGGACCTTCTGCCTGCGCTGGGCTCAAAAGGACTGAGTTTCAAGGTCATTTTTGATGATTTTTTCGCCAGTTTTTTATCAAAACAGGAATTCACTCTTTCTCTTGTTTGCTTTGCAGGGAACCTTGAACAAAATGTCCCTTACATGGTGAGAACGAGAACATGAGGAGGAGGACATGATTGCCCTCCATGACCCGGTCACGGTGAACGCACTGCGGAACTGTGGCCTGCTGAAGTTCTTCCGTATCTCTAGCATGAGAGCACAGATTTCTTTACTGCAGTATATGGTTGATGCTTGGGATCCTGTTAACCAAGTATTCCAGATTAGGGGGAAGACCATCCCCTTGACCATAGAGGACATGTACTTCTTGACTGGATTGTCAAGACGAGGTGCCCCCGTTTCCTTATCAGGTACGGCCCGGGGGACTGATTCCACATGAGATTATGTCCGCCAGTATTGCAGGGAAGGTTCTCAGCCGAGCAGAGACGGCAAGATTGTTATCCGTGAGATTACTGATCGGGCTCTCAGGTCCATTCTGTTCACTATTGGTAGGATGGCCGGCAGCACAGCTCTACATGTTGCCAACAGGTCTTATATGCAGCACGCCTTGGAGTGTCTCCAACCGAAAGTATTCAACTTGTGTGATGCAGTACTTGTTCAGATGAAAAGTCAATTGACCAAGGTAAAGGAAGGGAAGCTGAAGAACTTTGGATTTGGTTCTATTCTGACTGCCTTCGCCTTGGAGAAAATCCCACTGATGCAGCCTCAGTACATCATACTTTACTTGCCTCCTCCGACCAAGCCACGCATGCAGAGGTGGGTTGACCACATGTCTAGGCATGCAGGTCAACCTCAGATTACTTTTACTGAGGCCTTCTTTAGGTGGTTCGAGCGCCAGGAGATGGCGTTTTCTGAGTATCCATATGTGGGTATGGATTTCCGAGGTGATCCGGATTTGGTGCTGCCGGATGGCGAGCAGTGGGGTGCCATTGGTAAACTCTTTGACCATATTATTGTTTATTGTTCTTACTCATAATGTTGCTGTGCTTTATTCTACCAAGACTTTTAATTGTACTCTTGGGTGCATGCAGATATTGGTCCTGTTCGTCCAGCAGTTCGTCCGAGATTGCCAGCTGCTGCCCCGGCAGGGGAGCCTGCTAGGAGAGTTGTTATTCGCGATCTTGACGACACTGAGACCCTTACAGCTGTGCAGGAGCAGGTTGAGAGCCTTACTCGTGGCCTTCCGGATGTACAAATTGATGAGTTACCTTTACAGCTGCAACGGCATACCATCGGTGTGCCTAGACGATGGACTCGTCTCTTGCGCATGATCGCACAGGCCGTGGCGTACTATCATGAGCACCACTAGGCTAGGGTGCCCCCTAGCATCTTTTTGAGTTTTTAGGTCATATGACCAATTTTGTCTTGGTTACAAAACATTATGTATGAACTTATATAAACAACTTATATATTTTGATTTTCGGGTTTTATTCTGGTTGATTTATGTGATCCATATGTACAATCTTTGATGATGTGTCCTTTTTATAAATGTTGCAAATGTCTATCTAACACATAGTTTGCTAATGAGTCGGTTAATGTGTTTAAATTTCTTGAAATATGTTGATATTGAATTGAATCAAATCGCCTTTCCAAGATCTTAACCCTTAGGAACATGCGATAAATAGCTGGATTGCGAACAGAATATACACCATTGAGTTGTAGTATTACAAGCTGTGAGTCGAGCCTGACAATTAGTCGGCGTATGCCACGTGTGATGGCATCAGAGAGTATTTCTATCAACGCGCTATACTCAGCGATGTTATTCGTTGATTGCCCAATACATACACCTCTGAAACTTACTAACTCGCCGCTTGGATCAAAAATGGCCTAGGCCGCAGAAGACAGGTTCCGCGAACTACGACTCGCTCCGTCGGCATATCCAACACATGTCTCCATAAGGTTCGACATCTGCCACAAATGAAAAAGGTGGATCATTCGACCAGAACAAATACTTTAGCGAAAACAAAATACAACAAAAGCATGCAGGTTACTATTTAAGCATAGTAACGCTTGAGGTACAACCTGTTGCGGGGCTGCGCCAGTGGAATTCCATCGTAATCCATTAACTCGTAGCCTCCTTTTGCTAACACCCTTTTAACAATATAGGGGCCCATCCATAAGGACTTGAGTTTACCTGCTCCCAATTTATCGGATTCTTGATCATAAAGCAAGACCAAATCACCTTCTGAGAAGACACGGGGTTTTACATTTTTGTCGAACTGAGCCTTGACTCGTTTCTTATGGGCCTCGTTAGCCAAAGCGGCATCACGACGGGTTTCATCCAACTGGATTAATTCCAAGAAACGAGCCTCTTCCTCTGAAGTTCCGGGGAGGAGGTCGATTGTGAGTTTAAGCGACGAAATTTCACACTAGATCGGTAAGACTGCTTCCAAGCCATACACCAGTTGAAAAGGTGTGAACCCGGTTGCGTTCTTTACCGAGGTCTGGTAACCCCACAAAGCTGAGTACAGGATTAGGTGCCATCTTCTTTTATGAACCCCGATCATCCTTTGCAACATACGCTTCAGGACCTTGTTGATTGCCTCAACTTGTCCTTTAGCTTGCGGATAATATGGGGTAGAGCTGTCGTGAGATAGCCCTAGCTTGGCAGCTAATTCGACCATCATGTGATTGTGAAAATGCGATCCATGATCTGTAACTATAGCCTGTGGTACGCCGAACCTGGCGACTACATGATTGAAAAAGAAAAGGGCAGTTGTTTCACCAGTGTTATCCAATGTAGGCATCGCCTCGGCCCATTTGGTAAAATAGTCAACAGCGACTATAATATACCCATGCCCCCCGGTCGAGGTGGGGTTACATTGCATGAAATCGATGCCCCACTTGGCGAAGGGCCCAACAGCAACTATCGGCCGTAAAGGTGCGGGTGGTCGTCTGGTTTTGCTATCAAAGATTTGACAAGCATGGCAACTTCTGACTGCAGTTATGCAATCTTTAAACATGGTTGGCCAGAAGTATCCTGCTCGTAAGATTCTTTGTGCTGTTGCATATCCAGATTGATGCCCCCCACACGCGCCTGAATGACAATCATTCAGGGCTTTTTCGGCCTCCTCATGGGTAAGGCACCTCCTCAGAACCGTATTGACACCACGACGGTAAAGTGAATCACCGACGATCATGTAGTCTTTTGCTTGGTATCGTATATGTTTTTGTTCTGAGTGAGAGGTGTTAGGCCTGAGCTTTTGGGTTTGGAGATAAACTATGATATCTCCATACCACTCATCACTTGCAGATATGAGAAACAAACTTTCGTCCACGATTGACTCTTCCGATGTTTCATCGTTGGACGACGATGGGAAATCACATAATAATTCCGCGAAAACTAGAGCTTTCTTTGATTTGGATTTTACAAATTCCAGATCAAACTCGTGAAGGATCGCTATCCATTTTGAATATTTTCCCCCCAGCAACTGTCGCGACAGTATATAAGTCATGGGGTTGCAATCTGACAAGACGGTAGTTTTCCGAAAGAGGACATAATGTCGAAACCTTTGAATCGCTTGAACAGCTGCAAGCGCTAGTTTTTCAACATAAGAATATTTACTTTCTGTATCGTTTAAGTTTTTACTTAAATAATAGATAGGATGTTCAATTCCATCGACTTCTTGAACTAATACCATCGCAATGGTCGTATCCGCTGCAGCCAGATACAGGTTAAAATCTCTTTGATAGTCTGGGGCGTACATTAATGATGCTTTTACTAGACAATCTTTCAGAGCATCAAAGGAAGCTTGCGCCACCTGGTCCCAGACAAAAGGTACATCCTTTTTCAAAAGACGAGTATAACCCTTAGCAAGTTCTGCGTAATTTGGAATGAACCTCCTCAGAAAGTTTGCTTTCCCTTGGAGTTTCTGAATCTGAAGCAAATTCGAAGGTGGAGGCAAATTAATGATTGCCTGAACCTTACAGGGGTCGACACGAATCCCATCCTTAGAGACTACAAAGCCAAGTAAACGACCAGAACCGACGCAAAACACAAATTTGTGTGGATTGAGTCTTATCTTGTAGTGTCGGCAATGTAGAAATATCGCTCTTAAATGCTGCGGGTGATCAGTCTGCTTTCGCGAATGAGCCAGAAGATCGTCGAGATAAGGTTGAACAATGTTCTTGATGTCATGGAAGGCATAATTCATCGCCCTCTGAAACGTCGCCCCTGCGTTCTTCAAACCAAAGGGTAATTTTCGATAAGCGAATGTGCCCAACGGACAAATAAATGCAGTCTTTGACTGGTCCTGTGGGCGGATATTTATTTGATTATACCCAGAAAATCCATCCATAAATGAAAAGATTTCACATCCGGCGCATTCATCAATTATCTGGTCGATGAAGGGTGTAGGGTAGTTTTCCTTCGGACAAGCTTGGTTTACATCCCTATAATCGACACACACTCTAATCGTCCCTTGTTTTTTCATAACAGGGACAATGTTTGATACCCAATCGGTTAGAGGAACCGGGTAGATGAATCCAGCATGGAGAAGCTTTTCAACTTCCGCTTTAATGGCAGCGGCTTTCTTCGGGTGCACTTGCCGAAGCCGTTGTCTTACTGGTTTGACATCAGGATACATTTTAATTTCATGTTCAACTATACTCGAGTCAATGCCTGGCATTTCATCATATGACCAAGCAAAGACATCTCTAAATTCGCAAAAAAGAGCGTTATATATTTCCATTTCTGAAGGGGAACAACCTTTGCCGACATAAATATTCTCTACAACATCTGTTTTGGTCGAGATATTTATGGCTATAGTCTCTTCAATATTGGATAGGTTTCGCTCGGAATCCACCGTATTTACAGTATTTGTTAGGAACTCAAATACTGAAGGGTGATAAAGGTCACTTTGAGTATCTTCTTCATATTCCGGAAGAAGGGAACGATGGTGGTGATCATTCCATGGTGCCCCCTCAATCATCATTGATTGTAAGATTCCTTCGTCAGCCCCATGTACTTTCGACCAAGGATCTGATGGGGTTCCATATTCTCTAGACCTATCTACCCAAACGCTTGACGAGCGTTGATTTGGGCTCGCCTCCCATGCCTGAAACATTGATTGCTACAATATTTCCAAAGGGCTTGGGGACAACACCATTGCATGATCCATGTTGACCTTCGTGGAAGATATCATGTTGCAGGTTGCTACAAACGGTACATTTCCTGTATAAATAGGAGGTGGTAGCGCGAAAGTTCCCATCAATGTGGGGTCTTTCAATAATCCTACTCCGATATCTTGAATTGAATGGTTACTTTCATGGATCATGGGAATGCTTCCCGTAACTTGTGAACCATTTGGGAGGAAATTCTGTTGGTCGACGATCGTAATCCCTCCTTCAAACGGGAATGCGATCTTCCTAAAATAAGTCGACACGACAGCTGCCATGGCATAAATCCATGGTCTTCCCAGTAGGATGTTATAGTCAAGATTTCCATCAATGACTTCAACATCAATTTATACTGTCTTTCCTCCTAATTCAACTTTCAAGTTATTAAGGATACTGTATGGGGTATAATTCCTTCCGTCGAAAGCCTTTAATGTCATCGATGATCGAGACAAGGTTGGAGATCCTAAAGTTTTCCAGCAGCTCATCGACATAATACATGTCGATGCCCCCTCATCAATAATCGTTCTGTGAACAGTTTTGTTGAGGGCTTTCACTTGAATAAGGAAAGCTAGTTGAGCCGGTAACTGAGGATCATATCCCTTGTGATCAAAGGATACAAGATTGGAATCCTTAGGATCAACCCCACCAATTGCTGATAACAACGCCTGCCTTTGGGTTGGACAATTTTGTAGCACCTCAAGAGTCGACATAGCGGATGGCGATTGAGCCAAATCTTCCACTATGTTATAATGTTGCGCCGCTCTGGCGCGAGGATTAAATGTCGACTTGTGTACTACACCCTTTGGCGGTTTTATTGTTAATTCAGGGATGATGGGTGGTACAACTTCTGTCGAAGTTGTTGTCGAACTACTTGGTTGATCTTTACCTTTTTCGTTCGACATCTGAGGATTCCCATAATCTTTGTTCCTTGTCGAAATCAAAGCATCATTCTGCTGTTTCGAAACCGACAACATAAGTACTTGTGACGGGGAAGCATTTCCACTATCAACCAGATTTTGACCTGGGTTGGGAAATGGATCAGTTAACACCGCTGAGGTTTGGGAACTTTTAAAGAACCTTTTTAACTCAGCTTTGAATGGGCAATTCCTTGTGTAATGATCCTCTTCATCACATATTTGACATGGATAATTTTGTTTTCCTTTCCCAGGAGGGTTTGAAGAATTTTCCTTAGGCGATGATTCACCTTGTTTTTTCTTCTTCCCTTTGTTTTGTTTCTTCTTGCTTCCTGGTTGATTGGTTTCTTTGCCTTTATCTTCCGATACGGCATTTACTTCCGAAGCAAGAATTTCTCCTTTTGCATTTTGATCCGAATTCTTACGGGCTTTCTTTGACGAAGCCTTTATCGATTTCGCGTTTGCTGTGCCAATCACCCCGTCACCGGCATGAGAGTTGCGAATTTGTTGTTGGGAAAAGTATCCAATACGGAATGACCCTATCCCACTCTAAGGGTGATAGTACCTCAGCAACAACTGAATGCAAAGCTATTCAAGATTACTTCTTTATGAGATGAGAGAGAGAAGAGAAAGGGGATCCACTAACCGTTATCTTCCGCTAATGGTTGATCCAATCTTCCCTCTTTGCTGCTTGCTCCTAGCTCCTTGCTCTTTCACCGGCCCAGCTACACAAAGATCCTGTAAAAGCACAAGAAAAGGAAACTACAAGAAGCATACATCCATAATCGATTCAGGGATTAGAATAAATCAAATATACAAGCATCAATTCACCATTGAGACACATGCATATAGAAGGACCTCGAATACTTTATTAATGGAAGAAGTAAAGTTCTGAGAGTGTTACAACCATAATAGGCCCAATCCAGCAACACCTCCCAACAGAAAGAAATCTCCTCTTCACCTCCTTCAAGCAAATCACCCAATAGTTCTATACTCAAACCAACAGCACTTCCTTACTTGCACAAAATTCCAGCCTCCATAGACCTCATGAGAGAGCTCTATATATAGAAGTTTTCGAGAAAGGATGAGTCAGCTTGAGACTGACATGAAGCTGACTAGTGTCCTCTCCCACTTCAGTTATTCTTCAGTTCTTGAGTCCACTTGGATTTTCTTGCTTCCACTTGGAGATCTAGATCCTCTTACTCATCACAAGGTGAATTCACTGATCCAAGTGTCATTTTGGAAGCTTCCTGGGCATTTGACACCTTGCAGAATGACTGTGCCACTTGGCCAATCTCGCCCAGCGCAGGTAGCCTTCATTGCTTTTGACATTCAGCGCAGGTACAGAGTGGAGCAGTTGACATTCAGCGCAGATGCTCAGTGGAGCAGCTGACATGATCCAGAAATAGCTTGTTTTTGAGTGTTTTCAGGTGGAGAACTGATTTTCAGTGCTGTGGTTTGCTGACCTTGTTCCTCTAGGGGTAGGAACAACATGTTTAGGGACTTTGGGTCCCTTAGATTATTGACATTCCATGCTTCATGCTGTTGGGCACAAAAATGTCTATAACATACCCAACAAATGATGAAGCTGGTCACAGAAGGACCAACTACAAACCAACTAGAAGAAGGGGTCAAGAAGGCAGCTAAGCAGAGCATTTCCAAGGCTTCAGTCATGCAGGTGGAGGTGGGGGATCTTCATAGCAATATCACAACACCAACCGAGTGACTCGAGGGTGAGTCTTGACCTTTGTGTTGGGGGCCTGTTGGGATGGGGTCACCTAGGTGAGTTTTGGGGTTAAAAACCCAAGTTTTGATGTAATTTTTGTAATTAATGTAAATCCTTCATGATTTGTGGATTCAGAGTGTCTATATGGTTAGGAGTCAAAGAGTTTTCAGCCCCTTGTCTATGTAAAGTTGAGTCGAATTTGAGATCGACCCATGGTCTGTGGACCATGGGATTGTATAAATAGGTGTGTCCTTTAAAGTCTAAGGCATAATCTGATGATGATAGATGTAATGGGTCAATAGAAGATAGTGTAGAGAAGTGAGTCATAGAGGAGGGAAAGGCTCTGTTGTTGAGTGCGCAGAGGCTTAGAGTAGTGTCACAGTTGATTGTGCAGACCCCTTCACTTGAGTGTGCAGGGAAGTTTTGAGTTTGTAATACCATATTGAAGATCAATAAAGAAGATTGTTGTTGGGTTGTGTTATATTCTCTCCACGTAGTTAAAAGGGGGTCTGAGGGGCACCTGTAACCCCACTTTATGTGTTCCAGGGCAGCGCCCTAGAAAATTTTGGTTTTGGACCATATGTTAGGTTGGGCGGACCCACATATGGTTTTGTGCATGATTTTCGCACATGTTTTTTGGACGCGATGGTTTTCGGTCCATGCTATTGGATGTGATGCTTTTCGGTCCATGGTATTGGATGCTTCAGCATGTATAAATATGTATTGTAACATTGAAAGGAACATAATGAAAAATCAAGCTGGTAGTCCTCGTTTTGGGATCCAGGGGAAAATCTCTGTGTATATGTGTTTTATGTGTTCTTCTCTCGCATTATTTATTTTTTGTGTTATAGAATTTGTATACATAATTTGTATGTAGGTAACTTTTGTACGTGGTTAAAACCTACATTTGGTATCGGAGCTGTTTTGGCTTCAAGGGGATGCCTTTATTGCTAAGGGGTTTCGCTTGGGCCTATGGTAGACCATGTTCAGTGGGAGATCTATGAGATCAATTCTGGTGGTGAACGAAGATGGCGAGCAGTGGAAAGATAGAGATCAAGAAATTTAATGGTTAAAGTTTTGAGTTGTGGAAACTCAAGATGGAGGATCTATCGGTAGATAAAGATCAGTGGATCATGGTAGATCCGAGTACTAAACCAATAGGAGTGTCTGATGAGGAATGGAAGAAATTGGATCAGAAGGCAAAGAGAACAATAAGATTATGTGTCTCAGATTGAGTATTGCTGAATGTATCAGGGGAAGCTACGACGAAGGCTTTGTGGGACAAGTTAGGGACTTTGTACTAATCTAAGTCTCTGGTGAATAAACTGTTCCTGAAAAAAGTTGTATAACCTAAGGATGAAAGATGGAGACTCAGTGACAGAGCATCTGAATGCATTTAATATTTTGGTAAGTCAATTATCATCTATTGATATTAAAATTTCAGATGAAGATAAGTGCATCAATTTGTTGTGTTCTCTACTAGATTCATGGGATAGTCTGGTTATTGCAATAGGTAGTGTTATAGACATTTTTGGGCACTACAACCCCAGGCATGAAATGTCCATAAACCAAGGGCTCCTAAGTCCCTAAAAGTGTTTTTCTAACCCCTAAAGGAACAAGGTCAACTGATTACAGCTTCTCCCAAAAGTTCTCCATGAAAAACTGCTCAGAACTGGTCAAAAAAGGATCATTTCAGCTGCTCCATAGGCAAAGTGCATTGCATCTCACCTAAATACACTGTGTGGGTGCGTTTCATTTCAAAAATCCCCTCTATGGGGTGCGATGGGCGAGAAGTGACAAATGGCAGTGTCATTCCGCGAGGTGGAGAGGCATGGAAACTTCCAGAAACTTCTCTTGTGACACTTGCCTCTCTGAATTCGACCAAGGATGAGTAAGAGATCATCAATCTCCAAGTGGAAGCAAGAACTATCAGAGGGAAGACACTAATCAAATCACAAGTTGACTCATCTCCCTTACAGATATCTATATATGGATCCCTCATCCCAGAGATCCAGAGGCTGGAATTTTGCATATTGTAAGGAATTGTTGTTGGTTTCTTGAGACAACATCAGATTGTTGGATGATATAAGCTTTGTATGAGGTGAAGAGGGGCTTCCTTGCTGAGAGGATGATGTTGGGTCAGAACAACTGGCTGTAACTCCCTTAGCTCTTTCTTGTTTATCAATAAAATCTATTCAAGTTTTCCTCCATACTCTTGTGTCATTTATGTTTTATGCATTTGTATGGTCAATTTACATCTGATCCTAGATTTTTTATGATTATAGGTCGATGTTCTTGTATAGTGCTATGCTATTGTGATCTTACAGGTACTCTATGAAGCTAGGCATACAAGGGAGGAAGTAGCGAAAGACTATCAAGAGAGAGAGGAATCGCACTAGGAGATTAGCGCAAGACAGAGGTTGGTCTTCTTTGTTCTTCTCTCATCTATATTTCATAAAGGAAAAATGAAAGTAGCTTTACTTTGTTTGTTTCTAAGGTAAATACCACACCTTAGTGGGATAAGCAGTTCTGTGTAGACACTTTTCCCTGTAACAAAATGGCGACTCCGCTCGGGAGGAATTATTTTGTTTGTTTATCTTCCTTGTTATCTATTTTATAAACTTACAAACGAAGCCTGAAGTCGAGCCAGGTACCTTTCAAACTGCATTTTCTATGCGAATGCAAAGTAGATAAATGCCGCTTGAGTCAATCTTCAGGATTTGTTTATAACTTAAACAACTGATTCACAAACTCTTTGATTGCCCCTTGTGGCAGCTCTCAGAACCTCCTTAGATCTACTCCTGATTGTTGCATTACTGATTACCATTTGCTCGGCCAAAACCCATGAACGGAACTACAAACTGTGACCCGGAACCCATGAAAAGTCTCGTCTCTGGTCCAGCGCAAGTACTGTTCTATGAATATGAAATTCAGCGCACTTCCCAAGTGTAGTAGGTGCGCTGCATTTCAAATTCCCTGTGTTACAGGTGCAATGATCAAACTAGGCATTGTTCAGTTTTGGTTTCTGTGATTCATTCTTTCCAGTTCTATTCATGAATTTTGCTACCTGTAATCAGTATATCTCTGTTTGAAACCCCTTTTCCTTGCTGTTATTCCGCCTCCGTTGTATAAAAGAATAGTAAATGTTTTTGTGTATTTGTTGAGTCATTTTCAGTTCTCCTTTGCAAAAAGTAACGTAATCGTACTGTCGTCCTTTGATTTGAAAGTGTCGCAAGTGTCATTTTTCATTCACAGGAAAGATTTTGGTTGTTGTAGATAGTTGATTATCCTGTTACTATTGTATTTGGTCTGAATTTGTAATTTTTCTAGTGTCTAAAGCAAGTATTCATTTCCAAATCGTAAAGTGTTGTGATTGTCTCCATTTCTGATTTCAAAAAGAAACTTGTTAGTAATTGTCTCTTGAAAAGTAATTTAGATTTGTGCATTAGCTTTCTTTTTACCATTCACATACTAAGAAAGCCGAAAACAAATACATGCATGTGCATTTGCATTTAGACTGTTTGATTGGTTTGATTTAGGACTGTGCATTTAGTGTGTGCTCTTTGCTCTTTGTGAAAGAATACTATCTCTCTTTCCTTAGTAGCTAGGATTTTCATTGCATAAAGAAGATAAAAGATTGTTTATCATCTTAGATTGCATTTTAGGAATTATACATATACATCTCGCGGTGAACCTGAAAGGAAAATTTCTTAAACAAGATCAACTATAAAATAAATTCAATGAATCTAACAACGCTTAGGAACCTAATGCACAACATTTAGAAGTCTAGGCTAGAGACGTATTCCGGTGTCGTAAAGCCTGGTAACTGTTGTTATCACTGATGGTTGGGTGATTCCTCCACTTTGAGATGATAAGTGCTAGTACGGACTTGTGCTCCCACGTACCGTCGAGTATATTTTGGGAGATCACAATAGGCTTAATCCTTTATCCATAGGAAGCAGTGTCTGCCGCCCTATCGATCGCAATGAACTGAACAGAGCATTCGGGAAGATTGACTGTCGTACCGTAAAAAGCATTTTGTAGTTTTGTGATTGGTTTGGTAATCCCTCTACCTAGATTTCTAGAGCAGTCCCTTTCGTTCCTTTTCAGACTCCTTAACGGAAAAGGTCCATCTGAGCACTTGTCACTTTAGGCTCATTAAAAATCGAAGGCGACTAGAGTCATCTTTTGTTTTTCTCGACTCTTAAAGATTGGAAAGACAAGTTGTGTCAAAGCATCTAAAATTGATCTAATTTGGAAACGTACTTCCCCTTGATTTTTAGTTGATCAAGCAATCCACAATCATGAAAGAAAGTCAATTGAAACCCCGTCGTTCGCAGAGGCTTACGAGTCAACCGTCTTTGTCTCCGGAATCGAAACAAGTACGAACAAAGCGAACTCATTTAGCCGGTTCCAAATCTCTTGGTAAAGTTAGAACAAGTGTTCCAACAACATCAAAGACTCTGGTTACTCCAAACATTTCTGGTATCCCTCCCTTTACAGAAGAGGTTCAGCATGCACAGAAGGACGGTAGTATTGATCCTAGTCTGAGGGTGAACACTTGTATCATTGAACCAATTTCATCTACAATTGGGTCAGAGAGTGTTGCTCCCCAAACATCTGTCGCTGCAAATTCCATACCTTCTTCGGCACCAGAAATATTCTACGGACCTGACGGTCTACCCCTTCCACCTGGTCTGATTGCTATAGAAGAGATTGTGGAAGATCCTCCATCTAGTACTCCATCGCATTTTGGAGTCGGGATCACTCTGTATCCTTCTTCATCAGAAATTAGCCTACCGCCAGCGGAAGCTCCTGTAAAATCGCTAGGTAATCTTTTGGATAGACTAGAAATGTCTGAACAACCGTCAAAATCTAGGACTGTGTCATCTGACACAGCGACGACGAAACTTCCTGCTATCACTCCAACAATGTTCGCTGGTATACCATTTGTCCCAACTAGCTCTCAATCGCTAGAAGGAGCCCACTCAGGGGCCATTTCAACGGTATGGTCTGTTCTAGTTTGTTCATCCGGAATAATATCGGGAAACTCTTATGTTGAGTCTCAACAAAATGATCCATTTGGAGGCCAATTTGGGCAGTCCGGCCCTCAAGGGAAAACCATTCCTTTAAGTACCGGATTACCACCGTATGGGGGGCAGTATACCCTTTCATTATCCCCTCAGGGAGGACAGCCATGCGAGAGTTCACAACAAAATTCGGGTTATGCTGGAATTATGTCAAGCGGTTGGGTACCGATACTACCTCAACAACCAAGAGTTTTATATTCGATGCAACAATACTTACCTATGTCAAGTATACCAACTACGCTAGCTATTGTGATGGTGTCGCAAGTTCAAGCGCTACCTATTGTATGCCAACCTTAGGTTTCTCAGGTTGTAATGCAACAACCCCTTGACCCTGCAACTCAACCATAATTGCCGACTGGTGGAATGACACAGGTTCAAATGGGTACAATTACCCCTCATCTTGGTCAAACAATTAGTATCGGGCAACAGCACATGGCTTCACAACCATGGCTAGTTCAATACGAACAACCGCAGTTCCAACAAGTATACCAAGGTTCTAAGCAACAAATCTTTGTGAATAGTGGGCAACCATATATTCAAAACGGTCAAAATCAACCATTTTATAATGGTCATGCCCACCAACCTTACCAAAGTTACCAGCATCAAATGCATTATGCTGGTATGCAAAGACCAACTGCTCAGGCAATCCCATCTTATCCTGGGTATGCTTCACCTAACCTGAATCAACAGTTACCCTTCGTGGCGACTTTA
Organism: Pinus tabuliformis; assembly: GCA_031772625.1. NCBI lineage: Eukaryota > Viridiplantae > Streptophyta > Pinopsida > Pinales > Pinaceae > Pinus > Pinus tabuliformis. The sequence goes on along the minus strand of CM062804.1, from coordinate 160,494,267 downwards.
GATTTACCTGATTTAAATTGGTTAACAAACGATCCAATCCCTTATGCCCCTTGGTGGCCAGCGATTCTGCATAAGCTTCCATCAGATATTCCTAAATTTAATGGAAATCCGGGTGAAGATCCATCGAATCATGTGATGACCTTTCATCTGTGGTGTTCATCAAACACCCTAAACGATGATTCGATTAGGCTTCACCTTTTTCAAAGGAAGTTAACTGGTCCAGCAACAAAATGGTATATCGAATTGCCTAGAGCTTCATTTGAAAACTTCAATACCCTAGCCACAACCTTTTTAACCCATTTTCAGTTACCAATAAGGTACGAAACGAGAACAAAACTTCTTACCAACTTCAAACAAATGACGGCCACTCACATATCTGATCATATACATGAGTGGCGACATCGTCGTAGAATGGTGAAAATGTATGTTCCCGGTCAGCTTTTAGTTGAATGGTTTATTAAGTCATTACTACCTTCCATCACGAAAGATGTGGCAAAAGGGGGAGTCGTCACTGAAGAGCAGGTTATCGCTCGTGCACAATATTTGGACTTGATTCACACTCAGTCTGGCACGCTCTACAATAAAATACCTGACGCTCCTAGACTGGAATTCTCAGTTCCTCCTCCTCCTAAATCAAACAATGACTCTCATGTCGGCGATGGCGTGATTGGCACAACAAACACGAAATCGACAAAGGCTACATCTAAAAATGCTTATAAGATTTCCGGTCAAAATGAAAAAGAGGAACTTCTTGCCTCGGAAGTAAATGTCGTATCGACAGATAAAGGCAAAGAAACCAAGCAACCAGGGGGCAAGAAGAAAGACAAAGGGAAGAAGAAGAAACAGGAAGAATCATCACCTGAAAAATCTTCTGCAAACCCTCTTGGAAATAGGAAACCAAAAAATCCATGCTTTATATGCGATGAGGATCATTGGACCGTAGATTGTCCACACAGAGCTAAGCTTAAAAAATTCTTCAAGAATTCAAAAACCTCGGCAGTATTGACTGATCCGTTTCCAAATCTAGGGACAAATCTGGTTGACAGTGGAAATGCTTCCCTGTCTCAAGTGCTAATGTTGTCGGTTTCCAAACAGCAAAATGATGCTTTGATATCGACAAGAAACAAAGATTATGGGAATCCACAGCTTTCGAACAAGGATAAATATCAACCTAGTAGTTCGACAACAACTTCGATAGAAGTTGCGCCACCCATCATTCCCAAGTTGACAATAAAACTGCCAAAGGGAGTAGTACACAAGTCGACGTTTAATCCCTGCACTAGGGCGGCACATCATTATAATATAGTGGAAGATTTGGCCCAATAGCCATCCGCTATGTCAACTCTTGAGGTACTACAAAATTGCCCATCCCAAAAGCAAGCTTTATTATCAGCCATTGGTGGGATAGACCCAAAGGATTCCAATCTTGTATCCTTCGATCATAAGGGATACGATCCTCAGTTACCAGCTCAACAAGCTTTCCTCGTTCAAGTGAAAGCCCTCAAAAAAATTGTTCATCAAACAATTATTGATGAGGGGGCATCTACATGTATTATGTCGATGAGTTGCTGGAAAACTTTAGGATCTCCAACCTTGTCACGATCTTTGACAATATTAAAAGAATTTGACGGAAAAACATATATCCCATATGGTATTCTAAGTAACTTGAAGGTTGAACTAGGAGGGAAAACAATAGAAATAGATGTTGAGGTAATTGACAGAAATCTCGATTACAACATCCTAATGGGAAGACCATGGATATATGCTATGGCCGCTATTGTGTCCACATATTTTATGAAGATTGCATTTCCCTTTCAAGGAGGGATTACAATCGTCGATCAACAAAACTTCCTCCGCAATGGTTCTCAAGTTACGGGAAGCATTCCAATGATCCATGGAAGCCCCCATTCGCTTCAAAATATCGGAGTAGGCTTACTAAAAGATCCTATATTAATAGGAACTTTCGCCCTTCCAACTCCAATCAATTTGGCGGAAGTAGCGTCAGTAGGAACCTGCAATATGATATCTTCTAAAAATATCTCAGAAAACGATATCGACATGGATCATGCGCAAGTTTTGCCTCCAAGCCCAACAAAAATATTGTAGCAATCAATGTTCCTAGCATGGGAGGCAAACCCAAATCAACGCTCGTCAAGCATTTGGATAGATAGGTCTAAGGAATATGGTACCCCTTCAGATCCTTGGTCACGAATGCATGTCACCAACGAAGGATATGTTCAATCAATGGTAATTGAAGGGGCACCATGGGATGATTACCACCATCGTTCCCTTCATCTGGATTGTGAAGAAAATACTCCTGATGACCTTTATCATCCTTCAGTTTTTGATTTCCTATCAAATACTGTAAACATGGTGGATTCCGAGTGAAACTTGTCCAACATTGAAGAGACTATCGCCATAAATATCTCGACCAAAACAGATGTTGTAGAGAATATTTATGTTGGAAAATGTTGTTCTCCTTCAGAACTGGAAATATATAATGCTCTTTTTCACGAATTCAGAGATGTCTTTGCTTGGTCATATAGTGAAATGCCAGGCATTGACTCGAGTATCGTTGAACACAAAATCAAGATGTATCCAGATGTCAAACCAGTACGACAACGGCTACGGCAGGTGCACCCCAAGAAAGCCACTGCCATTAAGGAAGAAGTTGAAAAACTTCTCCATGCTGGTTTCATTTACCCGGTTCCTCTAACCGATTGGGTATCAAATATTGTCCCTGTTATGAAAAAACAAGGAACAATTAGAGTGTGCGTCGATTATAGGGGTGTAAATCAAGCTTGTCCAAAAGACAACTACCCTACACCCTTCATCGACCAAATAATTGATGAATGTGCCGGATTCGAAATCTTTTCATTCATGGATGGATTCTCTAGGTATAATCAAATAAATATCCGCCCACAGGACCAGTCAAAGACTACATTTATTTGTCCGTGGGGCACATTCGCATATCGAAAATTACCCTTTGGTTTAAAGAACGTAGGGGCAACTTTTCAGAGGGAAATGAATTATGCCTTCCATGAAATCAAAAACATCGTTCAACCATACCTCGAGGACCTACCGGCTCATTCGCAAAAGCGGACTGATCATCCGTAGCATTTAAGAGTAATATTTCTACGTTGCTGACACTACAAGATACGACTCAATCCACACAAATGTGTATTTTGTGTCAGTTCTGGTCGTTTACTTGGCTTTGTAGTCTTGAAAAACGGGATTCGTCTCGACCCATGTAAGGTTCAGGAAATCATAAATCTACCTCCATCTTCAAATTTGCTTCAGATTCAGAAACTCCAAGGGAAAGCAAACTTTCTAAGGAGGTTCATTCCAAATTATGCCGAACTTGCTAAAGGTTATACGCGTCTTTTGAAAAAGGAAGTACCCTTTGTCTGGGATCAGGTTGCGCAAGCTTCCTTTGATGCTTTAAAAGAATCCCTAATGAAAGCATCATTAATGTACGCTCCTGATTATCAAAAAGACTTTAACCTGTATCTGGCTGCAGTGGATACAACCATCGCAATGGTTTTAGTTCAAGAAGACAACGGAATTGAACATCCTATATATTATTTGAGTAAGAACTTAAATGATACAGAAAGAAAATATTCTTATGTTGAAAAGCTAGCGCTCGGAGCTGTTCAAGAGATACAGAGATTTCGACACTATGTCCTCTTTCGAAAAACTACCATTCTGTCAGATTGCAACCCCATGACTTATATATTGTCGTGACAGTTGCTCGGGGGAAAATATTCAAAATGGATAGAAATTCTACAAGAGTTTGATCTGGAATTTGTAAAATCCAAGTCAAAGAAAGCTCTAGTTTTCACAGAATTATTATGCGATCTCCCATCGTCGTCCAACGATGAAACATCCCAAGAAACGATCGTGGACGAAAATTTGTTTCTGATATCTTCAAGAAATCTGTGGTATGGGGATATAATCATTTATCTCCAAACCCAAAAATATAGGCCAAATACCTCTCACTCCGAACAAAAACATATTCGATACTAAGCGAAAGACTACATAATCGTCGGTGATACACTTTACCATCGTGGTATTGATATGATTCTGAGAAGGTGCCTCACCCATGAGGAGGTCGAAAAAGTCCTGAATGATTGCCATTCGGGAGCGTGTGGGGGGCATCAATCCGGTTATGCTACAATGAAAAAAAATTTACGAGCAAGATACTTCTGGCCAACAATGTTCAAAGATTGCATAACCGTAGTCAGAAGTTGCCATGCTTGTCAAATTTTCGATAGCAAAACCAGAAGACCACCCACACCTTTGCAGCCAATAGTTGTTGTCGGGCCATTCGCCAAATGGGGCATCGATTTCATGACATGTAACCCCACCTCGACTGGGGGGCATGGGTATATCGTAGTCGCAGTTGATTATTTTACCAAATGGGCCGAGGTGATGCCTACATTAGATAATACTGGTGTGTCACACGGAATCTGTCAAGGGTGCGGACACGACTGACCTTCCTAGAAGTCTAAGACATTCTAATGACAAACAAGACAAAATGGAGTGATCTTTCTCTAAATACACCTTTTACAACATGAAAACTACAAGTGTTTAGGCTTACCTTATTCCAAAATGCTGTTGTTGAAGTCCGTTCTTGACGATCCGGATGAGCTCCTCCTTCAAGTCAATTCCTGCAACCACAAACAATCAAACAATTACCAAGCACTTGTATTTCATATAATAAAACATATATTCAACATGCAGACCAAGCAACACATGAAATAACTCATTAACACAAGCTATTGAGAAAAATAAACCAGTTTGTATTAATAACGAAACAAAGAAACTCTTACAACCTGGCCTTGGTGTTGTGCAAGTTCCTCCCAGGGTCCATCAAGGGTTTTCCTCTACTTTGACAAAGCTCACCCTCTCCCAAGTAGAATCAAGTGAAGACAATCTCTCCTCACAAAGGCTCTAACGGAAGACCTAAATCCTGCAGCATTTACCCAAAGAAAATGTATAGCTCCAACCTCTTCTCCTTTTGGCTCAATGCCTTTATTTATAGTGCTGTAAAGAGGTTATTCAAGTCCACTATCAATGGGATCATCCCCCTCTATGGGTGGGATAGCTCCCTTATTGATGGGATAAGTTCCCCCTTAATAGAGATACATGAACCAACTGGAGGCGCATCCATTTCATCAAACCGACCTCTAGAATGTTCTAGAAGTAACCACAAGTAACTTTTTCAAGATAAAACTCGCGCATTTTGCCTTTTACAGAGGGACGCACCTGTCCCTTAACATACAGAGCGTCCATGGACGCAGATTTTGTGAACATGGTCAGCGTCCCCGCAGGTAAGGCTAGAGAGAACCTGCGACCCCAGAGATAAACATGATTTTTACAAGACTTTCTCTCTTCTTTGAGTTTGAGATGGATAACAGAGGCATGAGACTTGCCTAAGAGGGTAGCATGACTGTTGATTTGAGCCATACTAACTGTAAGTAGTCAAGGTGACATTTTTTAGTGTAACAGATTGCCCCCTAAAGTGCGAAGCCTGGAATAGAATAGGGTTTTGTAATTCTAGGAAGGGTGAAGCGCTTTATCATTTCAAGGATTGCCTTGTGGATGGCCTGGTTGGAACCTGCAATTTTCAACACAAAATACATGGATAAGATTATATCATCACTGAGGTAGGCATTCCCATACTCAGATTCAAAACTTTAACTAATGGACTAACTATTCTGATACAGGAATGATCTTGCAGTACATTATTTTTATAGACTTTTGTAGACACAGTATGGACGCAGCCATCTGTTTATGATAAGTCTACATAGACAATGAATACAAAACTCCTCGCAGCCTGGATGGTAGAAACTAGATCCAGGGTCTTCACTTCTACTTCCCGAATTGGTACGATTCTAGCCATGTGATTAAATGATTCGATGTCGAACATGGTAGAAACCACTTGATTACCAGTCAATGATGTAAACTGTTAACAAGCGTGAGAGAAACCACCAGTAATGTCAATGGTTCTCAAAGTACCAAGCACAACCCGTGAAATGTGAATAGATGTTTTGATGTCGAACACTTCACGGAATCCTCTGATCGAAAGTCAATGATGTAAACTGACGTCAAAGGCGAGAAACCTGCCATTGATGCATGCAGACTTCAAGGTACTGTCGATTCCTAAGTCATCTTTCTAGATAATGTGTCGATGTCGATAGAAAGCGACCCGTTGCAGGCAAGCCCGCAACACGAAATCATTGTTCAAGTTGAAGAAATGTTGCTGTAAGGACTGACTCAGGGATGGTCAAATGGATGACAAGTATTTTGCAGATGAAAGTTTTGCTTGCAGACCTCTTGAACACATAACGACACAACAGATGGTTTGGTGACGAATAACTCAAAGTTGATCCCTGAACCCGGTTAAAGATTTTCAAAGTGATTTGGTCAACTGTGAGGTAAAAGATTTCCCAACCCAGGTGAATGAAAAGTGTCGTGTTCAAGAGTGGTAATAAAGTTTCTTCTGAGACAAAAGGTGACAAATAGGTTCATTCTTCTCTCTTTTCCCCCACCATTTCTGGCAAGTACCTCTTTATTTTTAACAAGCTTGAGGAGGATAACATATGCTTGATTATAAGCTCATCCTTCGGACGAGTCCAACCTAGTTTAAATTCGAACCCTAGGAAGGAGTGGTTCGTTCCTGTTTGTAATTGAACAGGTCCTTTACTGTAAAAGTTTAACGAGCCCAGTATAGGAGAAACTCGGCGTTTTTCATTTTTAGAGAGTCTGAAAAACTTAAGGAAACTCCACGTTGAACTTTTTCGTAATTTGTGTCCCTCAAGCCCGAAAAAGTATAAAATAATACCTGGGGGAACCGCTTGATCTTGCGACCAAGGAGTACTTTCATAATAGTGTCGTTGACCTGAAAAGTAAAAAGCGATCAAAGACACGTCGTTTTATTTCCTTATCGAGTTTGAAACGACAAAAACCCGGCAATCTTTTCCTGATTTTGCGGTCAGAAAAGAGCTAAAAGGGGACCGTCTTTTAATTCCGTTTTAACGAGTGAAAAAGAAACACTCGGCGATCTTTTCATGTTTTAGGAGTCAGAAAAGGGCTTAAAAGATGACTCTGAAATTTTGTTTGTGAAAAATTACAATTTCCCTCGAAATCCCTTTGTCCTGCACAAAAGCGACACATTACTCATACCTGTTTAAAATAGGCAAAAATACATTCAAAAACATCTTTTCATGGTAAAAAATGAACTAATTCATCCAAAAAACCTATAAAAAGACCTTTTACCATGTCATTTTTACCGTTTCACTGTTGAGGTTGAAAAAAGAGCTTTTGACAAGAAACTTCCCGTGGTTGCTGCGGAAAATCTGACCGTCGGAATCGAACGCCGCTTCACCGAGGTATTTTACACATCCCACTCTTCATTTTTATCCGTTTAGTTTTTTGTTTTTGGTCTCTGTTTCATTTTTTGGGGGGGTTTTGGGTTCAAAATGCGCCCCTCGGCGGACGCAGGTGCCCTTCGGGTGACCTGCGTCCGGATGCCCTGTGCTACAAAGCCGGGGTGCGTCTCCCGCAAAGGGCGCATTTCAAAACCCCAACTCTCTCAAAAAACCACCAAAATTGCTCAAATTAATTTCTAATTGACTCTTTTGATGTGCAGGACCTAAAACATGTTAGACTGGAGAGAGAGAGAGCACGTAGAGGACGATGAAGCTGCGATTAACCACCAACCCTCTCTGGATGCCTTAAGAACATGTGGATTGTACAAATATTGGACCATACCGGGCATGAGGGGCCAGGTAAGATTTTTGGAATGGCTGGTTGAGCGATGGAACGTTCAAGATCAATGTTTTTACATTGGAGGGCACCAGCTCGAGATAGAGCCCTCGGATGTATACTTTCTCACTGGCTTGCCAAACAGAGGTGAGCAACTCAACCTTGCGGGGACCAGGCCGGGTGGCCAATCCCTTGATGATCTCCGCGAGGAGTGGTGCAGACCAGGGACTCGCCATAAAAAAGGCGTGGAGATAAAGCACATCGCTCTGGCGGAACTTAGAGTTATTGCATTTACGGTCACCAGGATTTGTGGCGCGGCCGCCTTGCACATTGCCTCCGGATCCCAAATGCGGATGGCAGTTGACTGTTACCAAGGCACCATCTTCAACTGGTGCGAAGCTGTGTCGGCTCATATGAAGAGCCAACTAACCAAGGCAAAGAACGGACGACTAAAGACTTTTGGATATGGGCCTATAGTCGTGAGCTTTGCCTTGGAGAGAGTTCCTATGCTGATCCCTCAGCAACTCACTGTTGATGACTTGGGTCCTCGGGAGCCAAAGCTTGTTCGATGGGTTGCGGTGATGGCCCGGCATCCTGACGAGGGTGCTGCAGTGGTTCGATTCTCAGACAGTTACTTCGACTGGCTAGAGGGCCAGCTTTTTGTGATACAAGACTTTCCATATGCCGGAATGGATTTCAGAGGTGATCCGGACATGGTTCTTCCACAGGGAGAACAATGGGATGACAGAGGTACTTTCATTTTCACAAGTTTTCTAATTATGTATTTTTTATTTTTCATATATATCGTCTCAAAGTAACAGTAAAATTTTAAAAATGCAGATGTTGGACCACAGCGTCCAGCCAATCTCCGGCCTTACGACAGACGACATCCAGCTGCACCGGCACCGGCCCCACAGGATGCGACAGCAGAAGTACTAGCTGATTTGGAGCATGATCTAGAGCGTCTCACGGCAGATATACCTGAGACTACTATGGACGATATTCCTATGAGGCTTCAGCGCTTCGTAGTCGCGGTCCCTGGACCGTTTAGGAGATTTTTGCGTAAGGTAGCCCGCGCAGTGGTGTCGTACAGAGAGCACCACCAGTGATTGACTAGTCACTTTTGTAGTCACATGTGACATTTTTGACTTTTTGTACTATCATTTTGCCGATCATAAGGTGTGTTAAACCTATGATCGAAGACGATGTATATATTTTTGGACACACTTCTATCTATATCTATATATCACTATTACCGGCTTATCTTGTTTAACATGTATGATGAAATGTCTTTAAATTTACTTGCATGATTATTATAAATGTCTGTCCAACACTCGAGAAGCAATTGCATCTGCTAATGTATTCAAAGACCTTGGAATATGTTGATATTCAATGTAATCAAATTCACGTTCCAAGAGACGCACTCTCAAAAACAACCTTAATAACACAGGATTTCTAATGGCATAAACTCTATTAAGCTGTAATACAACAAGTTCAGAATCTAACCTCACTATCAAACGTCGAATTCCAAATGAAATAGATTCGGATAATAATTCAACCACTGCACTGTATTCTGCAATGTTATTCGTTGTTTGACCGAGGCTTACCCCATGCATAGAAACTAACTCGTCAGAGGGCGAATAGATAACCCAAGCTGCGGAAGAGATATTCCGTGTACTACGACAAGCACCATCAGCAAATCCAATGTATGTTTGGAGAGGCGTCGACATCTACAATATCAAGAGTAAAACCAAGATGAAGCCAAAATAATGACGAAAAACCACACTTGCTAAGCTAAGCACACTGACTAAACTAACACACTTGCTAGCTAGAAAGGAAATCTAACCTATCTAAAAATTTCTCCATCCATCATTTTAAGCATAATACCTCTTTAGGTAAAGTCCATTTCTGGGTTTGCCCAAAGAGTCCCCATCAAAATCAACTAACTCATAAGCCCCTTTTGCTAGCTTTCGCTTTACAATGTAGGGCCCATGCCACATGGGAACGAATTTTCCGGCACCTAGCTTATCGTTAGCTTGATCATATAATAGTACTAGGTCTCCTTCCGAAAAACTTCGAGGGGTTACATTTTTATCGTACTGAGCTTTCATTCGTTTCGCGTGAGTCTCGATAGCTAAAGTAGCGTCACGTCGAGTCTCATCTAATTTAGCTAAGTATAACAACCGTTTCTCCTCTTCGGAAGTAGCTGGAAGTAATTCGACAGCCATTTGAAGTGATGGGATTTCGCACTCAATAGGTAACACAGCTTCTAAGCCATAAACTAGCTGAAAAGGGGTGAAACCTGTTGAATTTTTCACTGAAGTTCGATATGCCCATAGCGCCGAAAATAACATGTTATGCCAATTCGTTCGATGGATACCAATGATCCGTCGAATCATGACGACTAGAACTTTGTTGATTGACTCAACCAAACCGTTGGCTTGCGGATAATAAGGTGTAGAGCTATCGTGGCGCAAACCAAGCTGGCTTGTAAGCTCAGTCATCATGACATTTCGAAAATGGCTTCCATGGTCCGTAATGATTGCTTGTGGGACACCAAACCTAGTTATGATATGATTGAATACGAAAAGTGCAGCTGTCTTGCCGCTTGCGTCGAATGTAGGCATCGCCTCGGCCCACTTAGTAAAATAATCAACCGCAAGGATGATATACGCATGCCCCCCGGCCGAGTGAGGGTTACAAGTAATAAAGTCAATGCCCCATTTGGCGAATGGACCAGCGGCAATTATAGGGTGGAGAGGAGCAGGTGGAGCGCGCATCTTGCGATCAAACACTTGACAGTTGTGGCATTTTCTGACGGCAAGGATACAATCTTTAAACATAGACGGCCAGAAATAGCCAGCGCGCAACACCTTCTGAGCTGTGGCATACCCAGACATATGACCGCCACATGCTCCAGAGTGACAATCATTCAAAACTCTCTCAGCCTCATCGTGAGTTAAACAACGTCGAAAAACTAAGTCTGCCCCCAGGCGATAAAGTGTATCTCCAATAATTCTGTATTGCTGGGATTGAAACCGAATTTTTCGACGGTTTTCCTTGGAAGCTTCAGGCCGAAAGGTTTGGGTTTGGAGATAGATGATTATATCCCCATACCACGGATCTACAGTGCTAATAAGAAACAAAGATTCGTCCGCAATGGACTCCTCTGCCACAGTCTCTGTGTCAGCACTCGGGAAATCACACATCAATTCCGCGAAGACTAAAGATTTCTTAGACTTGGACTTCTCAAACTCCAAGTCGAACTCTTGCAGGATGACGATCCATTTAGAGTACTTGCCCCCTAGCAGTTGTTTTGTCAAGATATAAATCATAGGGTTGCAATCCGAAATAACAGTAGTTTTGCGGAGAAGAATGTAGTGACGAAAACGCTGGACAGCTTGAACGGCTGCCAGGGCCAATTTCTCCACATGTGAATATTTTAACTCAGTTGGATTTAAGGTTCTGCTAAGGTAATATATCACATGCTCTGCCTTGAATTCATCTTCTTGAACTAACACCATTCCAATGGTGGAATGCGAAGCTGCGAGGTATAAGAAGTAGTCCTGGTTGTAGTTGGGAGGATGCAATAACGGTGCATGGGTCAACGCGTGTTTTAATGCATCAAAAGATTGTTGAGCAATCTCGTCCCAAAAGAATTGTACGTTCTGTTTCAACAACCGTGTAAAACCTTTAGTGACCTCGGCGTAGTTAGGGATGAATCGGCGTAAAAAGTTCGCTTTCCCTTGCAAACTTTGGAGTTGGCGCAAACTCGAAGGAGGAGGCAATTGGATGATAGCCTCGACTTTCGAGGGATCGACGCGAATGCCGGTTTTGGAAACAACAAATCCCAGCAATCGACCTGTTTCTATACAGAAAACACACTTGTGGGGATTCAACCGAATTCGATAATGCCTACACCTCATAAAGATTGCTCGTAAATGGACAAGGTGATCAGCTCGGTGTAAAGAATGAGCAGGCAAATCATCGAGATAGGGTTGCACAATGTGCTTGATGTCATGAAATGCATAAGACATGGCCCGTTGAAAAGTAGCACCGGCATTCTTAAGGCCAAAAGGTAATTTGCAATAAGCAAATGTCCCCCATGGACAAATGAATGCCGTTTTTGGTTGATCGGCAGGTAGAATATTGATTTGATTATAACCTGAGAAACCATCCATGAAGGAAAACATCTCACTTCCGGCACAATCATCAATAATTTGATCGATATAAGGCGTAGGATAGTTGTCTTTTGGACAAGCTCGATTGATATCCCTATAGTCGATACAGATTCTTATTGTTCCTTGTTTTTTATTGACGGGAACAATATTCGATACCCAATCCGTTAACGGGATCGGATAAATGAAACCTGCTTTCAACAGCTTTTCGACTTCGGCTTTGATTGCAGCTGCTTTTCGAGGGTGAATCTGACGCAACCGTTGCCGAATGGGTTTAGCATCCGGGTAGGTTTTGATTTCATGAACAACAATGGCAGGATCGATTCCTGGCATTTCTTCGTAGGACCAGGCAAACACGTCGCGGAATTCTTGGAATAGGGCCTTGTAAGTTTGGATTTCTTCTTCAGTACATGCGGCACCTATATGAATGTTCTCCTCGATTCCGGGCTTCACTGAAATATCAATGGGAATAGTACGAGAAATATTCCCTAAATTCAGCTCTGAATCAGAATGTTTCGTTGGATCCTGAGCGTCTTTGACATATTCAGCGGTAAAGATAGATGAAAAATCATTTTCAAATGCATCATCCTTAGGTAAAAACGAAGATCTGTGATGGAGATCTTCCCATGGTAGATCATCTACACTTAGGATTTCGCGAAGTTGTTCGTCAGATGACACTTCTTCGGGAAACGTTATCCGTTCTAAGGGTGAGGTGAAAAGTGACTCTTCACTGACCACATTCATTTGGTCGGTTGAATGAAAGTCGGTAAAAGACATAAGAGCTTCATAAGCAATCTCATACGGACTCAACGGCATAACATCACCGAGTGAGTCTAGCTCAGAGTCAGAGGGAACATACCAAGGATCATCATAAATAATGTTTTCTGACGTGATCATATGAATTGTTGCGAACGAAGGGTCTGCATTGAGTGGAGGGAGAGGAAAAGTTCCCAGTAAACCGGAATCCTTAACTAAACCTACACCAATGTCCCTATAAGGGATTGTCGTTTTACCAACATGCTGGATAGTTTCTAAAGAGGTTGGGTCGGATGAAAAGTATGTCAGCTGATCAATAGTCACGATCTTACCGTTATGTGGAAACTTAATGACTCTGAAGACCGATGAAACGACCGCTGTCATAGCATATGACCAACTTCGACCCAAAAGAAGGTTGTAGTCTAGAGGGGCATCAACCACTTCCACATCCAGACTAACGGTTTTACCTTCGACCCCTATAGGCAATTCTTGTAGAATACCAAACGGACGGAACCCACGGCCATCAAAGGCCTTAAGGATGGTGGGGGATTGGTTCAACGAAGGAGAACCAAGCGATCTCCAACATTGAATCGACATAATACACGTAGAAGCTCCCTCATCAATCACAGTCCGATGAATAGGCCTGTTTTTGACTATCACTGGAATTTGGAAAGCCATTTGATGGGGGAGACGCGGTGTACTACTTTCTAGATCAAAGATCATTAGGTTCGGGTCCTGAACATCGACAGCTCCAATAGCCGACAAAAGCAATTTTCGTTGCGCTGGACATGATTGCAGCACTTCGAGTGCCGACATTGCTGAAGGTGAAACAGCTAAGTCTTCAACAATGTTGTAATTCTGGGCTGCTCTCGCATGTGGATTGAAAGCAGACCTTCGAAGTACACCCTTGGCGGGCGGCTTAATCACTAAGTCTGGGTTAGGTTTTTCGATCTGTAGTGGATCGGAACCAGGAGCTGAGGTTGATGGGTTAGAGTGAGAAGATTCTGCTTCTTTACCATCAACAGGAGCCTTACTACCATAATCTTGCGATCGAGTCGCAATCCTGACATGAGACATCATCAAAATGGGTTCTTCACTGGCATTCGAAGAAGAACCTATCATCTTATTTTCCTGCTCGGGAAATGGATTTTTTAACACAGCAGGAGTCGGAGAACCTTTGACTATTTTCACTACCTCGGCCCGATGAGGGCAGTCTCTCGTAAAATGATCTTCTTCACAAATAAGACAAGGATAACGAGGTTTGCGCTTTTCGTCATTGGTTTCCGACTTTTCCGTTTTCTCCTTTGGAGCCTTGTCTGCTTTAGCCTTCTTCTTTCCTTTCTTCTTTCCACCGTTTTTGGATTTGGCCGTAGATGACTCTACAGCGTGAATGTCGGCGGTAAGTTCAGGAGGAGAAGACTCTCCTGTCGGAGAATCAGGCAAAGTGATAATTGGAGTATTGGAGGTCTTGGAAGACTTCTTCTTACTCTTCGTAGTCACGATACCGATCATACCATCAGCGGCATGAGATCCCGAAGGAGCAGCAGCGATTTGGTTTGACTTTGGAAGATCCGGAATTTTCTCGTGTAACGTACCCGACTGAGTGTAAACTAAGTCAAGGTATTGTGCCTGAGCAATGACTTGCTCCTCAGTAACTACGCCGGCCTTAGCTACATCTTCAGTAATTCTTGGTAATAATGATTTTACAAACCATTCAGCTAAAATTTGGTCCGGGATAAAAACTTTCACTAATCTTCTTCGACGTCTCCACTCATGGATGTGATCAGAAATGTACGTGGATGTCGATTGTTTTAGCGAAGTTAATAATTCTGTACCATTATCGTATCTGACTGGTAACTGAAAATGAGTTAAGAATGAAGTAGCTAACTGGCTAAAGTTGTAAAAAGAAGCCCGTGGCAACTCAATGTACCACTTGGCTGCGAGACCAATGAGTGTACGCTGGAAAAGACGTAAGCGGATAGAATCATCTGAGATGGAATTTGATGCACACCAGAGGTGGTAAGTCATCACGTGATTAGACGGATCCTCTCCAGACTTACCTTCGAACTTGGGTATATCGCTGGGCAACTTATTTGGCATTGGCGGCCAGAACGGAAGATATTGAATTGGATCGTTCGTTAGGCGCGTCAAGTCGGGTAAATCTAAAGTCGCAATAAACGGTAACTGCCGGTTAGGATCTCTAAAACTCTGAGTCACAATACCAGCCCCAGGAGGAGGATATCCAGGATAACTAGGAACAGGAGTCGCATTTGGGATATTATATCCTCCTGGAAAACCAGGATTAACCGGACCGTACTGGGGTTGCTGAGGTGGTTGATAAGTGTACCCAGGATACGGTTGATACTGGTAAACCGGTTGTTGGGCAGCTTGCCCAGGTTGATACTGTCCCTGGTACGGAGGTTGAACAAATTGAGGTTGAGTAGTAACAACCGTACTTGTACCAGGTTGACCTGCAGGCATCTGGACTGTGGTTTGAACCGTGGGTCCAGACAACGGTACAGATGTCTGAGGAGCGGTTACAGGGACAGTAGAAACCGGAGCTGCCGATACTCCAGAAGTAAGCATGGTAGATGAAGCGGTAGTTGCTGCAGCCGTGTGAGGTGGAGTACTAGGTGCAATTGGCGGCTGAGTAACTACAGAAGTTACAGGGGTCTGAACACTTGACTGGACAGGTTGCGGTTGCTGGGGTGGACCAGGAACTGCAGGTTGTCCTGCTTGAGGTACCGACTGTATACTTGGTTGCGACATCTGTTGACCCTGTGACGGATCCCATGTTAACATTCCAGGGTATTGACTCGTAACAGGTTGAGGATACTGAGATCCATAGCCGTATTGAGGATAGGGTTGATAACTGTAAGGTGTAGTCCCATATGATTGCCCTTGAGGTGGTTGATAACCTTGACCAGGGTATTGACCCGTAGGTTGATAACCTTGAGGTAAATACGAATACTGGGGTTGACCTTGACCTTGAGGTTGGTATCCTTGAGGTTGATACCCTTGGGGTTGATACCCTTGGGGTTGCCATCCTTGAGGTTGCCATCCTTGAGGTTGATACTGATACTGAGGTTGACTTTGGGGTACATATTGAGGCTGGGGTTGATACCCTTGGGGTTGATACCCTTGAGGTTGCCCCCCAGTCACAAATGAAGTACCTTGAGGTTGCCCCCCAGGCATTAACGAAGGTTGCCCCCCAGGCGGTAATTGGCCACCTTGAGGTTGGTTAATGGGAGTTGAACCTGACATCATATAAACTTCACCTATACTCAATGGTACATTACCACTGTTTCCAACTAATAACCCATGATCAACAGGTTGAGGAGATGCTCCCGCAAAGGTACCAGAAAGTGATTGATACCCAGTAGGAACAGAAGGACCGCCATGTAAAAATGATTCAGGACTTTGTGAAAACACAGATGACTGACCAGACATATTTACAGGAGAATGAATTCCTCTAGGTGGAACCGGAGTACGAGGTGTAGAAAAACCTACTGAGTTGTCTAAAAAATTGGTTAATGCAAGGTACCAAGATTCACTTCTAGGAGGACTGTAAAAGATGGATTCACGCTCCCTTAGATCAAGGGTAATTAGATCTTCAGAATCAGAAACGCCTATTTCTTCCTCTGGAACAAGTTCTTCTATAGCAATTAATCCAACAGGAAGATTTTCGGTGATAATTCTTTCTATTCTTGGTGAATCAGGAACACTAGGAGTTGGAGTAACAGGTTCGGAAATTTCAGGTTCTTCGCCTGTTTCACTGGCAGATGAAAAACTACCAGCAAGCTCGGAAACTGTAACAGCTTCGGGATTGTAACCTGTTTCTAATCTTTGGTAATCTGGATGGACTACCAAAGAAGATTCTCCTTCTTCAGGTGAACCTACTTTACTGCCACTAGGAGTTACAAGGACCTTTAAACCCTCTAAATTACTGGGGTCGTCTCGAGGAGGTGAACCCCTAAGTTCACGGGATCTTCTCAACAATTCGGCCACAGAAACAACTTCAGGAGACTGGCCCGCAATGCGACGGGACCTTCTCGGTAATTCCGCCACAATTAAAGATTTTAACTACAACACACGAAATCAAAGTAAAAAATTTCAAATCAAACCACCTAAAGTCTTCTAAAGAACCAATCAAATTTGAAGCACACGCCTAAATAATCTAGAGCGTCAAACCACACACAAACAGTAGTCTTCCGGACCAAAAGCGCTAGTTGGTGATTAGGCCCAACCTCGCAGGATTCAGTACAGAAATAGTGGGTGGAACAGTTACCCCGGCAACCTGCTTAATGAATAGACTGGACCAAGTTCCTCCACTTTAACCGTCTCGAAGTGAAGCGAACCCCCCAGAAAATCCAAGTGAGTATAACCGACGTCTGCTCCAGGTACAGTGGGACCTTCCCTCCACCGTCACCTTGGGTAGAATCCTAGATATTATGGCCACTAAGGTTACCAATCACAACAATTACACCTGGGGGAACAGTCTAAACTCCGACAGCACGCAAGGGCAGAGTAGCAAGCTCCAATCCCCTTACCGGCTCCTTGACAACAATCCAAGGTTTACCGATAAGTGACCCCTGGCTCCTCGACAATGGTTAATCCGAGGTTTACCGTTTGTAATACGTACTGCCTGGCGTCGTTCCCAACGAGGGAGGAATGATCCCCTCACTGGTTCGGACACGAGCTCGTGTTTCTCCTTTAAGAGGAGCTTTCCCAGAATGTAACTGAAACAATTGGATTTGTTCTACTCAAGATAGACTATCTGTTTGGTTTTGTAGTCTTGGAGAGTTAAGTACTCACCTACTCCAAGACCCTAGCCTAAGCTATGTTGGTGCTTCAGAGCCCTAGAAAAATAAAGATTACTAGATTGATTTTAATTTAAGCGTTACTTTTAAGGTTGTTTCTTAAGTCAAAAGGTGATGGAAGTGAAACTAGTGGTGTGTTGACTCGACTCGAAACCACTACAAAATGCACCTAAAATGATTTATCCACTACTTTACTTTTTCGATGAATTGCTTAACTAAAAAGTTGAGAGAATGCAATCTTTATAAAAGCAACTTCTTAATTGAAGACAATCAAAGAAACAATTCGTTTTTCTTTTCCAAGCATAAAAACATAACTTCTCTTTACATGCACGAAAAAACTCTTTTCTTCTTTTGAAAACAAAAAGCTACTTGAAACAAGACTTTTTAAGAAGATGTTTTTGTATTTTTCTTTTAATAAAGCAAATAAATCTAATATAACCAAAAATCAATCTTAACAACTCTTAAAATCTATGAAAATGCACTCATAAGCAAACTAAAAGCAAATTTACTCTAAGCAATCTTAACGAGGCCAAAACTAACAATGATTATTTCTAAGGTGTTTTACTTGATCACAATCAAATCAAGGACTAGCTTATTGCAGAACCAAAAACTAGTCAAAACAAAATTCTAATCTTTTTGTCCTTTTTGAAAATGGAAATCAATACTTTAAAAACAAGCAATTCGAAATTTGACCCAAAACAACTCAAATGACAAGTTGCTCAAACAAGGAGACTTTACGACAGGCTCAACTTCTAAGAAGGTTGACTAACCAGAGATATCTAAGGCTGGACAACTTTCTACTATCAAAGTCACTACAAAGCCTTTCCAAAAATCAAACCCTAGGTCTAAACTTCGTTGAAAACCACTAAAACACTCAAAGCTCACAAAACTAGTTCAGGTGAGAATTCTTGACAGGGTACTAAAGGATCTGGGCAGAAAACACTAAGGAAAAACAAAATCTAAAAGTAATTTAAAGCAAAAATGGAATTTTCTTAACTTTTACAGGAAGACGCAGGCCACCCGTTGTCACAGGTGCGGCCCCGCACTGTGCAGTCGACAACAGCGCGTCCAAGGACGCACTGTGCAGCACACAGAGACTGCGTCCTTCTGGAAAAAGGAAGAAAAACTAAAGCCAACTAAATCTACAGCTAAGCCACCCAAATACTAATTCTCACAGTCAAAAACCAGAAAATAAAAATGATTTTCTCAAAGCAAAGTTCATATAAAGGAAAAGACTCTCTCATTAATGGATTCCCCAGCGGAGTCGCCAATTTGTCACACGGAATCTGTCAAGGGTGCGGACACGACTGACCTTCCTAGAAGTCTAAGACATTCTAATGACAAACAAGACAAAATGGAGTGATCTTTCTCTAAATACACCTTTTACAACATGAAAACTACAAGTGTTTAGGCTTACCTTATTCCAAAACGCTGTTGTTGAAGTCCGTTCTTGACGATCCGGATGAGCTCCTCCTTCAAGTCAATTCCTGCAACCACAAACAATCAAACAATTACCAAGCACTTGCATTTCATATAATAAAACATATATTCAACATGCAGACCAAGGAACACATGAAATAACTCATTAACACAAGCTATTGAGAAAAATAAACCAGTTTGTATTAATAACGAAACAAAGAAACTCTTACAACCTGGCCTTGGTGTTGTGCAAGTTCCTCCCAGGGTCCATCAAGGGTTTTCCTCTACTTTGACAAAGCTCACCCTCTCCCAAGTAGAATCAAGTGAAGACAATCTCTCCTCACAAAGGCTCTAATGGAAGACCTAAATCCTGCAGCATTTACCCAAAGAAAATGTATAGCTCCAACCTCTTCTCCTTTTGGCTCAATGCCTTTATTTATAGTGCTGTAAAGAGGTTATTCAGGTCCACTATCAATGGGATCATCCCCCTCTATGGGTGGGATAGCTCCCTTATTGATGGGATAAGTTCCCCCTTAATAGAGATACATGAACCAACTGGAGGCGCATCCATTTCATCAAACCGACCTCTAGAATGTTCTAGAAGTAACCACAAGTAACTTTTTCAAGATAAAACTCGCGCATTTTGCCTTTTACAGAGGGACGCACCTGTCCCTTAACATACAGAGCGTCCATGGACGCAGATTTTGTGAACATGGTCAGCGTCCCCGCAGGTAAGGCTAGAGAGAACCTGCGACCCCAGAGATAAACATGATTTTTACAAGACTTTCTCTCTTCTTTGAGTTTGAGATGGATAACAGAGGCATGAGACTTGCCTAAGAGGGTAGCATGACTGTTGATTTGAGCCATACTAACTGTAAGTAGTCAAGGTGACATTTTTTAGTGTAACATGGTGAAACAACTGCCCTCTTCTTTTTCAATCATGTAGTCGCCATATTCGGTGTCCCACAAGCTATAGTCACAGATCATGGATCAAATTTTCGCAATCACATGATGGTCGAATTAGCTTCCAAACTAGGGTTATCTCACAACAGCTCTACTCCATATTACCCGCAAGCCAATGGAAAAGTTGAAGCAATCAACAAGGTCCTGAAGTGCATGCTGCAAAGGATGATTGGAGTTCATAAAAAAAGTTGGCACCTAATCCTGTACTCAGCCTTGTGGGCTTACCGAACATCGGTAAGGAATGCAACCAGGTTTACACCTTTCTAATTGGTATATGGCCTGGAAGCAGTCTTACCAATCCAGTGTGAAATCTCGTCCCTCAAACTCGCAATTGACCTTCTCCCCAGAACTTCAGAAGAGGAGGCTCGTTTCTTGGAACTAATCCAATTGGATGAAACCCGTTGTGATGCCGCTTTGGCTAACGGAGCCCATAATAAATGAGTCAAAGCGCAGTTCGACAATAATGTCAAACCTCGTGTCTTCTCAGAAGGTGACTTGGTCTTTCTTTATGACCAAGAATCCGATAAATTGGGGGCAGGTACATTCAAGTCTTTATGGATGGGCCCCTACATTGTTAAGCGAGTGTTAGCAAAAGGAGCCTACAAGTTAATGGATTATGACGGGATTCCACTGGCACAACCTCGTAACGGGTTGTACCTCAAGCATTACTATGCGTGATTGAGTATAGTAACCTGTATGCTTTTGTTATGTTTTTCTTTTCGCTAAAGTGTTTGTTTTGGTCAAGTAATCCACTTTTTGCATTTATTGTAGATGTCAAACCTATTGAAGTCATGTGTTGGATATGCCGACGGAGCGAGTCGTAGTTCGCAGAACCTATCTTCCGCGGCCTGGGCCATTTTTGATCCAAGCCGCGAGTTAGTAAGTTTCAGAGGGGTATGTATTGGTCGATCAACGAATAACATCGCTGAATATAGCGCATTGATAGAACTTCTCTCTGATACCATCGCACATGGTATACGCCAACTGATTGTCAGGCTAGACTCACAACTCGTCATACTACAACTCACTGGTAACTACTATGTCCGAAATCCAGCTATTTATCGCATGTTCCTAAGGGTTAAGATTTTGGAAAGACAATTTGATTTTATTCAATATCAGCATATTTCCATAACCTTAAACACATTAACTGACTCATTGGCAAATTATGTGTTAGATAGACATTTGCAACATTTATAAAAAGAAGCATACCATCAATATTTGCATTTGGATCATGTAACTTAACCAAAATAAAGCTTCCAAAATAAAAAATATATATATAACTGTTTGTGGTTTACACATAATGTTCTGTAACCAAGACAAAATTGGTCAAATGACCAAAAACTCAAAACTCTAGGGGGCACCCTAGTCTAATGATGCTCGTGATAGCAAGTCACAGCTTGTGCGATCATGCGTAAGAGCCGATTCCATCGCCTTGGCACACCAGTAGTATACGGCTGCAACCTCAAGGGCAGCTCGTCAGTCCTCACATCTGGAATACCAAGAGTGAGGCCCTCAACCTGTTCCTGTAATGTTGTGAAATTCTCGGCCACATCGAGGTCGCGAAGGATAGCCCTTCCAACAGCCTCTCCTGCTGGGGCAGCAGCTGGCACTCTCAGGCGTACTACTGGTCGAACAGGACCAACATCTACATGAACACATGAGTTTGATTAAGTCTTGACAGAATAAAGCACAAGGAAATTATGAAAAAAACAATAAACAGGGATATAGTCAAAGAATTTACCAATGGCGCCCCACTGTTCGCCAGCGGACAGTACTAAATATGGATCACCCCGGAAGTCCATACCGGCATATGGATACTTGGAATAAACCATCTCCTGACAATCAAACCACCCGAAGAAGGTATCAGAAAAGGAAATCTAAGACTGACCAACATGCCTAGACATATGGTCAACCCATCTCTGCATACGTGGTTCAGTCGGTGAAGGTAAATCGAGTGCAATATACTGCGGCTGAATCAGTGGTATCTTTTCCAAGGCAAAGGCAGTCAAGATAGAACCATAACCAAAGTTATTCAACCTCCCACTCTTCACCTTATTCAACTGTTCTTTCATCACAAGAAGTACTACGTCGCACCAGTTGAACACCTTCAGTTGGAGACATTCCAAGGCATGATGCATATAAGATCGGTTGGCTACATGAAGAGCCGCACCACCAGCCATCCTACCAAAAGTGAACAGAATAGTCCTGAGGGACCTGTCAGTGACATCATGGATGATGATCTTGCCGTCCTTACTCGACTGAGATCCCTCTCTGCAATATCGACGAACATAATCTCTCATAGATTCACCTCCTCGGTCCGAACCTGATAAAGAGATGGGGGCACCCCGCCTCGACAAGCCAGTCCAGAAATAGATGTCCACTACAGTCAAGGGGATGGATTTGCCCGTAATCTGGAACACCTGGTTGGTAGGATCCCAAGAATCGAGAAAATACAGCAGCAAGTTGATTTGTTGTCTCATGCTAGAAATGCGGAAAAACTTCAGCAAGCCACAGTTCCGCAGTGGGTTTACTGTAACTGGATCATGTAAACCAAGCATGTCCTCTTCTTCATGCTCACGTTCTCGCCATGTAATAGTCATCTTGCTCCAAAAATCTCTGAAAACAAACAAGAGAAGAGTTAGATCCCGATTTTGGTAAGAAACGGGAAAAATTTCCATAAAAAACTATGCATAAAATTCCTTCCTTGCGCCCATCGCACCTACAGTAGTGCTCTGGGTGCATTGCATGTCAGATGGCCAGTAGACAAGCCAACATCCAACGCACCTTTCGATACACAAAGGGTGCGCTAAAGCCAGGGTGATTTTTTCAAACCCCAGAGGCTCAGAAAAACCAGGAATCAAGCTCAGAATGCAAAATGGAAAGCATGAAATGAAAGAGCTCAAGTTTAGCTCCTACCTGGTCCAGACGGCGCCGAGAATCATCCACAGAATCTCCCGAAATCAGCTGATGAAAATCAAGGGGGAAAGCACCTCCAAAGCTCCAACAAACCAAAGTTAATGGTAAAATGAGAGGTAAAAGCACTTTTACATTACTTTTTACATAATTCGAGTAAAGTATTAGTGTTCTAACTCATTTTTTAAACATGTATTGTTCATTTCTAACTAGTTTGATGAAGCAATTGAAAATGTAGTACAATTTTGAAAGAACAAAGCTATTTATGGTAAAGTCAAGAAATGACCGTTGCATCGAGCAGTTTTAGCACATAGTTCAAGCTCGTTAAAAAATAAACATAAGCCATGAGCAAACGTTTCTCCCCACATTTAAGCTCATTAAAAAATGAACTATTTCCCAGTAAATAACCATCATGAATGTAGTACTTCAGCCATTAAAAGCCTTGGTCGTGTTCTCATCATCACCTCCACTCTGTATTGGCCGATCATTCACCTCCATTTGATTGTTTACCCCTTTTGAGGAACAGCTGCAAAGAGTGATCTCACTAGCCATCCTTGTAACACTGCTGTGATTGGAAAATTCCAAACCTTACCTGGAATCAGCTGCTACCCAATTTTATCACTCGTTCCTCAAAAGACGAGTCTCCTTTAATCTCTTTTCAACTAACTCGTAAAATATGAAAAGATTGCTGAGCCATTGGCCTCTACAGCTCATTAAAGGGACTAGAAGTGTTATCCCTCCTTTAGATTTTAATCTTTTTGGACCTGAGGGATTATTACACAAAAAGATCGAGCGCTTGTTTTGTTCGGCTCGTTAAAAGTATCGAAAATTCATCCCTTCTCTATTGTTTTATACTTTTTCGGACTTAAGGGATTAGATGACGAAAAAGGAATTTTGGAGTTCCCTTTCAGACTCTCTAAAATTGAAAAGGACCGAGTTATCTTTGTTGTTAAACTCGTTAAAACTTAATAGCGACAAACTTGTCCATAGCAGACAAGAACGAGTTTCACTATCCCTAGGCTCGTTAAAACATAGCGATGGGTTTGCCTGAAGGGAAAATTATAGAACAAACATATGTTATACTCCTCAAGCTTGACAAAAATAAAGAGGTACTGGTCAGCAATGACTGGGGAAAATTTGGGAAGAAAACTTGAAGAAAATTTGTTGGTAGCAAGTCGCTCTTGAACATGACACTTTCACTCTGCATCCAAGTCGGGTTGGGTTGTTTCATTCACCGGTCACATCACCATGGTCCCATCACACCATCCACATTTGGGGTTAATGCTACCAGTCCATCACGTTAGTGTCACCGATATGTTCAAGATAAGTCATTAAGAGAATTCACCTATGTCTCACCTGCTACAATACATTTACACTCCATTCTTTCATGACCGCCACCCTGAACCTTATGTCATCAGATTGTTTTCACCTCCATTAAAATCAGTTGCTCTGTTCTGTGTCATTGATGTGGGATTCATTAAGGCCCTCCTGTGATGGATCGCTTCTTGTCGACATCAGCTCATTATCCAAGAAGTCGATCTAGGAACACCCCATTCAGTACTTTGAAGCTTGCATGCCTCAATGGCAAGTTTCTCACTTCCGGCGACAGGTTTACATCAATGACCTTCGACCGAAAGATTTCGCATGGTGTTCGATGCCAAGTCCTTTATTCACACCATGTGAATTGTACTGCAGTACCTTGAGGGTCATTATCATTATCGGTGTTTCCTCTCGCACCTATTAACAGCTTACACCATTGGCTGGTAATCAGGCGATGTCTTTCCATGTTCTACTCCAAAACATCTCTCACATGGATAGACTTGTACTTCGAGTGAAGATCGAACAAGATTGAAGACCCTGGATCTAGTTTCATCCATCTGGGCTGCGATATATATTCAGGGAAATAAATACATCAAATGTACATCATTGCTGCACAGATAATCATCCAATCAAAGGGATGATGACTCTACCAGAATCATTAGTCTACACTCAGATGATTCTCTGTCTTATGTACATGAAAATCAATTTATAAAGCTGAGCATGGGAATTCCCGCCTCAGCTAGATCATGAAAATATTATGAAGATAATGTATTGTATTGTATCTTATTACAGGTCTCCTCCCAGCTTGAAAGAACTTCGGATCCTCATAATAAAGCATTTCACCCGACATCAAAAGATTAACAACCTCATGTTTTAGGGGGCAACTGTTATAGAAATTTTTGGGCACTACAACCCCAAGCATGAAATGTCCATAAACCAAGGGCTCCTAAGTCCCTAAAAGTGTTTTTCTAACCCCTAAAGGAACAAGGTCAACTGATTACAGCTTCTCCCAGAAGTTCTCCATGAAAAACTGCTCAGAACTGGTCAAAACAGGATCATTTCAGCTGCTCCATAGGCAAAGTGTGTTTCATATCACCTAAATACACTGTGTGGGTGTGTTGCATTTCAAAAAACCCTTCTATGGGGTGTGATGGGCGAGAAGTGACAAATGGCATTGTCATTCCGCGAGGTGGAGAGGCATGGAAACTTCCAGAAACTTCTCCTGTGACACTCACCTCTTTGAATTCGACCAAGGATGAGTAAGATATCATCAATCTCCAAGTGGAAGCAAGAACTTTCATAGGGAAGACACTAATCAAATCACAAGTTGACTCATCTCCCTTACAGATATCTATATATGGATCCCTCATCCCAAAGATCTAGAGGTTGGAATTTTGCATATTGTAAGGAATTGTTGTTGGTTTCTTGAGACAACATCAGAATATTGGGTGATCTAAGCTTTGTATGAGGTGAAGAGGGGCTTCCTTTTTGAGAGGATGATGTTGGGTCAGAACAACTGGTTGTAACTCCCTTGGCTCTTTCTTGTTTATCAATAAAAGTTATTCAAGTTTTCCTCCATACTCTTGTGTCATTTATGTTTTATGCATTTGTATGGTCAATTTACATCTGATCCTAGATTTTTTATGACTATATATCCATGTTCTTGTATAGTGCTATGTTATTGTGATCTTACAGGTACTCTGTGAAGCTGGGTGTACAAGGGAGCAAGTAGCGAAAGACTGTCAAGAGAGAGAGGAATCGCACTAGGAGATTAGCGCAAGACAGAGGTTGGTCTTCTTTGTTCTTCTCTCATCTATATTTCATAAAGGAAAAATGAAAGTAGCTTTACTTTTTTTGTTTCTAAGGTAGCTACCACACCTTAGTGGGATAAGCAGTTCTGTGTAGACAATTTTCCCTGTAACAAGTAGCAATGCAACTGCCTTGCATTTTGATGAAATAGTCTCACACTACTGACGGAGGAGATGAGACGGAAAAATATGGAGATCCAGAATGGTGATGCCTTGTCTATACGAGGACAGTCCCAGAATAGAAACAAAAATAAGTCATTGAGTGGGAGATCTAAATCTCTAGGAAAACCTGTAAAGGTGGTGTGTTGGAAATGCAGAAAGGAAGGAAACTACAAAAGGGACTGTAAATATCAAGCTCCTAATAAAGGAAAGGGATCTGATGATGCTCCTTCTGTAGAGGTGAAAACCACCTCAGATGAAGGTGGGGATGTGTACTTGGCTTCTTCAAGTACACATGTAGATCATGAGGCACGGTTGATTGACTCAGGTGCATCCTTTTACTTCACTCCCCAGAGAGAGTGGTTCTGCGAGTATGAGAAATACAATGGTGGTGATGTCTTCTTAGGGGATGATAGGAAGGCTAGAATAATTGGTCGCGGAAAGGTAAAGTTGAAGTTTCAAGGTGGAAGGGTTAGAACACTTCTGGATGTTCTGCATATTCCTGCATTGGCCAAAAGTCTCATTTCTGTAAGAAAGTTGGATGATGTAGGTGTAAAAACAGTGTTCGAGAAGGATACCCGCAAGATGGTTCAGGGAGCACTGGTATTGATGCAAGGAGTTCAGATTGGAACTCTGTACAAGCTACAAGGTAGCACTGTTATTGATGGGTGCAATAGTTCTGTGGTTCCTGAAAGTGGATCAGAAAATCTAGTGGTCTCTGGAGAGAAAACCATGTTGTGGCATCAAAGGCTTGGACATATTGGAGAAAGGGGCCTTCCAATACTTCATGGTAATGGTATAGTAGAAGGTATGAGTAATAGCTCTCTGGATTTTGATTTCTGTGAAAATTGTGTATATGGGAAGCAGAATCGGGTGAGTTTCCCCTCTAGTAGTAAGAGGGCGAAACAAATATTAGAACTTGTGCATAGTGATGTGTTTGGACTTGTGAAGGTTCCATCACTGGGTAAGTCTATGTACTATGTATCATTTATAGATGATTTCTCAAGGAATACATGGATATATTTTCTTAAGAAGAAATCTGAAGTCTTTGACAGGTTTAAAGAATTTAAGGCTCTGGTGGAAAACTAGACAGAGAAGAAGATAAAGGTGTTGAGGACAGATAACAGTGGAGAGTTTTGTAGTAAGGAATTTGAAGAATTCTATAAGAAGTGTGGTATAGCATGGTAGAAGACTACTCCATATACACCTCAGGAAAATGGAGTTGTAGAAAGAATGAATAAGATGTTGATGGAAAGGGAAAGAGGCATGCTCAGTGGTGTCGGGTTAGGATAAGAATTCTGGGCGAAGGCAATGGATACTGCATTTTACCTGGTCAACAGGTCACCTTCATCAGCGTTGGAGGATAAGACTCCATAAGAGGTATGGACTCGTAAGAAACCCTCTCTTTCATATCTGAGGGTATTTGGATGTGATGCATATGTACATGTTCCAGAGGGGAAATGAACCAATTTGGATAGTAAATCTGAAAAGTGCATCTTTATTGGGGATACGGATGGTTTAAAGGGTTATAAGCTTTGGGACCCAGTCACACGGAAGGTTGTGTATAACCGAGATGTGGTGTTCAGAGAGGTGAAAGATGTTATTAAACATGAAGTCCAACGAAAGGAACCTAAGAAGATAGAGTTTGAGCTAAAGGAGGAAGAATCAGACTCTACAGTAGAGGAGGAATCAGAAGATGAAGAGCCACAAACTCCGATTGTGAAAATATCAGTTTGAGAAAGAAGGCAACCTGAAAGGTATAGTCCATCTACATTCTATTCAAATTTTGCCTTATCTATTACTGATGATGATCCCAAAATTGTGAAGGAAGCAGTAGATTCAGAGGATGGAAAACTCTGGAAAGAGGCCATGGTTGATGAAATGGCATCTTTGCACAAAAATGAGGCTTGGGATCTGGTGGAGTGGTTGACTGGAAGGAAACCCATTGGAAGCAAATGGGTGTTCAAAAAGAAGACAAATGCAAAAGGAAAAGTGGAGAAATACAAAGCTCGGTTGGTAGCAAAAGGTTATTCCCATGTGCCGGGAATTGATTTTGGTGATATTTTTTCTCCTGTTGCCATGGTAGCTTCTATTAGATTACTTTTATTTGTTGCTGCTTCTTTTGATTTTGAGGTAGAACAGATGGATGTGAAGAAAACATTTCTTCACAGGGATCTAGAAGAGGAAATCTACATGAAGCAACCTGAAGGCTTCGCAATGAAGGGTAAGAAAAAACTAGTATGCAAGTTAAATAAGTCTTTGTATGGGTTAAAATAGTCACCAAGGATGTGGTATCAGAAATTTGATACATTTATACAGGGACTTGACTTCACCAGAAGCAAAGCAAATCACTGTGTGCATTTTAAATTAATTGGTGATCGTGTTATTTATCTGGTCTTGTATGTGGATGATATGTTGCTGTTTGGAAATGACAAAGAAATTATCCAGGATTTGAAGACCCAATTGTCCTCCAAATTCAACATGAAATATCTTGGTACTGCAAACTATATTTTGGGCATGGAAATTAAAAGAGATTGGGCAAAGAGGAAGCTCTGGTTAAACTAGAGGAATTCTGTCAAAACAATATTGCAGAGGTTTAATATGCAGGATAGTAAACTAGTGAAGGTTCCTATTCCTGTAGGTGTGAGGTTATCTACTGAACAATGTCCCAATACACAAGAAGAGGAAGAGGACATGTCCCATTTTCCTTATGCAAGTGTAGTCGATAGCCTGATGTATGAAATGGTCTGTACTAGACTAGACATTGCACATGCAGTGGGAGTATTGAGCAGGTTTAAGTCAAATTTAGGAAAGGAGCATTAGACAGCAGTGAAGCGGGTTTTCAGGTATTTGGGTGGCACTGGTGATTATGGTTTGTGCTACCAAGGAAGACTAGGATTAGATAGAGTGTTGGATATTCATGGCTTTGTTGTTGTAGACTAGGCTGGAGATCTGGATCAGAGAAGATCTACAAGTGGGTATGTGTTTAACGTATTTGGAGGTGCAGTCAGTTCGATGAGTAAGAAACAATCTGTAGTGGCACTATCAACTACAGAGGAAAAATACATGGCCACCACTCATGCAAGCAAGGAAGCAGTTTGGTTGCAGAGATTGTGTTCAAGTATGGGGTTATTACAGGAAGCTATAAGGATAGGTTGTTATAGCCAAAGTGCAATTTTCTTGGCAAAGAACCCTGCATATCATTCAAAGACAAAGCACATTGATGTTCAATATCACTTTGTGAGGGATATGATAGAAGACAAAAGGGTGTTGCTGGTAAAGGTGGACACTTTGAAGAATATTGCAGATGCATTGACAAAATCTATGAGCTCTGAGAAGTTCTCTTGGTGTAGAGAGATAATGGGCATTTCGGGGCTGGGAAAATGACTAAGCTCTCTTATGGGCCCCTGTGGAAAGAAAACAAGTGGGAGAATGTTGGGTTGTGTTATATTCTTTCCACGTAGTTAACAGGGGGTCTGAGGGGTACCTATAACTCCACTTTATGGGTTCCGGGGCAGCACCCTGGAAAATTTTGATTTTGGACCATATGTTGGGTTGGGTAGACCCACCTATGGTTTTGTTCATGATTTTCGCACATGTTTTTAGACGCGATGGTTTTCGGTCCATGGTATTGGATGCTTCAGCATGTATAAATATGTATTGTAACATTGAAAGGAACATAATGAAAAATCGAGCTGGTAGTCCCGGTTTTGGGATCCAGGGGAAAATCTCTGTGTATATGTGTTTTATGTGTTCTGCTCTCACATTATTTATTTTTTGTGTTTTAGAATTCATATGCAAAATTCGTATGTAGGTAATTTCTGTACGGGTTTAAAACCTACAACTATGAATAATTCTTGTGTTTATCTGTTTACTTCTATTATTTATGTTTGCGATATATGTTGTGATTGAATAATGTGTTTATGAAATAATGATCTATTGATGCATGACTCAATGGTATAAGTCATAATAACTATATGCAATGCATGTTAAGTATTTTCACGAATATTATAATACATTCTATTATGTTTATTAATAAGTAGATCTGTTCGAACTCATATCTAGGGCTATTTTCTGATACGCATAACTGGATGATTCAACTACTACGAGTTTGTAAGGACCTATCGTAGACCTTTGCAAAGGCCTAGAGGCCATTTAGAAGGAATTTCAGTGCCCAACCCTAGGGGCTTATAGATTTGCACGAAGGAAAATATAGGGAATAAAAGGACATCACACTGATCTCTAGATGTGGAAACTTGGTTCCAACATCCCCCCATACTGCTTCGGGTGAGACTTCAGCCTGCGCTACGTGGGTTGATGTCAAAAGGGCAAATAGTGTAGGATTTTTTTGGGACAATTAACTCTGAACCTGGGTCAGGACCCACTAAGCCAACAAAGTTAATAAAGGCAAAGTAATAACCAAGTTTATGGGACACATATTCCAAGTTGAACGTTGTCCAAAACATCCTAGTGTGGGTGTTCATTTGGATTATTATGGCTAAGGAAATTGGCAAAGGCAATGGAAAAAGATTTGGAAAGGCAAAGAGGAATGTTATTGGCATTTTATTTATGAAAATATTGGAAATTAGGAGAAAAGGAAGGTGAAGAGTCACAGGTTTCATGTGAAGAGAAAAATCAAGGAAAATAATAGAAAATGAATAAAATAGATACCTAATTAATAAAAAGGTTTTTGAGGATCAGTTCCTAACATTTTTTCAGTTTGGTTTTGGAGCTCTCTCTCTATTATCTCTCATACTCTTGGAAACTTAGAGTATTCTTGGAGCATTCTAGCATTGGTGAAAACAAGGAAAAGGAAGCACAAACAAAGTATAGGGGAGAAAATATCAAGTACAAAAGCATGTGATATAATGTCTACAATGGAATTACTTGCAGATATCGAGTTGCAAGTATTATTTTGTTGCTAGTTTTGGCATGCCTGATACATGGATTTGCATTTTTGGTTGTTGTTTTTCATTGACATGGGTCTTTCCAGGTGTGATAGTGGTTCCCAATCTTGCCTTTCCATTTTCGGATAGACATGGTGTGATGGGGTTCTCTTGTTTTGGCTGAGCTGGATTATTGCATGGATTCGAAGCTGAGTGGGATGGCCTTAGGATTAATTGCAAGGCATACAAATCCGTTGGTGAGATATATGGTAAAACTTGGTTGTGAGTACCCTTAATGAGGCCTAGGAATCCCTTGACCAGTAATGATAGGATACAAGGTAAAACCCAGAGGGTGGATATCTCGTAGGCCTAGGAATCCCTTGACTAGTAATGGTAGTATACATGGTAAAGTTGAGAGGTGGAGGCAGACAAATTCCTCACGATTTAGATGGAGAGATCCTATGGCATTCATTCTTTTTTAGGGCCTAATGATATGGTGGGATTGCAGTAAACCCTGATTGTATTAATGAGGTTTTTGAGCCTAGGAATCACTTGGTGAATATATGATAAATGCCGAGGAATCCTTGATTGGTTTTGTTGTGAGTCCAAAAATCCTTCTTGGAATATGGCACTAGGGTGATTAGATAAAAGAAAGATTTGGTTCATCCCAATCTATGGTTGGGTGGTTCATGGAAGTCCCTGACTTGGTTGGCTTATGCATACATTAATAAGAACTTATTTTCCTTTGGTATTTCATGTGTAAATGTACTTGTTTATATGTGGTTTTTATAGTTGCTTTACTCTTGTTATAATGTTGGTTATATGTTAGTTATAAGCATGGTTCATGGTAGACTTTGGTTATGGATCTCATCAGGATTTGATTAGTACAAGAAATTTCAATGAATATGTGACCTACTAGATGATAATGCAACTATTGTGAGAAGGCATCAATTCTTCTTAATGATTATGAGATAAGTATGAGACCCATATGCTCAAATTTGTGGTTATGACTTGTAGAATACATCTTTGTGATATGTTTGACGAAATTCCTATCATGGCTAGTAGCGTTAAAATAAATTCCTTGTACCAATGTTTGCATTAATAGCTTTATTTCATTGTTATTTATCATTTTTGGAAGTTTCATGAATTTTTTGGCATAGGCCTAAGACCTAACTCTAAAAAAGTGGCAGAAAATCTAGGGTTACTGGGTCAAAACTGCCTGAGAAAGGCCACAGTCACATGCATACCTTATTGTGGGAGTGACTAGAGGATATCAGTCACATGCATAGCATGTTATGGGAGCGACTAGGGATCTAGCTCAAAAAAATGACAAGTTGTCTCAGGGGTTGGGCACCTAGAAGGGTTGGTTGTCTCCTAAAGGTTCTGTAGCTTGTGAGAAATGTCAAACTAGTTTTTGTTTTGTCGGTTCCACTTCCTTAATTGTACGTGGGGAATTCACATCATAGTAACTCTTTGTCACATGTTTACCCCAGTGGACCAGTTATCTTGGGTAAATGTGGGAGGACGGTGTTACAAAGTGGTATTAGAGTGGCGCTACGTCATTATGAATATATTGACATGGTTATAGTTGTCATGAATGAGGTCATGGTATGTGGTTGATATGGCCATGCATGATAAGTAGATAATGGTAGAAATGATGTTTATGTAATGATGTGATTGTGTTTATACATTTATTGCACTAATTTGGTTGATCTTGCAAACGAGATATCCTCCCCTGAACTATACTTAGGTATGTTGATTATGTTATGTTTTGGTTTAAGCTAACATGGTATACTTACGGGAAGAAAATCAAACATGACTAGAAAGATGGTAGAATACAGTTCATGAGACTCTCCCTATCAATCAAATGGGAGTGACTAGGGATCTAACTCACAAAAATGACAAGTTATCTGAGGAGTTGGGCACCTGGAAGGGTTGGTTGTCTCTTGAAGATTATGTAGCTCCTGAGAAAGGTTATATTTTTTTTTCTTGTCGATTCCACTTCCTTAACTATATATGGGGAGTTCACATCATAGTAACTCTTTGTCACATGTTTACACCAGCGGACGAGTTATCTTGGGTAAATGTGGGAGGAAGGTGTTATGAAGCGGTATCAGAGTGGTGTTATGTCATTATGCATACATTGACATGGTTATAGTTGTCGTGCATGAGTTCATGGTATGTGGTTGATATGGCCATACATGATAACTAAATAATGGTTGAAATTATTTTTATGTAATTATGTGATTGTGTTTATACATGTGTTACGCTAATCTAGTTGATCTTGCAAATGATATATCCTCCCTTGAACTATACTTAGGTATGTTTATTATGTTATGCTTTGGTTTAAGATGACATGGTATATTTGCACGAAGAACATCAAATATGACTAGCAAGATGGTAGAATACAATTCATGATACTCTCCCTATGGATCAAATGGGAGCGACCGGGGGTCTATCTTAGCAAACTGACAAGTTATCTAATGGGTTGGGCACCTGGAAGGGTTGGTTGTCTCTTGAAGGTTTTGTAGCTCCCGAGAAAGGTTAGATTGGTTTTTTTTTGTTGGTTCCACTTCCTTAATTGTACATGGGGAGTTAAATCACATCATATTAATTCCTCATCACATGTTTACCCCAGTGAACTAGTTAGCTTGGGTTAATATGGGAGGAAGGTGTTAGAAATTGGTATCAGAGTGGTTATAGTTGATGTATGAGGTCATTGTATATGGTTGATATGGTCATGCATGATAACTGGAGAATGGTTTAAATTATGTTTATGTACTGATATGATTCTATTTATACATGTATTTCTCCAATTTGGTTGATATTGCAAATGAGATATCCTCCCCTAAACTATACTTAGGTATGTTGATTACATTATGTTTTGACTTAAGCTAACATGGTATAGTTGCAAGAAGAAGATCAAATATGACTAACAAGATGGTAGACTATAGTTCATGAAACTCTCCTTATGGATCAAACGAGCAACATGGTGGTGGGCACTCTTCTAATTTAGAAAACACATTAACAATTTTGAAGGAAGAAATAAGAAGTTGCAAAGAAGATAATGACAAGCATTTAGGAACAAGAGAAAAAAGCATAATTTAACGTAGTAATCCTTTAGTTTTTTCAGGTCTGTAGAGACAGGGACTTCCTAGGATTATCCATGGGCACGAGGATAAGACTAATGGGGCATATGGTAGTAAATCGCATGGTGAGAACAATTTAGATAGGGATGAAACAATCAAAGATATCTCGTTTTTGGATACACTGGATAGGATAGGTGATGGGCACAAGTCATATTCTAGTTTTGGTTCTGATAGGTACCATGGTCATCATCATTATCATCCTTATAGGAGGAGTGACAAGGGATATTTTCCAGATGAGTTCAAGAAAGCCAAGACACCTACCTTTGATGGGTATTTGAAGAAGATGGAGGATGTAGAGGCATGGTTACTCAAGATGAAAAGGTTCTTTGAGTTGCATGATTACACGAAGAACATGAAGGCCATAACGGTTATCTTCAACCTCAAAGGGAAGGTGGTCATCTGGTGGGAAGATGTGAGGTGACTTAGAGACATAACGATATAGGAATTGCTTTGGCATGAATTCAAGATACTTTTCAGGAATAAATATTTGTCAGAGAGGTACTGCGATATAAAGTCAAGGAATTTTTTGAGCTAAATATGGGGTTTATGACAGATTAGGAGTATACGACCAAGTTCCTAGAGTTGTTGAGGTATGTACCATACATTAAGGATGAAAAAGCCAAAGTTCATAGATTTGTTAGTGGAATTCCATTAGCATTTATAGATTAGATTGATTATGATGAGCCTCGATCACTTGAAGAATTCATTGGGAAATTGAAGCATTGTTTTGAGCAATCAAAGCGTAAGATGAAATCTCAGCAAGGTTAGAAAGGGAAAGACAAAGATAAATGTGAATGGAAGTCGAAAAGAACAAGAACTCAAAATGTAGGAGAGAAAGAAAATGTTGAACCTTACAAGAAGTTTAATGGGTCACAACCTGGAGGCCAAGAGAATAAAGGTGATGGTAAGGGACAATTGCAGTGTTGGATATGTGGAAAAGAGCATCTCAAGAGGGATTTTCTACAAAATCAGGGTGGTAGCCCTTAGATTTATAATGCAAAGGACACGTATAAAGTTTGATATGTTGCGTAGAGAATTCCACAGATTTATGTAGCGTTGGATAATAAGAAGGCGGATCACTAGGGATCTATTATCCATATGGATGGTAAGATTTGTGATCAAGTTGTTTCTATTTTTATTGACCCTAGATCTAATTATAGTTATATAAGTCCTGACCTGGTGGATAAGTGTGGTTTGAATAAATAAGTGCATGCAGTGCAGTTGGATATAGGTACAAAGAAGAGAGTTCATCATTGGGTAAGAGATTGTGCATCCGAGTTGAAGGGTATGCCTACCTTAGCACATTTGAATGTATTACAGTTGGGATTATGTAGTATGATTTTGGGTATGGACTAGTTGTATCTTCATAGGAATAAGGTGGACTGCTATGAAAAATATATTGAATGCTTATAGGACAATGGGGAACAAATAATCTTGCAAGGTTATAAGAAAGCTACCTTAGTTAGAATGGCAACAGCTATGCAGGCAAAGAATAGTCACAGAAAAGGGTGTGTTTTATTTGCAATGCATATTTCTAGGGATAAAGGTAAGGATGTTGAGGATGCAAAATTTATGAAGAGGTTCTCGATCTTGCAGCAGTTTCAGGATGCATTTCCTGCAGATATTTCATAGTTTCCACCTCAAATAGAAGTGGACTTCTCTATTGAATTGGTACTAGGGGCAACACCAAGATCAAAGACACCAGATAGGATGATCACACTAGAGTTAGTACAATTGAAGTTGCAATTGAAGGAAATTATTGAAAAGGGATACATTAGGTGAAGTGCGTCACCTAGAGGTGCACTAGTGTTGTTTTTGAAGAATAAGGATGGTACTCTCAAGTTATGAATTAATTATAGGAAGTTGAACAAGGTGACCATCAAGAGCATGTATCCATTTTCAAGGATTAATGACTTGTTTGAATATTTGAAGGGAGCAATAGTGTTCTCGAAGATTGACTTGAGATCCAGATATCAACAGGTACACATTAAAGAACAGGACATATACGAGACTACTTTTTGGACTAGGTATGTGCATTATGAGTTTGTTGTAGTTCCATTTGGTTTGAATAATTCTCCAACTACTTTTATGTGCTTGATTAATAGTGTATTGCGTCCTTATCTAGAAAATTTTGTTATTCTGTTAATTGATGATATAATGATATATTCTAAGAATGAGGAAAATCATGTCGAACACATAGAAATAGTGCTGATATTTCTCATTAGTTGTATGCCAATCTTAGTAAACACAGTTTCTTTGAGTCAGAGATACATTATTTGGGACATGTTGTTTCCATGGAAGGCATAGCAGTGGAGCCAGGAAAGATAACAGCTATCATGTAGTGGGGAGTTACTAGAAATGTGGATGAGGTAAGGTCATTTCTGGGGCTAGCAGGTTATTATAGGAGGTTCATCATGGACTTCTATCAAATTGCATATCCTATTACGTCATTGCAGAGGCAAGGTAAAAAATTTGAATGCACCGAGGAATGTGAAACAAATTTTGAGAAATTGTAGTTGTTGAGAAATGCTCCAGTCTTAAAGATTATAGATCCAAACAAAGAGATTGCAGTGTGTAAAAATTACTGCAAGAGGGGGCTTGGTAGAGTATTAATGTAGGGAGGATAAGTAGTGTGCTATGAGTCATGGAAGATGAATGAGGATGAGAAGAATCATCCAACACATGATCTTGAGTTGGCAATGATCATCCATGAGTTGAAGATGTGGAGGCACTATCTTCCTAGTAGGAGGTGTTATCACTCAAAAGTCTTCCCTAGAAGTTATCAAAAGATGGAATAATCCAAGGTAACCACAAACCTAATATTTTAGACTCAGGTTCTAGCCAACCTAAGTCTAGAGAGGGCTCTCTCTTTAAAATTTAACTTTGTTTTGGGTGTGATTTTAGGCTAGTTCTTAGTGCTTATGAGGTTTTGATTTTGATTGGGTGGTGGAATTCTGGGAACAAATGAGCGGAACATGCCTTCAAGCCATTGGGCTATGGAGTTAGTCAAAGAGTAGCTTAACTAAATCATATCAATTGCAAAAGGAGGAGTTCTCAAGGCGGGCTAGCACAACAGAAAGCAAATTTGCAGGTTCAAATGGATGAGGTAGTCCTAACTAGGGTAAAAGGACAATGAAGAATCCTTAAACTAGGATCAAGATGAAGAATTGAAGGATGATTAGTAGAAAAGGGAAACTAAGAATCCTTTACTATGGACCAAAGGTGGTGGGGGGGGGGATATGGAAGTAAGGGAGCAATTAAGAATTCCTAGACTAAGATAGTTTAGTAGAAAACAATGAGAAAGTAAACAATCAAGATAGAGAGCATTAAAGTTAATTATGAAATCTCATTCCTTGTTTACCATTCAGATTTAATAGAGAAACATGTGAATATTTATAAACATGAAGAGAAAACAGTAATAAACATGAAGAGATAATACTTATTCGATTTCCACTATGCACAAGAATCCTATGAAATGTCTTTAACTTTATTCCATGATCTAGCAAGCCAATCCAATCTTGATTACAATAACTCTTTAACTTGATATGAAATGTCTACAGAAATGTCTTTGAATCCACACTAGTTACTTCGAAATGTGAAGTATTTATACAAAAAATGTTACAAAATATCTCATAAAAATTTGAGAAATATTCTAGGAAATCAATAATATCTTCAAGCATGAAGATAGAAACAGATGGAAAACTGCTTCTTGTTGTCCCTTTTATTGTGATTATGTTGGTTGTTTTAGTTCGAATTTGGCTCTTTCAGTTGATTGATATATGTGCGCTAGAATTACTTTATGTCTTTAACCTACTGATACTCCTTACCTGCTACACTTTGACCCTATTTTACCTATTTTACCTGGCTGCTATCAGATTTACTGCAGTAAATTTACGGTAAATCTGTTAAATTTACCCATCATTCATCTTTAGGTAATTTTGTCTTCAACATTCTTTTATATGTCTTATCAGCTTCGGTGTAGTTGGAAAAATTTGGCTTGTTGAATTGAGACTTCTGTGATCAATAACAGTTATAAGAAGAGCTTCGGGGTAAAGAGAGCATTTAGGGATGGTATATGACTATTTGCTATGCGTGATCTGGGAAATGAAAGCTGGTCAGCGAGTTTGACCACTCTTCCTTCGTGCGGAAAACACATTACTCTAAAGAGTGAGGAGATGATGGCTCCCATGCAATAAATATAGTCTTGTCCAAGGAGTAGGTTATAATCCAAGGGTCCTTGAACTACCATTACGTTCATTTGAACTGTCTTCCCTCTCAATGTTATGGGCACATTGGGAAGGATCCCTAAAGGTCGACTGGTTCCTTTATCAAAACCTGTCAGATTTCTCATCTCAGGCAATAGCGATGGCGAACCAAGCGCTTTCCAAGCAATAGAGGAAAGGATACTCACAGAAGCGCCCTCATCTACGATGGTACCAACCATGACCATTCTATATATTTGAACGATAATTCAGAATGGTATGCTTGCTGGTAAACGGGGTCTGCCTAGTTGATTCCAATCGAAGGAGACAACTAGGTTGCTTGGCGGTGGGACCGAGTAGACGGCCGGGTATGGCTCTGACGAACTTCCCTCCTGCGGTAAGGGAATGGGTAGATTTCCCCCATGTTCGTCGGAGTCTATGTTGATGAAGAAAATTTGGACGGTGTCATCCTTGTTCTCTTCAGTGACTGTATCATCCGAAGATAAAATCTCTGAAGGAAAGACCTTTTGACTTTCGTCTGGTATGGATTCAGATGGTTTATCTTCGATGATAGGCGCTTCAGCTGACCACTTGAGCGGGCCAGCTGGATTCTCAACTAGCGACGGACTCGGAAAGAGTTTTTTATATCCAGGAGGAAGTCGTAATGGTGAAACCGGAAGATCATCCAAAACTCTTTTTGCTTCGTCTAAGAAGGGACAACGGTGGACGGCATGATTGCCTTCGCACAGTTTACATGGAAATCTAGCTCTCCCTTTTTGTCCTGGGGTTTCACTTTCACTAGTTGACGGTGTGCTTTCAACATGATCATCAGAGGTTGATGACACCAGATTGTGCAAACGAGGAGACCAGTCCCTTAGTATCCGAGGGATGCAAGGACAATCTCTGTGAAAGTTGTCTCCTTTGCAAACGACACATGGCGATTTAGGCCTGGTCGGTGTAGTGTGTGGATTTTCGTTAGACGATACTCATTTTCCCCCATTCGCCTTTGGCTCCTTCTTCTTCTTCTCTTTCTTCTTCTTTTCCTTCTTCTCCTTAGGAACTTGACTTTTGGATTTTCCAGCCCCATCAAGCGAAGAGGAAGGAGGAGAGGAAGAATTAGAGGAAGTAGAAGGTTGGTGGGCAACTCTGGACTCGTCTAATTGCTGATTCGGTTGTTCAGGAATAGTGGTGTTCTGAACGACATTGGTTGAGAAGAGCCATACTGGCAAGCCAATTGTGAGTCCTAGAAGCGACAATGTGGCCATATGGGGTGCACCAACATCTCCCCAAGAGGAGAAGGGACTAGGATTTCCACCAAGGGGAATTCCTTGGTTGGTAGACTTCATTTTCTCAACCTAAGATCAACGTAGGAAAAGGGTATGAATATTCCGTTTAAAATAAATTTTTAGACGCTTTGACACAACTTGTTTTTTCAATTTTAAAGAGTCGAGATAAAACAAAAGATGACTCTAGTCTCCTTCAATTTTTAATGAGCCTGAAGTGACAAGTGCTCAGATGGACCTTTTCCGTTAAGGAGTCTGAAAAGGAACAAAAGGGACTGCTCTGGAGATCTAGGTAGAGGGAGTACCAAACCAATCGCAAAACTGCAGAATAATTTTTACGGTATGGCAGTCAATCTTCCCGAATGCTGTGTTCGGTGCATTGCGATCATTAGGGCGACCGACACGGCTTCCTATGGATAAAAGGTTTTAAGCCTATAGGGGTCTCCCAATCTATACTCGATGGTACGTGGGAGCACAAGTCTGTACTGGCACTTATTGTCTCAAAGTGGAGGAATCACCCAACCATCTGTGAGGACAATAGTTACCAGGCTTTACGACGCCGGAATACGTCTCTAGCCTAGACCTCTAAATGTTGTGCGTTAAGTTCCAAAGCGTTGTTAGATTCATTCAATTTATTTTAAGTTGATCTTTCTTAGAAGTTTGCCTTTTGGGATCACCATGAGATGTAGATGTAATTCATAAAATACAATCTAAAGATGATAAGCAAACGTTTATCTCTTTTCAACAATGAAAATCCTAGCTACAAGGGGAAAAGAAAGACACAATCTTTTCTCAAAGAGCAAATAGCACACTGTAAATGCACTTTTCCTAAATCAAGCCAAACAGACTATCAATATGCAAATGCACATATGCATGTATTTGTTTTCACTTTCTTAATATTGATGCCTAAAAAGAAAGTTGATGTACAAATCTGAATTTTCTTTCAAGTGACAAACACAAACAAGCTTCTTTTCGAAATAAAAAGGTAGAGAAGATTACGACACTTTATGATTTTGAAATAAACACTCGTTTCGACACTAGAAAGTGACAAATTCAAACCAAAGGCAAAAGTAAAAGCATAATCGACTGTCAACAGCAAATAAACTTTCTCCTAAGATCAAAATCGACACTTACGACAGATCTAAATCCAAGGATGACAATGTGACTATTCTACTCTTTCAATGGAAACTGTAAATGATGTAACAAACACACAAAGAACATCTACAATCGTTTTGTACAAAGGAGGTGGAATTAAGGAAAATAAAAGGGGTTTTTAAACAGACACACACTGATCACAGGCTGCAAAAATCAGAGACAAAAATGAAAAACTGAAGCAAAGAACCTCAGTTGCACATGGCTAGGCTGATCAGCGCACCTGTTACACAGAGAAACTGGATTGCAGTGCAGGTAGCCATCTCGGGAACTGCGTTGAAATGCAAAATCTCTTCACAGTGCCTGCGCTGGGGTAGAAACGAGAATTCTATCCGGGTTCTGGGTCACGGTTTGCAGTTTAATCTATGGTTTTTGGCCGAGTAAAAGTAATCAGTAATGCACAATCAGAGGGTGGATTTAAAGGAGGTCTAAGAGCTATCACAAAGGGTAATCAGATCATTTGTGAATCAACTGTTCAAATCATAAACAAATCTAGTGAATGGATTGAAGTAGCAGGTGTCTACTTTGCATTTGATAATGGTAAATGCAGTTCGATTGCTACTTCTGTGTTTATGAAACAAACAACAAGAGAAACACAAACTAACTAACTAGACACATTCCCCAGCGGAGTCGCCATTTTGTTAATGGGAAAAGTGTCTACTCAGAATGCCCCTATCCCACTAAGGTGTGATAGTACCATAGAAACAAACAGAGAAAACTACTTTCGTATTCTTCTTTATGAACTATAAACGAAGAGGAATAGGATGAACCAACCTGTGTCTTGCGCTAGTCCTTTGATCCAATCTCTCTCCTCTTTGACAGCTTCTAGCTACCTGCTCCCTTACTTTCCCAGCTTCACCAAGTTCCTGCAAGATCACAGAAGAGGAAAACTACACAAAGACATGGATTTATATTCATAAATAGCTTAGGATCATATTTAAGCTAAACATGCAAATATAACAAAACATCATTGATACACAAGCATGTAGAAGAAACTCAAATAGTTTTATTGATATAACAAGAAGGTCCAGGAGGAGTTACAACCGATGATTCCTGATCCAGCATCAACCCCCCAACAAAGGAATCCCCTCTTCACCTTCAACAAAGCATAAATCACCCAATACTCTGATCTCTATCTCAAAACCAACAACAATTCTCTGCAATGTACAAAATTCCAGCCTCTGGATCTCTGGGATGAGGGATCCATATATAGATGTATGCAAAGAGGATGAGTCAGCTTATGATTTGACTAGTGGCTTCTCTCTATCAGTTCTTGCTTCCACTTGGAGACTGAGAGCCTCTTACTCATCCTTGGTCGAACTCAGTGAGGCAAGTGTCATTGGGGAAGATTCTAGAAGCTTCCATTGTCTGTCCACCTCGCGGAATGACACTGCCATTTGTCATTTCCCGCTCAGCGCACCCTGGTAGTGCATTTAGGTGCGTTTCAACGCACCTAGCTAGTGTACTTGGGTGCTATGCAATGCAGCTAGCTAGTGGAGCAGCTGAAATGATCCTGATTTGACTGATTCTGAGCAGTTTCTGGTGGAGAACTTCTGGGAGAAGTTGTAATTGGTTGACCTTGTTCCTCTAGGGGTCGGAACAACACTTTTAGGGACTTAG
The DNA here is from genome assembly GCA_031772625.1 of Pinus tabuliformis. Classification (NCBI taxonomy): domain Eukaryota; kingdom Viridiplantae; phylum Streptophyta; class Pinopsida; order Pinales; family Pinaceae; genus Pinus; species Pinus tabuliformis. The sequence continues at coordinate 160,451,869 of CM062804.1, read as the reverse complement.
GATCCCTTGGTTTATGGACATTTCATGCTTAGAGCTGTAAGGCACAAAAATGTCTATAACAGTTTCCCCCTAAAGTATGAGGCCATTTATCGGGTGAAATGCTTTATTAGGAGGATCCGAAGTTCTTTCAATGCTGGGAGGAGTCCTGTAATAAGATACAATACAATACATTATTTTCATACTGTTTTCATGATCTAGATGAGGCGGGCATTCCCATGCTCATGTTTATAAATTCATTTTCATGTACATAGGATAGACAATCGTCTGATGGTAGACTGATGATTCTGATAGAGCCATCATCCTTTTGGTAGGATGATTATCTGTGCTGCAATGATGTACATTTCAATGTCTTTATTCTCCTGAGTATATATCGCAGCCCGGATGGATGAAACTAGATCCGGGGTCTTCAATCTCGTCCGATCTTCACTCGAAGTACAAGTCGATCCATGTGAGAAATGTTTTGAAGTCGAACATGGAAAGACATCGCTTGATTACCAGTCAATGATGTAAAATGTTAACAAGCGCGAGAGGAATCACCAATAATGATGATGACCCTCAAGGTACTGCAGTACAATTCACGTGGTGTGAATAAAGGACTTGGCGTCGAACACCACGCAAAATCTTTCGGTCGAAGGTCATTGATGTATACCTGTCGCCGGAAGTGAGAAACTTGCCATTGAGGCATGGAAGCTTCAAAGTACTGAATGGGGTGTTCCTAGATCAGCTTCTTGGATAATGATCTGATGTCGACAAGTAGCGATCTGTCAAAGGAGGGCCTTGATGAATCCCATATCAATGACACAGAACGGAGCAAATGATTTTGATGGAGGTGAAAACGATCTGATGATATATGGTTCAGGATGGCGGTCATGAAAGAATGAAGTATAATGTATGGTAGTGGATGGGACACGGATGACTTCTCTAGATGACATCTCTTGAACATTTCGGTGACACTTATGTGATGGATTGGTAGCATTTACCCCAAATGTGGATGGTATGGCGTGACCATGGTGATGTGACCGGTGAATGAAACAACCCAACCCGACTCAGGCACGGAGTGGAAGTGTCACGTTCAAGAGGAACTTGCTTCAAATAAAGATTCTTTGAGTTTCTTCCCAATTTTTCCCCAGTCATTGCTGACCAGTACCTCTTTATTTTTGTCAAGCTTGAGGAGGATAACATATGCTTGTTCTATAATTTGCCCTTCAGGCAAACCCATCGCTATGTTTTAACGCGCCTAGCGATAGTGAAACTCGTTCTCGTCTAAAGACAAGTTTGTCGCTATTAATGTTTTTAACGAGTTTAATGACAAAGATAACTCGGTCCTTTTCATTTTTAGAGAGTCTGAAAAGGTACATAAAGGTAACTCCAAAATTCCTTTTTCGTCATCTAATCCCTTAAGTCCGAAAAAGTATAAAACAATACAGAAGGGATGAATTTTTGATAGTTTTAACGAGCTGAACAAAACAAGCACTCGATCTTTTTGTTCAATAATCCCTCAGGTCCAAAAAAGATTAAAATGTAGAGGAGGGATAGTGCTTCCGGTCGCTTTAACGAGCTAGAAGGCCAAAACTCGGCAATCTTTTCATATTTTGCGAGTCAGTTGAAAAGAGCTTAAAGAAGACTCGTCTTTTGAGGAACGAGTGATAAAATGGGTAGCAGCTGATTCCAGGTAATGGTTGTAATTTTCCAATCACGGCAGTGTCACAAGGATGGCTAGTGAAATCACTCTTCGCAGCTGTTCCTCAAAATGGGTAAACAATCAAATTGAGGTGAATGATCGGCCAATGGAAAAGTGGAGGTGACGGTGCAAACACGACCAAGGCTTTAATGGCTGAAATGCATCATTCAGGGTAGTTATTTACCGGGGAATAGTTCATTTTTTAACGAGCTTAAACGCGGGTGGAAACATTTGCTCATGCCTTATGTTTATTTTTTAACGAGCTTGAACTATGTGGTAAAACTGCTCGATTAATCCAGTCATATGATAAGAATGTCTCATATAAAATGGCAATTTTTAGATTTTTGCCCCACATCCTTTCTTTATGCAAGTTAGGTGACGACTAATCCTACGAGTTTAAAGGGTTAGAGGTCCTAAAAATTTAAAAAAATAAATAGCCGCCCCTCGCTTGCACTCTAAAAGGTTTGCATGCCCCCAGGTATAAAACAGAGTTTCGAGGTCTCCCTCTATTTGAGCTGACAAAACATTCATTTTATCAGGAAGGGTCACCCTTTATTCGAGCTGACAAAACATTCGTTTTATCAGGAAGGGTACTACCTCTTACAAATTACCCAAAGGTTGTTTTATTTACGGCGTAAACAAAACACTTCTCTGGCGATGTCTACCGAGATAAACAAAGGTGAGCGACGATGCCCGCTACTCACATAACTTTGACAAGAGAATCTTATTCTAGAATAACCCCTCTTCCAATCATGGACGGGGTACAGACTAGTCATATTCTCCCGCGGAAACCTACCCTATACCCGAAGTTTTCCTGCCGAAGCAGACCAAGACGCATGCCCCCTGGGTTTGAGTCACATCCCTCCGAATTACTCGCGCTCATCGGGAGGACGGACTGGGGATTGATACATTTCTTGCATGAAGAGACCATTTAGGGATGGTATATGACTATTTCCTATGCGTGATCCAGGAAATGAAAGCTGGTCCACGAGTTTGACCACTCTTCCTTCATGCGGAAAACACATTACTCTAAAGAGTGAGGAGACGATGGCTCCGATGCAATAAATATAGTCTCGTCCACGGAGTAGGTCATAATCCAAGGGTCCTTGAACTACCATTACGTTCATTTGAACTGTCTTCCCTCTCAATGTTATGGGCACATTGGGAAGGATCCCTAAAGGTCGAGTGGTTCCTTTATCAAAACCTGTCAGATTTCTCATCTCAGGCAACAACGATGGCGAACCAAGCGCTTTCCAAGCAATAGAGGAAAGGATACTCACAGAAGCCCCCTCATCTATGATGGTACCAGCCATGACCATTCTATATATTTGAACGATAATTCGGAATGGTATGCTTCCTGGTAAACGGGGTCTGCCTAGTTGATTCCAATTGAAGGAGACAACTAGGTTGCTTGGCGGTGGGACCGAGAAGACGGCCGGGTATGGCTCTGACGAACTTCCCTCCTGCGGTAAGGGAATGGGTAGATTGCCCCCATGTTCGTCAGAGTCTGTGTTGATGAAGAGAATTTGGACGGTTTCATCCTTGTTCTCTTCAGTGACTGTATCATCCGAAGATAAAACCTCTGAAGGCAAGACCGGGTCAATTGCCGCCTCGACCTTTTGACTTTCGTCTGGTATGGATTCAGATGGTTTATCTTCGATGATAGGCGCTTCAGCCGACCACTTGAGCGGGCCAACTCGATTCTCAACTAGCAACGGACTTGGCAAGAGTTTTTTATATCCAGGAGGAAGTTGTAACGGTGAAACCGTACGATCATCCAAAACTCTTTTCGCTTCGTCTAAGAAGGGACAACGGTGGATGGCGTGATTGCCTTCGCACAGGTTACAGGGAAATCTAGCTCTCCCTTTTTGTCCTGGGGTTTCACTTTCGCTAGTTGACGGTGTGCTTTCAACATGATCATCAGAGGTTGATGACACCGGATTGTGCAAACGAGGAGACCAGTCCCTTAGTATCCGAGGGATGCAAGGACAATCTCTGTGAAAGTGGTCCCCTTTGCAAATGACACATGGCGATTTAGGCCTGGTCGGTGCAGTGTGTGGATTTTCGTTAGACGATACTCGTTTTCCCCCATTCGCCTTTGGCTCCTTCTTCTTCTTCTCTTTCTTCTTCTTTTCCTTCTTCTCCTTAGGAACTTGACTTTTGGCTTTTCCAGCCCCATCAAGCGAAGAGGAAGGAGGAGAGGAAGAATTAGAGGAAGTAGAAGGTTGGTGGGCAACTCTGGACTCATCTAATTGCTGATTCGATTGTTCAGGAATAATGGTGTTCTGAACGACATTGGTTGAGAAGAGCCATACTGGCGAGCCAATTGTCAGTCGTGGAAGTGACAATGTGGCAATATGGGGTGCACCAACATCTCCCCAAGAGGAGAAGGGACTAGGATTTCCACCAAGGGGAATTCCTTGGTTGGTAGACTCCATTTTCTCAACCTAAGATCAACGTAGGAAAAGGGTATGAATATTTCGTTTAAAATAAATTTTTAGGCACTTTGACACAACTTGTTTTTTCAATTTTAAAGAGTTGAGAAAAAACAAAAGATGACTCTAGTCTCCTTCGATTTTTAATGAGCCTGAAGTGACAAGTGCTCAGATGGACCTTTTCCGTTAAGGAGTCTGAAAAGGAACGAAAGGGACTGCTCTGGAGATCTAGGTAGAGGGAGTACCAAACCAATCGCAAAACTGCAGAATACTTTTTACGGTACGGTAGTCAATCTTCCCGAATGTTGTGTTCGGTGCATTGCGATCAGTAGGGCGGCCGACACGGCTTCGTATGGATAAAATGTTTTAAGCCTATAGGGGTCTCCCAATATATACTCGACGGTACGTGGGAGAACAATTCCGTACTAGCACTTATCTTCTCAAAGTGGAGGAATCACCCAACCATCAGTGAGGACAACAGTTACTAGGCTTTACGACGCCGGAATACGTCTCTAGCCTAGACCTTTAAATGTTGTTCGTTAAGTTCCAAAGCGTTGTTAGATTCATTCAATTTATTTTAAGTTGATCTTTCTTAGAAGTTTGCCTTTTGGGATCACCACAAGATGTAGATGTAATTCCTAAAATGCAATCTAAAGATGATAAGCAAACTTTTATCTCTTTTCAGCAATGAAAATCCTAGCTACAAGGGGAAAAGAAAGACACAATCTTTTCTCAAAGAGCAAAGAGGACACTGTAAATGCACTTTTCCTAAATCAAGCCAAACAGACTATCAATATGCAAATGCACATATGCATGTATTTTTTTTCACTTTCTTAATATTGATGCCTAAAAAGAAAGTTGATGTACTAATCTGAATTTGCTTTCAAGTGACAAACACAAACAAGCTTCTTTTCGAAATCAAAAGGTAGAGAAGATTACGACACTTTATGGTTTTGAAATAAACACTTGTTTCGACACTAGAAAGTGACAAATTCAAACCAAAGGCAAAATTAAAAGCATAATCGACTGTCAACAGCAAATAAACTTTCTCCTAAGATCAAAATCGACACTTACGACAGATCTAAATCCAAGGACGACAGTGTGACTATTCTACTCTTTCAATGGAAAACTGTAAATGATGTAACAAACACACAAAGAACATCTACAGTATTTTTGTACAAAGGAGGCGGAATTAAGGCAAATAAAAGGGGTTTTTAAACAGACACACACTGATCACAGGCTGCAAAAATCAGAGAAAAAACTGAAAAAATGAAGCAAAGAACCTCAGCTGCACAGGGCTAGGTTGATCAACGCACATGTTACACAGAGAAACTGGATTGCAGCGTAGGTAGCCCTCTCAAGAACTGCATTGAAATGCAGAATCTCTTCATAGTGCCTGCGCTGGGGCAGAAACGAGAATTCTATCCGGGTTCTGGGTCACGGTTTGCAGTTTAATCTATGGTTTTTGGCCGAGTAAAAGCAATCAGTAATGCACAATCAGAGGGTGGATTTAAAGGAGGTCTAAGAGCTATCACAAAGGGTAATCAGATCATTTGTGAATCAGCTGTTCAAATCATAAACAAATCTAGTGAATGGATTGAAGTAGCAGGTGTCTACTTTGCATTTGATAATGGCAAATGCAGTTCGATTGCTACTTCTATGTTTATGAAACAAACAACAAGAGAAACACAAACAAACTAACTAGACACGTTCCCCAGCGGAGTCGCCATTTTATTAACGGGAAAAGTGTCTACTCAGAATGCCCCTATCCCACTAAGGTGTGATAGTACCTTAGAAACAAACAGAGAAAACTACTTTTGTATTCTTCTTTATGAACTATAAACGAAGAGGAATATGATGAACCAACCTGTGTCTTGCGCTAGTCCTTTGATCCAATCTCTCTCCTCTTTGACAACTTCCAGCTACCTGCTCCCTTACTTTCCCAACTTCACCAAGTTCCTGCAAGATCATAGAAGAGGAAAACTACACAAAGACATGGATTTATATTCATAAATAGCTTAGGATCATATTTAAGCTAAACATGCAAATATAACAAAACATCATTGATACACAAGCATGTAGGAGAAACTCAAATAGTTTTATTGATATAACAAGAAGGTCCAGGAGGAGTTACAACCGATGATTCCTGATCCAGCATCAACCCCCCAACAAAGGAATCCCCTCTTCACCTCCAACAAAGCATAAATCACCCAATACTCTGATCTCTATCTCAAAACCAACAACAATTCTCTGCAATGTACAAAATTCCAGCCTCTGGATCCCTGGGATGAGGGATCCATATATACATGTATGCAAAGAGGATGAGTTAGCTTATGATTTTACTAGTGGCTTCTCTCTGTCAGTTCTTTCTTCCACTTGGAGACTGAGAGCCTCTTACTCATCCTTGGTCGAACTCAGTGAGGCAAGTGTCATTGGGGAAGATTCTGGAAGCTTCCATTGTCTGTCCACCTCGCGGAATGACACTGCCATTTGTCATTTCCCGCTCAGCACACCCTGGTAGTGCATTTAGGTGCGTTGCAACGCACCTAGCTAGTGTACTTGGGTGCTATGCAACGCAGCTAGCTTGTGGAGCAGCTGAAATGATCCTAATTTGACTGATTCTGAGCAGTTTCTGGTGGAGAACTTTTGGGAGAAGCTGTAATTGGTTGACCTTGTTCCTCTAGGGGTCGGAACAACACTTTTAGGGACTTAGGATCCCTTGGTTTATGGACATTTCATGCTTAGAGCTGTAAGGCACAAAAATGTCTATAACACTTCCAGCTTCCCTATTGTTGCATATAAAGGGGCCAAGCTGGTCTTTAATTATGAGTTGAGATTTCTTCTTGGCCTTCACAAAATGTACCTCATCTGAATTAATCATTTTCTTGTAGTACTCCAGAGCAAACAATCTCATGGGGAGGTATCTTGGTAGTTTGTAGGGTGCTAACTCACAACCATATATTCTGATTTCAATGTGATTTTGGTACAAGTACCAATATCCCACTCTGTATTGCTTGGACAGCTGTAGGACCCTTCTGATATCTACATTGATCCTGGGGGAGGACTTCCTAACAACATGGTTTCCACTGGGTGCACAAAAAGATCTATGAAATCTGTATAAGTGTATGGAGAGTCATCTTGATGGATTAATGGGGTCCAAAAGATTACTGATCTTGGGTTACCTCTAGTATCAAGCTTTTGAAGTGTGAATGGGAATTTATCACCTTGATAGTATAGGAAAAGATGATATAAATCTGATGAGTACTTGAATACTCTTTCATTGTCCATTCTCATGAATTGATCATGCATTTTATCTGCATTGAATTTGGCATAATCATACATGATGGCAAGGAGTTGTCCAGGGGTATAAATGGACATGAAGGCTATAATGATCTCATCAACAAACTCACTTGTAGTCTGACCTAAAACACTAGATATCATTGATATAATGTCTCAGCCAAGTTCAGATAATATGATCCACATGTATGGAGGAGGGTCCTTTTGAATGTATTTCTCTTCTCTGATGAAGGTCTAGAGTAATTGAGCAAGTTTGATGGAGGTGATTGTAGGGAACCTATCAAACAATTCTCCAACAGAGATGGGGGTCAAGTTTTGACCTGGTTGCAATTGTAGTATTTCATTGATGGATTTAGCAATGATGGTGAATAATAAAGTATGGTCGGGAGTCATCACTGCTCTTTGGCTGGGACTGTAGTTGATATGACAATAATGGACAATTTCAAGGAAGATATGAACTCTAGGGAATTGGTATTTGGACAAACCTGATTCCCAAAGACCTATTTTGTCTGCATGGTCTTAGTACTGATCTCTGTACCTGCAGTATAACTTCAGTGGGGATTCAGGGACATAGGTATCGTTGATTTGAAATTCTTTGTCTACCAAAGGGATATGGTCTAAGTCCCGATGGGGAGTAGTAAGTTGTAGGACATTCAATGCAATTGGAGTAGCCATCCTTGGTTCTTATAGATTCAAGAATGGGGGCACAGGGTTTTCAGTCAAATTGGGAGAAAATTGGCTCAATTCAGAGTGGTTTAGGGTTGTTGGGCAGTTGTTTTACTTAATCACTTAATAAATTAAAGCAATTGGGTAACAGTTTAGGGAATTAAACAGGGATTCTCAGTGATTTTGGGTAAATACCTGGTTTTCGCTATGAACGGGTTGATGGGAAACAGTGCACGGTTTGTAGGAGGCATACATGACTAAAGATTGGTCTGGAAGTTCAGAAGCTTCAGCAGGTTGGTAGTTGGATGTGGGTTGAGGGTTGCACATAATCAGGTGCTTGCATGGAGGTCTGAGCATCTTTTTCATGATAAAACTAAAAACAATGAGTTTTTTAGTTTTATTGGTAAAGTTAATTGTTTTGGCAGGTTCATGGGGGACATGTATGATTGGATATTAGCGAGATGATGTGACATTTTTGTCATTTAGTATGAGGCGATAAGCGAGATTGGATCACACTACTTTTGGGATAGAGTGGTTTTGGGAGAGCCCACCCAATGTCATTCATCAGGCACCATGTAGCAGCAAAATGAAAAGCGAAACCACCCATATCGGGCAGGTAAAGGTCGTCCTTTAGAAGTCTCCTGATATGATTGTTAACCGTCGGATCAAATGGGGCGTGATCATATGTTGATCGGGGTGGAGTTTTGATATGAGGTTTAATGGAGGGGCCCGACGGAGGTTTAAGAGTGGTGGGATTAAGTTAATCAATGGATTATGACAGATTAAGGGTGTTGGGGGTGATTCCATTGGTGGAGGGTTTAGGCTATTAATTAATCGCTGATCGACTAACTAACCCATTAATCATGTCATGATATTAATAAATTTTATGTTTCAAACTTTAGGGGTGGGGTATTAATATAAGGGTTTTTATTATAACTATAGGGGGAGGGTTTATTGCTTTTCTGGGATTTAATATATATAAAGTTATAAGTTAATATGAATGTATAAAAGCAATAAGTACAATGCAATTTTTTTTATTCGATTTTTTGTAAACACATGATGCTTAGGCTTTAAAGTGTTTTGGGTTTTGTGAAGGAAAGGGATTTTCACATGGGGGGTGATCACTTTTCTAAGGTTTTACCCTTAGAGAAAGGGGTTTATTTAGGGGAAATTGAGTTTTTCTTAGGAAAAGGGATTTGTTGGGGTATACGAGTGAATTTGAAGGGGGTGAATGCTTATGATGGGATTTTTAGTACTTAGGACCTATAAGTTATTGAGCCAAGGGTCCAGTCCCTCCAGAAGTCAGAGAAATGCTCCGAGACCCTTTAACTTAATATTTTAGGTACTAAGATTTTTCTTAGAAATTAGTTAAGTGAAAAATGTATTGAATGAGGGAGGTTAATCAATTGACTTTGTGTACTTCGATAAATGCTCAATTTTCATCCATACTTATAACTTTGATGATAAAGGTGAATAATATGATATTGTCTAATCAATCATCACAATTCTGTAACCATTCTTCTACTTACCCATCTACTCATCCTACCATTTTTATTTCTCTTTATTAGGGTGCACTTAAGCTGGAAAACCCTTTATCAAAACTTTTATTTTCTCTTACAATAGAAATCTATCTAAATCTAACCTTATTACATCCAAGGGATTAGATTAAACAATTAAGCTCCTTTTATTTACTCTACCTATCTATTTATCTGCCAAGATTAAACAGTTTGGTCAAATTTTATTCTCTATCTCTAAGCATAAAATTGAAAACACGAAATAGCCAAGTTTAAACATTTTGACTATCCATGGATTGTAGCAAAGGTAAAAAGTTGCACAAAATCTTTTATTCTGCATCAAAAGTAAATAGTAGTGGCATTTTGACTAGCACACTTTCATGGTCTTTTTTTCTTGGGGTTCATTTTTATCTTTTTTACCTTTTTATTCTTTTTTGTCCATCGATTTTTCTTTTAGGACATACCCTCTTTACATTTTATTTTTTCTTTATTTTTTGAATATGGAAAAAATTTGCAGAAAGCAAAGGTGTGTACATATTACAGATTTGATCTCAGCCATTCAAAAATTATGACTCCTATTGGTATAGGAACCTAACAGTGGCTCCACTTGGGGTTGGCATTTCTTGGTGAAATGTCAAGAACTAGTAGATCAATGGCCTTCTGAATTATTGTGATCTTACTCTGCAAATTTTCCCTTTTACTTTGCTACATTATTGGTATTTATGACAGTGAAACTTTTGAAGCTCAAGGCCTTCTCTCTGGGCTTCAACTCCAAAAATTACCAGCCAATCAACACTAAACTTTCAAAGAATAAAATATGTATAAGTGGTTAGTGAAATAAGTGACTAGGGTCAATGTAGTGCTTAAGAATTCGACCATTAACCGATCCTCCTTCTACTTATGTACCATCCAATTCTTTGAGGAAAAAAGCATTGTTACCCATGAAAGCATAAATGATGTAGGGGCCTTTCCATAGGAAGTCAAACTTACCATGTTTATCTTTATACTCCCATCTTAAGTCCCATTTCAAAACTTTATCTCCTAGATAGAAATATTCCACCCTAGCCCTTTTGTCAAAAGCTTTTTTGATTCTCTCTTGCACAACTTGGGATCTCATATACACTTCTTCCCTGGCCTGTTGTAAATGAATTGTCTGGTTGATCCTCCTTTGAATAGCATTTGGCTCAACCTATACTTCTTGGAGCAACTTCATCACTGGTGTTCTCAAGGAAAATGGGAAAACAACCTCCATTACATAGACTAGTTGATAAGGACTGGTACCAATGGATTTCTTTATAGTCAACCTATCTGCCCACAAGGCATCTACTAGCTTCTTGTTCCAGGTTTTCTTGTTATCTTCCAACAATTTTTTGATGATGTTCACCAAGCTCTTGTTAAAATATTCTGCTAGTATGTTTCCTTGGGGATAATAGTCTATGGAGTGACCTAGGGTTATATGATATTTGTTGCAAAAAACAATCCCCCTCTTTGATTTGAAAGCTACTACATTGTCTGTGATGATCTTGGTAGGGCAACCAAATCTGGACAGAATGTTGGCCTTAAGGAAACCTATTATGACAGTATCAGTGGCTTGTCTTGAGGGTATGGCTTCTATCCACTTTGTAAAATAATCTATAGCAGTCAAGATCCATCTATGTTGGGCAGAGGAAGGGGATGAATTTCACCAATGAAGTCAAGACCCCATTGTTGAAATGGTGCTTCGGTAGATATTGGTTTCAAAGGTAATGGTAATTGTTTTCTTTTTTCCTTCAAAAATATGACATTTCTGGCATGAGGTTACAAATTTCTTTACATCAGAAAATAGAGTGGGCTAGTAAAATCTAGCTCTTAAGATCTTGTCAGCTATGGTTTTCCAGTAAAGATGTCCCCCATAGTCACCTGCATGATATTCTTCTAATATTTTGTTAGATTCTTCCTTTAAGAAACAATTAAGAAGGATGCCTTCATGATTTTTCCAAAGTAAAGCATTGTCAATTATGCAAAACTTCAAAGATTTCATTTTTAAGAACATACTTTTAGTCCTAGATAACTCAGGAGGATCTTGAAGGTTTTGTAGAACGTACATAATGTCGGCATACCATGGTGAGTCAATAAAGGCTTGGATGATCCATGGAGTCACCATCTCCTCTTCATTATCCAATTCTACAATGAAATTTATGTCTAGGGCCTAACAATTTGATTCAGCTATGAGCTTGGATAAACCTTGGCCTTTGATCAATTTTGTAGGTTTAATTTCTATGTCATATTCTAATATGGTAGCTATCCACTTCCCTCTCTTTCCATATGGTCCATCCTATGTCAGGATGTATTTGAATACAACATTGGGAAAATAAGCTATTATATGAAAATACAGGATGTAAACTCTAAAATCTTTAATGGCTTTGACTAGAGAAAAAGCTTGCTTTTCCATTATATTATACTTTAAAGGTGAATCTCTCAGGGATTTGCTAAAGAAGGCTATTGGTTTTTCAAAACCTTGATCATTTTTCTGCAGTAGGGCTGTAGCAATGGTATGTTCTGAAGCGAAAGAAAAAATGATGAAATCCCTATCAAACATTGGACTGATGAGAACTGGTGCTTTTGTTAAGGCTAGCTTTATATCTTCAAAAAACCTTTTAGCCTCAACTATCCATTTAATAGTTGAATATTTATTTAACATGTTATTTAGTAATCTAATTAGTTCAGCTAAGTTAGAGAGAAATCTTCTTAAAAATTTTATTTTACCTAAAAAGTCTTGTAGTTCTTTGATGCTCCTAGGATGTGGTAGTTGTAAAATGGCTTCAATTCTTGCTGGGTCGATCCAAATACCATATTTGGAGATTATGTGGCCTAGTAATTTTCCCTCTTCCAACCCAAATAAATATTTCTTAGGATTAAGAGAAATTTTATACTTCCTACAGTTTGTGAGTACCTGCGTCAGGTGATCCAGGTGTTCCTGATCTGATTTAGAGAATACCATGATATCATCCAAGTATATCACAAGGAAGTCATGGACTTCCTTAGCAAAGGCTATGTCCATTGCTCTTTGAAAGGTGGCCCCTACATTTTTTAACCAAAAAGGCATCTTCACATACATGAAAGTGCCCCATGGAGTCGTGAATGCAGTTTTCTCTTGATCGTCTGAGTGGACTAAAATCTGGTCATAACTAGAAAACCCATCTAGTAGTGAGATTCCGGTTGAACCTACTACCCTCTGTAGTATGTGATCCATTTTAGAAAGAGGGTAGTTATCCTTGAGTGAAACTTTATTTAGATTCCTAAGGTCAACACACAGTCTAATTTCGCCAGTTTTCTTTCTTGTAGGTACCAAATTAGAAACCCAATCTGAGAATCTAATTGGTGCAATGATCTTGGCTTCATACATTCTTTTGATTTCCTTTTCAATAGAAGGCAATAGAATGGGGTTAATCCTTCTAAGCTTCTGTCTAAAAGGCTTCTGGTTTTCTTTTAAGGGAATGGTGTGTTGTATTATGTTGGTATCATAAGACTTAAGGTCCTCATAACTCCAAGAAAAAACATCTTGGAATTCCTTTAATAGTTCTATGTATTTCACTTTTTCATTATGAGGTAAAGACTTTGAAAGTTTTATTAGTTTGGGGTCTTCCTCAGAGCCTATGTTACACTCCTCTATGTTTGATTTTAAGGGCTCCATTTTCAGCTTTCTAGGGACATCATTTGGATCAAATAAGTCCTCCAAAGGAGTTAATCCTTTGGGAAAAAAATTGTCTTTAAGGTTGATGAGTTCAGATTCTTCATTGATTGCCTCATCAATTTCAATTTGTTTTAGGTTTTGAATATCTGATTTTGTAAACTTTGTGGGATGGAATCTATCTATATTTTCATCTTCTAATTTGTTAATTTCTATTTTATTAGTGTAATCAAAATCTAATGTTATGTTGTTATTTAAAAATTCTTCATCTAAAGTTAGAAAATTGTTAATTTGTTGGTCATTTGTGAATACTTTCCAATGATTTAAGTTATCAGGAATAGCAGGTTTGTGGCTAACCTTAGCATTGTATTGATGGTTAGGCTGAAAAGGTAACTTGCAAGTACTAGCAAACATAGTCAAACTGTGAGCTTGCATATTGTGTTTTCCTGGAATAACAACAAGCTTGGTTTCTAAAAAAGTATTTAATATTTCTACAATTGTTCCTCTATAAAATCCTAACCTAGGATCCCTAGTCATATAAACAATGTTGATTTGTTTTATTACCAACTCAAAATCTACCATAATAGAGACTCTTATGGCTCCTAACCTTTTGACCAATTTGAGACCTAAAATAAGTGCTTCGTACTCAGCCATGTTGTTTGTACATTTAAAGTTCAATCTGTAGGCATGATCCTCTGAGTGATCATTTTCTAAGTTATAAATCCATACTCCTGCTCCTGCACCTAGTTTGTTTACTAACACATCGAATTCAAGATGCCATAGAATTCCATTTTCATAATTCTAACTGTCTAGGGAAACAAAATATTCTTTGACTAAAGTATCTAGATCATCTTTATTATCTTAAATCTCTTGAATTTAGACACTTTGATTTTCTTTTTCTAATGCAATTTCTTTTGGTTCTAAAATAATTTTGTTTGAAGTGTCCTCTTGGTTAGATTTAGCATTGTAAAGAATCAATATCAGAATGCATTGAATATATAGGAAAGTTTTGAGGTCTCTCCCGAGTACTCACCACATACTTCATCTGAGTCTCTCTATACAGTTTTTTAGGATTTCCAAAGACTTATATGGTAGCATATGACATGTTAAGTTGCAGAGATCCCTGAAGTTTGGCACCCCATGATCTAGACAGTAGCATTCCATATTTAGGTGGTATATCAACTATAACTATGTCCATAAGAATGGTCTTAGCAGGGTACTGCACTAGGGAAACACACTAGTCTTTTATAAATCCTAGGCACTTAACTTGGCTTGAATCAAATGAAAACAAGTCTTTGTAAGGCCTAGTGATATCCAAGTTTAGCTTCTCCATAACAAATTTAAGCATAAGATTGTGTGAAGCCCCAGAGTCTAGCATGGCATTATGTAGGATTTTATCGTGGATGTTAAGGGTAATGTAGAAGGGTGGTATCCCTCCTTCCATTAGTTTTCCATTAACATCAGGACCAAAAATTAACTCAGGATGATCATCAAATAAGTTAACTAATCTTCATTCTCAACGAATTTTAAAGATTTACTTTGTTGATATCTATAAGTTTCATGTTTGATCAGTTCTGTTAAAAGAACTGAGATTTTAAGTTTGGTCACCTCGGCTCCCAAATTGAAACGCAAAGGGGATTTGTCTATTTGAACATTTGAAATCTTAACAACAGGGTTTGGAGTAGTTGTTCTTCTTTTTCAGGGTTTGGAGTCCTTTTTATTGGATTTTCTAACACAATTTCTAGAGACTGGTCCACTGTTTCCTTGAAGGGAACTGAAGTGGAAGGTTGCTCATTTGAAGGTTGGTCATTGGTTACATCTTCAATGGTGGGACTGGGAGGGTTCTGATTTGATCTAGAAACGATTTGGAGAGTTTTTGTCACTGGAGCTGATTTAACTTTCTTAGGATGATTAGGTATTGCTTTCTTGTTTTGGTTCAGAGCATCAGTGTTCTTCTTGCTCCTCAAATTGTACTATTTATGCAATTCAAAGATAGCAGAATCATATCCTTGATTGTAGTCAAATGATTCTCTAGTTTGGGTCTGTAACTACTGAAGCATGTATAATTCTTGGTCATCTTCAGTCAGAAAGACAATTTCCTCATCATCTAACCCCATTAAGTTTATTTGAGTGTCTTG
Organism: Pinus tabuliformis; assembly: GCA_031772625.1. NCBI lineage: Eukaryota > Viridiplantae > Streptophyta > Pinopsida > Pinales > Pinaceae > Pinus > Pinus tabuliformis. The sequence goes on along the minus strand of CM062804.1, from coordinate 160,436,468 downwards.
CTCAGGGTCTTCAGAATGGGAAGTTTCGGCATAGTTTTCCTAGAAAAGTGGTCTAATATTTTGATCGGGTCCATTTTTACCAGTATTTTGGCTTTGATTTTTCCTAAAGTTCGGATTCCTCATTGGAGGTGCTTGTTGGCTATCCTAGTGAGGTTTCCTTTCTATGAATTCTATCCTATCCATCAATTTTTCCATTCATTTGGCTAAAGCATCCATTTTTTGATCAAAAGGTGAGGTTTCATCTTTCAAGGGTGTTCTTCTTTCGTTTCTAACCCTGGCTCTTTTGGCTAGCAGATTTGCTTCTACGCTAACTGCTACACTTTGCATATCTTCTAGGGTTGGGGGATTCCTTTCTCTCAGTTGGAAAGCCATATCAGTGTCAAACCCATCTGGAAACTTTATCAGGGCTAAGCCAGGCGGAGGTCTAAGGTCAAGTGGTATTGCATTATATACATTGTTAAACCTAGTACAGTAGTCTTGAACGGTTTCGTTTGGTCCCCTCTTGATGTTTTCATATTCACAAAGAATTTGAAGAGGGTTCTTTTCCTTCTCCCACCTATGTAAAAATTGCTGGTAAAAAACTTCTAAACTATTTATGCTATTGTTAGGCAGATCTCTAGACCATGTTCTCACTTCTCTAGCTAGAGTTTGGGAAAAAAATCTCATTTGGACATCTCCTATGTCAATTTCATGCAGTTCAAAATAATCTGTCATTTTTCTTGTGTGTTGTTGTGTTGTGTAAGATCCAGTGCCATCAAATAGGACAATTTTACTTTGGTAGTCTTGTGGCATGGCACCTTGAGGATTAGACATCACAAGAGGGGCATATCTATTTTCCATAGCTCTAAGTGGGGCAAGATTGAGATAGGAGTTGGGGTAATAGTGGGATTTCGAGTAATAGGGATATTTAGGGTAACATGGGTAATGGGTGTTTGAGGGGTAGTGATAGGCTGATGGGGAAGCGAAGGTATGAATGGAGATGAGAAATGAACTTCAAAAATGTGAGGAAATGATGGTGAACTAAAAGAAGTTGAAGCTATTTCAGAGAGTTCAGGGATCTTGTCAATAGTAAGTGATGACTGAGGGGAATTCAGAAGGTACTGGTCATTTTACGAGTGTTCCCTTTGGACTTCAAGTTCTGATGTAAATTCTAGATCTAGAACTATATCCTCAAGTGCACTCTCGGACTTGGTTCTAAATAAGGAAAGGTCAAAATACTCGTCAAAAGGGAGGTCTTCCACAAATAACCATTCATTAGGGCAGGAATTGGATTTAACTAAAGGTCTTGGGATTACTGAACTTTCTTGTCTTCCAACTATTCTCGAAATAAGGTTGGGATTGTCAAATACAGGGGGAGGATTTGGATCAGTGTTGGCCCTTGTATAATGAGTTCTCTTGGAAGCCATATTTCAAGATTTTTCTGATTATTTTCTTTTTGATGAATTTTGAGAAACAACTTAAAATAACCCTTTAAGAGGATTGAAATAAAAATTTGAAATTTCTCAAAGGTTTATTAAGACTGAGGGTTCGATCCCCAGTATGGTCTCCACTTTGTTATCACTAATAAGTCTTCCCTAGAAGTTATCAAAAGAAGTAATAATCTGAGGTAACCAAAAACCTAATATTTTAGACTCGGGTTCTAGCCAAACTAAGTCCAAAGAGGGCTCTCTCTTTATAATTTAACTTTGTTTTGGGTGTGATTTCGGGCTAGTTCTTAGTGATTATGAGGTTTTGGTTTTGATTGGGTGGCAGAATTCTGGAAAGAGATGGGTAGAACAGGCCTTCAAGCCATTGGGCTATGGAGTCAGTCAAAGATTGGCTTAATTGAATCAGATCAATTGCAAAAGGAGGAGTTCATAGGGTAGGCTAGCACAGTAAAAGTCAAATTTGTAGGTTCAAATGGATGAGGTAGTCCTAACCAGGGTAAAAGGGCAATGAAGAATCCTTAAACTGGGATCAAGATGAAGAAGAGAAGGATGATCAGTAGCGAAGGGCAACTAAGAATCCTTTACTATGGACCAAGGGGGGGAGGGGGGAGCTACAGAAGTAAGGGAGCAATTAAGAATTCCCAGACTCAGATAGTTTAGTACAAAATAGTGAGAAAGTAAACAGTCAAGGCAGAGAGCATTAAAGCTAATTCTGAAATATCATTCTTTGATTACCATTCAGGTTTAATAGAGAAACGTGTGAATATTTATAAACATGAAGAGAAAATAGTAATAAACATGAAGAGATAATACTTATTCGATTTCCACTGTGCACAAGAATCCTGTGAAATGTCTTTAATGTTATTCCATGATCCAGCAAACCAATCCAATCTTGATTACAATAGCTCTTTAACTTGATATGAAATGTCTATAGAAATGTCTTTGAATGCACACTATTTACTTCGAAATGTGAAGTATTTATACAAAAAATATTACAAAATATCTCATAACATTTTGAGAATTATTCTAGGAAATCAAAAATATCTTCAAGCATGAAGATAGAGACAGATGGAAAACTGCTTCTTGTTGTCCCTTTTATTGTGATTGTGCTGGCTGTTGTAGTTTGAATTTGGCTCTTTCAGTTGATTGATATTTGTGTGCTGGAATTACTTTATGTCTTTAACCTACTAATACTCTTTACCTGCTACACTTTGACCCTATTTTACCTGGCTGCCATCAGATTTACTGCAGTAACTTTATAGTAAATCTGTTAAATTTACCCACCATTCATCTTCAGGTAATTTTTTCTTCAGCATTTTTCTATATGTCTCATCAGCTTCGGTGTACTTGGAAAAATTTGGCTTGTTGACAAACAGATGCTTTACTTAATGCTCTAGGAAGAACAGACCTTCCATATTGTCATACAATACCTTTCGTGTGGGTAGAGGTTTTACCCCTGAAGTAATAGCTTGGTCCTTGGCCAACTTGTTTAGTCTTTCAATGTAGTCCTCTTGGGTCATAAGCTTGTCATGGATGACCATAGGACTGGAAAGGCCTTTTCCCTCAAAATACCAAACATTTTCATGAATCTATCAATATCAGCTTGCATGCTTTGGCATTTCTTCTCAAGATTGAGCATAAGCTTCCTTTTAACAAGAACCTTCTTGATTTCTATGATGGTTGTTGTTTTATCTTCTATGCCCAGTTCATCCAGCTAATACCTATTCTTGCTATTCAAGAATGTTATCAATTGGTTGGCCTCTTCAGGCTTATCTCCCAGATCTTCTCTTGCTTTATCTATCACTTCAGTGGCCACTTTTGCCAGTTCAGTCTGCTAAAAAATTACTTGAATTGAGGGCCAACACCATTGACAGAGTCAATGATGTTGGACCACAACATTTCTTTTATTTGTCCTAGTGGTTGTTGGAATGTTAAATCCTTTTCAAGGAATTTTATCCTTTCGCCCATTCTTTTACTCTTTTGGGCTTCTTCTTTCTGTTGTATCTGTGCAAGCTTCCAGTCAGTTTCCAAGCTCGACACTTTTTCTTTAAGCCTTTTAAGCTCTATAGCCAGGATATTGATTTCTTCCATGGCTTTCACTAATTCTGATGTTTTTTCTGTAGATGTACCTGCACTTGTAGATGTACCTATAATTGGCATGGCTATAGCTGGTGAAACTATTGGTGCTAGGGAGGCAGCCAATGTGGAGGGAATTGCTGTAGAGACTGTAGGAGTGACAGTCTATGGAGTGGTGGCCAACTCACTCTATTTAGACTGAATAGGGTTTCCTAGCTCTTTCTATGTTTCCTTTAATTGATCATTTAGCTTAAATACTAAGTCCATAAGCTCTTCTATTCCTTTTAGGTTTCTAACACTTCAGCTATTTGTGGATCATGTAGATGAAGGTGTTTGAGTTGCTTTCAAGGTAGCTATATCATCATTTTTCTTTTTCATTAGCCTTTCTGCAAACTTTACATCCTTGGGATCATGGCCCAAATCTATGATTAAGTCCTATAAGGACTTTATCCTAGTATCTTTGGCCTATGAGGAGGCCTTTTCTAGTTGAAACTATGCTAATATATTATTCATCGAATTTTGTAATTGGTGAGCTGCAATAACTTTGCTCATCAAGGTGGAATGTACCATCTCTCCTGTCTGTTTATGCAATTGAATTGTTTCAATAGGATGTATGTCCTTTGCCAACACCTCAAAATCCATTTTCAAGTAATCTATTATAGACCTGGACTGCTGTATGGTAGGCTTCATGAAAGTCATTTTCATCTTACCTTGTTTTACATCAGAGGTTGACATTAGCCTTGTATTATTAGTGGGAGCCAGTTTAAGGTATTGTGCATAGCTCTAAGCCTTTAACCTTTCATTTCTAGCTTTTATCTCTTTGTATTTCTCTCTAATGTCCTAGTCCTGGCTAGTTGAAGCCCTGAATGAGGATACTTCCATGTTCTGTTGTCTTTCCAGCATTTGACCTTGTGTAGTGGAAGGTTCTTGTGTTCCTCTAGAGGGGGTGGCCTGTCTACTTTCTTCCCTTTCTGTACCTGTGGTTTCAGATGTTTCCTCTGTAAACTCTTGTTCTAAAAAAGGATTCAACCTTTCCCTTTTGGCATAAGTCTGTGTAACAGGTATGCTAGAAGGAGTGGCCTCCTCCCTATCTCTTCTCAGATTCTTCTCCTCATTTAGAGGAGTATGCATAATAGGAGGAGTACTCATGATGTGTTATGGCTAAGCAACCTCTTCTAATATATCTGTTTGTTCTGATTCTTCTTGCTCTTGAGGTCCTTCTTCTACTTGTTGCTCACTGTATTCCTGTGTTTCCCTTTGTGCTTGGGGTTCTCCGGGCACCTGTACAAAAGAGTCTTCATCAAGACTCCTCTCTAGATCAATCAATACATTATCAACAACAACTTGTGTGCTATCTCTATCTACTAAAGTGTTCTACACCCATTCTAGTTGATTTTCATATTGTTCTATCTGAGGAACTCTGTGGTGGATGTATGGAGACAATTTGTTCTTTTGTCTTCTATTGCAGATGAAATCAAAAGGGTCATATCTCCATATGAAGCTCTATTTCAGTCTGAGCCTTTGAAGGATTCCTTTTTCTACTCTTCCAGCTTCCCTATTGTTGCATATAAAGGGGCCAAGCTAGTCTTTTATTCTGAGTTGATCTTTCTTCTTGGCCTTCACAAAATGTACCTCATCTGAATTAGTCATTTTCATATAGTACTCCAGAGCAAACAATCTCATGGGGAGGTATCTTGGTAGTTTGTAGGGTGCTAACTCATATCCATATATTCTGATTTCAATTTGATTTTGGTACAAGTACAAATCTCCCACTCTGAATTTCTTGGACAGCTGTAGGACCATTCTGATATCTGCACTGATCCTGGGGGGAGGACTTCCTAACAACATGGTCGCCGCGGGGTGCACAAAAAGATCTATGAAATCTGTATAAGTGTATGGAGAGTCATGTTTATGGATTAATGGGGTCCAAAAGATTAATAATCTTGGGTTGCCTCTGGTATCAAGCTTTTGAAGTGTGAATGGGAATTTATCAGCTTGATAGTATAGGAAAATATGATTCAAAACTGATGAGTACTTGAATACTCTTTCATTGTCCATTCTCATGAATTGATCATGCATTTTGTCTGCAATGAGTTTAGCATAATCAAACATGATGGCAACGGGTTGTCCAGGAGTATAAATGGACATGAAGGATATAATCATCTCATCAACAAACTCACTTGTAGTCTGGCCTAAAACACTAGATATCATTGATATAATGTCTCGACCAAGTTCAGAGAATATGATCCACATGTATGGAGGAGGGTCCTTTGGAATGTATTTCTCTTCTGTAATGAAGGTCTAGAATAATTGAGCAATTTTGATGGAGGTGATTGTAGGGAACCTGTCAAGCAGGTCTCCAACAAATATGGGGGTCAGGTTTTGACCTAGTTGCAATCGTAGTATTTCATTTATGGATTCAGCAGTGATGGTGAAAAATACAATATGGTCAGGAGTCATCACTACTCTTTGGCTGAGATTGTAGTTCATATGGCAATAATGGAAAATTACAGGGAAGATATGAACTCTAAGGAATTGGTATTTGGGTAAACCTAATTCCCAAAGACCTATTTTGTCTTCATGGTTTAAGTACTAGTCTTTGTACCTGCAGTATAACTTCAGTGGGGATTCAGGGATAGGGGTATCTTTGATTATAAATTCTTTGTCTGCCGAAGGGAGATGGTCTAAGCCCCGGTGGGGAGTAGTAAATGGTAGGACATTCAATGCAACTGGAGTAGCCATCCTTGGTTCTTGTGGATTCAAGAATGGGGGCACAAGGTTTTCAATCAAATTGGGAGAAAATTGGCTCAAATTAGAGTGGTTTGGGGTTGCTGGGAAGTTGTTTTACTTAATCACTTAATAACTTAAGGCAATTGAGTAACAGTTTAGGGAATTAAACATGGATTCTTAGTGATTTTGGGTAAATACCTGGTTTTGGCTATGAATGGGTTGATTAGCGACTATGCACATTTGCAGGAGGTGTACGTGACTGAAGAGTGGTCTAGAAGTTTAGCAGCTTCACTAGGTTGGTAGTTGGATGTGGGTTGATGGTTGCATGTACTCTAGTGCTTGCATGGAGATCTGAGTGTCTTTTTCACGATAAAACTAAAGATAATGAGTTTTTTTTAGTTTTATTGGTAAAGTCAACTATTTTGGCAGGTTCACGGGGGACAAGTGCAATTGGATATTAGTATGATGATGTGACATTTTTTTCATTTACTATGAGGCGGTAAGCAGGTTTGGATCACACTGCTTTTGGGTTGGAGTGGTTTCGGGGGGAGGCCGCCTGATGCCATTCATCTGACACCATGTAGCCGTGGGGTGAAAAGAAAAACCACCCATATCAGGCAGGTAAAGTTCGGCCTTCGAAAGCCACTTGATATGATTGTTAACCGTCAGATCAAATGGGGCCTGATCGTACGGTGATCGGGGTGGAGTTTTGATATGAGGTTTAATGGAGGGGCCCGATAGAGGTCTAAGAGTGGCGGGATTAAGTTAATCAACGGATTATGGCAGATTAAGGGTGTCGGGGGTGATTCCATAGGTGAAGGGTTTAGGTTATTAATTAATTGTTGATCGACTAATTAACCCATTAATCATATCATGATATTAATAAAGTTTATCTTTCAAACTTTAGGGGTGGGGTATTAATATAAGGGTTTTTATTATAACTATAGGGGAAGGGTTTATTGCTTTTTTGGGATTTAATATATATAAAGTTAGATGTTAATGAATGGATAAAAGCGCTAAGTACAATGCATTTTTTTTATTCACTTTTTTGTAAACAAATGATACTTATGCTTTAAAAAATTTTTGGGTTTTGTGAAGGAAAGGGGTTTTCACATGGGGGCTGATCACTTTTCTAAGGTTTTACCCTTAAAGAAAGAGGATTATTTAGGGGAAATTGAGTTTTTCTTAGAAAAAGGGATTTGTTGGGGAATATGAGTGAATTTGGAGGGGGTGAATTCTTATGAGGGGATTTTTAGTTCTTAGGACCTATAAGCTATTGGGCCGAGGGTCTGGTCCCTCCAAAAGTTAGAGAAATTCTCTGAGCCCCTTTAACTTTTAGATTTTAGGAAATTATTTAAGTGAAAAATGTAATGAATGAGGGAGGTTAGTCAATTGACTTTGTGTACTTTGATAAATGCTCAATTTCCATCCATACTTAGAACTTTGATGATGAAGGTGAATAATATGATCTTATCTAATCAATCATCACAATTCTACAACCATTCTTCTACTTACCCACCTACTCATCCTACCATTTTTACTTCTCTTTATTAGGGTGCACTTAAGTTGGAAAACCCTTTATCAAAAGTTTTCTTTTCTCTTACAATAGAAATCTATCTAAATCTAACCTTATTACATCCAAGGGCTCAAATTAAATAGTTGAGCTCCTTTTATTTACTCTACCTATCTACTTATCTACCAAAATTAAATAGTTTGGTCAAATTTTATTCTCTATCTCTAAGCATAAAATTGAAAACATGAAATAGCCAAGTTTAAACATTTTGACTATGCATGGATTGTAGCAAAGGTAACAAGCTACACACAATCTTTTATTCTACATCAAAAGTAAATAGTAGTGGCATTTTGACTGACACACTTTCATGGTGTTTTTTCTTGGGGTTCATTTTTATATTTTTTTAACTTTTTATTCTTTTTGTCCTTTGATTTTTCTTTTAGGACATACCCTCTTTACATTTTTTTTATTTTTTTTGAATATGGAAACATTTTCAGAAAGCAAAGGTATGTACATATTACAAATTTTATCTCAGCCATTCAAAAATTATGACTCCTATTGGTATAGGAACCTAACAGGAGGTTTGTATTGATGAGCAATCACAATGGATTGTGGTATCGGTTTGACCAACTGAATCTAAATGTCAAGCATGTTGTTAAGTTCCTATAATACTAATGTATCCACCTTATTGTTATTTTTGTGCCCATTTAGCCCCCATATTGTTATTTTTGTGCCCATGTGGTGAAGTAAAATTATAAGTGTAGACACAAACAAATTCCTCTAGCCCGATAATGGGTCTAGCCACAACAGATACATTTTATGGAATATTTCCCTAGGTTAGAACCAATTAATAGGGCCTACCTCTTAGTACGCTTATCCCATTTGATGATGTCCTTGCTTTCTCACTCTGTCTATCTCTTGCTTCCTTCTTCAAACACTTGAAACAAGTAAACAACAGCAAACAACAACCATGATAATAGACAAATTGTAATTCAGCCTACTTAGCAAGTGAAGAAACATTAATCCATGAAAATGTAAGATGAAACATCATGTAGGAAATAAATCGATAGTTGCATATATATGAATATCAAGAAGAGATTACAACCATTGTCTTGACGTTGCAGCTTTCCTCTGACAAGAGCAGGTTCCCACACACTTCTGCTAGCATTCCATGATGGCCTCAATCAACAATAGTTTTAAGGCTCTTCCCTTTAGGCTTCACTCCAAACCAAATCACACTTCTCCCTAACACAACTAGATATCTACAACTATGAATATCTTGTTGTTTACTCCAAACCAAAATAGCACTAGCACACCAACATTAACACTACAACACTAACACTAGCACACCAACATTCACACCAGCTTGTGATTGGGAAAAATAGAGGTTTATATAGCATGAATGGATGGGAGATGGATCCTCTTCTCATGGGAGAAAATCTTATCTCTTGAGGTAGTTCCATCATTATAGGGGATAGGAGCCTAAACTGACATCCTCAACCCCATCTAGCCAAACCATTTACCATAATCCTTAAGAAGCTTCTAGAGCTGGAAGCTTCAACTTTTAATTCAAAAAAAATTCCATAATAGGACTGGCGTGACTGGAACACAGCTTAGTCACTTTAGTCAGTGCTAGGGATAGTGCTAATCCCTGCATATCAGCGGGAGGAGGAGAAAGGCCATTGGCGCCGATCTTGTAAACTAGAAAAGACATAAGTTTCAGGGGAAATGGTGAAAAAGGGAATTTATCTACTCATGAAGAGGGACGCAATGGGAATTTCTTCATGAAGGGAAAGCATTTAGGGTTCACTGTAATGGTCCTCTAGGATCAAGGAACGGGTAGTACAAGGATAGTGAAAAAATGTTGTGTAATAGCCCATAGAACCCCACTATTGTTCTTGTTGTGCCCTTACACTATTATTATTATGTCGGATCTGTTTATATTATGACCCCTTAGACTCATATATACAAAGGAGGTCTTGTCATTTGTATCATCTAATAATTGTTCATTTATTCAATGGAAAGGATGTTTCCCCGTCGAAAAGGATAATTTTTAAGTCATTGATCTATGTTTTTGTGAGTTGATCGCATAACATTCGGTATCAGAGCTTTAGATTCTAAGGTTTTTCTTCTTCAAACAATCCATCTTGGAATTTTCACTATATATATTTTTCTACGAGGCTTCAAAACTTGTATTTTTTACCACGTGGATACAACATCATGGTTCACTTTTTGTAAAAATTTCAATGCTTGGTTCACTACATTTTCAGAGATATGATATGAGGAAGTTAAGGTTTGTGAAGGCTTCAGAATTCTGTCTCAAACAGGAAACCTAGGGAAAATCATCATAACTTTTGTTTTGGGAATCATATTTGAATTATGTAAAATGCGGCCAAAATTTTACAGACTCTAGTTTTTCGTTTATCAATTTTAGCGTTGGAGTTTGAAATAGGAACACATGGAATCCCATACAACTTCGCTCCACTGAACTAGTCCATAACTAGGTCATCATGGGATATTTGGAATAACTATTTCTTGAAGAATTCAATTGCAATCAAACTTGTGGTTTTGGAAAGAAGACTAAGAGAACAACCATAAGAAGAAATTTGAGAACTTGGAGATTTAAAATTACAGGGTTACATCCGTTCAATATCAAGCTCCTAAAAGCAAGAAAATGTGTGTTTTTTTTAATTGCATAAATTTTGTTTTAAAAATAAGTTTGAAGTGATTCTAAGGGCATATTGAAGCATATATATACCAGTAATTGGTTCTAAATTCCTCATAATAAAAATAATTCTACATACATTATTGCCTCAGAAAGCTCTACTATGATGCATGAAGAGGAATAATTACAACATGATATATCAATATTACAAGACCAAGTGCAACAAATTTCACTCTCACAAAGAGAAACCAAAGATGAACTGAAAGATGACATGAACGGTTTAAAAGATGACATGCGTGATTTAAGAGGTGACATGGATGGTTTTTAACTTGACATGAATGGTTTAAAAAGAGACATGGAAGGTTTGAATGAAGGTTTGACAAAGTTGTTTCAAGAAAGGCTTCTTGTTGGTGACAAGGTTATACATGAAAATCATGATGAGTACAAAAGGAATATGAATTGTGATTTTAGAGATTCCAATGTGGGGTTTAATAACCACCACATTCCAAATATAGATATGAGTAATTTTGATGGCAAGGATCTGGTAACATGGATACTATAAATGGAGCAATATTTTGATCTACAAGATGTGCAACCCTCACAAAAGATACATATTACATAATTATATTTAGAGCCCAATCAGTTTGTATCATACAGATGGTTTTTTTCTCGTAAACCACTTGTCACTTGGTCAATGTTTACAAAGGAAATGATAGAACATTTTGAAGATATAAATAAAAACACCTTCTTTAGCCAATTTATAAATCTCAAACAAAAGAGTTCAATGGTGAATCACATTGAATATTTCAAAAAAATGGATATTAGGGTGATATTCCATAGGAGCATAGGATTGATGTCTTAACAGGTACTTTAAAATATGACATCCAACACGAGGTTCATCTTTGGGAACCTAATTCATTAGAGAAGGCATTCAAGTTGGCAAGAAAAATTGAAAGAAAAATTATGGAAATAAGGAAGTATACCACTCACAACTATAAAGATGGAAGTGTTAGTCTTCCACAACCTACAAGGTTGACACCACAAAAAATGGAGTAAAAAAGAGCAAAATATCCTTGTTACAACTGTGATAGAAAATACACTAAAGGTGTTAAGTGTGCCGAGAAGAAATTATTCTACATAGATTGTGAAGAGGAAGAAGAAAAGGAACATGAAACATCAAAAGAGGAGGATATACACCAGGAACCAACCCTGAAGAAAGAAGAAACGAATGTGACCATATCCTGTAATGCATGGGAAAGAATTACCACTTCTCATACTCTTAATATAAAAGGATATATTAAGAATAAAAATGTAATAGTGATGATTAATTTAGGTAATTTTTTTCATTGTATGATAGCCGAGGAATTGAATTGCTTCCTATATCCAGCACCAGAGTATCAAGTGATGGTTGCACATGGAGGAACTATAAATTTCTCTAGAAAGTGTCATAATATCAAGCTAACCATGGGGGAATATGTTTGAATAGTCCAATGCTTTCCATTACAATGGTTGGTGTTGTTGTTGTATTAGGAGTCCAATGGTTACAATCTTTGGGGAAGATAGCTTTCAATGTTCAAGAACATTTCTTGAATTTTTTTGGGAAGGAAAGGAAGTTGAATTAAGGGGTGTTGTAGGGAAACTAAGAAATATAATCAAATCTAATGGCATGAAAAATATTTTGAAGAAAGAACAATGGGGCATAATTGCACAATTATGGTCACTAGGGATTCAAACATTGAAATAATTTATTTCTCCAGATCTCCAAAAGGTATTGGACAATCATTCCAAGGTGTTTGAGACTCCCAAAGGCCTCCCACCTATTCATGATCATGATCATTCAATTCACTTGATTCCATGAAGTGTTCCTCCAAACTTCGAGCCTTACAGATATCCTTATGCCCAAAAGAGTGAAATTGAACATATGGTTACAAAAATGCTAAATGTTGGTATAATTCAAGCTAGTTAAAGTTATTTATCTACTCCAGTAGTATTAGTGCACAAGAAGGACGGATCATGGCATATTTGTCCAGATTATAGTGAGCTCAACAATCTCACTATTAAAGATAAATTTCCCATTCCTATCATTGATGAATTGTTGGATGAATTACAAGGATCAATTTACTTCACTAAGTTGGATCTTCGTTCATGATATCATCAAATTAGAATGAAAAATAAAGGCATTCCGAAAAAAAATTCAGAACTCATGAGGGTCATTATTAATTTTTGGTCATGCCTTTTGGCCTTACTAATGCACCTTCCACATTTCAAGGTTTGATGAATTCCATTTTCAAACACTTCCTTAGAAAATGTTGGCTTCAGAGGGCCTGACCCAGGTTCAACATTAATTAGCCAAACAAATCCCTACACTACTGGACCTTTCAGCATCAACCCATAGAGCATGGACCAAAGTCTCACCCATAGCAATATGGGGGGATGTTGGAACCAAGTTTCTGCACCCTGAGATGGTTGTGATGTCATATAATTGCCTCTATCCCTGCCTTCACGCAGGTTGCTTCTTTCTGGGGCTTGCAAGACAAACTCTCTATTCCAGCCTTCAATACCTCTGCAAAAGTATACGATCAACCTTCGCATAGCCCTAACCTTCTCCTCAAGTACTTTCATGCTGGCAGAGCAGCTTGTAGTACAAGTTCCCCAATTAATCTAAGTAACTTGCTTATCTTATCAAACAATTATAGTTAACACCGGGTAACCAAATATTCGTAAATGCGCTCAAATATTCAATGTAATTGTAGTCTTTAGTGCATCATATCAGCACAATAAAGGAAATTCATACATAAAATATCCAGATGCATCAATAGAACAAAGACAAAGAAATTGCAAATATCTCTCTTTATTAATATCTTCCAAGTGTTTACAAACTACCACCTACTTCACATCTTCCACTGTCTTCTCAGTAACTGCTCCTGCACTATCAACATGAAGATTTTGTTGTGTTGCTTGCAAAGTTACAAGCTTGCCTTCAATATTTCCTGTGACTGTATAAGCTTCCTCTAGCTAGGGCTTTAGTTGTGCCTTTAGCACTACTTCCTTGTGCAGCACTATGTCCACCTACTCCTTTAGTTTCTTAGCCTACTTCAGCTTGGTTAGCCTTTGTGTCAGTGCGACAATTCACATTTTGCTCTTAACTTCATCGTAGCACTGTTGTAGCTCACACGCTTCCATATCTAGCCTCTGTACATTTTGGTCCTCCTACAAACTATTCAGGACCTCAAATGATTGCTCGAACAACTGTGTGCAATCTTCTACTGCACTTTCCAGCACTACGACTGCCTCTATGACAGCAGTCGCCCACTGTACCTTTACTTCTAGTGGTGTGGAGGGTTGGTCCCTCAGCTGTAGCTTGGTAATTTGTAGGTTCAGCTCTAGCTGAACCCATGCCATCTTTGTACGAGTGTCATGCACCCTTGTGTCTAATTTGCAGATGTAGACCTTGACCGCCTCTTTCTCTGGAATGACCAAATCTGGGACCATTATGCATGCCTCCTCAACGACCTACATGATCTTCTTGCTCTGGTTGGTCGCCTCGATCTTAGTGGCAATGGCAACATTTCTATGTAGGTCCATCTGTTCGATGATCATCTAGAGGGTGTGGTGCTCATGGGCCCTCATTTGTGCAATTACTCCATCCTACAAGAGGTGGAGTGCTTTGCGTAGAAGCACTGCTAGGTCCAGCCCAACTACCTTCAAGGCGCTGACAGTGGGCCTGTCATTCTCATTGTCCATGGTCAGTGCTCCATTCAGCAGCAATATCGTACTAAAAGCCTTCATGTGCAACATATCGGCAGCCTATGAAGTGTTGAGGGCCAAGATGGTAGACATCGCACCAGCCTGTGACACGCAGGTCTGTAACTCTTACAACCCGGTCTGGATAGGCCCTAGTATGATTTGCTGCTACTATTCAAATTTATGCAGGGCCTCTGTGGTGACATCTCTAACTCTGTCACCAATATCATGAAAGTCACCCTCCATCAATGTGATAGGGTCCAGCGAGGTCTTGATCGCCTTGGATTTCTTTATGGGCCCTCCCTTCTCCAGCTCTCTAGGGCGCTTAATGCGGGCAAATGTCTCCTTAGGGTCTGCGTCATGCTGCTCTATGTCTTCCTCTTTGGTCTCAAGTAAATGATACTGCACGCCTTTATCAGAGCCTCGCTCTGTGCCACCTTTTTGTTTTCTTTCCTCCTTTCCTGCCTGTTTTACCTGGGCCTTCTCAGTGGCATCCTTTTTCCTCTTTTCGACCACCTGTGCCATCTTCATCTTGGCCTCCTCCTTCTTCTGCGCGGTAGACTTGCTTCCACCAACTACTAAGTCCGTGGTAGTGTGCCACTCCATCGAACATTGATCGAGCACCGCATCAATTTCATCATCTGTGGTTAGGTATGGTAAGTCATACCACCTCTGCATAGGGTCCTTCTACACCCTGATAGATAATCGATGAAAATTAGCTTTAATATTGGCATAGATGTGTAGGTTAGCGTACACTATGGGTGACAATCATAGCTTGTGATTGATGACCATCCTAATATTCATTTCCATCAAGATCCAAAAGATCTTATAGTCCTGAACTCATTTCGTGTCCTTGGTCACCCATAGTGAAGCATACTTCGCTACTTCAAGAAGGTCTGGCGCGACCAAAGGGAAATGGCACTCCTCTGGTAGCTCCCATGCTACGAGCATAATCAAAAGTAAGAGCCACACATAGTGGAATGTCTTGCTTTGCTCTTGTGCTTCACGGTAGCTCGCCAAGATCTCTCCACGAAGGTAGTTCAACCAATTAAACTGGACTCGTTCCACACACTGCTGTGTGAGCGCAACAATAGGCACTAGCACCTCATCGGTGCAGCACTTCTGCATCACCTTCCCTGCAAGGATCTATGTGTTTACCTTCATAGCATGGTTACAGATACTGTAGATAGTGTACACACGTGGCTTCTTCACCAACTTGAATTTCTCCTTCATTGACTCTACGAGTGCATGTTCACCACCCTTACTGCCAAATATCATTGCCAGATTCTCACATGTATATGGCAAGCACATTATTCGGTGAATCAACATATCTATGATGGGTATCAGCTCCTCTAGCCACAAACACCCATCATGCACCAAGAACAACAGCTACTTGATGACCAAAACTATCACTGGGGTGCGGTGATAGTGCGACAACCAGAGTAGGTTCAACAATCCTACCTTCTCTACCCCCTTGAGCCACCTCCATGGCTCCAACGTGGTCATTCCTGTATTTTTGTCTATGATGTGGCACATCAACTACTTAATCACTAGGTTTAGGAACTTCACATGGTCCTCCAAGTTCCAATATTCAATTTTTAGTATCAACACCCGTGCCAAATGCGGACTTCTGAAAGCAATTTCATCCAGTAGCAGAGGGGTTTGCAGGGAAGTATTACTCTCATTAATGTCCTTTGGGACCTTGGACTTAGGCTTGCACAAAGGGACATACTTCAGAAACCGTGTAATGGGGTCCACATCCTGGGTTTCAACATCCTCTACTTCAACCCCCACATCCTCATCATCCATCGGGATTTCTTCGATGTCATCCTCCTCTGCCTCTAATTTTATGGCCTTGCCCTTCTCCTGTGCAGTGGGTTTTTTTGGGTTTTTCCTTAGCGAGGCGTGCACCGGTATGGCATGCTGCTTGTCCTTCTTGTCCTTCATAGTCTCCTTGGTTGGGGTTGACTTTAGTCTCAGCATTCTCGATGACTTAGGGACCTCTGCCAATACTTTGGCCACTTCCAGCTTCTGTGCATGTCAACATGACGTTATTCACTAGTTCTTGTGTCTCCTTTGATAATTGTTCAAATGCCAGACTCGCTACCAAATCTTGAAGGAATTCATGGTTCATGTGCACCTGAGAGCAAAACAACTCAATTCTCAAAATGTTAAGTGCTTTATGTTGGGTAGCCACTTGTAATTTATAGGGATTTTGAATTCAAATCTGATCGTTCCCCCCAAAATCATTCCATTAATGCGGGATTGGAAACATATTTTCAAGGATATAACCCATAAATTTCATCTTAAATGCTGGGCGCTTCCTCCACTTGGCATCACTTCTGCCATCTTTTCATGAATAGTGACCGTAACGGTCACTTTTTGGCCGACCTTCATGATTTCTCCTTGGGTAGCATAGTTCCCTCCATGCTGCCGCAGAACCAATGACACTTTCTTTCTTCACACCATTCGCCAATCGCACAGCTCCCCAACCCAGGCAGTGTAGTTTATAGACTCGTGCCTCCTTTTAGCTACCTAGATCACTAAGACTTTGTTGCCTTCATTTAGTCACATGGTGGGACCATCGATGTATGGCTTCAAACGACTACCATTCACCTTTCCGAGGAAGGGTTCTCCATTCAATTTTACTAGCCATACCACTCCTCTGTCGGTAATCTCATTAATAACATAAGGCCCTAACTAGTACATCCTAAACTACCTTGGAAATTTATCAAACTTACTATCATATAACAAAACCATGTCATTTACTTTAAATGTGTGCATCTTGATGTGTCAACCATGCCATGCCTTTTTGTGCTGCTTTTGGATCTACTGTTATAGAAATATTTGGGCACATCAACCCCAACTCACATGTTGATGTATTAGGGTTCATCAACCCCTAAAATAGTTGTTTTATGCTCTAAAGGAACTAAGTCATCTGAATGCATCATTCCACAAAAGTTCCATCTCAAAAATCATCCAGAAAGTGCCTAAATGAATCATTGTGGAAAGCCCTGTGTTAGGGTGCTATGCATAGCAGGTACTGCACTATAAAAGTGCTATGAATTGCAGTTTAGCCCTTTAGAAGGTGTGATGGGCGAGGTAGGACAAAATTCTGGGAGAGTTTGAGAGTTGGTTGCTCATGGAAACTTCTAGAAACTTCTCCTGTGCCACCTGCCCCTATGAATTCACCCAAGGATGACGAATGGAATTAGGAAACCACCTCCAATTCCCCTCTTTCATGGAACCAATTCATAAAAAGAGAATGGCATTCATCATCCCCATTGATGACTCAACCTCCTGCAATTATCTATAAAAGGATCTCTCATCCAAGATATCAGAAGGCTGAATTATTCTGAGTTGTAAGGAAGTGCTACTAGTTTCATTAGTGAGGTGAGAGTATTGTGTTATTGTTGGTATGTTCTTGCTGATTCATGAGGTGAAGAAGGTTTGAAGCTGGGAGGATGGCATTGGATCAAACTACTTATGGGTTGTAATTCTCCTTCTTATTAATAAAGTTCTTCAAGATTTTTCCCAATTGACTGTGTTAACTGTAAATGAATTCATTTGTTTATCATATTTCTAATTCTATGATGTTTATGTTATGATAGATCATTATGCTTTGATAGGTCTTTGTTTCTGTAGTTGTGCAGGTACTCTCCAAGTGTGTTAAGTACAGGGAGGAGTTACAGGATCGACCAAAGGAGAGGGATATCAAGCGAGGAATCAAGGGAAAGTTACAGTTTGGTCTTTCATAATATTTCTCTTATATATCACTCATAGGAAAGATAGTGAATTGCTTTGACTATTGTTTCTAGGTTAGCTACCAAACCTAGAGGGCTAGCATTTCTTAGAAATACTAGTTTTCCCAGAAACAAATTGGCGACTTGGTTGGGGAGCATGGGTATATTATAGTCGTTGTCAACTACTTTACCAAATGGGCCGAGGTGATGCCTACATTGAACAACAGTGGCGAAACAACTGCTCTCTTTTCAAATCAAATCAAAATGTATCTTGATGTCAAACCAGCACGACAATGGCTTCGACTTGTTCATCCAAAGAAAGTTGGTGTGATTAAAGCAAAGGTTGAAAAACTTTTGCATGTTGGCTTCATTTTTCTTGTACCTCTCACTGACTGGTATCAAATATTGTTCCAGTAATGAAAAAAAAAGGACGATTAGAGTGTGCGTTGATTATAGGGATGTAAATCAAGTGTGTCCAAAAGACAACTATCCTACACCCTTTATCGACCAGATCATTGATGAATGTGTTGGATGTGAAATCTTTTCATTCATGGATGGATTCTCTAGCTACAATCAAATCAATATCCACCCACAGGACCAATCAAAAAATGCATTCATATGTCCGTGGGCACATTCGCATATTGTAAATTACCTTTCAGTTTGAAGAATGCAGCGGCTACTTTTTAGAGGCCAAACAATTATGCCTTCCATGACAACAAACACATAGTTCAACCATATCTTGATGATCTGCCTGCTCATTCGTGAAAACAAACTGATCATCCGCAACATTTGACAGCAATATTTTTGCGTTGTCGGCACTACAAAATAAGACTCAATCCAAAAATGTGTGTTTTGTGTTGGCTCTGGTCGACTACTTGGCTTTATAGTTTCTAAAGATGGAATTCGACTCGATCCAATAAAGTTTCAAGCAATTCTTGACATGCCTCCACCTTTGAATTTGTTACAGATCGAGAGACTTCAAGGGAAGGCAAACTTTCTGAGGAGCTTCATTCCAAATTATGCTGAGCTAGCTAAAGGTTATACATGTCTATTGTAGAAAGGGGTACCCTTCCATTGGGATCAGGTTGCACAAGATTTCTTTTGATGCTCTCAAATATTCCTTGATAAAAGCATCATTAATGTATGCCCCAAACTATCAAAAAAACTTTTCCCTGTATCTCGTCGCAGTAGATACAACCATTGGTATGGTTATAGTGCAAGAAGATAACAGAATTGAACATCCTATATATTATTTAAGTCGTAATCTTAATGATACAGAAAGTAAATATTCATACATTGAAAAGTTAGCTTTAGCATCCGTTCAAGCTATATAGATATTTCGACATTATATTATCCTTCGAAAAACTACTATTATGTCAAATTGCAACCCTATGACATACATTTTGTCACGTCAATTGCTGGTGGGAAAATATTCTAAATGGATAGTTATATTCCAATAATTTGATTTAGAATTCATCAAATCCAAATCAAAGAAATCTCTTGTCTTTGCAGAGCTACTTTGCGACCTTCCCTCATCCTCCAAAGATTTAACATCAAAAGAATCAATCTTGGATGAGTCTCTATTTCTAATTTCATCAAGTGATCCATGGTATGGAAATATACTGATCTATCTCCAAACCCAAGCTTTTGGGCCTAACACCTCTCACTCTGAACAACAACGTACTCGATACCAAGCCAAAGATTATCTAATCTTTGGTGATACACTTTATCATCATGGTGTCAATACAATTTTACGAAGGTGCCTTACACATGAGGAGGTTGAAAAAGCTTTGAATGAATGTCATTTAGGTGCTTGTGGGGGGAATTTATCTGGTTATGCAACTGCACAAAAAATCCTACGAGCTGGTTACTTCTAGCCAACTATATTCAAATATTGCATACTTGCTATCAGAAAGTGTCATGCTTGTTAGATTTTTTATCGTAAAACCAGATTACCACCTGCACCACTACATCCAATCATTGTTATTGGCCCATTCACAAAATGGGGCATTGATTTCATGACATGTAACCCCACCTCAACCGAGGGGCATGGGTATATTATAATCGTTGTCAACTACTTTACCAAATTGGCCTAGGCGATGCCTACATTTAATAACACTGGCGAAACGACTACTCTTTTTTTTCAATCATGTGGTTTCTAGATTCGGTGTGCCACAAGCTATAGTCACAAATAATGAGTTGCATTTTTGTAATCACATGATGATCAAGTTAACTACCAAGTTAGGACTATCCCATGACATTTTGACTCCATATTATCCGTAGGCTAATGGACAAGTTGAGGCAATCAACAAAGTCCTTAAGCACATGCTGCAAAGAATGAATGGAGTCCATAAACGGAATTGGCATTTAGTCCTATGCTCAACATTTTGGGCATATCGGACCTCGGTGAGAAATGCGACCGGATTTATGACTTTTTAGTTTGTGTATGGTTTGGAAGTAGCCTTACCATTCAATGTGAAATCTCTTCCCTCAAGCTCACAATTGACCTGCTACCTAACACTTCTGAAGAAGGAGCTCGTTTCTTGGAATTAATCCATCTGGATGAAACCCATCATGATGCCGCATTGGCTAACGAAGCACACAAGAAACACATCAAGGCACAATATGACAAAAATGTTAAGCCTCGTGTCTTCTTAGAAGGCAACCTGTTCTTGCTTTACGATCAGGATTTTGATAAATTAGAAGTAGGGAAATTTGAACCATTATGGATGGGCCCTTATATTGTTAAACATGTGTTGACAAAAGGAGCCTATGAGTTAGTTGATTATGACAGGATTCCATTGTCACAACCCCGAAACGGGTTGTATCTCAAACGTTACTATGCTTTATTAAGCGTAGTAAAACTCATTGTACATATGCTTTCATTACATTTTTGTGTGTTAGTTTTCTTTTAGAGTTTCAATTTGGTTAGGTAATCCACTTCACATTTGTTGCAGATGTCAAACTTTTCGGAACCAATTTTGGGTATGCTAACGGGGCTAGTCGTAGTATGTAGGACTTATCTTCTGCAGCCTGGGCCATATTCGCTCCAAGCAACGAGTTAGTGAGTTTCAAAGGGATATGTATTGGTCAATCAACAAACAACATCGCTGAGTATAGTGCATTGATTGAACTCCTATTTGATTCCATTTCACATGGCATATGCCGAATCATTGTTAAACTAGATTCACAACTTGTCATTCTACATCTTACTATCGTTTATTATGTCTGAAACCCAACTATTCATCGCATGTTCCTAAGAGTTAGAATTTTGGAAATTTATTTTGATTTCATTCAATATCAACATATTTCTAGAAATTTAAACACATTGACTAACTCTTTAGTAAACTATGTGTTAAATAGACATTTGCAACCTACATAAAGAAAGCATTTCAAATCATTATTTGCATAGGATTTCATCACTTAACCACAATAAAACTCCGAAATTCAAATAGATAGTTGTTTATAAGTTTTCACAAATATTTTTTGTCCAAGAAAAAATTGGTCATCTGACCCCAGAAACCCAAAAGTGAATGCAGAAAACATCCTAGACTAGTTATGCTGATGATAACAAGTAACCGCCTGTGCTATCATGCATAGGAGCCTCGTCCAACAGCTCGGCACACCAGTGGTATGGCATTGCAGCCTCATAGGTAACTCATCAATCTAGACATCCGAAATGCCTAGGGTTAAGCTCTCCACATGATCATACAACTAATCCAAGGTCTCTACTATGTCCAAATCTTTAAGGACTGCCCTCTCAACAGCTCCCTCCACTGGAACATCTACTTCCCATGGGTGTGCCACAGGTCGAACTGGTCTAATATCTACATACACATATGAGTTTATTTAGTCTTGGTAACATTTAAAAACAAAACAAAAATTGAAAACTCAAAAATAATAGTGTGGCCAAATCAATTTACCAATAGTGCTCCACTACTCCCCGACTGGTAATGCTAAATATGGATCGCCTCGAAAATCCATCCCTACATATGGATATTCCGCAAAATCCATCTCTTGATGGGAAAAACACTTGAAGAAGGCAGATGAAAATGAGATCTGTGACTGGCCAGCATGCCTAGCCATAAGGTCTACCCATCGTTGCATCCATGGTTCTCTCGGTCTAGGCACTCCCAGAGAAATGTTCTGTGGTTGCATGAGCAGGACTCTTTCCAAAGCAAAGGAAATCAAAATGGACCCATAACCAAAATTTTTGGTCTTCCCAGCCTTCACTTTGGTCAATTGATCTTTCATAGGTGGAAGAACCACCTCACACCAATTGAACACCTTCAGTTCGAGGCATACTGTATATAAGAAACCGCACTGCTAGCCAATCTAGCAAGGGTAAAGAGAATAGTCCTCAAAGGTTAATCAGTAACTCTCGGATATGAATCTTTCCATCTCTATTGGGTTGTGATCCTTCCCGACAGAACTGACGAATATAATCTCTCACTGATTTTCCTCCTCGGGCGAGTTCTGATATTGAAAGAAGAGCACCCCGCCTCAATAAACCCATCAGAAAATAAACATCCTCAATGGTGATAGGAATAGGTTTACCCCTAATTTGAAACACCTGGTCAATAGGATACTAAGCATGAACAAGATACTGCAGCAAATCCATCTGTTGTCTCATGCTATACAAGTGGAAAAATTTTAGAAAACCACAGTTCCTTAATGCATTTACTGTGCCCTGGTCATTTAAGGCAATCATGTCTTGCTCCTCGTGTTCTCGATCTCACCATATAACGACCATTTTGATCCAATGAATACCTAAAACACAATCATTAGGAAAGTTAGGATCCAACTTGGGCAAAAATTAGCTCAAAATCTGATGAAAAACAATTGTTCAAACTTGGCTTTATGTGCCCATCACACTTAGCCCTTGAAGACAGTGCTATGCATAGTAGGTTGACTATTAGCAACCTAGTATGCATCATACTTTTCGATAGGGGAATGGTGCAATGGTTGAAAAATGCATTTTTAAACCCTAGAGGCCCAGAAAACTGAGAAAAGCTGCCCAAAACTGAAAAAGAATGGAATAGAATTGAAGAGCATAAGGTTAGCTCCTACCTGGTCTTGATGGCATGGGAAATGGTCCATAGAATCTCTCACAATCGGCTGGTGAATTTGGGGGAAAAACCGCTTTAGAGCTCCAAAATCCAATGTTAGAAATGAAATGGTAAAAATGAAGAGTTAAAACTAGTTTTTATGTTTACTTTTTCATGTACATCAAGTAAATGTTGGTTTTATTCATTTTTCATCCATAAATATGTATATTTAATCATTTTGATGGAGTTTTGAGCAGAATGAAAGACTGAAAATAGAATCCGATGTGCTAATGGCGAATTGAGCATCTTTGACCACCGAGTAAACTTTTCATTCTCTTTTCGAGCTTTGCTATAAAATTGAAAAGAAAACATTAGAGTCCTCTTTAAACTCTTTCCAGACTCTTTAAACATTGGAAAGATAGTCGAGCGCTCTTTTCCGGCTCGTTAAAGTATTGGAAACGACATCCCTCTTGTATTATTTTATCATTTTTCAGACCCGAGGGATTATTTTACGAAAAATAACTTATGGAGTTTTATTTTCGTCTCTTTTCAAACTCTCTAAATATGAAAAGGATCGAGTTATACTTGTCATTAAACTCGTTAAAATAATAGCGACAAACTTTTCTTTCTAGACAAGACCGTTTCACCATCACTAGACTCGTTAAAACATCAAATAGCAATGGGTTTGTTGGAAATAATACTGAGAGGGGGTGTGAATTAGTATTATCAAGCCAAATATTCTCTTTTTCAAATTCAGATGATATACACTACTTCAGTTAATTAAAACTGTGTATATACGCAACTATGTCGAAATAAAACCACGTATACAATGCAAACTCATAATTTACTTTATCTGTCAGGTGATGATTGTTAATCTGTGTATCAGAATCAATTAACTAGTAACCAGGAACAGTAAAAATAGAGAAGAAGACAATCACAGAAAAGAACACAAGATATAAGGTGGAAACCCAATGTGGGTGAAAACCACCTGCTACAATTCGTCTCTATCTTCTTTTAATTAGAAACTTCTTTTTACAATTGTACTGGTGTAGTCCTTTACCAGTATGCAGGCTGCAACCTGCAGAGAGCTACAACTCTCTCTCGTTTTCCAACTTCTCCTGGATGGGAGCTACAACCCCCTTCGCTCTTGCACTAGCCAAGATACTAGTACGTAGGTGCTGGCCTACAGAAGGGTACAACCTTCTCTTTATTTCAGGGACCACGTTTCATAAATTTTCAGAATGGATCCACAAATAACATCAATCAAACATCAAGAATTTCCGCATTAACCAATCACCTTCTCACCCATAAAAACTAAATAAAAATAAACACTTCTCTTACGACTGTACCGAGATAACAGTAACAGTAACCACACACCAAATCTGAACCCAGAACATTGCAACAATAAACAGAAGCAGCAAGATCACAACTCAAAATATATACGCTACTTTAATAGCCTGAAACCTGTGTGCATACGCTTCTGCATATGGAACAACTTGCGTATACGCCATTTTCCTTCACTGAACCAGCGTATATACGCGCCTTCTCTGAACTAAACCTGCGTACATATCTATAAAAAATAATTCACTCTTTCACTGATTAACCCAGATTATCAGATTTATAGATCATGCATGCGCCATATATAACAGATCAAAATCATGCAAAGATATTATCATTCAAGTCAAGAGATTATGACCCATCAATAGAACTTATCCTTCTTTGCGCTAAGGTTCCTCCTTCATTCAAATCCAGATCTGCTCCATAACTTTTAATCACAATATTTCAGATATTCAATAATTCAGGTCATACTTTGCCACATGATCTCCTTCCTCTTTTATAGTTTTAGGCCTTCCACAATACCACGGTCAAAAACCATAATAAACCAATACCACGGACCCAATACTTGAGATCAACACTTCTGACGAGGTACCATGGTCCAAAACCATAGGTTGAAATACCAAGGACTAACTACCACAGACCAAGGATAAGTTCTCCAACATATACGCGCTTTTCCTTCCATGAAAGTGCGTGTATACGCATACGCACCTTTGAAACGTCTAACCTGCGTGTATACGCGTCTTTGTCTAAATGAACTTGCGTATATGACTTTTTCTTCATTCTGAAAGCCTGAACTAAGATCTGTTACCAAAGAGAGTTGCCATCAAGGACAACACCTGTGCCATCGCTCCAAACCTGTTTCATAATGCCAACAATCACCCCCTTTGGACCTGATGGCAACCCAAAGATCTCAAAGTCATTCTCCCCCTTTGTCATCAAGGGAAAAGGGTTGTGCTCCCCTGAGTGCATGCTGAAATTTTTGCCCTGTTGTGCTGACCATGCTCCCCCTGACTGTAGGCAAGATCTGCAAAAGTTTTTCTTTAAGAAGAACCATGACTTATACATCATAAATGACCTTCCTATCACCAAAAGACTCAATACATACAACCATCACCCTACATCCACCAGACCAAGTGGGGATACATCAAAAATTTACATATGATAGCCAAGTTCATTACAACTTCATCCCAGGCATAGTGGGGAAACCAAAATAGGCAGTTACATGACCTTGATACCATAAAATAGATAGCACAAAAGAGATACATGACATAGACATAATATCTAGAACAAGACTTATGAAAGTCAACAATAACTGATAGCAGCATCATCTTTCAATCACCATTCAGATCAGCAACCAAGATTTCCTTTTGTTCTCACTTTGCCTCGGTTCCACCTGCAACCAACAACAGCTGTGAACTAGAACCAAAAGCTTCTAAGATAATTCCAACAACGTATTATTAGAAGATTATCTGCTCCCCCTCAACCTGTGCCAAATGGTCTCTGTCAGACCCATATCAGACTCTCTTCAACCAGAGTCTGTCCTTGCGGATTTCCTTTAGAACTCCATATATGCGACTGCACCTGCATAAATCGGTGTATGTACGCGGATCTTCGTCATTCAACTCGCTTACATCGATTTTTCTCTTAAACAAACACGATTTAACAGCAAGATGATGCATCGACTACTCCTAGCTTCTGTCTGAGGTATTCAAATGTCTCCCTGGGTAGTGGTTTGGTGATAATATCATAAACTTGTTCCTTAGAAGGAACATACTCCAATTTGACGTTTTGTTCCAACACTTGTTCCCAGAGAAAGTGATACTTGATCAGTATGTGCTTGGTCTTTGAATGCATGACTGGGTTTTTTGAAATGTTGATTGCACTTGTATTATCACATAACAAGGAGATAGGTGGTGTACAAATGATTTGAAAATCCTGCAAGGTCTGCATCATCCAAAGAAGTTGAGTGTAGCAAGATGTAGCAGCCACATATTCCACTTCAGTTGTAGATAAAGCAATCAAACTCTGTTTCTTGCTGAACCAATATACTAATCTGGAACCCATAAAGAATGCACCACCACTTGTGCTCTTCCTGTCATCCACGCTTCCGGCCCAATCTGCATCTGTGTATGCATGAAGTGTGAGATTTGTATCTCTAGGATACCATAAGCCATAGTTTTGAGTTCCTTGAAGGTACTTGAAGATTCTCTTGACTGCCAGAAGATGAGTTTCCATTGGATTTGCCTAAAATCTCCCAACTATTCCCACTGCATGCATGATGTTTTGTTGGGTACCTGTCAAATAAAGTAGACTTCCAATCATAGATCTATAGGTTGGTTGATGCACTGCTGCTGATTCATCATTTGCATTGAGGCTGCATCCTGTGACCATGGGGGTACATACTGGTTTTGCATCTTCCATGCGATATTTCTTCAAAATCTGCTTGAGATACTTGGTTTGAGACAAGAAGATACCGCCTTCATTCTATTGGATTTGAAAACCAAGAAAGAATGTCAGTTCTCCAAGCAAAGACATTTCAAATTCTTCCTGCATCACCAAGGCAAAGCTTTGACTCATAGTTTCTTCATTGCTGCCAAAGATAATATCATCTATATACACAACAAGTATTAGCAATTTGTCATTTTCAATTTTTATGTAAAGATTGCTATCTGTTGATCCCTTTGAAAAACCTTGTTAATGAAGATATTTGTCCAAATGGTAGTACCAAGCCCTTGGAGCCTATTTAAGACCATAGATAGCCTTTTTTAGTCTACATACAAGATTTGGATCATTCCCAAGGATGAAACCATCTGGTTGCCCAATGTACACTTCTTCTTCTAAGTCCCCATTCAGAAAGGCTGATTTCACGTCCATTTGAAAAAATTTGAACTTCTGAAAGCTTGAGAGAGCAAGGAACATTCGGATGGCGTCAAGTCTAACAACGGGAGCAAAATTTTCTTGAAAGTCTATTCCTTCTTGTTGAGCATACCATTTACACACAAGTCTGGCCTTGTTTCTAGCTACTTCCCCATTTTCATTCAACTTATTTTTGAAGATCCATTTTGTCCCTATGATATTCTTATCTTTTGGTCTAGGAACCAACTCCCAAGTGTTGTTCTTTTCGATCTGCTCAAGTTCTTCATTCATTTCCTTGACCCAGCCTTCATCTTTGCATGCCTCTCTTACATTTTGTGGTTCAGTGGAGGAGAGCAATGCCAAATAGCTTGAGGCTTCTGCAATTGTTCTTCTTGTTTGTACACATGCTTCTTTATGCCCCAAAATATGAGATTCTAGATGATTCTTCTACACGTACCTAGATGGAGTCTTCTCTTCTATCCTTATTTGATCCTCAAGTGCCTCTTGAGGTTCTTCTTCATCATCTCTCTGATTTGAAGAGTAGTCTTCATCCTCTTCGATATTTTCATGATTTACTTGCCTAGGGATGTATCCTTTTTCATCAACCACTACATCAATGCTGTCAACAATTCTTCCAAGTCTTTTATTGTAACACTTATATGCTTTTTTGTGGGGAGAATAACCAAGGAGAATGCCTTCATCTGCTCTAGGTTCAAGTTTGCATGGCTATTCATCAGTATTCTTAATATAGCATTTTCTTCCAAAAATTTTGAAATGCTTTACCGAAGGAGTCTCACCATACCAGAGCTCATGCGGAGTTTGAGTTCTGTTCACTCAGACATTTGTTTTGTTGAGAATAACAACCGCAGCAAATGCCGCTTCACCCCAGAAGGTTGCAGGAGTTACAGACTCATCAAGCATAGCACAAGCCATTTGTTGCACTGTTCTGTTCATTCTTTCCACCCCTCCATTTTGCTGAGGAGTCCTAGCTATAGAGAATTCCCTTCTTATTCCATGTTCTTCACAGAAATCGAAAAATTCACTTGAGGTAAACTCCCCACCTCTGTCGGACCTGAGGCACTTAATTTTGTGATCTGATTCGTTTTCAGCCAAAGCTTTGAAGGATTTGAATTTTTCAAATGCTTCGTCTTTGTGCTTCATAAGTCCTAACCAAACCATCCTGGAGAAGTCGTCAATGAAAAATATAAAGTATTCTTCTCCTCGAGGTGACCTTATCCTAAAGGGATCACATACATCTGTATGGACTAGCTCAAGAGGCTTGCTAGCTGATCCTTCCTTTTCAGGGAAGTTAGTTCTGGTTTGCTTACCAAACTGACATGATTTGCATGTTGTGTTGTCTGGAATTTTGATATCTGGAAGACCACGAACTACCTGATATTTGCATGCTTTCCTTATTTGTGAAAAGCTTAGATGCCCCAACCTCCGGTGCCATAACCAGTGTTCATCATCCTTGCTCAAATAGCATTGTTGTTGTCCTTCTTCAAATATGTATAAAGTATTTGGAGTTCTTCTACCTTTGATCATTGTTTTTCCTGTACCAAGATCACGAACACTACATCCATTTGATCGAAATATTACCTCAGTTCCTTGATCCCACATCTGACTAACACTCAGAAGATTATGCTTCAAGCCATCAACATACAAAACATTTCCAGCTTTGACCTTTTCTTTCAGTTGAGCAGTGCCTTTTCCTTTTATGGCTGCAGGAGTATCATTTCCAAAAGAAACTTTCTTTCCCTTTTCTAAAGCAGTATATGATTCAAGTTTTTCTTTATCACCTACATATGCTTCGAACATCCACTGTCGATGCACCATAGATTTTCCTGTCCTTCTGCATAAAAGGCTATCCCACATCTTTCTGGTTATGGTTCCTTTACTCTCCATGTTCTGGTGCTTGAGGCTTGTTCCTTTGTCTGCCGAAACCTGCTCCTACATTCAGAATCTCCATGACCGAAGTTACTACAAATAGAACATTCAATTTCATTTTCAAGTGTCGAAAAGTTGTTATAGGTACTTTTCGTAATCCCAGTCATACTTCTTTGTTTTTGAGCTTCTCTAGTCATGATTGTCTTATAGGCAACACATTGAGCTACTTTGTGACCAAATTTATGGCAAGAGAAACATTGGCCATTGAAGAAACTTCTGCGATTATCAAATCTACCAGCCAAATGATTGTAATTTCTATTGTCATCCATTCTTGAAGCAAATTGAGAAGTTTTTACTTGTGGCTGATTGTAGCTTTTGTTCACCCTTAAGATGGATTGCCCCTGGTTTACCTGGTAATCTTTGTTTGTTCTTGATGTAATTCATCCCTGTTTTACCTAGTGATATTCATTGGGCTTTTGCTCATTCCTCCTTGTTGCATCAAGATAACTCCTTGAGGTGGATGCTTGAGATGTTTCTCCATTATAACCCAGACCTGTCTTGATTAGTGGAGAACACTGTACATTGATAATCTCATCTAGAGTTTCAGATCCTTTAACAAATTTAAGATTAAGAGCCTTTGTTTTCTCAATTTCTTTTCTAAGGCCAACAATTTCACATTCTAACTTCTCAAGAGATTTTTCTTTTTCATCAAGTTGGAATTGCAGAGTATCAATGATCATATCTTTTTCTTCTAAACATATTTTGAGTCAAGAAATCTCTTCATAGAAACCATCTACATCTATAGCATCCATGTAATCATCATCTTCAAAGGCCATTAAAAGTTTATAATCATTACCTCGTTCATCTTCGTCACTATTTGATAGGCCATCACTGTCTTCATCAGTGTAGTAACTTTTCTTAGTTGCATTCTATTTCTTGTTCCATCTAACAGGTTCCTTCCCTTTTTCAATCTTATCCTTGTGAGGACATTTGGCAGCATAGTGACCGACTCTTCCACAAGCAAAGCATTTGAAAGGTAACTTACCTCAGAACCGTCCAGTACCCCGTTGAAGATTTCTGACAAAATTTGATTCTTCTTCTTCTTCTGACACGTGTCCTGACTCATAGTATTCTCCTTTGCCTGAAGCCTTGAAGGCAGCTTCTCTCATGTCAGATGGACCTCCTTTCCTCATTTCATAAGCCGTTACAATTCTGTGTAGTTGTGACATCTTAAGGCTTTGTAGATTCTCTTTTTCTTCTATTGCGGAAACTTTAGATTCAAACCTAGGGGACAAGGATCTTAGAACTTTTTCAACCACAACAGCCTCTTTTATTTCTTCACCCAATTTTTTCATACAATTAACAATCTCATCTACACGAAGAAAATAGTTAGCCACACCTTCATCATTATACATCCGGAGATTTTCATACTGAATCCTGAGGGTTTGAAGTTTTTCTCGTTTTACCTGATCATCTCCTTCATAGCTCAGAACAATCTTGTCCCATATCTCTTTTTCGGATTTAAATTGCATTACCTTGACAAATTCTTATTGAGATAGGCATCCTAAGAGAGTATTGACCGCCTTTGCATTTGTTTCATATTTCTTCTTCTCAGCCGGATCTATAGGAGTTGCTGATGGAAAAGTATACCCTGTATCTATGATATCCCAGACTTATGTACCAAGAGATTGAAGATAGGCAGTAACTCTTACCTTCCAATAGACGAAGTTTGTCCCATCAAAAATCGGTGGCCTGATTGATGCTTCCCTCTTGTAGTTGCTCATGATGGAAGATCTTTCTTCAAGCGATCAAGCTTCTTCTGAAGAACTTGCTCTGATACCAATTGTTGGAAATAATACTGAGAAGGGGGGTGAATGAGTATTATCAAGCCAAATATTCTCTTTTTCAAATTCAGATGATATACGCTACTTCAGTTAATTAAAACTGCGTATATACGCAACTATGTCGAAATAAAACCGCATATACAGTGCAAACTCATAATTTACTTTATCTGTCAGATGATGATTGTTAATCTGTGTATCAGAATCAATTAACAAATAACCAGGAACAGTAAAAATAGAGCAGAAGACAATCACACACAAGAACACAAGATATAAGGTGGAAACCCAATGTCGGTGAAAACCACCTACTGCAATTCGTCTCTATCTTCTTTTAATTAGAAACTTCTTTTTACAATTGTACTAGTGCAGTCCTTTACCAGTATGCAGGCTGCAACCTGCAGAGAGCTACAACTCTCTCTCATTTTCCAGCTTCTCCTGGATGGGAGCTACAACCCCCTTCGCTCTTGCACTAGCCAAGATACTAGTACGTAGGTGCTGGCCTACAGAAGGCTACAACCTTCTCTTTCTTTCAGGGACCACATTTCATAAATTTTCAGAATGGATCCACAAATAACATCAATCAAACATCAATAATTTCTACATTAACCAATCACCTTCTCACCCATCAAAACTGAATAAAAATAAACACTTCTCTGACGACTCTACCCAGATCACAGTAACAATAACCACACACCAAATCTGAACCCAGAGCATTGCAAAAATAAACAGAAGCAGCAAGATCACAACTCAAAATATATACGCTACATTAATAGCGTAAAACCTGCGTGCATACGCTTCTGCATATGGAACAACTTACGTATACGTTGTTTTCCTTCACTGAACCAACGTATATATGCGCCTTCTCTGAACTGAACCTACGTACAGATCTACAAAAGATAATTCACTCTTTCACTGATTAACCCAGATTATCAGATTTATAGATCATGCATGCGCCATATATAACAGATCAAAGATATTATCATTCAAGTCAAGAGATTATGACCCATCAATAGAACTTATCCTTCTTTGCGCTAAGGTTCTTCCTTCATTCAGATCCACATCTGCTCCACAACGTTAATCACCAATATTTTAGATATTCAATAATTCAGGTCATACTTTGCCACATGATCTCCTTCCTCTTTTATAGTTTTAGGCCTTCCACAATACCATTATCAAAAACCAGAATAAACCAATAACACGGACCCAATCCTTGAGATCAACGCTTCTGACGATGTACCATGGTCCAAAACCATAGGTTCAAATACCAAGGACTAACTACCATGGACCAAGGGTAAGTTCTCCAACATATACGCACTTTTCCTTGCATGAAAGTGCGTGTATACGCATACGCGCCTTTGAAACGTCTAACCTGCGTGTATACACATCTTCGTCTAGATGAACCTGTGTATATGACTTTTTCTTCATTCTAAAAGCCTGAACTGAGATCTGTTACCAAAGAGAGTTTCCATCAAGGACAACACCTGTGCCATCGCTCCAAACCTATGTCATAATGCCAACAGGGTTTCCCTGAAGGGTGAATTATGGAACAAGCATATGTTATCCTCCTCAAGCTTGATAAAAAATAAAGAGGTACTGGTCAGCAATGACTGGGGAAAATGAGAAAGATCTTGAAAACTTATGGTAGCAAGTCGCTCTTGAACATGACACTTTCACTTCATCTCCGTGATTGAGTTGGGTTGTGTTAGTCTATTTGCTGGTCATCATACCATTGGTCTATCACACCATCCATCATTTTTGGGTCAACACTACCAATGCATCCCAGTGTCGTTGATATGTTCAAGAGAAGTAATTCAGTTAAAGTCTCATCCATTGCAATACCACAAACCTTCATTTTCATGACTACCATTCTTGAACCTTGTGTCGTTAGTTCGTTTTCATCTCCAAAAAACATTTTCTCCATTTCGTGTCATAGATATGGGATACACCAAGGACCTCCTACGATGAGTCGCTTCTTGTTGAAATCAACTCACTATCCAAGAAGTTGACTTAGAAACACCCTTTTAGTGCTTTGAAGCTTTCATACGTCAAGTTTCTCTCTTCCGGCAACAGGTTGACATAAATGGCCTTCGACCAAAAGATTTTGCTTAGTGTTTGACATCGAATCATCTATTCACACCACGTGAAATGTATTGTTGTACCTTGAGGATCATCTTCATTATCGGTAATCCCTCTCGCATCTGTTAACAACTTACATCACTGGCTAGTAATTAGATGATGTCTCTCCATGTGCGACCACAAAACATCTTTTCACATGGTTTGACTTGTACATTGAGTGAAGATTGAATGAGTTTGAAAACCCTGGATCTAGTTTCATCCATCTGGGCTGCGATATATTCAGGAGTACATAAGCATCAAATGTACAAAGGATTTACACAGATGGTCATCCAATCATGGATTACAAGTATATATCTGCAGATGACTGTCTGATCTATGTACATGTAATGAAAATTTATAAATCTGAGCATGGGAATGCCTCCCTCGGTTAATTCATGAATATCATAATATCATGATGTATTATATTGTAATTCATGCAGGTCACCTTCCAGTTCGAAAATTCCGATCCTCGTGATAAAGCATTTCACCCGACACGAACGTTTACGACCTCATGCTTTAGGGGGAAACTATTATAGACATATTTTGGCACATCAACCCCAACTCACATGTCGATGTATTAAGGTTCATCAACCCCTAAAATACTTGTTTTATGCCCTAAAGGAACTAAGTCATCTGAATGCCTCATTCCCAAAAGTTCCATCTCAAAAATCATCCAGAAAGTGCCTAAAATGAATCATTGTTGAATGCCCTGTGTTAGGGTTCTATGCATAGCAGGTGTTGCACTATCAAAGTGCTATGCATCGTAGTTTGTCCCTCTAGAAGGTTCCATGGGGGAGGTAGGACAAAATTCTAGGAGAATTTGAGAGTTGGTTGCTCATGGAAACTTCTAAAAACTTCTCCTGTGCCACCTGCCCCTCTGAATTCACCCAAGGATGACTAATGTAATTAGGAAACCACCTCCAATTCCTCTCTTTCATGGAACCAATTCCTAAAAATAAAATGGCAGTCATCATCCCCATTGATGACTCAACCTCCCACAATCATCTATAGAAGGATCTCTCATCCAAGAGATCAGAAGGCTAAATTATTCTGAGTTATAAGGAAGTGCTGCTAGTTCCAGAAGTGAGGTGAGAGTATTGTGTTAATGTTGGTATGTTCTTGTTGATTCATGAGGTGAAGAGGGCTTGAAGCTGGGAAGATGGCACTGGATCAGACTGCTTATGGGTTGTAATTCTCCTTGTTATTAATAAAGTTCTTCAAGATTTTTCCCTATTGATTGTATTAACTGTAAATGGATTCATTTGTTTATAATATTTTTGATTCTATGATGTTTATGCTGTGATAGATCATTATGCTTTGATAGGTCTTTGTTTCTGTAGCTGTGCAGGTACTCTCCAAGTGTGTTAAGTACGGGGAGGAGTTACGGGATCAGCCAAAGGAGAGGGAGATCAAGCCAGGAATAAAGCGAAAGTTACAGGTTGGTCTTTCATAATCTTTCTTTTATTTATCACTCATAGGAATGATAGTGAACTAGTTTGACTATTTTTTCTAGGTTAGCTACCAAACCTAGAGAGCTATCATTTCTTAGAAATACTAATTTTCCCAAAAACACTTGCTGGTAAAATCCAGCTAAAAATATCTTTTCTTCGAGCTCATGTAGCTGTGCGAGCCTCTACTCTAGGGCTCTGCGATCTATCATAACAATAAGCACTACTATGCATAGACTAGGCATGATGTATTCCATAGGCATTACCACTTCCACACCATAGACAAGCCTAAAAGGGGTTTGTCCAGTCAACTTCTTGCATGTCGTTCAATAAGCCCACAATACTGCAGGTATGTGTAGGTCCCAATCACTGCGCTAAGAATTGTAAACCTTGGTAAGTGTGTTTTCGAGCACTTTTTTGAATGCTTCTACCATCCTCCTAGCCTTCGAGTGATAAGGTGTGCTCTTCTAGTGTTATACCTAAAATTCCTCCGTCAACACGATGATTGTCTCATTCAGGAAGTGTGTACCATGATCACTCATCAAGATCTTGAGATAGCCAAATCACTTCGGTACATGCTCAAATAGGAATTTCTCGGTAGTCGTGCCTGTGCAATCCTTCAGAGGCTGCGCTTCTATCCAACGAGTCAAATACTCTGTCACGGTGATAATGTACCTTTGTGGTGAAGTAAAATTATAAGTACAGACACAAACAAATTCCTCTAGCCCGATAATGGGTCTAGCCACAACTGATACATTCTATGGAAGATTTCCCTAGGTTATAGCCAATTAAGAGGGACTACCTCTTAGTACGCTTATCCTGTTTGATGTTGTCCTTGCTTGCTTGCTCCATCTATCTCTAGCCTCCTTCTTCAAGCACCTGAAACAAGTAAACAACAACAAACAACAACTGTGATAATAGACAAATTGTAATTCAACCTACTTAACAAGTCAAGAAACATTAAGCCATGAATATGTAAGATCAAAAATCATGTAGGAAATTAATTGATAGTTGCATATATATTGATATCTAGAAGATATTACAACCATTGTCTTGGTGTTGTAGTTCTCCTCTGACAAGACCAAGTTCCCACACACTTCTTCTAGCATTCCGTGATGGCCTAAATCAAAATAGTTTTAAGGATTTTCCCTTTGGACTTCACTCCAAACCAAATCACACTTCTCCCTCACAGAACTAGATAGCTAGAACTATGAATAGCTTGTTGTTTATTCCAAACCAAAATACTACTAGCACACCAATACCAACACTAGTTTGTGCTTGGGAAGAAGGGATGTTTATATAGGATGAATGGATGGGAGATGGATCCACTCCTCATGGGAGAAGGTCTTATCCCTTTAGGTAGTTCCATCATTATAGGGGAAAGGAGCCCAAACTGACATCCTCGACCCCATCTGACCAAAACATTTACTAGACTTCCGTTACAAAGATTATAGAGCTAGAAGCTTCGACTCTTAATTTAAAAAACTTTCCATAACAGGACCGGCGTGACTGGAACACAGCTCAGTCGCTCTGGTCGACGCTAGGGATAGTGCTAATATTTGCACATTGGTGGAGGGAAGACAAGCGCCATTAGCACTAATCTTGTAAAATGGGAAAAAACAAAAGTTTCAAGGGAAATGGTGCAAAAGGGAATTGACCTACTCATGAAGAGGGACAAAATGGGAGTTTCTTCATGAAGGCAAAGCATGTGGGGTTCATTGTATAGCTCCTCTAGGATCAAGGAACGGGGAGTATAGGGAGAGTGACAAAATGTTATGTAACAGATGCCCCCTAAAGCATGAAGGTCGATCTAGAGTGAGGGATGAAATGCTTAATGAACCAGTGCGGGGAACCATAGCCTGCTGTCGGAAAACCTACAATCAAGTGCAGATACATATACATAACTGAGAACTCTTTGAAATGATACATGAATCGTGGCATGGATGCAACCATCCAGAGAATGATCATGTAATTGGATCCAGGTATGGGTGAAACCATTCGTCAAAGAGGATCATAATGAAACCAAGGTATGGTCGTAGCCACCCAATAATGAGAAGGATCACATATAATAACTCATGGTATGGTCGCAACCATCCCTATGAAAGAGACATGGATATCAACATAACCATGTCACATCACTTCGCAACTTGGACTTTTGTGATCTGAGTCTAGGGTCTTGCGCTCCAACACAATCTGATCAAAGTACAAATTCTAACATGTGAATAGATGTGTTGACATCGAACACGCTAGAAAGTTTCTTGATTACCAGCCAATGATGTAAACTGTTAAGAAGTGCGAGAGAAACCACCAATAATGAAAATGGTCCTCAAGGTACTATCAGCACAATCCACAGAACATGAATAGAGAAACTGAAGTCGAACACCATGAAATCACTCGATCGAAAGCCAATGATGTGAACTTGTCATCGAATGCGAAGAACTTACCGTTAGGGCATGCAAGCTCTAAGGTACTAGAAGGGAGTCTCTTGGTCAACTTCCCGGATAATAAGCTGAAGTCGACGGAAAGAGACTATGTTGAAGGAGGGCCATAATGTTTCCCACATCATCGACATGAGACGAAAAAATGCAAAATGATTTTGGATGATACAAAGAAACAAGGGTAAGTGTAACTGCAGAAGGAAAAATATTGAACACATCGGCAACACAACTGGAAGTTTGGCAGCTTTTGTATTCACAAGATCGATGGTTATGATGACATGGCAGAGATAAAATGGAAGGAAAAAATAAATGGCCCAACCCAGGAAGGTCAACAATATAAAGCAGGATATCCCAACCCGACATGAAGAAAAAAGTGTCATTTTCAAGAGTGAGCTGTCAACACGACTAATATATTTCCAAATTTTCCCCCACCATTTCTGGCAGGTACCCCAATTATTTTTTAATCTCAAGCTTGAAAGGGATAGCATATTCTTGTAGCATATTCTTACACTATAAGTTCATGCTTTAGACAAATCTGACCTAGTAAGTTTATCGAGTCCTAGGAAGGAGAATCTCATGTTCATCATGGTGACGAAACTGATGTCATTTAATAGTTTAACGAGTCCAACAAAGGTGTAACTCGGTATCCTTTTCATGTTTAGAGATTTTGAAAAAGACACGCAAAAGAAAACTCCACATGGTCCCTTTTCATACAATTGTGTCTCTTGAGCCCGAAAAGGTAGAAAATGATACTTGAGAGAATTGCTTGACCATTTTAGCCAAGGAGTACCATTTTCATAAATAGTGCCTCCTAGCCTGAAAAAGGGGTAAACTTATACTAGGTACACAACGCTTCGCATCCATTAACGAGTTCGAAATGACAAGGGCTCGGCCATGTTTTCGCTTTTGAAGGGTTGGAAAAGAGCTTGAAAGCAGGGCCCCTATTTTATTTTCTTTGATGAGTTAAAAGGGAAAAAACTCGACAATATTTTCATATGAGCTTAACGAGTCGAGAAAAGAGTTGAAATGTGACTCGTCATCATCGTCAAACCTCCATCACTTATCGCTGCACAAAAAAGGTAAAGTGTATTTTCTAGTTCTTGAGGCAAAATAGGTCAAAATATTTACAAAAACCTGATATTTTCATGAAAAAATGAATTAAAAGGAGAAAAGTAAATATATTTTTACCATTTACCATTTTACCTTGATATGAAAAAATTTAACTTACTTTTGCCCTAATTTTTTTGGAGCAGATTGCGGGAGATCCAGGAGCTCAATCGCAGAGCCACCAGTTACTTGTAAAATGAAAAGCCCTGAGCTCCATTTTCATGTCCTTTATTTATGTTTTTAACCATTTTTTAGATTTTTGAGGGGGGTTTTGAAAAAAAAATTCACCCTCGGTTGGCATGACTTCTGGGCATGGAATCACGCTGACCAAGGATGATTAACAAAGCCAGTCGCGTTGTTGGCACAACTGATTTTAAAACTGGTACGTCGACGCCTTGAATAGGGAAAAACCAAATTTCCTCAAAAAATCACCGTTAAAACTCAAATTTTATGGGCCAAGCATGGTTTTTGACTGAAATTAATGGCTTTTGTAGGAAAGAATCATTGAAAATGGTGGACTGGAAAGAACAGGAACATGAGGATGTTGACACCCAGGTAATGAATGACCCAAATTGCCTAGAATCTTTGAGAGCTTGCAAGATCCTCAAATTCTTTCTCACGCTAGGGATGCGGGCCCAACCCGAGTTGCTTCGGTACCTTATTAGTATTTGGAACATTAATCAGGAGATATTTGTCATTGGTGACTAGGAGTTGGAGTTGGAAACTTCAGATATATACTTCATCACTAAATTGTCCTACCAAGGGGAACCAATGAGCTTATATGGGTCAAGAAAAATTGGGGCAATCATATCTTCATTTCTTACTAAACACTGCCCTGAGGCCCTGAAATCCAAAAGTTAGAAGCTATAGATTTCTAGTGTTTGGGATCTGACACTGAGAGTGCTTCTCTTGATCATCAACAGAGTGGCGGGGTCTCAGGCGGAACATGAGATGAGCAAGTCGAAGTTCCTTTATGCTATCGATTGTACAACTTCTACGATATTTAACTGGGATAAGGCCATGAAGACCAACATAAAGCACTAGCTGTCCAAATCTAAGGTGGGGAATCTAAAGCAATTTTGCTTCAAATCTATGCTCGTGACTTTTTTCTTGGAACGGGTGTCACTATTCCAGTATCAGCTGACTGAGGTAAATCCTCCTATGCCACGCTATCCTCCAATGGCCCAGTAGAGTTGTTTGATGCCTAGGATCACTAAGGGTCAGCACATGTCATATCGACCTACATTCTTTTCATGGCCACGACGATAGAAGATCATCATGGAGGACTGGCCATATAGTGGAACCAACTTTCATGGAGATTCGTACATGCCCTTACTAGATGGAGAGGATTTCGACGATGAAGGTAAAAAATCAACTTTTCAATTTTGAGGTTTTTTAATTGTTTTTTGTATATATGTGCTTATAACATTTCTCTTGTTAATGCAGACATTGGACCATAGTAGCATGTTGGGATGTCCCCAATATCTAGGCACGTCCCTCACCCTATTGATGTTGTTTCTCCTTATCAGGAAGGGAGTGACAACGAGGGGGAGATCGCGAGGAACCTTGAGGGGTTGACTTGTGGTATCCTGAAGTATGCTCGAGTAGGAGACATTCCATGTCAGTAACAGAGACACACTGTGGGAGTCTCAGATCGGATCCACCAATTTCTGACTCATGTTGCATGAGCCCTATCATGCTACCACGGTCACCATGTTGATTAGTTCCTAGGTCCAACACTTATATTTTTTGAGGCTTGCATGCCACGGATATATCAGGCTTGCGAGCCGCCATTGTTATTTTGGACACACATTATTTTTTGGGGTTCTGATGTATCAAACATTATCACCATATATATATGTGTGTGTGTGTGTGTGTGTGTGTGTGTGTGTGTGTTGTATTTTCTTATCTACTATGATACAAATGGTTTGTTTTATCTTTTCACATGTTTCATAAATGTCTATCCAACACTATCGGCCAGATAAATCATTCTTGCAGACAAGACCAATCTCCCTAGTATCAAAAGATATATAGCAACAAGCAAGACAATCAAATCTATCTTTCTCTAAATATATTGCGATTCATTAATAAAAACTAAGAGGTGTTTTAGACCCTACGTTAAGTCTAATGCTAGTTTGTGGCAGTCACGCTTCGACCGTCTGAAAGAGTTTCCTTTTGAGAACCTGCAACCACGAACAAGCACACGTCAAATAACACCTGTATAGCCAATATAATAAATCATATTCATCATGGTGATCAAGGAATCCATGAAATAAACCATAAAACACAGCTTATTGAGAAAAATAAACTTGATTCTATTAACTTTGAAAATAGTAGAAATTTACAACCTTTGGTGCCTTGATGTTCTACAAGCTCCTCCCAGGGTCCAAACAGGAATCTCCTCTACTTTGACAAGCATCACACTGTTCCCAATGGTATCAAAAAAGGTATGTAATCTCTCCTCTCAAGCTCAATTAGGAAGACTAAATTCCAACAGCATTTCACCTAAAAAATCTTTAGCTTTTTAACCTCCTTAGTAACCAGCCAAACGCCTCATTTTATAGTGCAAAGGAAGGAGGTTACAAGTCCACCTGTGAAGGGATAGGGTCCTCCTTCAAAGGGATAAGCTCCTCACATCAAAGGGTTAGCTCCTTAAGGTATGGAATGCATGAACCTTAAAGGAGCAAACTTGCCACCTCAAGATTCCCTCTAGAAGCTTCCAGAAATAACCCAAAGTGATTTTTTAAGAATGTACTTGCCCCTTTTTGACTTTTACAGGGGTTCACACCCATTACACAGAGATAGAGAGGTCAGGTACGCAGGGGAGATGACCAGTAGGTGCAGGACTGCAGGTAATGCTAAGAGAAAGTGTGGAACCAGAGTTTTAGAGAATTTTAAGGGATTTCTCTTATTTTTCAAGGCTTGACATGAAGAACTGAGGTTTAAGACTTGCAAAGGAGGAAAGTATGAGTGGTGATAGACTCACACTGATTGCATAATGTCATGGTGACAATATTTTGTGCAACATATTTCCCCCTAAAGTGAGAAGTCTGTAATAGATGAGGATAACATTTGTCATCTAAGAAGAGTGAAGTAATTTATCATTTCAAAGATCATCCTATGGATGCCCTGGTTGGAACCTGTGAAAACATTCAATACAATATATATATCTATATATATATATATATATATATATATATATATATATATATATATATATATATATATATATATATATATCTGTGTGTGTGTGTGTGTGTGTGTGTGAACATATCATCGATGAGTTAGGCATTCCCATGCTCAGATCAGAACTGACTAGAAAACTAACTAAACTGCTTTGATATAGGAATGATTTCATAATACATCACAAGTATAGACATATGTAGACATAGTATGGGCGCAGCCATCTGTTTATGAATAGTCCACTGTATAATGAATAACAAAATTCCTTGCAGCCTCGATGGTGGAAACTAGATCCAGGGTCTTGATTTTTTCTTCCTGAACTAGTACGATTCTATCCATGTGAATGAATGTGTCGAAGTCGAACATGATAGAAACCACTTGATTACCAGTCAAGGATGTAAATTGTTAACAAGTGTGAGAGAAACCACCAGTAATGTCAATGGCTCTCAAAGTACTCAGTACAATCCATGAAATGCGAATAGATGAATTGATGTCGAACATGTCATAGAATCCTTTGATCGAAGGTCAATGATGCAACCTATCGTCGAAGGCGAGAAACTTGCCATTGAGGCATTCAGATTCCAAGGTACTAACGATTTCTAGATCATCTTTCTAGATAATGAGATGAAGTCGATAGAAAGCGATCTGTCGTAGGGAAGCCCACAAAATGATCAAGTTTGAAGAAATATATTTGCAAGGACTAACTCAGGGATGGTCAAGATGGATGACAAATATTTTGCAGATGAATGGTTTATTTGAACTGACCTCTTGAACACATAATGACACTGCAGATGGTTTGGTGACAATTGACCCAAAGCTAATACCCAGAAACCGGCTAAAGACTTTCAATATGGTTTGATTAACTGTTAGGCAAAGGATTTCCCAACCGAGGTGAACAAAAAGTGTCATGTTCAAGAGTGGTTAAATGATTTTCTAAAACACAAAGTATAAAAAACAGGTTCATTTTTGTCTCTTTTCACCCACCATTTCTGGCAAGTACCTATTTATTTTTGACAAGCTTAAGGAGGATAACATTTTCTTGGTTATAAGTTCATCCTTCGGATGAGTCCAACTTAGTTTAAAATTCGAACCCTAAGAAGGAGTGGTTTGTTCCTATTTAAAATTGAACAGGTCCTTTACTATTAAATTTTAACGAGTCCAGTATAGGAGAAACTCGATGTTTTTCAATTTTAGGGAGTCAAAAGAAAAACTTAAGAAAACTCCATGGTTATCCTTTTTTGTAAATTTGTGTTCCCCAAGTTTGAAAAAGTATAAAATAATACTTGAGAGAACCACTTGACCATTACAATCAAGGAGTACTTTTCATAATTAGTGTCTCTGATTCGAAAAAGTAAAAAAAGCGATCAAAGACACGTCGTTTTGTAACCAATATCAAACTTGAAATGACAAAATCCTGGCAATCGTTTCATGTTTATACGGTCAGAAAGAGTTGTAAGTAGACCGTCCTTTTAATTCCATTTTAACAAGCTTAAAAATAAAAACTCGGCAATCTTTTCATATTTTACGAGTCAGAAAATAGCTTAAAGAGGACTCGTCCTAGAGGAACGAGTGGTATAAAAGGATAGCAACTAGTTCCGACAATGGAGGAACTGCTCAAAACATGAAATGGTTAAGAGGCTGGCTAATAAAACCACTCATAGATGTGGTCCCTCAGGAAGGGTAAATAATCAAGTGACAACATATGATCACCCAAAGAGATGGTGGCGATAGAATGAAAACAAACAAGGCTCATCTAACAAAATTTAGCAGATAAGAACAACAATCACGAGATGTAAAATGGGTATGGGTTCATTTTTGCACAAGCTTAAACCATAGAGAACTTTGCTTGGATTCAGTTTCATGTTTACACAAGATTGAAACGAAAAAATATGCTTGTTATAAGTTCGCATGCCCCCAACATAATGACGCAAAATAAGGTACATGCCCCCTAAGCTTCATTGCATTCAACCAGGTGGATGGAATGAAGGTTCATTTTCGAAATCTTGGAAAGACTCATGGGAGTTGTTTCATTTTTTAATGAGGTTGACATAGGAAAAGAACTATCCTCAAAACCCTTGTTTCATTTTTAAACGAGCTTGACACAAGACAAGGAACTATGCTCGAAAATCCTTGATTCATTTTTTTAACGAGCTTGATACAAGACAAGGAACTATGCTCAAGACACACTGTTTCATTTTTTAACGAGGTTGACACAGGAACAAAACTATCCTCACTGAATTCTTGTTTCATTTTTTAACGAGCTTGACACAAGACAAGGAACTATACTCGTGACAGCTTGTTTCATTTTTTAACGAGGTTGATACAGAAAAAAAAAAAAAAAAAAAACAAAACAAAAAAAAACTATCCTCGCGACAACTTGTTTCATTTTTTAACGAGGTTGATACAGGAAAAAACTATCCTCATACCTGATTCATTTTTTAATGAGGTTGACTCAGTAACAGGAACTATCCTCTGACCAACTGATTCATTTTTTAATGAGGTTGACACAGGAAAAGAACTGTCCTCATACTCACTGATTCACTTTTTAACGAGGTCGACAC
This sequence comes from Pinus tabuliformis, assembly GCA_031772625.1. NCBI lineage: Eukaryota > Viridiplantae > Streptophyta > Pinopsida > Pinales > Pinaceae > Pinus > Pinus tabuliformis. The sequence goes on along the minus strand of CM062804.1, from coordinate 160,392,748 downwards.
AGTAAAAGGAACTTTCCTCAATGACTCCTTGTTTCATTTTTTAACGAGCTTGACACAAGACAAGGAATTATGCTCACAACAGCCTATTTCATTTTTTAATGAGATTGATACAGGAAAAAACTATCCTTGCGACAGCCTCTTTCATTTTTTAACGAGGTTGATACAAGAAAAAACTATCCTCACGACAACCTGTTTCATTTTTAATGAGGTTGATATAGGAAAAAAATATCCTCGCAACCCTTGTTTCATTTTTAAACGAGCTTGAAACAAGACAAGGAACTATGCTCGAAACACCCTGTTTCATTTTTTAACGAGGTTGAGACAGGAACAAACTATCCTCGCCAACTGATTATGGCTTCCAACTAGAAGAAAGACATGTCAATGGACACACCTTGATCATGGCTTCCAAGAGGTCTTCATCAGAAGGAAGAATAGTTCTCTGGAAGGAACACATGTCAAGGGACTCAAAACAAATAAGAACAACGCATTCAAGTAATCCCATAGAGTTTTCCATGTCAATTACCAGATCTAAATCAAAGGAAGATGAGCAAACAGTGAGAGGCTCACGTACATCGGTAACTGAAAACATGGGACCAATTGCCACATAATTAACCCGTGGTGGGGTAGATACCACTTTAGAATCAGGAACATTTATGGGTGTCATATTATTGGTAGTTGAAAAAATATTAGGGAATGAAAGCTGGTCTACAGTCACAATATTTCCATTGTGAGGGAAAAATATCACGTGAAAGAGTGTCAATACGACAGCTTTCATTGCATAAACATTGTCTCGCCCAAGGAGTAAATTGAAATCCAAGGGACCTCAAACTACCATAAGATCAATAAGGACAGTTTTACCTTCCAAGGTAATAGAAAACTTAGGAAGGATCCCTAAAGGTTCACTAATGGTTCTGTTAAAAGCTTTCAGATTCTGCGTAATAGGCGCAAGATGAGGAGAACCAAAATCTTTCCAAGCAGTTGAGGATAAAATACTAACAGAAGCACCTTCATCTACCCGTGTGTGGTGTATGTCCCTACCACCAGCCTTGACAATGGTTTGGAAAGGGATGGAGGAAGGAAGACAAGGTTCTGTCAGTCTATTCCAATCAAAGGAAAAGACCTCAGTACTTGGAGGGGGTTCTGTAGAAACAAGTGAAATGCCCCCGGGCGTAGAAGAATCTGATGTAACAAGAAGAACCTGAGTGGTATGAAGTTCAGTCTCTAAAGGGAGAGTGGGATCGACTGAATGTGAAATTGAATCGACCACTTGATCAACTAATGGGTCATCAACCTGAGTGATATGAGTTTCACTCTCCAATGGAAGAGTGGGATCGACTGTACTTGAAATTAGATCAATCACTCCGTCAGTTGACAGTAGGTTGGGAGAAAGTTTACAGTAACCAGTTAGAAATTCTTGTCGTTGAACAGTAAGGTTTTCCAACAATTTTGAGGCTTCATCCATGTGAGGGAAAATGTGAGTTTGATGACTCCCTTTGCATAACTTACAAGGAAACCTAACTTTACCCTTTTTCCCAGGAACCTGACTATCACTGGTTGATGGATCAATGGAAATTTGATGAGATTTTTCTGACCATACTTCCAAGACCTTTGGAATACCAGGACAATTGATAAGGAAGTGGTCGCCCTTACAAAGCCTGCAAGGGTATTTGGGTTTACGATGCATGTTGGAGGTTTCCTCAACACAACTAACACTTACAACCATGGTTGGTTGGTTGACTTCTTTCTTATCTTGCTTCTTCTTCTTCTTCTTCTTCTTCTTCTTTCTTCTTCTTCTTAGCCACTTGGTTACTAGCGGCAAGGCTTTTACCAAGCGAAGAGGAAGAAATGGAGGAAGAAATATTAGGCGAAGAAGGTAAAGGGTCAACAGAAGGTTGATGATGTTGAGACGGTGAACTCTGTTGAGGTGAAGCATTCGGTTGAGGTGGAACAATTGGAGTATTTGGGGCCAACTAAGTTGAAAATAACCATATTGGTAAACCTATTGTAAATCCAGGTAATGAAAAAGTAGCCATATAAGGAGGATCAACATTTCCAAAGCAAGGAAAAGTACTAGGATTCTCGTTAAGAGGGGTTCCTTGGTTGGTAAATTCTGGAACAGTTTCCATTATATTCAACTTCAGTGAATTTTATTAACAATTTAAATATAAAATTAAAAATTCACAATTCACACCTAACAATTAAAATTCACAATTCACACCTATGGTCTCTAAAAGTAAAGACAAACGAATTAACACGTGCTATCAAATCTAGGAGTCAAGCCACACACAAATAGTAACTTCCCGTACTAAAAACACTAGTTGGTGATGAAATCCAACTTAGTAGAAATTTAATACAGAAAGGGCAGTTGGAACAGTTACCCCGACAACCTGCTTAATGAAACAGACTGGCACAAGTTTCTTCACAAAACCATCTCGAGTGAAGAGAACCCCCCAAAGAGTCCAAGTGGGTCTAGTTGACGTCTGTTCCAGGTACAGTGGGATCTTCCCTCCATCGTCACCTTAGAAAAGAATCCTATAGATTATAGCCACTAAGGTTACCAACAGAAACAAATATACCTAGGGGAACAGTCTACGATCCGATACACACGCAAGGGCAGAGTAACAAAGCTCAATCTCGTTGAAGGCTCCTTGACATAATCCAAGGTTTACCAACAAGTGACCCCAGGCTCCTCGACAATGGTCAATTCGAGGTTTACCATTTTTAATACGTGTATATATGCTATCGTTCCCAATGAGGAAGGATTGATTACCTGACTAGTTCAGATATGATCTCGTGCTTAACTCCTTTAAGAGGAGCTTCCCAGAGCATACATGCAACAATTGGAATTTTTCCTACTGCAAGATCGACTACTTGTTTGTTTTACTTGTTGGACACTTAATCCTAAATGGGTTAGTGTGGAAGCTGAATAGACCAAAGCAGTCCAAGAGACCTTGGGATGTTTAGATAATCTTCGGCGAAATCACATAATTAATCTTTTGTCGACGCGTTTCGAACCAACAAGTGTGGTTCATCGCCAGGACAAGTTGAAGAACTGATCTGGCTTAGCTTGATTAAATAGAGTGTGCAGAGACTCCAACGGCTATATTGCAACGACTAATTTTAATTAGAGGATCAAAGTCAAACCCCTGATTTTATTATTAATATAAGTTAATTGAATAAATCTATTGTTTTTAAATATAATGGTCATTATATCTTCATATTTATTAAATAACCTCTATTTAAAATTATTTAAAACCAAGTAAATGGTATTAAATTACTATTATTCTTAGAATTTAGTTACAATAGGTAACTGCGTATTTATTTAATAATAATTGTTTAAATCAAAGGGTCCAATGTTTAATTAGATATTAATAAATTAGGGTAAACTAAATAATGGTAAACTACATAAATTATAACAATATTTATTATTATTCCTAAATATAATAAATAGTATTAAGTCACTATTATTCTTATAGTTACAATAGGTAACTATGTAATTATTTAATAATAATTATTAAAATTAAGGGACCAATGGTAAACTAAATCTTCTCTAAAATAAATCATTTTTATTAATTATTTAAATGTAAAGGCCCATTCGAAATTAAATTAATAAGTTCATATAATAATTTAAGTTTATTAGATAATCTATATTCACTTATTAATTTATAATTCTAATATTGTAAATACCATAATTCAAGTGCATGTTAATAATAGTCTATCCATTAACTCAATATCATATATTTCCAATCATAACCTCTTATAATGAATATAGTAATTTATATCCATTAATCAATATCTAATACTAACATTATTATTAAAATCAACTATGTTATTACTTATAAGGTTTAAAAAGGGGGGTCTTTATTAATTCAATATAATGAAATCAGTTAAAGGAAATAACAAGGGGTTGAAGAATTAAAAATTTTATTAATGCAAAGAATCTAATCTAATATTAATTTACCCCCTGGGATAAGGATAATAACAAAATTAGCCTGAAATTACTTAATAACATATTACTAACTCTTGCACTCCATGACAAACCCGTCAAAAACAGAGTACGAGGAGAGGGAAGACAGAAACCCTAAGACCTAACAAAAGGGGAATGAGGAGGCTAGGAAGATAAGGCTGGGACCCAGCAACTGCTAATCTTCCAGCCATCATCCCTATTAAGATTGTTCGGCCTTTTCTCAATCTCCAGGGCCTCTCTAAATTTACGATGGTGAAACTGTGCAACTTTGGCAATGACTTGAGCATCTTCTATACAGACATGGTGCCTAGTCTTCCCCGCATGCTCAGCCAGGGCTGAGGACTTGGTCCTACCATGTCTTAAGTCTGCCGAATGCTCGCTAATCCGTTGATTGATAGAGCGACCAGTCTCACCAATATAAGGGGTCCCACAGGAACAGGGAATGACATAGACGCCTTTCATGTCCTTAGGGTCAATAGGGTCTTTCACAGACCTGAGGGAGCTACGGATAGTGCGGAGAGGTCTAAAAGTTGCGGGCACATCGTACTTCTTAAGAACCCTCGCAATCCTATCTGTGGTCCCTTGGATGTAAGGAAGGTTCACACCCATGATATGGTCTTTAGGGACTCTTCGGATTGAAGGCTCCTTCTTGGCCCTGAGGAAGGCTTTTCGACCTAGGTGCCTATTGTAACCATTCTTCTCAAAGACATCTAGGAGATGAGCTTTCTCCGCTTCCAGGCTCTCCTCATCCGAAATTCTTACAGCACGAGTGGCAAGTGTGCTAAGAACCCCTAACTTCTGAGCGGGGAAATGATGCGACGACGCATGCAAGTATTGTTTAGTATGTGTCTTCTTTCTAAACACCTGATGAGAAAAGGAACCATCCACCTTCTTAGAGATGAGAACATCCAAGAACGGAAGACAACCATTATCTTCTTTTTCCATCGTGAATTTAATGGCGGCGGACTGGTTATTGAGGTGACTGAAGAAACGGTCCAGCTCAACAGGACCATGAGACCAAACAACACCAGTGTCATCAACGAATCTTTTCCAAAGCTTCGGTAAGAGACGAGAGGAGGCCAAAGCCTTAGACTCAAACTCCTCCATGAAGAGATTAGTGACGACAGGGGACAAGGGGGAGCCCATGGCAACTCCGCAAGTCTGCTCATAGAATTCTCCCTCGAAGCTGAAAAAGGTGGAGGTAAGGCAAAGCTCAACTAACTTAGCCGTATCAGGGTCAATTAGCTTATTGATTACCTGCATGGCCTCAATGATAGGAATACAAGTATAAAGAGAGACCACGTCGAAACTTACCAGAATGTCCTCAGGCTCAAGTTTAATTCTCTTAAGATCCTCAATAAAAGAAGCTAAGTCTTTGAAAAAGGACTCAGTTTGCCCAACCAAGGGTCTCAACTTTGCAGCGAGGAACTTGGCCAGGAGGTAAGTCGGACCACCAATGGTATTGACAATGGGTCTCAGGGGGACCCCATCTTTATGGATTTTGGGAAGACCATAAATCCTAGGAGTGATGGGGTTACCCTCAATAAGCTTCTGGGCTAGAGGCATCGTGGAACTGCACGACTTGATCGCAAGGGCGACCGCTCTGGAAACCTTTTTGAGGGGATTTTTCGAAAGCTTCTTATAACTCCCACTATTACAGAGATGGTCAAGCATCTTCATTCTGTAATCCTTTCTATCCATGATAACGGCAGCCCCACCTTTATCCGCTTTTAAGACCACAACGTCCCGATTTTCGTTCAAGCTCTTTAGAGCCTCAAACTCAGCCTTGCTAATATTGCTACGGGGAGGCTTAGCCTTCCTCAGGGCGACGGCGCAATCCTGCCTAATTGTGTCTTTAATCTTATCAGGAAGGTTCTTAATGCCATATTCTACATCACAAATGATGTCTTCAACCGGGATTTTTCTGGGAGCTAAGGAAAAATTAAGACCCTTCCTTAAGAGACTAAAGACCGCGGGCGGAAAAGAAGAACTCGACAGGTTCACCACCTTATTGTCCTGAGGGGAGGAACTCGAACTACCCACCGACAAACCCTTAATATCACCTTTACGACTAAGGTTATCACTACCAACTAACACTTTATTAAAATGACCATTATTATTATTAAATGCTTTATTAAAATCACACCTAGGATTCTCGACTTTATTATTTATATTATTATATTTATATAATGCAGCTTTAATACCGATGCTGCTGATATCATAAGGTTTATTTCTGATATTTAAATTTGCGCTAACACCCAAATCGTTAACTAGATTGGGGTCTCCATCACTTAACATGCTATTATTTATAATATTATGATTACTCACTTTATTATTTATATTATTATATTTATATAATGCAGCTTTAATACCGTCATCACCAACGCTGCTGATATCATAAGGTTTATTTCTGATATTTGAATTTCCGCTAACACCCAAATCATTAACTAGATTGGGGTCTCCATCACTTAACATGCTATTATTTATAATATTATGATTACTCAACGTAGCATTATTATCGTAATTTATAATATTATGATTATTCAACGTAGCATTATTATCGTAATTGCCTATTCTACTAATACCGTGATGCTTATTATTTATTAGGTCTTAGGGTTTCTGTCTTCCCTCTCCTCGTACTCTGTTTTTGACGGGTTTGTCATGGAGTGCAAGAGTTAGTAATATGTTATTAAGTAATTTCAGGCTAATTTTGTTATTATCCTTATCCCAGGGGGTAAATTAATATTAGATTAGATTCTTTGCATTAATAAAAATTTTATTTCTTCAACCCCTTGTTATTTCCTTTAACTGATTTCATTATATTGAATTAATAAAGACCCCCCTTTTTAAACCTTATAAGTAATAACATAGTTGATTTTAATAATAATGTTAGTATTAGATATTGATTAATGGATATAAATTACTATATTCATTATAAGAGGTTATGATTGGAAATATATGATATTGAGTTAATGGATAGACTATTATTAACATGCACTTGAATTATGGTATTTACAATATTAGAATTATAAATTAATAAGTGAATATAGATTATCTAATAAACTTAAATTATTATATGAACTTATTAATTTAATTTCGAATGGGCCTTTACATTTAAATAATTAATAAAAATGATTTATTTTACCATTGGTCCCTTAATTTTAATAATTATTATTAAATAATTACATAGTTACCTATTGTAACTATAAGAATAATAGTGACTTAATACTATTTATTATATTTAGGAATAATAATAAATATTGTTATAATTTATGTAGTTTACCATTATTTAGTTTACCCTAATTTATTAATATCTAATTAAACATTGGACCCTTTGATTTAAACAATTATTATTAAATAAATACGCAGTTACCTATTGTAACTAAATTCTAAGAATAATAGTAATTTAATACCATTTACTTGGTTTTAAATAATTTTAAATATAGGTTATTTAATAAATATGAAGATATAATGACCATTATATTTAAAAACAATAGATTTATTCAATTAACTTATATTAATAATAAAATCAGGGGTTTGACTTTGATCCTCTAGTTAAAATTAGCCGTTGCAATATAGCCGTTGGAGTCTCTGCACACTCTATTTAATCAAGCTAAGCCAGATCAGTTCTTCAACTTGTCCTGACGATGAACCACACTTGTTGGTTCGAAACGCGTCGACAAAAGATTAATTATGTGATTTCGCCGAAGATTATCTAAACATTGTTATGGATCACAGAAGTCTAAATTCCTTAATAAAGACCTTGGGATCTGAAACCCAAGAGTCACGTATTGTACTATAAATGTATATCTCATGTTAATAAAAAATGTATTGCATGTTTTATCTTTTATATCTCTCTTGCTGTCCATGTGTGTTTAACATGGTATCAGAGCTGGTACGTTCATAACCTTCTCAATATTGTGTAAGCCACTTGTTTTTGTGGTCTGTGTAAACCAATGCTTCTATGCCTTAATGAGTTTTTATGGTCCATCTCTACAAATTAGTTGGAAGTCGTTGAAATCATATATGTTTGGAAGTTTTTATGGTATATAAAAATCATTAAGCGGCGTATTGTGTTGAGAGTGGAACCGTATACAGTGCATGTTTCCTGTGCATTAAAAAAATCTGAAACTTGAATGGGTTGTATTCCTTTATTTGGGCCGGCATGCATTATGTCATAAATAATTAGTTCTGAAATTTCTGATCTGTGTCAGAAGCGTTTCAACGCTGTTGCGCTACTGTGTTATAACGCCTCTGTTGATTTCTTCGCCTCCCAACACTCCTTGTAATTGCTCTCTGCCTTGACAGAAAACATGTCTTTGATTCCTTGCAATGTGCACCTACTCTAATGCTCTGAATTCTGCCTGAAAAAACCTTGGCACCCCTCAAAACTTTATTTTTAGTATGCTATCTCTATGCATGCGCTACTCTATCCTGTCAGATAACAATTCACGCCTTTGAAACAGTCTATCGTCCAACCCATGATTGACATATACAATTTAAGAGTGCCAGATCTCGATACAATCCCAACACGACCAGGCTTGTGGATATAACCTAGCTTTGATACCAATTTTGCACTCGTCGGGATCAAACTAAACCGTGCTGCTTGAACACTTCTAAAATACTTGTGCCGATTTTTGCTAGAGATTCAACAACTGTGACTCCTGCTTCTCGTAAGATCTGAATTTTGTCTTGGGCTGTACCTTTTCCTCCAGATATAATTGCTCCGGCATGACCCATGCGACGACCAGGCGGTGCTATAAGTCCAGCAATGAATGAAACAATAGGCTTTTGTGTTCCACTCTCCTTAATAAATGCAGCAGCATCCTCCTCTGTGGTTCCTCCAATTTCTCCTATCAGAACGATGCCTTCAGTTTGAGGATCTTCCACAAAGCGCTTCAAGCAATCTACAAAATTTGTCCCATTGAAAGGATCACCCATTCCCAAGGATTGTCTGGTCTCGCTTCCAAGCATTCCTGGTTTGATTCCCTCAAATTTGCCCCCCGGAGAATTTTGGTAATATCTCTGAGGGCAACGTGGGCCAGAAGCAGGTGTTCGCTTCGACTTATGTTGATTACGAGCATTCGTTATGGCAGCATTATCACGAGGTTTTGAGCAATCCTTCAGAGAATGATTATATGAGCCACAGTTAAAGCATCTAGAAGCTTCATTTGGGGGCACTTCATTGCATTCTGACTTCGTTGATCCATCTTGAATTGTCAAGGGTGCCGCACAAGCACGATCATAATACGGAATGCTGGCTTCCTTTCCTTGAAGAGAATAATCTTTTGTTTGATCCTTCAGAATTTGTTTTGCCGGTTTGTCCATCCAATAAGTCATCATTGATTTTTCTCTGGCAGATTCATTGCTTTGGTCCTGGCAAAAGCGGTGTCTATTTATGCACAGAACAACCTCCCTCCACGTTGCTGTTGAGAACATCTCCGCAGTTACCACCTCCCATAGGGCAATAGACATCACTATTCATCACTTTCATGTATGTCAAGTATGTGGTTTCCATGAACCCTAGCCCTGCAATCACTGCACCCAATCCATACCACGAAATCGCCCCATCATTTTCATTCTGTTTCTCGTCTGAATAATTAGGCTGTGAGCTAGCAGTCTCTGGCTTTTCAGTCGACAACTGTGCCGGCTTCGACTCCCCACCATCAGGAGATGATTTACTGGCATGTATAGACAAATGTTTGAATTGGGGTACCCTTGTTGCGAGACAACCATGGCCGATAGTTTTCGAGAACAAACTTAATCTAAAATATTTTGAAGCGCCGGAGAATTTTCCTGTAAGAGAGGAACTGAGGTTACAACATATTTGGGTATCTGAATTTGGGGCTCTGGTAGAGAAGGAAACACTGTGCAGAGGGATTGCAGATGCCACAACCATTTATTTGAATTTGGGAGTTGATGCCTTCGATAAGCCATTGCCATTAATAATAATTGTGTTCAATGCATTCACCCATTGTTTGATTGCCTGATGAGAATTGAATCACAGGTAAAAAGCGCAGTGGAGAATCAATGTAACGGGTTTTCTGGATGTTGAAGAATGTATCGGTTCATTTGCAATCGATCATCAAAGTTCTGCTGGAGAGCAAACAATGTTTTGATAATCCAGAAATGACATGCCAGAAGGTCTTCCTCCAATGCTTCCCTCTTCAAACGCTTCAGAATCCTCTGTCAGCACCTTAAAATAAGTGAAGTCACTCCACGACAGAGACTGTCACCAGCATTCCGAACACTTTCCTTTTTTTCATCCATAGCTCGAAAAGCTGTGATCCAGACTCCCTCAGGAGGAACATGACCAGAGATATGTGCTCCACAATCTGAGTTTGAATTGGAATTATTCTCCATGTATGTGAACTGAGAAGAGCAAGAGTCATCCTATACTGCTGTAGTAGATGAAAGTTCTTCTGGTTTGTTGATCATAAAGATCCTCTTTTTGACTTAGTTGTAAGATTTTTTTGACATCAAGCTCACCAGTTTTATTTCCAGCAATTCTCTTTGCTACTAGTGGTTTTTTAACTGTACTTGCAATAGTTGGAGGTGGAACACCTACTTCAGCTTTAGAAGGAACTGCTTGAGAGACATTGCTGCAGTTTTTTGATACTCTATAAAACTTATATTCAAGAGACAGTGTTGATGAGCTAACGAAATTGGGTGTCAGAACTTGGTCTATTGTAGATGCTATTACTGAGATTATATGTCTATATCAAGTGTTGAGATATAAAATTTTTCAATAAGAACGAATCTGCATTATCTAGTTTGTTGACTCCTTGCAAATTTTGAGAAAGAAAGAATTATAGTTGCTTTCTGGTATTCCGGTTTCAGCATCTTTGAATTCTACCTGTTGCTTCTTGTTGCACACTGATCATTTGCTGCACACTTATAAGGATATTGCTGTGTACTGTGAGTGGGTATTACTTTTCTGCATTAAGTAGTAGTTTTGATCAATTTTTAACGCATAAATGGCCAGAATCAGTGAAGTATTAGAGCTCATGAAAACTCTTATACAATCTACTGTTGATGACACATTACAAATCAGCAAAGGATCTCTCTCAGAAATTCAGACATGCTTATATAATGCACATGAAAAGATTGATTTTTTACAGATTGAATCACAGCTACAGAAAGAAGAACTACATCAAAATAGACATCATTCTGAACCTGTTTTTGTTCAGAACATTTAGACTGCAACCCATCAACAGCAAGTCAATAATGTTACTGTTCATTCAAATAAAGCAACAATTGTAAATGCAGATGTAGAAACTCGGTCTGCACTTCCCAAGCCCATCATCAGACCTTGGGAACAGCTTGTCCACAACAAGCATAGAACTGGTCTTGGATATGACAAGGACTTGTCCTTTCATATTCCAGACTATGCCAAGCCCATTCAGTTTCAGAGTGCTGGATTCATTCATGACAGTTCAACTGCTCCTCATGACAGTTCAGCTTCAGTTTGTTCCAGACTCTGCCCCTCTTCCACAGCAACAACAACAACAGATCGTGAAATGCCAACACTGTGACCAAGTTGGCCATCTGAAATATCATTATTTTTATCTTCATCCATGTAAGCACTGTCATAAAACCATCCATTCTTCACACAGATGCTTCAGAAACAAACGTCCTGCAAGAACAAAGATTCATCTTGGATGGATCGCTTCTTGGCAATGGGCATCAACAGCCAAGAAGATATTCCAAATACATGTCAGAACTTGTTCCAGAATATTGAACAGTCTTGCAATTGAGTTTTCTCGATCATCTCACCTTGTATCTGACAGGGGTGGAAATGATGGTCATCTACAAGCTTCAAAGTCACATCAAGCGAGCCTGAGCCACAACCTGCCACACCAGTTTTAGAGTTGTAGCCAGAGACAAAGATGCCCCTGAGCATGCCTTCAGTTGGCAATCTGGGACACTTCCTCTAACAGAAGACTTCAGCTTCTTGCCAGTTTTGGAAGAGTTCCAGGAACAAAATTGAGAACACTTCCTCTAGTAGAAGACACCAGCTTCTTGCCAGCTTTGGAAGAGTTCCAGGAATTGCATTAAGCATTCCAGAGTTGTTGGTTATCCTTAAACCATCACTGGTTGAGACTTCCCTTTTCAAGTTGAAGTTTTACCTTTTATGCAGGGTGAGACCTCCCTTTTATGGTTGAAGGTTTCCCTCTTTAAAACAATAGGATCACTTCCTCTAGCAGAAAACTTCAGTTTCTTGCCAGTTTTGGAAGAGTTCCGAGAACTGCACTAAGCGTTCCAGTGTTGGTGGTCATCCTTAAACCACCGCCCTTTATACCAACATTGCATAGAGCACATTCAGCCTAGTGTTGCCATGCATATTTGCATATTTTGTATTACAGCTCTCTTCTTGGACTCATACATAACCCTTCAGATTAAGGGGGGGAATGTTGGACACCTAATCCTAAATGGGTTAGTTTGGAAGCCGAATAGACCAAAGCAGTCCAAGAGACCTTGGGATCTGAAACCCAAGAGTCACGTATTGTACTATAAATGTATATCTCATGTTAATAAAAAATGTATTGCATGTTTTATCTTTTATATCTCTCTTGCTGTCCATGTGTGTTTAGCATTACTATCTTGGAGAGTTAACTAAAACATATTCCAAGACACTAGCCTAAGCTAGATTGGTGGAAAGAGCCCTAAAAATGTAAAAATTACTAGATGAATTTTAATTAAGCGCTGTGTTATTTAGGTTGTTATTACTGAAAAGGGTAAATGGATATGAAACCAATGGTGTTATGACCCAACCCAAAACTGAATGCAATCGAATATGATAATGTAATCTTTTCAATTCGATGAATCCTAGCTAAAATAAGGAGAGAGTTTCCATTCACTTCCAACAATGCAAAAAATTGACCACTACGAGAAAATATAACAAATTCTCTAATGCACTAATTTCATCAAGAAAAATTAATGCAAATCAGTTCCAAAACAGTTTTTTTTTTGTGTTAAAAACAAGCATAAAAATATGTAAATTAAAATCAAAGAAAACTGATCTAAATCTATGATTAATTTTTAAGAATGTAAACTATGCAATTGTAATCTATGCACAATTCACTTGAAAAGTATGCAAATGTAATCTATGCACATTTTTCATTCATATTCTGAAAATGAGATTTCTAATTATGTAAATGTGATCTATGCAAGAGAATTCTCAAACACAAGATGATTCTAATGTAATCTAAGAACCAATCAAGTGCAAGTCAAGAAAATTGGGTGAGAGTTCCAAAGATCAAAAAATAAAAACACTCAAAGGCGATTAACACTCATACACAATTTAGCAAAAAGATGCAAAATTGTGAAAAGACTAAGACAAACCTCCAAGTAATGACCAAAGGAAATCAAAATAATAATTTCTCAAAAAGGAGACTCAAAACACCCGATTAACTTAATGGATATTGATGAGATGAAGAATTTGCTGAAAGAAACTCATAAACAAGCCTTTTTGACAGAAAAATACAGATCTGGGTAGACTAAAAGCCATAAATAAAACCTAGACCTAACTGGACGAAAACATTTCAAGTTTTTCAAAAATTTAATAGCATCTGCATGCTTCGAGTAGAACCAGATGCGGTATCGCTCTGTGTACTAAAGGAAAAGTGCGGAGAGGTCCACACTATCTGTAAACAGAAAGTGTGGTTCCCTGTAAACTTTGAAAAAAAACAAAAAATAATCTAGATCCTAAAAACTACCCAATCCCACACACATCATGCAAAAACCAGAAACAAGAACATGTTTCTCAAGTCAAAAGAAAAAGGAAAACCAAAAACCGAATTCAGATCCCCAGCGGAGTCACCAATTTGTCGGCCGGATAAATCATTCTTACGGACAAGACCGATCTCCCTAGTATCAACAGGTACCTAACAACAAGCAGGACAAGCAAATATATCTTTCTCTAAATATATTGCGATTCATTAATAAAAACTAAGAGGTGTTTTAGAGCCAACCTTAAGTCCAATGCTAGTTTGTGGCAACCACACTTCGACCGTCCAAAAGAGTTTCCTTTTGAGAACCTGCAATAAAAAACAAGCACACATCAAATAACACCTGTATAGCCAATATAATAAATCATATTCATCATGGTGATCAAGGAATCCATGAAATAAACCATAAAACACAGCTTATTGAGAAAAATAAACTTGATTGTATTAACTTTGAAAATAGAATAACTTTACAACCTTTGGTGTCTTGATGTTGTACAAGCTCCTCCCAGGGTCCAAACAGGAATCTCCTCTACTTTGACAAGCCTCACACTCTTCCCAGTGAGATCAAAAAAGGTATGTAATCTCTCCTCTCAAGCTCAATTAGCAAGACTAAATTCCAACGGAATTTCACCTCAAAAATCTTTAGCTTTTTAACCTCCTCAGTAACCAACCCAATGCCTTATTTTATAGTGAAAAGGAAGGAGGTTACAGGTTCACCTATGAAGGGATAGAGTCCTCCTTCAAAGGGATAATATCCTCACATCAAGGGGTTAGCTCCTTAAGGTATGGGATGCATGAACCTTAAAGGAGCAAACTTTCCACCTCAAGATTCCCTCTAGAAGCTTCCGGAAATAACCCAAAGTGAGTTTTTAAGAATGTACTTGTTCCTTTTTTACTTTTACAGGGGTACACACCCATTACACAGAGATATAGCGGTCAGGTACGCAGGGGACATGACCAATAGGTGCAGGACCACAGGTAATGCTAAGTGAAAGTGCGAAACCAGAGTTTTAGAGACTTATAATGGCTTTCTCTTATTTTTCAAGGCTTGACATGAAGAATTCAGGTTTAAGACTTGCAAAGGAGGAAAGTATGAGTGGTGATAGACTCACACTGATCGCAAAATGTCATGGTGACAATATTTTGTGCAACAAACACATGACTAGCTAATGCATCTCTAAATGTATTCATGCGTCTAGGAATATGATGATATGTAATGTAATAAAAATGTCTTTCCAATAGACAAATACTGAGATACATTCTCAATATTTGAGGATTTCTGATGGAATATTTCTCGTTGAGTTGAAGGACGACAAGCTGTGAATCTAGGTTGACAAACAACTCTCTAATGTTGAGAGCAATGGCTTCTAACAATAGTTTGATGACTGCACTGTATTCAATAATGTTTTTAGTTGTGCAACCTAGAATGATAACTTGAAGGTCGATCAACTCATCGTTAGGGTCATTAATAGCCCATGCCACGGATGATAGGTTCCAGGTATTACGACAAGCACCATAAGTGAAACCAATGTGGAGAGTCAGAGACATCTGCAAAGTAAGAAAAAACATAGTAAACAGGAAAGATGTTTGAAAACTACCACACAAAACCATACTGTACAAAAGTAACCATGCAAGATGACCTAAGCATAGTACTTCTTGAGGTAAATCCCATTTTGGGACTTATCGAGAGGATTTCCTTCATAATCAATAAGCATGTATGCTCCTTTATGCAAAACATGTTTCAAAATGTAGGGCCCATGCCACATGAGTTTGAACTTGCTTGCCCCCACCTTATCATTAGCTTGGTCATATAGTAAGACCAAATTACCCTTAGAGAATGTGTGAGGGGAGACTGATTGGTCAAAATTGGATTTGACCCATTTATTTTGTGCTTCAAAAGTCATTCTAAATATAAGAGACGTTCCTTTTGAGTTGACATTTCGGGGAGGAGTTCAATAGCTAACTTGAGCGAAGAAATCTCACATTCGATCGACAATGTTGCTTCCAGACCATAGACCACCTAGAATGGTGTGAAACTTGTTGCATCTTTAGTTGAGGTTCGGTGGGCCCACAAATCTTAAAAGAGCCTGAGATGCCAATTTGACTTGTGAATCCCAATAGTACGTTGAAGAATTATGACCAAGACTTTGTTCACAACTTCATCTTGGGCGTTGGCCTGAGGGTAATATGGGGTCGAGCCATGATGGCACAAGCCCAATGAAGATGTCATCTCAGCCATCATATAATCTCTGAAATGGGAGCCATGGTCAGTGACAATGGCTTGAGGTACACTGAACCTGGAAATAACATGGTTGAAAAGGAATTGATTCTTCATTTTCCATCTGCTGAGTATGTAGGCATCGGTTCATCCCATTTTGTGAAATAATCCACAGTGATGATAATATAGCCATGCCCCCCAGCCGAACAAGGGTTACATGTCATATAATTGATGTCCCAGTTGGAAAAATGACCAACAATAATGACAGGGTGTAGGTGAGCGAGTGGGGAACGCATCTTGTGCTGGTAAATTTGGCATTTGTGGAACTTGCGAACAACAAGAATGAAGTTGTTGAAGATAGACGACCAGAAATAACCAGCACAAAGCATTTTTTTAACTGTAGCATAACCAGAAATATCACCACCACAAGCCTCAGAGTGGAAATCATTGAGAACTCTTTCAGCTTCCTTGATTGTAAGGCATTGGCGAAGAACTGAATCGACACCAACAGGCTATAAAGTATCGCCAATAATGCAGTAGGGTTGTGAGTGATACTAAATCCTTTGGCGATCATCTTTAGTCAACACAAACCGAAACGTGGATGTTTGGAGATACACGATGATATCACCATACCATGGATCAAGGGTGCTAATCAGAAAGAGGGTCTCATCCAGAAGCTATTCATCTGCACCAACAGGAAGAGACTTAGAGGGAAGGGAACAAATCAATTCGGCGAAAACAAGTGACTTCCTAGATCTGGCAGTAGTAAATACCAAATCAAATTCTTGCAGGATGACGATCCATTTAGAATATGTGTCCCCTAGAAACTGACAAGTCAGGGTATAGGTCATGGGGTTGCATTCATAAATCATTGTAGTCGTATGTAGAAGGATATAGTGCCGAAAGCGCAGAACAACCTGGATGGCAGCGAAAGCCAACTTTTCGACATGTGCATAATGTGCTTTAGTGTCAAGGAGATTCCGACTAAGGTAGTAGATCACATGTTCGTTGCCTTCGTCATCGTCTTGGACCGAGACCATAATAATGATGCTAGGGCCTACAGCTAGGTAAAGGAAGTAATGTCGATAATAATCTAGGGGGTGCAATAGAGGAGGATTTACGAGGGTGGCCTTGAGATCATCAAAAGACTTTTGGGACACCTCGTCCCAAACAAAGGGAGTTCCTTGTTTTAGCAATCGGGTAAATCCTGTATCTAGCCTGACATAATTGGGTATAAAACGATGGAGAAAGTTGGCCTCTCCTTGCAGGCTCTGGAGTTGGTGAACTGAAGATGGAAAATGTAAATTGAAAATGGCCTTGACTTTTAGTGGATAAAGGTGAATACAGTCCTTGGAAATGATGAAGCTGAGGAGTCATCTGGATTCTACACAGAAAATGCATTTGTGTGGGTTTAACTGAATGTTATAGTGTCTACAGCGCAGAAAAATCTACCGAAGATGGTCTAGGTGATCTTGGCGCCTAGGAGAATGAGTAGGAAGGTCATCCAAGTGAGGCTGGACAATGTTGCGAATATCATGAAATGCATAGGACATTGCCCATTGAAACGTAGACCCACCATTTCTTAGGCCAAAAGGGAGATTTTTGTACGCGAACATACCCCATGGACAGATAAAAGTTGTCTTTTCTTAGTCGGTCGGTGCGATGTTGATCTGGTTGTAACCAGAAAAACTGTCCATAAAGGAAAAGATCTTGCTCCTGGCACATTCATCAATGATTTGATCAATGAAGGGAGTATGATAATTGTCTTTAAGACATGCACGATTGAGATCTCGATAATAAACCCAAACGTGGATCGTTTCCTATTTTTTTGTCACTTGGAAAATATTGGACACCAAGTCTATAAGGGGGATGGGATAGATGAACCCATCTTTGAGAAGCTTTTCAACTTCACCCTTAATAGCAGCAGCCTTCCTAGGGTGCACTGGGTGAAGCCATTGGCGAACGGGCTTTGCATGCGGATAAGTTGTTATTTCGTGCACAAAAAAGCTAGGATCAATGCCAAGCATTTATTCGTAGGACCATGCAAACACATCACAGAATTCCTGAAATAGACGAGTATATGCCTTGATCTCATTGGGAGAACGAGATACCCCAATATGAACGTGTTCGACGATACCAAGTTTGATAGAAATATCAATCCGCATAATTTGGGTAATATTACCCAAATTTCCTTCCGACCATACTTCATGAGTGAAGATCAGTGGCGGAAACAGAGAAGAGGACTCTTCGAAAATGGTAGACATGACCACTGGATGAAGCGGGAGCGAGGAGAGATGATGAGTATCAATCCAAGGTGGTTCCTCGAGAGACATGACTTCCATGATACCTTCATCATCTAGGAAGGTCTCGACTAAGGTATCAGGTGAATCCAAAGTGCCCAGCGACGAGGATTGAGAGTATGTATCGAGAGAGGTATTTGACATAAAAGAATCAGAGGATATAGGACTTGAAGCCGAAATGATTTCCGTGTAATTGACTTCGGCAAGACTAAGCAGCATACCCTCGCCCTAGGTATCAACAAGATCTGGTGAAGGTATGACCCAAGGATCATATTTAACCGAGATCATGTTGACGGAGGCAACATGAGGAGCTGGGAGTGGAAAAAATCCCATTAAGGAAGAACCTTTGAAAAGACCTACGCCCACACTCTCATAGGGAGCACCAATGTGTTTGACGTACGTAACATTGCCATCTAAGGAGGAAGAGGCAAAGAAAGACAGCTGGTCAACAATGATGATCTTCCCTTAATGAGGAAAATGAATCACATGAAATAAATAGGAGGCCACAGCATGCATGGCATGTGTCCATCTTCGGCCGAGTAGAAGATTATAATTGAGATTGGCATCAACAATTTCTACCTCGACTTGCACTTTCTTGCCTTCTAGAGTGATGGCAAGGTTAGGTAAGACACCAAAGGGTCATGAATTGCGCCCATCGAAAGCTTCCAAAGTGTTCAAATATTGGTTTAAAGAAGGAGAACCAATAGCCTTCCAACATGTGTTCGACATGATGCAGGTGGAAGAAGCTTCATCGATGACAATCTAGTGGATGGTCCTCTCATTGATGATTACTTGAATGAGAAAGGAAATCTGATGAGGAAGACGTTGAACATGGTTCTCTAGATCAAACATATCAAATTGGAATCGGTAGAATCGATGCCCCCAATAATTGACAACAAATATTTCCACTGTGGTTGGCAGCTTTGGAGCACCTTGACAGCTAACATGGCTAACAATGCCTGAGCCAAATCCTCAACAATATTGTAGTGCTAAGCAGCTCGGGTGTTGGGATTATATGAGGATTTCCGTAGAAAGCCTAGAGAGGGTGGTCGTATAGCGGAATTAGGGTTAGTGCGCTCAATATGGAGAAGGCCAGAACATGGGGTGGAAGAAGAAGGTGAGGCTTCTTTCTCTTTCCCAGCTGTTGAAGCAGGAGTTTGGTAATATTGTGATCTAGTAGCCACATTAATAGGCGTACTCATAATGAACACTTGAGATCCCGAGGAAGCAAATTGGGGTTGGTCTACCATTTGGGTTTACTGAGATGGAAATGGCTCTTTGAAGACAGTGGGTGTCCCTTTGAGCAAGCAACTAACTTTGGATCATCGCAGACAATCCTTAGTGTAGTGATCTTCCTCGTAAACGAGGCTAGGATACTTAGGTTTCCATTGAGAAGATTCTCCAGCAGATGATTGGGGAGGGCCCTGTTTTGGGGCATTGGATTTACCCTTTCCTTTTCCTTTATTCCTTTCTTTCGAGGATTTGTCTGCTGCAGTAGACTCGACAATGTGGACCTCTAAGGTTTTACTAGGGCCAGGTGGACTTTGGGACGAACTATTAGGAACAGCATTTGGGACCGACTTCTGTTTGGAAGAAGATTTAGCAAGGGTCTAGGATACTGAACCAATAACTCCATCAATGAGAGGTACAACTTGTGACTTTGATTCTACGGGATCGAATGATGGCCACGTGGCATTGGTTAATAACTCATACAAAGTGCCAGATTGATACTAAACTAGATCTAAATACTGGGCATGAGTGATGGCTTGCTCTTTAGTAACGCATCCACCCATAGCTATATCGCAAGCAATTGGGGCCATGAATGATTTGGTAAACCATTCAATGAGAAGCTGATCAGCAATCTCAAATTTAATTAGGTGATGTCTACGTCTCCATTCATGGATGTGATCAGAGATCTGTGTCGTAGTATATTGCTTAAGTGATTTAAGCAAATAGGTGCCAGTTTCATAGCGAGCTGGAAACTAAAAATGTGTGAGGAAAGCCATGGCAAAAGAGTTAAGTCATGGTAAGTACTTCAAGGCAGCTCGATGTACCACTTAGTTGTAGTGCCTGTGAGGGATTGTTGGAAAAGACAAAGATGAATGGAATAATCAATATAGGAGTTTGATGAGCACCAGAGGTGATATGTCATCACATGGGCCTAAGGATCTTCTTTTTTTTTCCCATCGAACTTTGGACAATCGCTTAGTATCATGGATGACACCGGAGGCCAGTATGGCGAATGAAGGATTCGATCATTCGTAAGGTGAGATACATCTAGAAACTCGAGTGTAGCCAAGAATGGAAATTGGGTGCTAAAAGTCATAGGAAGTCGATAAGTGGGTCCGAACGGAGGAGCCCATCTCTGCTGGTAAGGAATTTTGCCCCACAGTGGGGGATTTTGGCCATATGGCATCTGAGGCTTCCCCCATTATGGATTAGCTTGACCAAATGGAGGATTTTGACCTTGAATACCTTAGAACTGTCTAGCCATAAGTTGTTGAGCCTATTGACCTTGGACATATGGATATTGGACTTGTTGTCCTTGAATATACGAATGACGAACCTATTGTCCTTGAACAAGAGGATTTTGGACCTGTTGTCCTTGGGCATAAGGTTGATATACTTGTTGCCCTTAGAAATATGGATTTTGTACTTGTTTCCCTTGACCAAAAGGATTTTGAACCTGATGACCTAGGGCATTAGGGTTTTGTACCTGATGCCCATGGTCAGTAGGATTCTAGACCTGTTGACCTAGGACATTAGGATTTTGAGCCTGTTGTTGTAGGACTTGACCCTGACCCTATCCTTGCAAGGGTTGATCCTGTTGAGAAGTATATTAGGGTTGTTTTTGCCCTAGTTGGTTTTGTTGTTGCAAGGGTTGACCTTGTGGTTGCAAAATTTATCCTTAAGGCTACAGAGGTTGGCCCTGTGAGCACATGGGCCGGGAGGTGTACGGAGCATATTGCATCTTCTACTGCATAGTTTGCTGCAACTATTGCAGGGGTTGACCTTACGGTTTTTGTAGTTGACCTTCTTGCGGGATCATTTTCCCTTGCGTTTGCATGGAGAGCCCTCACTACAACAAAGGTTTCCCTTGTGGTAACAAAGGATTCCCTTATTGTTGTAGAGGCTACCCTTGCTTTTGCAAGGGTACTTGAACAGTTCCTGGAAATTTCCAAACTGAATCTCGCCCTAGCCAGGATGAATGTACTGCCCATACTGGAGGGTGTAAGTTTGATTAACCATTCCTTGACAACCATATGGAACATAAGGAGTTTCATATTGGATCTGAGTGCCATAGGGCTACTGATACTGAAAATTTCTCGATCTAGATGGACCAATGGGATTCTGAACCTATTGGTACTGGACATTTCTTGATCCAGTAGGATCAAAAAGTTTGTGAATAATACCAGAGCAAGGTTGGTTCATACCAAGCATGTGAGCTTGTGAGCCACTCACATTGGTGGCACCTGACAGCATATAAACATTCAAGTTTCACCCCCCAAGCAGTGGCACAACCTCGCCACTGACTAGAGGGATCGAGGAACTGACAGAGGCATTCCTCGAAAATGTCGGTTGTGTCTGACGTGTAAATGGAATTGACGATACAAGGGTATTTGGAATGGTTTGTTGGACCGGGACTGAAGTAACAACCTATTGGGAAGTCGTGTTCACAACAAATAGACCTAATGTAGGCATGGCACCTGATTCCCAAATAGGGTTATGGTAAATTGACGAGCCACTAGGTGTACCTGAGACCAATTGTGCCAAAGACACATAGTTGGGTGGAAAATTGGTGGGAATGCCCCCTGAATAGGGGAAACTCTTAGGAGGAAAAGAGAGCTCTTCCTCCTTGACAGTGTGTGGAGTAGAAACTTCAGACTCTTCCTAAGAGGTGATTGGAGCATCACCTTTGGGTTCCATGTCTGGAAATAAATGACGACTAATGGCCGAACAAGTATGAGGGGATAGTTCCAAAGGAACACCCGGCTAATCGTACGAACTGTAAGCATGCCACAGTGATATCACAATAGGGTAAAACAGAGGATTCCGAGGATAGATAACCATTCCAAGCTGAATGTCAGTGGTCAGTGAGTCCTCAGAAGTTTGGATAGGATTGTCCGGAGATTCTGGACTAAGATCAATAGATGACCCAGTAATGAAATTAGGCAAAGGACAAGATGACAAAGGTTAGATACTTAGAAACATTTCAAGTTCAACACCTTGGTCCTCAAGTGACTCTGGTAACTCAGGAAACAACTCCTCAAACAATATTTCATACAAAGGAGAGGAAGAGGAACTGGGTGAAGTAGGTGGTTCAGCCACGATGACCTTGTCTTAGTTGACAAAAAAATTAACTTCAAGGCTTTAAAATGTTCTTTAATGGAAACTCACGATTTGGTCTCAAAAATACTAACAAGGTGTTTTTGGATTGTGGGTAATTTATTATTAAGACACATAAAATACTGGTTCTCTTTCATTTTTTAAGAGTCGAGAAAGAAACAGAGATGAATCTATCACTTTCAATTGGAAACAAGCTTGAAAGGGCAAGTGCTCGAATGATATTTTAAGTTTAATGAGTCAAGAATATCAGATGACTACAACAAGATTACTAGGTAACTGTGAACTATAGAATACTTCCTGGCAAACTGAGAAGTACGAGCAGGCAATATCCCTTAATGTTGTGTTTAGTGTATCACATTTGCAAGGTGGCTGACTTGGCTTCTTAAGGATAAAGGATTGCAGCCTAGAGGGGTCTCCCGTTATATACTCGACAGTACGGGGAGCACAAATCCATACTAGCGGTGTCAATGTCGGAGCTAACAACAACTGCTAGGTTTAAAGACGTCGAAACATGTCTCTAGCCTAGACCTTCTAGATATGATCATTAAATGTCAAATACACCTTAGGTTAATTGAATTCATTTTAAAGTTTATCTTGAGTTATGTTTCTGTCACACAGAATAAGTTGATCTTGCGGACAAGATAGACCTTCCTAGAATCTAAAGAAGGCCTAATGACAAGCAAACCAACCAGACACTATCTTTCTCTAAATATGCTTTTATAAACAATGGAAAACAAGTGTTTTTAGGGCCTACCTTATGTCCAACGCAAGTTTGTGGATGCCCTCGCTCCTTCGATCCAAATGAGCTCCTTTGTCGCAAATCTGCAAACACAAACAAGGCAAACAAATTAAATAGCACCTGAAAAGCCAATATCATAAAACATATTTAACATGAAAGTCAAGGAGTCCATGAAACAAATAACATGAGATCCTTGTTGAGAAAAATGAGTTTTAATGTATTAATTCAAAATAAGAAGAACTTTACAACCTATGCCTTGACGCTGTACAAGCTCCTCCCAGGGTCCAGCAAGAAGTCTCCTCTACTTTGACAAGTTTCACTCACTCCCCAATGAAGCCAAAAAGGTATGTGATCTCTCCTCTTAAGCTCAGCTAGGAAGTCTTGATTTCACCAGCATTTACCCTCAAAAATGTTCAGCTTCTAACCTCTCCAGCAACCAGCCCAATGCCTGTATTTATAGTGCAATGGAGGGAGGTTACTAGGTCCTCCTTCAAAGGGATAAAGCCCTCCTTCAAAGGGATAGCTCCTCTCATCAAGGGATAAGGTCCTTCTCTTTTGGGATGCATGAACCACCTCAAAGCGAACAATCCACATCAAAATTCCTTCTAGAATCCTCTAGAATTAACCCAAAGTGAGTTTTTTGAGATAAAACTTGCGCCTTTTGACTTTCACAGGGGTCCACACCCACACCGTTAGGGACAGAGTGGGTAGGTCCACAGTTTTTGTAAATAGAAGGTGCGGGACCGCAGGTGACAGTGAGAGAAAGTGCGGAACCAGAGTTTCATTGATTTTCAATGTCTTTCTCCCATTTTCAAAGCTTGACTTGAAGAGCTGAGGTCTGAGACTTGCTTAGGAGGACAGTACAAGTGATGATAGACCCATACTGACTGCAAATAATCATGGTGATGATATTTTTGTGTAACAGATTGCCCCCTAAAGTGCGAAGTCTATAGTAGATGAGGATTTCATTGATGATTTAGGAAGAGTGAAGTACTTTATCATTTTGAGGATCATCTTGTGGAGAGCCCGGTTGGAACCTGTAAAAGCATTCAATGCAAGATATATATTTGAGATCATATCATCGCTGAGGTAGGCATTCCCATACTCAGATCAAAACTGACTAGAAAACTAACTACTGCTCTGATACAGGAATGATCTTGTAAAACATCACAAGTATAGACTCAGGTGGACACAGTATGGACGCAGCCATCTGTTTATGAATAGTCCATTATATAATGAATACAAAATTCCTCGCAGCCTGGATTGTGGAAACTAGATCCAGGGTCTTCATTTCTACTTCCCGAAACAGTACGATTCTATCCATGCGAATGAATGTGTTGATGTCGAACATGGTAGAAACCACTTGATTACCAGTCAATGATATAAATTGTTAACAAGTGTGAGAGAAACCACCAGTGATGTCAATGGCTTTCAAAGTACCCAGTACAATCCATGAGATGCGAATAAATGTGTTGATGTCGAACATGTCATGGAATCCTTTGATCAAAGGTCAATGATGCAACCTGTCGTCAAAGGTGAGAAACCTTCCATTGAGGCATGCAAATCTCAAGGTATTGACGATTTCTAGATCATCTTTCTAGATAATGAGCTGAAGTCGATAGAAAGTGATCCGTCGTAGGCAAGCCCACAACACGAATTCATAGATCAAGTCGCAGAAATTTAGTTGCAAGGACTGACTCAGGGATGGTCAAGATGGATGACAGATATTTTGCAGATGAATGGCTTATTGGCAGTGACCTCTTGAACACATAATGACATGACAGATGGTTTGGTGACAATTGACCCAAAGTTAATACCCAGAAACCGGCTGAAGACTTTCAATGTGGTTTGATCAACTGTTAGGCAAAGGATTTCCCAACCGAGGTGAATGAAAGTGTCGTGTTCAAGAGCGGTTACAAAGTATGACAAACAGGCTCATTTTTCTCTCTTTTCCCCCACCATTTCTGGCAAGTACCTCTTTATTTTTGACAAGCTTGAGGAGGATAACATTTTCTTGATTATAAGCTCATCCTTCGGATGAGTCCAACTTAGTTTAAATTCGAACCCTAAGAAGGAGTGGTTCATTCCTGTTTGTAATTGAACAGGTCCTTTACTGTGAAATTTTAACGAGTACAGTATAGGAGAAACTCGGCGTTTTTCAATTTT
Source organism: Pinus tabuliformis (assembly GCA_031772625.1). Classification (NCBI taxonomy): domain Eukaryota; kingdom Viridiplantae; phylum Streptophyta; class Pinopsida; order Pinales; family Pinaceae; genus Pinus; species Pinus tabuliformis. Next base: position 160,367,280 of record CM062804.1, on the reverse strand, counting down.
AGAGAGTCTAAAAAAACTTAAGAAGACTCCAGGGTTGACCTTTTTCGTAAATTTGTGTCTCCCAAGCTCGAAAAAGTATAAAATAATACTTGAGAGAACCGCTTGATCTTTTACGATCAAGGAGTACTTTTCGTCATTAGTGCCCTTGATCCGAAAAAGTAAAAAAGCGATCAATGACACGTCGTTTTATAACCAATATCGAATTTGAAACGACAAAAATAAGGCAATCTTTTCATGTTTTTACGGTCAGAAAAGAGTTGTAAGTGGACCGTCTTTTAATTCCGTTTTAATGAGTTTAAAAGAAAAACTCGGCGATCTTTTCATGTTTTAGGAGTCAGAAAAGAGCTTAAAGGTGACTCTAAATGTTTTTCTTCGAAAATGATAGGTTTCGCCTGAATAATCCGTTATTCTGCACAAAAACACAAATATTACTCATACCTGTTTGAAATGGATAAAAATGTCGCAAAAATACTTTTCCAAAGTTAAACATAAACAAATTTGCAATTTATTTACTCAAAAAACTTATAAAATGGGCCTTCGTCAATTCATTTTTACCGTTTGGGTTTTGGGTGAGAAAATAGTGCTTTTGCTCAGAAAACTTCCCGTGAAGATTGCGGAAAATACAACCGTCAAAATCGAACGTCGTCTTCTCCAAGTAATCCACATCATCCTACTCTTCATTTTTAACCGTTTCAATTTTTGTTTTAGTCATTTATTTCATTTTTGGGAGGGTTTTTAGGCATAAAACCCGCGCGCGGGGGGCCACAGGTTTACCACTGCTGGCCTGCAGACCTAGACTTTTTCTCCATTGGGAAAAAGCTAGGGGTCCGCACCTTCCATGTAGACAAAGTGCGGTCCCACGCACTGTGTCTAACCCGGAGGGTGTGGTCCCCGTCGCAAGGGTTTTTAACCCAAAAATTCTCAAAAATGGACCAATCAAAATAATTTCTAGCAATTTAATTTATCCTTATACTTGATGCAGAGACTACATCATGCTAGATTGGCACGAACAAGAGCAGGAGGACGTGGATGCTGCCGCATGGAATCATCAGCCTTCACTTGATGCTTTGAGGGTCTGTGGCTTGTACAAATTCTGGGCCATTCCTGGCATGAGGGCTCAGGTGGATTTCTTACAATGGTTGGTTGACAGATGGAGCATATAGGACCAGTGCTTCTTCATTGTTGGCCACTAGCTCGAAATCGAGCCAGCGGACATATATTTCTTAACTGGTTTGCCTAAGAGAGGCGAAGACTTGAATCTGTTTGGGGCTAGGCCAGGTGGCCAGTCTGTCGATAGCCTCCTGTTAGAGTACTGCAATAGCCAGGCTAGAGACAGAGGGATAGACATAAAGACCATATCCCATCCTCAACTCATGGTGATTTCGTTTACTATCACCAGACTTTGTGAGGCTACCACATTACATATTGCCACTAGATCCCAGATGCGTATGGCAGTTGATTGCTTCCGAGGCACCATCTTCAACTGGTGCGATGCCGTGTTGGCCAATCTGAAAGGCCAACTAACGAGGACCAAAAATGGACAACTAAAGACCTTTGGTTATGGGGCTTTGGTTGTGATTTTTAGCCTGGAGAGGGTTCCTATGTTGATCCGCAACACCTTACTGTTGGAGTTGGGCTTCCTCGAGAGCCCAAACTGATGTGATTGGTCACAGTTATGGCGCGTCACCCGGACGAGAGGACAGAGGTTGCTCGATTCAAACCTGAGTATTTCCATTGGCTGGAAAACCAGGTCTTTTCCATTCAAGACTTCCCTTATGCTGGGATAGATTTTCGTGGTGACCCAGACATGGTTCTTCCACCAGGAGAGCAGTGGGATGACTCAGGTAAAATCATTTTCAACATTTTTCCTATTTTAATGTTTTTTATTATTTTTCCATCGTCTCAAAACTGATAGTAAAAATTTCAAATGCAGATGTGGGTCCATAGCGACCAGCCGGTCTCCAGCCTTACGAGAGGAAAAAACTAGTTGCACCCATGCCAGCCCCACAGGACGAATCAACAGAGGTTTTGTCCGAGTTGGAGGGTCATCTCGAGTGCTTGACAGGAGATATTCCGGAGACCAATATAGATGACATTCCTCGTTGACTTCAGCGCTATGTGATTAGGGTCTCGAGACCTTTTAGGAGGTTCCTTTGCAAGGTGGCCCATGCAGTGGTTTCTTATAGAGATCATCACCAGTGATAGGATGATCGCCTATTGTGGGCACATATGACATTTTTGTTTTTTGTACTTATCATTTTTGCCGATCATAAGGTGTTTTTCAACCTATGATCGAAGACGATGTATTTTTTGACACACTCCTATATATATATCACTATTACCGGCTTATCTTGTAAATCATGTTATGGAATGGTTTTAAATTTACATGTATGATTATTGCAAATGTCTATTTAACATTCGAGAAGCAATTACATCTGCTAATGTATTTAAAGATCTTGGAATATGCTGATATTCAATATAATCAAATTCACGTTCCAAGAGACGCACTCTCAAAAATAATCTTAATAACACTAGATTTCTAGTGGCATACACTCTATTAAGCTTTAATACAACGAGTTCAGAATCTAACCTCACTATCAAACTCCGAGTCCCAAATGAAATAGATTCAGGTAATAACTCAATCAGTGCACTATACTCGGTAATGTTGTTCGGTGTTTGACCGAGGCTTACCCCATGCATAGATACTAACTCATCAGAGGGCGAATAAAAAACCCAAGCTGCGGAAGAAATGTTCCGTGTATTATGACAAGCACTATCAGTGAAACCAATGTATATTTGGAGAGGCATCGACATCTGCAATATCAATAGTAAAACCAAGATAAGCAGGAATAATGATGAAAAAAACACTCTCTAAGCTAAGCACATTGTTTAAACTAAAACACACCAGCTAGAAAGAAAAACTATCCTAACTAAAAATCTCCATACCCATTCTTTAAGCATAATACCTCTTCAAGTAAAGACCATTTGTGGGTTTACCCAAAGATTCCCTGTCAAAGTCTACCAATTCATAGGCCCCTTTTGCTAGCTTTCGCTTGACAACAAAGGGACCATACCACATAGGAACGAATTTTCCAGTGCCTAATTTATCATTAGCTTGATCATAAACTAAGACTAGATCTCCTTCCGAAAAATTTCGAGGGGTCACATTTTGATCATACTGAGCTTTCATGCGTTTTGCGTGAGTCTCGATTGCCAATGCAGCATCACGTCGATTCTCATCTAATTGAGCCAAGTATAACAAACGATTTTCCTCTTTGGAAGTGGCTGGAAGTAACTCGATGGCCATTTGTAGTGACGGGATTTCACATTCAATGGGTAACACAGCTTCCAAACCATAGACTAGTCGGAAAGGAGTGAACCCTGTTGATGTTTTCACTGAAGTTCGATACGCTGAAAATAGCATGTTATGCCAATTCGACCGATGAATGCCAATGATTCGTCAGATCATGATAACTAAAACTTTGTCGATGGATTCAACCAGACCATTAGCTTGTGGATAATAAGGGGTTGAACTATCATGACGTAAACCAAGCTGGCCTGTAAGTTCGGTCATCATAACGTTTCGAAAATGACGCCCATGATCAGTGATTATCGCTTGTGGGACACCAAAACTAGCAATTATATGATTGAACACAAAAATTGCAGCTGTCTTGCCGTCTGCCTCAAATGTAGGCATCGCCTCAGCCCACTTGGTAAAATAATCTATCGCAAGGATGATATATGCATGCCCCCTAGCCGAATGAGGGTTACATGTAATAAAATAGATACCCCATTTGGCAAAAGGACCAACAGAAATTATAGGGTGGAGAGGAGTAGGTGGAGCGCGCATCTTTCGATCAAAAATTTGGTAGTTTTCGCATTTTCGGACCGCTGCAATACAATCTTTAAATAAAGACGACCAGAAGTAGCCAACGCGCAATATCTTTTGGGCTATGGCATACCCAGACATATGACCGCCATACGCTCCAGAGTGACAGTCATTTAGAACCCTTTCAACTTCCTCATGAGTTAAGCAACGTCGAAACACAGAGTCCGCCCCACAGCGATAAAGAGTATCTCCAATAATCCTGAATTGTTGGGATTGGAATCGAATTTTTCGACGTTCTGACCTTGAAATTTCTGGCCGAAAGGATTGGGTCTGGAGATAAATGATGATATACCCATACCACGGATCTAAAGTGCTGATTGCAAACAAGGATTCGTCCGCAATGGGCTCCTCCGCCACAGTTTCCGTGTCAGCACGCAGGAAGTCACACATTAACTCCGCAAAAACTAAAGATTTCTTAGACTTGGATTTCTCAAATTCCAAGTCGAACTCCTGCAGGATGAAAATCCATTTAGAGTACTTTCCCCCTAGCAATTTCTTGGTAAAAATGTAGATCATAGGGTTTCAATCCGAAATTACTGTAGTTTTACGTAGTAAAATGTAGTGACGAAAACGTTGGACAGCTTGAACGACTGCCAATGCCAATTAGTACATTATATTTATGTAATGGTATTTCTAATTCTGCTATTGCTTTAACTTTCACAAGAGAAGATATGACACTATGGAATAATAGGGTTTGGCACATGAGTGAGAAGGCGATGCTAATTATTCACTCAAGAACTTTATTGAAGATTTTAAAACATGTTGATTTTGAATTTTTCGAGAACTGTGTTGATAGAAAACATAAGAGAGTAAGATTTCTCAGAGTTGGGAAAGAAAAAAAGAGTGAAAAATTATAGCTTGTGCATATAGATGTATGGGGCTCTCACTATTATGTTATTTTTATTAATGATGCAACTACGAAACCTTGGGTTTATAGTATTAGAAATAAATCTTATGTATTTGATAATTTTAAGAAATGGAAAGCTTTGGTTGAGAATAAGACAAAAAATAAGTTGAAGTGTTTCATATCAGATAACGAAGGTGAATACTACAACAAGGAGTTTGATAATTACTATTCAAACCATGAAATTTGTAGAGAATTCAATTCCAGGAATACCATAAGAAAATGTTATATCAAAAAGGATGAATGGGACAATCATGGAGTGTGCAAGGTGAATGAGGTTGCATGCAAGATTAACCTTACAATTTTTTGTAGATGTTGTAGACATTGTTGTTTATATAATAAACAAAGGGCCTTCAAGTTCCATGGATGGTGGTATTCAAAATGAGGCATGGACAGGTAATAAGGTAAACTAATCATTTCTAAAGATTTCTAGTTGTGAAGCATTTTTCCACATTAACAAAGAAAACATAATAAAGCTTGAGGAAAAATAAAATAAGTGTACCTTTATATGATATGGTGTTAATTATTTTGATTACCGCTTATGTTATTATGAAAACCATAAAATCATCAGGAGTAGAGATTTGGTATTCAATGAAAGGGTCTTGTACAAATATTAGTTGTATGGAAAGAAACAGGAAAAATAAAACATAGGATATACAATGCTTGATGAGATCACAGAAAAAAGTAAAGGAAAAGGTTCCAGGAAATCATAATGATCAACAATAGAGACAAAAATAAGAACAATAGCAACAACAACAATAATAGGCACCTCAAACTCTTACTTGTGTTGTTAGAAGATCTACTATGTTAGGTAGACCCCTTGAACAATATTCTCCCTTGTTATATTATGTATTATTGACTAATTTTGGTGAACCAAAAGGATATGAAGAAGAAATGCAAGTAGAAAATAGAAAGTGGGAGCAAGCCATGAAATAAGAGATGGACTCCTTTGTACAAAAACAGACTTGGGAGTTAGTGATGTTGCCTGCATGAAAAACACCATTGCAAAATAAATGAATTTGTAGGTTGAAGGAAGAAGATCGAAGAATAAGAGGTGTAATGCTAGACTTGTTGGGAAGGGGCTTACACAAAATTAAGGTATAGAATCTAATGAAATATTTTCTCATGTTGTTAAAAATAATGAGAATTATTTTAAGTCTAGTGGCAACAGAAAATTTGCATCTTGAAGAGTTATATGTAAACACATCCTTTCTCCATGGGGATTTGGAGGAGGAGATCTATCTGTAGCATCCACAATGATATTAAGTCAAAGAAAAGGAGAAATTAGTTTGTAGGTTGACGAAGAGCTTATATGGTTTAAAACAAGCTCCACAATAGTGGTATCTAAAATTTGGCAGGTTTATGTCTGAACAACGTTAAATATTAGATTCCATTCTAACCATTGCATTTATCTTAAGAAACAAAATGATGGAAACTATATTATATTGTTGTTGTAGGATCTCACATGCAGGAAAGAAATTTTCTCAAAGGAAAATTGGCTAATTCATTTGCAATAAAGGATTTGGGCGTTGTAAATACAATCCGTGGTATAAGAATGACTAGAGACAAGAAAAATTGCAAATTAACATTGTATTAGTGTGAGTATGTAGAAAAGGTGTTGGAAATATTTCATATCATGTAAACCTAGTTAGTACACCTTTGGCTAGCCATTCCAAACTAAGGAAGGATATGTGTCCCTAGAATTAATAAGAGGTGAATTATATGTCTAAATTTCCATACGCATGAATAGTTGGAAGCTTAATGTATGGAATGATATGCACAAGGCATGATATTTCACATGGAGTGGGAGTTGTGATCAGGTATATGAATAATCCAAGAAAAGAGCATTGGATGGTAGTGAAGTGGATTCTTAGGTATCTGTGAGGCAACATTAATCAAGCATTATGTTTTATAGGTTCAAAAACTTTTCTACAAGGATATACTGATGCGAATATGGTAGGTGATAGAGATAACAGAATGAGCACCACAAGGTATGTGTTTACTATAGGTGGAACAACGATCAGTTGGTTTCTAAAATGTAAAGCATTATTGCACTTTCAACAACGGAAGTAGAGTATTTTTTGCTACATAGGTTAGTAAAGAAATGATTTGGATATAAAGTTTTATGGATAAGTTGGGCAAGAAGCATGAAATTAGCAGGTTATATAGTAATAGAAAAAGTGTCTTTCATCTTGCAAATAAATAAAAATTTCATTCTAAGACTAAAAATATACATCTCAGGTACATTTCATACGGTCAATTTTGGAATATGGACATTTGAAGATGGAAAAGATACACACTAGCCAAAATCCTACAGATATGTTAACAAAGGTGGTAACCAGGGAGAAACTGAGTTTATTCTCAGTTTTAATTGGTCTTCAGATATGATGGTAAATATCAGAAACAACCAGGTCCAAGTGGAAGCATTGTCCAACAAGTTAAGCAGTGGTGGAGTTGCTATAATCAGTATCCAAGTGGGAGATTAATGTGTGTGGTGCCTAATTATTTTCATGATTTAGAGGTATTTTTTTACCTGTGCTTGGATCCTATTACCTGATAGGGGGTGTGGGGGGGGGGGGGGGGGGGGCTTCCTCCCCAATATTTCCGCCAGGAAGGGGCGATAAGAATTCTTTGGAGCCCCCTCCACCCCCACACTGAAGGAAAAAAATAGAGAAAAAATCCCTTGTAAAATATTGTAATTTCATAGTCAATTAGGGCTATTTATTAGGTGAAAGATATGACGGTAGAATTTATTTTACTTTAGGGATTTTTTCCCTGAAGGAAACCCTCAATTTATATGAGGGATCATACTATGGTTGTGTACTATTTTGTGAGAGAAAAACAAAGGAGACTTTGTGAGAGCGAAGAGAAAGTTATAGCGGATTTGTTATAGGTTGTACCCCTTCAGTTTGCAAGATAATATAAAAGGAAGGATTAGTTTTTTATCCATAAATGTAAACCAAATTGGGTGAATCAAATATATTTGTGTCTCTCTTGTTTTATGCTTTTCTATGTTTTTTATTTCCGTAATATTTTATATGTTTCATTGTCTGTTATTTAATGTATAAAAATTATAACCTCCAACTTCTTGATGTCCTTATTTTCTCTTTCTTGATGTGCTCAATCCCATACGATGACCTCTCGTTCAACTTCTTTAGGTTACAAATGAAGTGTTCAATTATAGATTTTGAATTTGAAGAATCAAAATACACCGAATAGGATATAGCTAGATTAGAGAAAGAACTTTGAGAATTCCTTAACAAATACACATTTTCTTAGACTCTTGAAGCAATGAAGGGTCTTTGAACATATTAAAGAGGTAATGTGCCAAGTACCGGTATTAGCTACGCCAGACTTCACAAAAACGTTTATTGTGGAATGTGATGCCTCAGGAAAAGGAATTTATTTTGTTTTAGTGTGAGAAGGAAGACCCATTGCTTTTGAAAGTCATCCAATAAAAGGAAAGTATTTACAAAAAACTATTTATGAGAAGGTGTTGAAGGCTCAAAATTATCGACCTCAAAATTATAAGGGAGACCACCTGGTCGAGATCTTAGAGCAACTCATTTTTTGTTTGGAATGGTGGTTCCAACTGGTAAAACTAGGTCCATTTACCTTCACTCTGTCTCTATTGGCTTAAAATATGACTTTTACTTACCAATAGAGAAGAGACATCAGATCATCCCTCTTGTTGATAAGGTAAGAAAGTGATCTTTAAGCTGATTTGGGGCTCAGCCAAGCCACAACTAAAGTTTGCCTCTTTGATAGGAGGACTTCTAGGAATGTAGAATTAAATCTAAATGCAAGCAAAATGAAATAAATCTCAAGCCTATCTCGATTAGGAAGATATAGATCTAACCCAACCGAGATCAAAGTAATTAAATGATTGATATTCCAACATGCCTGGTTTGTGATGAATATCTGGCTAATGAAGTAGTTCAATTAACTGATATTATAATTTATCAAACATGTTGTTTAGATATCTATTAACAATGAATGATGAACCAATAACATTAGGAAGTAGTTCTCATAATGCTAATGGAAATTAAATCATAATTAGATGACATATTTCTAAGTAAATAGTTACTCAGAAATATGATTTAAGCATAAGAGCATAAGAGGAAATTAACAATAGATCTATGAAACAAACAAATTAGATAGCTAATCTGTAAGACATGAATTCATATCTACAATAATGCATAATATAAATCCAATTAACATAATTTTGTCATCAAAAATGAATTTCATATTAAAAATAATAGTATTTCTAATACAAATAAATTTGAACATGTTCTCCTACTCTATTCTTTGAATCTGATCTCCTACAATCTTCTCCAAAGCATAAACTCTACTGCTAAAATCAACAACTACAATAGTGCAAGCTTTGCCTCTCATACACAGTTCAGAATGGAAAAAGACAAATCCCAATAATTCCTAGATCTGAGATTGATCCTCTCTACCTACAGCATGAAACCCCTATTACAATAGTTCTTTAAGAATTACAAAATTGTAGAAGAGAGAAGCCCTTTCCACATTCTATCAACCACTATTTATAAATTACAAAATGAATTCCAAATAGAAGAGTTGTTGAAGAGTAATTCTATTCCAACAAATTTCACTGGTCCAAATTCCTTTTCTTCTATTACTAGAGCAATTCCATTGATTAAAATCTTCTTTTACTCATCTCTTCAACTGTGTGCATGCCAAAACCAATTAAAATCAAGATACCAAATCTGGAACAGAAAAGATATCCAATCAAAACTTAATTAAAGAAATAAATAAAAGGAAATCTAAGATTTTCATTGATCCATGTAAGGATATAATTATTGAAGGAGAACATAGTCGAATGAATTTGTATTCAGCAGAGGTTATGAGAAAATGAAAATGCAGAAAAATAAACTCAAAAAATTAATTTTGTTTAAAGATTCAGAGCTTTATCTTCTGATAAATTTTAGACACATGAAGTGATAAAATCTAGTTATATAAAAACTGCATAAATATTCTTCATTATTTTATCTATCCAACGAGTCATCGTGGGCCGCATTTGGCCAAGTAAAACTCAACTTATGAACTTCCAAAGTTGAAGTGTCAAAATTGCCAGATTACTGGAAAATTTGTTGCCTCAGGTAAAATTAGGAAATTTTAATTAAAATCTAATCCTATATTAAATCACAATTATTACTTACTTAGTACTAATTTAATTGTAATTGAAAATTTTAATTAATTTATTATATACAATTAAAATAAAATTTAATTAAAAATTGGAGCATTCTCTGGTCAGGTGGGGGATTGTGAAGGGACATTCTTGTTCTGTGGCAAACTCGGCAATGCAGAGGGAGCGCCTCAGAATGAGCAGCCGACGAGGAGGCTCTCGGGGTCGGGTTTCAGCTCGGAGGACCGCAGTTTCTCCTTCTTCCACTGTCGAGGTAACATCGGACCAACATGGCTTCCATGGTAGAGCAACAAGGCGTGGCAGCGCGCCTTGGAAAGGAGATATACCAGAATGCGGACATGCAGTGCATCCCACAGTCAGGTATAGAATACCTTGCACACTGGCAAACTCCACATTCATTATATCTGTTTCTGTCTAGCATTGTGGCAATCTCAGAGGTCAAGCTGAAGCAACTCAAGGAAACCCTCCATCGGCTCAAGGGACTGTGTAGGTGCCCATAATTGATATGCAGGTGCCCACAATTGATATGCTACGCCCTACTAGGGAAAGTTCCTCTCCGGCTACTCAAGCGGCCGTTGCGAGCCCAAGCGAACTGGCACAGAGGTTCCATACCAACCCGGTGGTCCCTCGCTCAGACTTGGATGACTCACAACAATTTAAGGGCAAGGTGGAGGATGAGCCATATACCACAGACGAGGATTAATTCAGCCTTTAAGTTCGCCCTCAGCAGCCTGGAAAGGAAAGCTACGCACTGTATTCATACCTTGTTTTCTGTATGTGTTCGGTTTCCATCTATGTGTCGGCTACAAGGGTTCATATGTGTATCAGTCTTAGATTAAGTAATGTCATGTGTCGTTATGTTAGTCTGTCACAGCATGTCCATGCTCAGCATCCAATTTTGTACCTGTTCAATTTTGGGTATGTATAATTTGGGCAAACTGTCAATCTTTCGGCAGAAGTTACAGGGCCATGGCCCTGTTGTAACACTTATGTAATTTTTGACTTTTTGTACTACTAATAGAATAGCCTGATTCAGAAAAAAAAAAATTAATTAAAAATTAAAATGGATTAAAATTTAATTATAATTATAGTTATATTATATTATATTATATTATAGTTAAATTATATTAAAATTAAAATTATAATATATATATATATATATATATATATATATATATATATATATTTTAAGGACGGTTCACAAACATTTGGTTGCCACTACATCTAGGGGAAAAACATCACATATCAACTTTAAGGGATCTACCCGTCGACCAAACAAGCAAGGCCTAACCCTGAGGGCGTTGAAGAGATTTGACCCTGTGACCTCCCAACTGGCAATGTACTTAGCAATGGGAACTCGACCAACTGAACTAACCATTGGCGCTAATAAAAATATAATATATTATAATATAATATAATATATATTATAATAATAAACCCCAAGGGTTAGCTCAGTTGGTCAAAATCAGTGCCTCGCCATCGGGAGGTCACAGGGTCCAATCTCCCCGAAGCCCTTGGGGTCAGGCCTTGCTAGTGGGCCGCAGGGCTAGATTCCCTTCGGGATCGATCAACCCAGATTTTTCCATGGACGTAGTGCCACTCGTTGACCACGGTGTTCGTGAACCACAACCTAAGATATATATATATATATATATATATATATATATATATATATATATATATGATAATATAAAATTCATATAACAAAATTCAAACCAAAAAAACCATATGGAGACATAAAATAAGAGAAAGAGGCATTTAATGGTGGAGCAAGAGTCATAAGGTGAAGAACCTTATAGTAAAATTAAATAGTCACGACATAGAATCGAATATCATAGGTCAGAGGTGTATTGATATCAAAATTTTTAAGAGGTGCTTCGAATGAAAACGTAAATATCTGATATGTTGATATCGAGACTTTTAAATATTGGCAATTTTTTTAAATATCGGAAAAAATTGTATCAGGATTTTTTATATTGGGACTTTTATAAAGGAAGGGAGGAGGTGAGGTGAAGTGGGGTCCACTTGGAGTGGAATAAAAAATCCTACAAAATGGACTACAACCACTTCGCAATTTTTATATTTTGGGTCCCATAATTTATTTTAAAATTATAAATTGGAATAAATTACCAATATCCAAAAGGCACATTACTTTAATTGTTCTACTGAGTGGTTTTGTAGGACTATTAGTGAAAAATAAAAAAATAGTAAAAATTAACTAGATATTAATATTTACAATGAATTACTAATTTAATTATAAAAATTAAAATATTATACATTTGGTACATTTTTTTTTATCGAGGTGGTAATAATTATCGAACTTCAGACAAGCATCATTTCCAAACCATGTAACCAAATAAGATGAAACAAGTATCGATGGAAAGATAATGAAAACTCGAACTCAATGAAGCAATTAAAATAGAAATCCATTCAAAATAAAAAAAATGGCAAAATTGTAGGACACTTAACCAAAAGAAAATATTAAAATATGATTTAGCCAAAAATTTATGGAAAGGGTCCCCATTATTTGAAGTAAATAAGTCAAAAATGGGGGGTGTTGGGTTTTCCCTACAACATTGGTGACACACTAGGAAGAACCATTTATCTCTAGTTAAATATAATTAAATTTAATTTACTCAAAAGTTAAAAATAATGGAGTTCGTTGAATCGTCAAACAATAAAATATTTTCATGGGTCCCACATAAATAGATTAAGAAATATGAGTTTGAAAAGATAAGTACTCAAAAGCATACTTGAGTAAAAATCATGAATCCAAAATTTGGGAAAAATTATTTTAAAATTACCTCATATGAGAAAGAGAAGAAGGTACAAATAGGAGTTTTTTGATAAAGAATATATCCATTGTTATGAAAGGTGACTGACATCACTTCGCTCCGAGTGAGCCTGAATAATACCCTGACGAAGTTATCTTTTATACCATACAATCCTTGCCCCACTACCAGTGAGCGTCCATAGCCCCGACAGGTTTCTTTGTATTTCCCATGTTTCCTCTTTTAGTCACCCTTTTGATAAGTGCATTTGCAAGCTTTAGTTTATGATGTATTTGAGTGAAAGAGGTGGGATGTTAATAGAGAATTATGTTAATTGATACAATACTTTCATAATGTTGACTCCAAATTCTTTTCTCATGACTATCAATCAGAGGATTTTATAAAGTGGAGGGGTGGGAGAGATCCATTCAGTTAAATTGAGTTTAGTTATTTCCTTGAAACGGTAAACCCCATCACTTAGAAAAGATGCGTGTTCCTCCATGAAAAATATTTAAAGCAAGAGGGATTTATGGTTCCATAAAGATATACCTTTAATGATAAATGAAAGTCACTGAAATAGACAGAGTAAATATTTCCCATGTATGCCAACCATTATTGGGTGAGGAAAAGGCTTTACACATGAATCATGGCAAAGTCAGCAAAATCAAACGATAACCTAAAGCAAAAGGAAAAGTATTCCAAACTGAAGTGAAAAAGAAACCAACAAACTCCTAAAACATAAAAATGAGGGAAGAAAAAGCTAAAAGAAAAATCCAAATTTAGATAACTAACTCCAACAAGATCAACTATAAATGTCTCAAAAAAAGAGTAAAAGAAGATAAACATATGAACGTTCCTTCCTATGTTGAGAATTGAATAAATTTTGTCTGGTAGAGTTATAAGAAATGAGGCTCTCGAAATTTCAAGGGTGAATATTAGTGTTGAGAGATAATATGCCAATGAGAATTCTCTATCTGCTGCAAATTTTATTGTTCCAAGGAAAAATCGTACATAAAAGCATCTTAACCATTTTCTAATAAAAGAAATGCTTAAGAAATAGATTAAAGGTTTTGAAACTACCCAATTTAGATGATTCAATGAGGATCATTACTGCTTCTCCCAAAACCTTTAAAGCAAACCAAATAAAGGAGAACGAGCTCAAATTTGATCTCATAGACGCATGAAAAGTTTACGAAGAGCTACAAAATAGAGTTTTACATAAGCAAAAATTAAAACCAAAACTGAAATGAAAAGTAAAGAAATGAAAATGAATCAAACTGGATGTATGAAACTTACCATTGAATAATTTCATTTAATCTTATCTGAGAGATATCATCTTCTTCAATAAAAAATAACTTCTTTTTTTAATTAGAATTAAAAGCATGAAGAAGTTGAATTTTCTGAAATCTTATCGACCCAAAATCATCATTTATTGAATCTAAATTAGAGAAAGCAGTGAACTAAAAGAAAACAATGTTTCATTTCCAAGGAATATGATGTAAACCAAATTCATCAGAAAAGAGAATGAAGATATGATTCTTTATGAATTGCAACGACGATTTTTCTCGTTATTTATTTTTTATTCTAAATTTATACGAGCCCCAAAATATTGAAATCGATTCAAAGTCCCAAACAAGGTTTAAATTATGTATATGAAGATGACTTGAATCTTTATATGATAAGTATGGAGCAATATAACAAAAATTCAAATAAAAGAGAATTCAAACAATTATTAACCATGGTCCATTACCTTTACTTTTTCCAAATTCGTCACCAACTATTGTATTACCATAGTGGTTGCTCAAGAGTGCCTTAAAAATCAAATGAAGATGCTTACTAAAATATTATTGAGATAATAGAATGTGAATCCAATAATGAGTCAAAGGAAAAAACAAAAATGAACCACAAGTGATGAAATTTCGCATTAGAAAAGTAGATTGCCAAGAAGAGTAAAATGAGGAATATGTGCACACATCATGAAAAATTTATATCCCCATAATCACAAAGTGATCTTTGTCGAGCAGTAAAAAGGGTCTTTTTCACCTCTATTTACCCTACATTAATTTTCAATCTAGAAACGATTTGTTATCTCAAAGAGTGTACTCAGTTTGAGGCGGTCATTTGTAAAAGTAATGCTAGTAGTATAGTGCTCTAAATACAAGAGTAAACAGATGCTTGGAATAAAATATACTTACAAAAAGAAAATTAAAACTGAAATCATCCATTCAGAAAGCTACAACAATTTATCAGTCAAGGGTACAGTAATGGTAACTCTTCCCTCTATAAACTGATGCAATTAAAAAGCAATCAAGGAAAAGATCATCAATCTGGGAACTAGACAACATATGTCAATGTTCACTATAGTCTCAGATCGTTATGCACACCAAAGCAATGATAATTCAAATGACAGGAAATGGAACATCAACTAATTTGATTAACAGGATTGAACAGCAAAACCTTAACCTACAGAAATGAATGCAACAGTAATTATATGCTATAGGAATTAAGTAACAATCTTTACTTTAGATCAAATATTACACACGACACTCTTAATATTGAAAGGACAATAATATGAGCTTCATTACAATGAGTATGAATCACAATTATAAAGAAACAACAATTGTGATCATGATGGAACAGCAATCCCAAATGAACAAAAATCATGTTTAAGCGTAAACCATAGATAAATACAGTAATACTAATTTATGAATATATAGCACCGTTACTCTGTAATCGAACAACAATGGCAATCTGTAAGGAACAACAATGTTATATCAATTGTTAAAGGGACATCGATGTGATATAAAGTTAGAATGAATAGCATAGCATTCCTGTTGCAGAGAATAACACTAGTTAGTCAAGTATAAACGAAATATAACAGAGCCGATATGTAAAACAGCAAGGCACATTAGATTACTGAAAAGAGTGAATAGAAGAGATCAAACCACACACGAATTGGAAATAATGGTACAGGAGCAAGTGATCCACTAGGGCCAGGCCCTTAGCCTCCAAGGACACACTGCTCAAGATTACTCCAGAATCAAAGATGGAACAACAACCAGATTTATATATTAAAGCATCAAAACAAAGTTACAGTGAATCGCTCTTCAAAGAGAGTCGATGATCAAAGCTTCAAGTTCAAAGGAGAATTTCATAAAAACAACAACATTTCGTCCCCCGGCTAGGAGTGTTGCCACTTCTTATAACAATCGAGCAGAGATATCAACGATACAGAAAATCGTTAAGGTAGCGATCCCTCAGGATCAAAGGATCCTGAGGGATTCGCCAAACTGTTAATTCTCAGTTATCCTCTTGTTCTCTTGCGCCAATTTGGTATCTCCTTTTCCTTTTCCTGGCTGATACGCTCCAATTTGGATCGCCTTGTTTGAATGTGGTTCCCTATCAAAGGGATAGCAATTAACTTTGTCTTGTCTTTTCCTTTGGGACGAAAATCTTCCGTTTTCTCCTTTTTCTGCATAAGAAAAGGGTAATTGTTAGTTATTTCACGTTGCATACAAATCTTCTAGATTTTATCATAATTTCTTGTCATCTACCTAGTTCATGATGTAAAGAGGTTATGATTTTTAAAGAAAAGATGACAAAATAAATGATAATAACATACCTTTTATACTGCTCAACACATCCCCCTGCTTACCCTTTTTCATGCCCTCATGAAAACAATGTTGTTGAGATGCAAGGCAGTGAGGGAGTAGACTGGAGACGAGATCTCATGAGGTGGTCTACAACCATAATGCCTAGCTAGGTGCTCAAAAATATGTCCTATATGACCCTTAGGAATTTCTAACGCTTGGTATCCTACTGCAGGATGCCAAATGACCAGACCTCAGAACCTACAGCCTAACGAAGATGGGCCTTCTCTCAAAATAAGGTCACCATAGAGACCCAAGAGGTCAGTAGCTAGCTTAAAGTTTTCATAGTTAAATGGTTCCCTGTGCTGGATGTTGGGATTAGAAGTCCGATATCAGAATTAGGCAGCTGCAATGGCAAGGTCTTTGATGGTAAAGAAGTATTCTATCCCTTGTTGATTGATTGTTGTATGAATACGTCCCAATGCCTGAATCACGCCCACAAACCTCATTAGGTTCCTATGTTTATTCCATAACTGTAATGGGTCTCTAGGTTCAGCTCTCACACATAAGTCTAATCCATTCTCTTGTCTTTGAAAGGCATTGTAGGCTTTAAGCCATTTTATTTGATTAACACCAAAAGAAATGAATTCCTATAGTTGGACATCCCCAACGGAAGGGCTGGGATTTTGCTTTGTTTCTTGATCTAACACAAGGTTGTGCAAATACAATTCACATAATAATCTCTGAACCTTCACCCCATAGGGCCTACAACAGTTTATGAAATCCTCAATAGTGTTTATTTCTATAGGGGCTCCTGCTTTGACAGCTTTAATTTTCAATTACAAATATCTTTCCATTAAAAACAAAGCATAGTTCCTAGCAGGTGTTCTACACGCTAGAACATCAGCATACAAAGGGCATAAGATATCCATTTGTTTGATGACTACATCTAGTCTATGATTTACCTTTTTGACTCTTCCTTCTTCTTTTCGCCATCCTTCAAAGGCCTGACTTTCGGATAAGTTGATGTCCCTCAGCTGCTGTTGTAATTTCTCATACTTTTCTCGAGAGACAGTTTGTTCAGTAAGTTTCTCTACTGCTTGTTGGGCTTGCACCAAATCCTTTCACAGGGTTACTATCCTCGGGTCACTATCCCACATAGTAGTTGTAAGCGGGAGGTTTACTTGAATCTTCTTATTGCATCGTCCTGTATTTATGGTTCGAATTTCCTCAGAGGACTATGCCTCTATCTGAACTTCTTTGTCACAGGCCGATATGTTATCTATTTGTACTTCGAAATGGGCAATCGTCGAATGTTGTTCCTTTCAGTTTTGAACGGAATGCTGGACTTGAGTCCTCTTATTATGTTTCTTAAGGGGTTTCGCCAGATGGGTTGCATGCTTTACCACTGAGGTCCTTTTTTCTTTCTTCCCCATTTTCAAAACCCTGATTTTTTGTCAAAGTTGTGCTATAACGTTAAGCAGTCTTTGCTATTCTTTTCGCAATCTTTTCATTTCTTCTATTTTCTTGGAAGGAAAAATCATTCGTTTACTCGAGCCTGGACTTTCACCTTGACCAATTCCTGATTTTCTTCTTGGGGTGCTTCCTCATTGTTCTATTGTTTGGGTTGTTCAGGGGTAGAAAACCTAGCTTGTTCTACTATCTCCTGTGTAACTTCTTCTTCCACCCCTTCTTCTTCATGAAATTCTTCCACGTATTCTGACTAGGAACAGATTGTTCCTCTTCTTTATCTTCATCACATTCCTCTCCGGATACACTTTCATCATGGGCATATTGATTCTCTTCTTCTTCTTCCTCATCACACAATTCTTTGGATGCACTCTTATCATGAACAGAGTGCTCCTTCAGTCCTTCATCCTCATTGCACAGTTCCTCAGATGCATTTTTGTCATGAGAAGAATTCTCCTTCGGTCATTCTCCGATGTGGAGGTTTAGTGGATTAAGAGGTTGAGCATGTTCACCCATATTGGCCAGAATCTGGGCCAATTCGTCTTCTCCCAGCAGATTTTGCAATGGGCTTTCCTCACGTTGCTCTGCTTCTTCTTTCACCTGACCAGATTGCTTAGTCTCTTCCTCTGTTTCTCCTTCATCGTCTTCCTCCAATTCTTTTTCATTCTCATCTCCTTCCAATTGTAGGGGTTGCTCGTCCCCTGAATCATCTATTTCCATCAGTTGATTGGTGTTCCTTTGTGAATTTTCCAGCCTCCCTCTAATCCATGCCAATCTAATAGATTTCCTTCATTTCAGTGGTCTGTTCGATGTACTGGTAGCATGTTTCCATTTTGGGGCTGGAAATCCCAATCCCCCATATATTGTGAAAATCAGTTCTTCCCAACTGCTCTATTGCTAAGCGAGACTGTAGCTAACTATCAGTCATATCAACCAACGGTGACTTACTACCAATTCTACATGGCGAGATTTATTCATGTTTCGGGAAACATCGTGTAATAAAGAATTTAAAAATGCAGGCAAATTCACAATGCATTTTTGTTTTAATACGGCTAAAAGTTTAAGGTGGTGTGGTCTTACCACATCTTTCCTTCCTTCACAGGTGATGTAACTCTGGATAATTCTTGCCAACTCTACCCACGGTTCTCCCAAGACTACTGGTAGAACTCCCTTTCCTCTTACAGTAAGGTTCTACCCTTCATCTTGGAAGATTTTTATGATGTCTCACAGTCTCACCTTCTTCAGAGTCCACATAGGTCTAGTGGCTGGCAGTCTTGAAACCTCTGCAATTATGTCATCAGTGACTGTTATATGTCTCCCTCTTACCGTGGAGTGATGTTCTTGCAAGTTCTGTAGAAATTCAATTGCCACGGTCTCGTTAGATTGTTGTAGATGATTGAGATAAACTATCCATCCTGCCCTTGTTAGGATTTCTCGTGCAACATCAGAGACTGTCAACACCTGTGGTTCTCTATGAATTGATCTTCCACCCATGCTTAGCACACTGTAAAAACGCAGAGATGACAATGGAACAACAGGTTGTTCAAGATGTTAGTAAACATAGAGAAAATGACGAAATAGAAAGCTTGTTAAAATTTCAAATTACTGCTAATTATTGCAGAGCATAACACGGAAATAGCTTTGGAACAACAAGCCATGCAAATTGGAAAACAATATACCATTAAGCCTTGCTATTCCCGAGTGAGAATTCTCTGAATGATAGGCTGACATGTATGCTAGCAAATTATGAGGTCACCTGCTCCCCCCTTGCAATGTGATAGGCCATCCTCGGCCGTCAAATGAGGGAGCAATGTGCTGAACTACCATGGTACAGAGTCATAAAGGAACAACATATACCGAGATGCCATGTTTACAAGAATGAGCAGATTTCCAAAATCGAGGTGTATAATAGAATCGCTTAATAAATAAGAGAATGTCATGATATGATGCGAGATTTGGAGGATAGGATAACTGACGTGCACAAAAGGTCTGATGCAGTCATTATCAACTTTTTCCATCATAATTGGTTGTAATAGATTTTCATGTATTAAAGGTTCGAAGGAATTATGTACATAATCTCATTTGACCCATTACAAAGATATAAGAAGAATAAGGGTTTTATAATTGCTATTGGTGTATAAGGAATGTGACTTCAATACCATCAACAAAGCTCTGTTTCCCACAGGTGTCCATAACCTTGACAGAGTTGTTTATTTCACCCATGGAACCATGATCGTTTGTGTATGATTAGGAAAGTGTTGTGAAATATTAGAATGGAGGCCATTATGCTAGCTTGGTAACCAGATAAATCATAATGCTATTCACCAGGAAGGAGTGAAAGGTGGGCAGGCCGGCTCGTAATTAGACCTCCTGTTCCAATGACTCTTTATTTTTTTCTGATGTGCGTCTTGGATCATATCCCTGGTGTGGTGGCCATAGTGGGAATTCCACTTCATTTTCTTCCTTATGATCATGGTAGGCTGGCTCTTAATGAGACCCCCTATCCTTCATCTAAAAAACCATGTTAGAAAATCATATAAACATTTTTCTTTATTTTTTTTAATAAAGCACTTTCCTATTTATACACAAAGGGTGTTTCAACACTCCTTAAGAGCAGGAATGGTGGAAGAAGTCTTAACATATCAATAGAAAAGTATACCCTTTGTTCTTATTCCTTAATAATGATCAGAGAGGATTATGGGAATTTATAAAGAACCATCATGATAAAGATAACCAATCATATCGGTATTAGTAAAATAATGACAGGAAGGTGATCAATAGTTGTGTCCTTTCCTCTTTTCTGTTATCAATTCAAAGCAATTTCTTGTAAAGATAATGATTTTTATATAATTTGTTGATTTCAATATCCTCTAGTTTTTGTATTCATTGCATAGATGTATAGTTGTGCTTCAAAAAATGATCTAAATGATAAAACACACAAAGAACAAAAATGTACTCTAGGAAGATAAAACAGGTACTGTGCACAAAATCACAAGAAAAAGAAAAAAATACTCGAAATTGTTGTGCATTGAGAGGAACAACAAAGATAACAAGCGCAAGCAAAAAATGCGAAAATGTTGTCCTTTCGAAAAGGAACAGTAGAAAAATGAACGTGTTGTTCCTTCAGAAAGGAACAACAAAAAAATGAAAGTGTTGTTTCTTCGAAAAAGGAACAACAGAAAATGCAAGTGTTGTTCCTTCAAAAAAGGAATAGCAAACAACGAAAGTGTTGTTCCTTCGAAAAAAGGAAGAGCAGAAAATGAAAGTGTTGTTCCTTTGGAAAAAGGAACAACAAAAAATGAAAGTGTTGTTCCTTCGGAAAAAGGAACAGCAGAAAACAAAAGTGTTGTTCCTTCGGAAAAAGGAAGAGCAGAACATGAAAGTGTTGTTCCTTTGGAAAAAGGAACAACAGAGAACAAAAGTGTTGTTCCTTCGAAAAAAGGAACATCAGAAAACGAAAATGTTGTTCCCTCGGAAAAAGGAACAACAAAAAATGCAAATGCCATTCCCTCGGAAAAGGAACAGCAAAAAAATGCAAGTGTTGTTCCTTCTGAAAAGGAGCAGCAAAACGACAGAAATGTTGTTCCTTCTGAAAGGAACATCAAAATGCAAAAGTGTTGGTACTTCGAAAAGGAACAGCAAAATGGTGGAACTATTGTTCCTTCGAAAAGGAATAGCAAAATGTAGAATTGTTGTTCCTTGAAAAAGGAGTAGAAAAATGGTGAAAATGTTGTTCCTTCCGAAAGGAATAGCAAAGTGCAGAAGTGTTGTTTCTTCAAAAATGAATAGCAAATTGGTGAAAATTTTGTTCCTTCCTAAAAGGAACAACAAAATGAAAACATTACATAAATGCAAAAATATGTACAAAAAGTAATTTATACTAACAAAACAAAGGAATTATGTACAGAATGTAAGAGAAGTCGAATCACTTAATGAACCAAAGGTGAGGAAGATTTCTCTTCCTCAACAGAATCTGCATGTCGAAGTCTTTGTGGAGTCGCTAGTAGAAGGATTCCCGAGTAAGTGGTTTGTGGTATAATCGAACTCGATGACTGTTTGCTTTAAAGGTATGTCCAAATCCATTAATGGTGGTTAGAGTAATGGTGCCATTATCATGTACCTTCTGGATTTCGTATGGTCCCAACCAGCGAGTGTGAAGTTTCCCCAGAAAATCTTGAAACCTGGAATTGTGTAGGAGCGCAAAATCTCCTTCGCGGAATACTTTCCTTTTAATGAGGGCGTCGTGCCATTTGGCTCATTGTTGTTGGATTAACACAGTATGTTGAATGCAGAGATCTTGATTTCATCTAGATCATTGATCCGTTGTAAGCTATTAATCTAGGCTTCATTTAAATCTAGACCGACTTCTTATGTTGTTTGCAGTGTCTGTATTTCGAATTCTATTGGAAAGATGGGTTCCTTTCCAAATACTAGCTGATATGGTGAATAACCAGTAGTACTTTTCCATGTTGTTCTGTATGCCCACAAGTCTTTCGGAAATCTTGTAGCCCAATTGCATCTGTGTGACGCGATCATTTTTGTCAGTATTTCTTTTATTATTTTGTTCGTGCTTTCTACTTGACCATTCGCCTGTGGGTGGTATGGAGTAGTAATTTTATGTTGAATATGATAGTTTTTTAGTGCTGCAACAATTTTATTACTAGCAAATTGTGGTCCTCCATCCGTAATTATATCTCTTGGGAGGCCATATCGCACAAATATGTGGAATAGGAACTGTATGATGGAATCCTCTGTAGCTCTCGGCAATGCCTCTGTTTCAACCCATTTGGTGACATATTCTGTTGCTACCAAAATATGTGTTTTCTAGTTTGATGATGGGTTAATTGGACCAACAAAATTGAACGCCCATTGTTCGAATGGTTCAATGACTAGTTATGGGTTCAAGGGCATTTCGTCAGACTGTCCAGGGCGTCCTGCTTTTGGGCAGCTGTCACAAGCTTGAACGAAATTCTTTGCATCTTTGAATATCGCGGGCCAATAATACCCAATTTGTAGCACCTTGTGACCAGTTCTCTAATTTGCGAAATGTCCACCACATGGTCCGTCGTGACAAGCTTTCAAGATGTCAAAATTTTCATCTTCACGGACGCATCTCCTATTGTGCATATCTGCCCCTATATGAAACAGGTAGCCCTAATCCAAGAAAATCGAGCACTATGCTGGACAATCTGCTTTCATTCATTAGGGGTCAGATGTTTTAGTAATTTGCCTACTACTAAGTAATTCACAACATCAGCATACCAGGGTGTTTTAATAGTGACAGTGAACAAATGTTCATCTGGAAATTGATCTTCAACCACTGTTGCGTCCACTGCTTTTGGCATTCGTGAGAGAAAGTCAGCTACAAGATTTTCTTTTCCAGGTTTGTCCTTTATTGTGATATCGAATTCCTAAAATAAAATCAGCCATTTGGTTACTCTGTATATAAGACAATTGGATATCCAGCGATACAATGCCTAAATTTATTGACAACATGTATTACAGCTAAAAATTCCTTTTCAGTAACAGTATAGTTCAATTCAGCAGGAGATAAATTCTTGCTAATATAGTAGATTGCATATGGTTTTTCATCTTTTTCCTGCCCAAGGACTGCTTCAATAGCTATGTGTGAAGCATCTGATGAAATTTGAAATGGCAGGTCCCAATTTGGACCTCTCAGTACTAGGGTTGTTGACACAAACTTTTTCAAATCCTTGTTGAGCCCCAAACTTGCATCTTCCCTACACACCTTTCTAGCCTTTTCCCATTTACCTGGACCTCCTAAGTTGTCAAATCATTGCATATTAGTTTAAAAAGAGCATATAAAGTGGTTTCCTAACTATGTTTTGTGTCTGTTGTTTGAATTAGATTTTTGTTCATTCAGCTGCGGAATCTTGTCACTTTCCGCAGCCAGTTCAATTTTTTGCAGCCTTTTTGTTAAAGTCTATGTTACTAGTGTCTTCAGGAAAATCTGGCCACATGAACAAGTTGCAAATGACGTGGACATGGATCGAGTCCTATTGGCTCAGTCGAATTCAACAAAGAAGGTCGTGGTCAAAGGTAGTCAAGCAGTGGTCAACGTAAGAGTCCTACGGTGACAGAACTCTGTTTTTCACCACGTGAAGACTTGTGTGGCCGTTCCTAGATTTCTGGGGACATATCAACACCTGTGGACTGCTCCATGAACCAAATCCAACAGCCACCCTCCATAGATTTAATCTTCACAGCCGCCATAATGCTAGATTTTTGGACGTGGTTGTTCACGTGTCTTTTATCAGCGTAGATTTAGGAAAGTAGTTATGTCATCCTCTATTATAAATAATGTGTTCTCATACGCATAGTAGCTAGCTTTTGTAATGTAATTTTTACTGTTAACGAGCCCACTGTGTCATGACTTTATTTCTGTGTTATGACTGCATTTTAATACATGAGAAGACTCTGTTTATAAGCTCAATTCATGGTTGATTGCTGATTGCCCGAGGTTGTGCAGAGGGCCCCTATACACACCAAGGTTTTGTTAATTACTGTATAGTTTCATGCTTTATTTCTTTACGTTCCTTATGCCATAATCATTCACTTGTATATATTGTGCTTCTTATGGTATTAACGTTGATTGTTGTCCATAGTTTTTATGCTTTACAATGTTGTTAACTGATCAGTGTCTTTGTTTCATATTACAGTAGGTAGCCCGGGCATTTGCACATAGTTTTATAATGACTAATGACATGGAATTATTCTTGTCCTTCTGCTGATTTATTTTTCTTAGTTCTTAGTTCCAGCACTGCTTTATTTATTTGAATTTTGCTCATTTGCTTTTCTGCAAGATAGATATTAAATTACTCATGTCATTTTCAGTTACCTCTGAAAGCCATAGCGAGACTAATGGTGAGGGATTGAAGTATGAGTTTGTATTTTGATATTAATTTACTTTTCTACAAGTTAGTTATTGAATTTCTCATGTCATTTTCAGTTACCTCCGAAAGCCATAGCGAGACTAATGGTGAGGGATTGAAGTATGAGTGTGTAGTTTAATATTAGTTTTATTTTCTGCAAATTAGATATCAGGTTGCTCAAGTTGTTTATGATTAACTTTGATAGCCAGAGCGAGACGAATGGAGAGGGGTCAGAATATGAGTTGATGTAATTTGATCTTAGCTTTACTTTGCTTGCAATTTTTGGATTTCTTTGAGTTCAGTTTCTTTCATATTTAGACAACAACAAGGATACTGGGTTTCATGGTCAATAGCTCACTGTTTGTTTAATTAGAATAGTGGCACATTTTCATTCTCTTTTAGGAATTAATTTTATCATTGCATGTTTTAAAACCTTTTTGAAAATTTTGAAGTTTGGAAATCATTTTAAGGGACACCATTGCCTTGAACACTTATATCCATACTTGTCTTTTAGGATTGCCATCTTACATTAGGGAATCAACGAAGATAAACCCAAAAACAAACTAAAAATCAAAAACGACAAAAAAGTAAGAAATCGGTTATCTTGCATATATAGTGCGCCTCACTTCAGCAGTTTACGACTCCCAAATTGACAATTAATATAGCAATTTAGGACACTCTAAATTGACCAAACATTTTGGTGCCGTTGCCGGGGAAGTGAAACTAGGTAGCCAATTTCTTAAAAAAAACAGGAAAATTTCAAGGAAGGTAAAAATTTATAACTTCTCAAAGTATGCTCTCCTCTTGCACCTAGTGTGATCTGGAGGATCAAAAAAGAAAGTTATTGGTTCAATAATTTCTTGAGTATGCTCTATTCTTTCACCTCGAGTGATCTGGAAGATCAGAAAGAGAATTATTAGCCCGACTTGAAGAAAAATAAAAAAAATGACATGCATAGAGCAAGAGAATCTAGGGGAAGGTTTATAGCTAGGGCCAAGAGTTCGATTTTTACAAGTCCATCTACTTCAAGGTATAGACAAGATACACCTCCATCATCTCCAACTCACACTCCTAGCCTTAGGATTCCTAGAATTCAAGGGGTAGTAGCTGAATTAGGAGACTCTCCCACACTATCCACCGAATCTGACTTAGGAAAATAACCTTTCTTTACTTCTACAAGAGAACAAATTGTAATCAAGGAAGTAGAATCACCTGAAGAAGAAGAGGGAGAAATTCCTCCTCGTTCACCATTAGTAGAAGAACTAGAGGACTCTGAAATCTCTAAGGAAACTATCATGATAGAGGAAGTAGTAAACGGGTTTGGAGGAGGAGGTAGAGGTAGAGGTAGAGGAGGAGGAAACAACGGAGGAGGTAGAGGTAACAATGGGGGAAATAGGGATGGAGATAACTCGTTTGGATTTCCTATATTTGATGAGGAATTTTGTACAACAATGAAAAACATCTCACCATCTATCCTCCAAAACTTTTATGGGCTGCGAAGTGAGGATCCTGAAGCATTTCTATTTGAGTTTGAAGTCATGTGCCGAACTTATGATTATATGGAAGACTCTCAAAAACTCAAATTGTTTCCTTCAACATTGAAGGGAGCTGCTTTGAAATGGTTCATGGGATTAGTCACTCAATATATTAGGACTTGGAATGATATGAAACAAACATTTTTGGATAGATACCTGGACTATTGCATGCCCACCAATCATAAGGATGAGGTATTCAAAATGGTACAAAAAGAAGATGAAAACTTGGAGGATTTACTTGAAATATTTCAATACAACCTGAAAAGAGCAAAAATGAGTAACTTAGATGAGGAGACCTCGAAAGCCCTTCTATTAAAATCCATTAGAGATGAATGGATAGATATTTTAAACATGATGGGAAAGGGAGATATTTCTCAACTTCCACTTCTGATATAGCAGAACTATGTGTCCATCTCTCAAGGGGAAAATCTAAAACTGGAAAAGGGCCTAGAGATCCTTCTCTCATTAGAACAAACAAATCTGCAACTAGATCAGTAAGTAGGGCTAAGATTGGCAACATGCTTGATGAGTTCAAAACTGATATTTTAGGGAGCCTTAATGAACAACTAGACACCCTTAAAATACAAAACAAGCAGAAAGCAGAAGCTGAAGCTTTGGCCATCTTTTGTCCAAAATGTGGGAAGAAAAATGCTCTAAGGGAATGTCCCTTAGATGCAAAAGTTGTAGAAACATGTATGATTTGTTCAGAAAGCCATGAGACCAAGGATTTTCCTTCAATTCGCGGGCTCAAAGTTGTCTTTCAAGAAGATCCAAATTCAATTGAGTCTCTCTACTTTGTTTCAAGGAGACCTTGGCAGGGGCAACAAAATCAAGGGTTTAAAAACCCCATGAACTTTCAACCCCCACCAAATTGGAATCCTTGGCAACAACCTTGGTCCCAACCTCAAAATCCATTTCAATCATGGGTACAAGGTATGCAAAATCCTTATGGGAAATTTCCTCAATTTTATCAATATCCTCCATCTTTTCAAAATCAACAAGCTCCACAACTTCCAAATCAAAATCCACTACTTTCATTTCCATTTCCACAACAACAACAACAATCTTCTCAACAAAATCCAAATTCTCAACTCTTGCTTCCATTTCACAAAAGACAAATCAACTACCTTCCCAGTCATTGCCAAATCCCAATAATAAAAATCCTCAAAATGCTTACATGGTAGAAGGACAACAATTTCCTACCTATATGATTGTTCCTCTCAATGATGTACAACTCAGGTCTGGTAGAGTTTTAGAAAAACCTTCTATAGATGCTCAAAATCAAAGTATTTCTCAGGAAGATTCTCTTGAAGCCAATAAAGATTCTGAAGCATCTCTTCAAAACCCAAACACTCAAAAAGAAAAATAAAAAGAGTTAACCCCCACAAATCCTATAGTTGAGCAACCTGCATATTCATCCACAACTCCTTTCCCTGAAAGATTACAAATTGACAAAGGAGTAGAAAAACAAATCTTGTTGCCTGACTATGATTTCCTAGATGAATTCGAGAATGTCTGTATCAAGATTCCCTTGCTACAAGCCATTAGAGAGATTCCTATTCTAGCAAAAACAATAAAGGAGTTGAGTCTCAAAAGACCAGGAAGGAAACCAAGAGATACAAGAAGAATTCACATGGTAGGAAAAATTGCAGATATCATGATGGGAAAAATTACCATGCAGAAGTATGTAGATCCTGGTAGTCCAATTTTCAAGACACATATCAATGGGGTAGAAATTCCAAATACTTTGATTAACTAGCAGGCAAAAAGTACTTTTCATTTTTGGATGGTTTTAGTGGCTATAATCAAATTCAGGTAGCACCTGAAGATCAAGATAAGACCACATTTACCTGTCCATGGGGAACTTTTTCTTACCGAGTGCTTCCTTTTGGATTATGTAATGCACCCGCAACATTCCAAAGAGCGGTACTAGGAATCTTTTCTGATCTAATCCATGATTCTATAGAGGTTTATATGGATGATTTTACAGTTTATGGTAATACGTTTGAAGAGGCATTAAAGAATTTGGAAAAAGTCCTTATAAGATGAAAAGAAACAAACCTTTCATTGAGTCATGAAAAATTCTTTATGATGTTTACTGAAGGTATTTTTTTGGGACATCACATTTCAGGGGATGGGATTAAAGTTGATAGATCAAAAGTTGAAGTCGTCTCTAAGTTGCCTATTCCAAATTGTCAAAAAGATGTTAGAAGTTTTCTATGATTTACTGGGTACTGTAGAAGATTTATAGAGAACTTCACCAAAATAGCATCTCCACCCTGAAGCGAACAAAGTTCCTTCAATAAATTAATTACTCTAAAAGACTTGGAATGTCAAGATATCCATTATACGTAGAAATTTATATATATAAATATTTTATTAAAGAGATGAATTACAGATGATGATTATTACAATTGCGGGTGCCTGACTTATATACCACCATGGACACCCTTTGGGGAAAGGGCATGATCTTATGATCATGCCCTTTCATCTAATTTAACTGAAAATTAAATAATAACCTAATCTAACTAATTTTTACATAACATTGACTTCCTCTCGAAAGAATGCTTTTTCCTCAAAGCATATGTAACGATGGATGTTGTTGACAAAATGCTGCATTCTCCCAAGAAGCTTCTTCTTCCGGTAAGTCCTTCCACTTGATCAGATATTCCTTGATAGCATGATATCGAAGCTTTCTTTCTCTAGTAGACAAAATACCTTTTGGTTCTAAAATGACTCTTCCCTCATCATCTAGGGATGGAAGTGTTGTTTGCATTGTTTGATTGTTACCTAGTGCCCTTTTAAGGCAAGATACGTGGAAGACATTGTGAACACGACTTGCCTCTGGAAGGCTTAAACCATATGCAACTTGGCTAATATTTTTGTTGATCTGATAAGGTCCATAAAGCTTTGGTGCCAATTTGTTTTTTCATTTCTATTTTACGGATAATTGTTTGTATGGTTGGAGCTTAACAAATACCCATTCTCCAACTTCAAACTCTCTTTCGGTTCTGTTACGGTCTGCTTGTTGCTTCATACGATTCCTTGCATTATTCAGGTTTTCTTTTAATATTTGGACGATTTTTTGGGTTTCTTTTAGTTGATCTTTAACAGCGGGTAGATTTGTCTGGACAATAGCTAGATCCTTCCATTTCGGGGATTCATACCCATATATAGCTTTAAATGGCGTCATTTTTGCTGATGTATGATAAGTGGAATTATACCACCACTCAGCAAGATGTAACCATTGAGCCCATTTATTTTGTTTTTCTGTAGCGTAGCAACGTAGGTAGGCTTCCAAACATTTATTGACAACCTCTATTTGGCCATTTGTTTGGGGGTGATAAGTGGAATCATATTTAGGTAGGTTCCTATATAGTTGAACAATTCCTTCCAAAAATTACCCTTGAACTTGACATCTTTATCACTCACAATGACTTTCAGAAAACCGTGTAATTTATATATATTTTTGCAAAATATTTCAACGATTCCTTTTGCTGAGTATGACTTCTTTATTGCCATAAAATGAGCATATTTGGTGACTCTATCGACTACTACAAAAATCTTTTCCTTGCCTTCAGATACTAGTAATCCTTCAATAAAGTCCATTGAGATTTCTTCCCATTTCTGATTTGGAATGTTCAAGGGGTGAAGTAATCCTGGTTTCGTAATATTTTCACTTTTATTCTTTTGACATGTGTCACACTCTGCTACATACTTATGAACATCACGATTCATTCCCTTCCAAAAGAAGGATTGACGTGCATTGTAGTAAGTCTTAAAGAATCTTACGTGTCCAGCTGATGGTGAGTCATGTAATTCCTTGAGTATTTTAAACTTAAACTTGGAATTTTTACTTAGATAGATTCTTCCCTTATACCATAGGATATCATTCTTCCACTCAAATTTTGAGTTGTTGGGAAGGTTATTGATTATTGCTGTTATTTCTGGATCCTTGGCATACTCACTTCAAATTTCGTTAAGCCATTCAGGAACAACAACTGAAATTACAAGTAGTGTTGGTTCTTCATCTTTCCTAGATAAGGCATCTACTACTACATTGTCTTTACCTCTTTTATGTAGTATTTCTAAGTCAAAAGCGACAATTTTTTCAATCCATTTTTGTTGTTCTTCGGAAAGTGTTTTTTCTTGAAGGAGATGTTGGAGACTGTTATGGTCTGTTCGAATAGAAAACTTACTTCCCAAAAGATATTGCCTCCACTTAGCTAGTGCGTGCATGATAGCAAGCATTTATTTGTTGTATGTGGATTTGAGGCATTCTCTTTTGTTGAGCTTCCTACTTTCAAAAGCTATTGGATGTCCTTGTTGCATTAATACTGCACCTATACCAAAGCCAGAAGCATCACACTCAATGATAAATGGTTTAGAAAAATTTGGTGTTGCTAATACGGGTGCATTAGACATAATTTCTTTTAGTTTTTCAAAACACCTTCCTACTTCCTCATCCCATAGAAACGAATTCTTCTTTAAAAGATTTGTTAGAGGTGCAGTTATATGTGCATAGTTTTTAATAAACCTTAGGTAATATCCAGTCAAACCTAAGAATCCTCTTAGCTTGGATATATTAACAGGTTTGGTCCATTCTTTTATAGCTTTGATTTTTTTAGGGTCCACCTTTACACCTTCATGGGATATAATGTGTCCAAGGTATTCTACTTCTTCCTTTCTGAAGGTGCATTTGGATTTTTTTGCATAAAATTGGTGTTCTTTAAGTAGCATAAGAACTTTGTCCAAATGTTTCAAGTGCTCCTTCCAAGTTTTACTGTAAATTAGAATATCGTCAAAGAATACTAATACAAACTTTCTAAGATGTGGGCAAAATAATTCGTTCATAGTTGCTTGAAATGTTGCTAGTGCATTGGTCAATCCAAACGGCATTACTTTAAATTCATAGTGACCTTCATGTGTTCAGAATGTCATTTTTGGTATGTCCTCTAGTCTTATTATAATTTGATAGTAACCTGATCTTAAATCCAATTTTGGGAAATACCTTGTGCCATGTAGCTCATCCAACATTTTGTCAATAAAGGGGATTGGGAACTTGTTTTTTATTGTTATTTTGTTTAATCCTCTATAATCAATACATAGCCTGAATGAACCATCTTTCTTCCTTACAAACACCACTGGAGCAGCGTAAGGACTTTTACTTTTCGAGTTGATCCCACATTTTAAGAGATCTTGGATTAACCTTTCGATTTTTGTTTTTTGGTGATGTGGATATCGGTATGGCTTGATGTTGACAGGGTCTAATCCTGCCTTGACTTCTATTGTGTGCTCAATTTCCCTATTAGGCGGCATCTTCATAGGTAGGTCTTGAAATACTTTTTCACGCTTCCTAATTAGATCTCGTA
The DNA here is from genome assembly GCA_031772625.1 of Pinus tabuliformis. NCBI lineage: Eukaryota > Viridiplantae > Streptophyta > Pinopsida > Pinales > Pinaceae > Pinus > Pinus tabuliformis. The sequence goes on along the minus strand of CM062804.1, from coordinate 160,335,683 downwards.
TCTATGGTGACTCTTCACTGGTCATATTTACAGATAACATTTCTAACTGATGGCATTGTACTACATAAGCAGGTGCTCCTTTTCGAATCATCTTCATCATCTATGATGATGATACAACTTGATTTTTTGGTGCTTGGAATCCGTGTAATTTGTACTTCTGACCTCCCCATTTAGTTTTATAAATTGTACTTGGTGGTTGGTTGCATAAGTACCTAAAGTTCGTAACCATTGAATACCTAAAACTACATCTACTCCTCCTAATGGTACTGTGAAAAACTAAGATTCTAAACTGAAGTCTTGAATCTGCAATTTAACCTTATGGCATTTCCCCACTTTTTCTATCTTCTTACCGTCAGCTACCATCACCTTCATGTTTCGTAAGGGAAATGAAAAAATATTGAGTCTCTTTGCCATGGTTGCATCCAAAAATTTGTGTGTGCTACCAGAGTCAATGAGAACCATCACATTGTTCTTCTTTATGTGTCCTTTTAACTTTAAAGTTTGAGGTTGTGATATACCTGTCATCGCTGATAATGATACTTGCAGAATAATTTCGTCATCTAATTATGGTGAGAATTCTGGGGCATCTTCTGTTTCTTCAATGTCATAGTCTTCACTGTTTGAATCATTGGTTGCTTCACAATTATATAGGTTCTTTAGTTCTTTTCCTTTAGCACACCTATGTTTGGGGTCCCACTTCTCACCACAACGCTTACATTTACCCTCCTTTATCCTTTGCGCTTCCACATTAGATTTTTCATCATCACGATGATGTGGTGGAACGTATCTTGTATTTTTTGCATCTGCATACTGAGGTGTTCTTCGTTTTGAATATGTTTTTTCAGATTTTGACCAAAATATTTGTTCGAATTTTTTTCGGTTGTTTTTGCTTTTCGTCTTGCTACTTCTATTGATGAAATGTCATGCATATCAAGTTCTACTTGTAAGTGGGTTTTGAGTCCCAAGATGTATGACTGAATTAAACGAGATTCTGATATCCCAGTTACTCATGTTACTAAGGTCTCCCATCCTTGAGTGTATTCATCCACACTTCCTTTTTGTCGTAATTTGATGAGTTTTGAAAAGAACTCTTCTTCCTTTACCCCTTGGAATCTTTTGAAGAATGCATCTTTAAATCTCCTCCAACTAATGACGTGTGTTGTCTTTTTCCACCACATATACTTATTATATGCTTCTCCGTCCATTTTCATGGATGCATGCCTGAGCTTTTCATCATCGTCGTTAATTTCATAAATTTCAAAGTATTCTTCTGCTTTATTTATCCATGCAACATTGTTTTTTTCGTTTCCATCGAATTTATGCATCTCAACTTTTTCCCTTCGCTGGTATGTTGCCAATGGTTGAGCGAAAAAAGGGTGTTGATTGGTAAAGTTATCCCAGCGTTTCTTGTTTGTAAAGGTTGTATTACTCGCTTCTTGGTGGGGTGTCACTGATTTCCTTGGGGATTCAACTTTTTCATGAGAGTCAGTGGACTTTGTTGAATCTGATGAGATGTGTTCTTGATTCTCTTCATTTTCTTTTAGTAGTTGTTCGGGTGTACAGTTCATCTTTTTACACAAAAGCTTCAGCATTGTTACAACATCCCTAATATGTACTTCTGTTTGGACATGTTGATTTTCCATCTTTGTTTCTATTCGGTTTGTTGTATCGTGAAGACCTTTGATTTCATCAGCTTGCTCCCCAAGCTTGATCTGGAATTCATTTAATCTTTTACTGACCTCGTCATGGTTGTTATTTATCTTATGCTCTGCGTCAACCAATTTTTTTTGGAAATCTGCCATTGTCATTGTCGACATTGAGCGAGTTTGTGGCAGAGTATATTTATCTGCCAGCGTAAAATTTTTAGGTTTTTTTTTTTTTTTTAATTATTAATATATATATATATATATATATATATATATATATATATATATATATATATATATATATATATATATATATATATAATTAAAGTATGATATACATATATATATATATATAATTAATATCATATAATATTTATTTTATATATATATCATAAACGTCAACTGGACAGTCACGTCTTTTCTTTTGATCGTTCTGAAACTTATCGAAAAAAATTTATTAACTGGCCGCTACATGTGATAATCGGCCAAGCGAGTGAAGGGCGAGTCACGTCGTAGGGTGAAGAAGTGTATTTGTCATGGGTAACTCGGCGTTCACCAGGGATACGACGGCTGCAAGAGAAAGGTTACTGGCGGAAGGCAGAACGGACGAGATAACTCTGGACAGCGAACGGATGAGGGTGGTTATGTCAAGGACTGTGGACAGAAGTTCGAAGTTTGTTGGGACAGCGTGGGGTGGATGCCAGGCGTTGACGCAGGTGGGATGCACGCCGACAGACAGGAAGTAATGGGTAGCCAACAATGGTGTGGATGGGAGAAACGGTGGCTGCGTGCAAGGTAGTGACCTATGCAACGAAAATTGTCCAGAGGGTCGAACCGGCTCTGATACCAAATGGAACAGAAAACTTAAGATACACAAAAATTTATATATATAAATATTTTATTAAAGAGATGAATTACGGATGATGATTATTACAATTGCGGGTGCCTGGCTTATATACTGCCATGGTCACCCTGTGGGGAAAGGGCATGATCTTATGATCGTTCCCTTTCATCTAATTTAACTGAAAATTAAATAATAACCTAATCTAACTCATTCTTACATAACACACTCTTCAAATTACTTACAAAATACTATGAATTCAAATGGGATCCTGATTGTCAATCAGCATTTGAAATTTTGAAAACAAGAATATCTGAAGCACCCATCTTGAGAGGGCCAAATTGGAAACTTCCTTTCCATATTTCTACAGATGCTTCAGATACAACTCTAGGAGCTGTGTTGAGTCAAAAGGATTTAGTTCCTTATGCCATTTACTATACCAGTAAAAATTTGACTCCCACTGAGTTGAACTATACTGTGACTGAAAAAGAATTCTTAGTTGTTGTTCATGCAATCAATAAGTTTAGACATTATATAACAGGCTATGAAACTTTTGTCCATACTGATCATTCTGCGATTAGATATCTAATGAAAAAACCTGTTACTAATGGCAAAGTTACAAGATGGCTCTTACTTTTACAGGAATTCAATATTACTGTGTTGGATAGACCAGGGAAACAAAATACAGTAGTTGATTTCTTGTCTAGGATCCAAAATACTAAAGAAGATTCTCCTGTAGAGGATAAGTTTCCAGATGAATATTTATTTGCAGTAACTACTAAAACTCCTTGGTATGCAGATATTGCTAACTATTTGGTTACAGGGAAACTACCTCCACATTTATTTCCCAGTCAAAGAAGAAAGATTATTCATGAGAGTTCAAAATATTCATGGATTTCTAACGAATTGTTTAAAACAGGGCCAGATCTTGTGATCAGAAGATGTGTTAGGGAAGATGAAATGTCTGACATCCTCAAGGGATGTCATGATGAACCATGCGGCGGACACTTCGCTGACAAAAGTATGGCCTATAAAATCCTTTATTTAGGATAAACTTGGCCTTCCCTCTTCAAAAATACAAAAGAATATGTCAAAAGGTGTGACAACTACCAAAGAGTAGGGAAACCGACTCTTTCAACTGAAATGCCATTACAACCACAGGTACTCATTGAACCCTTTGAAAAATGGGCTTTAGATTTCATTGGACCTATGAATCCACCATCTAAACAAAAGAAGTATATATTGGTATGTACTGATTGTGTCACTAAATGGGTAGAAGCCAAAGCATTACTTTCTGCTACAGAAAATTCAGTTGTTAGTTTTCTTTATGAGGATATTTTTACTCGCTTTGGTGTCCCAAGAAAAATTTTGACAGATCAGGGAAGTCAATTCACATCCAACATGGTGGAGAAGCTGATGGAAGAATACAAAATCAAGAACAAAAAATCTACTCCTTACCATCCGCAAGAAAATGGCCAAGTGGAGTCTACAAACAAAGTTATTGAAAGCATCATCACCAAAATTGTTCATCTACACATAAGAGATTGGGCAGAAAGGCTTCCTGAAGCCTTATGGGCCTACAGAACTACATGGAGAAATACAACAGGACATTCTCCCTATGAACATGTTTATGGGAAATAAGTCCTACTCTCCATTGAGTTTCAAGTCAAAACTTTCAAGATGGCAGTGCAGTTGGGGATGGATCTATCAGAAGCCCAAAAGCACATAATGGAGTAATTGAATGAGCTGGATGAGATCAGATAAAAATCAATCCTAAGAACTGATCTAGTCTAATATCAAAGAGCTAAGTGGCATGACAAATACATCAAAGAGAAAAAGTTTCAAGAAGGAGATTGGGCATTACTATTTGATTCCAAGTTTAAAGACTTCAAAGGTAAATTTCAAAGTCATTGGCTCGGGCCATATGAGATTGACAAAGTCTTTAACAATGGAGCGGTAAGAATCAAGACCATTGATGAATTTCAAACTCCTCTTATTGTGAATGGCCACAGATTAAAGATCTATCATAAGCCACTCTCAAAAGAGGAATTTGTCAAAATGTTTCAGGATAATTCTGCAATAAGGCTGGTGAAGAAGAATCCTTCTTCTCCACCAGCCTAGCATTTGTTCCTTTCTGTTAAAAAAAAATAAAGAATTGTATAAGCCTGAAAACCAATCACTGATTGGCAGTCTTATACAGAAAATATAGAGTGAAAATCAGGAACATCTGACACCCTATATTTTCCCAAAAAAAAATCTCTTTCTTTCCCATTTTCACTTCACTTCACTTCATTTTCATTCCACTCCATTTCATTTTCATTCCACTCCACTTCATTTCATCCCACTCCATTTCATCCATTTCATTTCATTTCACCAATAAAAGTCTCTTTCATGACCATTTTCATTAAGTTAGTTATTATCTATCCATCTTCATTCAGCCAAGTGGTTGTTGTGTTAGTTTCCGCAGCTAGAATCAGTTTCTGCAGCCAGAAGCAGTTTCCGCAACCACCACTCTGTTTTTCAAATTGACAGTCAAGATGTTAGTTCAATAATCATGAAAGAAAATGCAAGTATTACCAAGGACATATTGTGAAGACATGGAGCATCTAAAGGCATCAATAAGGAGCAGTTGATCAAGGGCTAATGGACAACAAATGGCAGATATTCCAAGGTATGAGTAAAAATTTCTTTCAAATAGCAATCAAAGCACATTTTTGCATAGTTATTAAACCATAAGCTCCACTATATGCAATGATTGCCATGATAGCTCCATAACCATTCCACGACATTTCTCCATAAACCATGCATTTATTTTCCAAACGGTCTCATGATTAATTCTTGGGTTTAACTCGTATTTGACTACACTTTCACACTCCACCTGTAATCATGGTACGTGACCAATTTAATTATGGCTCCTCTCCACCGCATAATTTCCGCAACCATTTCATAGACGTTTTAACATCTCCTCCGCAGCTATTTAGTTTAAAAATTATACCGGGTTCACTTCACTCCCCTGCAATTTTATTGAAGCCACGACTACATTACCACCTCGTTCACATATGTCTCCACTCCATTTCGTGAACTCACCTCGACTACCTATCCTCTGTTTTCCACTTACAGTCCCTGAACACTCCTGCTACCTGTTCTCCAGTTTCCATTTTCAGCCACTGTTTTCTTCTCTATAAACCCCATAACCTAGCCGTCTTACCTCTGCTAAACCCCTCACACGTAGACGAATTTCAAACAGAAGAAAGGATGGGTCAGTTATTGAGGGTAGAACCGGAAGGGCCCAAGTTTTTAGAAGGATACCCTCAAGTGAAAGACTTATTGAAGAAGGCAAAATGGCTATGTTTCATTCAAAAATTTAAGGGCCACAATAAGGAAATTACAAAAGCTTTTGCAAGGTCTTTTAATGGCCAGGTGGTGGAAATTGGGGACCTTAAGTTTACAGTCACCAAGGCATCCATAGCAGCTGCTACAGAACTACCCCAGGAAGGTGAACGCTGGTTCAAGAACAAGAGCTTGGACGAGCAGGCTTGGAGAGTCATATTACGCAACCCAGGTATGGACGTAACTATATTCACAAGAGGAATTCCTGTTCATGCTTTAAAAGAGGAGTGGGCCAGCTTACTGTTAATCATTCAAAAGTTCATTACTTGTGAAGGCCATTTTGGGGCAATGTACATGTATCATACTCGGTTATTGATGAACTTTTTAGAGAACCAAACCCTCAATCTGCCCTACTTTTTATTGTTGAGCTTGAAAAAGATGTGCACAATAGTCCAAAAGAATATAGAAGACATAGAACCTCATTTGTATCATCATGGGCTTGTGAGAATTCTAATTGAGGACCAATTGAAGAAAAATAGGGATACCTGGGAACGGTTTTTGGTGAGAAACTACTTTCAAGAGCCATCTGAGGCACCTGAAAGCAGTACACCAAGAAGGAGTAGGAGAAAGGAGACAAGTGCAAGAATTCAAGACCCTCCTATTAGTAAAACCAAAGAAGTTGAGCAAAAAGAGAGGGAGGAAAGACCAAAGATAGAAAACAAAGAAAATTGAAAGGGAAAAGAAACATAGAAGACATCTACCAATCACTAGAACCTTCTTTAGAAGAAGACCATTAAGTATTGTTTGAAAGACTAGTGCATCTTCAAAAACAAGCGACTACAGCCAAGAAGAAAGAAAAAGGAAAACAGAGTATGGAAGAAGAGAGTACTAGCCCACAGCCTTTAAGAAGAAGCAACAGGCTTAGAGGAAAGTGAAGGAAAACACAAATAAAAGGACCCCACTTTATTTACTTGGGTGGGGAAACACCGGAGAAACCTCCAGCTGGCCGTAGCCCACCTCATCTTTAGCCAAATATTGAAACCAGTCCTCCAGATGTTGACATAAGTCCTTCTCGGCCAGAGTTAGAAATCAGTCCTCCTCAACAGGACTTTGGGGTCAGCCCAAGGAAAACACCCGAAATAGACCCAAATCAGCAAGAGGTGTATGATTATCTAGAATCATTAGAGAAGAGAGCTACAGGCCCGAGCACGTCATCCACTCTGCCTCACACAACACAAGAAGCACAAGTCCAATAATTGAAACAAGAAGTGTTTGAATTGGAAGTCTTAAACAGACACATTAAACAAGAAAATGAAGCATTAAAGGAGAAAATAAGATTGGACAAGATCATTCATGACAACACTATGTTACATCTGGGACTGTGGCAAAAAAAGAACAGGAAATTAAAGAAAAAGTGTAAGAAGTTGAGTACAAAATTAATCAGTCTCAAATTCAGATGTTTGATGAGGAAGCCCAAGATGGTAGTAGTACCAAGGAAGAGGAGAAGAGGACTGGATGTACTAGCAGAAGCTTCAAAGCACATGGACTAAAGGGAGGATGATCAAAATTTTGGTTGCATGAGGACATGCAACACCTTCACAGTGGGGATATGTTGAGCCCCAAACTTGCATCTTCCCTATACACCTTTCTAGCCTTTTTCCATTTACCTGGACCTCCTAAGCTGTCAAATCATTGCATATTAGTTTAAAAAGAGCATATAAAGTGGTTTCCTAACTATGTTTTGTGTCTGCTGTTTGAATTAGATTTTTGCTCATTCAGCTGTGGAATCTTGTCACTTTCCGCATCTAGTTCAACTTTCCGCAACCTTTTTGTTAAAGTCTATGTTACAGGTGTCTTTAGGAAAATCCGACCACATGGGAAAGTTGCAAATGACGTGAACATGGATCGAGTCCTATTGGCTCAGTCGAATTCACCAAAGAAGGCCATGGTCAAAGGTAGTCAAGCGGTGGTCAACGTAAGAGTCCTACGGTGACAAAACTCTGTTTTTCACCACGTGAAGACTTGCGTGGTCGTTCCTAGATTTCTGAGGACATATTAACACCTATGGACTGCTCCATGAACCGAATCCAACAGCCACCCTCCATAGATTTAATATTCACTGCCACCATAATGCTAGATTCCTGGACGTGGTTGTTCACGTGTCTTTTATCAACGCAGATTTTAGGAAAGTAGTTATGTCATCCTCTGTTATAAATAATGCGTTCTCATATGCATAGTAGCTAGATTTTGTAACGTAATTTTGACTGTTAATGAGCCCGCTATGTCGTGACTTTATTTCTGTGTTATGAATGCATTTTAATACATGAGAAGACTCTGTTTATAAGCTCAATTCGTGGTTGATTGCTGATTGCTCGAGGTTGTGCAGAGGGCCACTGTACACACCGAGGTTTTGTTAATTACTGTATAGTTTCATGCTTTATTTCTTTACGTTACTTATGCCATAATCATTCACTTGTATATATTGCACTTCTTATGGTATTTACGTTGATTGTTGTCCATAGTTTTTATGCTTTACAATGTTGTTAACTGATCAGTGTCTTTGTTTCAGTTTACAGTAGGTAGCCCAGGCATTTTCACATAGTTTTATAATGACTAATGACATGGAATTATTCTTGTCCTTCCGCTGATTTATTTTTCTTAGTTCTTAGTTCCAGCACTGCTTTATTTATTTCAGTTTTGCTCATTTACTTTTCTGCAAGATAGATATTAAATTACTTATATCATTTTCAGTTAACTCTGAAAGACATAGTGAGACTAATGGTGAGGAATTGAAGTATGAGCGTGTAGTTTGATATTAGTTTATTTTTCTACAAGTTAGTTATTGAATTTCTCATGTCATTTTCAGTTACCTCCGAAAGCCATAGCGAGACTAATGGTGAGGGATTGAAGTATGACTGTGTAGTTTAATATTAGTTTTATTTTCTGCAAATTAGATATCAGGTTGCTCAAGTTGTTTATGATTACCTCTGAAAGCCAGAGTGAGACAAATGGTGAGGGGTCAGAATATGAGTTGATGTAATTTGATCTTAGCTTTACTTTGCTTGCAATTTTTGGATTTCTTTGAGTTCAGTTTCTTTCATATTTATACAGTAGCAAGGATATTGGGTTTCATGGTCAATAGCTCACTATTTGTTTAATTAGAATAGTGGCACATTTTCATTCTCTTTTAGGAATTAATTTTATCATTGCATGTTTTAAAACCTTTTTGAAAATTTTGAAGTTTGGAAATCATTTTAAGGGACACCATTGCCTTGAACATTGATATCCATACTTGTCTTTTAGGATTGCCATCTTACATTAGGGAACAAACGAAGATAAACCCAAAAACAAACTAAAAATCAAAAACGACAAAAAAGTAAGAAATCAGTTATCTTGCATATATAGTGTGCCTCACTTCAGCAGTTTACGACTCCTGGATTGACAATTAATATAGAAATTTAGGACACTCTAAATTGACCAAACAATCCTCAAAAGCATGGTCACATTTATCTGTCCAAACAAAGTCAACATTCTGTGTTAGTGCATATAATGGTGCAACAATATGAGAAAAATGTTATATAAATCTTCTATAATAACCAGAAAATCCAAGAAAATGGTGTACCTCTGTCTGAGTGGTAGGAGTAGGTATTAGCAAAATTATTTGAATTTTGGCTGGATCTACCTGTATTCCAGCTGCTGAGATATAATGGCCTAGAATAATTCCTTCAGTCATCATCACATAACATTTTTCATGGCTCAAACAGAGCCTGGTGGCAATGCATCGCTGCGGCACGTTTTCTAGGGTGTCCAATGCTGGGTTGAAATCATCTATGTATGGTGTAAAGTCATCCATGTATACTTTAAGCCCTTCATTTATCAAATCTGAAACGATTCTGAGGATAGCCCTTTGAAATGTGGCAGGGGCATTGCATAGGGCAAAGGGTAAAACTCTGTAGGCAAATGTTCCCCAAGGACATGTAAAAGTGGTTTTGTCTTGGTCTTCAGGGGAAATCTGGATCTGATTGTATCCACTAAAGCCATCCAAGAAAGAAAAGAATTTCTTTCCTGGTAGAGTATCTAATACCTGGTCAATGAATGGAAGGGGAAAGTGGTATTTTTGTGTTGCTTTATCTAGTTCTCTGTAATCTACACAAATCCTCCACTTTCCATTCTTCTTTGGCACCACTACAAGTGGAGAGACCCCTTTGCTATCAGAGATAGGGTAAATGAAGTTCACATCAGCTTTTACAATGTCTTTTAGATGAGGTTTAAGTCTCCTTTGTGGTTGGCGAACAAGTCTTGCATCCTTTTCTGTGTAAATGTGGTGTGTAGATAACTAGGGATCGATTCCTTTCATGTCAGGATAATCCCATCAAATGCTTCTTTGTCTTTTATCAGTAGTTGGATTAGCTTCTCTTCTTGTTCGGTAGTCAAGTTTCCATTAATGTTTAAAGTTTTTCCTGGCTCAATTTCTACAGTTTTCCTATTTGACACAGAGATAGTAGGTATTGTTTGATTATGAGTGTCTTTGAGAGGATCTTCTTCTAATTCATTATCAAATGTTGCTTCTATCATGTCACATTGTATGTGGGATCTAGATTCAGTCTAGCTAATAAAGTTGTTAATGACATCATCCTCTGTTTGATCTTTGAAATCGAGGGCATATTCTATGGTTAATGGGGATATAATATTTTTGGTAAGGTATGATACAGGATGTTTGTTAGTTCTTATTATTGTAACACTTGGCTGGGTTGGAGCATATAAGGATATATTCTTGATATTAGCCCCTCTAGTTATGGTCATACTACCTTTTCGGTAGCCAATATAAGCGCCAATGGTTGCAAGTCAAGGTTTGCCTAAAATCAATGGATTTCCATCAAGTCAGTTTTTGGGGTTTATTATCAGAAAGTCAGTAGGATACTCCCAGGAATCAACGGATACCATGACATCATGTAGTGTGCCTTCTAGCCTAACCACGGATCGGTCAGCTAGTTCTAATATAGTGGAATTAAGTTCTACTGATGTAATGCCTAGTTTTTGACAAGTGGTGGTTGTTAAGATATTAATTGCAGCCCCTAAATCAATTAAGGCATTTGAAAAGGTTTGTTCATTGATTTATATTGTTACTATTGGATTTCCTAGGTCTTCATATTTAATGGGTGTTTCTTTTCCTGATAATAGGTCGGATAAGGTACCAACTACTTGGACTGTTAGGTTATATGTTATTCTCCTCCTTGGTTTTTTATACATAGCTCTTTGATGGTATTTGCATATGTTGCGATGTCTTGGATGGCTTAGAGGCGTGGGATTTTTATGTACAGGTTTTTAAGTTCTCCCAGAATGTCAAAATCAGGTTGTTGTATAGGTCGAGGTATAATTAATCGTTCTGCAAATGGGGGAGAAGATGTGGTTTCTTGATCATGAGTTTGTTGTCTGATCACATCCTCTTCTTGTGGTGGTTGTTCTATAGGTAACTGATTTTCAGCTTGAGCGGTTTTATCTCCCTCTGTTTCTATAAAGCACCTAGATCTTAATTGAAGGTCATTACACTCCCTTAGATTGCTTTCCATCTCTGGTGTTTCAATTATTTGAATAGATTGGACCGGTCTATTATTTGGATTAGGTTGGGTTGGGCTGGGAGTTGCAGTCCTAAGTTAGATTGGGGGTTTTATTGTAATGCTGGTAATGTAGGTTAAGGGAGAAGAATGGTTCCTACTGGCTGATTCATCGGTCTTTGCCAGTTTGTCTGCCAGGCTTGACTCTGTGAAGTAGGAGGAGACAATTGTGCTGGATATACATTTGTTTGCCAATATGGTAGGGAATAGGGAAAATTTGGCCAATTGGGTTGACATTCTTGATTCGGCCATGGTGATGATGAAGGAAATGGTTGTTGTGACCAATTTGAGAAGGGAGGTTGATTTTTCCCCATTGTATTATATTGTTGAGCATGATATCGTGGAGGCTGAAAAGAAGAAGTTGGATCGAGGAACATACCTGATTGTCATGGCTGGCATTGATGGCACTGATTAAGTAGATACATCGGTTCTGGCTCTTCTTCCACTTCCTTGTATACTGCTTTCAATCCAGGAAGTGAGGGATAGGTCTCTATAGAATGGTATTTTGTACAAATGGAGCAAACTTGAACCTCATCTAACGAACACTCTTTGTGGTTGTGTTTCTTTCTACATCTAGGGCAGAAGATTGCCAGATTTTGTTCTACCTCTGCTTGTTTCTGCTTGGCTTGCATAATATCAAGTTGCGTTGTTAGAGTCCCCAATATGTCAGTTTTGAAATTTTCTAATAAATTTCCAATTTCTGCGCAAGTTACTCCTTCTACAGAGATCTTGTTGTCTCTTGTAAACCTATCATGTTCTGCTGGTTTTAGTATTGTGCTGCCTCTTGAACTCCTGATACATAAATCAATAATGTCAACAAAATTTTCCTGGTAAATATCTCCTTTTCCCATAATATTTAGTGTTTCAATCCATTGTTCCTTCATTCCTCTAATTAATGTTGTTTTTAATACATTATTAGGTAAGGGTAATGATGCATAAGGAGATCTTTGAAGATTATACTGAAAATGTTCAACATATTCTTCTAGTGTTTCATTAGCTCTAGCTACCATCTGAAATATTTCATCTTTTAATTCTCTAGATTTTCAATAATCTTGATATTTTTTTTCAAAAAAGCATCTTTCATTTGATCCCAGTTATTTATAACACCACCACCGAACCCCATAAACCATCTTAAAGCAGCCCCTTTTAATGTGGAGGGAAATAATTCCAGTTTCTGGGGATTGGTGCTATAGTCATATCCTCTACACAACACATAAAATTCAAACAAAAATGCATCTGGATCTTTTGATGTAAGGCCATGAAATGTAGAGATATGCTAGAGAAGAATTGCTTTCATAGGTGCATTAGTTGCAGTATCCACAATGGGATATTGCAGTGTAGAGGTTTGTGTGTTTGGGTGGTTCTGGGCCATTTGGTCAAATATGTGCCAATAATATTTTGGGATGTCTAGGAGTGTATTCCTAGGCTGAAGAGGGGGAATGGCCTCAACAGGAATGGCCTTAACAACACTTCCTTTATCTGGGATGATAAGAGTTCCTAATGTCTAGGGTAATTTTGATTCTTGAGGTTCTTCAACTTCGTTATGAATGATTTTTGTAGCACTTCCCTTATCTGGGCTACTTAATGGTTGAATTATCCCAAGAGGAGATCTTGGTTCTTCAATTTCCCCTCTTTCTCCTCTCCCTTCACAGAGGTTGCTAAGATTCCCTTCTTGCAATGATTTTGGGCTAGAATTCTCAATTTCTTGAAAATCTTGCTCTTCGGTTTGACTATGCACCTCAGCAAAAGATATAGATGGTGATCCTGTGGCTTGAAGGGAACTGGTAGGTTGTCTAGAAGAAACTTTTCTAGATCCTACTGAAGGCTGAGATTTTGTTTCTTAAGGATTTTGTCTATAAAGGTTGATCGGCCAAGGGTCACCACCCCTTAGCTTTATCAGACTTGGGTAGTGGTTTAGGATTCTTTTCAAGATTTTTCTGCTTAGTCATGCACAGAAATCAAATGTTAATTTCTACCCAAAAACAACAACAAATCTACAGGAAAGAGGGCAGGGGAGCAGGGCTATTACATGCTTCGTACACAAGTTCTTACCTTCCATTTCTAAAACCCAATTCTCTCCTAGCAGGTTCTTACACTACTCTGGAAAAGAAACAAATGGCTACACTTTTCCCTGACAACAACGCCAAAATGTCGAGCAGTAAAAAGGGTCTTTTTCACCTCTATTTACGCTACATTAATTGTAAATCTAGGAACGATTTTTTATCTCAAAGAGTGTACTCAGTTTGAGGAAGTCATTTGTCAGAGTAATGCTAGTAGTATAGTGCTCTAAATACAAGAGTAAATGGATGCTTGGAATAAAATCTACTTAAAAAAGAAACTTAAAACTAAAATCATGAATTCAGAAAGCTACAATAATTTATCAGTCAAGGGTTCAGTAATGGTAACTCTTCCCTCTATAAACTAATGCAATTAAAAAGCAATCAAGGAAAAGATCATCAATTTGGGAACTAGACAACATATGTCAATGTTCACTACAGTCTAAGATCGTTCTGCACACCAAAGCAATGATAATTCAAATGACAGGAAATGGAACAACAATTAATCTGATTAACAGGATTGAACAGCAAAATCTTAACCTACCGAAATGAATGCAATAGTAATTATATCCTACAGGAATTAAGTAACAATCTTTACTTTAGAGATGAATTGAACAACAAACTAACAGATATGAAATATGGAACAACAACTTAAATCAAATATAAATGTACAGCAAACTAGATCAAATATTACACACGACATTCTTAATATTGAAAGGACAGTAATCTGAGCTTCGATACAACGAGTATGAATCACAGTTATAAAGAAACAACAATTGTGATCATGATGGAACAACAATCCCAAATGAACAACAATCATGTTTAAGCGTAAACCATAGATAAATACAGTAATATCGATTTATGAATATACAACACTGTTACTCTGTAATCGAAAAACAATGGCAATCTATAAGGAACAACAATGCTATATCAATTGTTAAAGGGACAGTGATGTGATATAAAGTTAGAATGAATAGCATAGCGTTCTTGTTGCCAAGAATAACACTACTTAGTTAGGTATAAATGAAATATAACAGAGCCGAAATGTAAAATAGTAAGGCACGTCAGATTACTAAACAGAGCGAATAGAAGAGATCAAACCACACACGAATCGGAAATAATGGTACAGGAGCAAGTGATCCACCAGGGCCAGGCCCTTAGCCTCCAAGGACAAACTGCTTAAGACTACTCTAGAATCAAAGATGGAATGGCAACCAGATTTATATATTAAAGCATCAAAATAGAGTTACGTTGAATTGCTCTTCAAATAGAGTCAATGATCAAAGTTTCAAGTACAAAGGAGAATTTCATAAAAACAACAACAGTTCGTGCCCCGGGCTAGTAGTGCTGCCCCTTCTTATAACAACCGAGTAGAGATATCAACGATATAGAAAACCATTAAGGTAGCAATCCCTTAGGATCAAATGATCCTAAGGGATTCGCCAAACTATTAATTCTCAGTTATCCTCTTGTTCTCTTGCGCTGATTTGGTATCTCCTTTTCCTTTTCCTGGCTGATACGCTCCAATTTGGATTGCCTTGTTTGAATGTGGTTCCCTGTCAAAGTGAGAGCAGTTAACTTTGTCCTGTCTTTTCCTTCGGGACAACAATCTTTCGTTTTCTCCTTTTTCTGCATAAGAAAAGGGTAATTATTAGTTATTTCACGTTGCATACAAATCTTCTAGATTTTATCATAATTTCTTGTCATCTACCTAGTTCATGATGTAAAGAGGTTATGATTTTTAAAGAAAAGATGACAAAATAAATGATAATAACATACCTTCTCTAGTGCTCAACAATCTCGATGAATGAATACTTGGATTTGACAAAATTATGATTAAAATACATCCAAGCTCTCGAGCACCATTATAATATGAAAGTAGCATATATATACAAATATAATCAAACAAAAATTCATAAGAGCATAGTGAAATATCATAATGAATTGATGAGCGACCTATAAAGGTACTTAACTCGATATTTTGAAGTTACAAGTTTCTGAGAGAATCAAAGTGAAATGTACGAGCTCATGTTTTCAAAAAATTTCATATTGGGAAAAACTTCGATGAATAGAAACCTTGCTTCATAATGTTTCTGGCGACATTTATTTTCAAAAGTTTAATTAAATTTCACCTCTGATATAAGAAGTCTGAATATTTAGAATATTAAAGGGAAGCAAGATTATGTAACCAAACTTTTTTGTAATCTTTACAAACCAAACTTACGATACTAATCATGCCTGATATTAAATGCTTTTTAAATGTGTAATGTGGGAACACTTCCTTTATAGTACATCAAACATTCATGTACCGAAGGTAAAAGTTTCGTAAGAGTTTATAAAGTAATTCTGATGACTTTCATTCTGCTAATGAAATAACTTGAAGTTTTGTAAAAATGATTTCAAGAGCACTTACATTTTCCTAAAAAATAAGCTTGTGAGGGTTGGAGTCTAAGATTTAATAAGTATGAGAACAAATCGAGTCTCAAAGATCTTGAAAACCCTTCTTGAAGCTAAAATCAACTTACAAGACTTTGAGACCACAAGATTCCAGTAAAGACACTGAAATAAGGTCCATTTCCTTTATTGAATGTAATGGACGAGATAGTGGAGGAAAAGGAAATGTACATATAGGAGAGGTAAATGTCAGAAATGTTTTTAAATTCTTATGATATAATACAAACCCAAGAGTCCAATGAGTCAAAAAGTCCAAAATTCTAAAGAAAGTTCTTGGAAAAATGAAAAACAGAGGATCCAAATTCCAAAATTCACCGAGTAGAGGCTCTGAGTCCCTTTGGGAGAAAGGAATGTGGCTAAAGGGAAAACAATATGAACGAGTGTGATGCAATGGTTCAACTCGACTTGGAAATTGTAATATTCAGAACAAACATAGATAAAATCATGGATAAGATCATTTGCGGTAGGAGTTTTGTGTGAATCTTCCTCCGTTTGCAACAAATCAGAGCAATGAAAAGTGTAAGCATTTCATTTCGGCTCCATCGATGAGAGGAAGAATATGATTATTAACTCATGAATTCAAATGGGTCTACACACATGAGCATATCGAAAGAAAATATTAGAGAAGTCACTTGGCTATACTTTAGAAAGTTATATATCAGATAATAAGGGGAGGCAGGAAGTGATATCAGAACTTTTATATCAGCGATAGTATATCAAGGATTTAAAGAGAAAGCATATGATATGAAAGTATCGATATGGGTTGAGGAAGGGAATATCAGATATCAGAGGTAAGAGGCATCAGGAATATCGAGAGTCTAGTGAATAGGTATTTCTTAAAAAAAATCAATATGATAAAGATGGAGGTAGCGGGGGGGTGGGGAACCAGATATCGTAATATTGGGAGATCGGGATACCGATACATCAGGGGATCAAAGTATCAAAACATCAAAATATTGGATGATTGGTACATCGGCGTATCGAAATATCAGATGATCGGGATATCAGGAGTTTTGAGCATAACACACTTTAAAAGTTATGATATTTGTGAAGGCCGATATGCCAAGTGGTAGTTGTGGGGCCGAAAACTCTTAAAGTATTTAATTCAAAATATAGCGCTCAACTCAACTTTTCCTTTTAACAAAAATGCCTTTAATAATTATATTAACTATCTAAAATATTTGATCAAAGAATGATTTATCGTAAATTTATTATGAGGAGAGTTACGATATTATAATGATCCGATATGAATCTTTCGATAATGAATTAAAGGCCTATCGAGGTTTTAATGAATAGAAGAAAAACTAAAGAACACCCAAATTCTGATGAAACAACAAATACTTCTCTAAACATGTTGTAGATTTAGAAAGGGTTTCTTGCTTGCTTATTTCAAGTTTCCAAAATCAAGCCAATGAAGCCCTTAAAAAATAAACAAAAAATAAAGAAGAAATAAACTATGAAAAGAGAAAATCAAACAACAGATGAAGATGAACTTGTTAATGCATACCTAGAAGAATGTTGAATATAAGTTTACCTCATGAATCTTCACATTCTCCCATGCATTTCTCAAAATTCGCATATGTTCAACCTCATAAACTTATATAATAATCTAAAATGTTAATTAATGAACTTTAAGATTTCATCCTCCTCAAATTTACATCATAATTACAAGAGTGGTGAAAATGAACCTTGTCAAAAATACTTGTGAATAAAAAAATATTGCCAAGCTGTAACAAATCCTTGCAATTTATTCATATAACATTTTTTTTGTTTTCAACAATGTGATGAAGTTTTGCAAAAAGAATACAATAAAGTGCTTTCACAAGTGTGCATGATCCGACTATATAAGAATTTTGATATGTTCTAAGCCACATTGCCATAAAATGAAAGGGAACGCGAAGGGAAAATCTTGGCCTCATTGCTTGTTTATTGAAATTCTAAAATAAATGCAAACATAAAAGAAATTTAAATCTAATTAATATATATCTAACTCTAATTAAAAAGAAACATGACTAGGTATATTCATACTTCTAATGTAACGATGCAAGCATTTTATTCCCTGTATGTATGTACAAGTCACACATCAATAACAAAAATAAAACTGCAAAAAAATTATTAAAAAAAAAAAAATTAGCGTACTCTATACAATTAACAATGTGATGAAGTTTTTCAAAAAGAATACAATAAAGTGCTTTCACAAGTGTGCATGATCTGACTATATAATAATTTTGATATGTTCTAAGCCATTTTGCCAAAAAATGAAAGGGAATGCCAAGGGAAAATCTTGGCCTCATTGCTTGTTTATTGAAATTTTGAAATAAATGTAAACATAAAAGAAATTTAAATCTAATTAATATATATCTAATTCTAACTAAAAAGAAACATGAATAGGTATAGTCATACTTCCATGTAAAGATGCAAGCATTTTATCCCCTGTATGTATGTACAAGTCACACATCAATAACAAAAATAAAACTGCAAATAAATTATTAAAAAAAAATCAGCGTACTCTGTACAATTAGAAACTTCAAAAAAATAAATTTATTTACCAAATTCTTACCTTGAAATTCTTCCAATCAAATTTTTACATGATCATACAAAATCACATGAATTTTAGTGAATGATTGGAAGAAGTTCAAAGGAATATGAAACATCATGCGAGGCTTGAATGATACATTTTTAATCATTAAAGCCTATTGAATACTCACAAATTGAGAAATATTCCCAAGTAGTGGAAATTTTAGATATTTTTCAAATGAGTCAATAAGGAATGAATGAACATTTAAAAGGTTTCTAGAAGTGTCCCATTGTTGGTTAGAATCAAATGGTGCACTTTCAAGTGCCAAAATTTGTGATGAGCTTATTTGAAAATAAGAAATAAATTGGTTAAGCATGAATAAATAAAATTTTAAAATAAAAAGTAGCTGATGTTCATGCTTGAAATTATGGAATTGATTTTCATACAAACTTATTAACGCGCTTGAGGAGTGCCTATAGTTTGAATGCTCAAATTTCCAACATAATGTGTTCAAAAATTCAAAAATGAAATTCGAAAGAAAAAACAATTTCAAACCAAGGGAACTAAAAATGAAGCAAATTCAAGTTTACATTAATGTTACAAATAATGGTACAACATGGGTGGGATTTATTTGAGAATATTTCTTTCCCACAAGCATAAACAGAAATTATAAAATTAAACCCATTGTTTGCATTCTTTTGTGAGAATGGGAAGATTTCAAGCTTATGATCCAAAAAGGGAATTTCATCATCGTAGGAATTAAAAATTGGGATAGGTTCTTGAATACCAAAATTAATATGATGATTGAATGTTTGAAAATTAGAATGGACTGAAATAAATCCTTGATTAGAATTCTCTTTATCTTCAAAAACAGATTCACCTAAGGACTCAGTCAAAACCATTTCCGAAGAGAAAATAGGTTGAGTATTTTCATTTTCCAAGTCATCATCATAAGTAAATTCATGTTATTTTCCTCTGAATTAAATAAATCAAAACCAGGCAAGTGATGAACTACCAAATTAAGAAAATCTTCACGTTTATTAATTGAATTAACGATTAAATTTTTTCTACCAATTTTTAATAATTCATTATTAATATTAGTTCCTCTGTTTAAAATTAAATTTGAATTTAAAGGGACTTCTGATTGATCATGAATATAATTAATATTGTTAAAAATATCAGGGTAGAGAGAAAATAGGAAGTTGAAGATATATACCCGAAGGTTTCTCTATACATAAATTATTTCTGATTTTCCAAAATAGACAATTCAGATTCTTCATGTATTTGATCATTTTGCAAATTATTGTTCAATTTCTCCATCATTTGCAATTTATTATTAGTAGATTGTGAATTAATTTCAGCAGTAGACTATGTGTTGCCAACATTCTCTCATTGATTAAATTGTTGTTGATTTAATTTTTTTTTATTGTTGCTAATAGATTGTGAATTTTGTTGAAAGTCTACTTAATGAGAATTATGTAAATTTGGAGCATTTCTGGCATAATGATTAGCATTTGTAATTTCATTTTGTGAAGAATTCAAGTTGTCATTTTAAGCAAGTGTGTCACTATCAACAAAGGTTGTACTTTCTGGTTCTTGATAGTCATCACAAGATATAGAGACTAAATGCTTGAATGATGCAAATCTTTGGACTGAAATTGCATTAAAAATAATTTAAATCTAACATTAAACATATCCAAAGTATCACATTCCATCCTACGCAATTCTTATTACTGATCACATATATTTTTGTAATCATATTCCTGAAATGCATGAAAGAAAATCTTCGAAAATTTGTACCAACTACGTACAAAGGAAACTGGAAGTGATAAGCACCAGTCTTTGGATTTTATTGTCAAAGTACGAGTGAAGATCCTGCAAATAATATCTTCACCAATATCAAAATTATTGCAACTTAAGATAAATTGAAGGAGATGACTAAAAGCAGATGTATTACCATTGTATTTCACATGAGACATGATCTTGACTACCTTTACTGGAGTGGTTTTTGGATGAGGTCCAATAAAGAAACTTCAAGTCTTTTACATGGGGCCATAGTAATAAAATAAAATTTATTCAAATAAAATAATTTATCAGGCCCTCCTTCTAGTGCAAAAAATGTTGAAGGATCGAAATTATCTGCCTCAACATTATAAGGGAGACCACCCAGTTGGGATCTTAGAACAACTCATTTTCAATTTGGAATAGTGATTCCAACTGGTTAAACTAGATCTAGTTACCTACTTTCTATCTCTAATGTCTTAAAGTACGACTTTTACTTACCAATAGAGAAGAGACACCAAATCAACCCTCTTGTTGATTAGGCAAGAAAGTGATCCTTAACTTGATCTATGGCTTAATCAAGCCACAACTAAAGTTTCCCTCTTTGATAAAATGAATTTTAGGAATTTAGAATTAATTCTAAATGCAAGGAAAAGGAAAGAAATCCTAACCTATCTCGATTATGGATATATAGATCTAACCCAACCGAGAGAAAAGTAATTAAATGGTTGAGATTTCAACATGCCTAGTTTATGATGAATATCTAGCTAATGAAGTAGTTCAATTAACAGATATTATAATTTATCAAACATGTTGTTTAGAAATCTATTAACAATGAATGATGAACCAATAACATTAGGAAGTATTTATCATAATACAATGGAAATTAAATCATAATTAAATGACAGATTTTTGAGTAAATACTTACTCAAAAATCTGATTTAAGCATAAGATCATAAGAGGAAATTAACAACAAATCTATGAAACAAACAAATTAGATAGCTTGTATGTAAGGCATGCATTGCTATCTATAATAGTGCATAATATAAATCAAATTAACATAATCTTTTCATCAAAAATTAATTTCATATTAAAAATAGTAGTATTTATAATACAAATAAATTTGAACCTGTTCTCCTACTCTATTGTTTGAATTTGATCTCCTACAATCCTGTCCAAAGCATAAAATCTGCTACTAAAAGCAAGAGCAGCAATAGTGCAAGATTTTCCTCAAGTACACTATTCCAAATGGAAAATGAGCTTCTCTAAGGTCTTGAGTGGGTGGTCTTGTTCATAACGTTAAGGCAGAGAATTTCAAGCCTTCAATAGGAGGAAATGTTGCTAATACTACGTGCACTAAAGAAATGGTGACCTTAACTGATGGGAAGACACTTCAATGTGAAAACATGCCATGATAGTCTTAAATACTTTTTGGAAAAATATTATCTTCAGAAGAGAAGCATAAATGGGTGACAAATATGTTGGGTTATGACTTTAAAATCATCTACAAGAAAGGGAAGCAAAATGTTGTTGCAGATGCACCCTCAAGAAAGCATGAGGATGTGGAAGCATTAATTTATGCCATTTCTATTATCCAACCTAAGTGCATAACCGAAGCAAGAGATGAATGGAGGAATAATGAAGAGGTGTCGTCCCTCATTCAAAAGTTGCAACAGGATCCTAGTACATTTGACACATTTAGATAGAAAAATGACTCATTATGGTACAAAGATTTCTTATATCTTTGTAAGAATTACCAACTCAAATAAAATATTCTTTTGGAATTGCACACCTCTCCCTTAGGAGGGCACTCAGGATTTTTAAAAACTTACCATAGGGTCAAGAAGGAATTTTTCTGGGTTGGCCTTAAATTTGATATTCAAAAGTTTGTCGAAGAATGTTTGGTTTTCTAACAAAATAGAGTTGAGACAATTAAGACCCAAGGTTCCAAGTCAACGTTGGGAGGAGGTCTCAATGGATGTTATCATAGGTTTACCCAAGTCTGAACGAAAGAGTGTCATCATGGTGGTAGTTGATAGACGTACCAAATATGCACACTTTTGTGCATTATCTCATCCTTTTAAAGCCAGTACAGTTGCTACTACATTTATGGAAACAATTCAAAATCTTCATGGAAACCCAAAGATTATAGTAAGTGACAAAGATCCCATTTTCCTTGGAAGTTTTTGGATGGAATTATTGTCTTGTCTTGGTACTCAATTAGCTCATATCTCATCTTATCATCCTCAATCTAATGGGAAAATTGATATAACGAACAAATGTTTTGAAGGATATATTTGTTGCTTTTTATCTGATAAACAATCATAATGGGTCAAGTGGTTACCTCTAATTGAATGGTTTTATAACACTTTCTTCCATACGACAACAAAAATGACCCCATTTATGGTAGTTTATGGATATCGTCCACCATCCATCACATCATCTTTAAGACAAAATTCTAAGGTTCAAGCAGTGCAAGATCACATCGTGCATCAACAACAAGTTCTCCAACTCTTAAATGATAACCTCACTATGGTGCAAAATCAAATGAAACAATAGGGAGATAAACATCGCAGTGAAAGATGTTTTGATGTAGGTGACTGGGTATTTTTATAACTACAACAATACAAAAAAAATGCCTCTCAATAAAGTTAAGAAGGAAATTAAATTATCACCCAAGTATTACGGTCGTTACAAGGTGTTGCAAAAGATTGGTACTATGGCATACAAATTGGAGTTTTCTGCATCTTCCCGAGTACACCCATTTTTCCATGTTTAATGGCTAAACAAGGTTATTGGTTACAAGCTTCTAGTTCAAACATTGTTACCACAACTTGAAGAAGGAAAAATCATATTTGAGCCTAAATAAGTCACGAAAACAAGAATTTGACTGCTACAAAATCGATCAATTTTAGAGTATCTCAGTAAGTGGAATAACTTACCCATTGAAGATTCCACATGGGAGAATGAGAATTTTATACAGAAGCATCCAAAATTACTCAAGTGCTGAGGACAACAATTTTTTAAAGGACACGGGCATATTAGGTACTTATAGTACTGGTGTAGCCCCCTTATTATTATTGTAGCCCCATTATAGTTATTTTTGTGCCCCATAGAAGCCCACTATTTTTATTGTTGTGCCCTTACATTATCATTGTTATGTAGGCTTTGATTATATTATGACCCCATAAATTCCTCTATATACAAAGGAGGTCTTGTCATTTGTATAATCTAAGAATTGTTCATTTATGTAATGTAAAGGAGGTTTCCCCCTCGAAGAGGATACTTTTTAAGTCATTGATTTACCTTTTTGTGAACTAGTTGCATAACATACTACTTGTGCACTAAAGGTATTTACATCATTGGAGGACCTTTACAAATTATTTCCAACCATTTCAACTTATTATGGAAGCGTCTAGGGTTTTCCATGCTAATTTTCGTCTGATTTGCGTGAGGAATGCAAAGAAAAACTTTTGAAAGGCCTCAGTCGCATGCACAACAAAGGCTAAACTTGATTGAACCCTTAATTTTCTCAAACAATCATGTATCCCATCAACTGAGACCTTTGAGTCAGTCTCAGGAGACTGCAAGGGAGAAACTGGGGCAGAGCATAAGGGAAAACAATGAGCTCTCAACTCTGAACCTTTGCCACCTAGCGGATCATCTTCTCTAGCTCTTGTACAAGGCTCCAAACCTTTCCATGGCCTCTGACACATCTACAAATGGATCAAACTTGTCTCCCAAGTGTCATTGACAAGTTGACCTAAAAGGCCAACAAACACATTTGCCAAGAGTGCCAACAAGTACTCCACTCTCCAACAATACCTATGATCCAGGTGGATATTGGTGGCCACTCGTGTATTCCACCTAGACCCCCTAGTCAGTTTCATCTGTTTCCTTGTTCATTTCAGCATTTACTATTTTTTGCACTTTTTCGAGTCCTAAAATTCCGAAGCAGTTTTGACCCCCTAAGCATAATTATTTTGGTGTTTGTGGCATGGTTGTGGTTGTAGTTCAAGTCCTACAATAAAACCTATAGTACTTAGAGAGACCTTTCCAACAAGGTATCATATGTGCCAAACGAAGATAATATGACCAAGTTATGACCCCAGGAAGTTGGCTGCCCAACTAACCCCAATAGGGCCCAAAAACTCTTGGTGTTACATATCCTAGGGTTAGTTTTCTGGTTGTTTAGGGTCTTCTAATGTTTTGCAATAATAAATAGGCCCTTGAGCCTCATTGTAACATAGTTCAAAGGCATATAGCCACCACATCTCTTCTCAGAGATAAGCTACCATCACTCGAGCTATCTTATTTCCATTATGTTTGTAAGCATAGTTGAGTAAACAATGTAAACTTTGAAACAAGAACTAATATGATTACCCGTTCCTTTGAGGTAGCTGAAAAGTCAACTGATTTTGAAAAGTGGTGTTGCAGAATTACCTTTTTTTTGGAGCATATTTTTTACACTTGAAATTTTCTTATGTAACAAATATAAATATGTGTTTTTAAATGTTAATGATTTTCATGTTGACTTTGAAATGTGATGATGCAACATCAACCTTTTTTTAGAGAACTTATTTTTGACAGTTTAATTTTTTTAACGTATTAAGTGTGGATATTGTTTTTTAAATGTTACATTTTTTGACACTTAAAATTTTTTATGTCAATTTTTTTTTGAAATCATGATTACTTAACAAATTTTCTTGTTGTCCCATTTTTATTTTTTTAAATGTTGATTACTTAAAAAAGAAAATATAAAAATATATATAAAAAATACAAAAAAAAACGTAAAAACTGTAAAAAAAAAAACAAATTATCTCGTAAACCATAAAAGAATTTGGAAAAAAAATAAATAAATAAAATATAAAATTAAGTAAAAATAGAAAAATTTTAAAAAGCATTAACAAAGAACTAAAAAATTTATATTAAAAACAAACTAGATAAAAAATAAAAATAAAATAGAAAATTAAGAAGAAAAAAAACCAAAAAAAATTAAAAGACTACTAAATTAAGATTTAAACATGTAAAAAAAAACCTAAAAAAACAAAAGTATACTCAAATTGAAAAAAAATAACCAAAAAACATTTAAAATTAATTTTTTTATATATATTTTTTATTTAAAAAAAAAACAAAAAAACATTTAAATTTTTTATAAAACTATATATTTTTTATTTTATAAAAAAACATTTATAATTATATATATATATATATATTATTTTATAAAAAAATATACATTTTTTTTAATATATATTTTTTATTTAAAATAAAAAAGTTGTTCGCAATTTTTATCTAAAAAACAAATAAACATTTAATTTTATTTTTTTAAATATGTATTTTATTTTTTTTAAATTGTGTGCATTTTTTATCTTTAAAAAAAATAAACATATAATTTTTTTAAAAAATATATATTTTTATTTAAAAAAAATTATGCTGATTTTTTTTTAAATAAACTTTTAATTTTTTTTAGAATATATTTTTTATTTCAAAAAAAAAATTGTATGCCCCACCTTGTTGCCACCTGGCCGCCTGTGGGGCTACAGCCCTGGGTGGAGGAGCTGCATGCAGTCAGAGGAAATGAGTAGCACTTGTTCTTGCTTAAACTTCTCCTTGCTTTCCGAGAACAAACCACCTTCTTCTTGGGTAACCTCGTATGATAAAACATTCTTATCTAATATGCCCAACATTGAAGCGACCTCCTCTTGAATTAATACTCTTGGTAAGTTTTGTTTGGCTAAAAAGTCTCCAGGACTCAACTGCGACCTCAAAATCTACTTTCTCGAAATTGATGAAGTAAAGAATGGACAAGATCATATTAAATTCTCTACCTCATGAGATCATGAACATATTAAGGGGACTCCCAGGTAGTCAATGAGTTGTTTCTATTGGAAGTAATGCTTCCATGAATTCCAAGTTGTATTGAGTTGTATTGTGTGAGTTCCTAGGTTAATAGGCATTCTAGCTATTTTTAGTAATCTAGATCCACCATTCTCAGATCTAGAAGGATCAAGTATTCCTATATATGTAATTTTTGTGAGATCAATAAGATATAGTGTGTTTTGTTTTGTGTGAACAATATTTCTCTAGTGTGTTCTTCTAACATGGTATCAAAGCAGGTACCGGCTTGACTCCCTCACGAGAGGGCTAGGAAGATAGGTAACCTTGAGCATCCTTGCTTCCGTACATAGATTAGTTTAGTGTGTGAATTTTGCTTTTGGCTATTCTGTGTGTAGATCTATAGATCTGGTTGTTATTTGTAGCTTCCTCTGTTAGAAATCTGCAGTTTCTAAATCTCAATGTGACCCGATTAAAGCATTAAAGCGTTAAAAGCATTAAAGCATTAAAGCATTAAAGCGTTGAATTGGTATATGATGGACGTACCAGATTTAGTGTTAAATAATATAAAAAGGATTGGGTCCTCTCTCCCCCTGCCAAGAGTCGCATTCTTCTCCATCAAGAAGCGCATAAAGAAACAGGGCTAGAAAGAGAAACGGAATTCTGAGAAGAAGAGTAGGAGTCAAAAGAAAGTAGATGGCAGCCATTACATCTTCCGCTGTTAATCAAGGTATGTCATCTTAAACAATAGATCATATTAAGTTTTGTTTGTGAAATATTCGGTATTGATGATATTTGGGCTGTTAATTTGAATTGTTCATAATTAATCAAGAAAGATTTACATTTGCTATCAGAGCCACCAATCAATAACTGAATATTTCCTATGATTGCAATTGATCTGTTCTGTGATTTACTCATGATGTTAATCAAATCCTCCGCATGCCCACAATTTTCTGATCAAGTGATTTGCTTTCTTTGCGTATCTGCTTTAATTGATCCACCATCCACTGCTTTATTACTGAGTAAAATATTTCTGTCATTCCGTGATAAAATATAATAACGAATATGATACCGGCAATTGCCCATATCCGATTTGTTGGTGAAATGTAGAGCTCAGGAATTTTTTCGGTGGAATTTTGATTCATAATTCGATTCATAATTCTCCACGTATTCGCAACCTATTGCGATCAATTTAGTTTGGATATGCGGGCATGAATATTATCTCGAAAGTCTCTTTTAATAGAGGGATGAATCACTTTGTGCTTGTAGTATACCGGAATGCCGCCACTACGGTTGTGCTTGCTCCTTTCGCCTTCCTCATTGAAAGGAAAGTGCGAGCGAAACTCACTTTTCCCATATTCTGCCAGATTTTTGCATTGGGTTTGTTGGGGCATGTAATCAACCAGAATTTTTACTTCGTGGGATTGAAATTGTTTTGCATAAAGTATGTGTTATAAATCATTTATGCACATGAGATTTATGATTTTGTTAATCACCAAAGTGGTCAAAATCAGAATAGTCATTTAGTGCATAAGTGACATAATGATTATTGATAGAAATCGCCAGTTATAATAATACCAATTAACACTGGTGTCACTAATGATAGAACCTGAGAGCTTACCCAAAGGAAAGTCTTGTTCTATAACTAGTTGACATGATGAGGTTTAATAGATATTTTGATTAAATAAATATTGATCATCCAAAGATGTCAGTTCTATTTAATTGAATATATTTATTACCTACTTATGTTTTGGTATTTAATTATGTTAAGTATAAGATAGTATCTACCCAAAGGAGTACTATATTATACTATTATGTCTACATCTGAATCGCGTTAGTTATGAGCTTATAGTTATTTCATTTTTTAATTTGCAGGAGTTCCCATGAATACGCATGCTTCATCTGTTACATTGTTCACTGGTGTTAATTTTTCTGAATGGAGAGAACAAGTCAATTTCCATTTAGGTGTTCAGGATCTTGACTTGGCACTCCTTGAGGATAAACCTGCTGCTCTTACAAAACATAGTACTGAGGCAGAAAAATCACACCATAAAGCATGGGAATGCAGTAACAGATTGAGCCTTATGTTTCTTAAGATGACTGTTGCTAACAACATCAAGTCAACAATTCCACAAACAGAAAGTGCTAAGGAATATATGCAGTCTGTGGAAGAGCGTTTTCGTTCAGCTGATAAGTCACTCGCTGGTACTCTTATGGCAGAACTCACGACCATGAAGTTTGATGGGTCGCAAACTATGCAAGAGTACATTATAGAGATGACTAATCTTGCAGCAAGGTTAAACTCCCTGGGACTTACAGTAGAGGATTCTTTTCTTGTCCAGTTCATCCTGAACTCGCTACCTTCTGAATATGGACCTTTTCAGATTAACTATAACACTATAAAGGATAAGTGGAATGTTAATGAATTGGCCAGTAGACTTGTTCAGGAAGAAGGACGAATGAAAAATCAAGTGAATCACTCAGTAAGTTTTGTGAGTAATAAAGCTGGTAAAGAAAAGAAAGGAAAATCAAGTCATTTCAAGAAGAAAAAGGCACCTGCTAAGAATGGGCAGGATAAGGAAAAGAAGGAACTAAAGGATGTTCAATGTCATTTCTGTAAAAAGAAAGGACATTATCAAAGTGACTGTCCGAAAAGGAAAGCTTGGTTCGAAAAGAAAGGTAATTATCTATCTTTCGTATGTTTTGAATCAAATTTAGTTGAAGTTCCCATTAATACATGGTGGCTTGATACTGGTGCTACAACTCATGTTTCCAATAATATGCAGGGATTTCTTATGATCCGAACCATAAATCCAAATGAAGATCGTTTTCTCTTTATGGGAAACGGAATGAAATCTTCAATTGAAGGCATTGGGACTTATCGTCTAATTCTAGAAAGTGGATATGTATTAGACTTATACAGTACCCTTTATGTACCTTCATTATCTAGAAACCTTATTTCCGTAAGTAAGTTGGATATTTCTGGTTTTAGATGTATGATTGGATCTGGCTGTTTTGATTTATATAAGAATACTGATAATGTTGGTTCTGGTATTCTAATTGATGGTTTATATAAATTGAAACTGAATGACACTTATGCGAATTCCTTGTTGAATGTACTAAATAATGTTGGATGTAAACGTAGCATGTTGAATGAAAATTCTGCTTTCTTGTGGCATAAAAGACTAGGTCATATATCCAAAGAAAGAATGATGAGATTAGTAAGTAATGAAATTTTGTGAAATTTGGACTTTAGTGATCTAGAATTATGTGTGGATTGTATTAAAGGTAAACAAACCAAACATAATAAGAAAAGAGCCACTAGAAGCAGCCAGCTTCTTGAAATAATACACACTGATATTTGCGGACCTATGGACACTCCAGCCTTTAATGGAGAAAAGTATTTCATCACTTTTATTGACGATTTTTCCCGTTATGGTTATATCTATTTGCTTCATGAAAAATCTCAATCTGTGAATGTCCTTGAGACGTTTGTAAAGGAAGTTGAGAGGAAATTAGATAAAAAGGTGAAAATCATAAGGTCTGATAGAGGTGGTGAATATTATGGTAAATATAATGAGTCAGGCCAGTGTCCAGGTCCATTTGCAAAATTCCTCGAAAGTCATGGCATATGTGCGCAATACACAATGCCAGGTACACCACAGCAAAATGGTGTAGCAGAAAGGCGCAATAGGACGTTAATAGATATGATTAGGAGTACGATGTCAGATTCTACACTACCTAAGAATTTGTGGTTGTATGCTCTCAAAACCGCTAATTATTTGTTGAATAGGGTTCCTAGTAAAGCTGTTCAAAAGACTCCTTTTGAGTTATGGACTAACAGGAAACCTAGCTTAAGACACCTGCATGTTTGGGGTTGTCCAGCGGAAGCGAGAATTTATAATCCACATGAAAAGAAATTAGATTCTCGAACGATCAGTGGGTATTTTTCAGGTTACCCTGAGAAATCTAAAGGGTACGTGTTTTACTGTCCTAATCATAGTCCAAGAATTGTAGAAACTGGTAATGCAAGATTCATTGAGAATGGTGAAGTCAGTGGGAGTACTCGAAGAGAAATAGTAGAAATAAAGGAAACAAGGGTAAATGTTACATTGCCTAGAATAGTTCCTCCATCTACTATTACTCCAAATGTTGTTCCAACTGTTGTAGAACAGCATGATGATAATGAACAACATATAAATGAAGAAGTACTTCCTGAAGGAAATGACTTACATAATGCTGATATGCATGAACCACAACAAGTAGCATTAAGAAGACCTCAAAGAAATCGTAGGTCAGCTATTTCTGATGATTATGTGGTTTATATGCAAGAATCAGATTATGATATTGGAATCAATAAGGATCCAGTTTCGTTTTCACATGCTGTAGAAAGTAAAGAGTCAAAGGAATGGATTAATGCCATGAAAGAAGAACTGAAATCCATGCAACAGAATGAAGTTTGGGATCTCGTTGAGTTACCACATGGCTGTAAAAGAGTCAGATGCAAATGGGTTTTTAAAACCAAACACGACTCTAGTGGTAATATCGAACGGTATAAATCTAGACTTGTTGCTAAGGGTTACACTCAGAAAGATGGTGTTGATTACAAGGAGACATTTTCTCCTGTTTCGAAAAAGGACTCACTAAGAATAATAATGGCATTAGTAGCTCATTATGATTTGGAGTTGCATCAAATGGATGTGAAAAAAGCCTTTCTAAATGGAGATCTTGATGAGGATGTTTATATGGATCAACCTGAGGGTTTTTCTGTAGAAGGTAAAGAACAATTGGTGTGTAAACTTAAGAAGTCAATATATGGGCTTAAACAAGCATCCCGGCAATGGTATATTAAGTTCAATACCATTATTACATCCTTTGGTTTTAAGGAAAATACGATTGATGACTGTATATACCAAAAGATCAGTGGGAGCAAGTTTATTTATCTGGTCCTTTATGTTGATGACATCTTGCTTGCTGCAAATAATTTAAGTATATTTCATGAGACTAAGGAATTTCTCTCAACGAACTTTGAAATGAAAGATATGGGAGAGGCATCCTATGTGATTGGAATAGAAATATTCCGTGATTGATCACAAGGAATATTGGGATTGTCTCAGAAAGGATATGTTGAAAGGATTCTAGAGAGATTTTGGAATGAGTAAGTGTTCACCTGGGACAGTTCCTGTACAGAAAGGTGATAAATTCAGTCTCATGCAATGTCCTAAGAATGATGTTGAACGAAAGGAAATGGAATCAATTCCATATGCATCTGTTGTTGGTAGCCTGATGTATGCTCAAACCTGTACTAGACCGGATATCAGCTTTGCGGTCGGTATGTTAGGGAGGTATCAAAGTAATCCAGGAAGGGAACATTGGCAAGCTGCAAAGAAAGTTTTGAGGTACTTACAAGGCACGAAAGATTACATGCTCATGTATAGAAGATCCAATGAATCGGAGGTGATCGGATATAGCGATTCAGATTTTGCTGGATGCATCGATACTAGAAAATCGACTTTTGGTTACATGTTTATGTTTGCTCAAGGTGCCATATCATGGAAAAGAGCGAAACAAACTATCGTTGCTTCATCCACTATGGAGGCAGAATTCGTGGCATGTTTTGAAGCCACAATTCATGCATTATGGTTGCGGAACTTTATTTCAGGACTTGCGGTTGTCGACACCATTAGCAAGCCGCTGAAAATTTATTGTGATAACTCTGCAGCAGTATTTTTCTCAAAGAACGACAAGTACTCTAAAGGTGCCAAACACATAGATCTGAAGTATCTTGTTGTGAAAGATGAGGTTCAGAAACAAAGAGTGTCAATCATGCACATCAGGACAGAACTTATGATTGCAGACCCTTTGACGAAAGGGTTACAACCAAGACAATTTAAGGAACATGTTCAAAGAATGGGTCTTGGTTGTATTAATAATAATTGATGTGTGACATTCTGAGCTCTTTTATGTGTTTCTGATATACAATTATGTGTCTCTTGTTTTAATATAGTAGTACGTATTTTATGTAATTTTAAACAAGAAAGAGTCTTATAAAGATATTATGTTTAATCATTATGATATAAGACATTATGTGGACCATTATGCTGTTTTATATAAATTATGAGTATGAATTGATGGTTTGTTGGTATTGTAGTATATGGAAGGAAATGCATTGAATTAATAGTGCACAACCGCCATAACTCTCAACAATTTATCATAGTATGATGTTCAACACTTAATATTATGAATAGTCGGGTCAAGTGGGAGAATGTTAGAAATCTGCAGTTTGTAAATCTTAATGTGACCCGATTAAAGCATTAAAGCGTTAAAAGCATTAAAAGCATTAAAGCATTAAAGCATTAAAGCGTTGAATTGGTATATGATGGACGTACCAGATTTAGTGTTAAATAATATAAAAAGGATTGGGTCCTCTCTCCCCCTGCCAAGAGTCGCATTCTTCTCCATCAAGAAGCGCATAAAGAAACAGGGCTAGAAAGAGAAACTGAATTCTGAGAAGAAGAGTAGGAGTCAGAAGAAAGTAGATGGCAGCCATTACATCTTCCGCTGTTAATCAAGGTATGTCATCTTAAACAATAGATCATATTAAGTTTTGTTTGTGAAATATTCGGTATTGATGATCTTTGGGCTGTTAATTTGAATTGTTCATAATTAATCAAGAAAGATTTACATCCTCCAGCATTGTCGGATCCCCCTATTTCCTACATCAAATTCTCTGGTGGTTCTATGAAATCTCCTCCAGCATGACTACCTCCAATACTATTTGGATGTATGCTCATTATTTTCAAAACAAATGGATATTTTATCATATGGACCAGATCCATCAGTCTGACTAATATCAACATCAATGTGAGCGAGGCTCACTGTCATTAGGATTTATTTAGGCAGAAAAAGATGCAGTATTGACCTTGTGACTCCAGCTATTTCAGGCAATGATTTCTTGGTGTGATTCAGTGTGGGAAGAAGAAATCAACTTCACGATAGATTTGTGTACTATGTTCCAATGATATCATTATTTTTAACAGATCCTTTGTTTTCCTCTATCAATAAGACCTACAATTGCGTGTTGGTAAAGAAAGACAACCCTATAATCCAAGAACACCACACCTCTCTATCTTCATCATCCATATTAACAAATTATAGCTATGCCATTCTACGGGAAAAACGTCTCCAATTTGACTATGTTTTGCAGATGTGTGAAAGCCTACATTGACGTTTGATGCAGAGAGACTCTTTAGTGATATATGTCAAAAATGGTTAAAGATTTTTCCAACGAGTTTCTCAGTTTGTTTTCTTCAAGCACAGTCGCAGGTCTCCCTCAAACCGTAGTTGTCCATCATTGTTTTGAGGAAAAAATTCTCGTTCAGAGGAATATGCGCCTTGAGCCACTTGCAGACTTAATTAATTTAGAAGTTTACTTTTATGAAGGTCACGGGAAAAAGTTTTATTTTTTAAAGTCGAGCCATTCATTTAAATGGTTTGATTCATTAGTTTAATTAGACGTGAATTCTTATCATGTGTTTCACTATTCACACATATAGAGGGTTCAATATGACTATTTTATCAACCACGTGGTACGTAGATCTTTAATGGTTCCAACAACAGAGTTTGTGGAGAAAATAGTTTGTGAAATTGTGGTGGTTTTATTAGTGTTGGTTGTAAAATTATTTTTGTTCTATGTAATAAAAAAAAGGAAAAAAGGAAGAAGAATAAATGCAGAACTGCAAAGAACGGGTCAACTATTCAACATACTAATGTGATCCGTCGTGCTCCAAGAGCATTGGTCACAGGTAGTACTTGATAAGATCAAGCTGGTGTGACCTGTCATGTTCTTGGAGTGCCATTACAGGTTATTTTATAAGGTCAAGTTGTAGAATTGTCTGTTGAAGACATTCTATATCCATAATGTTATCTTAAATAATTGATGAAGACTGCAGAGGGTCATGGATTCATAGATGGTGGCAGTTCCATAATATGGTTCAGTATCACGACTAACTCATTGCTCTCCAAGAGGTTGAGAATCATCAATTCTGTAAAGTTCATCAATGATGGTCATAGGCGATTACGTTTTAAATGGAGGTCAAGTGACAGCTCAAAGACGTGGTGGTGAACGAGTGGTGTTTGCAAGATTCCAGAGTGGATGTGGGTGCTAATGATGGCCATATCAGACAAATTTAATAGAGATTCATGCATTGTTGTAATGTATGATTTCTTGTTTTGTTAGCTAAGCATTAAGGGAGGGTATTGGAAGTAATGCTTTAATGACTTCCAAGTTGTCGTGAGTTGTATTATGTAAGTTCATAGGTTAATAGGTGTACTATATATTTTTAGTAATCTAGATCCACCATTCTCAGATCTAGAAGGATCATGTATTCCTATACATGTAATGTTTTTGAGATCAATAAGATATAGTGTGTTTTGTGTTGTGTGAACAATATTTCTCTAGCTCTCTCTATTTTTCTAATAGTTTGAAAACCAGTCATCCTAGGCTACCTCTATCTAGGAAACTAGGCCTTTAGTGAGATCCACTTCAATGAGCATCTTTTCCATCCTCACATTAATAACTCTGGCAGACTCTAAAACATTCTAATTAAAGTAAAGGTATTTTACTAATTATTTTCCCCACCTTTTCCATAAAATACCTAGTCCAAAGTAGCTGAGGGAAACCATGAGAAAGAGCCCAAATGTGTTGAACAATGAATGGTTTAGCCTTCAGGTTAAAAGTTGGGGGCCATATTTTAAGCACGTAACTTGATGAAACTTATAACCAAACCTTGTTATTCATAAATTTTTCATTTTATTAACTATTTAAAACCACGCTGATCTAGCCCTTCAATAAAATTCATACTTGAGGAATATATCCCAGACTCTTCCCCTAATATTATTTCACCCACTTCTCCAATCCTTGTTTTTCTTCCTCATAAATTTTTCTATCAGACACATCTCATATAACATCAAAACATGCTCCATGCCAATATCATATCCCAACACCACTATGAATTCCACCTCCCTCCTTTTTATACACTTACCTTTGAAATTTTGTATAAAATGGCACTTCTTCAAAAAACTCATTTCGCTCAGCCAAGATATATATCTATTGGAATAGTTTAAATTTATTTTCTATCAAGGGTTTTTTTGAAGGAATCTCTTCTACATGTGTTGTCTTGGATCTCGAGGAGGGAATAATCCTCGTCAGTAGGTATTTTTCAACAACAACATCTTGGCCTACCACATCCTTTTCTGAAGCCCCATATTCTCTCACCATCATCAAACTAAAACCCAGTCTCTTAATAAAAGCACACTCAAAGCTAGAATGAAAGCTCCTTAATGGATTCTCTCTAAGAGCATGTACCTATTTTATAACTTTGTGAGTCCTTAAACTCATTGTATAGTCTCTGACATAATCTAGTACTTCAAAGAACTCCTCATCCAACTGAAATTTCATTGGGAACATCTAGTCACTATCACCATAATCCATCTCATCGATGGAATCTATATTGTATTCTTGTCTGAACCTCTTATTTATGTGATGACAACCACTTAAGGTTCAATTTGGGTTGTGACTCTTTGAAACCTTTAGTTTCTGAATCTCCTTGGGATATCGAGACGATTAGGGTTTAATGGCATGAAATATGGTGCCTCTGGTCGAATTTTAATGACTTAAAATTTGATTTAAATCACCCTTTCAACTCTTCCCTCTTTCGATAACTTTAGCATGCCACTAGTATTAAACAAACCTCCACATGTGTAATCAACAACTAGGGTTCCATGAGTTCATCATTGCGGGTTTAACTACTCGATGGTTCTAAAAATAATTCCCTGACTGTAACACAAATATATTCCATGTAAACACCATTAGTGCAAACCCTAGTTCATGGTGAAATGCACTTCATATAACCTCTATAACTCTTAGGTTTGACAAGAATATACCCTACATGGAAAAAAATGGCTTTGCGAACTTCTGACTTTCTCCTCCTTTACATTGAACTATGCCCCATTTGTCTCTCCTCCTCTACATAGACACACATGGGATTTAAGCTCCATATGCCACACATGATAGCTAGGGTTTTGTGACAAAATGGATCTCTATTTAGACAAATATCACTCCACAAGGCACCTCTCCTCTGCATATTACACAGTCGATCTTTAGGGTTTCAAAAACTTCTCTGTCACTCCTCCTCTATACATGACCCCATGTATTTTACATAGGATCTCGTGCATTCAAACTTACAAAATATAAAGTGTGAAATATTTAATACCCATTCATATATTGTTTCCAAGTGTCTATATTGATGGCTTCTCCCTTCTGTTAGAATTTGTATCGAGTTCTTGTTCATTTGCCTAGGTTGTATTTTTGAGGTCAGTGGTTCGTATGAGGGAGGCACGCACAAGAATATTGAGGTTTTGTGATTAAAATAGAGAGTTGAAAGGCATGTACACTTTCATTTATTTGTCATCCAGGACAAGAAGACTTATAGATATTAAACCCAAGAAATCACTTCATACCAATAGACAAGATCTCCTGAAAAATAATAATAATAATAATAATAAAAAATAAATAAATAAAAATAAATAAATGAATAAATAAATAAAAATAAATAAATAAAAACAAAATAAACAAATAGAAAATAAAATAAATAAATAAATAATCCTATATTTATTTAATTGCAATAAACTTTGATGTGGCTCTCAATAAAAAATACAATTACACAATATTTGTTTTAGTATTCTCCTACATTACCAAGAACGAGTAGGTGTTAATTAAACATGTACATAAATTTTGTGTTAATTTTTAGAAGTTGGGTAATTATACATCATCCATTTTTATTTAATGGCAATAAACTCTAATGCAACTCTCAATAATTAGAAAAAAAAGATCAAGCAATATTGGGTTATTATTCACCAGAATTAAAGGGAACAAATAGGTGTTAATTAAACATGTATAGAAACTTCCCAAAGCCTCTTCAAATTGGGGTCTTAGTTTGCTTAATCTTTTTCATTATGAAACATAGAAACAATGCATTGTGTTTCTTTAACTTTTCTACTTCTTGTTAATCATGATAAGTTGTAGTGAGCAAGTCCCATAGTGAGTTCATAATCATATTTGGTAAATGTGAAAATATAAACATGGTTTAAACATAGATTTAGAGATGTGATAAAATTATTAGTGAAAATTATATCCATTGGTTGCTCCTCGAGATGTTGTCCAACCCATTATGGAATATATATTGTCCTGTCCTATTATGTTATCTAAACATTTTGACTTGATCAAATTACATGATTTTTTATTTAATAATAATAATAATAATTACCCCAATGGGGGTGACTATCCCAAGACATAATACAGATGACGAAAGTGGTGTTAATACCCCAGAGGGAGGTCTTTCATATGATCATGCAACATGATGGTAACTCGGGTGGGAAAGTGAGGACAATTGGATCCTACGACCCACGACCACTCATTACATCTCTGTAGAAGAACATTTGGAAATGGTATATGGTGAAGGTTATGGGAGAGAAATGGAAACATGGTAAAATAGAGATGGATTCATAGGAAACACAACTTTGCCTACCTCATAGTTGGAGGGTGAAAAATTATTTCACCAATTACAATGGTTGGGTCAAAAGAGGGGTCAATGTGGTGAGTGAGTCTAGTTGGACCTGGGACCCTCGTGTGCGCAAATTTTGGAGGTGCATTTTTTATAGATAGCTTTAGCTGAATTGGGATAGCCACCTTGTTGTGTGTGTCATTTAGGGGGTTTAGACTACCTAGTATTTTCGTAGTTCCATCATGTTACTCGACGCGGGGTAAATTTTCCACTCTCAGGGTTTGCTAATCTTTAGCTTCTAGTTGGGATCACATACCTGTCTGGATTTTTGGGTGGAGAGGCTACGCTTAGGGGTCTTCCAACTCGTGGTCACTTCGCAGGCTTGTGGCAATCACCATTGGTAGATTCCCTTGTTATGGAGGTTGTAGTGGGCTCTGCAAGGGTGGTTAGCAGCGATCAAGTTCTAGAATTTCAGTGGGTGTGTGTTAGTGGTGGAGCCCCTTCTTTCTGGGTGGGAAAGTGTATTCATGGGACTGGGATTTTTGGGTCTTGGAAGGTGTGAACGGTGAAAAGGTGGTTCATATGGAGTAGAATGGAGTAGAATATTATTCCATTCGCTTCAAAAGAAATTATGATGCGATACAGAGGCAAAGCTAAGCAAGGAGGATTCCAGAGGGGAGAAAATTGTGTTTATGCTAGGAGAGGAGATGGGGATGCAGGAAAGGGTGGACCTAAGGGAAATTGAAATGGTGAAGTGTCCCAAGAATACATTCCTACGTGTGGTCTTGTAGTTGGTCTACCCTAAATCGAATTGATAACTCGACAACTCCAGAGAATTTTGGGAGACCTAGGTGAAATGAGGCAACAATGTTATCACGATCGTGACGAGTTGATTTCCTTCCTAAATGATATCCAACATAACCAATGGATGATGATGGACAAGATGGTCTCTATCAAACACGACCAATAGTGCAGAATGGAGTGGTTGGACCAATTGGACGAGAGGATTGATCACCTGGAGCACCATGCTCATGATGATATTTGACCCCTGGGCCCACTAGCAAATAGGCAAGACCCAACACCCCAAAGAAACTTCCGATGTAGATCAAATTTGTTTTTATTTTGTATGTTTTCTAGTGTACCTAAGTTTATGTTGGTATTTCATATCTAGTGTTCGCTCTTTTTCTTTTTGGCTATACATCGCTCTCTTGAACAATAAAATATAGTTGGTGTTGCACAAAATATTGTCACCATGACATTCTGCATCAGTGTGAGTCTACCACCACTCATACTTTCCTCCTTTGCAAGTTTTAAACCTCATCTCTTCATGTCAAGCCTTGAAAAATAAGAGAAAGCCCTTAAAAAATATCTAAAACTCGGGTTCCGCACTTTCTCTTAGCATTCCCTGCGGTCCCGCACCCCTTGGTCATGTCCCTTGCGGACCTGCCCACTCTGTTTCTGTGTAATGGGTGCGGACCCATGTAAAAGTAAAAAAGGCGCAAGTATATTCTTAAAAACTCACTTTGGGTTATTTCTGGAAGCTTCTAAAGGGAATATTGAGGTGGCAAGTTCGCTCCTTTATGGTTCATGCATCCCATACCTAAAGGAGCTAACCCCTTGATGTGAGGAGCTTATCCCTTTGAAAGAGGACTCTATACCTTCATAGGTGGACCTGTAACTTCCTTCCTCTGCACTATAAAATGAGGCATTGGTTGGTTATTGAGGAGGTTGAAAGGTGAATATGTTTTAGGGTAAATGTTGTTGGAATTTAGACTTCCTAATTGAGCTTGAGAGGAGAGATTACATAACTTTTGATCTCATTAGGAAGAGTGTGAGCCTTGTCAAAGTAGAGGAGATTCTTTCTTGGACCTTGGGAGGAGCTTGTACAACATCAAGACACCAAAGGTTGTAAAGTTCTTCTTTGTTCAAAGTTAATACAATCAAGTTTATTTTTCTCAATAAGCTGTCTTTTATGGTTTATTTCATGGATTCCTTGATCACCATGATGAATATGATTTATTATATTAGCTATGCAGGTGTTATTTGATGTGTGCTTTTTTGTGTTTGCAGGTTCTTTAAAGGAAACTTGTTCGGACAGTCGAAGCGTGTCTGCCACAAACTAGCGTTGGACTTAAGGTAGGGTCTAAAACACCTCTTGGGTTTTATTTATATATCGCAATATTTAGAGAAGGTTAGATTTGCTTGTTCTGCTTGTCGCTAGATATCTATAGATACTAGGGAGATCGGTCTTGTCCGCAAGAACGATTTATCCAGCCAACAAAATGGTGACCATACTGGGGACTTGAATTTTGGTTTTTGGCTTTAATTTTACTTTGACTTGAGAAACTTTTTCTCAGTTTCTATTTTTTTCTTGATGTGTGTGGGATTGGGTAGTTTTTTAGATTCTGAATTATTTTTGTTTTTTCACGTTTTTTAAAAAGGACCGCACATTCTGTTTGTAATACAGTGCGGACATCCCTGCATTGTTGCTTTACTGCATAGAGCAGTACCGCATCTGGTCATACTGGAAGCCTGCGGACCCTGTCAAATTTTTGAAAAACCCTAAATCTATTCATCCAGTTAAGCTTAGGATTTGTTTATGTTTTTTAGTCTCTGCCCAGATCTACATGTGTCCTGTGAAAAAATTCTTGTAAGTGAATTCCATTGGCATTTTGGTTTTAGGTGATTTTCTAGAAGTTTTGTGTGCCTGGTTTGATTTTTGCTTGGTCTTTGTAGTAACTCAGAGATTAGAAGCCTAAGAAACCTCAGATTACCCAGGTCTTTTAGGTCTTCTTGATGAGTCTGACCGATATGTGAAATCTTCCTTTCGTGAGAATAGACCTCGTTTTCTCCTTGCAAAGCTTTGAAAGAACTTGTTTGAAAGTTTTGAATCTCATTTTTAAAAAAAGAAAACATAGCTGGGTGTTTTTATTAATTTGTTATTCTGAACGAATTAGTCCTTAGTTTGCTGAATAACTGACTAAAACATCCTCAAAAAGAAATTTTGTAAGCTTTCACTTCAACTAGGTTTTTAGAAATTTTTAGATCTCAAGCATAGTTTTTTATAGTTTTGAGTGTTTTCTAGAAATTTAAGAGTCTCTTTTGAAAGAAATTGTTTTTTTTGTAGTTTTTGAGTGTTGAAAAGAAATGGATATTTTTCATGAGCATAATTAGTAGTCTCGTTTTTGAGTTTATTGAAAAAGACAAAAAATATTTTCTTTTCATTTATATGTTGAAGAAAGATTTTTTTTTTAAAGATTACATTCTCAACTCTTTCTTTAGCTAGAAATTCATCGAAGAAGAAGAATTGTTTATCATCTTAGGTGAATTTTTAGTGTTTTGGAGTTGGGTCTTCACACCATAAAGTTTCATCTCCTTACCTTTTGACTTAAGAAACAACCTATAAAAATAACGCTTAAAGTAAAATCGATCTAGCAATATTTTTATTTCTTGGGCTCTTATCACCAACATAGCTTAGGCTAGTATCTTGGAGTAAGGAGTAATTAAATCTCCAAGATAGTTAAAACAAACAAGTAGCTATATCTTGCAGTAGGAGATAAATTCCAATTATTACATCTATGCGCTGGGAAGCTCCTCTTAAAGGAGTCAAGCATGAGATCATATCTGAACCAGTGGGGTAATCAATCCTTCCTCATTGGGAATGATAGTAGATATACACGTATTAAAAATGGTAAACCTCAGATTGACCATTGTCAAGGAGCCTGGGGTCACTTGTTGGTAAACCTTGGATTATGTCAAGGAGCCTTCAAGGGGATTGAGCTTGTTACTCTGACCTTGCGTGTGTATTGAATCATAGACTGTTCCCCCAGGTATATTTGTTTTTGTTGGTAACCATAGTGACCATAATCTATAGGATTCTTTCCTAAGGTGACGATGGAGGGAAGATCCCACTGTACCTGGAGTAGACGTCGACTAGACTCATAATCTATAGGATTCTTTCCTAAGGTGACGGTGGAGGGAAGATCCCACTATACCTGGAGTAGACGTCGACTAGACTCACTTGGAATCTCTGGGGGGTTCTCTTCACTCGAGGCAGTTTAGTGAAGAAACTTGTGCCAGTCTGTTTCATTAAGCAGGTTGTTGGGGTAACTGTTCCAACTGCCCTTTCTGTATTGAATTCTGCGACGTTGGATTTCATCACCAACTAGTGTTTTTGGGATAGAAAGTTATTTTTTGTGTGTGGTTTGAACACCTAGATTTTTTAGGCGTGTGATTCAAATTGTTTTGTTCTTTAGAGACTTTAGGTGGTTTTATTGAGATTTTCTTTGTTTGCATGTGAAGTAATTAAATTTTTTTAATCGTGGCTGAATTACCGAGACAATCCCGTAGACTTCGGGGGCAACCTCCTCAGTATTCACTAAGCCAGCTTGAAGGGATAAAATCTCTTGTAACTCCTAGTGACAGTAGAGTTGGGTCACCGGAAGCTGGAGAGATTCCTTTAATTATTCATCCTGATTATCAAGTTCAAGCAACATAGTATATTTCTGAACCAATTTTATTTTCCGAAGTTACTGGTTGTTTTTCTTCTACTAGTGAATTAGCCAAAGAACCTAAAATTTCTGAGCCTAAAACTGAACCTGCTGCTACTCCATCATCAGGTTTTGCATCTCCAAGTTCTAGTGGTCCTGGTTCACCCAAGGTAGGAAGGATAATTACCCAAGATCTTCCTTCAGGACTCATTTCTATTGAAGAACTTGTTAGTCTGGAAGAAGATATATCTATCCTTGAAAATCAACCAACTTTAGAACTTAGGAGCGTGAATCAATCTTTTACAGTCCACCTAGGAGGGACACTTGGTACCTCTCATTGACGAACGTTTTAGAAAATCCGGGTCTTAGTTTTTCACCACCTCAAATTCCTTTTCATCCAACACCTAGAGGTTATTATCCTCCTTTGAATATGTCAAGACAGTCATCCATGTTTTTCCAATCTCC
Source organism: Pinus tabuliformis (assembly GCA_031772625.1). Taxonomy (NCBI): domain Eukaryota; kingdom Viridiplantae; phylum Streptophyta; class Pinopsida; order Pinales; family Pinaceae; genus Pinus; species Pinus tabuliformis. The sequence continues at coordinate 160,293,086 of CM062804.1, read as the reverse complement.
GGAAACATTTTTGTATGGCGGTCCTTCTGTTCCTTCTGGGTATCAATCACTCACTGGTACTTTTTTAGGAGCATCTCCTCAACCCATTGAACATGGGTTATCAACTGGTAATAACGGAACTAAACTGTTGAGCACAGAAGAAAATCTTATGATGTCAGGTACAATTCCAAATCCGCAACCTCAAGGTAGTCAGTTACCGCCTGTGGGGCAACCTCAAGGTACTCAATTATTTCCTGGGGGGCAACCTCAAGGTAGTCAGTTTTCACTTGGGGGGCAACCTCAAGGACAATACATTCCTTCGGGACAGTACATTCCTCAAGGTCAACCCCAAACTCAATATATACCTCAAGGTCAACCCCAGTATCAATATATACCTCAAGGTCAACCCCAGTATCAATATATGCCTCAAGGTCAACCCCATTTTTAGTACGTGCCTCAAGGTTATCAACCTCAAGGTCAGTACCCACCCGAAGGTTTCCAACCACCTTCAGGTCAATCATTTGTACAAGGAGCTGGAAATTTACCTTTGAATTATCAACCCTACGCTCAACCTGGTTACAATCCTCAATATGTTCAACCTTCTATGGGTACATACCGCGGAATGAACATGGTGTGGGATCCATCTCAATCTCAAGAGACTTTGCAACCTAATGTGTAGTTGTCATCTCAATCTGGAAAACCTTTGGTTTCTGGTTCAACCCAGCAACCCATCTAGCCTACTATTCAAACTTCTACACCTGGTGTAGCTCATCATTCTAGGCCTAGTTTGCTTCTAACTCCGCCTCAAACGACTATTGCAACTACTGTAGCTTTTGTTCAATCTACCCCACCTACTTCTGGAGTATCAACAACTCTGGTTTCTACTGTTCCTACATCAACTCCTCAAGAATCCTTACCTCAATCCGAACCCACAATTCAGACTTCGGTTCAGATGCTTGCAGGACAACCTGGTCCAAGTACGGTTGTCACAAGTCAACCGCAGTTCACTTATCAACCGTAACAGGGATAGTACCAATTCGGTTCTACTGTGCAAAGCCCAATTTACCAGTATCAACCATACCCTGGATATATTTATCAACAACCTCAACAACCCCACTACGGTCCGGTTAATCCTGGTTTTCCGGGAGGATATAATATCCCAAATGCAATTCCAATTCCAAGTTATCTGGGATTCCTCCTCCTGGGGCTGGTCTTATGACCCAGGGTTTTCGTGACCCTAGTCATCAGTTATCGTTTATTGCAACTTTGGACTTGCCTGATTTGTCGCTCCTTACAAACGATCCGATTAATTATCTTCCGTTTTGGCTGCCAATGCCGAATAAGTTGCCTAGTGATATCCCAAAGTTTTAAGGCAAATCAAGAGAGGATACGTCGAACCATGTGATGACTTATCACCTCTGGAGTGCATCTAAATCCATCATAGATGATTCAATTCGCTTACATCTTTTTCAACGCACTATGATTAGTCTTGCGGCCAAGTGGTACATTGAGTTACCACGAGCCTCTTTTTATAATTTTAGTCAGTTAGCCACTTCGTTATTAACTCATTTTCAGTTGCCTGTCAGATATGACAATGGCACGGAATTATTAACTTCATTAAAATAGTCAACGTCCACTTATATTTCAGATCATATTCATGAATGGCGACGTCAACGAAGTTTAGTGAAAGTTTTTATTACGGATCAAATTTTAGCATAATGGTTTGTTAAATCAATATTACCTAAAATCACTAAGGATGTAGCTAAGGCAGGAGTTGTTACTGAAGAGCAAGTAATTTCTCAAGCTCAGTACCTTGACCTCATTTATACGCAGTCAGGTACTTTAAACGAGAAAATCCTCGACCTTCCGAAACAAAATCAAATAATTACAGCTCCTTCAGGGTCTCATGCCGCTAATGGTATGATTGGTTCAGTTAACACCAAAAGTAAGAAGAAATCTTCAAAGAATTCTTCTCCTATTATAACTTTACCAGATTCCGTGACAGGAAACTCTTTCGCTGAAATTCTTGCCGATATTCATGCCGTAGAATCATCTACGGCCAAATCAAAATCCGGCGGTAAAAAGAAGGGGAAGAAGAAAAATAAACAAAATTCGAAAGATAAGTCCGATAAAACTGAATCTACTTACGAGAAACATAAACCTCGATATCCTTGTCTCATTTGTGATGAAGGGCATTTTACAAGAGACTTCCCTCATCGCGCTAAGGTTGCGAAAATCATCAAAGGTTCTCAAACGCCTGTTGTCTTGAACGATCCTTTTCCTAGTCAAGATAGTAAGATGATCGGTTCTTCCTCAAATGCCTCAGAAGAACCCATAATGATGATGTCTCATGTTAGGATTGAAACGCGATTGCAAGATTATGGAAGTAAAAGTCCTATTGGTGGTAAGGAAGCAGAATCTTCTAATTCAAACCCATCAACTTCAACTCCTAGTTCTGATCTGCTACAGATCGAGAAACCTAACCTAGACTTAGTAATCAAACTGCCTGCTAAAGGTATACTTCGAAAGTCAGTTTTCAATCCGCATGCGAGATCTTCTTAGAATTATCACATTGTTGAAGATTTATCCATTTCCCCTTCAGCGATGTTGGCTTTGGAGGTGTTGCAATCATGCCCAGAACAACGTAAATTACTTTTGTCGGCTATAGGAGCTATTGATATTCAGGACTCGAACCTTATAACCTTTGATTTAGAAAATAGTACACCTCACCTACCTCATCAAATGGCTTTCCAGATTCCAATGTTAGTCAAAAACAGACCTTGCTTTAGGACTGTAATTGATGAGGGAGCCTCTACATGTATTATGTCGATCCAGTGTTGGAGATCGCTTGGTTCGCCTACACTCAATCAATCCCCGATGAATTTAAATGCTTTTGATGGCCGTGGGTTCCATCCTTTTGGCATTCTATAGGATTTACCTATAGGGGTTGAAGGTAAAACTCTTAATCTAGATGTGGAAGTGGTTGATGCCCCTCTAGATTACAACCTTACCTTGGGTCGTAGTTGGTCTTACGCTATGACTGTTGTTGTTTCATCGGTCTTCCGGCTTATAAAGTTTCCTCATAATGGAAAGATCATAACCATAGACTAGCTGACTTACTTTTCATCCGACCCAGCCTCTTCTAAAAGTATGCAACATGTTGGTAAAACAACTATCCCTTATAAGGATGTTGGGGTAGGACTGATTAAAGATTCTGGTTTACTAGGAACTTTTACCTTTCCTCCTCCTAACGTATCACCTTCTACTGCAACCATTCATATGATTTCATCAAACACCATTTTTTATGATGATCCTTGGATCGTAGCTTCCGAGTCTGAGGTGGATTCATTTGGTGATGCGATGCCTTTGAGTCCCTATGAAATTGCATATCAGGATGTATAGTTGTTTTCCGACCCTTCTTCAACCAAAATCGATCTAATGAATGTGGTCCATAGAGAATCACTTTCAATATCAAACTCATATTCAAAAAAGAATTCCGAGCTTGTTCATACTGATGAGCAAATTCGTGAAATTTTGTCTGTTGATGATTTACCATGGGAAGATCTTCATCATCGATCTTCGTTCTTACCTGAGATTGATCATTTTGAGAATGATTTTTCATCTATTTTTACTACTGATTATGTCAAATAACCTCAGAATCCATTGCAACATCCTGATTCTGAATTGAATTTGGGAAATATCTCTTAAACGGTTCCTATTGACATTTCAGTTAAACCTGGAATTGTTGAAAACATTCATATAGGTGCCAGCAATTGTTGTTCATGAAATCAAAACTTACCCAGATGCTAAACCCATCTGGCAACATTTGCGTCAGATACATCCACGAAAAGTTGTTGCTATTAAAGCAGAAGTTGAGAAATTACTTAAAGGAGGTTTCATTAATCCAATTCCCTTAACGGATTGGGTATCGAATATTGTTCCTATTAATAAAAAGCAAGGAACGATAAGAATATGTATCGATTATAGGGACATTAATCGAGCTTGTCCCAAAGACAATTATCCAACCCCCTATATCGATCAAATCATTGATGATTGTGCCGACAGTGAAATTTTCTCATTTATGGATGGTTTTTCTGGTTACAATCAAATTAACATACTCCCTGTTGATCAACCAAAAATGGCTTTCATTTGTCCATGGGGGACATTTGCTTATTGCAAATTACCGTTTGGATTGAAGAACGCCGGTGCAACTTTTCAAAGAGATATGTCTTACGCATTTCATGACATCAAGCACATTGTGCAACCTTATCTCGAGGATTTACCTGCCCATTAATTACGTAGAGCCGATCATCTCACTCATTTACGAGCAATCTTTATGAGATGTAGGTATTATAGAATTAGGTTGAATCCACACAAATGTGTTTTCTGTATAGAAACGGGCCATTTACTGGGGTTTGTTGTCTCAAAATCCGGCATTTGTGTCGATCCCTCGAAGGTTGAAGCTATTTTCAAATTGCCTCGTCCTTCGACTCTTCACCAACTCCAAAGTTTGCAAGGGAAAGCAAACTTTTTACGTCGATTCATTCCTAACTATGTCAAGATAACAAAGGGTTTTACTAGGTTATTGAAACAGAATACTCCATTCTTTTGGGATGAGATAGCTAACAAATCTTTTGATGCACTTAAACATGCGTTGACCCATGCACCGTTATTACATCCTCCCAACTACAACCAGGATTACTTCTTGTATCTCGTCGCTTCTCATTCCACCATCGGGATGGTTTTAGTTCAGGAAGATGAATGCAATAGTGAACACGTGATTTACTATCTTAGGAGAAATTGGACTTGGCAGTTGTTCAAGCTATCCAAATATTTCGTCATTACATCTTACTACGCAAAACTACCGTAATTTATGACTGTAACCCTATGATCTATATTTTCACCAAACAATTGCTAGGGGGAAAGTATTCCAAATGGAATGTTATCCTGCGGGGATTTGACTTGGAATTTTAAAAATCCAAGTCAAAGAAATATTTGGTATTTGCGGAACTGATGTGTGACTTCCCGTGTGCTGATACTGAAACTGTGGTGGAAGAGCCCATTGCAGACGAATCCTTGTTTCTTATTAGCACTCTTGATCCATGGTATGGAGATATCATTGTTTATCACCAAACCCAATCTTTTTGACCTGAAATTTCACGATCTCAGCGACAGAAAATACGATTCCAATCCCAACAATACAAAATCATTGGAGATACACTTTATCATCGTGGGGTAGATTCTATTTTCCGACGTTGTTTGACTCATGAAAAAGCTAAGAAGGTTTTAAATGACTGTCACTCTAGGGCATGTGGCGGTCATATGTCTTGGTATGCCATAGCCAAAAAGATATTGCATGCTAGTTATTTCTGGCCGTCTTTATTTAAAGATTGTATTTACGCGGTCCGAAAATGCCACAATTATCAAATTTTTGATCGAAATATGCGTGCTCCACCTGCTCCTCTCCACCCTGTAATTGCCATCAGCCCTTTTGCAAAATTGGGTATCAAATTTATTACATGTAACCCTCACTTGGCTGGGGGCATGCATATATCATCCTTGCGATAGATTATTTTACTGAGTGGGCCGAGGCGATGCCTACATTTTCGGCAGACGGAAAAACTGTTACAGTTTTCGTTTTCAATCATATAATTACTAGGTTCGGTGTTCCTTAAGCAATTATTACCGATCATGGGCATCATTTTCGAAACATCATGATGACTGAAATAACAGATCAACTTGGCCTGCATCACGATAGTTCTACTCCATATTACCCACAGGCTAATGGTCTGGTTGAAGCCATCAACAAAGTTCTAGTCATTATGATCCGAGAAATCATTGGTATTCATAGGTCGAATTGGCATAACACTTATTTTCATCACTTTTGGTGTATCGAACCTCAGTAAAAGCATCAACTGGTTTCACTCCTTTTCAACTGGTTTACGGTCTGGAAGTTGTGTTACCCATCGAATGCGAAATTCCGTCGTTGCAAATAGCCATAAATTACTTCTAGCCACTTCCGAAGAGGAGAAACATTTGTTGTACTTAACTCAGCTATATGAGAATCGACGTGATGCTACATTAGCAATCGAAACTCATGCCAAATGAATTAAAGCTCAGTACAATCGAAATATTACACCTCGTAATTTTTCTGAAGGGGACCTAGTCTTACTATACTATCAAGCAAACGATAAGCTAGGGGCTGGAAAATTTGTACCGATGTGGCATGGTCCTTTTATTGTTAAGCGAAAGCTGGCAAAAGGGGCCTATGAATTGATAGATTTTGACGGTGTCTCTTTGGGTAAGCCCAGAAATGGTCTTTATCTGAAGAGATATTATGCTTAAATATAGGTGTGGAGATTTTAGTTATATTAGATTTCTTTCTAGCTGGTCTGTTTTAGATTAGAAAAGTGTGCTTAGTTTAGAGAGTGTTTTCATCATTATTCCTGCTTATCTTGATTTTACTCTTGATATTGCAGATGTCGACGTCTCTTCAAACATACATTGGTTTCGTTGATGGTGCTTGTCGTAATACATGGAACATTTCTTCCGTAGCTTGGGTTATCTGTTCACCCACTGATGAGTTGGTATCTATGCATGGGGTAAGCCTTGGTCAGAAAACGAACAACATTGCAGAGTATAGCACAGTGATTGAGTTATTATCTGAATCCATTTCATTTGGGATTCGGAGTTTGATTGTTAGGTTAGATTCTGAACTTGTTGTATTGCAACTTAATAGAGTTTATGCCATTAGAAATCCAGTGTTATTAAGATTATTTTTGAGAGTTCATCTCTTGGAACGTGAATTTGACTATATTGAATATCAGCATATTCCAAGATATTTAAATACATTAGCAGATGCAATTGCTTATCGAATGTTAAATAGACATTTGCAATAATCAAACAGTAAATTTAAAAACATTCCATAATATGTTTTACAAGATAGCCAGTGATAGTGATATAGTATAGCATAGAAGTGTGTCAAATATACATCGTCTTCGATCATAGGTTGAAAAACACCTTATGATCAGCAAAATGATAGTACAAAAATAAAAAATGTCGTATCAAGTCTACAAAGGCGATCATCCTATCATCGGTGATGATCACGATAAGAAACCACTGCTCGGGCCACCCTACAAAGGAACCTCCTGAAAGGTCCTAGGACCCCAATCACATAGCATTGTAACCTAAGTGGAATATCATCTATGCTAGCCTCTGGAATATCTGTTGTTAAACGCTCTAGATGATTTTCCAATTCGATCAGGGTCTCTATAGATTTGTCCGGTGGGGCCAGTACTGCTACAGTTGGGTGTCTCCCCTCATAGGGCTGGAGAGGGGCTAGTCGCCATGGACCCACATCTGCATTTGAAACTTTTACTATCAGTTTTGGACGATTTAAAAAAAAAAATATATATTACTTAGAAAATGTTGAGAATGATTTTACCTGAGTCATCCCATTGCTCTCCTGGTGGAAGAGTCATGTCTGGATCACCACGATAATCCATCCCAGCATAAGGAAAATCTTGAATAACAAAAAGTTGGTTCTCCAACCAACGAAAATACTCAGGAGGAAATCGAACAACCTCTGATCCCTCCTCAGGATGACGGGCCATAACTGCAACCCAACGCATCAGCTTGGGCTGTCGGGGAAGTCTAGCTCCACCGGAAAGATGTTGTGGGACCAACATCGGGACCCTCTTTAGACCAAAGCTCACAACTAGGAAACCATATCCAAATTTTTTTAGTTGTCCGTTCTTTGCTCTAGTTAGTTGGCCTTTTACATTCGCCAACACAGCTTCGCACCAGTTGAAGATGGTGCCTCGATAACAGTCTACTGCCATTCGCATTTGGGATCCAGTACCAACATGTAGTTCTGCGCTTTCGCAGAGTCTGGTGACAGTAAATGCAATCACATTGAGTTCAGGATGGGAGATGGTTTTGATATCAATCCCTTTGTCCTTTGTTTGGTCATTACAAAACTCTAGTCAAAGACTATCGACATACTGGCCGCCTGGTCTAGTCCCGAATAGAGATAATCGTTCACCTCTCTTGGGCAAACTAGTCAAGAAGTAAATGTCCTCTAGCTCCATTTCGAGTTGGTGGCCACCAATAATGAAACACTTGTCTTGTATATTCCATCTATCCACCAACCAGTGCAAAAAGTCTACTTGGGCCCTCATGTCAGGTATGGCCCAGAATTTAAATAGCCTGCATGCCCTCAATAAATCTATTGAGGGTTGATGATTAATTGAGGCAAGGTCCACATCTTCGTGCTCCCATTCCCGCCAAATGAGCATTGTTTATATCCTACATTGTAAAAAAGGCGGATTAGAACTTTTTAGTTCAAAATTTTTGGGCAGAAATTGAAAAATTTGCAGTTTTTAAAGCCTATTTCGCAGGGTCCACACCCACTTGATAGGGACAGTGCGTAGGTCCGCACTCTACCCAAGGAGTAGATGTGGGCCCCTGGCTCTTTCCTCTGCAGGAAAAAGTCGGGGTCCGTAGGTTTTGCTTGTTGCGCCTGCGGACCCCCGCAAGCAGTTTTTTTAAACTAAATTTTTCCTAAAAAATCAAAATAGAAGCCTAAAAACAAAATTCAAATGGTTGAAATGCAAGATTAAAGTGATGTGGATTACCTGGAGGTGACAGTTTTCGATTTCAACGGACGGATTTTCCGCAATATTCACAAGAAGTTTCTTACCCAAAAGCTCTCTTTTCTCACTATGAAATCAAACAGTAAAAATGAATTTACAAAAGCCTTTTTATAAGCTTTTTTGAATAAATGAATTTTTTAATTTGTTTATTTTTCACTTTAAAGAGGTAAATTTTTGTTGCATTTTTATTTATATTTAAACATGTATGAGTAATGTTTGAGTTTTTGTGTAGAATATTGGATTTTTCAGGGGAAGTTGATCATTTTCAACATAAAACATTGGAGTCCTCTTTAAGCTCTTTTCTGACTCGTAAAATATGAAAAGATTGTCGAGTTTTTCTTTTTAAGCTCGTTAAAACAGAATTAAAAGGACGGTCCACTTACAACTCTTTTCTGATCGTATAAACATGAAACAATTGTCGGGATTTTGTCGTTTCAAGTTCGATATTGGTTATAAAATGACGTGTCGTTGATTGCTTTTTTATTTTTTCGAATCAGAGACACTAATTATGAAAATTACTCCTTGATCGTAATGGTCAAGCGGTTCTCTCAAGTATTATTTTATACTTTTTCAGGCTTGGGAGACACAAATTTATGAAAAAGGATAGCCATGGAGTTTTCTTAAGTTTTTCTTCTGACTCCCTAAAATTGAAAAACGTTGAGTTTCTCTTATACTAGACTCGTTAAAATTTAACAGTAAAGGACCTGTTCAATTTCAAACAGGATTGGACCACTCCTTCTTAGGGTTTGAATTTTAAACTAAGTTGGACTCATCCGAAGGATGAGCTTATAACCAAGCAAATTTTACCCTCCTCAAGATTGTCAAAAATAAAGAGGTACTTGCCAGAGATGGTGGGGGAAAAGGGGGAAAAATGGACATGTTTGTTATACTTTGTGTCCTAGAAAAGCATTCAACCACTCTTGAACACGACACTTTTTGTTCACCTGGGTTGGGAAATCCTTTACCTAACAGTTAATCAAACCATATTGAAAGTATTCAGCCGGTTTCTGGGTATTAGCTTTGGATCAATTGTCACCAAACCATCTGCAATGTCGTTATGTGTTCAAGAGGTCAGTTCAAATAAACCATTCATCTGCAAAATATCTATCATCCATCTTGACCATCCCTGAGTTAGTCCTTGCAAATATATTTCTTCAAACTTGATCTATGATTTCGTGTTGTGGGCTTGCCTACGAAGAATCATTTTCTATCGACTTCATCTCATTATCTAGAAAGATGATCTAGAAATCGTCAACCTTGGAATCTGCATGCCTCAATGGCAGGTTTCTCGCCTTCGACGACGGGTTACATCATTGACCTTCGATCAAAGGATTCTGTGACATGTTCGACATCATCTCATCTACTCACATTTTATGGATTGTACTGAGTACTTTGAGAGCCATTGACATTACTGGTGGTTTCTGTCACACTTGTTAATTGTTCACATCATTGACTGGTAATCAAGTGGTTTCTACCATGTTCGACTTCGACACATTCATTCACATGGATAGAATCGTCTAGTTCAGGAAGCAGAAATCAAGACCATAGATCTAGTTTCCACCATCCAGGCTGCGAGGAATTTTGTTATTCATTATATAGTGGACTATTCATAAACAGATGGTTGTGCCCATAATGTGTCTACATATGTCTATACTTGTGATGTATTACAAAATCATTCCTATATCAGAGCAGTTTAGTTAGTTATCTAATCAGTTTTTGATCTGAGTATGGGAATGCCTACCTCAGTGATGATATGATCACATATATATATTTTGTATTGAATGTTTTTACAAGTTCCAACCAGGCTCTCCACAAGATGATCCTCGAAATGATAAAGTACTTCACTCTTCTTATATGACAAATGAAAATCCTCATCTATTACAAACTTTGCACTTTAGGGGGCAATCTGTTGCACAAAATATTGTCACCATGACATTCTGCATCAGTGTGAGTCTATCACCACTCATACTTTCCTCCTTTGCAAGTCTTAAACCGCAACTCTTCATGTCAAGCCTTAAAAAATAAGAGAAAGCCCTTAAAAAGTCTCTAAAACTCTGGTTCTGCACTTTCTTTTAGCATTACCTACGGTCTCGCACCCCCTAGTCATGTCCCCTATGGACCTGCCTACTTTCTTTGTGTGTAATGGGTGCAGACCCATATAAAAATAAAAAAGATGCAAGTATATTCTTAAAAACTCACTTTGGGTTATTTTTGGAAGCTTCTAGAGGGAATCTTGAGGTGGCAAGTTCGCTCCTTTATGCTTCATGCATCCTATACTTAAAGGAGCTAACCCCTTGATGTGGGGAGCTTATCCCTTTGAAGGAGGACTCTATCCCTTCATAGGTGGACCTGTAACTTCCTTCCTCTACACTATAAAATGAGGCATTGGGCTGGATACTGAGGAGGTTGAAAGCTGAATATTTTTTAGGATAAATGTTGTTGGAATTTAGACTTCCTAATTGAGCTTGAGAGGAGAGATTACATATCTTTTGATCTCATTGGGAAGAGTGTGAGGCTTGTCAAAGTAGAGGAGATTCTTGCTTGGTACCTGGGAGGAGCTTGTACAACATCAAGGCACCAAAGGTTGTAAAGTTCTTCTTTGTTCAAAGTTAATACAATCAAGTTTATTTTTCTCAATAAGCTGTCTTTTATGATTTATTTCATGGATTCCTTGATCACCATGATGAATATGATTTATTATATTAGCTATGCAGGTGTTATCTGATGTGTGCTTGTTTGTGTTTGCAGGTTCTTTAAAGGAAGCTTGTTCAGATGGTCGAAGCGTGGCTACCACAAACTAGCGTTGGACTTAAGGTAGGGTCTAAAATACCTCTTGGTTTTTATTTATAAATCGCAATATTTAGAGAAAGGTAAATTTGCTTGTTTTGCTTGTCGCTAGATATCTGTAGATACTAGGGAGATCGGTCTTGTCCGCAAGAACGATTTATCCGGCTGACAGTTGGAGTCAAATCGTGAGAGCTGAGCAGACTTGGAAAATCCGATGTAATTTTTTGAGATGACAATAGAACTCCTATTGACTGACAATAATAATAATAATAATAAGTAAAACATTTTGACTCGATAAAATTACTTGAAATAAATAATTATAATTATAATGAATTATAATTAATAGTTATGTTAGAAATTTTAGCAATAAAGTCTCAATTTGACATGTGCCTTAGTCAAATTGAATAATTCAATTTTCCACATCAGCGGGATGACTTGGATTCCAATTCGCTAGAGTGACATAGCCTTGTATACTATTTAAGTTATTAAATTCGAGTTATAGGCTTGTATTAGAGTTGTGCATCTAGTGATTGCCAAAATTTAGCAATCTAGTTTAGTTATTTTCAGATGAACTTAGTTATCTAAGCTCAAGTAATTAGTTGAGTAAGTTGAAACTCATTTGAGTAGTAGTGTTGTAGATCTAACCCAAAGATATATGATAATAGAAATAAACCCAAAAACAATAAGATAGAAATGCTTCTTTATTAATCAAACCCTTAAGGTAGGGCAACACCATATATTCACTCCTTAAGGAAGGAGAACACTCCACAAGCCATATGTTTGTTCATACCATAATCCTTTTCTTCATTATCTCCCATGTGGAGTCTCTAGCCTCTATATAGGCCTCATACATACAATACCATGGGTCATTACTATGGTTCCCTCATACCATCAACTAATACCATGGGCCCTTTAACTACTTGTGGTCCCTTACATGACATGGGTAACCACCTTATTTATTACTATAGCCCATCCCATTATTACATTATTACCTTGGGTACCTCCCTTGGTACCCCATATTATCCCCCCTAGGTATATAACATTCCACCCCCCTAAGCATGTTTCGTCCCCGAAACATGGGAAGAACACAAATAATAAGATCTACTAAAAAGAGTAGTCCACTGGTACCATGCACGTGCATCTAGCCATCCAAGAGAAAGGTGAACCCTCGATCTCGCTGGCGCGTCGCTCGCTTGAGATGGAAGTTGACTGTGGTAGCTCTTCTGTGTGGATGTGTAGTAGGTGGATCTTCGCTCCTCTCGATCTGTCATGCAGGGGTTGTTGTCCATGTGGCTAATTGGTTGCCATCTTGATGGTTGTCTTGCGGGGTGATGTGGGTGATGATATGTTGAAGTTTTAACCCACGATGGCTTTTTATTTACTTCACCCTGCTATGGTTCCTGTTGTGGTGTCTTCTTTTTCAATATGACTTCAACCACTGAGCCCTCCTCTAATGTATCATCACCTGTAACCTTTTCTTCTTCAACCTCTGTTTGTGTTTGATTGTTGATCATCAAAGGCTCATCATCTGATATGTCAGTCCCTGGAACATCTTCTGCGTCAACCTCTGTGGACTCTACCTGTTTATTGATGGAAATATCCTGTAATGTAATTTTCTTCTTTTTATACCAGAGCTTCAGGAATTTCTTCTGCACATTAATATTGATAGTGCCCACAGATTCCATCCAAGGATATCCCAAAACAACATCCATATTATCTGCCTCTGAAGCATAAAAATCACCATGCAACACATACTTATCCATAGAAACCTTCAAATCCTTATACACTTGAACATCCCCATTATCAATCTGTGTAGTTTCAATGTGTTTTGCTGGAACTTGCAATTTTTTTGCCAAGTTGACATTTATGAGATTTTGCTTGCAACTCGGATTTATAGACACAATGATTTTGTCCTTCTGAATCAATCCATGAACCTGTAATAAGGATATACCAGTAGGAAATAGACCCACATGTTTCGCCTTATCTTGTTTTCTAGCATGAGACCATCTGTCTAAAAGTAATTTTTCAAATTCTTCATCGGGCAGGTTCAACCGCTCGTAGTCAAGTAATAAATTCCATTTTTGAGCCTCACCTCTCATATTAGACACTATTTGAAACTTCCAAAATTTCCCATATGTGGACTTGTATCTTTGTATGCATTCTTCAATAGTAGGACCATCATCTTTTCCTGTAAAATATAGAACCTTGCTAGAAGCCATGAAGAGAGTTTTGAAAAAAGTCACTTACTTGGCGAAAATTTTGAAATGGCCACAAATCCGTCAATATTGCTCAGAATTTCTATTATAACCTATTTTTGGAAGTGGAACAATCATTCTGCATCTGCCCATGTGATAGAAATCCTGATTCAGACACTGGAATTTCAGATTTGCGCTGCTACTCTCCCGCCGTCACCCAAAATTTCTACAAAACGAGCTGATTTTAAATCAGCGATATCTCCCTCATCCGGACTCCGATTCGGCTGATTTTTTTTGAAATCAGGTGTTTTTTCTCAAAGATTCCAGATCTACAATTATATTTTGTAGATCTGGTGCCAATACGTCCCAGATCTACGCCGCAAATTCGTTGCCTTGAAAATTTGTCCGCAACCCTACTGATTTTTAAATCAACGATATCTCCTTCATCCGGACTCCAATTCAACCGATTTTTCTTTTGAAATCAGCTATTTTTTCACAAAGAATACAGATCTACAATTAGATTTTGTAGATCTTGTGCCAGGATTTCCAGATCTGATCTGCAAACTCGCTGCCCCAGAAACCCTGCAAAAATGGAAAAAAAATCGCCACGGTTTGCCCAAGAAAGTGCTCTAATACCAATTGTTGTAGATCTAACCCAGAAATATATGATAAAAGAAATAAACTCAGAAACAATAAGATATAAATGGATAGAAATGCCTCTTTATTAATCAAAACCTTAAGGTATGGCAACACCATACATTCACTCCTTAAGGAAGGAGAACACTCCACAAGCCATATGCCTATTCATACCATAATCATTTTCTTCATTATCTCCCATGTGGAGTCTCTAGCCTCTATATAGGCCTCATACATACAATACCATGGGTCATTACCATGGTTCCCTCATACCATCAACTAATACCATGGGCCCATTAACTACTTGTGGTCCCTTACATGACATGGGTAACCACCTTATTTATTACTATGGCCCATCCCATTATTAGATTATTACCTTGGGTACCTCCCTTGGTACCCCATATTATCCCCCCTAGGTATATAACAAGTAGAAATATTGTTAACACACTGGTCTCTTAGTTAAACTAGTCAATCAACTAAAAATATCCCAAAGATGCATGGAATTCGAATTTCCTTGTTGGAGTGGAGGAAAAGGCACATTGTAATTATCAATTGTATATTAGCTAAGTGTACAAGCTTGTTAATTTAAAAGGTGATCAACTCCTTGGGAATTGCACAAGGAGATAGAGATTTCCCATATTATTTAGGAGCTCAATTTCTCCTGAATCGTGTAAGGAAATAGGAGGAAGTTAGAGCCTTGAATTAGCTAAGTGTTGGCCAGAGTAGGATAGTTAGCATGAGAACAAGTTTATAGTGCATGGTGTGCTACAGAGTTGAAGAAAGACATTGTAATAGTTTATTTTTCTCATTTGATTAATGAAAAGTAGCAGAGGGGTTTTTCCTAGTTGGGTTACCCTATAAACCATTGTGTTCTTATGGTTTTGATGGTTGTATTTCATTGAAGGTGTTTCTAAATTGTGATTTCCATTCCAAAGAACTGTAGAGGAAATGTATAATGTATTGTTTGTAGTTCGAATTCATCTGTAGTAGAAAATTTCTATTAATTTCTACATGGTATCAGAGCTTGGAAACACAATAGAAACCAGTCAATATATCTTCTCTTTCAAATTTTTGATTTTCACATTCAGTGAAGAAGTTTGTCTTCCGTAACGAAAAATTTCTTTCAACGAATTGAGATTGGATTATGCCCTACAGGGAACCTATAATTTCATACCTCAGAAGGACAATATGGAAGCTATATTCGATAATAATGGAGTGTTGGAGTACACCAAAATTGACATTAAAAAACGAGCAGTATTGGGTGCACAATAGTTAGCCAAGTGGAAGAAACGATATTGCAAAATCTAAGAGGATCATCATGGAGGGTGTGAGAGACCACATAGTCCTGAATTTACATGGCAAGGAAACTCCATTTTCTATGTGGAATGCCCTAACTAAGTTATTTGAAAATAGAAATGATGCCAAAAAATTGGTATTCAGGGGCAAGCTCAGAAACATATAATTGCAGAAAAATGAAATCATTCCACATTACCTCTATAGATTCACTCAAGTTTGATATGAAATTTGAGGAGTAGGATAAAATGTTTCCTCATCTGAGCTAGTGAGCCTAGCTCTCCTTGGCCTTTCAAAGTATTGGCACAACTACGAGGAATCTATAAATGGAAGGGAAAAATTACCAAATTTGGAGATACTTTAGTCTGATTTGATGCAAAAGGAAATTCAAAGGAACACAAAAATGGAGTAGCATTAAAGTTGAGGAGGAAGATAATTTTTCCTTGGTTGGGAAGGGAAAGAAAGTTAAGGGTAAGAAGATCCAAAGAAATCCAGAGTCCAACTAGAACAATGGCAAGAAGAAGGACCTGAGAAAGATAAAATGTTTTCAGTGCCATGAATATATGAAAAAAAGTTTATACACAAGAAGTCTAAAAAGAAGCCTTAAGGAGGAGTAGGAGGTGAAGCACTTTCTTCACAATTCGAATTAAACTTCACCCTAATTGTGTGCATGGAAAGCACTGTAATGGGGAATTTGTGGTACTTAGATTTAGGTGTCTCATTCCATGTGACAGGATAAAGAGAATTATTTAGTAGCCCGGAGGAGACGAATCTCCAAATGCACATATAACTTGGGGATAATGGGAGGTACAATACCAAAGGACTTGGAACTGTAACCTTTAAGAGGGAGTTTGGCTCCCATATTCATATTAAATATGTTTTGTATGTACTTGAGCTGAAGAAGAATTTGATCTTTGTATTTGTATTGGAGGATAGAGGCTCTGATGTTTTTTTTTCAGTAAAGGGAAAGCCTTTCTAAGACATTTAGCTATCGGGTAAGTGAAGCAGATTGGAGTTAGAGTGAAAAAATTCTACAAAATTGAATTGTAGGCTTGTGCTGCACTGAGTAGCAAGGAAAAAAATTTGTAGAGTCGAGATGTCAGATAAGTCTGGCATAGACGCGTGGGAATTTTACACCATGAGGACTTAATAATATTGCACTAGATTACCACCAGTCTCCCGAAATGTACCCTTGATTAGTATGATGTATGCGAGGGAAGCACACTAGGGAAATATGTCAAATCCATCTTTTGGGGTCATGATAGCAGAGCTAGAGAAATATTGGAGCAAGTCCACTCAAATGTATGTGAACCATTTTCCACAACCCCTACAACGAAACATAGGTATTATGTAATTTTTGTTGATGACTTTTCTAGAGAATGTTAGATTTTCGTCATGAAACAATGTAAACTTTGAAACGGGAACTGATATTGTTACCCATTTCGTAGAGATAACAAAAAAGTGACTCGATTTTGAAAAGGGGCGATGCAAAACACACATATTTTTTTTAGAGCATAGTTTTTGACACTTTAAATTTTTCTTATGTACATTACGTTTTAGAATGTTAGTGATTTGCATGCTGATTTTAAAAAGTGGTGATTCTGCATCAGGCCCTTTTTTTAAAAGACCTATTTTTTGACTTTAAATTTTCTAATGTATGAAATGTAAATAATTATTTTCTAAATTTAACAATTTTTGACACTTTAAATTTTTTAATGTATTAAGTGTGGATATTTTTTTAAATGTTACATTTTTTTACACTTTAAAATTTTTTATGTCAATTTTTTTTTTGATATAAAAAAATCAAATATAAAAATATATATAAAAAAGGCAAAAACAAACCCAAAATGTAAAAAATAAAAAAAATAAAAAAATAAATAAAGTAAAATTATCTCGTAAACCATAAAAAAAATTGGAAAATAAAACAAACAAAAAAATTAAAAACTATAAAATTAAGTAAATAAAAATTAAAAATCATTAAAAAACTACAAAAAAATATAAAAATAAAAATAAAAAACAAACTAGATTTAAAAAAAACACCAAAGTATACTGAAATTAAAAATATAAAATATAAATAAATAAATAAAAATAATTAAATATATATATATATATATATATCGTGAAAACATTTTAAATTATATATATATATATATATATATATATATATATATATATATTTTGGATTTAAAAAAAAAAACCATTCAAAAATTAAAAAAAAAACACATATATTTTCTATTTTTAAAAAATAAAAGACATTTAAAACTTTGAAAAACATATATTTACAATTAAAACTTTAATAAACATATATGCAAGTAGCTCCACCACCTAGGGCAGCGCCCCCCATGGGCAACTGGGTGGTGGCTATCCGATTCCGAGAATCGGATAGCCACCTCCACGGGCGGTCAAGTGGTGGCTATCCGATTCTCAGAATCGGATAACCAACGCCCGACCGGTTGTGGGGGTGGCTATTCGATTCTCAAAATCGGATAGCCAATGCTCGGCCACCCCCAAGAGCGACCAGGCGGTTACTATCTGATTCTCGGAATCGGATAGCCACACCCATGGGCGGTGGGGCAGTGGCTATCCGATTCTGAGAATAGGATAGCCACCGCCGGACCACCCACACGGGTGGTCGAGCGGTAGCTATCCGATTCTCGGAATCAAATAGCCACCGACCAGCCATCGATGGGGCCACAACCCTGGGTGCAGCTCCACCACCCAGGGCCACACCCCCACAGGCAGTCGGGCGATTGCCGATAAAATTATTTCTCTTTTTTAATAAAAAATAAATTTTGTTAAATATGTTAATTTTATTTAAAATATATATTTAAATTTAAAATGTTTTTTTAATTTTATATATAGTTATAATATATATATATATATATATATATATATATATATATATATATATATATATATATATATATATATATATATAGATATATATATATTAAATGTTATTTAAAAAAAAGACAAAAATATATTTAGCCTTTTTTTTAATTTTAAATGCTTTTTTATTTTTATTTTTTTAAATCAAAATTTTAAATCATTTTCAAATCCAAATTTTAAATTTTAATTTTTTTAATATAAAATTTGAAATGTTTTTTTTTTTTTTGTTAAATCAAAGATATATTGTTTCTTTTTTAATTTTAAGTGTTTTTTTTTTTAAATTTGAAAATATGCATATTTTTTAAAATTTTATTTTTTTTTTTCAGTTTTTTTTTCAATTTCAGCATATTTTTGCATTTTTAGGGTTTTTTTAAGTGTTTTTAATCTTAATTTTAGTAGTTTTTTACTTCTTCTTTTTTATTTTTAGTTTTCTATTTTTTTTAATCTAGTTTATTTTAATTTTTTTATTTTTTTAAGTTTTTGTTAATGTTTTTTAAAAATTTCCTATTTTTACTTACTAAATGTTATAGCTTTTTTTTTCCCAAATTCTTTTTATGGTTTATGAGATTAAAAAAGATGTTTTTTTTTTTTGAAAATATGTTTTTCTTATTATTTAATTCTTTATATTTTTTTAATTCTTATCTTTTATAGGTTAATTTTGTTTTGTTTTGTTTTTGTTTTGATTATTTTTTTTTTTGTTATAATTGATTTTTTTTAGCACTCTTATGATTGATTTCTTTTTTTAATTTTATATTTTTTTAACATATATTTTTATTTACATTTTGCTATTTTTTTTACACTTCTTTTTTGTTTCTTTTCATTGTTTTTATTTTTGTTTTTATTTTTAGTTTTATGTTTTCATTATTTTTTTTGAAATTTTAATGTTTTTCAGAGTCATGATAAAATATTTTACACAATTATTTCAAAATGTTGAAAATTTACCCTAGAAAAAAATGTGTTATTCGAGCATCAACACTTTTCATTTTGAGGGAGGTTTTTGCACAATTTTTGCACATAAAAATTATGTTTTACTGGCATTTTTAAAAAATGTTTAAAATTGACCCTAAAAAAAGTCATCATTTGAGTATCGACACTTTTCATTTTCAAACTGTTTTTTGCACAATTTTTGCACAAAAAAATCGTTTTCACTACGATTTTTAAAACATGTTCAAAATTGACCCTAAAAAGAAAACCATCATTCCAGTAGACACACTTTTCATTTTTAGCACTGTTTTTCATGTTTTTCCATGGTTTTTTGCTAGAGTTCTCATTTTGAGTTTATAGTTCCTGTTTCAAAGTTTACATTGTTATGAGAAAAAATGAATAAATGTCTTCCAAATTAGTTGAACTCAAAGCATTGGTTGAAAAGAAGACTAGTTAGAAATTGAAAGCTCTCAGAAGTGACAATGGAGGAGAATTTTTTTCTAATGCATTCAAGGACGTTTGTGCCAAGGAGTGTATTATAAGAGAACTAATAGCACCCCATAACCCACAAAAAAATATGGTTTCTAAAAGGAAGAACATAAGCATAGTGGGAGAAGTAAGAACTATGTTACATGATTGATGACTATCATTACATCTATGGGCATAAGCATGAAACACCATACTTTATTTGCAAAACAGTTGTTGTCACATAATACTTGTCATGATCACACACAAAGAAGCTTCTCTAGGAGGAAGCCATATATATCTCATTTTTCAGTGTTTGGAGCTACTGTGAACTATCCTGTCTCCAAGGATAGCAAGAAGAAATTGGAGCCTATAGTTGAGATGTGAGTCTTTGTAGGATACACGGAGACACCACGTAATTACCAAGTGTATTTTCCCTCACTCAGGGTGACAATAGTGAGGAGAGATGTCAAATTTGATGAGGAGAAGGCTATGATATGCTCTCTATAGAGAGAGTTGAGTATCCTACTAGAGGAGGAGCTTCCAACACTAAAGGAGCATCTTGCAGAGCTTCAGGATATTATGGAGTAGCCACATGTGGAGGAGTAGATAGGAGGCCGAGTGGAGGCAACCACTCAACCAAAATATTCCAGAGAGGGGAGGAAGAGAACCAGAGAAATTGACAGGTTGGTGCAAGACGTTATGGGGGATGTGGGAGCTCCTACACCCTTGTCGAGGAAAAGGAGGTCATCAAATAGGTATACCATTTACATGGCCCTCATGACATAACTCATTGAGTCAGAGCCTTCTTCATTTGAGGAAGCAATTTCACAACTAACATGGGTTGATGCCATGGTGGAAGAATATACTCCATCATTAAGAACAATGTATGGGAGGTAGTGTTGAGACCAGAAAACAAGTCAGTGGTTCGTTCCAAATGGATTTAAAAAGTGAAGCATGCAACTAATGTGAGCATTGAGAACTACAACGCCAAATTTATGGTCAAATGCTTCTCTCGGGTAGAGGGAGTGGACTATGAGGAAACATTTTCCCCTGTGGCAAGATATTCCTTGATTAGAACCATTCTAGCATTAGCTATGCAGATGGGGTTTAATATCCACTAGATGGATGCGAAAACTACATTCCTCAATGGCGTTGTTGATGAAGAAATTTACATAGAGAAGACACATGAATTTGAGACATATAACATGGAGACACACGTGTGTAGACTCAAGAGATATCTTTATGGTCTCAATCAGGCACGTCGAGCATGGTACACTTGGATTGACACATATCATGGTACTGTATGTTGATAAGTTGATACTTATAGGAGAAGAGAATTTGATCGACTCTTGCAAGGAGGACCTTGCAAGACAATTTGAGATGAATGACATGGGATTGATGTATTACTTCCTTGGGTTGGAAGTACAGCAGGGTGATGGTGAGTTTGTTTTGAATCAGGAGAAGTATTCCTCTTAAATACTTCAAAGATTTCACATGGAGTACTACAAGCCTATGGACACTCCTCTAGCTACAATCTAGAGGAAGGAGGATGCCTCTTCAGGAGAGGCAGTAAATCCTACCATCTACAGGTACTTTATGTGATCCTTGATATATTTGGTGAACATAAGGCCCGACATATGGTATGCAGTTAATCAGCTGACTCAAGCCATGGTGAAGCCTTTCAACCTGTATTGAAAGGCAACAAATCATGTGTTGAGATACCTCGGAGGCACAACCAAGTATGGGTTATTGTACAGGAGGATAGAGGGAGTGAACCTCTAAGGCTTCCTTGATGCAGATTGGGTAGGGAGTCCATCAAATAGGAAAAGTACTTCAAGTTCTATCTCTAGTGTTGGTTCTACAACCATTTCCTAGTATAGAAGGAAACAGATTTCTGTGGCACTCAACTCAGCAGAGTCTGAATACGTGGCTGCAAGTCAAGAAACATGTGAATACATATGGATGAGGAAAATAATTGTGGGTCTTTTCAATTAGGAGATGGATCCAACAGTGATTTATTGTGATAATCAGAGTTGTATCAAACCCTCTCATTATCCAATAATTCATGATAGGTCTAAGCACATTGATATCAAATACCATCACTTGCAGGGTTGTGTACAGAGGAGGATTATGATGCTACAGTGGAAAATTCGAATTCCATAGGTGCATGATAGTGGTTGTGCAAAATCCATTTCTTACTAAGATGGACTGTTATAAACTGTAGCAAGAAAGGTTCAATTTGACCTTAGTCAAATTGACTAATTCAATTTTCCACATCAATGGGATGAATTGGATTGCAGTTAGCTAGAGTGACATGGCATTGTCTAAATAATGTAGACTATCAAATGGGAATTGTACTGACTACCTATTTTTTTGAGATAGAAAAAAAAACATCCGATTTTGAAAAGTGTTGATTCAGAATACACAATTTTTTTAGCATATTTTTGACACTTTAAATTTTCTTATGTATAAAGTATGAACATTTTTTTTTAATGTTAGTGATTTTCATGTTGATTTTGAAAAGCCTTGATGCAACATCAGCCCCTTTTCTTGGAGGGATTATTTTTGACACTTCAAATTTTATAATGTATTAAGTGTGGATATTTTTTTAAATGTTGGTGATTTTCATGTGGACTTTGAAAAGAATCAACATATTTTTGACACTTTAAATTTTCTCAAGTCTTAAGGATGCACAATAGTTTTTTAAATGTTGATTATTTAACCATTTTTCAGGTTGTCTTATTCATCTTCTTGTTTTTCATCCTAAGATGTTTGTTTTTTAAGGGTTTCCAAACATGTGATTTTTGTTTTTCTTTGCAATGTTTTTTATAATGAATTTTTTACTTTTTTCGCGAAAACTTAAAAAAAATAATAACATTAATACTTTGAAGTTGGGGTTTTTTATATATTTATATATCTGTTGAATTTAGGCTTTTATGATCCATATCAAGTTTTTGAGAAGAGTTTTCAGTGAAAATCACATCATAATTCATTTTTCGACGCGTTTTGAACCAACAAGTATGGTTCATCATGAGGACAAGTTAATTAATACTTCAATACACATAAAATAATCATATGCAAAAAATAATAATTTTAAACACTGATAAAAAATATATGTTTTGCATGGATATAATTAAAATGTTTTCGCTAAAATGACATGTTAAATAAAAAAAAAAATAGTACTTCAATACACATAAAATAATCATCAATAAAAAATAATAATTTTAAAAACTGACAAAAGAATATAAATTTTTCATGGATATAATTAAAATGTTTTCGCTAAAATGACATGTTAAATAAAAAAGAATTATGAAAAAAATTGAATTAAAAAAGTTGGAAAGATGAAGACATTTGAAGTTTTTTTTTTTTTCCAAAAACAATGATTTAGATACAATTTTAAGTAAAAATGACAAAAACAAATTGTTAAAAAACAAATAAAACATACAATTAAAAAAAATCCTTCAACATAAAAAATAAAAAATATTAAAAGAAAAAACATTAATATTATTTTTTAAATTAAAAAAATAAATAAAATAAAAATTGAAATAAAAATAAAAATAGTAAAAAAACACATAAAATATATATATATATATATATATATATATATATATATATATATATATATATATATATAATTTAAAAAACATTAAAATTATATCAATTAATTAATTAATTAAAAATCATGGTCAACCGCCCAACCCGACGGGCCCTAGGTTGTGGCAATCTAAATATGGGAATCAGATTGCCACAACCCAGGGCCCGTTAGGCCACAGGCAGGGGGGCAGCTGCGCCAATCAAGTTGTTGTGGCCCAAGGCCCGTTGGGCCACTAGGTTGGGTGGGGACCATAATTTTTAATTTTTTTCTTTTAATTTAATTTTAATATTTTTTTATTTGTGATTTTTTTTTAATGTTTTCATTATTTTGCATGTTTTTAATTTTATTTTAAAGCTTCTAATTTTATTTTATTTTCTCAATTATCTAATAAGTTTTGTTTCTTTTTATTTTATTTTTGTTAATCTTTTAATTTTTTTCTTAAATTATGTTTTTTTGGAAATATTTTCTTATATGTGTGTGTGTTTTTAGATTTTTATCTTTTATAATTTAATTTTGTTTTTTTAACATTTTTTATGTGTTGGATTTTTTTTATCTTATATATATATATATATATATATATATGGTTTTTTTTGGAGTCTTTTAATTTTTTATGTTTTAATCAATATTTGTATTTACATGTTATTTTATTTTTTTTTCCTTGTTTAAATTTTTGTTTTGTTTTGTTTTGGGTCATGTTTTTTAATCTTGTTATGTTTTAATATATAATTTTATTTACTTGTGATTATTTTTCAAATTTTTTTTTTGTGTTTTGTTTGTTTTGGTTTTTGTTTTTATTTCATTTTCAATGTTTTAATTTTTGTTTTCTTTCGTATTTTTCATTTTTATTTATTTATATATTTATTTATTATTTTGTTTTCTTTTATTTTTTCTTGCCGTGTCCATGTCGTTTTTCAACTAACAACCCAATCTTATTATGTGTCAATTTGATAGCTTATTTTAAAGTTTTTGTTATAATGGATCGAGTTCGCCCCCACAATGTGTCAATTTCATGGTTCTCCTTTAAGTTTTCTCTACAATGGGTTGAGTTCACATACACTGCATGTCAATTTGATGGTTCATTTTTTAATTTTTGTTGTAATGTGTCAACTTGTCTTAGGCAAATATTTTAAAGTCGTTATACTTTTAGCTTTTAAAAAAAATTACACTTGGTATAATGACTCTTTCATTCAAGTGTTCATTTTTAAATTCTTTTTAGTCATAAAAATTTTCCATAATGCCATGGTAGAAATATGTTGAAAATTTAAAGTATTTTGTAGTCATGAACTTTGCTTTTAATTCCATGGTTGAAAAATTGTCAAACTTTTAAGATTTTTATGAGTCGTGATATTTTATCTTTAATGCTATGGTTAAAAACAGTTATAAGTATTTTATCTTTAACACCATGGATGGAAGTTTTTGGAATTTTAATGATTTTTAGAGACATGATATTTTATATTTAATTGCATGCCTCAAAACCATTGGAATTTTAAGGTTTTCTAGAGTCATGTTATTTATCCTTAACATCATTGCAAAAAAATGTTGAAAATTTACCTCAAAAAAAAAGATATTATTCCAATGTCAACACTTATGGTTTTCGGGGTGTTTTTTTCACAAAAAAAATAGTTTTTGTTGCCTTTTATTGCCATTTTTACAAAATCCTGAAAATTTACCCAAAAAAATATGTTATTCCAGCATCAACATTTTTTTTTTTTGGGTTGTTTTTCATGTTTTTTTGGCCATTTTTTGTTAGAGTTTTCATTTTGAGTTTACAGTTCTCGTTTGATAGTTTACATTGTTTTTACTACTAGTTAAGTCAAGTAAATTCGAGTTATAGGCTTGGAGTAGAGATGTGCATGGAGTGATTGCTAAAATTTAGCAATCTAGTACAGTTATTTTTAATTGAACTCGGTTAACTGAGCTTAAGTGATTAGTTGAGTGAGTTGAGTAGTAGAAATGTTGTTAACTCATTGATCTCTCAGTTAAACTGGGCAATCAACTAAAAATAGCTAGACATGCATGGAATTCTAATTTCCTAGCTAGAGTGGAGGAAAAGGCACATTGTAATTGTCAATTGTATACTAGCTGAGTGTACAAGCTTGGTAATTAAGTAGGATATCAGTTCCTTGGGAATTACGTAAGGAAATAGGGATTTCCCCTATTACTTAGGATCTTAGTTTCTTCTTAATTGTGAAAGCAAATAGGAGGAATTTGGAGCCTTGAATTGGCTAAGTGTTGGCCAAAGTAGGACAGTCAATAGCAGAATAGATTTATAGTGCAAGGTGTGCTTCAGAGTTGAAGCAAGACATTGTAATAGTTTATATTTCTCATATGATTAATGAAAAAAAGTGGAGTAGTTTTTCCCAATTGGGTTCCGTATAAATCATTGTGTTCTTATGGTTTTGATGGTTTCATGTCATTGCATGTGTTTCTTAATTGTTATTTCCATTCTACAGAATTGTAGAGGAAATTTGTAATCTCTCGTTATCAGTTTGAATTCTTTAGCTGCAAATTTCTATCAATTGTTACGAATTAAATCAGATTATATCCATCTTAACTCTAGATCTACCAAGCACTGAGGAGGATCAAATAGATTTAGAGATGCCATAAAACATGGTCTAACCTATAGATGAAATGGTCTTTTTTCACAATATTTTTTTGGTTAATTTTAATTCGAGTCTAGTAGATATTTTTAAAAACTTGAGTTTTAGTTTTTTAATGTGTGGAATTTGAGTGCCGCAAGGGTTCTCAAGGTGCCAAATCCATTTATGCATTCAAAAATTTATTTGAAAAAACAAAAAATCACATTATTGTTTGTAATTATATGGTTGAATTCTCATGGAAGATGTTATTTTGTTTATAAGTTAGACTACGCCTAAATTTTTTGGATTTGTCTATAATGCGACTTTTTGGAGATTCTGGTGACGGAATCCTGCCGAAGAAATTGAGGTTAAATCTTGATTTGTTGCAATTAAAATGGTTTTTTAACTGCGTATTTGGATTCAGCACCGTCGAAAACCCCTGGGACGCTTTCATTGTGCAGAAACTAGCTATCAAACTTGCGATTCCAATAAATTCCTGCCGGATTTCGACCGGAAAAACCCGCCGGAAAAGCTTTCAAAAAGTCACGTTATAGACAACTGCAAATTTTTTAGTGAAAGTTCTATGCGTTGATTTAGAGGAAATTACAAGAATATTCTGACATCTTTGATTGGCTCAATCTTGAGTTGACATATATCCATTTTAAATTAAAAATTAAAATATTTTCTAAATAACAAAAAATGATGTAAGCTATAACAAAAAACAAAATATTTTTTAAATAAAAGACAATTTCCTCCATAATGAAAAAAATGAATATATATGTGCTTGTTTTAAATAAAACCATTATAAAACATCACTACCCCACTCTCACTATTTTCACTCATTTAGTTGTTGACATTACAATCTAGCAAGAAGAATATGTGGTAATAGAAAAATTAAAAATTGTTTTAATGTTAACCATAATAAAATATAAAGTAAGAAAATCATTTACTTTTTTACAAGAAAGATATGTGTAATTCATTTAATTCTTAATATAAAATTATTATTCAGCAAAATATTATTAATATTAAAAAATTTAATGTGGGTGATGAATAAAATATTTTAATATAACGAGATAAAGAATATTGATGTGTAAAAATATATTAATAATATAAAAAAAACATTTTAACGGAAAAATGTGGTTCATAAATTTAATATGTCAATGTTCATGGTTAAGTAAAATATTTCAATGTCAACTATATATAAAATTTATATGGTTAAAAAAATAAAAACTTATAGTTTACATAAGTGTCAAAGGGGATTTTCAAGAAATTAAATCCATTTATATATTTAAAAAATTAAATTTAAGTTTTGGATCCATTTATATAATAAAAATGTAATTTAAATAATGAAAAATTACACATGTGGTGTCGTGTATCTATATCCATCTAAATCATGATTTATAGAGCATTGAAAAGGATCAAATTTTTTGAGGTGTAACCCATTTTTCAAAATTTGCTTAAACAAATTGAATCGATCTAAACACTTAGTAAATCCATAACTAAAATAATGTACAAATGTTGTAAACTATCTAGTGAAAATTTTTGATTAAAAAATACTAATGTAAAAGCTTCCTATAAAGAAACATCTATCTACATAAATATATTATGACAATATTGATAAATCATAAATTATTTTATAAATATATTGTCATCATAAATATATTATGACAATATTTACAATGTAAGCTATAGCATCCATTATATTGACCATCATTTTAGAAAATGTTGTGTCAAGATAACCTCATCATGACATTGAAAATTGTGCATAGTACATGTGCAGCTTAAGTAAACTGAAAACTACACAGCACTAAAATTTCAAGGTCATACAATGTGACATCACAATTACTGTCATTAATGTCTCGCAACCTGTAACTTTTTCATTTCATGAAGAAAACACTTCAAGTTGGTATGTGAAGAACCCTCTTTTTCTACCACTTTTTTCACAAGCATCCTCAGCGCTTGAGCTCTCCTCCACATATTTTTTCCTTCTTCCTCCTACAGAAGCATGATGACTACTCTGCTTACTTCCTTTTCATTAAATACAACACACATTCAACAAGATAAGCACCAAATCCACTTTCTCTGCTTACAACAAACATTAAAGGAAATACACACACTTTCTCTTCTTACAACAAGCATTAAATGAAATACAGCACACATTCAACAACATAAGCACCAAAGCCACTGAAATAGTTAAATTTCTTTAGTAGAGATGAGAACAAAATATATAAAAAACATTCAAATAATAGTCTTACAACATTTATGACATACACATGAAAGTGTGTTGGCTAAATGAGCTTATGGTTATTAGGTTAAATATCCAAGTACACCGTTACAGTAGCGGGTCACTAGATCCAATATTGGAACATCAAATCACTCCTTGCTTCTCCAAAGAATGATCTTCTCTCTTATGCTAATCTGGAGAAGCCAAGGCTAGCTCTCTAAAGGATAAGCCTCCAAAATCCCTTTGCTTGAATTATGAGGGTGTATTTATGAAAAGAGGAATGACCTTACATATCCCCTGACTCTTAGACTTCTGATGTGACCTTTGAACTTCTATATGACTTTTGACCTTTCCTAAAGACTCTTTTGTCCATATATGACTATGTGACTTTTCATATTCCACATAAAACTCTTGGACTTCCACACATGACATTTTATCATTTACTTTTGATAATTACATTATTATCTCCACAAATAATGTGGAAAGACACATGGACACACATGAAATTCTGATGGAACTGGTACAAGTCACAACTTGGTAATGATGACATGAACTCCATGATGAAGTAGCAATGCCAAGATGCTTCTCTTGCTACTTTTCCTTCAATATTCATGAGTGGTATGCACAGTACTTCATATTCATAAAACATTTTCTTTATTATTTATCTTCACCCTCCGAGGGGATGAATGGCGTGGAGTTTTCATGTGGTCCTGATATTTGGAATTATTGTGTAAATTGGTGTTACCTCATCTTCTCCCTTAATTACATCTTCATTGTTTTAGCTTCGAGAGTGTCTTTTAGTATAGTCTCCTTCTCCTCCTATATGAGCATCATCCTTCCGTGCCAATATGTAGTACCTACAAGTGAAATCCACTCATGAAAATATGACATCAGTATGAAATATCCTATTATAGCTTGCTTCCTAAAAATGACTGAGTGCGTTGGGACTAGGCACTAGATAGGGAGGAAGATTCAAAGATTGTGCAGTGCATAGTTTCAGGGGCCAGGAGTGATGGATTGAAGCTTGAGACTACGCAATTCATAGTTACAGAGGGTTATGTAGGGAGACTACACAATTGAGAAACTCAATGAGGCAATCTTAATCCTTCAATTTTCCCAATGTGTAATATAGGAGAGATACAAGCCTAGATATTTCACAATTACACAACTCAAGGAGGCAGGGAGACAGCCCAAGGCTTCCCACTATGCAACGCACAAAAGGAGACTGATTTGAAGGGTAAAATACGTAGTTGTGGAGGTCAGTAAGGGAGCCTTGAGCTTTGAGACCGCAAAATGCATAGTTCTGGAGGGAGACTGATTAATGGAATATGAAATTTATTTTTTGAATCAGAGATCGGAGAATCCACAGTATGAACATTTTTATACCAACGTTTCAAATCCCAAGTGGGATCCATCATCAGGATTGAAGAATGATGATAAAAGAAGAGCAAATAAGGGAAATAAATACTAATGAGGAAGAATTTTTCAAGGAAGAACACACTGTCGGCTCGAATCTTTTAATTTTTAATTTTATATAATTTTATTAATCTAATAAATTGCTTATATTTATTTTTCTTAATATTATTAAAATTTTAAGAGAAAGAAACTTATTTCATAACCTAATTATAAAACTAGGGACAATAAGAAATAAATTGATATATTAAACTAATTTAATATATTTAAATCATATTAATAATTATAATTAATTAATATTTATAATTAATTAATATAATAATTCATATATTGATTAATATAATAATTAATATATAAATTAATATAATATAATAATTAATATAATAAAATTAATTATTATAAAATAATTAATTAACTATTATAATAATAATAATTAATTATTATAATAATAATTAATTAATATATTAATTAATATAATGATTATTATATAAATTAAATTAATATATATAAATCATATTAATATTAATAATCATAAATAATTAATATTTATAGAATTTATATAATAATTAATATAATAATTATTATATAGAGGATGGGAGGGAGGATGGAACGGGCTAGGATTTTGAAACGAGGGTTTCGGGCGGAACCGCGCACAGGTCACGGGTAGGAAGAACAAATTTGGGGCTTTCTTCCGGCATCGGTCCATCAAGGGTTTCTGGAGGTTTCCCCACGATCTCTAGGGTTTCTCTGCCAAGAGATTCCCCTGTACCAACAGAAGGTTCTGCAGGAGGTTATGGTGACAGTTTAGAAGGAGAGCGGGAAGTTTTCGATGGAACGGCGGCCGGTCTTTTACTTTCAGGGAACTCCGATCCCGGTCTCCCCACCCAGTTTCAGACACAGCCGGAGATAGAACCCCCTGTGGACTTGGCACAGGAGGACCCAGAACGGACTGATGGACACGGGGAAACTAGGGCCTCTGTGGACGAGTTAAGGAGCAAAGGAGAGAAAAGGAAAACTCAAAGGCCAATTGGATCTCAGGAGATTGAAGGAAACCTTGTCCTAGGGATGGAGGTCTCCATAGAAGAAACCCTAGCCATTGCAGACTGTACCCTAGTCAGAAGGGCAAGAGGTAAGAAACTCACATCGGAATTTATTCAAGCATGGGGTGAAATTTGTTTTGTCTCTGATAGACCTCTTCAGTTTGAGGCTCAATGTTTAGCGAAAGGGTGGTTTAAGCTCAGTTTCGAAGACAAGGAGTCGGCAGAATGGGTGCTTCAACGAAACTGGAACATTGGGAACATTCTAGTACTGCTGAAAAAATGGACACCCCTTTTTGATGCTATCAAAGAGAGAACTGATGAGTTTCCAGTTTGGGTGAGAGCTTCGGGTCTACCATCGTTTCTTTGGACAGAAGCTGTATTCAAATCCATCGGGAATAGGCTGGGTGTTTTCTTGGATGCTGATATGTCTTTCCTGGAAATGAAGAACAGAGCGATGGCCCGCATTCTGGTATACCTCAACCCGAGCAGTGGTTTGGCACAAAAAATCAATTTACAGTACAAGGACTATGTGTTCGAACAGCTATTGGATTATGAACACTTTCCGTTTAGGTGCCATCGCTGCCATGAGTATGGGCATCTGGAAAAATATTGTCTGCTGATTAGAAGAAGGAGACGTTTTCGGAGGACTACAACTTTCAGAAAAACTGTTCCAAACCATTCTCAGATGCCTAAGGAGAAAGAAATTCCGGCGAAGCAAGGTACAGAGGAAATGGAGATTGAGGAGACACCAAATGAGCCTTTGGCTGAAGACTTCCAAAACCAAGAGGCTGCACAGGCCAATGTCTCTCATCCGGTGGAAGCTGTGGAGGAGATTGCAAAGAAAGCTCCTGCAGAACAAAATCCTCTCTGCGAAGATGAAAAGGGTATGTGCTCAGGGCTCCCTTTATCCTCTCTTAATTCTCCTGGGCATGTTTCTGTTTCAATGCATGTTTCGCCTTCAAACATTCCATCTCATATAAATGTCATAAACGAAAACATGGAACATGCAAAGTCTTCCACGGATGTAGACTCTATATCGGCGGCCATTCCGTCTCTCGATTTGAATTGTGAAGATATATGGCCCCCTCTTACTCACCCAGTTCCTCGTACCCCTTGTCCATACAACCTTAGATCTTTGGGAGGGAAGCCTGGTATGTTGGGGGTTATTGGAGGTTTAGGACAGTCGCCCTCTCAGATCTGTGCCAAAAACAAGAGAGGTAGGAAATCGGACATGTCCAAGGCAAAACTTAAAGCAAAGTTGGATGTAGAAGATGGTAAACAATATTCTATCGCTGGGGTTCTTAGAGCTGTGCAGCCCCCTATCTCTGTTATTAAATGATTTTGTCATCCTGGAATTGTAGGGGTTTGGCCAGCAAACCTAAAAAACTGGCCTTGAAAGAGTGGATCCTTAACTCAAATGTTGATATTATTTTTTTGCAAGAAACCTTGGGGAAGGCCTCTGAGATAGAATCAATGCTAAAAGCCCTTTTGTCAGGATGGACATTTTCTGCAATAGATTCATCTGGACACTCGGGGGGGGCTTGCAATTGGTTTCAAAGAAGGGCGCATTAAGGTCATTAACCAGTGGGGGATGAAACAAGTTATGGGTATGGAGGTTTTTTCTCCTGATTTCACCTTCCCCATCTCTTTAGTAAATATTTATGGTCCATGTCAAGGAAGGGAGTCTTTTTGGGATGATTTGATGGCAAAATCTGTGCTGGAGTCCTCTATGCTGATTATGGGGGGTGATTTAAATTTCTCTATAGGCAGAGCTGAAGCATGGGGTCCATCAGCTAGAGAAGATCCTCTATCGGCTTTCTTCCTTAATCTTCTATCGGAAAACAAACTCATAGATCCCTCCCTGAACAAACTTAAGCCTACCTGGAGGAACAGAAGGATAGGGGAGGATCGGATCGCCAAAAGATTAGATCGTTTCCTTTTATCTGAGGACCTAATTTCCAAAGCTCCTATTCTCAGGCAGTGGGTTGAGGAAATAGGCAATTCAGATCACTTCCCTATTTTTTTGGACCTTTCTTTTCCTCCCCCTAAACCTCCTGCCCCTTTTAAATTCAATTCTTCATGGCTCCAATACCCTTCTTACAATAACCTTTTTAAGGAATCTTGGATCCATCCTGACAGAAATGCAAGAGAGGATAAGAGCTACCTGTTCATGGAGAATCTCAAAAGATTGAAGAAAGCAACTATCTCTTGGGCAAAGGACCGGAAATTGAAACAGAATGAAGAATTGAATAGAATCAGGGAGGAGCTGAAGCTTATGGAAAGCACTGAGGGAGATGGATATTTTTCGCAGGCCTCAAAGGACAGAATCCTTCATTTGGAGAAGCTTCAAAACAAAATCCTCTTGGATAAGGAAGAAGAATGGAGGCTTAAGAGTAGGGCAATATGGCTAAAATCAGGGGATGAAAATACTAGTTTTTTTCATAACTATGCAAAAGGCAGGAAATCTGTCAATACTATTTGGAGCCTTAAATATGAAGAAGGGAGGGAAGTAAACTCTTTTTCAGATCTCTCTGGTTTAGGTCAGAGACATTTCCAGAATATTTTCTCTGACCCGGGAGAGGCTACCATAGCAGAAGTCATAAGAACAACTCAATGTTTTCCAAGATTCATTGAGGAGGATGAAGCAGAAGAGCTTTCAACTCTTGTTTCCAAGGAGGAGGTTGAAGCAGCCATGAAGCTTATGGCCAAGGATAAAAGTCCAAGCCCTGATGGCTGGACCATAGAACTTTTTCTCTTCTTTTTTGACCAAATAGGTTCTGAAATCACTGAGGTAGTAGAAGAATCAAGACAGAAAGGAGAAGTCTACAGACCTTTCAATTCAACTTTTATTGCTCTCATACCAAATAAGGATGATCCGGAGAGCTTTGAAGATTTCAGACCAATCTCCTTGTGCAACTGTATTTACAAGATCATTGCAAAGGTTATCGCTATCAGAATTGTTCCTATCTTGTCAAGAAATATCTCAATGGAACAATTTGGTTTTCTGGATGGAAGACAAATTCATGAAGCCATTGGAGTAGCCCAGGAGGTTATTCATAGTGTCAGACTGAAGAAAAAGAAGGGATCGGTCCTCAAAATAGATCTCTCTAAAGCATATGACCGAATAAACTGGCTCTACCTCCGGTTGTTGCTTACTCATGTGGGTTTCAACTATACTTTTATTAGTTGGATAATGGGCTGCATCTCAAATGTCAGTTTTGCAGTTCTGATCAACGGAGCATCATCCCCTTTTTTCAACAGCCAAAGAGGCCTTAGGCAAGGATGTCCGTTATCCCCTCTCCTGTTTCTTCTAGTGGCAGAAGGGCTCAGCAGATTGATCCACAAAGCCAGAAGAGAGGAGAAGGTACAAGGTATTGAGGTAGCAATTAATCTTTTTATCACTCACCTGCTTTTTGTGGATGATATTTTGATTTTCACCAATGGATCTTTCAATGAACTTAAGGAGTTAAAATGCATTTTTGATCTATTTCTGAAAGCTACTGGAATGCAGATAAACTTTAGGAAATCACAAGTTTGTGTGGCAGATTTTGACAGAAGAGAAAGGACTAGGATGGCTAATCTCTTCCCCTTCCCCCATCAGCCACTGGACTCTCCTTTCAAATATCTTGGATTTTGGCTAAAGCCAGCAGCATACAAAAAAGAGGACTGGAACTGGCTTATAGCAAAGATAGAAGCCAGAATTTCACACTGGAGTTTCAGGTGGCTCTCCAGAGCTGGCAGATTGACTCTTATCAAATCAGTACTGTTAGCCATCCCAGTATACTGGGCTGCTTTGACTTGGGTCCCTAAAGGAGTGATGGAGAAAATCAGAAGAATTTGTTGCAGATTTCTATGGGCAGGAACAAAAGAGTCCTCTGTCTTACCCTGGGTGGAATGGGATAAGGTGGCTAGACCAAAAGATTGGGGAGGATGGGGAATAAAAAGACTCCCTGAGTTCAGCCTATCACTAGCAGCAAAATCTGGTTGGAGATTAATAACCATGGAGAATCTGTGGACAAGGGTGGTGAAAAGGAAGTACATCGATCCAGTCCCTTTGGAAGACTGGATTCGGAGACAAGATAAGAAAATGAAGAATATCTCAGCTATCTGGAAGGCCACGGTGGAAGCCTTTTCAGTGATTGAACAAGGACTAGCATGGAAAGTGGGAGATGGAAGACAAATCAGAATCGGCAGAGATCCCTAGGTAGGCTGCAATGAAGCTTTTGCCCTGTCACCTGGGTTCCTCAAACATCTTGACAGCAAAGGTATTACAACTTTAAATCAGGTGGAGAAAGTAGGCCAATCTACCATATGGGGACAGGCTTGGCAGAATGATGAAGACTTAGGAATAAATGTCAGATGGAAGAACGAGTGGGTGGTTTATGTCAATGAACTGCAACGCTCAAATGTCAGGCTTAAAGACGAACCAGACCGTTTGATTTGGGCTCAAGGCAAAACAGGGGACTATTCTCCAAAAGATGGGTATACTTTCTTAATGGGAAAGAAAGGCTGGGGACTACCAGACTGGTGGTCAAAAAACATATGGAAACTAAAATGACCAGCCAAGGTCGGGCTCTTCCTATGGTGCATTCTAAAAAGGAAGGTCCCAACCTGGGACATCTTACAAGCCAGATTCCTAGTAGGGCCTGGGAGATGCCCCTTGTGCAAGTCTGATGAGGAATCTATCAGTCATCTTTTCACAGCCTGTGCAGTCTCCAAAAACATTTTGGAGGAGGTAACTTCTATACTCAAGGTGAAGGCTCAGTGGGGTGAGGATCCTCTGGAAGAAACCTGGAGGAAATGGTGGCAAAACTACCCGGAGGGAAACATGAGAAACTTGCCTCTTATTTTCTTTTGGGGAGTATGGCTAGCCAGGAACAAAAGCCTGTTTCAAGACAAGGACACTCCCACTTCCGTCACTGCTACCAATTGTGCTGCTATATACTCTGCCATTCCGATCTCTGAAGCCAAAAATCCAAAAAATAATCAAAAGCTTGTTAATATTATGGAGGGAATTCCTTGGGCTTTTTTTTATGGGGCTTCCCAAAATAATAAGGCTGGAGCGGGCTTGTGCATCCACTTAAATCCTGAACATACTTTAAAAGCATCTGTGGGGCTTGGATCTGGCACAAATAACTATGCTGAGTTGTCTGCTTTGCGCTTTCTCCTATGCTGGTTACTTCACAGAAATATCTTCACAATTCAAATCTTCGGGGATTCATTAAATGTCATAAAATGGGTCAATGGAAATGCATCTTGTCAAAACCAGATTCTGAAGACTCTTGTTGATGAAATTACCTTTTTAAAGGCATCTTTTAATAAGGTTACCTTTTGCCACATCTACAGGGATAAAAATGAGGAAGCAGACCAGCTTTCTAAGGCTGGTCTACAACAATATTTGGGCAGCTGGACAGTAGAAGAAATCAGACAGGGGCATTCATCCATCTCACATCAGCCCCCTTATGCTCCACCTCAGTGATCACAGCACACATTTTATTTTTTTTCAGCAGTTCCTCGGTCATTTTGCTTTTTTGTTCACAGCTTCTTACATCATATCACTGTTTTTATCTTTTTTCATGAGCTGTATAAACAGTAAACAAATCTTCTTTTATGCAGTTTTTTCTTTTGTAACTCAGACTCTTTATAAATCCTGTAAGGGGTTGTTTTCCTTCTATGAAGGAGACCCCAGAGTATGAATGATTTAGTTTGTTTATAAGCCTCCAGCCGGGAGGAAGACTTTTACATGTTTTTTATCAGCAGCAACAGGTCATATGAGGAACAAAACAACAACTAAATAAGCCATTAGATCGGCTCAAGATCTCAACAGAATGTAAACTTTTTATATTTTCTCAATAAAAAGTTTTGCTTTTTTCTTCGGAAAAAAAAATCATTATTATATAAATTAAATTAATATATATAACTCATGTTAATATTAATAATCATAAATAATTAATATTTATAGTAATTAATATATTAAATAATAGCTATATATAGAAATCAATATATTATAGTATTTTAATGATATAAAACTGGACCAAAAAAATGGAAAAGGAGAGGGGAGATAACTTACCTAAGGGGTGCATTACCTGGGGATGGGATGGCGACTTTTAATTTTCTTGATCAAGGGAAGCCAACTTCCGCTAATTTCCGTACCATTGTCTCTGTTCAGATTCTGAGGATGCTTAATAATTTCAAGTGCTTCTCTGATCTTTCGTCTTTGATGTTGCTCTTCTCTTGCGATAATTGATGCGTTTTCCAGGCAGATATGGTGCTTAGTCTTCAAGGAGTGTTCTGCCAATGCTGAGGTACGAGATCTTCCATTCCTAATATCAGTGCCATGTTCTTTGAGCCTTGTCTGGAGGGAGCGACCTGTTTCACCTATGTAGCTTTTTCCACAAGAACAGTCTATTTTATAGACTCCTTTAAGCTGAAGATTGTCAATATCATCTTTAACAGACTTCAAACCTTGTCTGATAGTACCAGAAGCTGAGAAATGAGTGATAATGTTTTTCTTTCTTAGGATTTTAGCGATTTTGTTCGTAACACCATGGATATAAGATAGAAAAATCTTACTACATTGAGGTTGGTCTTGCGCCTTATCCTCATGAGATGACAACTTTCTTTCAGCTTTCTCTATGGCTTTTTTAATCTCATGCTCTTTGTAGCCTATATTCTTAAAAGTTAAAACCAGATGCCTCTTTTCTTCATTCAGATGCTCTGAGTCGGAAATTCGAAGGGCTCTAATGGCAAGGGTGTTTAGAACCCCAAACTTCTGGGCTGGGTGATGGTGGGAATCCGCATGGAGGTAACTTTCTGTGTGGGTTGACTTTCTGAAAACCTTGTGGCCTAGAGAGCCATCCTGATTAGAACGTCCAAAAATGGGATGCTCATGTTTTCTTCGAGTTCCATCGTAAATTTTATTTCTGGGGAGATGGAATTTAAGTGAATGAAAAACTTGTCAAGTTCTGCTTTACCATGCGTCCATTTTATGTTGGTATCATCGACAAAACGCTTCCACCATGCCGGCTTTAAAGGATATGATTCCAGGGCCTTCTTTTCAAAGTGTTCCATGTATAGGTTGGCCACGATTGGTGATAGGGGTGATCCCATTGCCACACCTGATGTCTGCTCATAAAATATTCCTTGGAAGGTGAACACAGTTGACCTTAAGTAGATCTCAGCCAGCTTTGCAGTCCCTGGATCAGTGACATCTTTTATAACCTGAATGGCTTCATCAAGAGGAATCTTCGTGAATAAGGATACTACGTCAAAGCTAACAAGGAGGTCATCACGTTCCATCCTTTCATTTTTAATCAGATTCACAAAGTCCTGGGAGTCTTTGATGAAGGAATCAGTATTTCCGATAAGGGGTTTAAGGATTTTAGCAACATATTTAGCAAGCTCATAGGTTGGGGAACCAATAGTATTAACTATCAGTCTGAGGGGGACCCCTTCCTTATGGATCTTGGGTAATCCACAGATTCTAGGGATGGTTTCACAAGAGGGGATTAATTTCTTCTTTAATTTCTCGTCAAGGTTAGAATCTGAGATGATCTTTTTTACATCCTTCATGATTTTGGGAATGGGATTACTGTTCAACTTCTTATAACTGCCACAATTTAGGTGATCATTCATTTTGCGCACATAGTCTTCTTTATCTAAGATGACTGCTGCTCCTCCTTTATCTGCTTTAAGAACCACCACCTTGTCATTGTTCCGCAAGGATTTGAAAGCTTTTTGTTCTTCCCTACTCAAGTTGCTTTTGGGAGCTTTGGCTTTCCTCATGATGAGAGAAAATTCTTGCCTCAATGCTTCTTTGTCTTCCAAAGGGAGGTTACTAATTCCATCCTCTATGCTACATATCATGCTTTCAACAGGAAGGCTTCTAGGAGCCACCGCAAACCCCATACCTTTGCTGAGAACATTGGTTACTACAGGATCTAATTCTTGGGAAGACAGGTTGACCACTTTCCTTTTTGATCTTGACTCACAGGTGTTTGCTGAAGACATACTTTTTTCTCTCTGAATACTCATGTCTAAGCCTTGATCTCTATTGATTCCCATGTCATTACCTAAATTCTGAATGTGCTCATCAATGTTATTTAACGTATTATCTTCAAAGTAATCCATTTTTGAATCACCATGATTGTTGGGATTGTAACTGATAACATTGTTTTTTATCAAAATAGGACTATTGACTGCGCAGTTATTATCGTTTGCATTATTTGAAACGCAGCTTTTAATGATTATAGCTTTAGAATTATCTGCGTAGTTCTTATCCTCTGCGCAACTTCTAACTATACCTGCGCAGTTGCTTACATTGTCATAAGTGCTACTGCCTTTTTCGTTGCTTATCCTGTCAACGTTCTGGGCATTGGTCGTACGGTTCTCCATCGAATCTGGTTCTGCTGCAACATTAGGATGATTATCAACGCTGATGCTTCTTCTATCGTTTTTCATAATAACGTTGTTCAACCTGTCCTTCATGATTTCGCTGTTCAACTTGTTCACTGCGAAGTTTTCAACTGCTGCGCGGGCTACCATTATATCTGAATCAGCTATGGGCCACTCATCATCATCGTTTTGCAACGAATTTGAACCTGCTACGGGAAACGCAGGGAGACATCTTGATGATTGAGACTATGGAATCCATAGGAAACTCATTGAGAGGCAAGATTACGCAATTTCTGATGGTAGGGAGGAAATCCTTGAGCATTGTGATTATGTAATTCATTGTCCTTGGAGGTAGGAATTTTGCATTGTATATTTCCATGAGGCAAGGGGGGATGCTGAGCCTTTCTACTTCACAATGCACAATTCAAGGAGGCTAAGCTGGGTCAAGTTGGTTAGGCAGAAATTTTTTCAGGATTTGGTTAAGTGTGGGATCATTAAGGTAGAATAGAGACTATGATTGAACTTATGAATGATCACACACACTTCAATAAATTGATGACACAACATTGAACAATCGATACATAAGAAGAACATGATCCCCTTCATGTCACGACAATACAACAACCTCCTCAAAGTGCGACACATAGGGTACACTTTGCGACGACAATGCAGACCCTTGTACGACAGTGCTCAATACTTAGGGAATATGTCTGATGTATTACCTTATGATGAATAGGACAAATTAATGTAGAATAATATATCAAAACTTCCCTTTAAGAATGTACGGTGGACTCCCTTCGACTAGGTGCGACACTTAAGATACACTTTGGACGAAAATGATGGAACTAGTATGATAATGCATAAACTTTGGGAATGGATCTAGTACATGTCTATATGGTAAATAGGACACAAGGGTATCAAATTTTCCTCTCACAATGAACCACAAATCTTCTTTTACATTGTGTGAGACTTCCCATGCCAAAAGATGATGTTTGCAACAGTAAAATAAAAATGTAAACGACACTTGCAAAATTCGAACAACATTGAAAGAGTCTCATGCAAT
Organism: Pinus tabuliformis; assembly: GCA_031772625.1. Classification (NCBI taxonomy): domain Eukaryota; kingdom Viridiplantae; phylum Streptophyta; class Pinopsida; order Pinales; family Pinaceae; genus Pinus; species Pinus tabuliformis. The sequence continues at coordinate 160,252,953 of CM062804.1, read as the reverse complement.
AGAAAATATAACATGAAAAAAGCACTTATTAAAGTCAAAATAAGAAAAAGTGACAGATATAAGCATGAACGTGACACTTGCGAAAGCGAAGGTGCTAAAAAGTGATAATTGGAAAAACTCACTGAAATAGAAGAACAATCACAACCAAAAGTGAGAGACTCACAATTGAAAGTGTGCATTGAATATCGTCATAGGTTGAACATTGTGCAAGCACTGCCTTGATGGATTGTGTTATGCTCGTTCAATCTTGCGGAAAGGAATGCACTCATGAACTTATTTTGCACTGAATATGTGTCAGCAAGTGACTTCGACACTTACAATTTGAGAAAAAGAGTCAAACACTCAACAAAGCATCAATTGACCATAAAGTGACTATGTAACGAACAATCAAAAGATCCACAATAGGCTAAAAAATTCAAGTGTAGAAAAAAAATTTGAGGGTGTTTTTCATAGTGACAACAGGTAGTTAAGGAAATACAAAGCATAGATAATTAATGAAATTATCTGCTTGTATTTGTATATACTAGCACCACACCTATGAAATGAATAAGATCCATTAATCCCAGGGGGACTTCCCCAAAACTTGACATCAATGAAAACTTAATGGTCAACAAGGAAAATACAAAATTCAATAGTTAGACAAAAATTATATAAACAAAAATTATATATTTGAAAATATATTTCATTTCTCTATATTTTATCCTTTTATACCGTCTTCAAATTCATTGTGTAAGTACCTCTAATCACCCCTTCAAATTAATAGATTGATGCTTTTTGAGGTTTGCATTTCCTCTAATGAGTAATAAGAGACCATCATTAGCTTAAACCCACTGCCATCCATTACTTTTGTATTTTAATGAATATAAAACTATTTCATGAGTTGAAATTCAAAAGATGGATTTTGTATGATGGGTTTCAATCTAGGTTTATAGTCATTAAAGATAGTTTTTTAGAAACAACATTACAACAAGAAAATATTATATTATATCAAGAAAATAGTAAATGCAATAGTTCAAAAGGTTGATTCTTATGGATATTTCTCTCCTAATTTCTTAGGTGACATGGGATTTTAGGTGTCATTCAAATGTAGCTCTTCCACCATCCCAACCTTGGACATTGTGAAAACAATAGGAAATTATTGACTTACATTGGATAATATATCTTTGAACTTCATTTTGTAATATTTTTTACTCTCATAGAGAGGTATTCTATGAGTTCATAATATTTTTGGATTCAATACTTTATATATCTAATGTACTCGACCATTCCTTAGCTGGGTCACACTTCCAACAAAAAAGTGTTGACCATCTAAATGGTGAATTTTCTTGTACATTTGAAATTATATGCAACATATACATAACGAAGGTAGCAATATAAATAGGAGAAACGAATATAGACCATGAAAATATAAACATATGGAAGAAACAAAACATAACACCATGCAAAAAGACATAAATAACAAATACCTATATTTTACAAGTCTGCCAACCAATTACAAACTTCAAATGTTCCTCCAAACCACAGACTCTAGTGCTCCATCTCTATTAGCAATGGGTCGTGGAATTTCTCCAGAAGGGAAAATAATTTGATAAGGCCTACTATGGTACATAACCAATAAAAATCTTAATCAAGGCCAAGGAACCAAACCTCAACAAAAATCCAACATATAGTTTATTTTTCCCCATCATCTTACACAACCTAAGGTAGTGCATCCCATTCATTGCACTTGTAGTCTATTGGTTTTTTCCACTATCCTTTGAGGGTTTCTAGCTTAGGAAAACTGAGATTTTTTGTGTCCTATAGCTTCCAAGAGTTCCATCTACACTCATGGGTCTTCAGACCCCATATAGGGACATTTATCCCAACACTTTTCACTCCAAGGCTCTACCTTCCTCAAGACAACTCACGAAGAAGTGCACTTGTACCCAAAACCATTTGGGATCTTGAGGGCACAATAACTAGTCATCATTTGGCTTTCCTTAAAAGAGACACAATAGTCTCATTGGTTGAACTAACTAAATGGTGAAATCATTGTTTTATAGGCATGATACCCCTTACTTTATATTATAACATTATCTAATATGTTTTAATATAAAGCCACTTTACCTTTATAGCTTAAGCCAAATAAAATAATGTTTTCCTAGCTTAGCACCCTTGTTAGGATCTCTAACCCCCTCACCCTTCCTCCTGTGGGTTCCTAGGACCCCATAATATTTTCGTCCCATAGGCTTCATCCATGTTGTTATATATATATGGATGTATGTATTCACCATTTTCTAGGCTCATTGACCTTTTAGCACATATGTTCTCCAACCATAAACTGCATAGGAATTCTAGTCTTAAAGAACATTTTAACATTGCCCATCGGGCTAACACACATATACACATAGGTAAGCATGCATAAACATAACCTGGCTCACTAGCCTAGATATCATGTATTGAAAAACTAACCTAAATGTCATGTGTACATATACATTAAAATTTCAGGATCAAAGTAGGAGTATTACAATATAATCATGAAACCTTATGTATGTTTTTCCTATGAATCTTATTATTTTAAATGAATGAAAACCTTTATATATCTCTAAAATTATGGGCCATCAATTTTATTTTTTGTTTACATATGTTTCCCCCGTTTTTTGAATGGATGGACGTGATGGAATGAGTTAACTTTTTTTTATGAGGCTATCATTTTTAAAATACAATTTTATTTATTAATATTTGTTCTTTATTTTAAACCACTTGGTCCACTCATAGGTGTATATACAATAAAATCTTGATTTTATTGTCTGCAAAATTATATTGAATATCTGAGTGAGAAAGAGGAGTTCCACCTTTATAAAAATATGGAGGGTATCTTAAATATTACCTATATTACCTAGGAGGCTAATTTTTGTCCTCAATAAGAAAAGAGATCAACACCCTCTCTCTCTCTCTCTCTCTCTCTCTCTCTCTCTCTCTCTCTCTCTCTCTCTCTCTCATCCTTTTTATTTCCTTCTCTCTCTCCCCCTCACGCCCTATCTCTCTCACATTCACTCTTCCCCCTATATATCTCACCCTCTCTCCCCAATCCATATTTATTTCTATTTCCCTCACTCTCTTCTTCTTTTCCTTCTCTCTCTCTGCACTTATTCCCTCCCTCTTTATATGTTTCATTCTCTCCCCACCTATATGTCCCTTCCTCTATTTCTCTATACCTCCCTCCTTCCTTCAGTCCTTCCTTGACAGAAAACCCCCTCCAACTCTCTCTTTCTCTCTCTTCTTTCCTCTCTCTCCTCATCTCTCTGCCCTCCAAAATTTTTTCTATCTCCCTCCCTCTATATTTGTCTCTCCCCTCATTTCCTCCCACTCTTTTATTCCCTCCCCTCCCTATTATCTCACAATATCTTAATTTTCCTTTCTCCTCCCCATCCTCTCTCTCCATCTTACCCCCCGCCCCACCCGTGACTATCTCCCTCTCTCTCTCTCTATCACACACACACTCCTCCCTCTCTCTCTTAGTCCCTCCTACATAGAACCCCCTTCTAACTCTATCTCTCTCTTCCTCCCTATGTCTCCTGCGACTCTCCATGTCTCCTTTCTCCACTCTCCCTTCCCTGCCCTTTTTCTCTATATCTCTCACTTTTTGGCTCTCTCTCCCCCACTCACTCACCCAATAATTCTTCCCCGGTACCCACCCCTCTCTCTCATCATTGGTCCCTCTATCCCTCCCTTTCTTCCCTTCCATTTCCGCCACAACCCCATCTCAACCATTTCCCATGTTTTAAAGTTCTTAGTTGTAGGAACATGTTCACATTCCTAGTAGCATTAGCATGCACACATTCCTAACACTAGGAACACATGCACACTTGAGTACTACGAACGTACATGTGATTTTTTGAATTTAATTTTTTAATAGCGGGACGCTTATGTGCACAATTAATTATTTGATTTGGATATAAGTTCATGAACACGAACTTAGTGATTTTGGATGCAAATACATGAAAAAATCAAATTTTGAGAAAACATATATATCTCTCTATTTTTTAGGTTATTTTTCTAAAACTAGATAAATACGTTGTCCACGTAACTACATATACATATAGACTCAACTATGAAAATTCTAGATAGATAAATTATTAAAAAGGATTAATATATTTTCTCTTGACTTATAACATCTTCTTAAAATACATTCCTCTTTTATTTACATTATAACCTTTTTTGGCCTTAACTATTCGTAAAACAAATTATATATGGTGCATTAGGGTATGTTGAGACCTACAATCTAAAAAAACATCATTTGATAATGTTCAGACCCTTTTAGGTTGCACTAATATAAGGCCTTGTAATTTCAAGGATATAAGAATTTAATAATTTAAATGAATATATAAGTAAAATTTTAAATTTTGGAAAAATAGTTATGCACAAGAACACTATATTCTCTACAACGCTATAAATTTTTGTAACAAGATTCCATCATCTAGGTACTCAAATGTTGCACTAATGGAAACATGTGCATTATATTTTGGATGAAAAATAACACAAAAAAACTCAAAATTTCAGACACAATTTCTATAAACAAAAACTATATATTCAAAAGCTAATTCATTTTCTTATATTTGATCATTTTTACGACATCTTCAAATTGATTTTGTAAGTACCTCTAACCATCTCTCCAAATTAATAGACGGTTGCTTCTCTAGGTCTGCATTGCCATTGATGCATCATGACAGACCATCATTAGCTTGCACCCACCCTCATTCATTATTTTTGTATTACATTGAATTTAAATCTATTCAATGAGTTTCAATTTAAAAGATGGAATTTGTATGATATGTTTCATTTTAGGTTTATGGAAATTTAAAGATAATATTTTTGGAAACAAAATTACAACAAGAAAAACCTTCATGTCAAGAAAACAGTAAATGCAACATTTCAAAGCGTTCATTCTTGTGGCTATTACTCTTGTTCTTCTCATTTCTTGGGTGTACATAGTCATTCAGGACAAATTATTCCACCCTTCAAATATTGAGAACTATGAGAATAATATGAAATTATTGACTCAAATTCCATAACAAATATTTGAATAAACTCCCATTTGTTTAGCTTCTTAATCTCAAATGCAAATGTTGAGTACTAATTGTTTGAATAAATTCATATTTGATCATCTTGTTGATCTCAAATTTAAATATAATAATAAATATCCCTTGAAATCAAAGTGATTTATAGTGATTTTCACAAAACCTCTTAAAAAGAGAATAGTTTTTCATTTTAACATAAACCTAATGATTCAAAACATGTACCTATTATCAATAAGTCACATATTTAAAACCATAAAAACAAAAAATTAATATTTTTACATTATCAATATTTTCCAAAGTTAATAAATATAAAAACTATGTATAATTATTTGTAATATAACTTATTATATTGACTATATTAAAATAATTATAAAATTATAATCACTAAAGCCTTTTTAAATTCGTTGAACTTTTTCAAAATTTAAATATAAAAAATATAATGCTCTCCTTTCAACATCTGATATAGTGTAACAAGATATTTTTTTTTCTTGGACTAGGTTGAGCCTAGGTCAAGGACAACCTCAATGTTGGATGGAAGAATGATCCTCTCACCAGTGGGATGTTATCTCTAGGATTGTGTGAAATTCGATCAAGCTTGGATGCCCCTTGAGATTGCGTAATACCCCAAAAGGTGGCTCTCATGTTCAACCCCTCCCCATGAGATTTGAACCTCTGACTTGGTGGGGAATAAACCCCACATAAATTGGTCTATATTACCTCATGGATACAGTGTAATGAAATCTTAAGGATGAATTTAATTTAGGAAGCATAGTGTTTGTTTGGAAATTATTTCATTAAAAATTTTAGCAACCTAAAGTCATTAAGATGCCTTTGATAAAGGAAAAAACATGGTAGTCGAAGGTGTATTTTTAATGGAAATTTTTTCTATATAAATCATTTTACAAAATATCTTAACAATTTTATCAAGAAACTTTAGGAAAAAATTTAACACTTTGTGTTGTTCTTTTAATGATTGTTTTCTCTTGGATCAAATTAAATATATTTTGATAATAATTGACATAATCGCATTATTAAATGTGGGCGATATATGCTAATTGGTGTCATTTTTATATGTTGATTGGCGTATAAAAGGTATAAAATGTTGTCTATCAGTGTATATCAACCACATTTACTAATGTGGTGGTACTAGTTGACGGCCAAAATGCGTGGGGGGGATTCATTTACCATGGTTAACTATGATTAGCATTGGATGAATATGGTTAAAAATAGTTGACAAAGGTCGACAATGGTAAACGAGGGTTGTTGATGGTTGATGAGGTTAACCATGGTTGAAAAAGTTGATTAAGGTTAAACATGGTTTACCAAGGTTGAAAATGCTTGAATGAGGTTGACCATTGTAAAACATTAATGTGACAATGTATTTATGTTACATTCATCTAACAATGTACATTAATGTTGACCATGGTCAACCATTGTAAACCATGGTGGAATGTGGTTGTTGTTACATTAATGTTACAAAAATGGTTAGATTAATGGTTGAAGAGGGTTGACCTTTTTTGGTCAAGGTGGACCATAGTTGAACTCACCTGACCATGATTAACAATGATTACCATGGTTGACTAAGGATCAAGAGGATAGATTATGGTTGATAAGGTTGACTGAGGTTGAAGAGGGTTGATTTGAAGACCATGGTTGACCAAGGTTGACCATGTTTAACAATTAATGTAGTAATGCATTTATGTTGCATTAATATAAGAATGTCACATGAATGTTAACAATTATTACATTGTTAAAATTAAAATTACATGAATCTTGACCATGGTTGATGTTACATTAATTGTTAATGCTACATTAATGTTAAAAATGGTTATATTAATGGTTGAAGAGGGTTGACCATTGTTGATCGATGTAGACCATGGTTGATCGAGGTTGATCATGGTTGACCTCAAATGACCATGACCAAGATTACCATGGTTGACCAATGTTAAAGAAGATAGATTATGGTTGATCTTGATTGATTATGGTTGGTTATGGTTGACCTTAACTCACCATGTTTAACCATTATTGACCATGAATACCATGGTTGATCAAGGATGTAGAGGATAGATTATAGTGGAGTAAGCATGACCATGGATGACTATATAAACCATGGTTGGGCACGGGTGGGTACGGTTTGGGCATATTGTCCATGGTTGACTCTGGTTGAGAATCAATGAGCATGGTCACCATGGTTAGGCCATTTTTATTTGGTTTGATCACTCTTGAATGTGGTCAACTAAAGTTGAACTTCACGATCATGTTGAACCGTGGTTAATATTGTTTGACCATCGTTGAACTTGTAAGACAAATATTGACTATGGTAAACTATGGGTGACTATGGGGAACACACTTGAACATGGTTGTGATTATTTAACTATAGATAAATATGTCTGACCATGTGGGATATGTTTGAATATGGTTGACAATGTAGATCACTTATTCATGTTTGATCATGGTTGATTATGTTGGTCATGCTAACCATGATCAAGCATCATTTAACGAAGCATCGTTTAACCAAGTTCATTTTTGTTCACCATGTCATCTACAATTGTTTATGGTTTTTAATGGATGAATAATTTTACCATCCTTAACCATGGTCAAGCATGGTTTACCATGTGTTTACCATCATTGACATATTAAAGCATGTATGACCATGGTTAACAATAGTTGAGTTGGGTTGATGATGGTTGACTATGGTTGAACTTGTTCACCATGTTTTACCATGGTGACCATGTTTAAGCATCACTTAACTTGTTTGACCATGGTTGACTATGACGACTTGTGCTTTCTTGTGGGAGAACATGGTTGTAAACATTTAACTATATATGGCTATGGTTAACCCTGTTGACTATGGTTAATCATTTTTTACCATGGTTTACCATGTAGAGGACTTAACCATGTATGATAAAGTTTACTTATATTTTGCATGTTGTCCATGGCTATGGATGCTTTGACCAAGTTCATCATGGTTTACCAACATAACTAAAGTTTACTGACATTAACATTGCTTTTGTTTGTCATATTGTGACATGGATATTTCTTTAATAAATTATAATTTCATTTTTTTATTGCCCAAAATACAACATCAATTTGTGTCCATGAAATTGTAATATTGACATAAATTTGTCACATAGTGATGATAACATGTTTTCATCACATTACAACATCGAGGTTGAAGAGAGTTGACCGTAGATGACCATGATATATGGACTTTGACCTTGACTAGCTAGTAATTGAACAACGTATTTATGTTGCATTAATCTAGCAATGTCACATTCATGGTAATAATTGTTGCATTTAAATTACATTAATGTTAATAATTGTTACATTAATATTACATTAATGTTTACCAAGGTTAGCCATGGTGACCATTTTTTACCATTGTTGACCATGGTTACCATGGTTGACCATGATTACTATCATTAACCATGGTTTCCCATGGTTGACAATGATAACTATTATTGATTAACCATGATTATTACTATTGATGATGGATGACTAAGGTCACCATGTTTGACCATGATTACCATTGTTGATCGAGGCTTGCCATGCTTTATTGAGGATGACCATGTTGTCTATGGTTGTTTATGGTTGATAATGGATGAAAATGTTGACCATATTTAACCATGGTCAAACATGGTAGACCACGCTTGACCAAGTAAAATCTATATGGCCATGGTGGCCATGCCTAACTATAGCTAAGAGGATTGACAATGGTTGACTATGGTTGAATGTATTTACCATGTTCTACCATGTTGATCATGTTTGACCATTGATGAGGTCTTTTTACAATGGTTGACTATGGTCACCTTCGCTTTCCTATGCGTGAACATGGTTGTCAACATTTAACTATAGATTACTATGGTTAACCATGTTGACTAGGGTTATCATTTTTGCATGGTTGAAAATGTAGACCACTTGACCATGTTTGACAAGGGTTTCTTATGTTGTGCATGTTTTACATGGATGAGGATGTTTTGACCAAGTCCACCACATTTGACCTTGTTGTCTTGGTTGACCAATATAACTAAGTTTGGCCAAAATTTACATTGATTTTGTTTGTTAGAAAATGACATAGATATTTATTTGGCATATTGTGGTATAACTTTTATTTTTATAGCTCAAAATAGAATATGAATTTGTGTTCATCACATTAAATGCCCATATAAATTTGTCACATGGTGATGTTAATATTTAATGTTAATAAATGTTAATGTTTTAATATAATATTAATTTTAGTAATCGTAATATTATGTTCTATTATTATTATTATTATTATTATTATAGTTTTTTCCTTAGAAAAGACACCGACAATTTTATTCATCAAGAGAAAATAAATCTATATTTTTCATATGATATAAGCATTCTAGAAATGTACCTTCTGACATTTAGCTAGAAAGGAAAAACCAATGTAACAAAAACAAAAAAAAAACTTACAACAAAGAAAATTATGAAATTAAGTGTGATAATTTACACTTAACTTTTCTTCTTTTCCTTTCATTTTTTTCACTTTCTACCAAACATTTGGGTTTGATTCCACAAGAATCAATTCCAATTCTCTTCATGGTGAGAAGCTATTTTGTCTGAATCTAAGCATTCAAATACATAAGTTCTTTTTGTGCCTCCATTCCCATCAAGTGCCTGAAAACCATTATGTTGTTGGGAAAAGTATCCAATACGGAATGACCCTATCCCACTCTAAGGGTGATAGTACCTCAGCAACAACTGAATGCAAAGCTATTCAAGATTACTTCTTTATGAGATGAGAGAGAGAAGAGAAAGGGGATCCACTAACCGTTATCTTCCGCTAATGGTTGATCCAATCTTCCCTCTTTGCTGCTTGCTCCTAGCTCCTTGCTCTTCCACCGGCCCAGCTACACAAAGATCCTGTAAAAGCACAAGAAAAGGAAACTACAAGAAGCATACATCCATAATCGATTCAGGGATTAGAATAAATCAAATATACAAGCATCAATTCACCATTGAGACACATGCATATAGAAGAACCTCGAATACTTTATTAATGGAAGAAGTAAAGTTCTGAGAGTATTACAACCATAATAGGCCCAATCCAGCAACACCTCCCAGCAGAAAGAAATCTCCTCTTCACCTCCTTCAAGAAAATCACCCAATAGTTCTATACTCAAACCAACAGCACTTCCTTACTTGCACAAAATTCCAGCCTCCATAGACCTCATGAGAGAGCTCTATATATAGAAGTTTTGGAGAAAGGATGAGTCAGCTTGAGACTGACATGAAGCTGACTAGTGTCCTCTCCCACTTCAGTTATTCTTCAGTTCTTGAGTCCACTTGGACTTTCTTGCTTCCACTTGGAGATCTAGATACTCTTACTCATCACAAGGCGAATTCCTTGATCCAAGTGTCATTTTGGAAGCTTCCTGGGCATTTGACACCTTGCAGAATGATTGTGCCACTTGGCCAATCTCGCCCAGCGCAGGTAGCCTTCATTGCTTTTGACATTCAGCGCAGGTACAGAGTGGAGCAGTTGACATTCAGCGCAGATGCTCAGTGGAGCAGCTGACATGATCCAGAAATAGCTTGTTTTTGAGTGTTTTCAGGTGGAGAACTGATTTTCAGTGCTGTGGTTTGCTGACCTTGTTCCTCTAGGGGTAGGAACAACATGTTTAGGGACTTTGGATCCCTTAGATTATTGACATTCCATGCTTCATGCTGTTAGGCACAAAAATGTCTATAACAGTTGCCCCCTAAAGTATGAGGTCGTTCATCGGTTGAAATGCTTTATCAGGAGGATCCGAAGTTCATTCAATCGCTGAGAGGTGCCCTGTAATAAAATACAATACAATACATTATTTTTCATTCTGCTTTCATGATCTAGCTGAAGCGGGCATTCCCATGCTCAGCTTTATAAATTCATTTTGGTACATATAACAGACGACCGTCTGATGGTAGACTGATAATTCTCTGCTGAAATTATCATCCTTTGAGTAGGATGATCATCTGCTGCAATGATGTACATATCAAATATCTTTATATTTCCTGAATATATATCGCAGCCCGGATGGATGAAACTAGATCCGGGGTCTTCAAACTCGTTCGATCTTCACTCTAAGTACAAGTCGATCCATGTGAGAATTGCGCTGAAGTCGAACATGGAAAGACATCGCTTGATTACCGGTCAATAATGTAAACCGCTAACAAGCACGAGAGGAATCACCGATAATGATAATGACCCTCAAGGTACTACAGTACAATTCACGTGGTGTGAATATAGGACTTGGCGTCGAACACCACGCAAAATCTTCTGGTCGAAGGTCATTGATGTATACCTGTCCCCGGAAGTGAGAAACTTGCCATTGAGGCATGCAAGCTTCAAAGTACTGGGGGGGTTGTTCCTAGATCAACTTCTTGGATAATGAGCTGAAGTCGACAAGAAGCGATCTGTCAAAGGAGGGCCTTAATGAATCCCACATCAGTGACACGGAACGGAGCTAATGATTTTAGTGGAGGTGAAAACAATCTGTGAGATATGATTCAGGGTGGCGATCATGGGTGGATGAAGGATAATGTATGGCAGTGGATGGGACATGGTTGACTCTTTCTGAACAACATCTCTTGAACATATAACGACACTGATGTGATGGATTGGTAGCATTACCCCAAATACGGATGGTTTGGTGAAGACCATGGTGATGAGACCGGTGAATGAAACAACCCAACCCGATGTGATACGGAGGACAAAGTGTCATGTTCAAGAGCGACTTGCTACCATTAAAGCTTTGAGGTTCTCCCAATTTTTCCCCAGTCATTTCTGACCAGTACCTCTTTATTTTTGTCAAGCTTGAGGAGGATAACATATGCTTGTTCTATAACCTGCCCTTCGGGCAAGCCCATCACTATGTTTTAACGAGCCTAGCGATAGGGAAACCCGTTCTCGTCTAAAGACAAGTTTGTCGCTATTTAATCATTTTAACGAGTCTAGCGAGTCATTTGTCGGTCCTTTTCATTTTTAGAGAGTCTGAAAAGGTACAGAAAGTTAACTCCAAAATTCCTTTTTCATCATCTAATCCCTTAAGTCCAAAAAAGTATAAAACAATACAGAAGGGATGAGATTTCGATAACTTTAACGAGCCGAATAAAACAAGCGCTCGACCTTTTTGTGCAATAATCCCTCAGGTCCAAAAAGATAAAAATCTAGAGGAGGGATAGCTCTTCCGGTCCTTTTAACGAGCTGGAAGGCCAAAACTCGGCAAACTTTTCATATTTTACGAGTCAATTGAAAAGAGCTCAAAGAAGACTCGTCTTTTGAGGAACGAGTGATAAACAGGGATAGCAGCAGATTCCAGGTACAGGTTGGAAATTTCCAATCACGGCAGTGTCACAAGGATGGCTAAGTGAAATCACTCTTCGCAGCTGTTCCTCAAAATGGGTAAACAATCATATGGGGGTGAACGATCGGCCAAATGGAATGGAGGTGGCAAGTGCAAACACGACCAAGGCTTTTTATGGCTAATAAATTTACGATCACAATGGTTATTTACCGAAATAGGTTCATTTTTTAATGAGCTTAAACTCTGGAGGAAACTCTTGCTCACGCTTTTCTATTTTTTAACGAGCATAAATTCCGCGGTAAAACTGCTCGAATCTTGCGTTTATTTTTTAACGAGCATGAACTTTATGCTAAAACTGCTCGATATACCAGTCATAAGATAAGAAATGTCTCCTGTGAGATCTCTATTTTTTATAGAGCTTCATCTTCACTAAGCTTTGCTCCCTCTCATCCTTTCTTTATGCAAGTTCGGAAACGGCTAATCCCAAAAACAGATAAATAACCGCCCCTAGCTTGCACTCCAAAAGGTTTGCATGCCCCCAGGTATAAAGTACAATTTCAAGGCTGCCCCTACTTATCCGATAAAACATTTGTTTTAAAGGGTGAGGCTTGCCTCTTCCTGGTTACCCAAAGATTGTTTTGTTAACACCATCAAACGAAAACATTTCCTCGGCACTGTCTACCGAAGTAGACAATGGTGAATGACCTTTGTCAAACAAGTAACCTTATCAAAAGAATCCTATCCCAGAACAACCCCTCTTCCACACACGGACGGGGTACGGACTAGTCATATTCTTTCGCGGAAATTCTACCTTATACCCGGGGTTTCCTCTGCCCGAAGCAGACCAGGATGCATGCCCCCTGGGTTCCAGTCCCATCTTTCCGAATCACTCGCACTCATCGGGAAGGAGGACTGGGGGTGGAGACATTTCTTGAGTGAATAGACCATTGAGGGTTGGTATTTGACTATTTGTGATGCGTGATCCTGGAAATGAAAGTTGGTCTACGAGCTTGACCACCCTTCCTTCGTGTGGAAAACACATTACTCTAAAGAGTGAGGAGACTATAGCTCCCATGTAATATATATAGTCCCGTCCAAGGAGTAGGTTATAATCCAAGGGTCCTTGAACGACCATCACGTTCATTTGAACGGTCTTCCCTTTCAATGTAACAGGCACATTGGGGAGGATCCCTAATGGTCGACTGGTTCCTTTATCAAAGCCCGAGAGATTTCTTATCTCAGGCAAAAGCGCCGGGGAACCCAGTGCTTTCCAAGCAACAAAGGAAAGGATACTCATAGATGCTCCTTCATCAATGATAGTTCCAACCATCACCATTCTATAAATTTGGTCTATGATTCTGAATGGTATACTAGCTGGCAACCGGGGTCTGCCTAGTTGGTTCCAATCAAAGGACACAACCAGGTTGCTTGGTGGAGGGACCGAATACACGGCCGGATACGATCCTGACGATGTTCCTTCCTGCGATAAAGGAATGGGCGCATTGCCCTGATGCTCATCAGAATCTGTGTTGATGAAAAGAATCTGGATGGTGTCATCCTTATTCTCTTCAGTGAGGGTGTCATTTGAAGATGAATCTTCAGTGACGGTGTCATTTGAGGATGAAACCTCTGAAGGAAGAACCGGGTCAACTGCCGTATCGACCTTTAGACTTTCGTCTGGTCTGGATTCAGTAGGTTCATTTTCAATGACTGACGCTTCAGCTGACCACTTGAGTGGGCCAGCTGTGTTTTCAACCAATGAAGGACTTGGCACGAGTTTTTTGTATCCAGGAGGAAGTCTCAACGGTGAAACCGGACGATCTTCCAAAACTCTCTTCGCTTCATCTAAGAAGGGACAACGGTGGATGGCATGATCGCCTTCACACAGTCTACAGGGGGATCTTGCTCCCCCCTTTTGTCTTGAACCTTCACTTTCGCTGGTTGACGGTAAGCACTCAACCTGGCTATCAGAGGTTGATGCTCCCGAATTATGCAACTGAGGGGACCAGTCCCTTAGTATCCCGGAATACAGGGACAATCTCTATGGAAGTGGTCTCCTCTACATATGACACATGGCGATTTAGGCCCGGTCTGTGCTGTGTGTGGATTTTTGTTAGATGTCTTTTGCTTGCCCCCAGTCGCCTTAGGCTCCTTCTTCTTCTTCTCTTTCTACTTCTTTTCCTTCTTCTCCATGGGAGCTTGGCTTTTTCCAGCCCCACCTTTCGAAGATGAAGGATTGGAGGAAGAGTTATAGGAAGTAGAAGGCCGGTGGGCAGCTCTAGACTCATCTAACTGTTGACTCGACTGTTCAGGAACCATGGTGTTCTGAACTACATTAGTTGAGAATAGCCAAATAGGCAGACCAATTGTCAGTCCTGGAAGCGACAATGTGGCCATGTGGGGCGCACCAACTTCTCCCCAAGAGGAGAAAGGACTAGGATTTCCATCATGTGGAATTCCTTGGTTGGGGCGTTCCATGTTCTCAACCTACAGATCAACACGGGAATAGAAGGTGATTATGTTTCGTTTAAAATAAATTTTATAACGACGCTTAGACACAACTTGCTTTTTCACTTTTTAAGAGTCGATAAAAAGCTAAAGATGACTCTAGTCTCCTTCGATGTTTTAACGAGCCCGAAGTGACAAATGCTCGGATGGACTTTTTCAGTTATAGAGTTTGAAAAAGGCCAAAAGAAACTGCTCTGGAGTTCTAGGCAGAGGGTGTGCCAAACCTTTCGTAAAACCACAGAATACGTTTTACGGTACGAGTGGTCGATCTTCGTGAATGCTGTGTTCACTGCATTGCGATCAGCAGGGCGGCCGACACGGTTTCCTATGGATAAAGGCTTTGATCCTATAGGGGTCTCCCAATATATACGCGACGGTACGTGGGAGCACAAGTCCGTATTGATACTTATCGCTTCACCGTGGAGGAATCACCCAACCACTCAACGCTAAGATATCTCGTTTAACGACGCCGGAACACGTCTCTAGCTTAGACCTCTATGTGTTTGCGTTATATTTCAATGCGTTGTTATGTAAATTCAATTTATTTTAAGGTTGATCTTGTTTAGCAGTTTGCCTTTATGGATCACCACGAGATGTATAGTAACACTCCTAAATGCAGTCTGAGATGATAAGCAAGCTTTTCAATCTTTCAACTTTGAAAACCTTAACTACTGAGGGAAAAGAAAGATAACACCTTTTCACACGGATCATAGAGCACACACTAATGCATTTTCCCTAAATCAACATGCAAACTGTCATAATGCACATGCACAATGCAAGTATTTCTTTTCTCTTTCTTAATGTTGGTGCAATACAAAAAGAAAGTTGTTGTATAACTTTGAATTCAATTTCAAGCGAAAGCAAACAAGTTTGTCCAAAATCAAAAGACACCTTAAGATTTACTTGTTTCGACACTAGAAATATATAAATTCAAACCATATGACGAAAGCGAAAGCTCAATCAGCTATGAACAACAAACAAACTAACTCTTAAGATCAAAACGACACTTAATCACAGGTCTAGATCTAAGAGGCCACAGCAAGACTAGTTCTCTTTCGTTATGGGAAACTGTAAATGCACAAGAAATACACAAAGAACAAACACAGTTTCTTTATACAACCGAGGCGGAATAGTGACAAGGAAAGTTGGTTTCAGATAGGCACATTGACTGGTAACAGGCAGCAAAACAAGAGTGAAAACAGGGCAAGAAACAGCAGGAAACCCCAGTAGCACTAGGAAAAACTGGTCCAGCGCAGGTGGTACACAGGCAGTTTGACCTTCAGCGCAGGTAGCCCCTTCGGGAACTGCGCTGAAATGCAGACAACCTTCACACAACCTGCACTGAAGAACGAAACTTTCGTTTCTCTTGGTTTCCGGGTCACAGATTGCTCAAAAATTCACAGTTTTTGCTCAAATCAGAAGCTATCAGTCAAGGACACACTAAGGGATGAAAAGGAGGATGAAAAGCTATCACTAAGAGCTTATTAGAGTCCTTGTGGATCAGCTCTTCAAATCATAAACTTGCCCAGAAATTGAGCTAGAGTAGCTGCCCTCTACTTTGTATTTGAGAGATCCAAATACAGTTCGATTCGGTACTCCCTTTGTTTATGAAATGAATAGCAAAAAACACAAACAACCAACAAGATACGATCCCCAGCGGAGTCGCCAATTTGTTGTTGGGAAAAGTATCCAATACGGAATGACCCTATCCCACTCTAAGGGTGATAGTACCTCAGCAACAACTGAATGCAAAGCTATTCAAGATTACTTCTTTATGAGATGAGAGAGAGAAGAGAAAGGGGATCCACTAACCGTTATCTTCCGCTAATGGTTGATCCAATCTTCCCTCTTTGCTGCTTGCTCCTAGCTCCTTGCTCTTTCACCGGCCCAGCTACACAAAGATCCTGTAAAAGCACAAGAAAAGGAAACTACAAGAAGCATACATCCATAATCGATTCAGGGATTAGAATAAATCAAATATACAAGCATCAATTCACCATTGAGACACATGCATATAGAAGAACCTCGAATACTTTATTAATGGAAGAAGTAAAGTTCTGAGAGTATTACAACCATAATAGGCCCAATCCAGCAACACCTCCCAGCAGAAAGAAATCTCCTCTTCACCTCCTTCAAGCAAATCACCCAATAGTTCTATACTCAAACCAACAGCACTTCCTTACTTGCACAAAATTCCATCCTCCATAGACCTCATGAGAGAGCTCTATATATAGAAGTTTTGGAGAAAGGATGAGTCAGCTTGAGACTGACATGAAGCTGACTAGTGTCCTCTCCCACTTCAGTTATTCTTCAGTTCTTGAGTCCACTTGGAGTTTCTTGCTTCCACTTGGAGATCTAGATCCTCTTACTCATCACAAGGCGAATTCCCTGATCCAAGTGTCATTTTGGAAGCTTCCTGGGCATTTGACACCTTGCAGAATGACTGTTCCACTTGGCCAATCTCGCCCAGCGCAGGTAGCCTTCATTGCTTTTGACATTCAGCGCAGGTACAGAGTGGAGCAGTTGACATTCAGCGCAGATGCTCAGTGGAGCAGCTGACATGATCCAGAAATAGCTTGTTTTTTAGTGTTTTCAGGTGGAGAACTGATTTTCAGTGCTGTGGTTTGCTGACCTTGTTCCTCTAGGGGTAGGAACAACATGTTTAGGGAATTTGGATTCCTTAGATTATTGACATTCCATGCTTCATGCTGTTAGGCACAAAAATGTCTATAACACATTAGATTCAACACCCTTTTGAATAATGGTAATGAAACCTAATTGTGTCGCAATATCCCCATTAAGTTGATCTCCATGTTGAGCCATTGCATCCAATTCTGTTTGGACATGATGGCTCTTCATGGTATTTTCTTCTTCTTCTTTTTTGAGGTCAGGATTTGAAAACTACCATCATTTTGGCCTATTGACTTGCCTCTTTTTCTTTCTTGGGTACTTTTTGGGCTGAGGGCATGTGTTCTACAAGTGACATGTTTGGAAACATATTTGATATCGAAATGTTGTGTTCTCATAATCTAAAACATGGGACCAATGAAATTTTTTTATGTTTCAATATTATGTGATCTCGTAGACCTTTGTTGGTGTCTATGTCCACACATATTCTTGAAAAATAAAAAATAACCTTTCTTTGTTATTTCAAGGTCCATTTTATGAATTTTCCTATAGTATTTCCAACATCTTTTAGGACCTTATGATGCTAGAAATGAGGATGTTACTTGGAAGTCTCACCCATACCGGCATAGATGAGATCACCATCTTTCTGGCATGAAACTGAGCTTACCATGGAGTGATCAGAGCCCAGCTCTACCTTTAAAGAATGACCCTTCATTTAGAACATACTCTAGATATTTTAGTGTATAAATTTGGACAACGAAAAAACCTTTTAAACATAAATAAATGTCACAGTTGGTTGTCCAAGAAAATAAATCCCACTAGTGTAGAGCTTCATGTTTTGGCCAAAATCCATTAAACGTACAGATAATAGCCTTTGAAAGTAGGGCAGAGAAGAGGGAACTTAACTTAGGGAGATTTACTTCCATTTTTGGAACTTCTTCCATTTGTTCTACAATATAGGGTCCTAGAATGTTTTGTAGATGTTCAACTAGAATGAAAGACCTCCTTTCACTGCATCCTTGAAAGAGACAAATGTTCCATTTGGTATCCTAGGTCCTTGAGCTCCTCCTCGTAGCCTTAATTTTAGCACTAATGTTGAGTTCCTATTAATTCCATAATCTTTGATTTGGGAAGAATATTGTAGCACCTTCCCTTCAAATTGTATAGTTTGCAAATTTGCAAGTAAGCCCCATTTCTCCTTGATGGTATGCTTTAGGAACAGGCAAATTATGAATTCCATATCGAGAGAGTAGAGGACTTCCCTCTCAAATCATAGATAAAAATATGAAAATGTTTATGCTCCTTGTTTTCCATAGGGATATTTTTCTCAGTCAATGAAGTGTGGATGGGTACTTTTTGTGGAGAAAACACCCATTTTTGCATAGGGTAAGAAAATGCTTCCAATCCCTCTACCCATAAGGTAGACACACATTAGATGTTTGGGAATAAGGAATAGGGGATCTGAGATAAATCCCAGAAGAGTGTTATCATTGAAGTAATCTTAGCAAAACCAAGGTCCAACCTGGGTGGATGTTATTTGAAATCTTGGTTGGACTGTCGACCTTAACACAATAGAGGAGGGGTCATTTTGCCACATATCTGAAATACCACGTGTCGATTCCTAGGCTAAAGCTAAAGGAAATTGCTCTATATCGTGGTCCATTCTCAAAGGAAGAAGTGAACCCCTGGCCATCAACATAGCTCGCAACATTCATGACTTAAGAAAACCCTAAACAACAAACTCCGTTTTTTGGCCAATACTAAATAATGATATCCCTTCATCCATTTTTATTAGAATATTAATATTAATGTTAGTGTTATTACATAAATGTGATCGATAAAATCATTTGCATAATACCACTAATATTGATATAATAGTATAATAATATTTACAATATATAATAATAATAATAATAATAATATCAAAACATAGTATTGCAATTACTAACTTTAATATTTATTTTTAAAACATTAATATTGCAATTGTTACCATTGATTACTAACATCACTATGTGACAAATTTGTCACATATTGATGTTAGTAATTTTAAAAAAAAAAATGTGAGGTAAATTATATATGGCCATAGTCTATATGTTCTACGTTTTGTAGGATTTTCGAGCATATTTTATGTTCAATTTTTCTTGAAATCTCTAAATAATTTGTTAGAATCAGAAGTTTTATTTATGAAATTTGCATAAATTGGATGCCTCGATGGTTTTTAAAAGTTTTGAATCTATTTATGCTCAAAAGTAAATTTTAAACAAAAAAAGCCATGATCTAATGAAAATTTGTTTCGTTGAATTCCAACCAAAATCTCCAAAACATAGAATAGTTATACAATGCCAAAGATTTCTATTTCCTAATTACAAATATTTACATTTCAAGCATAGGAATTTTGTATTGGCATGCCATTAGGGAAAACAAACAAAATTCAATTCTTCCAAAATATCAAAAGCAAAAAAGGAGTTTTTGACTGCAAAACACAAAACTTCTAAATAATTTGTTTAGTCATAGTGATCCTTCTTCTGCATAGTGCTAAAAAATGAGGACATAAAAGAAAAAGAAAAGTAAAAAGTTGATATGAATTCATTTCTATTTTTGAAAGTATGTAGCCTCAACATGGATGAGATATTTCTTATTGTCAAGAGAGAAACTGGGATTAGGATGAGGTCCCATTTGTTATTCAATTCTCATAAACCTATACAGTTCCATTAGAAGATGTTGCATTTGATTCAAATACTAGATGGCTTGATATCATTATGATATATGAGCACTATGCCCAAGAGTAACTTGAGGTGTTAGTAGATATCGACTACACACATATATTGATTGTGTCTTCCCCTTGTATGACCAACATAAGGAACCCAATCTTCCACCTTAGAAATTACCTCGTTGTTTGTTAGATTGTGTCACTCGCTAGAGAGCTCTTGCTCCACCTGAGTGATTTCATATTGAATTAACTAAGGGTTTATCTCTAAAAAACGAGCAGTTGAGCCCTTAAATTGAGTTTGAGCTCTGGAGCATCCTCACTCCTAATAATAGGTTTCTCCTCTTCAAACTTCAGCCCATTATCTAGGCATGGCATCTACCAAGAGGAATGAGTGGTTGGATATGGGAACACAAAAACCGACGAAATCAGCGAGCTCCTGACTGTGAAAGAATATATAGAACCAAGCCAATGAGTACTATTAAAACTACAAACATAGTGAATCCAAACATACCTAGGCCCAAACAGACCATCGGGCTCTAGAAAGGGTTGGCATGGAATGCATCACTACACTACTAACTTGTCCTAATATATGTAGTTGTGTTCTGCATGTCCAGGAACATGAATCAATTCCCCAAAAGTCAGTGCCATGTAGATGAATGTCATCCTTAGTCTGGGAGAGTAAATAACATGGTTGTATCAACCTTTCCCTTCTAGACGTGGGTTTAATGTCAAATCTAATCCATTGAAAAAGTCATGAAACCCAACACTGAGAATGGAACCTACAACAAACTTTAGTCGATTGAGCAACAGGGGGGCCCAGTTGAAGAAGTCAAGATATGAATTTCCAAGGTGACTTGTTGATAATTCCCTTGATGTCACGTTTGTAGCAAAAATCCTTATGCAACATATAAAATCTCGACACGATGGAATTTTATGGTTAGTCATTAATTATGGAAGTGTTGATAGGATTGCACTAGTTAGGCCAATTCATGAGAATCATACTATCATCCATGGTATTCCTTTACAAATATCTTGAAATGAAATTTTGTGCAAGTAAGCAATCATGATAGAGAATTCTAAAAATGCCCCTGACTGTTGCATTCTGATGACCATCCACATATCATCAAAAACTTAATGTTCTTTGGGGTTAGTGGTGCTATTAGGGTGGTCTTAACATGCTCCCTTAGAATGTGTTTTAGTTGTTCAACTAGAATGAAATACCTCCCTTTCACTGCATCCTTGAAAGAGATAGATGTTCCATTTGGTATCCTAGATCCTTGAGATCCTCCTCGTAGTCATAATTTTAGGACTAAGGTTGAGTTCCTATTAATACTATAGTCTTTGATTTGGGAAGAATCTTGGAGCACCTTCCCTTCAAATTGTAGCCTTTGAAAATTTTCAAGTAAGCCCCATTTCTCCTTGATGTTCTACTTTATGAAAGGGACAAATTATGAATTCCATATCCAGAGAGTAGAGGACTTCCCTCTCAAATCCTAGATAAAAATATGAAAATGTTTATGCTCCTTGTTTGTCATAGGGATATTTTTCTCAGTCCATGAAGTGTGGATGGGTACTTTTTGTGGAGAAAACACCCATTTGTTCATAGGGTAAGAAAACACTTCCAATTCCTCTACAAATAAGGGAGACACACATTAGATGATGGGGAATAAGGAACAAGGAATTTGAGATAAATCCCAAAAGAGTGTTATCGTCAAACTATTATTAGACAAAATAAGGTCCAACCTGGATGTTGTTTGAAATCTTGGTTGGACTATTGACCTTAACGCAATAGAGGAGGGGCCATTTTTCCAGATGTCTGAAATAGAGCTGCCATGTGTCGATTCCTATGCTAAAGTTAAAGGCAGCGTGGTCCATTCTCAAAGGAAGAAGTGCACCCTTGGCTAGAGATGACATCTCCACAATATTCACGGCTTGAGAAAACCCTAAAAAACACCCTCCGTTTTTTGATCCAATACTAAACAATGATATCCCTTCATGTGTTTTTGTTAGAATATTAATATTAATGTTAGTGTTATTACGTAAATGCGATTGACAACCTCATTTAAGTAATACCACTAATATTGATATTAATAGTATAATAATATTTACAATATAAGTATTAATAATAATAATTCAAATAATATCAAAACATAGTATTGCAATTACTAACATTAATATTTTAATTATTAACATTGATTACTAACATCACTATGTGACAAATTTGTTGCATAGTGATGTTAGTAATTAATGTTTTTTTGTGAGGTAAAAATATGACCATAGTCTATATGTTCTATATTTTGGAGGTTTTTCGAGCATATTTTATGTTGAATTTTTCTTGAAATCCCGAGAAAATTTCTTACAATCAAAAGTTTTATTCATGAACTTTGCATAATTTGGATGCATCAAGGGTTTTTTAATGTATTGAATCCATTTATGTTCAAAAATAAGTTTTAAACATAAAAAAACAAGATCTAATGAAAATTTGTTTCTTTGAATTCTAACCAAAATCTCCAAAACATAGAATAGTTAGACAATGCCAAAGATTTGTATTTCATAATTACAAAGATTTACATTTCAAGCATAGAAATTTTGTATTGTCCCGCCATTAGGGAAACCAAAACAAACATAAAACTTCAATTGTTTCAAAATATCAAAAGGAAAAAAAGAGTTTTTGACTCCAAAATACAAAACTTCTAAATAATTTGTTCAGTCATAGTGGTCCTTCTTCATAGTGCTAAGAAATGAGGATATAAAACAAGAAGAAAAGTAAAATGGTTGATAGAATGCATTTCTATTTTTCAAAGTTTGTAGCCTCAACATGGCAGATATCCTTATTATTTTCAACTGAGCAACTGGGATTAGGAGAAGGTCCCATTTTTCATTCAATTCTCGTAAGCCTATCCATTTCCTTTAGAAGACATTGCATTTGATTCAAAGACAAGGTGGAATAATTCTTGATATCATTATGATATATGAGCATTATGCCCAAGAGTAACTTGAGGTGTTAGTAGATATTGACTACATATATATATGGAGTGTGTCTTCCCCTTATATGACCAACATAAGGAACCCAATCGGCCACCTCAGAAAGCACCTTGTTGTTTGTTAGATTGTGTCACTCGCTAGAGAGCTCCTCCTCCATCAAAGTTATTTCTTATTGAATTGACTAAAGGTTTAACTCTCAAAAACGAGGAGTCGAGCCCTAAAATCTAGTTTGAGCTCTAGAGCATCCTCGCTCGTGATAATAGGTTGCTCCTCTTTGAACTTTGGCCCATTTCCTTGGCATGACAGCTAACAAGAGAAATGTGTGGTTGGAGATAGGAACACAAAACCGACGAAAGCAACGAGCTCCGGACTATGGAAGAATATATAGAACCAAGTCAAGGAGTAGTATTAAAGCTAAAAACATAGTGAATACAAACATACCCAGGCCCAAACGAACCATTAGGCTCTAGAGAGGGTTGGCATGGAGCACATCGTTGCGCTACTAGCTTGGCCTAATAGGTAGAGTTGTGTTCTGCATGTCTAGGCACATGAATCCATTCCCCAAAAGTCAGTTCCATGTAAATGAATGTCATCATTAGTCTAGGAGAGGAAATAACATGGTCGTCTCAACCTTTTCCTTCTAAATGTGGGGTTAGCATCAAATCTAAGCCATTGTGTTGCGAGTGGGATCCCCCAAGGACAGTTGTGGGGCTAAAAGCCCATGTTTAAGTCAAATTTTGTAATAAAAACTTAAATACTCCACATTTTGTGGTCGCGGAGCCCGAAGGTATTATGTGTCAAAAAGGGTAGTCTTCCCTTAGTTTTGTAAAGTAAAGTCAGTTGTAAGAGATCTACCAATGGCCCGTGGGCCATGGGATTGTATAAAAAGAACTAAGCTCTAAGTAGTTTAAGGACATATACAATGAGACACGATGTAATGCAGTCATATCCTGGAAGCAAGAAGTCTAAGTCTTGGGTAGTAGCATAGGTAGAGGCTCTGCAGCTGAGTGTGCAGAGGCCTAGGGTAGAAGTCCGCAGCTAAGTGCGTGGACCCCTGCAGCTATGTGCGCAGGGCGGACAAAGGTTGTAACACTTGCAAGATATTAATAAAAGAAGATATTCTGCAATTTCTGTGTCTTTGTTCTGTTAATGCGTTTGGATATTTTATGTATGAATTTCTTTTATTATGCTTATATGATGCGCGAATGAACGCAATTACATTTAATAAGTGAAGGCAATTATGAATATATTCTTACGCGGTGTTAACTATAAATGTTTGACAAGATAAGTAAATCACTTAGATTAATTGGGGAATTTGTACGGCACGCTGCTCTAGCAACACGAAAGTACCTAAGCAACAGGATAGGGCTACGCGAAGGTCGATCATATACTTTCACAGAGGTATTGAAGGCCAAAATAGAGGGTTTCTCTTGCAAGCCTTAGAAATAATTAACCTATGCGAAGGCAGTGATAGAGGGAATTAAATGACATCACAACATCTCAGGGTGTGAAAACTTGGTTCTAGCATCCCCCCATATTACTTCGGGTGAGACTTTGGTGCACGCTCCGCGGGCTGATGCCAAAGGGGCCAATAGTGTAGGGATTTGTTTGGCTAATTAACATTGAACCTGGGTCAAGCCCCCTCAAGACAACAAATGGTTCCATTGCCAGGACTAGAATCTGCATAAGAGATGTGTGATTTTGTATCACTAGAATCCAACTAAGAAGGAGATTGGAGACTGGTTGGATAGAAACATCCACGAATTCGCAGCATAGGAGAATAGGAACCCGCGACTGACAAAGGAATAGTGGTTGGACAGATACCTGTATACAGAGATCCACGAGATCTTTTTCTTCTCCTTCTCTATTGAGCTATACGAGTGGATCACAAAGATAACAGATAGCCAAGGAAGGTGGAAACTTGACAGTGCTATTGTGTGGACCCCAAAGCTAATACATAAATTGGAAGCATCTAAGGACAAGATCACCCGTGTTGTTGATCATTGGCTCGATCGCGTCATAGGAGTATTCGTGACTGAATTCGCGGTTGACACCTCAGTTACCTACAGCAAGGCGGAGCAACGTTTCTTCAAAGGAGCGCGAGGTAAGTACCTAAAATCTTTGAATACCTGGATTAAAATGCTATTGTGTGAAAAATAGGTTATGCAGCTACCTTGATGTTTGGAACTATGTGAAGCGAAAAAACTTATAGGAATGAAGGAAAAAAGGGTCCGGAGTATAGTCCATTGATTTCGCCTCCACAAGGTGACGTAGAAGAGATAGAGAAGGTTTATCTACGAAGTGTTATTCAATTAATAAGACAAGGATTCCCGTGAATAACACCTCCAACTTCACCCATACCACCTCCACCTCCACCGCAGTTCAGTATGGCAAATACAGTGAAGTTGCCTTTGTTCAAAGGTTTGGGAAATGAGGACCCGAAGCTATTTTGGTTCGTTGTGAGGGTTGTATGGGAAGCTCAAGGTGTTACAGATGATCATATAAAGAAGGTGACACTGGTTAGTGCTCTGTAAGATCGCGCTCTAACCTAGTATATTAATTACTCTAGTGACAACCCAAATGCTGGAGTGGCAAACATCCAGGAAACGCTGAATAGATAATTTAGTAGGCCTAAATCTGAGGTGCAGTCGATTTTGGGATTCAAAGAAATCGCGATTCAACTAGGTGAGATGCCTTGGGAACTAGATCAGAGGTTGAAATGTACAATTCGCTAAGCCAACATGAATTTGATAGATGGACAGCATTGCGAGTGGTTTGTGGCTTCGCTACTACCTCACTTAAGGAGTGCGTTGTCGCAGTAGAAGATAACCACTTAGGTGGAGGCCTTGGAGATTTCCATGAGAATAAATGAAACTCTGATGCAAGATCCAAATCTAGAAGTTTAGCAGATCCATGCACAGCTGAAGAATTTGTGCCTTAAGATGCAAAGTCTAAAGCAGGATAGGACAGTTCGACTATAGGTGCACAAGGAGGTATGGTGCTTGAAATGCAAGAGTCAGGGTCATGACAAAGACCATTGCCTAGTCTTTTTGAACTATATTTTAGGAGGAGGACCGATGCCTTTAAGGCCAAAAGCTCAAGCAGGACCTAACGTAGGGCCTGCATTATGGTACGCTATCTGTCAGGTAGCCAAACGTTTGTACAAGCACCGCAACAAATGTTATGCAACTTTTGTAGGTTTGTAAGACATGATGAGCATACTTGCAAGAGCTATGAATTGATTATGGATAGAACTCTCACCTATAGGGTTCAGACCAAAACACGGCCCCTCGACTAGAGCGTAGGTATGGCACAGGCAGGATTTTAGGGGCGTGGATGAGGCCAAGGTGGAGGAGGACCTGACAGAGGTTGAGGACAGTTTATTTGCTAGAATTGTAGAGGACTAGGACACTATGCCCATGATTGCACTAATCCAACGCGTCCATCGTGCAAGTATTGCACTATTTGATCATGAAAAGGAAGACTGTCCTACGCTGATAGCTAGGATACAAGACAAAGGTGTGCTACTGCTTGCACCAACTCAAAACCTACAGATGATGAGGTCTGAGCCACGTGAAGAGGATCCAAATGTAAATATAGTGCTCAAAAGTGGAATCGCGATAGGAGATGACAAGGGGAAATAACCAGAGGGTAGTACATGGGTTCACAAAGCTCTGGTGAAGGAGTTTGAGTTCAATTTAGAGCATGCATGTGAAACCTTCATGGAAGCTAAGAAGAGCTTCGCTAAGGCCTCCACCTCAGGAAGCAAGGATAAGCCTGAGCAGGAGATGGAGCAATCTGTGCTCAAAACTTTCCTCGAGACATGTATGAAGTTACTGCGCGATAGTAAGGTTGTGAAAGTGTTACAAGAGTGCATCAATAGACACGTTGGAACCACTCTGGGTGAGCCATGCATAGTACGAAATATTGGCAAGCATAAAATAAGGAAAGGATGGGAGATTAGACTGACCACGCAAATAGGAGAGTATGAAATGGATCGGGTTATTTTGGACGTGGTGTCAGTCACGAACATCCTACCAAAACAAACTTGGGAACGAATGGGGAGACCTGCACTGCAATGGTCTCTGATTCAGCTAAGGATGGAGAATCAGCAGAAGATCATCCCCATGGGGCGGCTGCAGGGGGTGACCATGGATATCGAGGGAGCGAGCGCACTGGCTGATTTTAAAGTAATAGAGATAGTGGATGACAGCAATCCCTATCCTACACTCCTGGGAATTGACTGGGCTACTAATATGAATAGGGTAATCAATCTAAAGAAGCGAAAAATGATCTTTGAGAAGAAATCATTGCGCATAATATTACCCCTCGATCCTACTGAATGATCATGTTATACTGAACCAATCCAAGATTATGAGAGTGATGACGATCTGGAATGTATCTATAAGATAACAACACAAGGCCAAGATTGGGTGAACCCCACCGCGGATGGACGGATTACATGGGATCGCGAGAGTTCCTGCACTTCGGACTCTGATGAAGAAATAGAACACTGGAAGAATCGGTTACATGAAGTAACTACGATGAATTGCAACATGATTACCCAATCACTGCACTATGTGTCGTCAGAGGAAATAAATATTCCTACTTATGATGGCCTGAATGAGGTATATATCTTTTTGGATGCATTTGATAGGGCGGTTCCAGAAAAACAATGCTTCCAGGCATTGGACTGTGCACTGCGCGTTACGCCCGCAAGATGGTGGGGTACGCATAAAGAAATCTTTGATGATTGGTGCGAATGTAGGAGGATAATGAGAACACAATTTGGGAAGCCTAAGATTCGACTAACAGACAAGTATGATGTGTAGGACGATCTGCGTGCGCATTTGACCAAAGCATAGAAGAATTATTCCACCATTGAGCGCGAGGAACTAGCTATGGTGTATGCACTCCAGAAGTATAGGCACTACTTTATGGGAGGTCATTTTAAGATGTATACAGATCACTGTGCGCTGAATTACCTGGTCAATAAGCCTACGTTGGGGGGGAGAATATGAAGATGCCTCTTATTGTTCTAGGAGTATGATTTTGAAGTGGTTGTGAAGCCTGGATGATTGAACGTGGGACTAGATCACCTGTCGTGCATCGAAACAGGGGAGAAACCCACTAATTTGGAAGAAGGATTTCTTGACGCGCAGCTATTTGTAGTGTGTGTGTGGATGGTCATTTTGAGGATATAATACATTTCCTAACAACATGAACTGCACAGGAAGGATACACTGTCTAGCAAAAGAAGGAATTAGTGGTGCACACTACAGATTTCTCTATCATTGTTGGGCATCTATAAAAGATGGGGACTGATGAGATATTGCGATGGTATGTACCTAAGTTTAAAAGAAGCAACATCCTCGCAGATGCTCATGGGGGCATCGTGGGAGGCCATTATGCAAGGAGAGCAACTGCACAAAAGATTCTACGTGCATGGTTGTGGTGGCCAACCCTTCATTAGGACTCAAAATCCTATTGCAAGGTGTGTGATATATGTCAAAGTACTGGCAAGCCATCGTGGAGGGATGAGATGCCTTGAATCTACAGATGATGTTGCAACCCTTTTAAAAGTGGGCGACTTATTTTGTAGGACCCATTCAGCCACAAGGAAATATGGGAGCAAGGTATATTATCACTGCGACAGAGTATTTGACTCGTTGGGCAGAGGCACAGCCTGTGAACGATTGCATAGGTGTGACCACTTCAAAATTCCTCTTTGAGCATGTATTGACGCGATTTGGATTTCCGAAGATCTTGATGAGTGATCGAGGTATGCACTTCTTGAATGAGACGATCAACGCACTGACAGAGGAATTTCAGGTATACCACCAGAAGAGTACGCCTTATCACGCGTAGGCTAACGGGACGGTGGAAGCATTCAACAAAGTGCTTGAAAATGTGCTGACCAAGGTTTGTAATGCTCAACGAAGTGATTGAGACCTACACGTACCTATAGTACTATGGGCTTATCCAACAACATGCAAAAAGTTGACTAGAAAAAACGCCTTTTAGGTTTATCTATGGAGTTGAAGCGGTAATGCTTATCGAGTATATTGTGCCTAGCCTACGCATAGTAGCGCTCACAGGTATGACAAATCGCAGAGCCCTAGAAGCGAGGCTCACAAAGCTGGACAAATTGGAGAAACAAATATTTTTAGCAAGATTTCACCAACAGTTCCAAAAGCATCGCGAAAAGGCATGGCATGATCGACACATCACGTTGCAGACATTTAAGGTAAATGACCTGGTTTTTCTATATGATAGTAAGTGTGATAAATTTCCAGGGAAGTTTTTTATGCACTAGTTAGGGCCTTATGTTATTAAAGAGATTAGCGATGGAGGAGTGGTATAGCTAGTCAAATTGAATGGATAACCCTTCCCAGGAAAGGTGAACGACAATCACTTGAAGCCATACATCAGCAGTCTGGCCATGTGACTAAATGAAGGTAGTACTGTCTAGCGCTCCAAGCAGCTGAAAGGAGGCATGGGACTATAAACTACACATCCCGGTTGGGGAGCTGCGCGATTGGAGGATGGTGTGAAGCAAGGATGTGTCACTGGGTTCGCGGCAACATGGAGCGAGTTGTGCTACCCAGGGATAAATCGTGTAGGTTGACCAAAAAGTGACCGTTAAAGTCACTATTCATGGAAAGACAGCAGAAATGGGGCCAAATGGAGCGGGCGGCCAGAATTTAAGATGAAATTTATGGCTTAGATCCTTGAAAATATACCGCCAATCTGGCATTAATGAACCGATTTTTGGGGGAACAATCATATTTGAATTCAAAATGCCCTATAAATTACAAGTGGATATCCAGCGAAGAACACTTGGAATTTTGAGAATTGATTTTTTGCGCTGTCATGTGCACATGAACCGTCAATTCTTTCAAGATCTAATAGCGAGTCTGGCATTTGAACAATTGTCAAAGGAGACATAGGAACTAGTGAATAGCGTCATGTCGACACACGCAGAAGTTATGAACACCAAAGAAGTGGCATCCGAGGAGAATGTGCAGGAAATCGATATGGAGGCCGAAGTAGCTGCTCCAAAGTAGTTGCCCGAGAAGTGGCTGAAGTATTAGTGGAGGTCCCTAAATCGTCGAGAACACCGAGACCGAAGCCAACCCTAACTAAGGAGACTATGAAGGACAAGAAGGGCAAGTAGCCTGCCATACTGATGCACACCTCGCCAAGGCGGAACCCACAAAATCCCACTACACCGGAGAAGGGCAAGGTTATAAACCTAGAAGCAGAGGAGGAGGACATTGAAGACATCCCGATGGACAATGAGGATGTGCAGGTTGTAGTAGAGGAGGTTGAAACCCAGGGTGCGGACCCTATTACACGGTTGTTGGAATACGTCCCTCTCCGCAAGCCTAAGTCCAAGGTCACAAAGGACATTGATGAGAGTAAGACTCCCCTGCAAACCCCTCTGCTACGAGATGAAATTACTTTCGATGGTCTGTGCTTGGCCGAGTGCCGATACTGAAGCTTGAACACTGGGACTTGGCAGAACACAAGAATTTCCCACACCTAGTGATCGAGCAGCTGATGCGTCGCATCATAGATACAAATATATGGATGACAACGTTGGAGCCCCGGAGGTGGCTCAAGGGGGTCGAGAAGGAAGGATTCCTAAACTTTCTCTAGGTGCCACACTATAACCGCACCTCGATGATAGTTTTGGTCATCAAGAAGCTATTGTGCTTGGTGCATGATGGGTGTTTGTGGTTGGAGGAGCCGATATTCGTCACATATATGTTAATCCACCAAATAACACACCTTCCATATACAGGTTAGAATCCAGCGATGATATTTGGCAACAAGGGTGGCGAGCAGGCACTCGCAGAATCAATGAAGGAGAAATTCAAGCTGGTGAAGAAGCCACGCGGGTATGCTATCTCTAGCATCTGCGATCCCGTTGTGAAGGTGGCAACGCATATTGTTGCAGGGAAGGTGATGCGAAAGTGTCGCGCCGATGAGGTACCAGTGCCTGTCATCGCGCTCACAGAGAAATGCATGGAAGGAGTCCAGTTTAACTGGTCAGACTGCCTTCGCAGAGAGTTCCTGACAAATTTCCATGAAGGGCAAGAGAAAAGCATGACATTCCACTATGTGTGGCTCTTACTGTTGATTGTGCTAGTTAGAGGAGAGCCATTTCCCTTCGGTCACGCCAAACCTTCCTGAAGCAGCGAAGTACGCTTCTCTGTGGGCGACCAAGGATGCATAGCGAGTTCGAGACAGCAAGATCTTCTGGATCTTGATGGAAATGAACATCAGGATGGCCATTAATCGCAAGTCGTGGTTGTCACCCACGGTATATGCTAACCTGCAGAGCTATGCCAAGTTTAACGTTGATTTCCATCGAATATCAATCAAGGTATGGAAGGACCCTCCGCAAAAGTGGTATGACTTATCGTATGTAATCACAAATGATGCCATCGATGTGGTGCTTGATAAATGGCCGGTGGAGTGGCGCACTACCATGGACTTGGCAGTGGATGGAAGCAATTTCGTTGCACAGAAGAAGGAGGAGGGCAAGTTGAAGATGGCGCAGCTAGTCGAAAAGAGGAAAAAGGAGGCCACTGAGAAGGCCGAGGTGGAACAGGCAAGAAATGAGGCAGGAAAACAGACAGGTGGAACAGAGCAGGGCTTTGACAAAGGCGCACGGTTGCCTTCACTTGAGACAGAAGAGGAGGACATAGAGCAGCATGGCGCGAAAGCTCAAGAGACGTCCACCCGCATTAAGCGTCTGAGGGATCTAGAGAAGGGAGGGTCTAGAAAGAAATCTAGGGAGACTAAGACCTCGCTGGACCCTATCACATTGACGAAGGGTGACTTATATGACATTGGTGACACAGTCAGAGATGTCACTGTAGAGGCCCTACAACAATTTGAAAATCAGTAGCAGATCATACTAGCGGTCATCCAGACCGGGTTGCAGGAGTTACAGACCCACGCATCACAAGCGGGTATGATGTCTACCAGCTTGGCCGTCGACACTTTAGAGGCTGCTGATATACTGTGCATGAAGGCTTCTAGTGTGATAATGTTGCCGAATGGAGCACTAACCACCGAAAATGAGGCTGACAGGCTCACTGTCAGTGTCTTAAAGGGGGTTGGGCTGAACTTGGGAGTGCTTGTGAATCACTCTACCTCTTGCAGGATGGAGTAACGCCCTCCAGGTGATCAGAAAATAGTAGATAAACAACCAACAGATGGCCCTACAGAGAAATGTTGTCATCGCCGCTCAGACCGAGGCGATAAACCAGAGTAAGAAGATCATGTAGGTCATGGAGGAGGCATGCATAATGGTCCCAGAGTTGGCCAATCCAGAGGAGGAGCCAGTCAAGGTCCGCATCCGCAAATTAGCCACAGGGGTGCATGACACTCGGACATAGATGGCACAGGTTCAGTTGGAGCTGAACCTGTAGATTATAGAGCTCTAGTTGAGGACCCAGCCCTCAACATCGCCAAAGGTAAAGGAACAGCGGGCGGCTGCTATATCGAAGCATTCATGATGAAGAAGAGTGTAGTAGCAGACTACACACAGTTGTTCGAGCAATCATTTGAGGTCCTGACTAGCTTATAGGAGGACCCAAACATCCAAAGGCTAGAGACAGAAGTGCGTGAGCTACAACAACGCTATGACGAATTTAAGGGCACAGCGCAAACCATCGTGTTGACATAGAGGTAAGCCAAGATGCAGGAAGCCAAGCATCTCAAGGAATAGGTGGATGCAGCGCTACACAAGGAAGCAGTGCTAAAGGCGCGACTAAATACCTGACTGGAGTAAGCTTACGCAATCACAGGAAACATCGAAGGGAAGCTTGTGACTCTGCAAGAAATGCAACAAAAGCTTCAGGTTGACCGCGCAGGAGTAGTAACCAAGAAGATAGTTGAAGATGCGAAGCAGGCATCAGCTCAGTGCACGACCAAGGTTGTGGTCATACGGGCCGGGTTGGATGGGCTTCACACAAAGATCTCCACGCCTACCGAGTGACTCGAGGGCGAGTCACGATGTTTGTGTTGGGGGCATGTTGGGAGTAGGATCCCCCAAGGGCAGTTTTGGGGCTAAAAGCCCATGTTTAAGTCAAATTTTGTAATAAAAAAGTAAAGACTCCACATTTTCTGGTTGCGGAGCACAAAGGTGTTATGTGTCAAAAAGGGTAGTCCATCCTTAGTTTTGTAAAGTAAAGTCAGTTGTAAGAGATCTGTTCATGGTCCGCAGACCATGGGATTATATAAAAAGAGCTAAGCTCTAAGTAGTTTAAGGACATATAGAATGGGACACGATGTAATGGAGTCATAGCTTGGAAGCAATAAGTCTAAGTCTTGGGTAGTAGCATAGGAAGAGGCTCTGCAGCTAAGTGTGTAGAAGCCTATGGTAGAAATCCGTACTTGAGTGCACGGACCCCTGTAGCTGTGTGCACATGGTGGACAGAGGTTGTAATAAGTGGAAGATATTAATAAAAGAAGATATTCTACAATTTCTGTGTCTTTGTTCTATTGATGCGTTTGGATATTTTATGTATGAATTTCCTTTATTATGCTTATATGATGCACAAATGAATGTAATTACATTGAATAAGTGAACACAATTATGAATATCTGCTTACGCGGTGTTAACTATAACTGTTTGACAAGATAAGAAAATCACTTAGATTAATTAGGGAATTTGTACAACACATTGCTCTAGCAGTGTGAAAGTACCTAAGCAGCAGGATAGGGCTGTGTGAAGGTCGATCATATACTTTCACAGAGATATTGAAGGCCAGAATAGAGGGTTTCTCTTGCAAGCACTAGAAATAAGCAACTTGCGTGAAGGAAGTGATAGAGGGAATTAAACGATATCACAGCCATCTAAGCGTGCGGAAACTTGGTTCTAGCATCCCCCCATACTGCTTCGGGTGAGACTTCAGTCCGCGCTCTGCGTGCTAATGCCGAAAGGGCTAGTAGTGTAGGGATTTGTTCGGCTAATTAACATTGAACCTGGGTCAGGCCCCCTCAAGCCAAGACATTGAAAAAATCATTAAACCTGACACTGAGAATGGAACCTACAACAAACTTCACTCGATTGAGAAAGAGGGGAGCCTGGTTGAAGAAATTAGGATGTGAATTTCCAAGGTGACTTGTTGATAATTCTCTTCATGTCATGTTTGTGGCAAAAATACTTATGAAACATATAAAATCTCGATAAGATGACATTTGATGGATAGTCATTGATTGTTGAAGTGTTGGCGTGATTGCATTAGCTAGGCCAATTCATGAGAATCATACTATCATCCATGTTGTTCCTCTAAAAAGCTCCCGGAACAGACTTTTAAGTAAGTAAACAACCGTGATAGTGAATTCTGAAAAGGCCCCTGAGTGGTGCATTCTAACGACCATCGACATATCATAAAAAAACTTAATGTTTATTGGGAGTTATGTTGCCACGTCTTATTAGCTCATGGGGTTAGTGAGGCTATTAGGGTGGTGGTAACATGCTCCCCTTAACATCCGCCCCCTCCCAAACCCAAACCCAAATTTTTCCATCTTTTTCAGCCTATCTAAAGACGAATCACAATATTAATGTTATTAATAATATATCAATGATGTTTTTAATAATATTATTTTTAATATAATGTTAATAATATTATTAATGTTTTTAATGTAAATATTATTCATGCCTTTTTATCAATATTAATGTTGATACTATTCATCATTTCCAAAACATTTGCCACACTACCAACCTTCTTGACATTTTTAGTGAGCAAAAGTACAATGATCTAGGAATTCTTCTTTCTCTTCTCTTTGATTATAAAATAAAATATTAAAACCTTAATTAATGTCTTACTCTCTTAAAATTCAATAGACCTCATTAATCTCACTTGACATTAATCATCATCTTCTTCTTTGTTATTTATTAATATTAATATTAATATTATTACTTAATTTTTATTAATAATTAACATTAATATTATTAATATTACCATGTATTTAGAATAATTGATAATTTGTAATATATTAATTTATTTGTAATAATTGTATTTTTATTAATAACTAAAATTAATATATTACTAATAAAGGTTTATTTAAAAAAAAAATGTAAAATCTAATCTTTAGAGTGTAATTTTTTAATGTTAAATTTATTTTTAAAATCAATGTGCTTAAAAAGATATAGTTAACCTAATTTATTTTTTTAATTTTAATTTCACACCTTAATTTTTAAAGGTTCCATTCTCTGTTTTTTTAATTGCAATAAACTGTAACATGAATATCAAGAAAATAAATCAATACAATTAGGCAATATTTGTGTCATTATTCCTTTGCATTACCAAGAACAAGTGGGTGCTCATTAGACATGTACGTAATTTTTGTCTTATCTTTTAGGAATCGGGTAAATACACATTTTTTATTTTTATTTAATTGGAATAAACTTTAATCGATAAAGAGAAATAACGAGAAAATATATGCATTATTATACATGTAACGTATTCAGTTTTTTATTAATTTTTTTTCACTAAAAAAATTAAAATCTATTTAAAGTTTAATATTATAAAATTAAATTTATTATTTTTAAATTAAATTTATTTCTATTTATCTTAAATATGATTGGTTGAAATGTTTCCCCTCTTATTGTATAATGATAGCAAGAATTGATTTTTGTGTACTATATTATTAATTACTATGTACTATATCATTAATTACTATATACAATAAATATAAATAATTTGAAAAATAGCATTATATTAATTACTATGTACCATAAATACAAATAGTTTGTAATTAAATTCAAAAATTCCATTTTTTCATTGGTATAAAGTATTGAATAGACAATTTTATGGGTTTTATTTTTTAATTTACAAAAAACTAATTTAAAAAATTTAAATTTGAAAACAATATGTCAAAATAACATGTGTACAATTTGTACAACTCACACTATATCAATCTATACTTTAATGACATGACATATGTACTATAATATAAACATTATATAAAAATTGCATCATTCAATATTAAATAAATAATTATTAACTTGTTATTATTCTCTTCCATGTCAACTAAATAAATATTGGATAAAACACAATGAATAATGCGTCAAAAACTAGTGATATGCGTCAAGGCTACCTCTACTAAGACTCCTATGGGGTTCGTTGACATGGGGTTGCAACAATCACATAGTAGAGTATATATAACTATAATGGATGGCCAAAACCTCAGAGTATACCAATCCATTCATTTGACGAAAAACGAATACATAAAAACGTCATGCGTTATATATGTTCCAGCATATAATATAATTCATTCTGTGAAAGTCCATGTGACCTCTTCTTCAGCCAAGTCGACAGATATATTTGAATGTTAACAGTTTTTTATTAAATGTGTTTTGGGATATAATATAATTCAGTCTGCGAAAGTCCATGCAACCTTTTATTCATCCAAATCGACAGATGTATTTTAATGTTAACATTCTTTTATTAAATATGCTCTAGGATATAATATAATTGATTTTGCAAAAGTCCATGTGACAGTTTCTTCAGCCATATCAACACATATATTTTAAAATTAACCTTTTTTATTGAATTATTTATTGAGAACTAGAAACAAATATAGCGTTTATAGCGTTTATTTAATATGATTTAAAGAAAAATTCAAATCAACCAGATATATTTTACTGTCAACATTTTTATTGAATTGTATGGTTAGAAATTACAAACAAATATAATGCTTATTGACTTTTTTTCATTCATATCAACTGATATATTTTTAGCTTTTCTTATTGAATTATTTATTATGGACCATTGTCAGGTTAGACAGTAACTCCACAAAACAAACAACTGATTCATTTATTATTCCATAGGTAGGTCATTGTTATATACAATAGGAGTGATTGTTCAGTTCATTTCCCGATGACTGTTCACATTCCTAATTTATTTATTTACACAAAATTCTCCCAATCATGAGGATTATGTTATGAAACCAACTCAAGAAAAGATAGATCAACGCTTTAGAATTCAGCCTCTTCGAGGAGGAAACCTCCTTTACATTACATAAATGAACAATTCTTGGATGATACAAATGAAAAGACCTCCTTTCTATATATAGGAGTCTAAGGGGTCGTAACATAACTAGAGCCGACATAACAATAATAATGTAAGGGCACAATAATAACAATAGTGGGCTTCTATGGGGCACATTAGTAACAATATGGGCACTACATGGGTACATCAATATAATAAGGGGGTTTTACTAATAACAATAAGGGGTTACACTAGTAGTATAGGGGCCTAACATGCCCCTCTCCTTCAAAAAGCGTTGTCCTCAACGCTTGAGTAGTTCTGGATACTTCTGCATAAAATTCTCATCCTCCCATGTGGAATCTTCAGCGGATAAGTTCTTCCACTTGATAAGATACTCTGAAATTGATTGATTTCGTAGCTGTTGAGTTCTTGTTTCTGTGAGTGCTTCCGGTTCCAATATAATTTTTCCTTCCTCGTCAAGTTCTGGCAATGTTGTTTGAACTGGGAGCTTTTCGCTTATAGCCTTCTTTAAACATGAAACATGGAAAACTAGCTGCAATCTAGAAGTTGCAGGAAGCTCCAATTTGTATGCCATAGTACCAATCTTTTGCAACATCTTGTACGAACCATAATACTTTGGTGATAATTTATTATCCTTCTTAGCTTGCTTGAGGGACATTTTCTTATATGGTTGTAGCCGTAGGAATACCCAATCCCCTACATTAAAACATTTTTCACTACGATGTTGATCTACCTGTTGTTTCGTTTGATTTTGCACAGAAGTGGTGTTATCCTTTAAAAGTTGGAGAACTTGTTGTTGATGCCTGCTTGAACCTTTTTCTTCTTGATATGTCCTTCTATCTCTAGAGTTTGAGGAGTGGTAATTTCTTCCAATCCTTTACAAGATATGGTCGGATTCATTTCTTGATGCTCGATGTGATCTTTCACTTCTTGAACATTTTTCTTCTTTATATGTCCTTCTATCTTGATAGTTTGAGGAGTGGTAATTTCGAACAATGAATTACAAGATATGGTTGGATTCATTTCTTCTTTCTCTGGGGTGGGGTCCTGGCGTATATCTTCTTCTTTTGTTTTTTCTTGATCCTTCTCTTCCTCCTCTTCATATTCTATGTAAAATAATTTCTTCTCAGCACACTTATGACCTTTAGTGCATTTGCTATCACAATTGTAACAAAGCCCCTTTTCTCTTTTTTCTTCCAATTGTTGTGGTGTAACCCTTGTAGGTTGTGGAAGGCTAGGAGAAACAACACTTCCATCTTTATAGTTGTGAGGGGTACACTTCTTGGTTTCCATAATTTTGCTTTCCACTATGTCACAAAGCCCTTTTACTCTTTCCAATTGTTGTGGTGTTACTCTAAAGAAGGTGTTGCTCTTTGTATCCTCATAATGTGCTATCATTTCCTCTGTGAAAATTGACCACGTAACAAGTTGTTTACGGGAAAAAAGCCCTTTGTACCATAAAAATTGATCTGGTTCTAAATATGAAGATGCAATACATACCTTTTGTAACAGTTGTACACCATGTAGATCAAAATATTGCTCCATCTGAAGTATCCCATTTACCGGATCCTTGCCATCATACTTCCTCATCTTGCTTTTTCTTGATTTTAGGAGCTCGACCTTGAAACGACTGTAACTTTGTACTTTCAGATCTTTAAGTTCTGAAATTGTGACCTGTAGTAGTCCTCTGTGTCCTCTTTCCAATGCCACTAGTCTGATCCAAATTGGATTCTCCAAGAAATAGTTATGCACAATCTCCCACGATGACCTGATTATAGACTAGTTCAGTAGAGCGAACTTGTACGATGTGCCACGAGTCACTGTTTCAACCTTTGGATCTGAAAAATGCATACAAGAAACTACAGTCCGGCCTCTTTCTGTACCTTCTTACGAAATTTCAATCCGATCCCCAGAGAGAAAGTTATGACGATTTTCCCCAGGTCACCTGTTTTGAATGTAATTCAGGAGTCTGCAAAAACACCAACTTCCTCAGATCATATCTCTGCAAGTATCACGTGAAAAGCTCTGAAATTCGGACCTAAGGTTCAACACGATTTCTTATAAAATGGGTTTTTTTTGCGACTTCTGAAACGTCACAGGGAAAATGTTATAGCGAAAATTCCACGATGACCTGTTTGGAGCAGCGAAACCCTAGAATCCAAAGCTCTAATACCAAATGTTATGAAACCAGCTCAAGAAAAGATAGAAAAGATAGATCAACGCCTTAGAATTCAGCCTCTTCGAGGGGGCAACCTCCTTTACATTACATAAATGAAAAATTCTTGGATGATACAAATGAAAAGACCTCTTTCTATATATAGGAGTCTAAGGGGTCATAACATAACCAGAGCCGACATAACAATAATAATGTAAGGGCACAATAATAACAATAGTGGGCTTCTATGGGGCACATTAGTAACAATATGGGCACTACATGGGTACATCAATATAATAAGTGGGTTTTACTAATAACAATAAGGGGTTACACTAGTCGTATAGGGGCCTAACAGATTAGGTGTCAACATTCCCCCCTTAATCTGAAGGGATGTTGGTGAGTCCAAGCATCATTCTGAATCGTTCAAGCTTTTCCCTTCCAAGTGCTTCAGTGAAGATGTCTGCAATTTGCTCATTTGTGGAACAATGACGGAGATGGATTGTTTTGGCCTCAACATGATGTCGAATCAGATGATATTTAGTATTGATATGCTTTGGTCGATCATGGAACTTTGGGTTCTTGGCAAACTTTATTGCAGAGGTGTTGTCAATCATGAGTGGAGTCGATTGTACTTGTTTTACCTGCAAATCTTCAAGAATTTTCCTGAGCCACACAATTTCTTTTGTTGCTTCAGTTGCTGCCACGTATTCTGCTTCTGTTGTGGAATCTACTGGAACTAATTGTTTGTGTGATCTCCAGGAGACAGCTCCTGATCCAATACTCATAGCATATCCTGAAGTAGATACCTCAGTTTCTTTATCTCCATCGAAGTCTGAATCAGAGTATCCAATCAAGCTAAAGTCGTCCACCTGTGTATACTTGATTCCAAGGTCTTGAGATCCCTTCAAGTACCTTAGAACATTTTTTGCAGCAGACCAATGTCCCTCACAAGGCTTTTGCATAAACCTAGAGAGAATCCCAACAGCAAATGAAATGTCTTGTCTGGTAATAGTGAGGTAGATGAGACTTCCTACAAGTTGTCTATACTTTTTTGCATCCTCAAATTCCTTTCCTTCAATAGATGTGAGCTTTAAGTTTTGTTCCATTGGAGTAGTAAAAGGATTGCACTCTGTCATGCCAAACCTGTTCAACATATCTCCAATGTATTTCTTTTGAGAAAGAAATATGGACTTTGGATGTTGGGTTACTTCAATGCCAAGATAGTAATGAACATAGCCCAAATCAGTCATTTCAAAACTTTTCCCCAATTCCTTCTTTATGGATTCAATGTAGCTTTCCTTGTTCCCTGTCATTAAAAGATCATCTACATATACCACAACATATACAACTATTTTGCCAACTTTCTTGACAAATAAAGTTGCATCATCAAGATCAAAATGATTGAAGTTGAGTTTTAGAAGATGCTCAGTTAGTTTTTCATACCAAGAACGTGGTGCTTGTTTGAGGCCATACAAGGACTTCACAAGTTTGCATACTTTATGTTCATGTCCTTTCACAGCAAATCCTTCAGGCTGGGACATAAAAACATTCTCTTTTGGATCTCCATTCAAGAAGGCAGTTTTTACATCCATTTGATGGACTTTCCAACCGTTCTGAGCTGCTAGTGCAAAGAGTGTCCGGATGGTGGCCCATTTTGCTGTGGGGGCAAAAGTTTCCTCATAATCGACCCCTTCCTTCTGTGCAAAACCTTTTGCCACAAGCCTAGCTTTGTGCTTGTCAAGTGAGCCATCAGCTTTGTACTTGTTCTTGTAGCCCACTTGCAGCCAATTGTTTTGGTTCTAAATGGAGGATCAACCAGCTTCCAAGTGTCGTTCTTTATGAGGGAATCATACTCCTTTTGCATCGCTTCTTTCCATTCATCATGAGAAGCAACTTCTTTAAAGGAAGTTGGTTCAAAATATATAGACAAGTTCAATTCACAGTCATAAGAAACATCCATATCAACAAGTGAATTAGAGTCATCTACATCACCTCCATTTTGTCGGTTTGAATTTCTGGTTCCTATTTTTCCAATTTCATCAGGATGAACACTTTCAAGTGTCTTTGTCAGCCACTTTGGAGGACCTTTCTGAGATGGTCCAAGCCGCTCTGTTGATTGAGTTGGGACTGAATCAAGATTGAGTCTTCCAATTCTATCAATTACATCACTTAAAGCATCATCCGTTGTTGGAGTTTCAGTCGGGGGAGAGTGTTCTTCAAAAGAAGATTCCACATGTTGATCTAGTATAGGAATCCCCCCTTCAAGATGTGGAATATGATTATCAAATTCTTGAAATGATTTCGTTTTTGTGAATCTATCCAAGCGATCAAGTTGCCGCTCAACAACATTGTCAGATTTGGATGATTCAAGAAAAATTACATCTCTAGATACAACAAACTTTTTATTTACTTCATCATAGAGGCGGTATGCTTTGGAGGTTGTTGAATACCCCAGTAAGATACACTTACGACTTCTAGCACCAAGTTTGTTTCTATGTACCTTTGGTATCAAAGCATAACAGGTGGAACCAAAGATCCTGAGATGTTTTACCGAAGGAACATGTCCATACCATAATTCATAAGGAGTCTTGTTTCTTATAGCATTAGATGGACATCTATTCTTTATATATGCAGCACATAGAACAGCATCAGCCCAAAACATTATCTTTACATTTTTGAAGAAAAGCATGGATTGTACCATATTCAAGATTGTTCTATTCATTCTTTCAGCTACACCATTCTGTTGGGGATTATAAGGCACAGTTGTTTGATGTTTGATCCCATGTTGGCGAAGATAGTTTTCAAATTCATTTGATGTATATTATTTTACATTATCAGTGCGAATAGACCCAATATGAGATTGTGCATCATTTTCAATCCATTTATGAAAATTCTTGACTGTTTGAAAGGCATCAGATTTGTTCTTCAATAAATAAACCCAACACATTCTAGTGTAATCATCAATAAATGTCATGATATATTTATTTCCATTTGCAGAAGGAACAGGCATTGGACCACATAAATATGAATGAATGAGTTCAAGCTTCCTATGTGCTCTTGAATGTGAATCATGAAAAGATTGTTTGCTATGCTTTCTTAGAATGCAAGCATCACATTGCTTATGTTTCCTAGGAATTGTAGGAAAACCAGCAACACCATTTTTCTTCAATAAGCGGAGATTGTCATAGTTTAAATCCAAATCTAGCATGCCATAATAAACTTGATGGAAGTGTACCTTCTTCATGATGAGAAATATGTGAGAAATGTTGTGCATGAGCAGAGGTTCCTTGTAGTTTGAGAAGCATTTCTTCTTCTATTCCCCTCATGACAAGTGAGTGGTCAGAAGATTTTCTTACCTCAAGCTTTCCATCAAACATATGAATGGAGTGACCTTGCTGTCAGATGTGGACCAAGGACAACAAGTTTCTCTTGAGCTGTGGGAGATATAGAACATGATCCAGAAGAAAGTCTGGAAGACCAGGCAGTTTAAGCCTGATTGTACCAAGCCCTGATGGCTTGATTTTTGACTGATCTGCAAACTATACTGCTCCATCAACATTATCAGTGAAATCTTCAAAAAAATATTTTCTATGAGTCATGTGACAGGTTGCTCCTGAATCAAGCAACAAATCATTTTTCGAAGAAGCAAGTGAAGCATTAAACAAATCTTCATTTACTCCAATGTTACATTGTGCCTCAATATAGTGAGTGGATTCAGGTGCTTTACCTTTGTTTGTATCATCAGTTTTACCTTTCTGTTGGTTTCTTTTCTACTCAATTTTGTCCCATCGTAGCTTGCATGTAGAAGCATCATGTGATCCATTTCTTTTGCAGCGAATGCAGTGTAAGTCTGCCTTTTCTCCTTGAGAATGTCTGCCCCCCTGCCTCTGAAATATCTTCCTCTTCCTCTTCGTCCACCTCTTCCTCTTGTAGAATCTTTAGCAGGATGTTTTTCTTTAGGAGCAAGGCACAGAGTCTCTTCAGAAGATTCAAGGGTTGTCTTCTTTCCAAAGGCTTTCTCTCTTTCAGCAAACTTTTTCACAAGAGAGTCAAAGGTTATATCTTTAAGATTTCCATTTGCTTGTAAAGACTCAAGATAATTGGAGTAAGTAGGATAGAGTGCCTTGAGAAAAGAAATAAGAGGGATATCCAGCTCAACCTTAGTGGATTTGATATCATGCATTATAGACTTTACTTCAGATGCAAGAGCAAGAGGATCATTATTTTTTAGTTCAAGGGTGAAGAGTTTAATCATGAGCTGAACAACCTCAAGTGCAGAATGTGAGTCATAGAGTTCTTTCATCTTTTGTAAGGCTTCAAAGGCAGTTGAATATGATGAAATATGACGACTCACCTCTTCATTTACAGATGTTGCGATTAATGCATAGGCTTTGTTGTTCTTGTTTTCCCAAATGACGAGCTCTTTGTCTGAGGTAGGCTGTACAAGTTCATTGTCTCCTTCTCCGACACACACTCCTTTCCACAACTCATTGAAGATGA
The DNA here is from genome assembly GCA_031772625.1 of Pinus tabuliformis. Taxonomy (NCBI): domain Eukaryota; kingdom Viridiplantae; phylum Streptophyta; class Pinopsida; order Pinales; family Pinaceae; genus Pinus; species Pinus tabuliformis. Next base: position 160,209,058 of record CM062804.1, on the reverse strand, counting down.
GGGTGTGCTTTATCATCTGGGACCATTCAGGATAGTTCTCCTTGCTAGTGAGAACTATTCCTACCATAGAGATGATTGAATGCATTCTGTAAAAAAAATACTTATGCTGATAGAAAAAATACTTCTACTGATATACCGTGAAATTGTAGTCAAAAGGGCAAAAAGATTTCAAATACTTTATGCACTATGCTTTCTTCAAATCCCTCCAATGTTTATAAAAACATCCTCATATAATATTTCCTTATCACCTCCCTTTTTTTCTTTTAAACAAGAGCTCCACGCACATATAAAGTCAACAAAGGATTCAAATGGAAACCATTCAATATATATACCATTCAATATATATACGCTAGACCATTCGCTGGACCATTCAACGGATTCAAATGCAGTTCATAAGCGATTTATATCACTCAATAAAGTCGCAATTCAAATACCATGTCAGGGTTTCAAATACCATTTCAACCGCACAATTCAATACCATATAGCGTTAAAACAGGAAAACTGGACAGCGTTAGAACCATTCAACACAGTTCAATGGGACAACGTTAATATTCAAACAATGTCCAATAATTCAAACGCATTCAATATTCAAAACTCAAATGTTGTGTCAAACAACAACACGACATATACAGCGATACCAAACGTTATGGACAAGCGGTTCAATACCAAACGTTATGAAAACGCATACCACTCGTATACCATCTCAGTCCAGAGAAATACTAACTCAAACACTTTTAAAATTCCTGCGTTTAATAATTCTATTACAGTCTCACTCTCAGAGGATTTTCAAAGGAGAAACGAAAATATGGAAACTCAGAACTTTTGTAATCTGAATCGGGAAGACAGCAGTTCGTTTGTATGCGATAGACTTCAAAGCCTCATAATCATATCAAACAGCAGAATGAGAGAGACGAATAGACTACGCAAAGATTGGAATCTAGAAAGGGATCGTAGACTGCAATTCTCTAGCAAAGCCTGCGTCCATGGCAGAAACGTTTATGAATCAGTCATCTGCATAGTCATAGTATGCAATAATACGATGTCAGGCGCAACTACCATGTCAGAAACGTTTATGAATCAAACAGAGAGGTGAACAGTCAGACAATGGGCCAACTAATTTTATGAAGAACTTGCTCAGCTATATGGAGAGTAGAAAGGGAGTTACAAGGGACACAAAGGCTAAAAAGAGCTAGCTCTGATACCATGTCAGGCCAGGCAGTCACTCCACAAAACAAACAACGGATTCATTTATTATTCCATAGGTAGGTCATTGTTATATACAATTGGAGTGATTGTTCAGTTCATCTCCCGATGACTATTCACATTCCTAATTTATTTATTTACACAAAATTCCCCCATGAAGATTAGGTGTCAACAACCATAAAGTAAAAAAAAAAAATCCAAATTAATAGATAAATTTTAATATAATATTTTAAATTTTTTTTTTTAACTAAAAATAATATAATATTTACATTCAATGATAATATTCCAAAGGTTATAAGAATCGAATTTAAGTGGAGAAGTGAATTTAATCATTCTTCTTCATCATTTAAAATAAATTGAGGTAATTTTATAAATATAACTTGAAATTAAAATAGTAAATAAATAATATTTTGTTGTTTATATAAAAAAATATGCGTAGTCTAACGAGGCTGAGTTGGCCGGAAAGTTATGGAAATTCTGGTCATATTTAGAGAAAATCTTGCAAGGATTTTTGTAAATCCAAGTTATAGTTGTTAAACTTCAAAATTTTAGGTGTCCTAGACGTTTTTGATGGCGCTGAATCCATTTCCACCATCAAAAACACGATTCAAACACTGCTTTTACAAGAATTTTTTTTTGCCTGGATTCTGGACACTTTTAGTCGTCCAAGAAATTCCTCTGCCTCGTTAGATGACTCCTAAAAAATAAAGATAAGTATGTGATATATATTATTAAATAATATGTCTATGATTATAATTTTAACAATTTTTTGTTTATATTGAAAAAAATGATGGTTTTTCAAGTTTATTTGAAGCTTTTTACTTTTTTTCTCAAATGAATAATACCATTTATATAAGTCCATAAAGATTAAGTTTTCAAAATTTTAGCTATAAGTCGAAGCGGTGTATTTAACGATAAAAGAAAGATGAGATATATAGGTGGATAGTAGCCAATAACTTGATGTGCTCCCTGAATTTGGTGGTTTAAGGAAGGCCACAAACCAAATCAGTAACAAAGGTCGAAATCTTCTACTAGTGGTGGTTTAAGGGTGACCACCAATTTTGGAACTTAGCTCAAAGCAATTCCTAAAACAATTACAAATCTAACTAGATGTTGATGTCTTATGTAAAATGGAAGTGCCCTCTCATGGTGGTTTAATATGACCACAAACTGATAAAATGGTGGTTTAAAGATGACCACAAACTATATTATAGCAATATTAGTGAGTCTTCCACTGAGCGATGGATTAAGGATGAAAACAAACCAAATGTTTCTCATGGAACATGAGTTTATCTCTAGCTATATCTCTGACTCTGGCAATACAATATCGTTGCTAGCTTTGATTCTAGCTATGGCTCAAGCTCGCTTGATATAACATCAGAACTAGCAGAAAACTATCAATTCCATCATGTCGGATACAAGGTGAGAAGATGAAAATCTATGCACTGCATTACATGTCAATACTCAATAATGAATTTTATGGTATGACCAATATATCATCTTGGTCGTTAGTGACCATTTCCAACAGGAAATCTATCAAAGTTGAATCTATGCTCTTGCTCGATTCTTATGATTGGAACATCTTTTCGAATGATGAGTATATTTTCCACAATGCTCACAAGGATGAAAATGAAAAAATTGATCTTTCAAGTGCCCAACTTGATGAAAATGTTGGCATTTACAAAATCAATGTGGAAGTGGAGTAGGTGGATGTGAATTTCCTAGAGAAACCTAACAATCTGAGATTGGACTGGTTTGAAGTAGTTTGGGTTGTGAAGGTCACTTCCTTTTCATATCCAAGAATGGATCTATGTTTGTTTTTGGTGACTTCTTCCCAAAGTATGATCATGGTATTAGGAAGTGGAAGTGGAACTTCATATCCATTTGAATAAGCTCCTGAAGTAGTATCACTAATATGATCATGTGTTGGTTGCTGATGGGAATCTTTCTCCAGATCAAATGAAGAATTGTTGTGAACAAAGACTATTTCAGAGTGTTTATGCCTTTGTTGTAGCTCATATCGTTAGAGTTATGATATCCTATAAGCCTTGTAAAGAAATTTGAACATATGTGGGAATGGCTTTGTTGATTTGGACTCTGCTATCAACAATAAACAATATGAGAATATTTAGCAACTCTAATACATAATTTTTTATCCATTTTCTCAACAACTCAAGAAAATGAAGGGTGTCTACTTCAACCAAAAATGCACCTGTTTACAAATTAATTTGACTTATTTTAAAAAAAAAGTACAATTTATTCCATGAGACTAGCTTGAGGAAAAAATTTCTTCAACTCTGTTAATGCTAGATATTTTTTAATGGATAACATGCAATGGACAAGAAAGAGATAGTGCCCGGAAAAACAATGGATAGCCTAGGCAAAAGTTAGGAGTCAATCTCAATGTGAATTAAATATATATCTATGAATTCAAAATGTCTCATCTCAAATGTGTGATAGGTAGTAATAAGTTCTTTGATGACTAGTGTATTTTATAGCAACAAAGAAGACTCCGGATGACTAGATTTGAATGAGGAAAAGCTAAGAAATCTAAGCTCCTTGTAATATCACTCTCCAAATTAAAGTTGTGTTCCAATAATATTTTAGGCTTCAAAAAAACAAGGATGATGAATCAATAAATCCACCAGAAATATTAGCTAAAAAAGTTTGCAAACTTAGGTAAAAAGGAGAAAATAACTTGATATGTGTGGATTTGTATATTTGGAGAACATGGCCACAAACCATATGAATATATGAAAAATTATTTTATAGTCTTAGCACTATGACTCAAACCACTTCAAAAAATCTAGTGTTAGATTCATGATTAAACTGAGAGGGGATTGTGAATCAATATAATGACATTTTTTACTTTATTAAACCTAATTAAACATCATAAAACATCAATATCATAAAATAAAAAGGTCACACAAGATATACATGGAAACCCTTATGGGAGATAACCACAAAACTTATTTATATGAAATATCTTGTAGGAACCAACCTACTATTACATTAATTTGCAAGCACCAACCTATAGGAGACGGCAATCCCCTCTGCTGCTTTATAGGAAATAACCCACAATTAACACAATCCCCTCTATTTCTTTGTAGGCACCAACCTAAACAAGACACGAATCCCCTCTACTACTTTCTAGGAATCAATCTATTTGAGGCATCAATCCCCTATGTTCTTTTGTATGCACCAACCTACTTCACTTAGTTTTCTTACTTCTTCACAATGTTTATTAGCTACTTCTACATTCACTAGTTATTCTTACTTCCCTTTCCTTTACTAGTTCTATTAGTTTATTATACCTTTACCAAGTCTACTCTTCGTTTACTAGGTATACTTCTCCCAAAACTTGTTTCCTTTGGCTTCTTCGATAGAACAAACTTACCCACTATTTCATGTATTCACTTTTGGAAATCTAGTTTTGAAATTTCTACCATATGTAGCTTGAGATAACTTCTATGTCGTCTCCAAATTTAATATTTTGATTTTTTTACAAAGAAAGTTATAACATAATAAACAAGCTAACTAGTTTGAAGCATGTTTTAAGAGAATTCTGGAACACGAACTTCATCAAATAATATATTTGAAATTATAGTGGAACAAAGTCTAAAATTTCTACCATAGGTACCTTGAGATATCTCATGTTTCTCCTCCAAATTTCATAGCCTAAAATATCACGAAAATAACATTATAGCAAAAAATACCAAGCTAACTTGTTTGAAACAAATTTTAGGAGTATTGAGAAAACCTAAATTCCTCATACCATATCACTAAAATTACAGAAAATCGAGGTTTGAAATTTCTACCACAAGTACCTCGATATCTCTCCTCAGTCTCCTAGAAATTCAAATTCTAAAACATCATAGAAAGAAAGTTGTAGTGATAATATGAAGATGACTTGTTTGAGGAAATTTTCAAGAGCATTCGGGAAGCCTAACTTCCTTAAACCATATCTCTGAAAATGCATTGAACACTGGTCTAAAATTTTAACCACAAGTACATGAATATACTTATTATGTATCCTCCAAGCTTCACATTCTAAAACATCATTGAACAAAACTTATAGTGAAAATTCCAAGATATCGTATTTGATGAGAATATAGAAACACTAACTTCCTTAGATCATATCTCCGAAATTATAGTGAAGATGGGCCTAAAATTTCAACCACAGGTACGGGAATATCTTCTATTAATATTCTCCATGTTTCATGTTGTCAAACGTCTCAGAAGAAAAGCTATAGAAAAAATTCCAAGATGGCTCATTCACCCCATAAATCATATTTTTGCTTCCACCTTTCGACTCTAAGAATCACCCCAAATTATTCCTCAGCTTTTGTTACGAACTTAAATATGTTATTTCTTATATAATTTTCAAATTAATGCATATACCCTTTATTTATAGTTTTTCTAATTCACTAATGGGGCAAACATGTAAAATTGGTTGGGTTATCCTGCTTATACATTGGTTCAGTTGTTTAGATGAAATATTTCATATCTCCTCATTCCTATGGAATTAGAGGTAGTTCCATACATCGTAGAAAAGTTATTAGAATAATATTTCCAACCATATATCATATGCTCCCATTTGAGCTAGTTAATTAGAGTAAATATATATTCAAAGATAGGATATCCAAATGAGACATCGAAAGTCCAAAAAAAATATTTCCTAGAAATTTAATTTTCCAATCTTTATCTTGAACGTAAGTAGGCTCCATTTATCTTCGACATCAATGAAAAAAATATTTCTAACATGTAGGAGGTCTCCTTAACTCATCTGATTTTTTTTATGGCAAATACTACCAAGCCTCTCACTAGACTTCAAAGAGGGAGGCTTACCTCAACTCCACAATGAAAAGTAAAGGGAATTTGAGTGTTTTCAATCTTCACCAAAACTTAGAAAGTTATCAGCAAAAAACAGGATCAATTTCTTCTATTTGTATTGTGTTAATTATTTTGTAGAGGTATGGATAATGAAAATTCATATGCATGGGATTGTGCAAGGAAGGAGTAGATTGTCTCGCGAGTCTGATAGTAGTGGTAATTGCAATGGATTTATGGAAAGGAACATTTCCTCCACTAAACTAAAATCATTGAAATTTTTTCCTTTTGATATGAATTTTGATGTTGGGGAACATGGGAATAGATTAATGGAAACTTATTCTTCCTAAGAAGAGATACTCATTTTGATCCCAATAACTACTCTCAAGTAGATATCTCATTAGTGCCCTAACATAAATCACATTCTCATTTCGAATCTTTTTCTTTTGCTATGGTAGATTAGAATGGAATACATGAAGCACATAAACTCATCTTGTTGCAAGGAAGCACGTCTAAGCATGGGCCAACAACCATAGCATGATACCACAATGGATATTGAGCCCACTTCACTTGTTGTTCATGTGACAATGGATATGCAACTAATTAATATAAAAGGATTGTGACAAATTCCTTCTCAAAGAACATGCATATTTTAAAAGTTAGTTTACATGTTTTGAAATGAAGATATCTGCATTGAGTTATAAAATTTCTATAGTATCCTTAATATCATCACCTGCACCTTGGAAGAAACACCATGAAAGAATAAAATATGCAACAAAGATGCAAAATAAGGAGACTACAAAAACAAAGTTGTAGATTCCTCTAAAACTTTCTGCTCCTAACATTTTATACACCTTCTTGAGGAAAAACAAACCTGAGGCATATGAAACGCTATAATGAAATGTGGTAACATCACAATGTTGATGATATGATGTGAATAAAAATGTAACAAGGCCCTATTGTGGTGTTAATACTAGAATGGAAAGGATTCAACAAAAAAATAAGTGGCTTTGTAATGTTGCTTACGGAATTAAAAAACAAGAAAAAAACATTATAGCACAAAAAATTGAAAAGAGCAAAGACTATTAAACTCTAGTTTTGATGAGTTGTGGCTAAACATAACCATGGAGAAAATGAGATCAATGTTGGACTATTTGCAACTTTTTATTGTTTGCTACAATATATTCTCCTTTATTTATCGATGAGGAATGTCTATTATTGCAGATCATGATGGTTGTAAAAGCTCATACTTTAGTTGCTCCATGTTTTGATACAAAACTTGTATAGAGAAAATGGTAAATGGTTTATTATGTAGTGTATAAAAAATAAATGATAGAAGAGCATGACTAGATATGGAATGAGAAGGGCAGGGTAACAATCATAAACTACTCATGGCACAAGAATCAGAATCACACAGTAACAATTGATGCCAAAAGCATGGAGAAATGGTCATAGAGAATGTGTGTGGTGTTACAAGATTGTAGACCTACTCTTTAAAGGAGCTAACAAGCTAGGATGGAAAATCTACTAGGCATATTTGACAAGTATCTAAGAATAAATTTCTATGTTTTGATACCATTATTGTGCACAAAAGAAAATGAAGATAATTGTGTCATACATATTATTAAATGATACACATATAAATACCATTTTAATGACCCTTGTTTTCATATTCCAAGAAAACTTTTAGACCTTCAATGCTTATTAAAATTTATTTAAACATTTTTACTTCCTCTAAAGTGAATAATATAATTTATATAATCCCTAGGTTTCCATCATGTTCATTACATTTAAATAAAAAGGATAAAATTATTAAATAATAAAATTTAAAAAAATAAAAAATTCCTTTCAACTATAATGAAACTAAACAAAATCTTTGATTAAATAAAAGGATTAAATATTTTATGACCATTATTTAGTAATTAATTAAAGGGAGTATCAAGTGTCATGGCTAATATTAAGTAAAGATGCCATGTGAATGATCACATAGAAATCGATGGAAAAAAATAAAGTTGACATTAAGATATTTATAAATAGAGAAGTTCGTAAATTCATGTTTGATAATAAATTATTTATGAGTGTTTATTGTATTTTAATATGATGAAGAAGATGGTTATGTGTGGGCCCACCAACAACTTTCTTATATTTTAGCTCAAATAAAGGGGTCTATGGTAAATTTTGAAAAATTCACTCTTCTAGTTGTATTTGTTTGGATGATGTTGTCTCCTCACATTCGCTTTGACTGGCTTTTACGTTTATGGATTTTCTAAGGTTTACCATGATGTTGAAGTCACATCCTTTGTTTTGATCATTTGAAGTTGTCACTTTCATTGTTTGGTATTGACTGGTTCTTTCTCATCAATTTTAATTTCCTCGTCTACCTTCGCTTCTCCGAGAACTATTCATTGATTTCTAATTTGCTCGGTTTTGATTTTTAAAAGTCATACCTTTTTGGTTTGCTTTCTTTCCAGTGGGAATATGGTTCACTTCCATGTGACTTTACATACATATACTTGTAAGAAATTCACCCAAATTAATTAGATTTGACCTAATGTAAATATAGGTATATTAATGTTCGAAAATATTGCATTATATAACTTATAAAGAGATCATATACATATATTCTTTTTCAATAAATATGAACTTTTTTAGAGTAATGCATAAAATATGTGCTAATAAGATTTATATTATGCTCCCTGATGGGGTGAACATGTGGGATAGGCATTGTTGGGATTTATGTGAGTGTACCACCTAGTTAATGGATCTCATGCAGTGGTTGTGGGTAGCTAATGTTGTTGTGTTTGGGGTGTGAGTCATCTCAGGTATAATGTCTTGGTTCAGTTGGAAGAATGTTGGTGGGAGGTTGCCGATGGTTGAGGGTATGTTCTCCACCTCGTCCGCAGGATCTATTACTTGTTCTTTCCTGATTTGTTGGATGGTCTTTAGTATGATTATGATCCTATCTTGTGGTGCATTAAAAGTGGTGTGGGTTCATTTTCTAGTGAGCTTTTGGTGTCTTTATGGTTAGGCTGGGTTATTTTTTCTTTTGGACAGTATCTGTGGCAGTGTTGGTTTCATTATATGTGTTGGCAATATCAGAGGGTATGTAACTGGAACCATTGTTCTCAATTGCATTGGGTATTAGTGTATTTTGTAGTCTCGTTCTAGTCTCTTCTTATGGTTCGCTGGTAGTTTGGGTCCTCTTTCTGTATGTGTGGAGAATCCTTCAGTTGCTTGGGCCTCGGTCCAATTGAGAGGGTTTTTTCAGGACAACATTGTAGTCTTCAGATCTAGGTTCTAGTGTCTGCCACCTTATCCTTTTTTTTATTTCTTGGGAACTTCTCTTCTTTTGGTTACTTATGTTTTATGGTATCTCAAGTCTTCATTGAACCTCCCCATTGCCCAATGTATTCCTAGTCGACATGGTGGCGATTCTTTTGCTGTATGGTATAGGTCTCACCCTACCATACCCTTCTCCTATCACTTTGTGGCTTTGGATTTTGACGTCATTCCGTTGGAGGTGCGTTGTGAAATTCTCTTACTAGAAGGCCTGGAAAGTGGTAATCATATGTATTCCTTTGATTTTAAACTTGCAGATGTTCAAGTTAAATGGTTTCCTAATTTGGGTCACTTTCATAGGCGAAGGTTGCATTTCCTCAATTCTCTTGCCCTCAATCAAGAAACTTCCACCTTATTGCAACTTTCGTTCAGGGAAAAGCAGATTGATACTTATAATGTCTTCTCCTTTGTAGAGGATATTAAAAATATGGCTCGTAACATTCTCTTCTATCTCAATAATCTCGACTCTCGCTTGCCAAAGGTGGAGTCAATTTTGATTTTAGACTTTGTCTCAAGAGACCTCGCGGATCCTCCTACTCATAGTTGGCACATTCCCATTCTATTCTCTTTTGACCATGGCTCTTTATATGAAAATACTTAAGGTTCAATGGCTCTTCACTGTGTTTCGGAAAACATATGGTCCAGGTTATATTCACATCATGGTTACCATTAGTTTTTTTATCATGGTTCTATGCATGTTATTTTGGTGATGGTGTTTTGGTATTTTTGCTATGGTTCTATGCATGTCTGTTTGGCGATGGCGTTTTGGTCTTGTTTGTTGGTTGTTCCATCGATGAAGCTTGGAATTTATGCTCGACTGTATATTTTAGTTCTTATCTATTACCGTGTTTCTTCCTTTCTAGTGTTTTTATGCTTACGAAAATTTTGAGGTTGATGGAGGTTTTGTGTGGGGCACTCATCTCCTTATTTGGGCATGGAATTTCTTTGTTTTGATTCTTTGTGCATGTTTATAATTCTCATGGTGAAGCTAAGTTTTTGCTATTATACTTCAATGTTAGTATGGCCCTCTTATGGCTTGTATATCCATTGTAATAACTGGTATAAACTTTATTTTGATAATAAAAATATTTGTGTGTTTACTTAAAAAAAATGTATGATCCATTTTATAATAACTTTTATTTAAAAATACATACATGTATACATAGATATATCTATAGATATATCTATAGATATATATATATATATATATATATATATATATATATATATATATATATATATATATATATATATATATATAGATAGATAGATAGATATATATAAAATAAATGGGTAGCATTTTCATTAGATAAACTGGAAAATGGCTAGGTCACATATAATCCTGGAGAACAAGCTCTCAGAAATATTCATTGTTTTATACTAGAGAAGGATCCTATTGCTACCAGCTTTATTGACATATGAGTTGTATACATAGCCTATACCATAAAATTTCCAAAAAACCCCACCATATTCTATAGATCGACAAAACATAGATATAAATAAAAGGAAACATCTAGCCGCTGATACGAGGGTTAATTTCTCCTGAAGATTCTTACGCAGTCATAGCCAATTCTTCAGCATCACCCACCCTAGGTTCTGGGTCCCGAATACTAGTAGTGTCCACAACACCTTCAGCATAAGGGACAAATTCGTCCCCAAATCCGAAAACTTCTTTTAACACCCTAACCGTTGCAGTCTCTACTTTAATTTCTATGTTGTCCACCTTTTGTTACGGACTCATCACGTCTATGCACAAGCTCTCCATAGTTTTTTGCATTAGTTCCATGTCTTTACCAAGTCTTGACAACTAGGCATACAAAAACGCCTGTTCTCATTGATCTATTTAATAATTTCCTTTACAATGTGCTTGGATGAACTCCCAACCAAGGCTTATATATTCCTAGAGTGTCTCGGCTCTATTTCGCGACCACTTTCGTTGCTTACAAAAGCCATCTTCGTGGTGATTCTACCGTATATTATAAAATCTCGTGTTTACCTTTCGCAACCAACTATTATAAATAATGGCTTGGTTAATTCTGACACTCTTTCCCGTATTGTCCTTCATAAATGTGAAGTGATTCTGCATCATGGCATAGCAGCTACCCTCCATCTCCTCCATCGCCAAAACTAGCCTAGAGTGAATTGCGATGGTACCTTCCCACCCCACGAATGGAACTGTATTAAAACACCAAGTAAATAACCAAGGATGCATCACCCACCTGTCATAGCACATGACCTTCGATCTATGACTGCCACACCTATTCCATAACTCCTTACCAACCACCCCAGCTCCCAATGCATTGCAAAGGGCCATTGGGGATATAACCTTAATAACTGCCAGTTTGATGTGCTGCATACCCGTACCCCCGTTGTACAACGCCGACCTGGAGTATTTAATTCGAATAAGGGAATGCAACATATTTTAACGGAGTGATTGATGCATAAGGAGCCTTGCTCCAAAGCCACCCTGATGTTGGCTTGCGCATCCACCACCTTGTTGTTAGCCCGCAACACTTGGAACATTTTAACATTTTCAAACTTTTTTAATAGATAATTTATCCTGGTAATGATTGGAGAGGATTCAACATCAAGGAGGTTCTCATTCTTGGAGATCTTCAAACATTTTTGGATTACTGTCATAGAATCACCAATGATAATCAAGTTTTTGATACCATTAGAAATGCTAATTTTCAGACCCTGCCAAGTAGAAAAAGCTTCAGCTTGGTTGTTCCTAGCAATACCTAGTCCCATTAAAACTTTATTTATGTATTTTTCTTCAAGATTTACTATTACCCCTCCCTCGTCACCTTCCCACATTATTATATATAATATTATGCATAATATATACTTCACCTTTTGTATTTGTTTCATAGTTCTCACATTGCATGTATATATATTATGAAACTTAAACACATAACATAATATTTATATTATATAATATTATTATACCTTGTGTATGAGCTTTACATATTGCATAAATTCAAATCCCTTTTCGTGATTAGTGATTGCAATGTAAAATGCATTGTGTGATTGTACGTCACGTAGGTCGTATTGTAAATAATTTGAAACGTTGCCCATTTTACGATAGACACCAATATCCATGTTTGTTATATATTAAATGACTTATGTCACATGTCGCGTTTTTATGGAGGTTCACGTTGATCATAGGTCAAAGTAACCAGCAATTAAAGAAATGCATTTTAAAACCCGAATATTATACATTGTTCGTCGAAACCGTTGGCTCATTAAAAGAACTTTTTCCCCGTTACAAAATATTTTTCCATTACTTGAATTAAGTTGTATACATGTCAACATGTAATTAATCCAATGCATGGCGCGTTCTAAGCAATTAAAGACCAGTTGACAAGATAAGGAAGGAATAAGGAACGAAACACCTTTTTTAGGTGTTTATATTTGGTCTTACGTTCAAATGCATCATAAGCTTATGGCATTAAAGCATTTCATAAAAATGAACGCGGGATGGAAAGCTTATGAGTATGTAAAGGACCCCTTTAAAGAATTCATGGAAGATCTTATTCATCACTTCAGTCTCTTTGCGGTTAAGCCTTTTAGATTTCAATATACCTGGAACAATAAGCACTTTAGTCTTGGCCACATAGCTGCTAAATTGGATCACTTTTCAGCTCCAAATAGTTTATTGGATTTGAATCTTAATCTACGCTCTTTCATTCTTCCTTGGAATGGTTGTGGTCATCGCCTTATCCTCCTTTTTCTCTTCCCTCAATAGAACTTCGACCCAATCCCTTTTTGCTTCTCTCCTTTCTAGCTCTTCTCCCTAGGATTCAAAGGTTTGGTAGAGGACTCTTGGGCGCAATGGGTGGAGGGAATCCCCGAGTTCATTTGGGAAACTAAAATTAAGCTTCTAAAGTTAAGCATTAAAACATGGATGAAGGAAGGCAAGTCAAAAATGAAATTCATAATCCAGGAGATGGAACAACGGTTGACTTCCATACAAGAACACATAGAAATTGGTTTTGTCTTAAAGGAGGATTTTCAAAGGGAAGCCGAAGCATTTAAGCCCTACAATTCCGTCCTCAAGTAGGAGGAGGAGTACTAGAGGTTGAAATATCACAATAGTTGGTTGCAATCCAAATATCATAACACCAACTTCTTTCACAAGTAGGCATTATATAGAGAACGAAAGAACAAAATCTCGCAAATCTAGTTTCACATATAGATCCTCTCTGATTTTGAAGACATTAAAGGTGTCGATGTTTCTCACTTCAGAGCTCTGTATCAAGATATCCCTCCAAGAGATTAGGAGAGTGAGGCCTACATGCTGGAGCATGTTCCTTCCTTAATTTCAAAAGACATCAATGCCCAACTGGTAGTTCCCTTGGCTATGGAAGAAATCAAGGGCATAACATTCTCCTTTCTTCCCGATAAAGCCCTTAGGCTAGATGGATTCTTTGCTTGTTTTTCTCAACATTTATGGGACTTGATAGACAGATATATTTATTGGATGATTGGTTATATTCTCAAAAGGTTGTGTATGGGGGGTGAAATTAATTCCTGCTTCCTTTCCCTAGTCCCAAAAGAATCTAATCCCTCACAATTCTCTCATTTTCACCCAATTTCTCTATGCAATGTGTCCTATAAGATTATATCAAAATTGTTAGCTTCTAGGCTCCAAAAATCCCTCCCCCTTCTTATTTCGTCCAACCATGGAGGCCTTTTCCTAGGGTGCCAAATTTTTGACAACATAATTCTAATAAAGGAGGTAGTGGAATTTGGATGGAAAAGAGGAGATCAGGGCATGATCATAAAATTTGATATGGAAAATGCATTTGATAGGGTAAGGCATGAATTTATTATGGGATTTGATGCAAATTGTATACAATGGATAGCTTTTTGTATCTCATCTCCATGGATTTCCCTCTAGTCAATAAGAGAGTTGCGGATTTCTTGAAGACATCTCATGGGATTGAGGTGGGGATGCCTGATCTCCCCCTTTTTGTACATGATTATGGTAGACTCATTGAGTAGGTGCTTAGAAGTAGAAAGAATAGTGGAAAACATCCTCGACCCCTCATTCCAAGGAGGAATTAGAAGCGTGAATAATGGTCATTTTGCAGATGACACCATTCATGTAGGAGGACCCTCAGTGACAATTGCAAAGAGATTCAAATTCAATTTATAGAAATTTCTTCTAGCATCTTGAGGAATGACCAATGATAACAAAATTAGGATCTCTAGAACACATTTACATAGAAAGTCAAGAGGATAAAATACATCGTGGGATACAAGGTGGTGAGACACTATAAGGAATTCAAATATCTGGGATTTCCAATTTACTTATGAAAAACCTCCCCCAATTCATGGCAATCCATTTTGGAGAAGATTAAACCATAGTTGATGAAGTGGGAAGCAATTTGGCTCAATGTTGGAGGCAGGACAATTATGGTCAAATAAATTATTTATGTTATTCCCCTCTATCGAATTCCCTCCCTCTTGGATATGAAGTATGTGATGAATCAAATTCATATATATATCAGGAAGTTCTTATGGGAGGGAGGAAAGAGTGAAACCAAAAAATATCATTTGGTGAATTGGAATATTGTTAGAGCCCCAAAGCTCCATGAAGGACTTGGCATCTAGGACCCTTCTTTAGTAAATTTAGCCATGAGGGCTAAATTATTTTGGAAAATCAATTGTTAGCTAAGCAAGTGCTGAGAGCTAAATATATGACTACAAATAACGATGGAGCTTAAGCTAATGTTCCCAACCACTGTTCCCCTACTTAGATATTGATTTCTTCATCCTCCCTTCTTATCTTAGATTACCTATGTCGAATCCCAGGGAATGGACACAATATGAATATATGGACAGATTCGATACTGGGCTAGCAAGCTCTGGGATTGGATCCTTCCATTCTCCCATTGAAGTAATTCCTCTCTCAGGATGGCATCGAATGTTTGGATCATATATGATCCTTGGATATGCAACGCAATTGGACATGTTGGCAGTTTGAGGGAATCCTCAATCACCTAAAAACGACCCTCAAATCACTTAAGAGTAGGCTGACTAGATGTTCCTCCCTCAGCCACTTCGCAGAAGATAAATGGGGTTGGAAAAACTCTCACGACATTTTTAAAGAAGGATATAACACTCTCCTTTTCCAGCACCAGGTACCAGTGAAGTCCTCCATTTGGAGCAAGGTGTGGAAACTCAATGTCATCCCCAAGGTAAACATCTTTTGTTGGATATTGTTCTACAAGAAAATCTTAACGACAGAAAATCTCAGGGAAAGAGAGGTTGCAGGTCCCTCTAGGTGCCCTCTTTATGAAAAGTAAGAACAAACTATCACCCATATGTTCTTGCAATTTCCTGACTCTCGTGCAATCTAGAGCACTTCCTTGGGTCCTCTTTTTTGCAAAACTCGTTAGCCCCCTAACATTTAATATTTTTTTCTTCTTGGCACAAGCACTATATTGGCTCCATTCATACCAAATCCTCCTTTAAGGGCTCCTCAATAGCCCTCCATAAATATGTATGCTGCAAAGTCTGGCTATCCCGAAATAGCATTATATTCAAATCCATATGTGTCCCTGTCAGATGTGCTTCCTTCAAATCCCTCGCCTTTTGCTTTGAATACAACCCCCCTTCGGTATATCCTGCTTTGGATCCCTCTGAGCTTCAATGTATCAAGCCCTAGATCTCACCCCTTCATTCTCCTCCTTCCTCTAAGTCACCCAAGTCCCTCCCATCTTGGCTTCTTCGTATTGCTCTTGATAGTTTTTTCAAATGGAAGCTAAAATCTCAGTCCTGGATTCTACAATTTGATGGAGCTTCTAAACGAAATCTAGGGGTGGCAAGAGGGGGAAGGATTCTCTCTAATCACAAAGAAATAATTATTGATAAGCATGCTTGGGGCCTGGGAAGGAAAACCAACAATCAAGAAAAATCCTATGGACACTATTTGGGCCTTCTTTTAGCTAAAAAATGACCAATCAAGGACATCTTCATCCTAGGAGACTCCCTTTTTGTAATATGACTATTGAGAACACGCTCCCTTCCTAGAGACAATTTACTAAGTTTTTTACCTCAACGAATCAAAGACGTCTTATTTTCCTTGTCTTCTTCACAACCCTTCCACATTTTAAGGACCCACGATGCTGATGTGGACCAAATGGGCAATAATTCATGTTTGCTGGAAAAAGTTAAAATTGACATAAATGGTGAGATGGACCCATTCCCTATCCCCTAATGTTATCTATGGGTATAAATTATCCCTCCTCTTTACAATATTGAACCCATTGTAATTCAAATTTAAGGAAAAGTCCTACCTCATGGTCGACCCCCCTCACGAATGTTCCTCTCCCTCAACTCCTTCTTTCCTTACATAATCATTCATGCATAAATTATAATGATGGTTCCATTATGGATTTGTCGTTATTATTGGCATGTGATGCCATCACCAACCTCAACATGGCATCTCATAGTTTTTAGATTCATGCAAGCGTGTGTAGAAATTCCCACTGTATATCAACAGATTATGAAATAGACTAAAGAAAAATACAAGATCTACTTCTACAACACTTTGCAGAAGCTTAATTGAATTGAGCAAGATCAAGAGAACACATATAACTGAGAATGAGAAATAAATCACACATAACACAGAAGAAATAACCCAGGGAAAGCCTCAACCTAAAACCCCAATCTCTGTATTATCATAAAAGTGGAAATCTTGTTCAAGTTACAAAAAGAATTAGCTCTCAAGCTATCCTGCTCTCTCTACAATCAAACAATACAGCTCACAGATTGAATAGAGACAATATATTTCCTCCTCAAGCCCTCCAAGCCTCCTATTTCCTTGCGCAGTTTTTTTTGGGGTCCAATGATGCCGCATGTGTGAATTGGCCTCATCACACTCACAAAACCTCAAGAAGTAACTACGCAATCCTCAAGGAAAGAACTCCTTCTGCATGCAAGGGATATTCACAATGGAATATTCTAGCAATTGATAGTACACTTCCCCTCCATATGATCTCAACTGGGTTTCCGTCTGAACTGACATGCATGAGTTATTTATGAGAGAATATTCATTTATCTGAAGTGTAGTAGTTACATGCATGCATGCATTAACTAACTGAACTTACATTAATTCAACAAACTGTTTGAATTAATCTAACTGGACTTGACTCAGTTAACTGGGCCAACTAATTACAACTCATCCTTATCTCTTTAATTGATGGATAAATTCCTCAATTAATGGAGAAACCGTTGCACGTCCCCACATAGACTTCATGTTTGATTTTCCTTAACTAATTAACTCATGCTGAATTAATTAATTATTTTACAAACAACTGCTAAGATCAAATTCGAATTTTACTTCACTATTTTAGTTTTATGGACTAACTAAAATACGAAGGTATCCCGAAATTCTATTTATAACGGTACTAAATTAGCACTTATATATTTAGCATTTCTTGTTGCTATTTTCAACAGCGTGCTACTCCAATTCATTGTGCCTCTATTTAGGATTCACGTAATGTGAAATTGCGTGTATTCATTATGCAACAACTTATCCAAAGTGATGCAATTAATCTCTTAGGAAACAATTAGACATGAGGTCTATATGAAGGCCAGGATGCATGAAGTGAGTGTCATTTCAAACAACAGATTGATGATGAATTTGCATTGGGACCCTAGTAATTTTTCAGAGACAATTGATCCTCATACATTCTCCCTGTTAAGGGATTGGAATAAATGGATATCAGGATTCTTTTCTTGCTTCATTCTAGAGGTTTGGTAGGAGTCTGGGCTTCAGTTGCTGACAGTGTGGTGGTGGGTTGTCGGGCTCAAAGGCATCGAGCCCTCTGGAAGGTAGAGGATTTGCAACAATAACCTTCTCTCTAGGAACACACCTTCATTGGCCTAATTCAATTTCGTCTCTTAGGTAACACTAGTATCCCAATTATTTAAGAAATAAATATAGAGTGTTAATTTCTCTACATTAGTGTTTGCCACCCTTGGCGGTGGTAGAGTGCACTGTCTTCCTTCTCGTGAGAGCACTCTTCAATAGTTTTGGTTTCCATGGCAATATGACCTTGGGGTTGTCGACCGCACCACACTGTATGTGGTTCAGGAAGGGAGAATAAAAATCTTAAATCGTAGGGTGGCCCATTGGACTCTAGCCCCTAGGCTCCTCCTGCCTATGAAAAATGCAGAATGGAACTTACAGAAATGAGGGTCGAGATATATGACCTTCAAGTGACATTTCTTCGGGAGAGCACCTCTCAAACTAGCACATTATACACCATGGAGAGCTAGTGTCTAAGGATTTCTTTCTTGGAGGACAAAGTGGAGGCACTTCACAACATGGTGGCCAATCTTCAGCTTCAATAGAACGAGTCAAACAACTCTGAGGCAGAAGTGAAACTAAAAATTGATTTGAATAAGCTACTAGACCCTCTAGATTAAGTTGTTATCAAATGACTGGGTTTAAATGCTTATTTCTCCTATTTACATTTTATCGAATATATACCAATAGTAGAATAAGAGTACTTGAGTCTTGAGGTTTTGAATGTAATTTGATGACTGATACAACTAGAATATGTTAGTCAAGATGCCCATAATTACTTTCACATTATAAATCTCCTTGGATTTTGTCGTGATTGGGCATGGATTTAATGAAAAAGTAATCATTCTCGTTGAAAACAAAGATATTATAATGTTTTGTCATTTTAATTACATTTTTTAATATAGAAATGGATTCAAATTTTAGAAAAAGTACAGACTCAACTATTTAAAACTACAACTTTCTCAATTTCTAATCAAATTTTGGACAAAATGGACCAACAAATCTGTCTAGAAAAAGTGAAAAAAATCACCTCATCAAAGTACACTAGGGTACTATCTCTTTTGTAGCTACCATCCTAATTTAGTAACTTATGATTGGAATCAATAACCTACTTTCCTTCTTTATAGATATAACTAACACCACGCTCCTATGATTGTGATTAGTACATATATGGTGATTAGTAACAAATTCTAACATGTCTTCTGGTGACTAAATTCGATCTCTAGTAATCTATGGCGTCTAATACAAGATGATTAGTAATGAATTCTAACACTTCTTCTAGCAACATAATTCAATCTGTAGTAACCTATAACATATGATACAATATGATTAGATATTATCATTGAAATACAATTAGCACCAACCATCCAATATAATATGATTAGACTTTTTAAGTTGTATCAACTCAACAGTTGAAATATGATTTGACTTCCTCATTAATACAACTCACATAAACTTTAAGGATTTTACCCAGATCAAGATGAATTCCTTCATAGCCATTCCTATTTTAGTGTAGGGTGTGGGGTATGAGGATTTTACTCATATTGAGATGAATTTGAATATAACCAATTTTGTAGAGTGTGTAAATTTGATTGAACCTAACATAATTTTGGTGATAGCATGTTATAAATGAGTATATCATTCTTCCATATAATTTTGGAGTTGGCCCCAACTTAGACATAATTCAACTAAAAGTAAGAGAAAAGGTAATAATAATTTAGTGGAGTGAAACAATGTTCTAAGCAACTATATCCAGACCATGTCTTCCATGACATTATTGTACTTTTAAATAACTCTGTTGATAATATGTGCGAAGTGTCATGATTGATATCACATATTTTATTCACATGGAGACGTGAGATTTGATGTTGCTTAATCCAAATTCACTCACAAGAACAAATAAAACACAATATGCGGTCAAATACCATATAAAAATGACCAATAAATATAAAATTTTAGAATTATCAATATATAGTAAGTAACAAAACCTTTAATAATTAGAAAAGAAAAAAAAAATAATTAGTATTTACGAAAACGAAACACAGTTTTTATACTGTATAAATTTTGACACCTATATTTTAAAGGCGGAAAAGAGAAAAAACGTAATTAGCTTCGAGAAGTATAATTAGTTTATAAATTAACAGGTTTGTGATTATTTATAAAATAGTTTTCGGATAGAAATAAATTATATATAGTTGATTGTTTAAATTTTTAAATAAAATTAGTGTCTGAATTTATTAAAAGTAAAATATTGAATTTGAATTATATGTAATTTAATTTGAGGTGTTTTTTAATTTAATATTGTAGTGATATTGTAATGTAATGTTTTGTTTAATATGTTGAAAAATTAAATTATATAAAAAAAATAATATCATATAATGTAAATATTTAAAAGTTTTACAAAATAAAATAAAATAATAATATTAATGAAAATAATTCATGGTATTGATTCATAGTATTTATGTGGAATATAAACTATTTAAAAAAAATTTAAATAAATCTGGATTAATGTTAATCTTAATCTATTAACACTGAAATAAATCTAGATTAATTTTAATTCTAATCTATTAAACATTGAAATAAATTAAATCTCTTAAAATATATACCTATTTTAAAATAAATAAAAACCGATCCTTCTTTACATCTTATAAATTTAAAATTAATATTATTTTTATTTATATTCGAAAAAATATAATAACACATATCTTTAAAATTAATAAATTAATAAAAAAATTTATTCAAATGCAAAGCCATTCGTTTTCCATATTAGCATTGATTGATAGAAAAATATCAAAATTAAATATCAAACGTTCGTGTGCCATGCCACACCCAACTCTAAAATTAAATTAAATAAAATGTTATTTAAATTTTGTATTAGATAATTTAATTGTTTTAATTTTTAATAAAATTATGATTTTAAAAATAAATCACGGCGGAGTAGAAGTGGGTTGTTTTGATCAAAATTCACACGCCAATCAAATTTCCATACCAAAATGGTTAATATACTTAATACAATTACATATTAACTGGGATATTTTATATATAAAATATATATATTTTTTATTTCTCTTAGTTTGGCTAAGAGGTATTTAAATTTTTAATTTTATAATTTAAATTAGACTTCATAACCCACAATTACCAAGCCAGCTATCTCCTTTAGATACATAAAGCAAATTAAAAAAATAAGAACATAGTAAAATTTTATTTCTTGAAAATTCTGCAAATTTTCGGACCGATATTTTATGTGCGGTTCTCCCAATAACACTTGGCACTGAGTGGTTCCCTACTTGATTACATAGGGAATGTCTCCTTGTAAGGTTGACGAGTCAGAAGCCATATATGAGGATAGCATCACATTACATTGAAAAGTTTAACCCAACAAATACACCACAACCACTCAAAAAAACCTTATAACAAATAATCTACAACTTTCTAGCATACTGCAACTGTGGCATTTCTTGGACAAAACACTTCAAACTGGTACATGAAGAACCCGCTTTATCTACAGCTATTTTCGCAACTTTCTAGCATACTCCAACTGTTGCATTTCTTCAACAAAACACCTCAAACTGGTACATGAAGAACCCGCTTTATCTACGGCTATTTTCGCAAGCTTCCTCAGCTCTTGAGCTCTCCTCCTAATATGTTTTCCTTCTTCCTCGGCGAGAAGCATGGTGACTGCTCTTCTTAAATCTTCTTCATCGACCACACTGCTCATGTCCAAACATATCTGTAGGCCAATCCCCAGGTTTTCTACCAGGAACTTCGAGTTAAATGATTGTTCTGCAAACATAGGCCAAGTAATCACAGGAACTCCCACGCTCACGCTCTCCAACATAGAGTTCCACCCGCAGTGACTCAGGAATGCGCCCACGGAAGGATGCGAGAGAATGAGTAGCTGAGGCGCGTACCCCCATATAAGCAATCCCCTGTCTCCAGTCCTCTCCTCGAATCCCTCGGGCAGCCCCACGTCTGTCCCTTTAGGTTTGGCTTCTGTGTGAAGAGATCTGATGGCCCAGATGAAATCCTGCCCGCTCGCCTCTAACCCCACAGCCACCGCACGGATTTGCTTTTCGTTCAGAATACAGTGGCTCCCGAAACACACGAACACCACTGACTCAGGACTCCGAGAATCCAGCCACCTCAAGCACTCCTCCTCGGCAATGTCCGCCGCCTTACCTCGGCTATTCAGACTTTCGTGATCGACCCCCTTGTCATCGAAAACGGCGGGAGGGAGAACGGGTCCTATGCTCCACACGGGTCTCCCCGTTAGGTTCCTAATGTGGTCGATCCCTAAGGAATCGAGCTCGTAAAACGTATTGAGAAGTATGCCCCACCCCTTCATGCTCTGTTTAATCTCCTCCCTAACGAATCCCTCCAATGGATACGAATTCGGATTTCGCAAATTCACGAACAGTTCTGACTTCCGCAGCTTGAGATCGAAGCTCAGCTCAGGAACCCCAAAATACTCATCGTCTCCCTCCACGCTGTGATGTGGAGTGTAGGTAAACAAGGAGTGCATCACAGACATAGCGAACACCCCCGAAGTATAGAAAACCACGGTGGGGATCCCGAACTTGGCGCCATAGCTGTGCACCCATCCTGCATAGATGTCGCAGATAATGCAGACTGGGGGAGGAAAGGAGTCGTCAGTCTCCTCCTCAGAACTCTCAATAATATTATTCATCTGCTCATCGAGCCACTGTTCGAACCCCCCCGCTAATTTATCCGATGAACAAAACAGTATCTCGGCTACACGAAATGGAATGTCGTCCATGGTGTCCATTCCTGTGGGCACTCCGTCGATGAGCGGTAAGGGCAGAGATACCAGCCGGATATGCAGATTAGAACGCTGGACGTGAGGCTGGAGCCTTTCAGCGTTTCCCGGAGTTGTTATGAACGATACCCAGAGATGTTGAGAGGCTAACAGCTTGGCTAATTCCATGAATGGAATGAGATGACCCTTCCCCAATCCTGGAACCAAAACTACATGTACCTTGCTTTCTCCCATCACGAAAAGAGATAAACACGCCAGAACACAATCAACACAATTTCTGATGTCTCAAACTACCTTTGTAGCCATTTTGGACTTGGAGTTTGAGTGGAGTTCATAAAATTATGGCGAAGGCATATCTTAATTTTTGCTCGAAACCGGTTGTCCAAACCAATGGGTTCGAAAAAACCATTGTTCAGTTGGCCGGTCTCGCCGGTTTTTGTCTGCCATCCTGTCAGGTTCTCCACGGAAGAACTCGGTTTCGATCGAAAGACGAGGTGGGGTCCTCACACTCCCTTTCGGACGCAGAATTAGAGCATTGACGGCCAACAACTTTCGGCGGAGAAGGGTGCAAACCTCTCGGGTGGCGGGACGCAACCCGGCGGTCTGTCCGATGCCACCATCTCAGTCTCACTGTTGGTGCGAGCTGTGGGAACTTTCCTTGCAACTCACCGATGTTTGCAAAAAGCTATATCGTTATGTGGTGTAGGTTGTGTGGAATTAGTTTACATTAGATTCAAAATTTTATGGAAAGAGAGTGAGAGATCTAATCATTTTTTTTTTGGGAAATTATAATATTTAAAAAAATTAAAGAAGCCGAAATGTATTATAATAATTGTTAACATCTTACCATTATCTGGATATGGGTATTGTGGTCAGAATTGTTTCACATCTGGCTGATAATTGTTTTTTCCATCTATATACTATATCGTTGTTCACTACTCATCTTTTCCTAAGCGCTCTCATGCATCTAGGTTTTGAGTCTTTTTTATGCCAGAGTCTCCTAAGGGGCATTCTTTTCTGTTTTTCTTTGTATTTTTCTATTCTATAGTAAGTTTTCCAATTCTTTTTACATCTCACAACTTTGCAAACAAATTGGTTTTCGTTTGGGTGATATATGGTGGACAGGTAAGGGTTGTTTCTACCTTTGCTGCTATGTCGGAGTTTAGCATTTTCTCTTCCTGGGTAGATGAATTGGGCTTTCTAGATAATTCTTTTGTTGTAGACTGTGATTCTCAGCGTCGACTTCTCTGTATTATCCGACATACTTTTCTAGCATATTCTCGATAATTTTGAATTGTCGAGGTGGTAGGTGGCCATTACTACCTTTCCTTGAATATGGCACATGCCATATATTTCCTGTTGTGATTTGGATTTGTCTTTTACGTTATGTGGGGTTCCTCGGCTTTCTCCACTTTTTGACTTGTCTTTAATTATAGTCTAACATTCCTTATCTTTCCTATTTTGGCAGATGGATTTACGACATTTCCCTATGGGGCTTTATTCCTTATTCGTGTGAATCCCTAGATGATTATGAAATTTGTCAGGACTGTTCTAGGAGGTGTCACCTATATTACATCTTCCTTCCGCGTCCATCCTCTAGTTGTCCCTATCTCCTGAGATTTGTATTTACTTCACACACTTGGTTATCTGTTGTGGTTGAACGGGTTGGGGGGTGGCGTTGCTAACGGGACATATCGTGTTGGGTTGTATGGATACCCTGGATTCTGACACGTTAGCCTAGGAGGCATTCATTAAGGCTACCATGGAGGCTGAGTCACACAAGCTTAAAGGTAACGGAGGTGGGGGGCGAAGTGGCACACAATCCCTTGCTGGCTGGCACAACATTCTAGGGGATGTATTTGTGCCATGTGGTGATCATACTTCCCTTGATCTATGGGGTGGCACTCATGCAAGGCATGAACGTCGATCTGGCCATCGGGCACGTTCCATTAGAACAACATCCCCACCACCCACCCTAGTTTTTGAATTTGGGAGGTTAAGCGATCGCATTACTAGCCTGCAAAAGCGCACACTTGTTGGGCGTTGGCATTTATCAGACATAACTGATTCAGACATGAGATCATGGGTAGAGTAGAAGTGGAAGTCCGTCATGGGTTACATGCCGATGGTTGTGAGGTTGCTTTGAGGCTGGTATAGCTTCCATTTCCTTAGTGAGGAAGACCTGCAGAAGATTAAATCTATCCCATGGATTGACAGGTGCAGTTTTATGGAGCTTCACTCCTGGTTTATTGGGTTCAATTCTCTTAATAACACCCTGTAGAATAAGTTAATTTGGGTGAAGTTACCCGGCCTGCCCATCGAGCTATGGATGAAGCAAGCATTAGAGGATATTGGCAACGCAAATGGGAAATTTGTGTATGTGGATCCATGATGCCTGGGGTCTCTGATAAATGAGTTGCGTGGATTATTATTGAAAAAGAATATCCAGGTGGTTTCCTGGATCATATTCGGCTTCACTGGGGGGAGACTAGCCTCACTCAGAGGTTGGACTATTGGGGAGTGCCTTTTCGCTGCTCTCTCTATCATCATACGGGACATGTCTTGGCTAACTGTCCACGACGCAGGGGTGGCAGATCAAATTGTCGGAACTGTATGAGGGCACCGAAAAATTTACATCAAGTTGCAAAATATATCTAGGGAAATGGTCCACGTCGATATTCAGGTACATATCATGGCTCCCATCCTTCGAATTATTCTGTTCATGGATCCTCACGAGAAGGAATTTCTCCTGTCATCATTCTGTCATCCCCTTTTTCCTCGGCGAAATATGACTTTCCTGGATCTAGTTGTCCTGATTTCCCAGCTCGACCTCCATCCCCAGGTCTCTCTCCTCCTGGTCATGACATCCCCAAGCTATTTCCGGCTCACGACGTCCCATCCACTTCATATGCTACATATATTTTGTCGCCTCCGCGTATCCCTAAATCTTAGGGTCCACACATTAGTAGTAGCCCTCTCATCACCCCGCTGGCCTCACCTACCAACTCTGTGGGTAGTGATTTGAACTATCTTCTTAACAGGAAAACTATTGAACTATGGTCTCTTACCATACATAAACCGCTGGGTATATCTTCTCCCCATATCAGCCCCACCTCGGCAGGAAATATTACTGTCAAATGTAAAACCAACCATGGAAGTCACTATTTTAGGGGCCATGCCAGACAGAATATTTATAACTCTCCTGACAGATTTCTTATCGATGTGCCTATTGCTGATGTTCCCACCTCTCGAGCCCTTGGAGCGCGGATGCCCGCTCAAGGTGTGCCATGACTTCTATTTTATCGCTTAATATTTGGGGATTAGGACCCCCCTGTAAGTTCCTAGCTCTTAAACAACTTTTTCTTTCTGTACATCCTTGTATCATTTTACTTCAAGAAACCATTCATTCGGTTTCCCACATTGTTGTTTACTTCCGAAAAATGTTCCCGAAATGGTACATTGCTTCCACGACTGCAGCTGGTCATTATGGTGGTCTTGTGGTATTATGGGATCCTCACTGGGTTCGGGCTAAAGCCTTTTCATGCTCGGCTGGTATCTTAATAGAAGGATATTTTGCTGGGCAAAGGGACTGTATCCATATAACCTATACGGTCCATATAGGAACAGGACGATGTTCTGGGAGGCATCATTTGCTTCCGGTATTATGAACCTTGCTTCTCTGATTATCGCGGGAGATTTAAACTATACTGTTGGTCTGCATGAAGTGTGGGGGAGGACTAGAAAAATGGACACAATGGCGGGTTTGATCTGTGAGGCTATTATCGAGCATAATTTCATTGATATATGCCCATCGAAGTTAGTTCCCACCTAGGATAATGGTAGAAAAGGTGAGGCATACATTGCGAAAAGGCTATATTGTTTCATCCTCCATGAGACCTTGGTGGAGCAACTGGGCAATGTAAATACGGATGTTATCAACAATTTCCTCTCAGATCATCGGCCCATTATATTGCATTGGCGGGTGGGGGGATAATAGGTATGGGCAGCCTTTTAAATTTAACCGAACTTGGCTTCAAGATCAAGACTTCAATGTTCTTTTCCATATGATATGGACTTGGGCTCGTATTTTGAGGTCTTCCCCTCGGGAACATATTCTGGAAAAGCTAGACTTACTTCGAAGGAAAGTAAAAACATGGAAAAGACATAAGGTTATGCAACAGAAGAAGGATCTTAGGGCTATCCAACAGGAACTGGACTCTTTCCTGCGGCGGATGATGTCACATTCTCTTCTTGTGGATATAAGATCTCGCATATAAGCATTAGAACTAAAAAAAGGGTATTTTATCTCCTATTGAAGCCACATCGTGTTTGAAGAGATGAGCTATATGGATTAAGGAAGGCGACAGAATTACAAAGTTTTTTCATCGATATGCAAATCATAAACACAATATCAACTTCATTTGGGAAATATATGATGAGGATGGTAGGTGTTACTAGTCGCGGGAGGAAATAAGTGGTGCGGTTGTTGTACACTTCCAAAATGCTTATGATCGTAAAGGGGAGGCTGAAGCGAAAGATTTGATATGGGTTGCTGATATGTTCCCTACTATGCTCGATGTCGAAGACAATGATAATTTTTATAAGGAGGTCTCTGAAGATGAAAAATTGGAGTAAAAACCTTTAAGAGGGATAAAACCCCGGGTCCGGACAAGTGGATGGTTGAAATTTTTACACATTTTTTTGATATATTTAAAAATGATCTTCTGAAGATGGTGGAGGAGACAAGGATCATGGGGGAAATCCATCTGCGCATAAATTATACATATATCGCCCTTATTCCTAAGTGACACCCATCTTCGACTTTTAATGATTACAGGCCCATTTCGCTATCCAATCTTATCTATAAGATTATTTCCAAAACCATAGTTGTTTGGATGAGGGGCATTTTGTCAAAATTTATATCACCAAAGAAATTTGGTTTTTTACAGGATCGACAAATCCATGATGCAGTGGCCATCGCTCAGGAATGTATGCATACCATCCATACAAAGCACATTAAGGCTGCCATTATGAAGGTGGATCTTCAGAAGGCATATGACTGTTTGGACTGGGGTTATCCGCGAATGGTCCTGTACAATATTTGATTGCAACCCAGATGTGTAAATTGGGTCTTGGCATGTGTTATGAATAGTAACTATGTAGTCATTATCAATGGATACCCTACTCACTTATTCAGGGCTGGACGTGGACTGTGTCAGGGTTGCTCACTTTCTCCTCTCCTGTTCATCTTGGCTATGGATGGTTTAAGTTTATGGATCAAAAAAGAGGTGGAAGATGAACATATTCTAGCACTGGTAATGGGGAACGATATCAAAATTTTTCATGGTCTTTTTGTTGATGATGTGCTTATCATGGCTATGCTAAATTGCCTCTCATGGTTTAATCTTTTTCATATTTTAAAAAAATTTGCAAATGCTTATGGCTTGAGTATGAACATGCACAAATCTATACTATATCATGATTCAGGCGATATGGAGATCATTGAATATATTAAAAATTGCTTTGGTATTGAAGCGGAATCAATGTAGACTAGTTTGCAGTATCTCATATATCACACTAAACCAAATTGTTATAGGAACATTGATTGGCAGTGGCTAGTCGATTGTTTTTCAAACAAATTTCTGGATGGGAATTCCGCTGCCTTTCCCTGGGTGGTCTTCTGATTCTCACATAGGTTGTCCTTACCGAATTGGGGGTATATTGGGCACACCTATTTCACATACCTATGGCCATCATAAATAACATAAATCGTATTATGGCCAAGTATATATGGGCCGGTAGCAATGGACAAAAAAATTTCACTTGACTAAACTGTCTCATATTGCCTGCCCAAAAAGTATGGGGGGATGGGGTATTATGGATCTTAAATCATTTAGATATTCATTGTTGGTGAAATCTCTTCAGCGGGCTATCTTTGGATCGGGTATATGGATCAAGGTGATTAATCATAAATATATGAAAAATCGAGACTTTCTATATTGGTTCTGCAAGCACAATATTGGTATAACAAGTGGATCGGCCATATGGAGCAGTTTGCAAAAGGTCTCAAAATTCTTTATTCAACATTTGGTGTGGAGTATGGGATCGGGGCACTCTATCATCATTAGGGTGGAATGGATTCTTGGAGTCGGTGGGGATTGCTATGTATTTGATTCCTTACTTGCTTTTCTTTATGAAAAAGGCATATTCCTATGGAACCAACTAATTGATTCATGAAAGGATAGATCCCCCATATGGAAAACACCACATGATTTGGGAATGGTCGGTAGTCTGGCTATGGAATGGAAGCATATTTGTGCTGGCTATAAAGCACTGGGCATATGTCGGGAAGAACAACGTGATAATCTGGTGTGGTCGGGAAAATTAAAGTCCATAAATATTATGGTGGCTGAAGTATCTACTACTCTATGTGGTAACGAAGACAGCAATATGGAGAACCCAATTTTATATGCACTCTAGAAAAATCATATTTCTATCAAAATCATCTGTTTCTCATGGTTGGTTTACCACAACAATAATCTTACATGGGAGAACTTGCAAAAGCATTAATGGCACGGGCCTCGCATATGTGTGATCTGCAATTAGGAGGGGGAAAACAATGAACCTTTGTTTCACAAATGTCAACTTGTGATCCAGGTATGGGAAAAATTAGCTATGCATTTTGTTTTTCCATATAATCATTATCTTGATATTGCAGATTTCACATAAAATCCATGATATGTGTTATGAGTCTGGAATTATTAGAATTCTCAGCACGACACTCACGCTAAAAGCTTCTCAGATTTCATATAAAATCCATCATGAGTTATTCAAACCATATTATACCCCGCAGACTGTTGAAGTGTTACTTTCAACTATCGTGCAACGCCAAAACCACCAACGTTCCCCCTCACCGCCTTTCACGAAATGCTGGTATTTCTCGAGAGGGCAGCGAGCACATTCAACAGGTGACACGTGTCTTGGTGGTTTTGCAAAGTCAACCTTCCTCTGCACGTAAAGTTCAGCAAAAAGGGCCGTGCGATATTGATTGACAACCGTCTGATTATTTTGGAGCAGATCTACGGTTATGGCAGCGACGACACATTTTTTTTGTTGTTTTTTTATTATTGGGAGGACGTCCATAACTCATAAGAGTGTAAGTAATTAATGTGAAGTAATTTATTACATGTACTATGGTTGGTAAATGTAGGTGGAGGATTTATGTTTATCGTTTTAATGCACAGGACTCGTTTTTTTTATATACAAGTAAAAGTGTAAGGTCATTTTTTTTTGTAGTTGTAATCCCTCTGCAATGCAGCACGCAGCAGCGCGAATGTAAAAAAGGAAAATATTTTTTTTTTACACATAGCAGTGTAAATTTGCAAGAGGAGACAGAGTATTGTTTTGTAATGCACAGCAGTGCAGACACAACATGTTATTTTTAAAGCAGGGACAAAGTAATTTTTTTTGGGACTGCATCTGAAGAGTTCTTGGTGAAATCCCTCTGTTGGAGGAAGAATTCTTTTGTAACAGTAGTCTTGTTGATGAATTAAATTTTTTTTTTGGTGCCTCAAAAAAACTATGTTTCCTGTGTTAAAAATAGAGTATTATTCTCTGTTCATTTTTGTTCTGGAATTATCAGAAATTCCCAACATGGTATCAGAGCTTGTCCAGGCTCTTTGAAGGTGTCAAAGAAGCTGAAGGAAGGATTTGTTGTTGTAGCAGCTTCTCCAGCATAGTGAAGACTCAGTCAAGAAAAAATCCAAGGTATTTCTCAAGTTTCTTTTTGTGTTACTGTTGAGGACAGTCAGTCATTTTAAATACACAGTCAAGTATTTTGAAGCATAGTTAAGAGTGCAAGAATGGCTGGAGCCAGCACTAGCATGGGTATCTGTAATACCCAGCTCCCACAATTTAATGGAAAAAACTATGACTATTGGGAAATAACTATGAAAGCTTTGCTTGCTTCCCAAGACTTATGGGAATTTGTTGAGGATGGTTTTGAAGAACCAGCAGATGAAAATGAGTTTAATAATTTAACTCAGGCAGAGAAAGATCTGTTGAAGAGCAATAAGAAGAAGGATTCTAAAGCCCTCTACTTTTTGTATCAAGCAGTGCATGAGAGTGTGTTTCCAAGGATAGCAGCAGCTAAGAGATCCAAAGAAGCATGGCAAACTCTCAAGATAGCCTATCAAGGCACGAAAAAAGTGAAGACAACAAAACTGTAGTTGCTGAGGAGAGATTTTGAGACTCTCTGCATGAAGGAGTTAGATAATATTGACTCATTCTTCACACATGTGATTGGTCTGGTCACACAGATAAGGTCTCATGGAGAGATTCTTGAAGAAAGGAGGATTGTGGAGAAACTATTAAGGATCCTACCCTCAAGGTTCGATGTGATTGTCACCACCATAGAAGAGACAAAGGATCTCACAAACTTCTCAGTTGATGAACTACATGCATCACTGATAACACATAAGCAGAGATTGAGTAGAAATGAAAACTCATCTCTAGAGCATGCCTTTAAGACCCAGATGTTCTTTGGAAGAGGAAGAGGTCAAGGCAGAGGAAACAAGAGAGGAAGAGGTAGAAGTCAAAATAGAGGTGGAAGAAACAGTCCAGCAAATGCTCAAGGAAGAGGTAGCAATCAAAATCAAAACCAAGGCCAAGGCAGCAGCCAAAAAAGTGGAAAACATCATGCTCAAGGACAAAGGTATGATAAATCCAATGTCCAATGTCACTATTGTAAAAAATATGGGCATTATGCAAATGAATGTAGGAAGAAGCAACATGATATAAGTAATAGAACTAATGCAAATTTCACTAGAGAAAATATCAACCAAAGTAATTTTTTTTTAGCCTATAATATGGCTGAAGAAAAGAGTGAAGACGTATGGTTTCTAGACTCCAGTTTCAGTAACCATATGACAGGAAACATAGCCCTGTTTTCCATGTTAGATCAGAGTGTGAAGTCACGAGTCACACTAGGGACTGATAATAAAGTTTCTGTTATGGGAAAAGGATAAGTAAATGTATTAACAAAGAAAGGTGAAAAGAAAACCATAGCAGATGTTTATTATGTTCCTGGAATGAAATGTATCCTCTTAAGTATTGGACAACTTATTCAAAAAGGGTGCAATGTTTTCTTTGTGGATGATGTATGCACCATCATGGATAAAACACTCAGCAAACAATGTATTGATGAAGTGAAGATGACAAGGAACAGGATGTTCCCTCTCAGAATGAAAGCAGATTTAAAAAATGGAAAAGAAATAGCCGCAGTGACACAAGAGGCTTTCCAAAGCAAACCAAAGGATGAAAATTGGTTGTGGCACTTGAGATTTGGACATCTCAACTTTGGAGGTCTTAACTTGTTGAATAGAAAAGGAATGGTAAGAGGATTACCATTGATAGAGAAACCAGACAGCCTTTGTGAAGGTTGTATCTTGGGGAAACAACACAGAGAAAGTTTTCCATCTAGGAAAAGAATAAGGGCAAAAGCACCCTTAGAGATTGTCCACTCAGATTTATGTGGACCAATGCAAACTCCATCACTTGTAGGCAGCCACTACATACTAACATTTATTGATGATTTTACTAGAAAAACTTGGGTTTATTTCCTGAAGAACAAAAGTGAAGTGTTTGAAAGATTTTGCAATTTCAAAGCACTTGTAGAAAACCAAAGTGGGCTGCATATCAAAGTTTTGAGAACTGATAGAGGAGGTGAGTATATCTCCAAAGAATTTCTACATTTTTGTAGAGAAAATGGAATTCAAAAGCAGTTTACCACTAGGTACACTCCACAACAAAATGGAGTTGCCGAAAGGAAGAATAGGACAATCATGGATATGGCGAGGAGTATTTTAAAGGCAAAGAATTTGCCAAATGATTATTGGGTTGAAGCTGTACACTGTGCAGCGTACATTTTGAATAGATTCGCTACAAAAGCAGTCATGAACAGAGTGTCAGAAGAAGCATGGAGTGGGACAAAGCAAGGAGTCACCCACATGAAAGTTTTTGGATGTGTGGCTTATGCACACATTCCGGATCAACTAAGGAAGAAGTTGGACAACAAAGGGGAGAAATGTATTTTCATTGGATATAGTGAGGAATCCAAAGCTTATAGGTTGTATAACCCATCCACCAAGAAGCTTATTGTGAGTAGAGGTGCTCAGTTCATTGAGGAGGAAGCTTGGGATGGAAGCATAGAGAAAACAGTGAATGTTAAAAACTCTTTGTCACATGATGAAGATGATGAGGAGATGGCTGAGATACATCCCCAAACAGCAGCACCAACACAAGGGCAGCAAGAGACACCCTTGAGGAGAAATGAAAGTGCTTCTCCAAGCACATCACAAGGAGGAAATTTAAGTGCTTCTTCAAGCACTTGTACACCAAATGAAAGAGGTAAGAAGTTCAGAAATTTAAGTGACATTTATGAACAAGAGGCAGCAAATGAAGGTACAAACTCTTTGTTTGCTTTATATTGTCATGTTGATGACCTTGTTCATTTCGAAGAAGCAATTAAGGATAGGAAATGGATAGAAGCTATGGATGAAGAGATCAAAACCATAGAAAGAAACAAGACATGGGATTTAGTTGAACTACCAAAAGGAAATGAAGTCATTGGAGTTAAATGGGTCTACAAGACCAAGAGTAATGCTGAAGGCAAAATAGAAAGACACAAGGCAAGGCTGGTTGTCAAGGGATATAATCAGTAGTACGGGAGAGATTATGAGGAAACTTTTGCACTGGTTGCTAGAATGGAAACTGTGAGAGCAGTGCTGTCCATAGCAGCACAAAACAAGTGGAAAGTTTACCAAATGGACGTGAAGTTAGCATCCCTAAATGGAGTGTTAATGGAAGAGGTTTACATTGAACAACCTCTAGGCTATGAAAAGAAAGGCCAAGAGCACAAAGTGTGAAGATTGAAGAAAGCTCTTTATGGGTTGAAGCAAGAACCAAAAGCGTGGTACAGTAGGATAGATTCCTATCTAATGGAAAATGGATTTGAAAAGTGTGAGGGAGAACCCACCCTCTACATCAAAGAAAAGGATGGTAAAATACTAATTGTTGTGTTATATGTTGATGATGTTATTTTCACAGGTAATGATGATTACCTTATTGAAAATTTCAAAACAGTCATGAAAGAATAATTTGAAATGACTGACATGGGTTTGCTAAGATACTTCTTAGGAATAGAAGTAGAACAAAATGGAAATGAGATTTTTATCTCACAAGCGAAATATGTTAATGAAGTGTTGGAAAGATTTAATATGTAGGAGAGCAAAGCAGCAATCACTCCCACAGTCATGGGATTAAAACTCAGCAAAGAGGACAACAACAAGGATTTTGATCCTAGTTTGTACAAGAGCATAGCTGACAGCCTCATGTATTTGACTGCAACTAGGCCGGATATGATGCATGTTGTTAGTTTGATTTCCAGATTCATGGAGAGGCCAAAAGAAGCACATTGGCAGGCAGCAGAAAGGATTTTGAGATATATTAAAGGTACTAAAAGGTTTGGCATTTTATATACTGCTTCAGAATGTTCAGATTTAATTGGATACACTGATAGTGATTGGGCTGGAAGTGTAGATGATCAGAAAAGCACATCCGGTTATGTTTTTCACATGTGTTCAGGAGCCATTTCATGGGCTTGTAAAAAACAACCTATTGTAGCGTTGTCTACAACAAAGACAAAATATGTGGCAACTACAGTAGCAGTGTGTCAAGAAATTTGGATGAGAAGGATGTTAAGGAGTTTATGCCAAGAGCAAGCAAAAGGAACTGTGATTTTTTGTGAAAATAGTTCAGCTATTGCATTATCCAAGAATGTTTTGTTTCATAAGAGAACGAAACACATTGACACAAAGTTTCATTACATCAGGGAATTGGTAAACAATGGAGAAATTGTTTTACAACACCGCAGAACTCAGGAGTAGGTCGTAGATATTCTGACCAAACCATTGGGGCAGAAAAGTTTTGAGTTTTTGAGGAAATGTCTGGGTATGGTTGATAAACCAGTGGTTGAAATTAAAGGGGAGTCTTGAAGTATTACTTTCAACTGCCGTGCAGCGCCAAAACCGCCAACGTTCCCCCGCATTGCCTTTCACGAAATGCTGGTATTTCACGAGCGGGTAGCGAGCACATTCAGCAGGTGACACGTGCCCTCAGTGGTTTTGCAAAGTCAACCTTCCCCGACGTGTAAAGTTCAGCAAAAAGGGCCGTGCGATATTGATTGACAGTCGTCCGATTATTTTGGGGCAGATCTACGGTTATGGCAGCGGCGACACATTTTTTTGTTGTTTTTTATTATCAGGAGGACGTCTGTAACTCATGAGAGTGTAAGTAATTAATGTGAATTAATTTATTACATGTACTACGGTTGGTAAATGTAGGTGGAGGATTTATGTTTATCGTTTTAATGCACGGGACTCATTTTTTTTATATACAAGTAAAAGTGTAAGGTCATTTTTTTTGGTAGTTGTAATCCCTCTGCAATGTAGCATGTAGCAGCGCGAATGTAAAAAAAAAAAGATTTTTTTTTTTTTAAACACAACAGTGTAAATTTGCAAGAGGAGACAGAGAATTGTTTTGTAATGCACAGCAGTGCAAACACAATAGTGTTTCACCAGTGTTATTTTTAAAGCAAGGAAAGAGTAATTTTTTTTTGGGACTGCATCTGAAGAGTTTTTGGTGAAATCTCTTTGTTGGAGGAAGAATTCTTTTGTAATAGCAGTCTTGTTGGTGAATGCAAAGTTTTTTTTGGTGCTTCAAAGAACTTTGTTTCCTGTGTTAAAAACAGAGCATTATTCTCTGTTCATTTTTGTTCTGGAATTATCAGAAATTCCCAACACAGACAAACAACTTGCAAAATTCGAATTTTAATTTGAATTTCTATTACTGGACATTATTTTTTATTTATTTTCGTACAAAAGTCTCTTTAACAAATCTAATTTAATTTCAATATTTTAATATTTTCTAAATTAAAAAAATTGTGTTTTGTTTGCGTTAAAAGCTACCATTAATTATAACAAATCTAATTTTAATTTAAATATTTGAATATTTTCTAAATTAAAAGAATTGTGTTTTGTTTGCGTTAAAAGTTACAAGATTAATTAATAAGATTATAGATAAATGGAAG
This sequence comes from Pinus tabuliformis, assembly GCA_031772625.1. Taxonomy (NCBI): domain Eukaryota; kingdom Viridiplantae; phylum Streptophyta; class Pinopsida; order Pinales; family Pinaceae; genus Pinus; species Pinus tabuliformis. The sequence goes on along the minus strand of CM062804.1, from coordinate 160,172,938 downwards.
TTGATTCTACATCCTTAAAACCATCTCATTGGTTAAAAGTAAAACTATTCATTTTGTTATGGAAAATTATATATATTTTTTAAATATGATAAGTTTTTAGTATTAAAAGGTTAGCATTTTTATATAATTAAAAAATTAATTATTAATTAAACATAATTTTTTATTTTGTATTTTAATAGAAATTTTTAAAGTATATTATTATATTGCATTTTAACAATCTTATAAAAAATTTGATATAAGCAAAATTGATTCGAGAGAGACCTTAAATTTTTTGAAATTCATTTCAAAACCTTAATTGTAAAATTTATTTATATTTTAAACATTTATTGATTTAGTTAATAATTTTTCTTATTAATTAGTTAATGATTTAGTGTTTAATAATTTAATAGTTTATCAATTATTAACGATTCAATTTTAACAAAAATAAGTCTTATTAGCTATTTAATATTTTATAGGTTAATAATCATTATAATTTTTTAATAATGGATTTATGTTCATTGGCCTACGCTTTAATATTTTTATTTTTATTTTTTAGTAATAAATTAGTAATTAATAATATTCTTATTAGTTATTAATACTTTAATAGTTTAATTTTTATAAGTTACTTTTTTAATAGTTTATTATTGTTTTTTATTTAACTTAGATCCTAATTATGAAATAAATTAATTTAATATTTTTAATAAATTATAACTTCTAATCCTTGACTTCTCTCCCGACACCACTGTTCTTAAAAACGATTGGTATCTATTTATCTTCTTCTTTGCTCTTACTTCATTTCTTCGATGATGGGTGTAGGGTTCACATGAAACATAGAAGTTTCAAAGATTATTAACACAATTTTTTTTATTAATATAAGTGTTGTTTTTATAAATAATTTTTAATATAGATATTCATTAATATAAATATTGGTTTTTAATTAATTTATATTATTAATTTTTAATTAATTAAACGCAACGATTTAAATTTTACTCAAGGACTAATATTAAAAACCCTATGAATAACATTATACCCTATGAATATGAGCCCTTAGACTAATAAATTGAAGGGATTCATATTATAAACACAAGGAAATAATAAACACAAGAGATTTATTCTAAAAACCCAAGGAAATAATATTAGACCCAAGGAAAAATATCTGATAATTAAATATCTTTTCTAAATATTTATATTATCAAATAAAGTAGAGGCGTGTAGAAAGATATTTATACCTAACATGTATACATTTGAGAGATGACAAAATGCAATAATTAAATAATGCAGAGGTATTAAGTTAAACAAATTATTTTATTAACTAATCTCAGTGATGATAATAACTTTGCAGGGCTGTCAGGGAGATCAAAACTCAACCTAGCCTTACCCAATACTTTTGTTTTATCTCAAATATATGAAGAATAACAAAAATGATTACACAAAGGAGACTCACATGAACACAAATGTGGTTAGAAACTGAAGCCAGAAGCCTTTAACTATCTTCAAGATTTCCATAATATAATAATGTCTTTGGTTCTATCAAAGTTTCAACCCTACTTACTTCAAATTACAATGTTTATATAGAGTGTAATTAAAAAATATCTAATCTTTTACAACCTTTTACATAAAGCAAGTTTTATCCAAAATAATTTGTATACTTCTAATTAATACAACTCAAAATAGAAAATTTGGCACTGATTTGCTGGAATTTGTACATTATTCAAGGATTTAGTTTCTATATGTTGCCTTTAAATCCGCTTCTGTTGATTTTGTTGTTGTTGCTTGCTTAAATCTGACCCTCAAATCTACTTTTTGTTCATTGGATAAGTTCAAGGAACTTATCCCATTTGTAATCACCTGGACATGAAAATTTAATTACTTCGTTGTATGCTTCATCTACTTTAGTGTACTTTTCAAAAGTAGGCTAGTTACAAAGAGACGATGAATTTCATATGAAACAAAAAAAAAGTCATTTTTAATGCCTTGGAGGAAAGTTCTGCCATCAATATTTCCTTTAGCTTTATCAAAATTTGAACTGGCTATTGCTATGTCATGTATTTTTTTCTGATAATCTTCTTGATGAATCAATTGGTCGTGATAATCTCTCAATGATTGGAGAATAGGAAACTTTCTATGAAATCTTTTGATCTGAGCTTCTAGGCTTTAACATTTGTTTCCTAACTGTAGCATCAAATTCCTCTTTGTTAGTACTTTTCTAACTTCCAAGACTGCATCTACCCTATCTTCAACTCCCATGTCCTTAAGCTCTTCTATGGTTTTGAATTCAAAACCCTAAGAATCCTTGTTGCTTCTCCAGGTCTATGGTCTATTTCCTCTTTAATCTCTGTAATCGTTGCTTTTGCCTTATGTACCAATTGTTCCTGTTCAAAGATGATCTCTATAGATGACCAAAAATTTTAGAGGGATGAATATATGTCTAGCCAGAACTTTTCCTTAGCTTTTTTGATAGGTTCTTTGCATTGGCTGAATCATCCATGTATTTCTCAAGTTGTTTTGTAAGCTTGAAACTATTTTGCACCTCTAAAATATATGCATTGTCTACCTTGAGTTTATTATCTTCTGCCTCTCTAGTGATGCCTTAAGTTCTCAATCTCAATATTTCTTAGTGATATATCTCTCATAGCTTTAGAAAGTTGTTTAGTGGCATCTTGGCTAGCTGATCATTTTTCTGTCATAGAAGTTCCTAAAATAATTTGTTTCTCTTTCCTTAATCTTTCCATATGTGCTTCCATTTTCTGTATTTGAATGTTTTACTCAACGATCATATGCAACATATTATTTCTCTTTCTCTAATTTCCCTACTTCCTAAGTTTTAGGATGTATGTTGTAGGCAATTTCAAATGTTTCCTCAATGTTTGAATGTCTGCATTCTTGTTCTTATTTATTTTTTGAGCAACATTTACATCATTAGGATCTAATCATAATTTAATTACAATATATAGTGTCCTTAGCCAAAGATGACATCTTTTCTAATATAGGTTGAGAATGAACATTATTCAAATAAGCTTGCATCTTTGAAGCTGCCATGGCAGAACTTGTCAAGGAAGAATAAATCATCTCGCCAATATGTTTGTGTAGATCAATCAGATCTGTGGGGTGAATCTGCTTTGTGTTAAAAGAGAACAATGAAGTTTTGTAATCCTTTGTTGATCTTGGACTTGGGACTTTTGGCTCAAGAAACTCCACTTGAAATTGTGCTCTATTAGGGTCTAATGTAGACAATAAGCTAGTTTGAGTCTTGGTGGTGCCTTCCCTCTCAAAAAAATTGGCTTGATGAAGAGGAGATCGATTGGGAAAGAGTGATCCAAGCTTAATGTCAGGGGACCAAACAACATCCACTTCCTTCCCTCCTGTGTTTTCGTCTCACTTCAGCGATGTCCTTTCTCCATGGTTTTTGATTCCTGAGGTCATTCATGAGCTTGCTCGGACTAGGTGGCGAGAAGAAATTTCAAAAATTTGGCTATGGATAGGATGTATCCATTATTTGAACCCTTGATTCCCTCAGTTTGACCAATGCATTAGCCATAATGCAGAGATGAGAGCTCACATCTTTGACCTTTAGGTTTTGTTGCATCGATAAAATGAGGTGGCCAACGAAAATCTGGATATGATAGAAGCCAAGAGAAATCAAATAGCTCGTTTGGAGGATGAGGTTGGGGAACTCTGAAGCATGTTAGAGGACCTCCAATTGTAGGTGGTGTTATGCTCCTATACCAATAGGTGTCATATTTCATGATTGACTGGTTAAAATCCCTAATATGTTCATCCTTTCCCTGCTGCAAAGGTTTTCCATATTTTGAAAAGATCAAAAAATTAAAAAATGAAAAGAGGGTATACCCTAAAAGAAAGATCAAAGGGTAAAAAGAATGAAATGGTCAAAAGAAAAATGAAAGAAATGAACCCCAAATAAAAAAGACCAGGAAAGTGTGCAAGTCCAAATGCCACTACTATTTCATGTTCTGTAAATGAAAGTTTCATGTGCAGTTTGTTGAACTTTATGCTGTGGCCAAACAGCTTAATCCTGGCCAGTTCATCTTTGAATTTCCTGTTTTAGAGATAGAGAATAAAATCTGTTCAAACTGTTCAATCTTGGCAGATAAGTAGTTAGGTAGAGAAGCAAAGGAGCTCAATTGTTAAACCTGAGCCCTTGGATGTGATAAGGGTAGATCTAGATAGGGTTGCAATCAAAAGAAAAGAAGAAAAAGAGGGTTTTCCAGTCCAAGTGCACCCATGGAAGAAGAAGAAAAATGTTAGGTATAATAGGCTGGGTAGGTAGTTCTGGTGTTGCAGAAGCATGCTTATGATTAATTTTTTCTCTCAAAGATGTTCACCTTATTGTTATCATAAGTACCATGGCAACTGTTTTGTTACAAATTAAGTGAGGCATGACTAACTTCCCTTCATCCTTTCTCCAGATCATTCACTAACTCCCCCCAGAGATATTGAGATCTGCTCAATGTCCCCAATTCACTCCATCTCATTTCATAAAAACCCTAAGTAAAACCCATTTGCTTAGGAGATTGTACAAAATCACTTGCAAACCTCTGTTTTCCCCTAAGCCTAAGTTGGCGCCTATCTTTCATAGATTTATTTTGACCGTTAACATTATTATATGAATCCCTATATTCCTCCCCCTACCCGTATTATGTATATAAAAGAAAAACCCCAAATTTTATTATTCTCGCCCCTGCTAACTATAGCAATATGTCATTATTTTAACGGAATTATGGGTTCACTCGGAACCATATAATAACCATCCCCCGTGCATTTGTTTTGGAATCAATTAACCCCACGTTAATTGATTAACAAATCACCCCCCCCCAATCATATCAAGCCCAAACAACATTAAAACATTTGATTTTATACGCAGGCCCCTGCGTCATAACCCTCCGCCAGCTCCATTGAGTGCAAACCGTTCGATCTGGGCCCGCTCATCAGATGGTCCACGCTTATATCGTGCACCCCCTTCCGCCCGACCGTTAACTTCCGGGGGGTTCGCGGTATTACCGCCGTACTAGGGACACGCGGCGCCCTCCCGCCATGCTCGCAGCCCCTCCACCTAAAACCGCCTTAGCTCATAAGCGGTGCGGCCGATACCGCTTACCACCCTCCTACTGACCCTACCCGCTGACGTCATCACCATTTCACTACCACATCAGCATCCATACCCCCGCATCACGACAAAACGTCACATCCCGATGACGTCATCTGACCAAAAAGCACCAAAAAGCCCTGTGAAGCCAATTTTTGTTAAAAACTCGCGAAAATGTCATTTTCGCCCATTTTCATTCATTTTTCTATGAAACTGTTGCATGAAAGCTACGTCCAAGCAACTACAGAAGTGTCTAATCCGCCACCCGACCAAGAAAAGTCCAGCATCCTGCTCCACAGCTCGTCGGTCAACCTGCAATTGCCCTGTTCGCCTCCAAAATACAGGTATTTACCTCGTCCCACCTCCCAAGCCTGTATTTTCGGTTTTGCTCTGTAAATTATACCTATAAGAGCCAAATTCAAGCTGAAGCAGTCCATAATTGCCATACCAAGATATCCAGAACTACTCTTTTGCCCGTTTTTCCCACAGAAAATTGACCTCCAGTTTAAAAACAAAGAGAACTGAACATGGAAGCCCCTGTAAGCCTCAATGTCGCACCCCTCAATGCACCTCACAAAGACTAGGACTGGTTGCCCTTAGTTGATAGAGATTTTCAAATTAAAGAGTTATCTGGTGATATGAACCATCTCCAGGCATTTTGCATAATTATAAATAGTCATCTGAGTAACTATGATATCCTTGGAATATGGGAATCTAATCTCCCTAGATATTACCTTCCCCTAGTTAATGTGTTCCCAGATCTTTTCCACCATTGCTGTGCAAACTATGACCCTGTCAGTAAAGCAGTTATGACTCCATCACAAACTGTTGTTTTCTACATAACTACTGAATCTATCAATGAGATGTTACACTTCCATCTAGCTTAGCCCCTTGCTCCTCTTTCCATGGGATTTTTGCTTGAGCAAAGCTCTCAATTGTCCAGTGTAGAAATAACACGGATTGTTAAGTTATTTATCAAGCCAGATTGCCAGCCTCAAGGCCCACCCCTGTATGTATATGCCTGGTTCATTGAAACTGGCAAGCTTATTATTGACATGATATCCTTTATATTGGGATTCAAAACCAGTGAATTTGTTGATGAGACCATCTTTGTTATGTTGTCAATGTTTACTCCAAGACAACCCCCTGCTGTCAAGTATGATTATGCCTCTTTCATTGCCAATAAAATCAATGAGCAATTCATAAATCTAGAAAAAGAAGGAGTTTTCAGTTACACCTCTTTCATATATCACCTTCTGCTATATTATCAGACAGACAGCTTTTCATTTCCCATCAGGAAATTGGATTCCAAAGGAGAGAGGAGGTCTGTGATCTTTTGGACCTCAGTCTTCCACAATGTTTCTGAATCCCCTTATACCTACTGTGAATTCATTGACTGGTTTATACATCCAACCTCCACTTTATTGATAGGAGCTCCTCCTCCTAGGCTCTCTAGGGATATAAAGAAGATTTTACAGCTCTCCAAAAACTACAGAATAGGTGACTGGTACCTCTACCAGAATCACACCGAAATCAGAATATATGGCTGTGAGTTGTGCCCTTATAAGCTGCCCAAATATGTGCCTATGAGACTATTTGCACTGGAGTATTTCAGGCAACTTATCAATGCAGATTTAACCCACTTTTGCAATGTAAAGAAAAAGGCTCAGCTGAGAATAAGAAACCAGTTAGGCCCATTTATCATTAACAAGAGGGAGGCATGGGAAGATGTTGATAGGATCTTGGGGGAAGAACTTAAATTGTAGAAAAGCTTCTGGTGGGTACCATATGACCCAAATATCTTTATAAGTGACAGAAAACTAAAAAACAGGCTATTGGCCTATAAACATTTTAGGATCCCTGAAATAGAGCAATTTTCTAGTCAGGATGAGTGGGTAGAGGGTACATTAATAGAAGAACTTACTTAGCAAGAAGTGATGGAACAAGCTATGAAAGATCTTGAAAAGACCCTTGATCTGGACTCTTTTGGACAGGTATCTTTCAAGTTTCCTCAGCAAACCAAAGTGGGTACATCCTCTGCTGGAACTTCACAGCAACCTATATAGGAAACCAGTGCGCCAGGTACAGGGTCTTCTAAGGGCAAGGAAGTAGTAGGCACAAAGCAGCAAGCAATGACTGATCAGTAGGGAAAAATTCCTTTGGTCCAGACCAAAGCAGCAGAGATTCCTACATTACAGACTCCTCTAAATGAGGAAAAGGGCAAGAAAAGAGATAGAGAAGAGGCCACACCCATCAGTGGACCTGCAGAACATCCAGGTGCAAAAAGGCAAAGACTAAATCCTATATCTGAAGAGGAAATCATTGAAGAAACAATAGAAAGTCTAAGAGGTGAGAGGGCAACCAGCCCATAGACCTCCCCAGTGATAGACACATCAACCAACTCACACAGGCAGGAGCTAGAAAGGCAGCATAGTGTGGAAGTTTCATCCACTAGGCCACCAAATAAGCAGACCTCTGATATCAAAAGAACATTCACATAGATAAAGGCTAGAAATGATCCATTGAGGCTGCAAATTTATAACCAATATCTTAATATGACCCCCACAAAACAGTAAAGATTAATGTCAACATATAACATTAAAGAAGGGAAAATGATCATGAGTTATTTCAAGCCCAAGTGCAGCAACCACAATCGGCAACTGATTATATCAAGACAAATCTGGAAGTCTTGGCCAAGGACATTCATCTAATAGACCAGATTGAGCTGCACAAACAAACTGGAGAGATGGTGTATTCCACACTAGCTGATAAAGCAATGTTGGCTCATAAATTGCAAAATTACTTAAATAATACCTCAACTTAGTTGAATTTAGAGAAATCTTCTTCTCTAGCAAAGGACAACAGGATCAAATCCTTGGAGGACATCATCATTGAACTGGGACATGATCCCAAAGATGCCAAAGGCATAAAAGCACTAATGAAGAAAAAGGAAGAGGACATTGCTACCCTCATAAAAAAGCTCAAAATGCCTCCGTCTATGCATCCACAGACTGTAGATGTTATGCAACAAAAATCCAAAAAGGACATGATGGACTTGCTCATGAGACTAAATGAGAGATTGAGTGAGATAGAGCAGGCATTGGAGAAAGCACTACAAGAAAAGCACGGAGAGTCGACCTCCCAACCACCTGAAGTAGCTCCAACAGTCACAACTGCCCCTCCCACAGTTATAACAGTAGTACCTCCCACTGTCCCAGCATCAATAATAGAAATCACCACAGGTACCTCAGCAACAACACCAGGCAGTAGTACAGCTATGACTACAGAGCAATTAATAAAAGCCATGGAGGAGTTGAAACTCCAAGTATCTGAGTTGAAGCAAGTCAAAGAAAAATTGGCAAAAATAGAACAAAGTTATGATAAATCCAAGATGAATGTGGCAGAGAAAACAAGGGAAGTCAAAGCATTGGAGAACAAGGTAAGAGCCTTAGAAAAGGATCTCTCTCTAGATAAGCCTCTAGCAAAAATCAGAGGAATTTTGTGGACCAACATCACTCAATCCCTTAGTGATGTGTGGAGGTCTATTCAAACCATTTATGAACAGATTGATTTGATAAGAGTGGCCCAAGTGGAAATTCAGAAAACAAGAGCCTTATTGGGACAGATGCCTGAGCAAGCTAACACGCTAATACATTTTTGGAATACCAAGACCAATGAAGAACTGGAAGCAATGGATATTAGAGACAAAACATGTACCATTCTGGACATCAAGAGAGTTCTAACCATGAGAACTCTAATGCAAAATTTGGATAGAATATGCTAGGACATGCAAGTAGAGATTGATTCTTTCATAGAAAAGTTTACAATCCTGCATCAAAAAGGTTTGCCAAGTCCTTTGGGAAATAATGATCGTCTGATGAAACACAAGGACTATGTACCTAAATTAAATAAATATGCTATCAATCAAGCTAATACATCATCAAGTACTTCAGGAGAAAAAGCACTTCCATCTGGCCAGTCCCTTTATGACAGCCTGGAAAATCTATTCTACATAGAGCATGAGGTGAAGCATCTGTTCACCATCCCACCTAATTTCTTCAGGTACACAGAGACTGACGAGACTTTAAGGAAGCTGCAGAGACATAAATTACCAGGACCAGAGTGGTGGCAAAGCATGTTAGAGATCTTATAAACTTATCTTTGGTCAATTCAAAATTTTGGACCATCTACTATAATGCAGAAAAAAGGAATGAATCACACTCACACGGGTCAAAGCGCATCACATCAGAGTTAAAGAAATTCTAGCCAAGGCAGAATAATCAGCACAGAGGATCAGTAGAAGACAGCTGGGAATCGACTTGCAGCACTTGCCTCTAGTACATCTCATAAAGACGGAACAACCAGCGCAGCATGAATTTATTGCATCTATTTATTGTTTCCCTGTTTTCGAGACTCTCTGTCTCTATCTATGTAAAAGAAGCATTAATTATCAACAGATATTATTTCTATCAGATATTTTGTATGATATCTTGACATTTTTGTATAAATACCCCCAGACGAAGTATTTGGGGTTGGTTGGTGATGGATGTTCATAGTTTTGACTGTAATACTGAGCAATTTTTGAAATTAAAAAAGTTGTTGGAATCATTTTTGTCGAGCTCACTGGATGAAGAATTGATTCTAAGGACCATGTTACATAATTCTTGAATCGTTTTATGGGTCAATAAGTCCCTTCTAACTTGTGTCTTACAGTTTCTGTGTTTACTATATCATATATGTTTCATGATCTAAATAATAGAGAAATAGAATAACTCAGAATTTGCTTGTTTGCACTATGTGTTCAGTGTTTGTTATTATTAATGTTTTCTTCAGAATTAGCATAAACAGTGAATTCTTAATTGCTCCTGTTTCCCCTGGTTCTATCATCTTGAATATTAGCTAAGGAATTCTTAATTGCTCCTTAGCAGTAATCATCCATTTTCCCTCTGTCAACATGATGAAGGATTCTTAATTTCCCTTCACCCATTGACTCCATTCCATCTGATTCCAGCCTATAAATTGTTCCATATTTGAGTACCTTGCTCTGTGATAAATCCTTTGATAAGAAACCTAACCCAGGAAGCCATCCTTATTTGACTCCATCATGCCCAATGGACTGAAATGTTTCAGTTTTACCTCACTATTCTATTGAGTCCCCATCCTTCCAACCAAACTCAAAACAAAACCCTTGTACTTCATAACTAGCCTAATATACCTCAAAACAAAGCTAAATTATAAAGAGAGAGCCCTCTCTGGATGCAGATTGGCTAGAACCTGTATCTAAAAGATTGGTCTGTGGTTACCTCGGCCATATTCCCTTTCTTACAACTTTAGGGAACAACCTGAGTGATAACAGGTGGCTAAGTCAAGAACCCCTCCAAAAGAAAAGAGCTCGGGATTTGACTTAAACCACCCAACAGATCCTAATGCCTAATCTACAAGTGTAATGGTTGGTTTTTACTACATATTCCTTCTGTCACTATTTTGTTGGGTTTATACTAGTATCATAATAAGATTATTATCGTTTTTTGTAGTTAGCAGTGACAGTTGGGCATGGTTTGGTTATCTACAATTTCTTAAATTCAGGCCCATTGATGTAACTAATTTGTAAATCCCCAACTATTTGTCACGTCTGGGCACGGATTTAATAAAAAGGTACTCATTGTTGTTAAAAAAAATATTAATATTAACATTATAATATTAATAATATTGATATTAAGATTTAGTAATTATTTATTAATAATATTATAACTTCATGATATTATTGAAACCTTAATAACTTTATAATAATGTATTAATATATATTAACACATTAATATTATATTTATCTAGAGATAATAACATAAGAATAAAATATTAATCTACAATTTAAGATAGCAAGTTCTATGTTAATATATTAATAAAAATATCAATCATTGTTGAGTTCATTAACCATAATTAACATGAACATCATGTTTAGCCATGATTAGTGATATGTATTATGTTCAACATGTATGTAGTTAAACATAGACATCATGACTAATATACATTGTTAATGTTAGTCAATCATATTCAATTATAGTCATCCATGGTTCACCATAATCAATCTTAGTCAACTATGGTTAACCCTAATCAAGTTTTGAAAAAGTTTAATAATAATAATAATAATACTTCTATAACTTTTTTCACAAATGTAATCATATTCAACTATGGTAAAACTAGCTCAACATGCCATCATCCATGGTTAATATGGTCTTCCATAGTGAATATGGTGAACCATATTTATTTATAGTTAAATATTGACAACCATGGCTAGTAATGTTCACCCATAGTCAACCATAGGTGACCATAGACAACCACATTCATAATAGACATGATCACAATGTGTGACAAAATAAATATCAACGTTGTAATATATCAAACAAAATTCAACGTCACACTATGAAGAAAAAGAAATTTGACGTGTGATAAACAAAAAATCAATGTTGCAATATGTGAAACAAATAATCAATGGTGCAATGTGACAAACAAAAAATCAACATTGCAATACAAGAATCTTAAATAAACATCTCAAAGTGACATACATAAAAATGATGTCATACTATATTAAAAATAAATAAGAATGTTACGATGTGATGGCATGGTCAAACATAGTCAACCTTTAAACAATCAACCCTAATCAACCTTAGTCAACCATGTCCTAACCATATTTATCCTTAATCAACCTTATTTAACCATGGTCAATCATAATTGAAGTTTAAAAACATTTAATAATAATAATTTCTCTCAATAGTGTAACCACATTCAAATATGGTCAAACTAGTTCAAGTTTCAACTATGGTCATTCCTAGTTAACATGGCAAGCTATAGTAAATATGGTCAACAATATTCTTTTATAGTTCAATATCAACAGCCATGGTTAGCAATGTTCACCCATAGTCAACTATTATTGACCATAGGCAACAATATTTGAAAGTTGACATTGCAATCTGACAGATAAATATTAACATCACAATGTATGAAACAAAAATCAATGTCACAATCTAATGCACAAAAATTGGCTTTACAATATCACGGAAAGAAAAGATTCACGCACTGCTCCCACTCTTGTTTTTTTTTCAAATTTTGAGCACACCCCCTCCCCCTGGGCTTTTGGGGCCTCCTGCTCTTGGGTCTCATAGACCTGCATTAGGGCTCTCAATGGCTCATCCAGGGCCTCCCCCCGATGGCGATCCGATCCCAGTCTCTCTCTCTCTGAAGCTTCTGCTCAACAGGGTGAAAACGCAGAAGCATTTACCTCTTTTCTCTCCTCCCTTGGCACCTCTCGACCTTGGACTTCAATATCAAAGTTCGTGAAGAAGATAAATGAAATTCCTGAAATCATTCTTCCTCCTTCCCTTCCTCGTCGTGTTTCTCTCTCTCTCTGAGCGAGGACTGGTTGGACAGTTCACTGGCCTCTCACCTTCACCCTATTCTGTTCTAAAATGGGTGGAAAGAAACTGGGCCTCCACCATCAAAGGGAAAATCTCGATAAGGTTCTGTGGTAGAGGATATTTCACATTCCATTTCAAAACAAAAGAGGACAAAGATCTAATTTTTAGAAATGGCCTGTATTTCATGGATTCAAGAGGGCTATATCTTAATAGATGGACTTCGGACTTCGATCCAGAGTTGGATGTGTCGAATGCAGTGCTAGTCTGAGTGAGACTTACCCATCTTCTTCTTCACTGCTAGGGATATGATTATGTTAAAGAAATAGGAAATGCAGTTGGAAAATATATCGACAGAAGTGAGCCAAAGGAAAATATGCATGCATGTGCAAGAATATGTGTGGAAGTCGACCTGGGGAAAGGACTACTAGAAGAAGTCAAGATCAAAGTAGATAGTTGGGTTCACATTCAACAACTAGACTATGAACAAATCCCATTCAAATGCGTGGTATGTCGCGAATATGGTCATTTTGCTAATAGATGTTATAAAAAACAAGAAATGAAAGAAACAAAAACCCAAGACCCAAAATGGGAGCAAGTCAAGAAGAAAAAGACGGATAATAAATCCTCCTCCCATCCTCCTTCTGCCTCCCTTCTTCCTTCAAATCTCCCTCTTCACTCCCTCTCCTCCTCTCCTACTATTCCAATTCCCTCTCCCTCTTCTTCTCTAACCCCCCCTCCCCTCACCTCAGCTCTTTTGGCTTCTAGTCCCTTTGGTCCCCTTGAGGAACTTGCCCTTCCCTCCTCCCCTCCTTCCTCCCCCCCTCTCCTTCCCTTCTATACCCTCCCCTTCCTCTCCCATTCTCTCTCATAGCCCTCCTCCTCCTTCCTCTAACTGAATAATCACTCGAACTCTATCTAAAGACCTTCTCTCCTCCCTTGACCACCCAAAAAGGGCTGGAAGGAAATCCAATAGAGAAATCAGAGATGAAGTTACGGAAAAGGAAACAGCTCTGGGCACCCAACAACCTCTGGACACTTTCTTAGAAAAGAGCAAGGAAAAAAATGTACATCCCACCAGAGGGAAAGGTCCCTCTACCCATAACCCAAAGTGATAATGAATATAGTCTCTTGGAACTGCAGAGGAATGGGAAGTGCACCAAAATTTAATGCAATGAAAGACTTAATAGCATTGGAGAAACCTGATATTTTTATGATCCAGGAGACAAAAATAAGCGAAAAGGAAATGGGAATAATGACCCAAAAAATAAGAAGCTATGAAGGAACATAAATTCCAACAATTGGAGCTTCGGGAGGAATATGTACATTATGGAAAACAAAGAATTAGGAGTTGGCTCAGCGAAAAAAAGCGCTGAACTGGATAAAAACAGACTTCAAAAAAAGAAGACAAAAGATACATATTACATCATTAATGTTTATGCCCCTAACCATTATAGAGACAAGGAGGCTTACTAGAATACTTTAAAAAATTATCTCTTGCAGATTCAAAACAACGACATAATTATAGGAGGAGATTTCAGCCTCGTTTTGAATGTTGAGGAGAAGTTTGGGGGAAATTTCATGTTGATTCGTCAAGGGAAATGGTAAAAACAATTATAGAAACGTGTAACTTAATAGACATGCCTCCAAGTAATGGGAAGTATACATGGAGCAACAAAAGAATTGGAAAAAAAATATAAAGGAAAGGTTGTACAATGGCATTACATATGTCCACCAATTAACAAATCATCCCCATCGCTAATATTTTGAAGTTGGTTCTTTTTATTAGCTCAATTTTGATAATCATTTCTTGTAATATGCCCAGGCTTCCTATATTTTAAACATGTTCGGTTAACAGCATATTTTAACTATAGTTTGTAAGTTAAAATATCATAAATATTTTTTGAAATGTGCTTATAAGGTAAGTAATTCCTGTAAAAAAAAAATCTCATAAATATTTTTTGAAATAGGTTTACAATATAAGCAATTCTTGTTAAAAAAAATGTCTCCAGAAAATGTTGTTGTTATTGTAATAAGATAATATATTAAAAGTTGTGAGTTTATCTTTAAATAACCATAATTAAACATTTAATTATACTTTTAAATATAAAATTATATATTATTTTACCTTTTTAAAAGTGCGTAAAAAAATGAGTTATTAGATTGCAGATTAAAGAAAGATAAATGAAAATGTTCTTTTTCGAATCCAGTTACAATGGTTGCAAATAGAAAGGATACAAATAAACAAGCTAAAGAGATATTTACTATAGTAATATATACATTATTACTTAAAAAATAAAATTATATATATATTAAATGATATGGAAATTAAAATAAGTAATAAAATATGATTTAAATTATATGAAAATTAAAATATTTATAAATAATAGTAATATCTATATATATTAGAATTAGTTGCGTTTAGATAGATAATACAATATAATTTTGATAAAATGTTTAATCATTAAACTAAAATACATATATATTTAGTTATATTATTAAAAAAGAGAATGTATGAAAAGAAAAAGTATTAGGTTGATATGACTAAAAAGCATCATGTTTCAAAATGAATTGTCAATAATCATCTATAAAGTACTTGTGAATGTATTGTTTTTTGTGAACTAAACAAATATGTAACATTTCAAAGTTTATAAAACATATTCACTGAAAACTTTCCAATATTTTCAACATAACCATAAGCAAATGAAAATAAAAAATGGTCTAATCATAAATAGATTTTTACTTGCTCCTAGTTAGTAACTTTGAAACTTTTTGAAAACAAATATGGTGTTTTGTGATGTTCAAGCTCCCAATAAAAATTGGGTTATTTATATAATTCTATATAATCATTGTTTTTTGTTTTCATTTCTCCTAATATTTACTACCCTACATGTCTCCTTAATATATTCTCTTTCAAAAGGACAAGGGGTTACATACACATATTATGTCGATATATAAACAAGTATATATTCCAACATATTGTCGACACACTCACAGGCGCACACACCTAGAATGAAATTCCAAGCCTGAGTTCGAAACACTTTTAAAAAGGAAAATAGACCACAAATCCATGTGGATCCAAAGTGTGGTGAGTGTGCACAAGTTCTATTGAGTCAAATTTGATTTATCCAAGCTCTAGGCCTATAATTTTGCAGAAAAAACCCAAAACAAAAGGGTTGATTTCTCTAGAAAAATCCAAAACAAAGCTTCAACACTTTATATGTGACTAGTTAGAGCACTGCAATGCTCTAGGGTGAATCCATAAAGATGTGTTACACTTTTGGGCCAAATGTGGCAATAAAATTTCAAAAGTTTACTCTTTTATCGAATTGAAGCCCTCAACATTCATATAAGCATTGTGAATTTTGTTTTGGAGTAAAAAGACAATTTGTGAAGAATTATGTTGTTGTCCTAGTGATATTTTTTACAAAAACTATTAGTGTTATATAATTTGTCAAATTTTCAATAAATTAAATACATGTCCTTGTAATTTTTCGCACATCTTAACAGGTATGCATGTGCTCGTGCAAAATAACCCTTTTTTGTTAGTTAAAGGGATTTATATTACAAAAAATATATATTAGTTACATCATTGTGGCATTCAAGGCATAAACCCTCATATTTTTCCATGATTTCAAGGAAGGTGTGAGACGAAAATACACTAAAAAATGTCCAAAGGAGCTAGCTAGAGTCCAATGACGGGGTGTTGAACATGTAACAGGGAAACTAATAGTGGAGAGAATACATAATTGCTAGCATAATGACCAAGAAAATGACAAAACTAGAAGGAATAAAAGTTGGAACACCTAGTCAGGGTGGCTTCTTTATCTCGGGTTCCTTTTCCTCAATGGGCACAGAGCCATAGTGGTCATCATCACTGGACTAAGGGATTTCTTTAGGCTTGAGATCATCATCGACTCTTGGACACTTAGTAAGAGGCATTGACATAAATGGAAAATATGATGCAGGACGTGTTGATGAGGATGGAGGGTCAGCCCTGAGAGGTGTTTATTGGGATGGGATTGATCCGGATTTAAATAGGAACACAACAAATTACAGAGATAACCATAAATACAGATATGCAGCGGAAATAATACTTCATTTCATTAATGTAGAATACTAAAATATGCTTACAAACAGAAATGGAAATAAACCAACTAGGGCTATGGTAGCTTATCTCTGAGAAGAGATGTGGCGGCTACATGCCTCTAAACTGGGTTACAATGAGTCTCGAAGGCCTATTTATTGTTGAGAAACAATGGAAAACCCTAAACATCCAAAAACCTAACCCTAGAAGATGAAACGCAAAACTATGGGCCCTGTTTGGGTAAATTGGTACATCAACTTCCTGGGGTTGTAACTTTTCTATACGATCTCCGTTTGACGCATACAATAGCTCATTAGAAATATCTATCCAATCATTACAACTTTGGGAAGAGCAACATCGGTCCATGAACCCACGTTGCTCCCATATTTTCCAAAAAACATCGTTTAGGGCCTCAAAACGGCTCCGGAAGATCAGGACCCGAAAAACTGCTAAAAATCATAAATTGTGCTACAATTATGGAAACTGAAAAACTGAAAGAGACAGTTGTGGGGGTCCAAGTGGGATAGGTGGGTGGCCACCGACATCCACCTGGATCATTCCTGCCCCCTTAGGAAGCAATGGTCCCTATTGCATTGAGTTCCTCCATCTGCTGAACTTGGTCCCTAGTGAGTTGTTCTACAATCTTTGATGTGTCTAGCAATGGTGGGAAGCATGGTAGAGGGTGGTACACATTGAACACTTGGTGCAGACAAAGGAATGAATGAATGTTGTGCTCCAAGGCATTATTTCCCACAACCTTGGTAATGCTGTAAGGACCATGTCGGAGTGGTCTGAGCTTCTGATGGGCTCTTGTAAGGTGTTCTTTATGCATATGTAACCAAACTTTGTTGCCCACCTGAAACTTGTGTGGTGTCCCTGTAGGTGAGGAGAAGTTGTTCCTGTGTTATTTCATGACCGTATCCCTCTATTGTTGCTACGATTGCGTGGAGGAACCCTTCGTGGAGGTCATGGATGTGGCAACAATCTTCCCCTTACTTTGGGGGCGAACCAGACAGAAAATGAATTTCCTAGTCTGGGAGATGAGCTTGTTGCCTTTCTTGGTAGTGATCAAAGAGGTGGCGGTAGGTGGAGGTACCTCTGGTATCCTGTATAATGAATTACAAAAAGAAATAATGACAGCACGAGGCCTTGACTCATACATAGCATGTCGCCTCCACAAGTATGGTTGGCCTAATAGTACATCACAAACATCCAAATGTGTATCATCACACAATACCTCGTCTGTGAAGGGTTTGATGTTGTAAGGAAGGTGGCACTACTGGAAAACTCAGAGATCTCGTCCTTGGTGAAGCCACCCGACTGTACGGCTGCGGGTGTGGTATAGTTGGTAGGCCCAACCGCTTCATGACCTCTGCTAAAATGAGGTTCTTTTGGCTGCCACTATCGATAATGAATTGCAGCAGTGAACCCTTCACCAACATCTGTGAGTGGAAAAGACGCTCCCCCTCCTCTAGATCTTCGGGCTCATTCTTCTGGATCTTGGTGGTGGCAACAATGATGCTTGGCTCCGCATCAATGATCCGATTCCCTTTGCCATTCCCCTTGTCGAGTTCTGACTCAGGGTCAGAACATGCATCTAATTCTGAAGCCTTCAACTCGGCCACCAGCAACTGCTTGGTCTGACACTCACTTGTGTTGTGAGTGGGGCTCTTGTGGAACTCACACCACTTTCTTGTGTCCTTCTTCGAATTCATGGTGTTGTTCTTTTCTTGCGGCTTTTACGGGTTGTCTTGGGTCACCTCGCCTTGGCTTTGTCCTTTGGTCTTCGGATTCGTAGATCCAAAGTCTCGCTTCTTCTGTTTGAACTTTTGCTCGATTTTGACAGTGTATCAGTATGCCATGCCGAGCAAGGAGATGTTCAGGAACTCCATCTCTTCCTGGATGTATCTGTGTAGGTAGCCGTGGTATTTGAGTACCAAATGTAGCTTAGAGTCCTTGATACCCAACTGTGTGTGAAGGGTATGAAAAATGTTTGTGAACTCTGGCACATCTTGGTCCCTTCCCTATCGCAACGTAGTCCACTTTATATATTTTTCCTCATAGCTTTTGACAGGGTAGTACTACTCCTTGATAGCATCCCGGAATGAATTCCAAGTGGGTGCGACTGAAAATAGTGAGCCCATACTTTCATCCTTCTGATCGCAGTAGGTTTCCCACCAGTCCTTGACGTGGGGGTTTGCTTTGAGAAGAGTGAAAACAATCTTTTCCTGACTCGAAAATTCATGAATAGAAAAATACCCTTCTAGTAGATATAACTATTTATCTACGAAATCTGCGTCTATCTGACCCTCGAATATAGGGATTTCAAAATTAACTTTTACCTTAAACGGTGTGTCGTTTCCAGAGTAGTTGTTGGAAGCCGATGCGTCACCTCTGGGTAGCCGCTGAAGGATCTAGGAAAAATTATCCATCATCGCGTTCCTTTGTCGCTTGAGGGATTCTTCGAGCAAGATTTTGATAGTGTTTCCTGCCCCCTCATCTTTTTTTCATCTACCATGGGATGCCATCGGGATTTGCAAGGCTGGTCTTGCAAAGGTTCAACCAGTTCAAGCCCTAACTCCTTATATCCTAACCTCGTTGGGGACATGCAAAGAAAAACAGAGAAAAGGCAGACCACTCTGATACCACTGATCTGGATTTAAATAGGAACACAACAAATTACAGAGATAACCATAAATACAGATATGCAGCAGAAATAATTCTTCATTTCATTAATGTAAAATACTGAAATATGCTTACAAACAGAAATGGAAATAAACCAACTAGGGCTATGGTAGCTTATCTCTGAGAAGAGATGTGGCGGCTACATGCCTCTGAACTATGTTACAATGAGGCTCGAAGGCCTATTTATTGTTGAGAAACAATGGAAAACCCTAAACATCCAAAAACCTAACCCTAGAAGATGAAACGCCAAACTATGGGCCCCGTTTGGGTAAATTGGTACATCAACTTCCCGGGGTGTTAACTTTGGCATACGACCTCTGTTTGATGCGTACAATAGCTCGTTAGAAAGATCTATCCGAGCATTACAACTTTGGGAAGAGAAACATCAGTCCATGGACACATGTTGCTCCCATATTTCCCAAATAACGTCGTTTAGGGCCTCAAAACGGCTCCAAAAGTTCAGGACCCAAAAAGCTACTAAAAATAGTAAATTGTGCTACAATTACGGAAACTGAAAAACTGAAAGAGATAGTTGTGGGGGTCCAAGTGGGATAGGTGGGTGGCCACCAACATCCACCTGAATCAGGGATATCAATGGGAATTCTTGGCAAAGATGAAGGCAATGCTGACGGAGATGATGTGTACAAGCTGATGCTGAGGGAGTTGGCCATGTCGCAGAGAGTTGCCTTGAGATCTAGATTGAAATGATCCAAGTCAAGAATGTGAGCCTCCATGACCAACATGTTTTCCTCGCGGTCCTTGATGTGTTGACCCAGGACGTTCCTTAGAGCCCAGGTGTGATCGTCCATGAAGCGGAACTCGACAACCTCAAGGTTAACAACTTGTCGTCGATGTTGTCATGGAACACTAGGATCAAAATTTTCACCCAGGCCATGCCATGGGGGAGTAGAGGCTTGCCCCTACCACGGTCTCCATGGAAAGGGTGTTCACATTCACGAACCATCAAACCAGAGGGGGTGGACTTGTAGATAATAGAGGGAGTAACCTCATGGGAAACAGGAGTAATGATCATGCATGTAATAAAGGCAATGAGCATGCAAGCACCAGCGAGAAGGAGCATGAATTCAACAAAGGGAATGAATTTGTGGGACAAAGAAGGAATGAACATGCAAACAATGACAGTGACTTGCAAACAATGACAGACTCAACTCTTGAATAGGGCAGAGCTTCACATGAAGAAGAGAGTTAAGCATGCTCTAGAGCTTTCCCCACCATGTTTTATAATCGTGTAGCTGATTGATGTTGGCATTATGATACATATGTTGTACTTGATGGAAACCCACTCATCTCAGATGATAAATTATAGTGCAGCAGAGTTCACACACTTTCATGAAGATAAAAGTTTCTTTCATGTAGAGAAAAGTTCACGCACTTTCATGAAGATAAAAGTTTCTTTCATGTAGAGAAAAGTTCATGCACCTTCATGAAGATAAAAGTTTCTTTCATGTAGAGAAAAGTTCACGCACTTTCATGAAGATAAAATTTTCTTTCATGTAGAGAGAAGTTCACGCACTTTCATGCAGAGAAAATTTTCTTTCATGTAGAGAAACATTCATGCACTTTCATGCAGAGAAAAGTTTCTTTCATGTAGAGAAAAGTTCACGCACTTTCATGCAGAGAAAAGTTCCCTTCATGTAAGAGAAAATTTCACGCACTTTCATGATTGGTTCATGGTATTAGTCCGACAGTTTTTGATCCTATGGTTTTGGTCCGTGGTATTGCATCCAAAAGTGTTGATCTCACGCACTTTCATGGTTGGTTCATGGTATTAGTCCGACAGTTTTTGATCCTATGGTTTTGGTCCGTGGTATTACATCCAAAAGTGTTGATCCCAAGTATTGGGTCCGTGGTATTGTGTTATTATGGTTTTGGACCGTGGTATTGTGAAAGGCCTAAGACTATAAAAGAGGAAGGAGATCATCTGGAAAAACATCATCTGAATTATTGAATATCTGATAAAGTGCTAGATCTGGAATACTGTGATTGGGTTATGGTGCAGATCTGAATCTGAGCTAAAGAGGGATCTCACCAGTTGATGGAGAACAAGATCTAAGGATAGATTGGGATCAAATGGTTTGAAATGAACTATCTCTATATAGTTGATTATGCTTATTCTAAATCTGTATACTGATGCTTGTAATGATTTGAATTGGGTATAACGTAAGCTTGAAATTGTTGCAAGTCATGATTGAATATTTATAAATCTGTACACGGGTTGGCTTTGGTGAAAGCGCGTATGTACGCAGGTTTGGTTCATTGTAGTAGCGTATACCATATGAGATATGATGTTTAAAGTTATAGGTGGTTCAGGTTGTTGATCTATTTTGATGACTGTTTAATGGTGTCAGTATTCTACATATTCAGTTTGATTGATTGTGTTGATGGATGAGATCTAATAATGGATCAGGATCATAATGACTCATATTTATGTGATCTAATGGACTAGATCGGGTTGCTAACACACATATTATCCTTGTACAAGTAATAATCAAGATATGACTGAAGTCAGGAAGTGCATCAAGTTATAAGTAAGTAATTGATGACATATACGCTAGTTCACTTTGGTGAAGTTGCGTATACACGTAGGTTCAACACTTCCAAGTAGTGTATGCACTCTGATGCATGTTTTTGATGATACAGTTGGATCTGGTTATTATTGCAGAGTTCTGTTGTCTGTTATGTGACTGTGCTGATAAGAGATTGATGATGCAAGTGTAGTTGATGGGTTTTGCAATAGTGATTGTTCTTGTACTTCAATGTTGTTGTTGGGTCCAGTATGAAAATTGGATGAAATGTGGCCTTTCAGATTATGATGTTGTGCTTCAGTGTATCCAGTCTGAAAATTGATGAAATGTGGTACCTAGAGGAAGAAAGAGAAGGTTGTAGCCTTCGGTAGGTCGGCACCTATGTACTAGTACATCAACTAGTACAAGAGCCAAGGGGGTGATAGCTCCCTTCTAGTAGCAGCTGGAAAACAACTAAAGTTTGGAGCATTTCAACCAGTAGCAGCCTGCGTACTAGTAAATAGATCGGTTAGTACAAGAGCAAAGGGGGTTGTAGCTCCCTTCCAGGAGAGTCTGGAGAACGAGAGAAGGTTGTAGCCTTCTGCAGGTAGAAGCCTGTGTACTGGTATAAGTCTGCACCAGTATAGAACTAATGTAAAAGGTATTTCTTATTAAAGAATATTGAGACAACTTGCAGTAGGTGGTTTTTACCCACATTGGGTTTCCACCTTACATCATGGTGTTCATGTGTGCTTCTTGTGTCTGATGATTTGTTCTATTTTACTGCTCCGGTTTACTGCTCATATGGTTAATTATGTTCTGATGCACTCATTAGAGATCAACTAATTGAATCATATGTTTACTGGATATATACTTGTTGCATCACATATGAATCTTAATATGGAAAGTGAAAATTTATATTGATCTAATAATACTGATTCACACCCCCCCCCCTCTTAGTATTATTTCCAACAATTAGTATCAGAGCAGGTCCTTTTGTAGAAGCTTGATCGCTTGAAGGAGATCCATGGAACAATGGGAAAGAAGCTTAAGAAGAAAGCGCCTAAGCAGAAGAAGACATCTCAGAAGAACTATGATAGTAGGAGAATTGATTGGGGATTATGCAGAAGCAATTCAGATTCAGAATCACTTCAGAATGAAGATGAACAAGATCTATCAGGTGTGAATTTGTTATCCTCTGGTGATACAGGTATCTATCCATTTGGAAAATATGAAAGTGATAGCGAAACAATTGAATTTGCTCTTATAGGTGAATAAGAAAGATATCAAATATAGGCAGAATTTAAAAGGCTGACAGACAAAATTAGAGATCAAGAATATCTATTGAACATAAAGGCTGGTGCCTTCAAAGAAGTTGCTACCAGACTAAAGGCTCAACAAGAAGCAAGGAAGTTATTCAAGGACAAATATCAAAAGTTGCATGATGAAGAAACATCTCTAAGAAATGAAGTCAATGAAATGAACACAACAATAAAATCAAGAACCTCAGAGATAGATCCAGCTATTGTGAAAGTCTTGAAGCTACAATCCTCTCACTAAAAGAAGATCTTGAAGAATCAAAGAAGAAGAATAAAGATCTACTCCAAGCTATTGAAAAACAAGAAAACAAAGTCATCAACTTAAAATATCAGCTGGAATGTGCCTTCAGAATTCATCAAATGGAGCAAGATCTGAATGAAGAACAAGAAAAGGAGATACTCAAACTAAGGCAACAAATGGAAGAAGGAAGAAAGTCTGAAGAAATTTTCAAGAAGCAATGTCTGGAAAGGGAGGAAAAACTTCAGATTGAGGTAAATATCTTAAAAGGTAAATTAGAAGAAAAGGAGAAACTGTTACGATTTCAAGATAGTACTAAAGCCTTGGATGATATTCTTAGTAGTCAAAGGTCTCCTGCTATCAAGACTGGTCTTGGTTTTCATGAATCTATTGAAGGTGAATCTAGTTCACAAGGAGAGGCAAGGAACTCTAAAGAGAAGTCTAAAATGATCAACAAGGAGAAGAGAGGTCAACCCCATCAACAATCAAGGAAAGAGATTCTTCAAAGAAAATCTTTTACTCCTAACTATGGAAGTAATAGTCGGCCATTTGTTGGGTTGTGTTATATTCTTTCCATGTAGTTAATAGGGGGTTTGAAGGGCACCCGTAACGCCACTTTATGCGGTCCGGGGAAGCGCCCCAGAACATTTTGGTTTTGGACCATATGTTAGGTTGGGCGGACCCACCTATGATTTTGTGCATGATTTTTGCACATGTTTTTTGGACGCGATGGTTTTCGGTCCATGGTATTGGACGCGATGGTTTTTCAGTCCATGGTATTGGATGCTTCGACATGTATAAATATGTATTGTAACATTGAAAGGAACATAATGAAAAATCAAGCTGGTAGTCCTGGTTTTGGGATCCAGGGAAAAATCTCTATGCATATGTGTTTTATGGGTTATTCTCTCGCATTGTTTATTTTCTTTGTTTAATAATTCGTATGCAGGTAATTTCTGTACAGGGTTAAAACCTACATTTGGTATCGGAGTTGTTTTGGCTTCAAGGGGACGCCTTTGTTGCTGAGGGGTTTCGCTCGGGCCTGTGGTAGACCCTGTTCAGTGGGAGATCTGCAAGATCGATTCTGGTGGTGAAAGAAGATGGCGAGCAGTGGAAAGATAGAGATTGAGAAGTTCAATGGTTAGAATTTTGAGTTGTGGAAACTCAAGATGGAGGATATGTTGGTGGATAAAGATCAGTGGATCACGGTAGATCCGGGTACTAAACCATCGAGAGTGACCGATGAAGAATGGAAGAAGTTGGATCGGAAGGCAAAGATCACAATACGATTGTGTGTCTCAGATTCAGTATTGCTGAATGTATCAGGGGAAGCTACGACAAAGGCTTTGTGGGTCAAGTTAGGGACTTTGTACCAATCTAAGTCTCTGGTGAATAAATTGTTCCTGCGGAAAAAGCTGTATAACCTGAGGATGAAAGATGGAGACTCGGTGACAGAGCATCTAAATGCATTTAATGCTGTGGTAAGTCAGTTATTATCTGTTGATATTAAAATTTCAGATGAAGATAAGTGCATCAGTCTGTTGTGTTCTCTACCAGATTCATGGGATAGTCTGGTTATTGCAATAGGTAGCAATGCAACTGCTTTGCAGTTTGATGAAATAGTCTCAGCCTTGCTGACGGAGGAGATGAGACAGAAAAATATGGACAACCAGAATGGTGATGCATTGTCTGTACGAGGACGGTCCCAGAACAGAAACAAAAATAAGTCATCGAGAGGGAGATCTAAATCTCCAAGAAAACCTACAAAGGTGGTGTGCTGGAAATGCGGAAAGGAAGGGCACTTCAGAAGGGATTGTAAATCTAAAGCTCCTGATAGAGGAAAGGGATCTGATGATGCTCCTTCTGCAGAGGTGAAAACCACCTCAGATGAAGGTGGGGATGTGTACTTGGCTTCTTCAAGTACACATGTAGATCATGAGGCATGGTTGATTGACTCAGGTGCATCCTTTCACTTCACTCCCCATAGAGAGTGGTTCTGCGAGTATGAGAAATACGATGGTGGTGATGTCTTCTTAGGAGATGATAGGAAGGCTAGAATCATTGGTCGGGGAAAAGTAAAGTTGAAGTTGCAAGGTGGAAGGGTTAGAACACTTCCGGGTGTTCTACATATTCCTGCATTGGCCAGAAATCTGATTTCTGTAAGCAAGTTGGATGATGCAGGTGTAAAGACGGTGTTCGAGAAAGATACCTGCAAGATTGTTCGAGGAGCACTGATATTAATGCGGGGAGTTCTGATTGGAACTTTCTACAAGCTGCAAGGTAGCACTATTGTTGATGGGTGCAATAGTTCTATGGTTCCTGAAAATGGAGTAGAGAATCTAGTGGTCTCTGGAGAGAAGACCATGTTGTGGCATCAAAGGCTTGGACATATTGGAGAGAAGGGCCTTCGAATACTTCATGGTAAAGGTATGGTAGAAGGTATGAATAATAGCTCTCTGGATTTTGATTTCTGTGAAAATTGTGTATATGGGAAGCAGAATCGGGTGAGTTTCCCCTCTGGTGGTAAGAGGATGAAACATATATTAGAGCTTGTACATAGTGATGTGTTTGGACCTGTGAAGGTTCCATCACTGGGTAATTCCATGTACTATGTATCATTCATAGATGACTTCTCAAGGAATACATGGATATATTTTCTTAGGAAGAAATCTGAAGTCTTTGACAGGTTTAAAGAATTTAAGGCTCTGGTGGAAAATCAGACAGAGAAGAAGATAAAGGTGCTGAGGACAGATAATGGTGGAGAATTTTGCATCAAGGAATTTGAAGAATTTTGTAAGAAGTGTGGTATAGCATGGTAGAAGACTACTCCATATGCACCTCAGCAAAATGGAGTCGCAGAAAGAATGAACAAGACGTTGATGGAAAGGGCAAGAAGCATGCTCAGTGGTGCCGGGTTAGGACAGGAATTCTGGGCAGAGGCGGTGGATACTGCATGTTACCTGATCAACAGATCACCTTCATCAGCGTTGGAGGATAAGACTCCACAAGAAGTATGGACTGGTAAGAAACCCTCTCTTTCACATCTAAGGGTATTTGGATGTGATGCATATGTACATGTTCCAAAGGAGAAACGAACCAAGTTGGATAGTAAATCTGAAAAGTGCATCTTTATTGGGTATAAGGATGGTTTAAAGGGTTATAAGCTTTGGAACCCAGTCACATGGAAGGTTGTGTACATCTGAGATGTGTTGTTCAGAGAGGTAAAAGATGTTATTCAACATGAAGTCCAACCAAAGGAACCTGAGAAGATAGAGTTTGAGCCAAAGGAGGAAGAATCAGACTTTGCAGCAGAGGAGAAATCAGAAGATGAAGAGCCACAAACTCTGGCTGTGAGAAGATCAGTTCGAGAAAGAAGGCAGCCAGAAAGGTATAGTCCATCTGCTTTCAGTTCAAATTTTTCTTTGTCTGTTATTGATAATGATCCCAGAACTGTGAAGGAAGCAGTGGATTTAGAGGATGGAAAACTCTGGAAAGAGGCCATGGTCGATGAAATGGCCTCTTTGCACAAAAATGAGGCTTGGGATCTGGTGGAGTTGCCAGCTGGAAGGAAACCCATTGGCAGCAAATGGGTGTTCAAGAAGAAGACAAATGCAGAAGGAAAGGTGGAGAAATACAAAGCTCGGTTGGTAGCAAAATGTTATTCCCAGGTGCCGGGAATTGATTTTGGTGATATTTTTTCTCCTGTTGCAAGGTAACTTCTATTAGATTACTTTTATCTATTGCTGCTGCTTTTGATTTTGAGGTATAACAGATGGATGTGAAGACAACATTTCTTCACGGGGATTTGGAAGAGGAAATCTACATGAAGCAACCTGAAGGCTTTGCGGTGAAGGGTAAGAAAGAACTGGTATGCAAGCTAAAGAAGTCTCTGTATGGGTAAAAACAGTCACCAAGGATGTGGTATCAGAAATTTGATACATTTATACGGGGACTTGGCTTCACCAGAAGCAAAGCAGATCATTGTGTGTATTTTAAATTAATTGGTGACCGTATTATTTATCTGGTCTTGTATGTGGATGATATGTTGCTGGTTGGAAATGACAAAGAAATTATCTAGGATTTGAAGACCCAATTGTCCTCCAAATTCGACATGAAAGATCTTGGTGCTGCAAACTATATTTTGGGCATGGAAATTAAAAGAGATCGGTCAAAGAGGAAGCTTTGGTTAAACCAGAGGAAGTATGTCGAGACAATACTCGAGAGGTTTAATATGCAGGATAGTAAACCGGTGAAGGTTCCTATTCCTATAGGTGTGAGGTTATCTGCTGAACAGTGTCCCAAGACACAAGAAGAGGAAGAGGAAATGTCCCGTGTTCCATATGAAAGCGTAGTGGGTAGCCTAATGTATGCAATGGTCTGTACTAGACCAGACATTGCACATGCAGTGGGAGTATTGAGCAGGTTTATGTCAAAACTTGGGAAGGAGCACTGGGCAGCAGTGAAGCGGGTTTTCAGGTATTTGCGTGGCACTAGTGATTATGGTTTGTGCTACCAAGGAAGATGAGGATTGGACAGAGTGTTGGATATTCATGGCTTTGTTGATGCAGACTGGGCTGGAGATCTGGATCAGAGAAGATCTACAAGTGGGTATGTGTTTAACCTATTTGGAGGTGCAGTCAGTTGGATGAGTAAGAAACAATCTGTAGTGGCACTATCAACTACAGAGGTAGAATACATGGCAGCTACTCATGCAAGCAAGGAAGCGGTTTGGCTGCAGAGATTGTGTTCAAGTATGGGGTTAGTACAGGGAGCTATAAGAATAGACTGTGACAGCCAAAGTGCAATTTTCTTGGCAAAGAACCCTGCTTATCATTCAAAGACAAAGCACATTGATGTTCAGTATCACTTTGTGAGGGATATGATAGAAGACAGAAAGGTGTTGCTGGTAAAGGTGGACACTTTGAAGAATACTGCAGATGCATTGACAAAATCTGTGAGATCTGAGAAGTTCTCTTGGTGTAGAGAAGCAATGGGAATCTCAGGGCTGAAAAAATGACTAAGCTCTCCTGTGGCCCCCTATGGAAAGAAAACAACAAGTGGGAGATTGTTGGGTTGTGTTATATTCTTTCCACGTAGTTAATAGGGGGTTTGAAGGGCACCCGTAACCCCACTTTATGGGGTCCGGGGCAGCGCCCCGGAAAATTTTGGTTTTGGACCATATGTTAGGTTGGGTGGACCCACCTATGATTTTGTGCATGATTTTCGCACATGTTTTTTGGACGCGATGGTTTTCGGTCCATGGTATTGGACGCGATGGTTTTTCGGTCCATGGTATTGGATGCTTCGGCATGTATAAATATGTATTGTAACATTGAAAGGAACATAATGAAAAATCAAGCTGGTAGTCCCGGTTTTGGGATCCAGGGAAAAATCTCTATGCATATGTGTTTTATGGGTTATGCTCTCGCATTGTTTATTTTCTTTGTTTAAGAATTCGTATGCAGTAATTTCTGTACAGGGTTAAAACCTACACCATTTACTCAGATGAATAATATTGAATGTTATGAATGTCATAATCTTGGACATGTTGCAGCTAGATGCAGAAGAAGAATGGTTCAAGATCATCACACAGAAAGATCATCACATTCCAGGTACTTTAATGGATATTGCTTTGCTTGCAATATGTTTGGTCACAAAGTTACTGATTGCTACAGAAGGAATATGAAACATGTAAGATGTTATGCATGCAACAAGCTTGGACATATAGCAAAGGAATGCAGGAACAAGGTACGGGCACCACACCAAAAGGAGAAAACATCATCACACTTGAAGATATGGAAGAAAAAGGAAGTACAGTTAGAAAAATGTGGCACAGCACAATGTACAGGCACAACAGACTCAGAAGGAGCTGAAAGTGTGAAACTTCAGTATCCTGAATTTCATACGCAAGTTTCATAAAGGAAAGTCACGTATATACGCGAGTTGGTCACTGCACAGTCGCGTATATGATTGCTTGAGGAAAAGCAGTAGGGACAGGCTCAGGAAAGAGGGTCTGATATGATTCAGTCCATTATTTAACATGTTTGATAATGGTTACAATCTGTTAATGATGTGTGGAAATGTCTTGATCCTAACTTGATGATGATGATGTCTTGATACTTCTTGTTGATATATGCGTGATTAGATTTGACGGTAAACAGATGGCACAGGTTCAAGGGGAGCAGATACGTTTAATAATGCATTGTTGGCATTATGGTTAGTGGTCCTTGGTGATGATGCTTAGGATACATCTTACTATGATATGGTTATGAGTTGTCCATGACAAAATCTCTTGTGATACATAGTTGACTTTCAAATCAGATTTGTGGATTCACTGATGTATATATGGTGCTTACATGGTGATCTTCATAAGGATAAGGAGAAGTTCTAAGCTTGAATTCACATCTTCTTTACTTGATGATGAATCACTCATATGCTGCTGTCGTCATATGCATAAAGATCATATATTACAGTTATGGTGCAGGATTCCTATAGTTCTTTGTGCTCACATTGTTGCTGTTGATGATATCAAGAAGTTTTGACAAATGATCTTGAGCTCATGATACATAGTACTGGATACATGGATGATTATTCAAAGTTGCATTGTTGGAGACATGATGATGATGGTTTCTTACCTATGTGATGATAGGTTGTTGCTTACATATGTTGATTGATGCAGATGTTCCCAATTGATGATACTTGGTTCATGCAGATCTTGATGGCTATGGTGGTTCTCACATATGATATAATGTGATTGTTTCTATGCAGAAGTCTGCTGTTAAATCTTGCCTATTTCAGAGAAATGTGGTTGTACGCGATTTTAATGAAGGGTATCCACGTACATACGCTTGTTTATGAAGATACAGGCGCATATATTTTGATTTGAAGATATTCTGTGGGCCAGGCTCTGAATGAAAAGAGTCTGATATGGGTCTGACAGAGACCATCTGGCACAGCTTCAGGGGGAGCATATTAACTTCTAATAATGCATTGTTGGCATTACCTTAGAAGCTCTTGGTTCGTGTACACAAGCTGTTTTGGTTAGATCAGGTGCAGAAGGAGAACAGAAGGAGATCATGGTTGCTGATCTGAAAAGTGGTTGCTGATATTAGTCATTGGTGACTTTCATAAGTCTTGCTCTTGATACTTGGTCTCTATGTCATGTATCTCTTGGGTAATGGTGTCAAGGTCATGTAACGGCCTATCTTGGTTTCCCCACTATGCCTGGGATGAAGATGTAATGTTCTTGTTTTATCATATGTAAACTTTTGATGTATCCCCACTTGGTTGGGTGGATGAGTCAATTCTAGTATATCCCCACTTGGTTGGGAAATGGATGTATGTATGAGTCCTTGGTGATAGGAAGGTCATTGATGATAGAGTCATGTTCTTCTTGTAGAACATCTTTTTGCAGATCTTGCCTACAGTCAGGGGGAGCATGAACAGCACAACTCAGCAAGAGCAGAGCTTTCAGCATGTAGCATGGACAGATTGGTACACCTTGGCATATACAAAGGGGGAGCTCATTCAGAGATTTCAGCAGGTACTCAGAGGAAGCATGGACAGAGTGGTACTTCTTGGCATATAAAAAGGGGGAGCTCATTCAGAGATTTCAACAGGTACTCAGGGGGAGTATGGGCAGTGGAATGTTCATCTAGGAAAGAGATTATCTTGGTCTGCCCTTTGCCCTTAATGTCAAAGGGGGAGAGTGATTGGTTGTTGTTGCCATCAAGTCCAAAGGGGGATATTGTTGGCATTATGATACATATGATGTACTTGATGGCAAACCACTAGTCTCAGATGATAAATTATAGTGCAACAAAGTTCACACAGTTTCATGAAGATAAAAGTTTCTTTCATGTAGAGAAAAGTTCACGCACTTTCATGAAGATAAAAGTTTCTTTCATGTAGAGAAAAGTTCACGCACTTTCATGAAGATAAAAGTTTCTTTCATGTAGATAAAAGTTCACGAACTTTCATGAAGATAAAAGTTTCTTTCATGTAGAGAAAAGTTCACGCACTTTCATGCAGAGAAAAGTTTATTTCATGTAGAGAAAAGTTCACGCACTTTCATGCAGAGAAAAGTTCCCTTCATGCAAGAGAAAAGTTCACGCACTTTCAGGATTGGTTCATTGTATTACTCCAACAGTTTTTGATCCTATGGTTTGGTCCGTGGTATTGCATCCAAAAGTGTTGATCTCACACACTTTCATGGTTGGTTCATGGTATTAGTCTGACAGTTTTTAATCCTATGGTTTTGGTCCATGGTATTGCATCCAAAAGTGTTGATCCCAAGTATTTGGTCCGTGGTATTTTGTTATTATGGTTTTGGACCGTGGTATTGTGAAAGGCCTAAGACTATAAAAGAGGAAGGAGATCATTCGGCAAAGCATCATATGAATTATTGAATATCTGATAAAGTGCTAGATTTGGAATACTGTGATTGGGTTATGGTGTAGATCTGGATCTGAGCTAAAGAGGGATCTCACTGGTTGATGGAGAACAAGGTCTAAGGATAGATCGGGATCAAATGGTTTGAAATGAACTATCTCTATATAGTTGATTATGCTTATTCTAGATCTGTATACTGACGCTTGTAATGATCTGAACTGGGTATAACTTAAGTTTGAAATCGCTGCAAGTCATGATTGAATATTTTTAGATCTGTACACGGCTTGGCTTTGGTGAAAGCGCGTATGTACGCAGGTTTGGTTCATTGTAGTAGCGTATACCATTTGAGCTATGATGTTTAAAGTTACACGTGGTTCAGGTTGTTGATGTGTTTTGATGACTGTTTAATGGTGTCAGTATTCTACATATTCAGTTTGATTGATTGTGTTGATGGATGAGATCTAATAATGGATCAGGATCATAATGACTCATATTTATGTGATCTAATGGACTAGATCGGGTTGCTAACACACATATTATCCTTGTAC
This sequence comes from Pinus tabuliformis, assembly GCA_031772625.1. Taxonomy (NCBI): domain Eukaryota; kingdom Viridiplantae; phylum Streptophyta; class Pinopsida; order Pinales; family Pinaceae; genus Pinus; species Pinus tabuliformis. Next base: position 160,140,653 of record CM062804.1, on the reverse strand, counting down.
AAGTAATAATCTAGATATGTCTGAAGTCAGGAAGTGCATCAAGTTATAAGTAAGTAATTGATGACATATACGCTAGTTCACTTTGGTGAAGTTGCGTATACACGCAGGTTCAACACTTCCAAGTAGCGTATGCACTCTGATGCATGTTTTTGATGATACAGTTGGACCTGGTAATTATTGCAGAGTTCTGTTGTCTGTTATGTGATTGTGTTGATTATAGATTGATGATGCAAGTGTAGTTGATGGGTTTTGCAATAGTGATTTTTCTTGTGCTTCAATGTTGTTGTTGGGTCCAGTATGAAAATTGGATGAAACGTGGCCTTTCAGATTATGATGTTGTGCTTAAGTGTATCCAGTCTGAAAATTGATGAAACGTGGTACCTGGAGGAAGAAAGAGAAGGTTGTAGCCTTCGGTAGGTCGGCACCTACGTACTATTACATCAGCTAGTACAAGAGCCAAGGGGGTGATATCTCCCTTCTAGTAGAAGCTGGAAAACAAGTAAAGGTTGGAGCATTTCAGCAGGTAGCAACATGCGTACTAGTAAATAGATCAGCTAGTACAAGAGAAAAGGGGGTTGTAGCTCCCTTCCAGGAGAGTCCGGAGAACGAGAGAAGGTTGTAGCCTTCTGCAGGTAGAAGCCTGTGTACTGGTATAAGTCTACACCAGTACAGAACTATTGTAAAAGGTATTTCTTATTAAAGAATATTGAGACGACTTGCAGCAGGTGGTTTTTACCCACATTAGGTTTCCACCTTACATCATGGTGTTCATGTGTGCTTCTTGTGTGTGATGATCTGTTCTATTTTACTGCTCCAGTTTACTACTCATATGGTTAATAATGTTCTGATGCACTCATTAGAGATCAGCTAACTCAATCATATGTTTACTGGATATATACTTGTTGCATCACATATGAATATTAATATGGAAAGTGAAAAGTTATATTGATCTGATAATACTGATTCACCCCCCCCTCTCAGTATTATTTCCAACAATTGATAGGCTTGCCAGATGTACCAATGTAGTAAATTCCCTGCCCTAGCATTGTGACGTGTTTCTAAAAAATTTCACATGAAAAAATTAACTTCTAACATATTAACTTGTTACATGTCTTATTTTTCTAAACTTTTTATAGAATATTTCAATTCATTTCAATCGTTCTTTCAAGTTGTGGAATATGTAATTCTTCCACTTTAAAATGTTGTTAAAACCTTTACATTAAATTATATCTTAACAAATCTCATATAAAGACATTACCACTTAATAAAACCTTGGGCCACTACACTAAATTATATCTTAACAAATCTTACATTATGAATTAAATAAAAATAGAAATAAAATAAATCTCATACAAAAACATTATTAGTTAAATAAAAATAAAAATAAAACAGAAAAAACATTACCAATTACACCTTAGAAAATGTATCATGAAACATATAAATCATACTATGGAAAATATTAAAAGAACATTACTAAGTGAAAAATGTATTGCAAGACATCAAAAAAAGGTTTTGTTTCACCTTATCAGTAATCTATCTTTCCTTTTTTTTTTCTTATTTAATTTTGTTTCAATATTTTATTTAATCACTAGGTATCTTATGTATAAGAAGAAGTTATACAATATGGATGCAAGAGGTTTCCTAAAATTTCTTTTTACTTTAGCCAAAACATCCACCTTTGACTCAAGTGATAATGGCATGAAGGTGCCTAGTCTTGGCTGGGGAATAAGAACAAGATCATCCTGCAAAATTAATATATATTAAAAATAGTATTTCTTCCAGATTTAAGGAGAAATTGTGGGAAAATTAAGAGTTTGAGGGAAAAAGGAAAGTGTAATATTATAAGGAGTTGATCAAGCCCAATCAAGAAAACCAATATATCTATATATTGACTAGTGTTAAGAAGAAAATGAACATTTCCAAGATTATAACTAATTCTCACAAGCTTCGTAGGGAAACTAGGCATTGGCCAATTCCCAAAACACCCTGGGATGAAAGAGTTTGTCAATTGTGCAATCCTAGGAGGATTGACAATAAAAAATACTCTCTTAATTGTCCATCTTATACTCACATTAAAACAAATTCTCTTAGATTGTCCATCTTATAATCACATTAAAACACTTTCACTTAGATTTTCCATTTTATACTCACATTCAATATCCTTGAGGCTTATAGAAATTACTAGTCACTAATTTCAAATTGTTCAAATTTTTGCCACACATGTGGGGAATTAAAATAACTAACTAACACTAGAGCTATTGTCCTTTGACAACCTTCTTAACCTTTTCACTCATCAAAACTATGGTGATTTGGGAGCCCTTCTCTCACTTCTTTTTTATCATAGAAATAAAATGTTAAACAATCATATTTAATCTCTTACCTTCTTAAGGTCATGTTGTAGCCGCTACAATAACACCCAAAATTTTGGGCATATTCAAAATTTTGGGTCCCCCACTACTTGCTTCAAGCCTTTAGGGTTATGATCGGGCCTTCAATCGGTCAACCTCTCCTTGACCTATTCCTAAAAAACCCTATTAATGCTCACACTTATTTCTATCTTTATTCTTCTAGATTTACCTTTGAGCTTGATCATACTGGCACATTAGGGTTTACAAGGGTACCTCATGGCTTAACCTCATCCTGCATCGGTCCTCATCCCTTCTAAATTCATTAGGGTTTTCAATAGGTGGATGTGGTTGTAATGTGTTATTAGGCATTATCTCCCCATCAGTATGCATTTGCAAGAGAGAGGCATATGTTTGGACCATTGGTCATATTGCACATGTGTTCTTATACCTTCGAGTGCTTTAGGGTTTGGAAAGGTTGTTGTTAAATCCATATATCTCGAAATGCTAGACTCTCATAATTAACAATGAAAAGTTTGAACTTCACAAATCTAGCATGCACCTCGTCATCTTTTAGTGATATCCTTGAGCGTGGGCATTAAATTTCCAAATGGAGGTTCAAGTTGTCATAGCTTTGCATGTCGATTCACGTATCAACCTTTCAAGAAAATATTTGACCATTTGAGTCAGCTTCATTCACAAAGTCATCTTAAGGGGCTATTGTTCTAATGATGCATGCACCTTCAAGATTTTATTTCTCATAATACACTTCCAATGTGATGGTAGTACCTTGTGCTAATTGCTAAAGGTTTTTTTTGGGTTCTCACTCTATTAACTATATTAGGGTTATGAAACTGCCACTATGCTTATTGCACCTTTGAAGCCCTAGAGTGTCTCGATGTGCACCTTGGTCATGTTGCGACTTAGCCCTGACCCATAGAATCCGTTCTCACAAATACCTCAAGTCATTGGCACTATAATTGCATCATCATATTTAATATCACATAATATCTAGATCACATGTAATTAATGAGCTCACCCAAATGCCTAAACTTTGTGTTTAAGCATGCCTCATTCAAACCCTACATATTAATCTGGGTCATTATTTTATTTACTTTCATATGAAAAAAATCATGTTTATAAACTAACTTTTTCTTTTTTCATTTACTGTTCACGCAATTAAATGGGGCATTAAATGGAGTGAGCATGGACACACTCAATGATGCAATATCTAGACTGAACAATACCCTAAAATAAAACTAGTAGAGCTTCATGAAGCTATTTCCAAATCATGGTATTATTTCATGACTCTAAAGACAAGCTAAAGTTGTGAAGGGCCTTTTGACAATCCATGTCAATCTTGGCTCATTATAAAATGCATTGGAAATCAAAAATCAATATTATATTAGAGTAGAGGTTATTTATGTATATATCCAATGAGATGTCAAAGGAGAGCACTATTCAACTCACATTTCAAGGCCTCACTAGCATTGCATTAGAGCGACAATTTTCAAAGGAAATACATGATATGCATATACCTGGATTGGTAGCCTCAAAGGCACCCACGAAAATCATGAATAGTTTGATTTTGGATCCACAAAGGCGTCCCTGGAAATGTTGTATGGAGGATTCTGCTAAGAACCAAAAAGATAAGGATTGCCTAACTCAGGTCGAAGTTATGGTCTTATTTTATCACTTATGTACCCGAAGGTATAGAAAAAATTCCTTGGGTAATTTTTTTTTGGTGATTCGTAGTGAAATGTGTTTCTTTTTTTTTTGCACAAAGGTGGCAGATTAGAAGCGGAATCCATGTCGATCATCCATAATAACAACAAATGTTGTTTGAAATGGATACGCCGGAGAATACGGTAAAGAAAGTTAAGACATGTGTCGATGGCGTTAAAAGTCATAGTTAGAGCTACATATCGAGGATGGACAGGGTGCATGCACTGCATGCCAGATGTGCCACATATTGGCATGAGTTGAGAAACATCCTCAATTTTATACACACTTGAAAGACTAACACACACTCAGGGGTGCCACGGAAGAATTTCAGACTACAAGCCAACGTTAATGTCCAAGAAAATATTAGGTAGAAGCTTAATGAGCCCATTGAAATATGATGTTGTTTTTTGCGTTATGAGCCTATACCGCAAAGGAGAGGAAACACATGATAGTTCCAGCAAAGCCACCGATCAATACAATGCTAAGATTTCAGAAAGGACTACACAAAAATCAGCGACAGAATCCTCGGGTGAAATAGAAGCTCATTTTGTTGATTAAGTTAACGCTCAGACCTGTTGTGCTCTACAACAACCCCCCATTTCATATCATTATTTATTTAGGAAAACTATCATATGAAATGGGTCCCTTTAGTTTTGATTGGTATCAACATTGTATTATTCAAAAAAGGTCCTTAAAAAAAATGAAAAAACATTATGAAAACCTTTTCGATAAACCCATTTTGATCGTAATAATACAAATAATCAATCTTTTATCATTGCGAAAAAGCAATCGCAAGATCGCATATTGCAATGACATAGGAAGCATACATTAACGGCCCATTCATTTTCCCCGATGCGATATCGGTGATCAGCAATATACTATGCATGTACTTAAAACACCCCTGGTAATTCACTTTGATGCGACGCGATATCGCTATCGGCGATCGGCGATATGCTATGCATGTTTTTAAAGCACCCTAGATAATACACCCGATGCGATGCGATATCGCTATCGGCGAGCGAGGATTTCAAAAGGTATCAATATAAGGAGTTAAGTTTTCCCCGACACCCGATTGCGATAAAGCCAAAAGCGCAATTTTCAAAAAGCCGTTAAGACAGAGGGATATTATGATCAATTCATATTAAAAGCTTGATCTGTCGAACAATGATTTACCTGCGCTCAACCGCCAAAACATCTAGGCACGCTTAAACAAATCATTCGGCCGATTAATGATATGATGGGAATTTAAAGGATTGGCAGGTTCTAAACGGCCATTTAATGTAATTGTAAGTCCTAAAATCTTCCCATAGATTGTATTCGCAGCCACTTTAAAGTTAATCCCTCATCACGCATTAATCAATATATCTCTCTCATATTCGATTTTCACTACCAATTCTCTGTGTTGCGCTTATTTTCACGCCTGTGCAGAATTCTTCCAAAGCAGAAAACTCAAACAGAATGGGGAAGAAGTCCAAGAAAACCACAGTCGCTTCCGCTGCGCCAGCCACAGGGCAAGCCGTCGCCGACCCAACAAATAAAAAGAAAGGATTGATATCTGATACTACATGTTCTGGTCTCGGCAAAACTACTTGGCAAAGTACCTACAATTTGATTGAAGCCGAAGAACCTGAAGTGACAACAGTACAAGCCTCTGCAAATTCAACTCGGAAATCTGATGGTACTTTAAAGGACTTAGCTGACTCCTTCCTTCATCGAATAGCAGCTCGGGAACAAATTCTCCCATATACGGATGTAGTACGATGGGCAATTGAGGAAATCCCAATCATGGACAGAACCTTCTGCACCAGAGACGGGAGAATTTTTGGGTCATTCAAGGCTGATGATTTAAGGAAAATGTATCATTTGCCTGAGCCAGAGAAGAAGTACAACAAGGCATTCTTGGAGAAATTCCGAAAAGAGAATGAAATTGAATCCTAACTCATTTGGGATTGGAGACAAAATCCGGCAAAAAAAAAAAACATGAATCTTTCGGTAAGTACTCGGTTGATTCCCTATTTTCTCCTTATTGTTATGCTGGAATAATGATGTGTAGATTGTGGGGGTTGCACGATTCCGCTAACTTCACTATAGAAATGGTTCCCTTGATGGAAGCGGCGTGTAACAGTGAAATAATGGATTGGGCAACTATACTCTCAGATAAGCTAGCAACACCTGTTCTTGAGTTTAGAAATAAGACTTGTGTTACTGAAAGGTTAATTCCCCCATTCTACTACAGTGCCTATATTTTAGATACCTTGTGTTTTAATTCTGAATTTCCTGTGCTCGGCTGGAGGTGGACGTCACAAGACCCCATGCCTATTCACATATACCATCAGAAATTGTGGAAATCTTCTTATAAGCACCATTTATACCAAGTCTGCAATGGCTTTATGTTACCCATTCATTATTCTATTTTTGATAAACCTGCTCCCAAGATTTCCTACCAAGCCGGGATTGACTTAACATCAGTAGGAAGATGGTTCGGGGAGGAAAAGTTCACTTATATAAGAGTTTTCGGTAGCCAAGCCGAACCTCATGTCCTTCCCTTGTACATACCTGACAAACTGCTGGCGAGGGAAATAGCTTATCAAATCATTGCCGAGGGAGTCACACAGACCCTCAAGAAAAACAAGAAGCAGGGATGGCCCTCTTTTCCTTTTAGATGCGGTGTCTAGACGTTGCATGATTTCAAACATGCAGAGAAAGAAGCTACAAAGATAAAATCATTAACTCTAGCAACTCTCCCTAATAGGCAATTTGATCCCAACAAAGTCGCCTATAATGCACTTGAAAAGGCCAAATTGGCAAAGTTTGATCATAAAGAAGATATGTTCGATGACCTGTTCTCCTCAGCCGAGTCAATAATGCAGGTTAAGGCATTTGCCAGAATGAAATATCAAGATGAAAGGTTGGTTGAATTCAACAGACTTATAGAACAGAGGTTGCAAACTCTGCCTCTAGATCTGTTAGCAACAACCCCAACAACATCATCAAGCGAGCCTGAACAGGAACAGTCAAAGGAACCTCCGGTTACAACAAAAGAACAAGAAAAACCACAGGAGGAAACTCAGACTAAAGAGCAGGAGAAAGTGCGGGAGGAGACCCAGACTAAAGAGAAAAAACAAACCAACATTGAAGTAAATGTGGATACTCATATTGATCCTAAATTGCTCCAGGAATGGCAGCAATTTGATTCTATTATCAGCAGTCTGGAATGTTCAAAGAACACTGAAACTTCGAAAGCAGCAGACACACAGGAAACCACTTCACAACAGGTTCAAAGTGGAACCAGCGACCCAACCATTTCAAAGGAAGTAGAAATAATACCAAAGGACCCCTCCGATCAAATTATTTTGCAGGTAGAAGAGATTCCTCCATTGGATGTCTTATACAGCCCAAGGCATAAAGCTGTAGTAAAACGACAGAGGACGAGAAGAAGGACTGATCAACCTTCCCTTTTCCCAGAACAGACGGTCACAAGCAATGTGGTTTGGAAGGAGGAATTTGACCCCTCTGATGACCTAACAAAACTATCGCAATATGCTGGAGCCTATTCAGCAGCAACAATAGACAAGGCATCAGAGGTGAGTCTTTTATTGAAAACAAAAGACCAGGAAATCTTCTTATTACAGGCACAGCTGACTGAAGAAAAGCAGAAAGCGGAACAGGTAGAACAACAATTGTTGACACAACAACAAGTGAACGATCAACTAACTCAACAATTGCAGGCAGAGAAACAAAGGATTGACCAGAGCGCAATCCAAAAGCAAAAAGAATTGTCAGAGGCCTTGGCACAACTGAAGGCAGCAAATGAGAAAATGCTGAAAACCAAAGATGAGCAGATTGCTCAACTATCAGCAAAGCTTAAGAAGACAAAGGGCGTTCCACAAATAACTGAGTTCAGAGTAGAAGCACTACAAATAAATATGGCACTAATAGCACAAATCAAAGTTCTATGTCAACAAATCGCCCAGGCAGAGCCACTTTGTGAGTTAACGACATCAATAAGTGAGAAAGTAGAAAAGGATAGGATGGAATTGGATCAAGCTGAAGAAACAATAGCTGCATTTCTTGACTGGCAAGATACTGACCAAGGACAAGTGGCGAATTTACCAAGAATTTTAGAGTCACATAAAGATATATTATTTACAGAATGGCAGTCCCAGTTAATGAAAGCAGAGAGGGCAGTTTCAAGGTGCAAATCAACTTCAAGAAATTTGGTTGAATTAGTTAATAACACTCTCTACTTGTCAAACATGATTTCCCAATGCACACCCGGAAAATTGACAGCGATGAAAACATTGGAGCAGTCATGTTATCCAGATCTAGAGGAAAAAGGGAGATTAATTTCTGGAATTAACAGTTTAACATGGGACACCTATTGGTTCTTCTTGGTAAAACCACACACTCAAAGAGCCGCCCTCAAGTGCCTTACAGATGCAATCAGGTATATTATCCCCGATATTCAGGATGCCACCTATGCTGCCCAGCTTAGCTCTCGCCTCAACAGACCACCCGAAGTGGAACCGATGCTTGCGATAAGTCAGCTAAGATTCAAAGGCAAACAGCCTACTTGATGAGTCATGCCGCCGATTGCCAGATTGCTGAGGAAATTATGATCAAAATTAATTGATACCAATTAAGTAGGATTTCAGTTTCATAGATAGTTAGCTTAATTAAGTATTTATAGACCCTTTCATGTTTTTAGAAAGGGTCGTAAAGTTTTGTACTTGACTTAAAGACTGAAGTTGCACTATTGTGCTTCAGCCATATTCTTTTATAAAACTGGACCAGTTATTCTAATTTTGACAAGGAAGCTTTTATGCAAATGTGCACTACTGTCTTTGTTTGAAAGTATTTCTGCGTTGGAAGAAGAATCTCAAATAGCGATTGATATTGGGAGTGTTTATCAGCTCATATGGTACTATTATCTATGTCTGAATTCATTCTTTTCATGTGAATTGTTATTTGATTGCCTTTGCTATTATCGAATATATGTATTTTTTTTAACAGAATTTCTCTATTCCTTCAACTATTGCATGTTTATGGGATGCTCTTCCTTTGATCATATATGTATCGATGATATATAAAGTGTAGCAATATTGCACTAATCCTTTTGTTTAACGATTTAAGCAGAGTAATTCTTGAATGAATAAAAGTCCATGTTTATTGAATAGAGTCATCTACATGCCTGTTTATAAACATAGATCATCAAGCGCTACACTTTAAAAAATACAATATTTCCTTGGATTAGTAGTATTTCTTTTATTTCGCCGATAGATTAAGTTATTCGCCTATCATTAGATTAGTCAACCAATCATTCATTCATCCCGTTTATCCATTACTGGGAAACTGGTCCCATTATCCCCAGTCGGAGCCACCATTCCAAACGGAAAAGGAGCTGTACTAAGGTCCGGACCGGGTGGTTATCCCCCAATGTTGATACAACGATTTTCGGGGCATCAACATTTTTGGCGCTAGAAGGAGGGCCCAACTGTGAATGGCAAGCAAACCCAAATTTACAGGCCATTCTAAGAGTAATTCTCCCTCCGTATCACCTCGTACTTCCCAATTGCATGCTGGTTCTCCAGTATCCAAACAAGAAGAAGAGGAATCAACTACCACTGCTCAAACCCATCATACTCCAGAACAATTAAGTCTCGAATCCCCTGAAGTCCAGTCTCTTATCCACAAACTTCAGAGCTTCTCGATTTCACCACAGAAATCTGAGGTATCACAAAGCAGTGCGGCTTCGCAGTTCAATTTATCTCACCCTCTCACCAGACTTCAGAGCGAAAAGCTCGGTATTGAACCCACTGAGTTCCCTTTACCCAAAAGGAAAAAGGCGAAGAAATATACTGAAGGATATGACAGTGAAGAGCTTTCATCCACATCCTCCATCTCACTCTCCCCTGTGCGAAGTCAACCATCCACTCCCCCATTACATATTGTTGTTCATCAGGGATTAGGAACTTTAACATCCCAGCCTGCTCACTCTGCAATATCATTTCCTTCCCAGACATTTGGAATTTCAACAGTAGTATCATCTACTACTGCTGTTATAATGACAGATCCATGGACCAGGCCTGGTGCAGTCAACATGCCTGCACCATTGCATGCATTACCTGATGCCCCTGAAAAATGGCTACCCAAGTTTAATCTAGATGATGGGACCCAAGCTGAGGAACATATTAATAACTTCATGTTGGTAGTCAACTTGAAAGGAGTAACAGAACAGTATGTTGTTGTTAGACTTTTCCCTTATACCTTGCAAGGATCAGCAGGATCCTGGTATTTTTCTTTACCCTCTGGTTCCATTACCAGTTGGAACACTTGCCAAGAGCAGTTTCTTACTAAGTATGGAGATGATAGGTCTTTGGCTACATTAATAAACGATCTCTCCAATCTTAGGATAGAGCATAGGGAACCCATTAAGGAATTCAATGCCCGATTCAATAAACTCTTGAATAAAATCCCAACGGCCTCCAAACCAAGTGAGAAAATCCGAAGCGAATGGTATATAACCCCCCTAAACCCTACCTGCCAATATAGCTATTTTTGTAGACAGGACTGGGAAACCTACTTTAGCTGAAAATATGAAAGAAGCACTTGCTGTGGAGAAACGCATTAATGCTCTAGAAAAGAAAGCTGCTCTAGAAGACAGAAAAGCCAAAAAGGTTTCTTTTAAAGATGATTCAAAGAAGAAAACCCCAAAAGATCCATATGACATGGAGGGTCTGCAAAAGGTCCTCAAGACTTTGTCAAACGAAATGGTTGAAATCAAAAAACAGGTAGCCGAAACCTCAACCAAAAGACCCTTTAGAAATTTTAAGAAAAATGAATCTAAACCACCAAATGTTATATCAAATGCAGATTCAGATCTTGAGGAAGGAGAAGAAGAAACAGTTACACCTACTGATGAAGAAGAGGAAGTTGTTGAATGTCATGGAATGTGGGATTTCATACTGCCTAACTCCGATACAGATAATGAAGAAGAAGCGTTTCCTGTTACCACTAGGAGTAAAAGTACCTCCGAACCTGTTCAGGCAACTTCAAAGAAAAGGAGTGCGGGTGCTGCTACAACAAAGGAAAAAGTATCTACAAAGAAGCCACCTGCAGCAGGTCCTCAAAACCAACCTTCAACCTCAAACACTCCTCTAACATCTAAAACGTTGGTAGTATCCGATTCAATGGATTACAATATTGTTGATGATATGAAGAAAACTAAGGCAAACATTACCATGTTTGAACTTAGCAAATTAAAACATCAGCAAAAATTGCTTCTCAAAGAATTAAATGTTGTTCCCACTTCACCTCTTCCCAGTGCTAAAGCTGCTAACGATACAGGTCAACCACCTTCTGGTATGGTTGAAGCTACTAATGCAGTCCTAATAGGAGATAGATCGAACTCTCATAATCCACCTTTCCTTCTCACCTATGAGATCTACAATAGAAACCTGCACAACTGTTTGATTGACTTAGGGGCATCTTCTAACATAATGCCGGCTTCAGTTTGTTCCAAACTGAACATTGAACCCCAGAAGTCTGCTATTCATATTGTACAGCTGGACAAAACCAAAGTACAGGTTTTGGTAGAGATTAATTCTGTAACTATCAGGTTATCTGCTGATCCCAGAATAGTACAAAGGATTGATATCCTAATAGCCGATATACCTGAATTTTACGGTTTAATCTTGAGTAGGGATTGGTCTGAGAAACTACATGGGTATATTTCTACTGATTGGTCACATATGTGGCTTCCCTATAAGGGGAAGCCAAATCAAATAAGGATCGATCGAGGAAAGCATATGACCCATACAGTCACTGAGTTTGAGCAAGAAAACCAGCCAATAGCATTTAATAACAATATTTTGGGGAATTATTCATCATAATCATTCTTTCGCAACTTCGCTGCCCAGCCATCCCCTTTCTCAGTAAACCATTTTGCATCTCAAATTGAAAATTTTTCACAAATAGATAGGTCAAGATGTTTCAATGGTACTGAGAAAACTGTAAATAAAATTGTTAATACTTCTTTATTTTGGTCGTTATATTTCGATGGGTCCAAATCTAGTGAGGGCTCAGGAGCAGGATGTATTTTGATTAGCCCACAAGGGGAAAAAACAATGTTGTCCTGTAGGTTAGAATTTGAATGCACAAATAACACAGCAGAGTATGAAGCCTTAGTCCAAGGACTGTATAAAGCCATTGGCCTCAAGGTCCAATATTTGAAAGTGTTCGAAGATTCTGAAATTATTATCAAACAGGTAAGGAATACGATTCATTGTCTTTCCACCCATCTCAAGCATTATCAATCGCTGACACATGAACTTACCTCCCACTTTTTGGCATTCAATATTTCTTCTATTCCCAGGTCTCAAAATTCCGTGGCCGACCTGCTAGCCAATGTCGCTTCCAAGCTCCTACCTTCCGAAGACTACAACCCAGATAGATTTTTAGTAGAATTGCTTTTTAGGCCATCAATTCCTGACAATGTCACTAATTGGAGAGTCTTCAACCATGATGAAGACATTTTACAGTTCTTAACTTCCGAAAAGTCCTATGATGATCAAATCATCGAGGAAAACGAGCATGACCTTCAAATAAGAGGTAAACCTGAGGAAAATTCAATCCCTAAGCCTGTGGTAAAACTTGAAGATCTTTATGATATTAAAGACAGGTTTAAACCTGTGACTAATGCAAAGCTCCAAAGTTCTACCCTAAGGTTTGAATTGATAAATCTTGGCACTGACCAAACTCCTCAAAACATTAATTTAGGATTAGGACTTTCCTTGGAAGAAAAGGAGGCATTCATTGGACTGTTAAGGAAAAATAAACAGGTTTTTGCTTGGAAGTATGATGATTTAAAGACATATGATACATCCATCATACCATTCCAATGCTTCCCGATCAGAAACCAATTCAGCAGAATTTAAGGAAAATACATCCGAACTTAGAGAGTCAAATAAGATCTGAACTTAACAAACTCTTGAAAGCTAAGATTATTTTTCCCGTTCGGCACTCTAACTGGGTCTCCAATATGGTGCCAGTCAGAAAGAAAAATGGTGACATTAGGATTTGTATTGATTTCAGAAATTTGAACAAGGCAAGCTTAAAAGATAATTTCCCATTGCCTACTATGGAGCAGATACTCCAATCAGTAGCAGGCTCTAAGTTAATGTCCTTTCTAGACGGTTTCTCAGGATATAACCAAGTTCTGGTCCATCCTGATGACCAGCTTAAAACCACATTCAGAACAAAATGGGGAACATATGTGTATCAGAAAATGCCTTTCGGACTTATTAATGCAGGAGCGACGTTCCAAAGAGCGATGGATATAGCTTTTAAAGGGTTGATTAATAGAACAGTAGTCGTCTATCTAGACGATATTACTGTATTTTCTAAGGAGAGGTCCAATCATTTGCATGATCTAAATCAAATCTTTCAACGCTGCAAAAGATATGGTATTTCTCTTAACCCTAAAAAATCTTTCTTCACTCTTGATCAAGGAAAACTCTTAGGCTTTATTGTGTCTAAAGATGGCATTTATATTGATCCTGACCGGATCAAAGAAATCTTTGAAATCCCTTTCCCTCATAATAAAAAATCCATGCAGTCATTTTTAGGCCAAATCAATTTTGTCAAAAGATTTGTTCCAGATTTTTCTCAAATTATTTTGCCACTTCAAACTATGATTAAGAAAAATTCAGTCTTTAAGTGGGGATCAGCAGAAAAGGAAGCATTTGATTTAATCAAGCAATCAATAATCAATGCCCCAGCCTTAAATACTCCTAATTTTTCTAATCATTTTACATTATATACTATCGCATCCACCTTGTCTTATGCAGCAGTACTTACACAGCTTAATGATCACAATTTGGAAGCACCCATTTCATTCTATAGTTCAAATCTTCAGGGTGCTGAATTGAATTACTCTGAAGTAGAAAAACAAGCCTTTGCTATATATAAAGCTGTCAAACATTACAGACCCTTCCTTTTAAAAACCCATACAAAAGTTATAGTTCCTTTCCCTGCAGTAAGGCAACTATTGATCCAAAGGGAACTAGGTGAAAAAAGGGCAAATTGGGTTACAGCACTTCAAGAATATGACTTAGAAATTAAACTAGCAAAGATTGTTAGAGGCCAAGGTTTTTGCAGGTTATTGGCAGGAGCATCCAACATTCCAGAATCAAGTGATACAGATCAAACCGAAGAAATCAACCAGATAAGTATTACTGGTTCTAAGTCACAATATGCTGACTTAATCTTTTATTTGAAAAATGGATATGCACCTCCTAACCTGTCTTACAAAAACAAAAGGGCCATTAGATTGAAAGCAAAAAATTTCACAATTATTGATGATGTGCTTTTTAGGCGAAATTACGATTCAATCTTATTAAGATGCCTAGAAAAACCTGAAGCACAAAAGGTTTTGCAGGAATTACACGATGGACCAGCAGGAGGACATTTTGGAGCTGACACAACAGCCCATAAAATCATTCATGTTGGCTATTATTGGCCCACTCTGTTTAGAGATGCTCATGAATATGTAAGGAAATGCCAAAATTGTCAAACTTCTAGTGGAAGACTAAGAAAATCAGCTTTTCCTTTACAGTCGGTCAACATTGAACATCTATTTGAGCAATGGGGATTGGATATCATTGGGGAAATTACTCCGCATTCTACTAAACAACATAATTATATCCTTACTGCTACCGATTATTTTACTAAGTGGGTCGAAGCAATTCCTTTGAAGACAACAAATTCTGAGGCAATCATTGAGTTTATAGATCAATTCATCATTACCAGGTTTGGTGTCCCAAATGCTCTTGTTTTTGATAATGCATCTTACTTTTCAGGCAATGCTATGTTTGATTTCGCTATTAAAAGAGGATTTAAATTAGAATATTCCGCTAATTACCATCCTCAGGGTAATGGTTTAGCAGAGTCTACAAATAAAAATCTGATTAAAATTATTAAGTGAACTATCGAACAGAACCATAAAACATGGCACAAATCCTTAATATTCGCACTATGGGCTGATAGGATAACATAGAAGGCTTCCATAGGATCTTCTCCGTTTAACCTTGTGTATGGAAAAGAAGCGGTGTTACCAACAAATCTTGTTCTTCCTTCTCTAACCTTAGTTCAGTTTATTGAGGAAAGCCCTTCTTCTTGTATTCAACTTAGACATGACCAAATTCTAAAATTAGAAGAGGAAAGGGAAAAAGCCAAGGTTATTCATGCAAAACATCAGCAAATCATCAAGTCATCCTTTGATTCAGTCTCATCCGGTTCAAAACAATTTCAAGTCGGTGATTTAGTTCTGAAATGGGACAAAGCCCATGAGGACAAGGGAAAACACACCAAGTTCCAGAAGATGTGGCTTGGGCCATTTCAGATCTGTGAGAAGATAGGCCATTCGACCTTCATATTACAAGATTTATCAGGTTTGAGAGATTCTCTCCCTGTTAATGGCCTTATCTTAAAGAAATTCTTTAATTGAGGAGGTAACCCCTTCTCCTTTTTAGTTTAATTGAGTTTTGTAGTTTGTAGGACCATTAGAAAATAAAGTTGTAAGGTATCTTCCATTAACCTTTGTTGTATTTGAAAGTTGCTCAATAGAAGTAGTGTGGATATTTACTTTTAAATAATAGAAGTCTTACATAAGAGGGATAATTTCTAGGAAACTAGGTATAATTGCATTCCAAAATCACAATTCAATTTTTGTGAACCCTTCTCAAAGTTTAGAAGTATTGTAAATCATTTTATGTTTTCAGATTGGCCACAAAAAGGGTTATCAATATCAGAACAGAAACTAATCCAACTTCAGCATCTGTAACTCTTACCTTGTCATCCATTTACTCTTAAGGAGAAAATTGTCCATCCCATTCACCAAAGTTTATGGTTACTCATAGTGTAATTCTAAAATATCTGATATAAAAGATAAGAGGTCTTATTACAAGCCTGCTTACCATGATCATAGGGAAATAGTTTAACTGACATTACCAATACTGCATACCAAAACAGGGTAATGGCTTAGAATTATAAGACAAGGGGTCTCATCACGAGCCAGCTTGTTCGGTTAGATTACTACCAGTGAATGGCATTGTCGATAGCTGGCCACCAAACCAGGACAATGGCTTTTTATCTTAGCAATAACAGAAAAAGAAAGGAAATACAACATGTGAAAACATGTTTTGAATTCATTTTGTTAATCACACTCTTAAATGGATGGGACAATGGACAATAATATGGTTTAAAGGTATCCCTGTCGAAACTATGAACGTTTGCTGGCAGCAGAGGCTCTACCTATGACAAAGGAGTCAATTTTAAAAGTTGATTTGGAAAGGTTCTCTGTTTTATCATTATAAACCAATAAACGCCAATTTAAAACTTAGAATGTATCTAATTTTAAACAAGAGAGGAAATTAACAAAGATAGATTCATTTTATTTAGAATGCATATATACCTAGTTATATTAGAATTTTCCCCTTTAATGAGAACTCTATTTTGAAAAAGTTAAAGTATTTCCATATTTTTCAGAGATAACTGTTTCTTCCAGCGAATCGCCAATTGTTGTGCTCTACAACAACCCCCCATTTCATATCATTATTTATTTAGGAAAACTATCATATGAAATGGGTCCCTTTAGTTTTGATTGGTATCAACATTGTATTATTCAAAAAAGGTCCGAAAACAAAATGAAAAAACATTATGAAAACCTTTTCGATAAACCCATTTTGATCTTAATAATACAAATAATCAATCTTTTATCATTGCGATAAAGCGATCGCAAGATCGCATATCGCAATGACATAGGAAGCATACTTTAACGGCCCATTCATTTTCCCCGATGCGATATCGGTGATCGGCAATATACTATGCATGTACTTAAAGCACCCCAGGTAATTCACTCCGATGCGACGCGATATCGCTATCGGCAATCGGCAATATGCTATGCATGTTTTTAAAGCACCCCAGATAATACACCCGATGCGATGCGATATTGCTATCGGCGATTGGGGATTTCAAAAGGTATCAATTTAAGGAGTTAAGTTTTCCCCGACGCCCGATTGCGATAAAGCCAAAAGCGCAATTTTCAAAAAGCCGTTAAGATAGAGGGATAGTATGATCAATTCACATTAAAAGCTTGATCTGTCGAACAATGATTTACCTGCGCTCAACCGCCAAAACATCCAGGCACGCTTAAACAAATCATTCGACCGATTAATGATATGATGGGCATTTAAAGGATTGGCAGGTTCTAAACGGCCATTTAATGTAATTGTAAGTCCTAAAATTTTCCCATAGATTGTATTCGTAGCCACTTTAAAGTTAATCACTCATCACAGATTAATCAATATATCTCTCTCATATTCGATTTTCACTACCAATTCTCTGTGTTGCGCTTATTTTCACGCCTCTGCAGAATTCTTCCAAAGCAGAAAACTCAAACAGAATGGGGAAGAAGTCCAAGAAAACCACAGTCGCTTCCACTGCGCCAGCCATGAGGCAAGCCATCGCCGACCCAACAAACAAAAAGAAAGGGTTGATATCTGATACTACATGTTCTGGTCTCGGCAAAACTACTTGGCAAAGTACCTACAATTTGATTGAAGCCGAAGAACCTGAAGTGACAACAGTACAAGCCTCTGCAGATTCAACTTGGAAATCTGATGGTACTTTAAAGGACTTAGCTGACTCCTTCCTTCATCGAATAGCAGCTCGGGAAAAAATTCTCCCATATACGAATGTAGTACGATGGGCAATTGAGGAAATCCCAATCATGGACAGAACCTCTTGCACCAGAGACGGGAGAATTTTCGGGTCATTCAAGGCTAATGATTTAAGGCAAATGTATCATTTGCCTGAGCCAGAGAAGAAGTACAACAAGGCGTTCTTGGAGAAATTCCGAAAAGAGAATGAAATTGAATCCGAACCCATCCGGGATTGGAGACAAAATCCGGCAAAACACAAACATGAATCTTCCGGTAAGTACTCGGTTGATTCCCTATGTTCTCCTTATTGTTATGCTGGAATAATGATGTGTAGATTGTGGGGGTTGCACGATTCCGCTAACTTCACTATAGAAATGGTTCCCTTGATGGAAGCGGCGTGTAACAGTGAAATAATGGATTGGGCAACTATACTCTCAGATAAGCTAGCAACAGTTGTTCTTGAGTTTAGAAATAAGACCTGTGTTACTGAAAGGTTAATTCCCCCATTCTACTACAGTGCCTATATTTTAGATACCTTGTGTTTTAATTCTGAATTTCCTGTGCTCGGCTGGAGGTGGACGTCACAAGACCCCATGCCTATTCACATATACCATCAGAAATTGTGGAAATCTTCTTATAAGCACCATTTATACCAAGTCTGAAATGGATTTATGTTACCCATTCATTATTCTATTTTTGATAAACCTGCTCCCAAGATTTCCTACCAAGCCGGGATTGACTTAACATCAGTAGGAAGATGGTTCGGGGAGGATAAGTTCACTTATATAAGAGTTTTCGGTAGCCAAGCCAAACCTCATGTCCTTCCCTTGTACATACCTGACAAACTGCTGGCGAGGGAAATAGCTTATCAGATCATTGTCGAGGGAGTCACACAGACCCTCAAGAAAAACAAGAAGCAGGGCTGGCCTTCTTTTCCTTTTAGATGTGGTGTCTACACGTTGCATGATTTCAAACATGCAGAGAAAGAAGCTACAAAGATAAAATCATTAACTCTAGCAACTCTCCCTAATAGGAAATTTGATCCCAACAAAGTCGCCTATAATGCACTTGAACAGGCCAAATTGGCAAAGTTTGATCATAAAGAAGATATGTTCGATGACCTGTTCTCCTCAGCCGAGTCAATAATGCAGGTTAAGGCATTTGCCAGAATGAAATATCAAGATGAAGGGTTGGTTGAATTCAACAGACTTAGAGAACAGAGGTTGCAAACTCTGCCTCTAGATCTGTTAGCAACAACCCCAACAACATCATCAAGCGAGCCTGAACAGGAACAGTCAAAGGAACCTCCGGTTACAACAAAAGAACAAGAAAAACCACAGGAGGAAACTCAGACTAAAGAGCAGGAGAAAGTGCGGGAGGAGACCCAGACTAAAGAGAAAAAACAAACCAACATTGAAGTAAATGTGGATATTCATATTGATCCTAAATTGCTCTAGGAATGGCAACAATTTGATTCTATTATCAGCAGTCTGGAATGTTCAAAGAACACTGAAACTTCGAAAGCAGCAGACACACAGGAAACCACTTCACAACAGGTTCAAAGTGGAACCAGCGACCCACCCATTTTAAAGGAAGTAGAAATAATACCAAAGGACCCCTCCGATCAAATTATTTTGCAGGTAGAAGATATTCCTCCATTGGATGTCTTCTACAGCCCAAGGCATAAAGCTGTAGTAAAACGACAGAGGAAGAGAAGAAGGACTGATCAACCTTCCCTTTTCCCAGAACAGACGGTCACATGCAATGTGGTTTGGAAGGAGGAATTTGACCCCTCTGATGACCTGACAAAACTGTTGCAATATGCTGGAGCCTATTCAGCAGCAAAAATAGATAAGGCATCAGAGGTGAGTCTTTTATTGAAAACAAAAGACCAGGAAATCTTCTTATTACAGGCACAACTAACTGAAGCAAAGCAGAAAGCGGAACAGGAAGAACAGCAATTGTTGACACAACAACAAGTGAACAATCAACTAACTCAACAATTGCAGGCAGAGAAACAAAGGATTGACCACAGCGCAATCCAAAAGCAGAAAGAATTGTCAGAGGCCTTGGCACAACTGAAGGCAGCAAATGAGAAAATGCTGAAAACCAAAGATGAGCAGATTGCTCAACTATCAGCAAAGCTTGAGAAGACAAAGGGCGTTCCACAAATAACTGAATTCAGAGTAGAAGCACTACAGATAAATACGGCACTAATAGCACAAATCAAACTTCTATGTCAACAAATCACCCAGGCAGAGCCACTATGTGAGTTAACGACATCAATAAGTGAGAAAGTAGAAAAGGCTAGGACGGAATTGGATCAAGCTGAAGAAACAATAGCTGCATTTCTTGACTGGCAAGATACTGACCAAGGACAAGCGGCGAATTTACCAAGAATTTTAGAGTCACATAAAGATATATTATTTACAGAATGGCAGTCCCAGTTAATGAAAGCAGAGAGGGCAGTTTCAAGGTGCAAATCAACTTCAAGCAATTTGGTTGAATTAGTTAATAACACTCTCTACTTGTCAAACATGATTTCCCAATGCACACCAGGAAAATTGACAGCGATGAAAACATTGGAGCAGTCATGTTATCCAGATCTAGAGGAAAAGGGGAGATTAATTGCTGGAATTAACAGTTTAACATGGGACACCTATTGGTTCTTCTTGGTAAAACCACACACTCAAAGAGCCGCCCTCAAGTGCCTTACAGATGCAATCGGGTATATTATCCCCGATATTCAGGATGCCACCTATGCTGCCCAGCTTAGCTCTCGCCTCAACAGACCACCCGAAGTGGAGCCGATGCTTGCGATAAGTCAGCTCAGATTCAAAGGCAAACAGCCTACTTGATGAGTCATGCCGCCGACTGCCAGATTGCTGAGGAAATTATGATCAAAATTAATTGATACCAATTAAGTAGGATTTCAGTTTCATAGATAGTTAGCTTAATTAAGTATTTATAGACCCTTTCATGTTTTTAGAAAGGGTCGTAAAGTTTTGTACTTGACTTAAAGACTGAAGTTGCACTATTGTGCTTCAGCCATATTCTTTTATAAAACTGGACCAGTTATTCTAATTTTGACAAGGAAGCTTTTATGCAAATGTGCACTACTGTCTTTGTTTGAAAGTATTTTTGCGTTGGAAGAAGAATCTCAAATAGCAATTGATATTGGGAGTGTTTAGCAGCTCATATGGTACTATTATCTATGTCTGAATTCATTCTTTTCATATGAATTGTTATTTGATTGCCTTTGCTATTATCGAATATATGTATGTGTTTTAACAGCATTTCTCTATTCCTTCCACTATTGGATGTTTATGGGATGCTCTTCCTTTGATCATATATGTATCGATGATATATAAAGTGTAGCAATATTGCGCTAATCCTTTTGTTTAACGATTTAAGCAGAGTAATTCTTGAATGAATAAAAGTCCATGTTTATTGAATAGAGTCATCTACATGCCTGTTTATAAACATAGATCATCAAGCGCTACACTTTAAAAAATACAATAGTTCCCGGGATTAGTAGTATTTCTTTTATTTCGCCGATAGATTAAGTTATTCGCCTATCATTAGATTAGTCAACCAATCATTCATTCATCCCGTTTATCCATTACTGGGAAACTGGTCCCATTATCCCCAGTCGGAGCCACCATTCCAAACGGAAAAGGAGTTGTACTAAGGTCCGGACCGGGTGGTTATCCCCCAATGTTGATACAACTATTTTCGGGGCATCAACAAGACCTTATTCCAAGAATGTTGAGGTCTTTAGGAGGGTAAATGCTTAGTGTCAAGATCTTGGAAAAATGTGTTGTCACAATTCTTTTGGTGAGCTCAGAAGTCGCAAAGTTGCACTGTAAAGCCTTAGGCAAGCTACCGAGGAGTGTGACCATTTATATAATGTGACCATGCGACCTTTGGTAAGTCACGCTTCCACCGAAGTCGCAGAATTGCACTCTAGGAGCAGCCAAAGTGAGCGACCTATGTGCAACGCAACTCTGCAACCTATAGTAACTTACACTTCCACTAGGCTTGCACAATCATATTTTTATACCTCAGGGAAACTGCTAGAAAATGTGACTTCATTTTAATGAAACTATGCGACTCCCTCACAGGTCACCATTTCTCCCAAAGGTCACGATTTCTTCCATATCATGATTTTTCCAAACTTCTTCAACTCACCTGTCCAAATGTGATTGTTTTAATGATCGTAAGGCTGCTAGATCCATGCTTGGGTCATGAAGGTGACATGATTTTATTTGAATAAGGTCTTCTCAAACTGATTAAGATGTTGCATGGGGCAATTAAAACTAGCACTCTGCATTTCTTCCTCAAAATAATGAGGAGAATGTGCAATAAACATGAGGAGAATGTGCAATAAACATGAGACATGAGCAATCATGAAGTAAATAAAGGAACAATAATTTACGGCTTTTGCGAGTTTACATGAGGTGCACCGGTTACAAATCATGTCCTTTATAGCATTACCGAGAGCAAAGGGAGATAGTATAAATGTCTAAATGACAATGAAGTTAGAGAAGGGTCATGCAATAGCCTTCACAATGGAGTCATCTTTTATTCAGAGTAGTGGAAGTTACATTGCCAGTTTTGATAATGAGATGCCATTACCTTTGACTATCGTAATGTTTGGATTATGGATGAACATATATGGCACTAAGGAGTCCAAAAGGAGATTCATGGAAGTTGTCCACATGCATTAGAGTGTGGGATCTTGAGGGAAGCTTTATGCCTTTTGGCATCGCATTTCCTCCATGGAAGATAACAAATGTTCCCGGTCCTCCACCCTAAAACATTGCTTGATGTTTTATTCAAGTAAGGATAGATATGGACAGTTCTTTCAGGAATTGTTGTAAACATTTTGGAGCCCAAGGACACCCATAAAGATTGCATTCATTGACTTCACATGTCAACAACACCGTGGTGTAGAAAAGGACTATACAGGTGTCCAAATTGGTGTTTCACTCTTAGTCATTCTTTTAATCTTTCTGATATTATTCTTTCACTACCAATATGTATGTGGATAATGTAATTTGTTTGCTTGCAGATCACAGGAGAAAGCAAGAATGTTGACCTAGAAGAAGGGAGCTAGGGTTTCCACATAAGCTACACTACTAGGATTTCAACAAGAAAAAAACTCGATTCATTCATGCTCCTAAAATCTGGTGGCAATGTCGGGAACACAACGACAAAAGATGATTGGATGCAAGCGAGGCATAGTATCAATAATTTCAACCATTCATGCAAGTCTCCATTGTTTCACAACAATGTTGGCAACAAGAACCAACCCTAGGGTTTCTCAAAACTTCTCTTTTCTCCTCACATTCTCTCTTTTATCAGTATGTAAATATTCTCATCATGGTGTCAGTGATTATGTTGAGATCAATTCAGCATGTACTAAGCAATAGGCATGAGAGAGCAGTGAGGAAGTTCAAGAGTCATGAGGGGAGGTCAAGGGTCATGAGGGGAGGTCAAGGGTCACAGTAGGTGAACAATCACCTCATCTCTACAAATGGGCCCTCATGCCTTATTGGAGGGGACTTTTAGCCCTTGAGTTGAAGCTAGTATTAGATAGTTGATTTGTGCTTGAGAGCTAGAGTCACTCAGATGTTGACAACTAGTAGTGTGAGTTGTAGTGAGGCTAGGGTTTTGCATTGGGTAATGATATGAGCAACCCATGTTCCATTGTTGGATTTTGATCAATTGTAAGATATATACTTGAATTTACAACAACATTAATAAGATGTTCTTCATGTTTGGCACTAATTCCCATGCTTACTCATGGTGGTTGTATTGGTTGTCAAATATTTTCACCATATTTGTATGTGTGTTTCCATATACGCAATATGTTATGGATTGGTTCATAGTTGTTGCATGTATGTTTCGCTTTCAAATCTGTGTTTACTTATTTCTCGCCATGTCGGTGATCTATTGTGAACTAATTTGCAATTAACCTATAACATGTTCTTGTTCATGTATGTCTACTTGGGTTTTGGCTCACTCATCCCTATTATGGCATACTGCTTAGTGTTGCTGAGACTTGCTTGTACCTCTTTCTATAGTTTGTCAATCTTGGGTTGATTTTGTTTCATTGTCTTGTCATTTCATTCTTGTTCTCACTCTGACACTTTCTCATTTGACAACCAAGATTGAAGACATTCATGGTGACAGTGGGGCCCACATATCGGATGGGGCTCCTATCCCAAACGGTGTGAGGTCTGATTAGGACTTCACAACGGGGAAACTCCCTTAGCTGTTGGTGGTACATTTTGGCCCGTCAATAGGTCCTATAAATCATATAAGCTATAATGGATGTTAATAATCATCATTGTCATCATTATATATCCAAATGACCATTTCACTCATCTCTTAATATTATTATAATAATCCCATAAATTTTTATTTATATATATAATAATTCAAAAAATGTATACTTAATTTATTGCTCTTCTAAATATTATATTAATTTATTTTATTTTTAGATTATTAATTTACAATAAATTTACCTAAATTTTAAATTCTAAACTTTCAAAAAATAAATAAATTATAATTTAAGTATTAACCATAAATAATACATCGTATTTATAATTTATTTAAACAATTTTTCAACCTTTGGAATACTTCAATAGTTATAACGAAAATATGTGAAGTTTAAAAATAACTTTTTATAAAATAAATTTATTAAATTATATATTTTTAAAATATATTAACTTTCATGTGGTATAGGTCATAAATATAAATATTTGATCATGCTATATTTGGCTAATATTTTTGGTAAAAATAGTAATAATAAATAATTACTTATATATTATCAAAAAATTATAATTAAAACATTTAAAACTCAAATATTAAAATAAATATTTATGGTTTTGTCCACAAAAGCTTGGATAAGGCATTCCTTGATGTGAAGTTACTAGTTCAGCTCCTCACCATTGATAAAGATATAATCTCGCCAAGCTTAAGAAAAACAACATAATTTTATATTTAATAATATATAAATGAATATATTATATACAATAGTCAAAACCTAAAAATTACTACTTTGTTATAAATTTTACTACATCTACCTCTTAATCTTTTATAGTAAATCTTATAACTTTTTTAATCCACAAAATTATTTACTTATATATATTTATATTGATTTTTACTATTTTACAAGTTATATATATATATAAATTTTTATATAAAATTTTCATTTACCTCAGTTTTTTTCTTATATAATTAATACGTTCAGCAAGTATTTTGTAGATTACATTGAGAAACATTTCATTAAAATTTGATCATGGTATATCATCTTGGAACATATAAAAGTAGGGTAATGAAGGTTTCGAGCCTATTTGGCTGCATGGTAAATTATTAGTGCAAAAAGACATAAATAATTTGGTTACATCCTCAATTTGTGTGTCTGTGAAGGAACCATGGATATTCCAAATTCCATGCCTCGAACTCTGCATTAAATGTGTAAGGACCTGCGGTTCTTACTGCGACCTTCGGCACAAGGTGCGACTCATTTGGCAAGGGCTGAGTTGGGAAACATATGCGAAGTGGAGCTCAGACTTAAAGTGCGTGGACAGTAAGTGATAATGCGCATGGAAGAAGGAGAGCGACTTAGTTATATAGCGTGGGGAGCATGGTTGGATTGCCCACAGGCCGACCCACACTTGGAGCAAGGCCGACATACATTTTGAGGACATTTGCGAAGTGTGGGGGCGTTTCACTACATGGTGGACGAGTCGGCTTGGGCAGCCAACTCGACCAACCATCATTATATATATGTGATGAAGTTTAGAGCGAAGTTGATCATTTGACCAAGAATACGAACGAGCTCCTTTGATGATAAGGAAAAGAGTGTGAGGTGCAGATTGAGAAGAAAAGGCGCAAAAGATAGATGTGCCCATTCTTGGGCAAGGCACATGGCAACATGAGTTCTGTTGTTGGTTGAGGGCGCGGTGAAGGTGCTGAGACTTAGCACGAGTTCTTGGGTGGCTCGGGTGAGCACCCCCCCGTCATGCAAAGTTGTAAACAGTGAGAATCGGGTGAGCACCCCCCCGTCATGCAAA
Source organism: Pinus tabuliformis (assembly GCA_031772625.1). NCBI lineage: Eukaryota > Viridiplantae > Streptophyta > Pinopsida > Pinales > Pinaceae > Pinus > Pinus tabuliformis. The sequence continues at coordinate 160,114,775 of CM062804.1, read as the reverse complement.
GTTGTAAACAGTGAGACTCGGGTGAGACTACTGTGCAGAGGTTGAATGGTGGAACATTGGTGAAGCCGGGTGCAAAGGAAGAGGGTGTCTTGGTGACTTGGTGGAGTCACCTACCCATCATGCACGAAACAAGGTTCGGTTGTGAAGTGTGGAAAGGCAGCTCGTGTGAGGGCATGCCCGCCCAACTTGGGCAAGGAAATCTTGGTTGTCACACGGTGGTGTGACGAAGTTGTTAAATTGGAGAAGTATGAAACTTGGTGTTTCCAAGTATACTTGTAAAGTTTTGTAAACATTATAATATATTGTATTTGGGCAAACTCATTGTTTAGGGAGTTGCCCCTCCCTTTATACTGTGCAATTGTGTTCTTCGTTTATAATTTCTGATGATAATGAATGTCTATGGGTGTTCGTTGGTATAAAGGAAACATAATAATACTTGGTTGCAAAAAAAAAACTAAGTAGACTAATGGTTAGGCGTAGTCCATGAACATAAGTATTGGTGAAAAGAAAGTGTTCAGTGGTGCCGCACCTCGCCAAGAGCGGTTGAAAGACTACCGCCGGCCTGGGGGCGTGACAGGTGGTATCAGAGCTAGTCTGAAGACTTGGAGAAGTCTTGCAGGAAGCTGGGTGAAGCAAGTGTGTAAGCACTTGACAGTTGATGACAGTGGAAGCAGGTACTTGCAGGTGAAGGAAGCTGGTTTCACATACAAGTGGAACAAGGGCTGGTTCATGGTTGCAGGCAACTTGGTGAAGAATCAAGAAGGATGTCTATCTTGCAGGAAATGGGTTTTGCAACCTTCAAGGAATTTGAAGGGAGTCTACTTGAAGAATCAAGTAAGGTTGAACAAAGATTTGCAGAATGGGGCAAAGGCTTGTTCAAAGCAAAGGATGTTCTTCGTGCTTTGGTCAAGGAAGGGATTTCTGACAGGAATAGGGACGAAGCCTATCGACTTGCAAAGGAAGTGGACTTGTTTGATGCAGAACTCAAGGAATTGAAGATAAGGCAGGACTTGATTCGAGAGAAGTGGAAATGGCTAACTCTTGAGAAGAAGCATTTCATAGCTTTGACTCATAAGGAGGAAGCTGTAGAATGTGATGATAAGGAAGAGGAAGCCATGGTAATTGAGGATGTTGCAGATGTGACAATAATGGAAGATGAACTTGAGATTGATCAAGTTGGACTAGGATCGTGCATTTTGCAGGCATGGATGGATGAGGATACTCACATGGAGGAACCCCATGATGATGATGTAAGTACAGTTGATACTTGTGTTTCACTTGATCATTTGGTAGATGGACCGTATGCAGGGAAGAGAAAAGTCAGTTTTCCGATGCAGGGGAGCATCTTACCATGGATGTCTATGATGAGACCTTGTATGGAGAAGCAGGGATTGTTGATTGTTGCAGGACTTTTTGGGGTTGTTTGTGAGCTTATGATAGAAGGTACAAAGGCCCGTGACAAGGGAGGAACATGATGATCATTGCGGAAGATTGGGTCATGCTTTAGCCACATGGAGAATTGGCTAAGTGCCCGACATGACTCATGGACAGATTGAAGGGCACACACTTGGGTATGATGATGCTTGGGTGGACTTCTCATGGTCGAGACCAAGAGCAAGTCTTGGTGGAACCTTCAGTGGGGGAGCTATGATGGAAGGGACTCGTGATGATGATGATATGGTTGGGTGACTGAGTTCACTAGACTGAATATGCAGACTTGGATGAGGATGACCGATTGTTGTGATGGGTCTACTTGGTTAGACTACATGGGCAACTTAGTCATGGACATCAGGTTGGAGACATGGAGCATGGCAGTCTTATGTAGGGACATTATGCAGGAGCACTTGTAGAGGTGTCATTTATGGACATCCAATGAGGAGTGCCAAGGCAGGGATGTTGTGCAGGTGGATTTGCTGGTGTGACATGGAGGTTTTTTATGTATGAGCTGATGGAGAGGTTGTGCACTCTTGTACAACAAAGCCATGGACTTGGATGGAGTTATGAGCAGACTATGGAGCATTCCTACTACATGAAGAGCTGAGGCATCTTGCAGAGACCTTTGGGCTGAGAATTGCATGCTTGTTGGATGTTGGTTGGAGATGACTCATGGAGCTCATGATGACATGAGGTTGTGACTTTTCGGACTTCATATATGGTGGAATTGGAGGATTTGATGCATTGAGGAGCTAAGGTCAGAGACTTTGATGCAGAATGGGATGCATACTTCCAAGTACATGTATGGGTGTGGCTTGGAAGAGTGACTTGATGTGGAGGATCGATATGAGACACTTTGGAGTGATGGAGTTACAACGATGATGATGCCTTGGTGGCAACACTTGGGCATGGGTTGAGCTGAGACTTAACCACTTTTGACACATGGGAGCTGATTGATCTATGATCATGGGCAACACATGGAGAGATGAGATAGGTGCATACTTGTTTCTATGGTAGACTTGAGGGATGACACATACAGATATGATGGAGGTTGCTTCATGGACCTGGATGTGGCACATCGAGAGTCAAAGTTTGATGAGATGATCTCTTCACCTTGAGGAGATGGATGTTTTGTAGATGGATGATGATGTTGGGATGGATGTGGCTGATTTCATGCAGCACATTGGGACCAAACATCATGGACAACATGTTGCAGATGAGATGGAGACTACTTCATGGACCTGAGAATGGCTTACACTTGTATGGAGATGGATTCTTGATCGAGTTGAGGATGTGACGGGATGTCCGGAGAAACAACTGATGATGGCATGAGGGTGTGCATTCTCATGGCTTGGGCGTGACAGTTGGATTAGCTAGCCAACTATTTCAAACATGAGGGAGCTCAATGTGTAGAGATGTGTTAGTATTGTGTTGGAGTATCATGGCAACAGTTCACATGAGGCTGACACATGATGAGGTCGACATGAGATGTTGCAGGAAGCATGTAGCTTGAGATGGAGGGACCAACCTTCTACGATGGAGAGCAGCATGTGGAGATTGTGACAAGGTGTTTGATGGTCATGGATTGAGATGATCTTCCGATGTATGGCATACTGATGAGGTGTATACCTTGGTATGGTGATCTTGGTGACAGTTGGTTGTCGGGACGAGATATTGTCGAGGACGACATTGATTTTAAAGTGGGTGAGGATGTAAGGACTTGCGGTTCTATTGATGCCTCGAAAATCGCTGCAACAACATTGGGGGATAGCCACCCGGTCCGGACCTTAAAGCAGCTCCTTTTCCGTTTGGTGTGGTGGCTCCGACTGTTCAACTAGGTCCAGTTACCTTCTCCCTATTGCTATTGGTTTATAATGTATCTTTAACTACCAATAGACAGGGACATCAGATCACTTCTTCTTGCTGATCAGGCAAGAGAATGACCCTTAAGCTGATTTGGGTTCAGCCAAGCCACAACTAAAGTTTTGCCTCTTTGAGGAGAGGACTTAAAAGGATGTAGAATTTACTCTAAATGCAAGCCTATTCTATGATGCAAGCAAAAGAAACTAATCTAAATCCTATCTTAATTAGGTAGATATAGATCTAACCCAACTAAGAGCAAGATAATTAAAGTATTGGGATTTAGATATGTCTTGCTTATAATGAATACCAAGTTAATGAAGTAGTTCAATTAACTGATATTATGGATATCAAAACACATCCTATTGAGACCTCTTAATTGAAATAATAAACCAACAACGCTCAGGAAGTAGTTCACATAAATGATATTGATTATCAAATCAGCAAATCCAATAACTAAACAATAATATGTGGAAATAGTTCACAACATATTACCATTCAATAAATCAGTTTTAATAAGGTAGACTTCTGAGTAAATAGTTACTCAGAAATCAGAAATTAATCCATAAGAACAGAGATACATGATAACAACATTGAGACAAACTACCCATATTGACAATAGTGCACAAACATGAATAAAATGACACATTCCTGTTACCATAAAAATGAAACTGATATTTGAAATAGTAATATTAAAAATACCAATTTATTGCATCCATTTCTCTGATCTTGGTCTCCAACAGTCCTTTACATTGCTTGAACTTTTGCCTTTAAAACTAGAGCCACAATAGTGCAAACTCTGCCCCTCATACATAATCCAAGATACAAAGGAAAAATCCTCAATAATCCCCAGATCTGAGATTTTCTCTCCTCTCTCCTACAACTCTAAATTCCTATTACAGTAGTGCTTTTTTAGAAGTCTAGCATTGCAGAGGAGAGCAGCCCCTTTTTCATTCTGCAATCTATTATTTATAATATTTGTGAAGGAATTCTTGAGAGAAGAGTTTGTTGAAGAGAAATCTGTTAAATCCAATTTTATTTGCTCAAAAATCCAGATCTTCAATTGTTGGAGCCTCCTCATTGATTGAGATCTTTGTCTCCATATTCTTTCCACTGTTTTCTTGCAAAAAGAAATCAAAATAAATTAAAATGCAACAATAAAATCAATCATGGCATTGCTGGCATTTAAATCAAATCCAATCAAATTCTATTTAAATAAATAACTAAAAATAAAATATAAACTTTCTCTTGATGCCTGGGATGGTTTGATTGGCCAGAGATATGATTAACCAATGGATCTGCAATTAGAAGAGGTTTTGAACAAATGAAAATGAAGAAAATAACTCAGAAAATTGATTTTGTTTTCAAAATTCGGAGCCTGATCTTCTGCCTAATTTTTGACCCAATAAATGATTAAATTTGTTAGTGAAACCTCCTCCAAAATGTTCTCCTTGATTTTCTCTTTCCAATGAGCCGTCCTGGGCCTCATTTGGCCAAGTAAAACTCATTCTATGGGCTTCCAAAGTTGATGAGTCAAATTTGGCATGAATCTGGAAATTCTGTTGCTGGGCTAAAAATCAGAATTTGAATTAAAAATCTAATCCTAAATTAGTTTCTAATTTAATTGTTAATCATTAATTTAACTAACTAATATCTAATTAACTATTTATAAACAAATTTAATCTAATTAAAAACTAATTCTAAATGATATTTAAATCTAAATTAATCAAATTAATTAAATATCATAAATTAATTAATCTGATTAAATTAAAATTAATTAATTAATTAATATATATTAACTAATTTAAAATATTAAAAAAATTAATTTAAAATATTATATTATATATTTAAACTAATATACCTACCTTTCCTCACTTCACTCATACCTATGAGTGAGTTGACCAGAAAAAAGCAAATGGAGCATAAGCTTAAGTTAATGAATGCCCCATTGAGTTATGAAGCGATCGGCAAATCGCATCGGGGATGATTAATGGGCTCATCGGGGTTCCTTAAAATTTGTTGCGAATAGAACTCCCGACCCGATATCGCATCGGGGGATGGCTAATGGGTTTATCGGGGTTCTTTAAAATTTGTTGCGAATAGAATTCCCGATGCGATTATTTATTTATTTTTTATATTTTTATTTTTTGTTTTAAATTTTAATTTAATTAAATTAATTATATAATATATTAATCAATTTAATTAATTTAAAATTTAATTTTAAACTTAAAATTTTTATTTTTTGTTTTATTTTTATGAACATAAGTTTCTAAACTACAGCCACTTGGAAAATAAACGAAAAATAAACTGCAGCCACTTGAATGTTTAGATTTTTTGAGATTAGGATTTGATTTGGAAATTGGAGTAAATTTCTTAAATCTCGATAATTAATGATTTGGCCGCATAACTAAAAACGGAAAAATGTTAGTAAAAACTTGTTATGGTTAATATTTAAAATGAATGCGTTATTGAATTAATTTATTTACAAAATGCAATATTATACATTTTATGCATTTTTAACCCAGGCTAGATAAATGATGAGACTTCTAAGGAGTGCCATTTTCAAACCAGTTGACCAAATGAGGCGAAACAAGCGTCAATGGGAAGCTTGTTAAAATCGATTTTAACAAAGCAATCAAAACAAGAATCCAAAGAAAACTAAAAATTAACAAAAGCGTAGGGCAATCAACTAAAATAAAAATCAAAAAGGTGTTTAGCCAAAATTTTATAGAAAGGGTCCCCATTATTTGAAGTGAACACATCAATAATGGGGGGGGGTTGTGTTTTTACCACAACAATGGCGACATGCGGGAGAAGAACCAGTTATCTCTGTTATGAATGAGATTTTCCTAAAATTAAAGCAAAAATAATTAAAGAAGATAAAATTATGCTTGAAATGCTTGACTAAGTTTATTGATCTGAATAAAAACAGGAATCATCTAATTGTAATTTTTCTCAAAATTTCTCATGAATTAAAATATTTCAAAACTCTATATCAATCCTTAATTAGTTGTACAGATAAAGCAAGAGTCACTTTACAGCTTAGCTTTTAGAATATACTCGTTTGTCACAGGTAGAGCCGCTGCTGCCAGCAAACATCTATAGTTTCGACAGGGTTACCTTTTAATCATAAATGATTCAGAATCCCATCTGTTTAAGAATTATTGATCTAGAGATAAATCCATTTATATATGTTTATTTATTTATTTTATTTTTATTTTTTTATTAAAAATCTTAAAAGCCATTGTCCTGGTTTGGTGGCCAGATAATTGACAATGCCACTCACTGGCTATAATCGGACTGAACAAGCTGGCTCGTGATGAGACCCCTTGTCTTATAATTGTTTGCAATCATAAGCCATTACCCTGGCTTGTTTAGCAGTGTTGGTAATGTCAGCCCATTTTTCCCCTATGATCATGGTAAGCAGGCTCACGATGAGACCTCTTATCTTCTAAGTTTAAATATATTTCAGGATTATCCTCTAGAAAAATAAGACTCTTTGGGACAGGGAGAATCATTGACTCCTTTAAGAGTTAAGAATGACAATTTCAGAGTTAAAGGTGCTTTGCTGTAAAGTGTCTTTACTTGGTTAAAAATAACTTTTCCTGACTGATAATAGAATTTTGAAAGATCCTAATGAAATTTTGAAATCTCAAAATGATTACAATTTGATGAAAAAGAAATTTTTCAGATTTTATGATATTTTGCCAACTTCTCTTGATTGGTAATCTCTTCCTTAAGTATGTCTACCTCTATAATAAGAAAATCAAACTTCATTAAGAGATTTAAGAAAAAGCTAATAGGTGACTATTAACAATTTTTCTCCACGTATCCTGAGCATTGTTAGGTAACAAGAAGACCTTCCATATAAATCACGGCAAAGTCATCAAAATCAAAACTGAAAACCAAAAGAAAAGAAGTCTTATGCTAAAGTGAGAAAAGAAATCAGCAATAAAAATAAAAACAAAGAAATCTCTAAAAATGGGAAGGAAAATCCAAGTTTCGCATGATAAACTCAAACAAGAATGTTTATACCAATGTCTCCAACAATATGAAGAAAAAGAAAATAAGCATGTAATTATTCCTTCTTATGTTGAGACCTAGAAACATACCTTATAGAGTTGTAAGTGTTTGTCTTTTTTGGATAGCAGTGACGATAAAATTCAGCCACCATGAAAACTTTCTGTCTGATATTAATTTTCTTGTTTCAAAGCATCATCTTAATCATTTTTTAAATAAAAGGAATACTTAAAGAAACAAACTAAAGGTTCAGAAACTTCCTGGTATAGCTGTTTTGATGAAGATTATCGTTGCTTCTTGAAATAAATCCAGGAGAAGAGTATAAGACTTTGAAAATATGATCTGGCGGAGGATTGGAAACTTCAAATGGAGAGCTGCAAAACAGAGTTTTATATCAGCATAATTTAAAAACAAAAATGAAACTAGAGTGATGAAATGGAAATTAATGAAAGTGGGCACATGAATCTTACCATTGGATAATTGCTTTTGATCTTACCTGAAAGGTATCAGTTTCTCCAAACTGGCTGACTTCTTATTTTAATTAACATTAAAAACATGAAGAAGTCAAACTAACCAAAATTCTATAACCCAAAATCATTATTTATTTTATTTAAACTAAAGCAAGCAGTAAAATGTAAAAATAGAATGCTTAGTGCTCAGGGGAATTGAAATAAAAGAAATGCATCAGAGATGAGAATGAGAATTTGCAGTAATGACTATTCCTCAAAATATTATAAGTTTAATATAAACTCCATGATTTGATAAATTGTCCAGAATCAAGACCAAATCCAAGATAATAAAATTTAAATATAAAGATAGAGGTCTTGAATTCCATTTTTAATTATGGAATTATATATTTAAAACTAAAATGTATGAGAAATTGAAATGATTTTTTGTATACTGCAAATTTGTCATCAATTGCCTTTTTCGCATAGTGGTTATCCAAGCTCGTTTTAACACATCGCCTCATCGGATGATCCACACAACATGTTTCTTCACCATGCTTTAAGTTTAATTTGCAAGAATTCAATTTTGTTGCTATGCCACATATCGATTGAATGTTAATGGCTTAGAGGCATGCATTGGAAGGTCTCGCATCAAAGGTTGCAATGGCGAATCGCCGATATGAAAATATGCGATGAGAAGTTGTGCTATGAGATAGAGCGATCGCATCATTAAAGAAATATTAAATCAGGGATCGGGGACAATTATGTCACAAATTGCACATCGCACACCGTATCTTGCGATTTGTACTTTGGACATCGCGCATCGCAGATTCAGAATAATGATATGGCCATAAATAAAAATGCAAGGAAGCGATTGCGATATCGGCGATACGATTGATGACATAACTAATCGGCGATCGGCAATCTTAAGCACCCGATGTCACACAATATGATCCCTGCGATGCCGATGTGCGATGAATTTCGTGGCTAATCGACGATCGGCAATCGGCGCAATCGACAATCTTGAGCACATGATGTAACCATTCTCGATATGCCGATATGCGATGATTAGTGGACCCGATAGATTTATGATGATATTTTAATAACATATCGGATCCAAGACATCGGCCCTTTAAAAGTTATGCTCTTACCATTATTGCGATTAAACGGACGCGATAATTTTATGACTTTGATTTGAATTTCATATCGGGCCCGGGATTATGTGTTTATCGCAACATCGGTAAAGTCGATTATTGGCGATTCACAATAATGGAAGTATACTTCAACTGTAAAGCTCGGATATGCGAAATGCGATATGGCATATGAGTAAGATAATACATCGGAGGTATTTTATGAACAATTTTGTTATCAAAAGAAATGCTAAGAAGTACTTCCGATGAAATCTTATGATGCGAATGGTCTTATGATATTCGTGGAATTTCAATTGGATTTTCTAAGTGAATAAAAGCAAAATTAAAAAATGCTTAAATTCTAATGCATCACAAATAAAATTTCCCTGAGCCTATTGCAAATTTGAAATGGGTTTACTACTTACTTCAAGTTTTTGAAAACAAATGAAAACCTGTAAATAAAATAGAACACGAATAAAAAATAAACTAAGGAAAATATGAACTAATAATGGATGAGAATAAACTTGTAAATGCGTACCTGAAAGGAATTTGTCTGTAAATTTTACCTTATGAATCTTCAAATTCTTCCTTCGATTTATCAAAATTTTGACTTTGTTCAAAATCATCTCATTATTTATTCTAAATCTAAGTGTGCAATCAGCCTAAATAAAATCTGTTTATTCATGTTCAGGAAATATAAAATTTACCAGAAATAAATATAAAAATAGGCTCCCCTTTTTAATTGAAACAACAATTTATAATCTCTGCTTATTCTGAATAACTTGAGCAGAATCCGTATTGCTATAGCGATTGTTTAATAATGCCTTTAGTAAATAAATATGATGCGTATTGTAGCATCAAATAATAAACTAAAGATCAGAATGGGATAAAGCCACTAATTGAGGAAAAATGTCAAAACAGATTTGAATGTGTGCACTTGGCAAAATGGACATCGTTAAGATCAGCTTTTAGCAAATTCCGAGGAAGATAATATGAACTTCATATGCTTACCGTGAAAGGTTGGACTGACTAATAATGATGGAATTAAAATTAAGCTTATCATAGACAGTCATACATTTCATGGGATAATGAGATCATGAAGCTTTTATATCTTCAACCTTTATCATATAAATTTTAAAAGAAAATCTTAGAAGGAAATCTCAAAATAAAGAAAAGTGGCTTTGAAGCGATCGATGCCATGTGCAACTTTAATTGAATTTAATCAAGACATTATTCAAAATAGGCAGAGTAGAGATATTGCTATAAGAAATTTCAAAAAGGAAAGCAAGAATTAAAATTTTCTGATAAGGAAAAATGTTTCCACTGAACATGTATGAGAAGGTTGATTGCTTTGTTTTATTTTTTTAATCTACAAAACTGTTAAAAACAAATTAACTATACAAAACAAACTAACTAAATTAATTCTACTCCTATTCTAACCATATACATGAAAATGACTAGGTATAGTCATATTTCCAGTGTAGCCATTTTCTCATTTTTATTCCCGCATATATGTATAGTTCAAATGTTAGTAATAAAAATACAGATTTGACTAAACTAAGGAAAATAAATATGAAATCAGAATGTGCCGTTATTGTTAGGAACTTAATTAAAATCTCTCTCTCCTGAAATTTCCTTTCCAATTGACTACCAATTGGATCATAAAAATCTGGATGGATTTCTATTAAGGATTGAGAAATGTTCAAAGGAAGAGATAACAGGCCAGATTGTGAAGATGAGCTTTTGGATTCTTTGACCTGAAAAAATTTGTTAGTGTTATGTACAAATGTTAAATCATTGACAATTTTCTTTGAAGGACAAATTTCCAAACAATTTCTAAATGAGTCAATGAAAAATGGATGGAAGCCTTTCGAATAAAATGGCAATTTGTTAATTGAATTGAATTGCTGGACAGATTGCAAAAATACATTCTCTTGTTGACATTGCCTTTGAAAAAATAGAAGCTTTTGTTGAAACATTAGCATTGATATAAATTGGAATATTAATATCTTTCGATGCTGATGATTATAATCTGAAACTTGAATTTCCCAATTGGGCAATGCATCAATTGAGTGTTTGATAGTAAGGTATTCAATATGCCAGCGAAAAGTGTGGAAAATTTGAAAAATTAAATCTGATTTTATACAAAATAAGTGGGGAAATAAAAATAAAATGAAATTACTATTTTTACAACTAATGTTACAACACATTTGGGATCGTTTTGAAATGATTTCATTTTCACAAGGAATGGCCAGAATTATGGAATTTGGGTAATTTCGAATTCCAACTTGTGAAATAGAAAACGAATTATGATTATGAATAGGAATGGGAGTTTGATCCTCATATGAATCATAAATTGGAATGATTTCTTGAATGATGAAATCATGAAGATAATTTGCTGCTCTAAAATGAGGATTAGTTGAGATAATTCCTAAATTGCAGCGTTCTTCATCCTCAGATGTTATTTGAATTTTATCATGAGGATTCTCTTGAGAAAAATTAAAATCAACATCCTCAATATCAGAGTAATCATCATAAATGACCTCACAAGATTGTCTGGAATTCCCTTCGATTTCATCCAATATACCAAAACAAGGAGGAACAAAAATCTCATGTTCATTAGTGGCAAAAGAATGATCAATTATTGTTTCTTTATCTTGATAAAAATTTAATGGTAATTCATTTAAATGATCCTCTTTAATTTCTGAAATATCATTGATACCAAGAGGAGAAAAATTACTATCATTAAAAATATCAAGATAAAGGGAAAAATGTGAACCTGAAACAATGCATTTAAAATTGTCTCTGTTTGAGAGCTCTTGTGCATTATGCTCATTGTAAATTTCAGATTGCAGATTATTCCTTTGCGTGCATATTCTTTCTTGAAGAACGCTGCTTTGCTTCTCTGATTTTGGCATTTGCTCATCATGGAGAAATTCAGAAATTTGTACAGCAGTTTGCATTTTATTTACTTTGATTGCTGCTTGTATTTGTTGATTTGCGATTTGATTTTCCGAATTTACTTCAAAGTAGCTTTCAGATTTCAAGGCGGCTTTTTCTCCAAAATTGCTGTTGTTGTCTTCTTGCATTTGATTAGAAATATCTTCTAAGCTTTGTGAAACCACTTCATCACAATTTATTTGCACATCCAGATTGGGATTCTCATTTGTATTGGAAGGGGATGGAACAAAGGTTGAATTAATTTCATATGGATTGGGAATGATTGGAAGAGAACAAATATATTTGAACCAATCTAATGATTCTTCTTCCATAGGTTTATCTTCGTCCTTAAATCTTAAACAATTCAAGTGAAATCGAATATGAAAATCATTAACAGACTCGTTTTTAAACCTTCGTAGATATTCAATTTCTTCACATACCTGTTCATAATCGTAGCCGTCAAATTTACACATGAAAATTGTAACAAATTGATCCCAGCTATGGATTGAGGCAACTGGAAGAGTTTTGCACCAGTTCCTGGCTTTTGCTGCAAATGTGAGAGTAAAAATTCTGCATAAAATGCCTTCATCAATTCCTTGAAAATCGTAATTTGACACATTTTGAATAAATTGAAAGACATGGTTAAAAGCAGAAGAATTTCTCTTACCATTGAATTTTACCTGAGACAAGAGTCTTACCACTTCGAGTGGAGTATTGGAGGATGCACGTCCAAGGATACAACTCCATATTGGAAGTTTAAGAGGAGCCATCACAATAAATAAAATATTAAAATTGAAAAGACTCCAACAGACAAATTTCTCAGGCCCTCCTTCTAGCGCCAAAAATGTTGATGCCTCGAAAATCGTTGCAACAACATTGGGGGATAACCACCCGGTCCGGACCTTAAAGCAGCTCCTTTTCCGTTTGGTGTGGTGGCTCCGACTGTTCAACTAGGTCCAGTTACCTTCTCCCTATTGCTATTGGTTTATAATGTATCTTTAACTACCAATAGACAGGGACATCAGATCACTTCTTCTTGCTGATCAGGCAAGAGAATGACCCTTAAGCTGATTTGGGTTCAGCCAAGCCACAACTAAAGTTTTGCCTCTTTGAGGAGAGGACTTAAAAGGATGTAGAATTTACTCTAAATGCAAGCTTATTCTATGATGCAAGCAAAAGAAACTAATCTAAATCCTATCTTAATTAGGCAGATATAGATCTAACCCAACTAAGAGCAAGATAATTAAAGTATTGAGATTTATATATGTCTTGCTTATAATGAATACCAAGTTAATGAAGTAGTTCAATTAACTGATATTATGGATATCAAAACACATCCTATTGAGACCTCTTAACTGAAATAATAAACAGACAACGCTCAGGAAGTAGTTCACATAAATGATATTGATTATCAAATCAGCAAATCCAATAACTAAACAATAATATGTGGAAATAGTTCACAACATATTACCATTCAATAAATCAGTTTTAATAAGGTAGATTTCTGAGTAAATAGTTACTCAGAAATCAGAAATTAATCCATAAGAACAGAGATACATGATAACAACATTGAGACAAACTACCCATATTGACAATAGTGCACAAACATGAATAAAATGACACATCCCTGTTACCATAAAAATGAAACTGATATTTGAAATAGTAGTATTAAAAATACCAATTTATTGCATCCATTTCTCTGATCTTGGTCTCCAACAGTCCTTTACATTGCTTGAACTTCTGCCTTTAAAACTAGAGCCACAATAGTGCAAACTCTGCTCCTCATACATAATCCAATATACAAAGGAAAAATCCTCAATAATCCCCAGATCTGAGATTTTCTCTCCTCTCTACTACAACTCTAAATTCCTATTACAGTAGTGCTTTTTTAGAAGTCTAGCATTGCAGAGGAGAGCAACCCCTTTTTCATTCTGCAATCTATTATTTATAATATTTGTGAAGGAATTCTTGAGAGAAGAGTTTGTTGAAGAGAAATCTGTTAAATCCAATTTTATTTGCTCAAAAATCCTGATCTTCAATTGCTGGAGCCTCCTCATTGATTGAGATCTTTGTCTCCATATTCTTTCCACTGTTTTCCTGCAAAAAGAAATCAAAATAAATTAAAATGCAACAATAAAATCAATCATGGCATTGCTGGCATTTAAATCAAATCCAATCAAATTCTATTTAAATAAATAACTGAAAATAAAATATAAACTTTCTCTTGATGCCTGGGATGGTTTAATTGGCCAGAGATATGATTAACCAATGGATCTGCAATTAGAAGAGGTTTTGAACAAATGAAAATGAAGAAAATAACTCAGAAAATTGATTTTGTTTTCAAAATTCGGAGCCTGATCTTCTGCCTGATTTTTGACCCAATAAATGATTAAATCTGTTAGTGAAACCTCTTCCAAAATGTTCTCCTTGATTTTCTCTTTCGAATGAGCCGTCCTGGGCCTCATTTGGCCAAGTAAAACTCATTCTATGGGCTTCCAAAGTTGATGAGTCAAATTTGGCATGAATCTGGAAATTCTGTTGCTGGGCTAAAAATCAGAATTTGAATTAAAAATCTAATCCTAAATTATTTTCTAATTAATTGTTAATCATTAATTTAACTAACTAATATCTAATTAATTATTTATAAACAAATTTAATCTAATTAAAAACTAATTCTAAATAATATTTAAATCTAAATTAATCAAATTAATTAAATATCATAAATTAATTAATCTGATTAAATTAAAATTAATTAATTAATTAATTAATATATATTAACTAATTTAAAATATTAAAAAAATTAATTTAAAATATTATATTATATATTTAAACTAATATACCTACCTTTCCTCACTTCACTCATACGTATGAGTGAGTTGACCAAAAAAAAACAAATGGAGTATAAGCCTAAGTTAATGAATGCCCCATTGAGTTATGAAGCGATCGGCAAATCGCATCGGGGGATGACTAATGGGCTTATCGGGGTTCTTTAAAATTTGTTGCGAATAGAACTCCCGACCCGATATCGCATCGGGGGATGGCTAATGGGTTTATCGGGGTTCTTTAAAATTTGTTGCGAATAGAACTCCCGATGCGATTATTTATTTATTTTTTGTTTTAAATTTTAATTTAATTAAATTAATTATATAATATATTAATCAATTTAATTAATTTAAAATTTAATTTTAAACTTAAAATTTTTATTTTTTGTTTTATTTTTATGAACATAAGTTTCTAAACTACAACTACTTGGAAAATAAACGAAAAATAAACTGCAGCCACTTGAATGTTTAGATTTTTGAGATTAGGATTTGATTTGGAAATTGGAGTAAATTTCTTAAATCTCGATAATTAATGATTTGGCCGCATAACTAAAAATGGAAAAATGTTAGTAAAAACTCGCTATGGTTAATATTTAAAATTAATGCGTTATTGAATTAATTTATTTACAAAATGCAATATTATACATTTTATGCATTTTTAACCCAGGCTAGATAAATGATGAGACTTCAAAGGAGTGCCATTTTCAAACCAGTTGACCAAATGAGGCGAAACAAGCGTCAATGGGAAGCTTGTTAAAATCGATTTTAACAAAGCAATCAAAACAAGAATCCAAAGAAAACTAAAAATTAACAAAAGCGTAGGGCAATCAACTAAAATAAAAATCAAAAAGGTGTTTAGCCAAAATTTTATAGAAAGGGTCCCCATTATTTGAAGTGAACACATCAATAATGGGGGGGGTTGTGTTTTTACCACAACAGGTTCTTACCGCGACCTCCGGCACAAGGTGCGACTCATTTGGCAAGGGCTGAGTTGAGAAACATATGAGAAGTGGAGCTCAGACTTAAAGTGCGTGGATAGTAAGTGATAATGCATACGAAAGAAGGAGAGCGACTTGGTTATATAGCGTGGGGAGCATGGTTGGATTGCCCATGGGTCGACCCACACTTGGAGCAAGGCCGACATACATTTTGAGGATGTTTGCGAAGTGTGGGGACGTTTCACTACATGGTGGACGAGTTGGCTTGGGCAGCCAACTCGCCCAACCATCCTTATATATATATATGCGATGAAGTTTAGAGCGAATTTTATCATTCGACCAAGAATACGAACGAGCTCCTTTGATGATAAGGAAAAGAGTGCGAGGTGCAGATTGAGAAGAGAAGGCGCAGAAGATAGATGCGCCCATTCTTGGGCAAGGCACACGACAGCACGAGTTCAGTTGTTGGTTGAGGGCGTGGTGAAGGCGCCGAGACTTGGCACGGTTTCTTGGGTGGCTCAGGTGCCCATTTTGCAAAGTTGTAAACAATGGGACTCGGGTGAGACTATCGTGCGAAGGTTGAACGGTGGAACATTGGTGAAGCCGGGTGCAAAGGAAGAGGGTGTCTTGGTGACTTGGTGGAGTCACCCGCCCGTCGTGCACGAAACAAGGTTCGGTTGTGAAGTGCGGAAAGGCAGCTCATGTGAGGGCACGCCCGCCCGACTTGGGCAAGGAAATCTTGGTTGTCACACGGTGGTGTGACGAAGTTGTAAAATTGGCTAAGTATGAAACTTGGTGTTTCCAAGTATACTTGTAAAGCTTTGTAAACATTATAATATATTGTATTCGGGCAGACTCATTGTTCAGGGAGTTGCCCCTCCCTTTATACTGTGCAATTGTGTTCTTCGTTTATAATTGCTGATGATAATGAATGTGTATGGGTGTTCATTGGTATAAAGGAAACATAATAATACTTGGTTGCGAAAAACAAACTAAGTAGACTAATGGTTAGGCGTAGTCCACGAACATAAGTATTGGTGAAAAGAAAGTGTTCGGTGGTGCCGCACCTTACCAAGAGCGGTTGAAAGGCTACCGCCAGCCTGGGGGCGTGACAAAATGGGTCGAGGGGAAAAGGACAAATATTGATTGTCACAAGTAATGGGGTATAGAGTAGGTTATTCGCAAGTTTATTCCTCTAACTTTCTCACTCTAAAAGCATAAAGATAGATCGAAAATAATATAATAATCTAATCCGGATCACTATACCATATTGCAATGGATTATTTTCTTACTCCACTTATAAAATAGATTTAATATTAATCTAAGAAGTTTCACTTGAATATTAGATGTCTCAAAGATCAAAAGTGACCCTATGCTGACAATAAAATGATCATATGAAAGTGGCTTGTCCAATAAGAAAAATATGAAAATTATGTAAATAAAATATTAAGGTCAAACCATGTTTAACATTTTCCGGTAGCCAAACCTAGCCTACCATGCTTAAAAATGGTCCAAATTAATCAACTATAGTCAAACCATCATCAAACATGTGGAATAATAATCTAGCATGCAATACAATGCATAGGTACAAATTTTACATAATGCAAACATTTCTTTTCATGATCTCTAATTTAGAAACTTCACATATAACAATATGCTCCCTTTTGACTTTAACTCTCAGTTAAGAATCTTTTTATAATTTTTTTTTAACAAATAGATTGAAACTAATTTGGAGCTAGTCTTTGTTTTTAGTTTTCTATTTCTTATTTTATTTCTTTCTGGATTAACCAATGACTTAATGGGAACTAAACACTAAATAAACCAATTAATTTACACCTCACAAATCTCAATTGTTTCAAAATTATATATGAGTTTTTTCTCTAGAATATTGTCCTAAGCTCCAATGGTAAATGAAGCTATATCCCATATTTAATAGTAAGGGAAAGAGCTACAAACCCACAAATGAATCACTATGTCAATAAGAAAAGGATGCGAGTGTGGTACTTATATACCTCCCATATTGAATGGTAAAGGCGAGATCTACAAAACCACAAATTCATCACTTTGTTAGTGAGAACAATATGTGACTCGCGTAAGATATAGATTAAGAAGTCAATTTTTTTTGTTTGGAATTTTGTGATATAAGTTTTGTTAACATTGCAATGTTTTGTCATTTCAATTACATTTTTGAATGTAGAAATGGATTCAAATTGTGGAAAAAGTGCAGATGCAACTATTTAAAACTATATTTTTCTCAAATTTAGTCAAATTTTGGACAAAATGGACTAATAAATCCATTTAGAAAAAGGGAAATAATTCACCTACTCAAACTACACCTAGGGTACTATCTCATGTGTAGATACCATCCTAATTTAATAACTTGATCAATCATGCACTGAATTAATAACCTGCTTTTCTTCTTCACATACATAAGTAGCACCTTGCTCTTATAATCATGGTTATCTCATATATGGTGATTAGCAACAAATTCTAACACTTCTTCCAACAACTAAATTCAATTTGTAGTAAGTTGTAGCATCAAATTCAAAACTATTAGATATTATCATCCAAATACAATTGGCACCGACCAACCAATATAATATGATTAGAATTTTTTAGCTGTATCAACTCGACATTTGGAATATGGTTAGACTTCCACATAAATACAATTCGCATAAGCAATAAGGTTTTCGCCCAAATGAACATGAAATAAAACATAACCATTCCTAGTTCAATGTGGGGTGTGGGATATGGGGCTTTACTGAAATTGAGATGAATATAAATATAACCAATTTTGTGGAGTGCCTTGGTTTAACTAAGCGTAGCATAATTATGTTGATAACAATTCATAGGTGGGCATATTGTTCTCCCTTCCTATATTAGGGCTGACCCCAAACTAAACACAACTTTAGACGTAAAAGAAGAGAAAAGATAACATATCATTAAGGGGTGAAATAATGTTCTGAGGGAAGATATATCATACTATGTCTTCCTTAGCATTATTGTGCTTTCAAATAGCTCCATTGATAATGTATGTGAAGTGTCATGATTGATAACAAATATCTTACTCACTTGGGGTTTGGTGTTGCTTAATCTATATTCAATCTACACAAACATAAAATAAAACTAAATGTATGGTCAAAAAATAAAATTGAATAAATAAATTTAGAAATTTAGAATTATCAATATATGCATAACAACAAAACATTTAATATTTCATATAATAAAATATAAAATTAAATAAATAAATTTAGAAATTTAAAATTATCTATATATACATAACAACAAAACATTTAATATTTCATATACTAAAATATATAATAAGTAGAAATAAAATACCAAAAAATAATTACTATTTATAAAAATAAAATACAAGTCTTTAAACTAGGTATAAATTTTGACACATTTAAAAATAAGAAAAAAATTGTAATTAGCTCCTAAATTAATATGTTTATAATTTTTTAAAATTATATATTTGATTATTTTATATTTAAATAAAATAAATATTTAAATTCATTATTAAAAAAATATTAATTTAATTATATGTCATTTATTTTTAAAACTGTAACATAAAATATTGTACTTCTTATATAAAAAAATAATAACAATAATAATAATTTAATAATAATAATAATAATTTATTAAAAATATATTTTTAATATTATTGTTATTTTATTATATTTTAAAAAATTTAATAACAAATATTTTCCAAATTAATAAAAAATATTATTAAAACGCACTGGCCAATTACTTTTCTATATTAGTGTTGATTGATTGGTACGATATCACCAATTAAGTGTCAAAGCTTCATGTGCCACGTTACTCTTTAAAATAAAATAAAATAACATTAGAAATTAAACTTTTAATTAAAAAAATAATATTTAAAATTTTTATTAAATAAATAAAATTATTCGATATATTAATTATATTAAATTATATATATATATAATTACATACCTTTTTAAAAATTTAACTTCGTATACGATCCCATTCTTTAAAGTTTTAGTACAGGCTTGGTAGAAATGGGTTACTTTTCCATATTAGTGTTGATTGATTGGTTGGTTATCACCAATTAAATGTCAAAGCTTCATGTGTCATGCGACTCTTTAAAATAAAATAAAATAATATTAAAAATTAAACTTTTAATTAAAAAATAGTATATAAATTTTTTATTAAATAAATAAAATTATTTTATATATTAATTATATTAAATTTTAAAAATATATATAATTTTAAAAATAAATTATATATATATATATATATATATATATATATAATTTTATAAAATTAGCCTAAGTGTCCAAGAAGGACACTTAGGCTAATTTTATGTATGACAACAATAACTTGGAGGAAGTGTATTCTTACAAGTACCTAGGAATTGATATTCATCACAAGCTCAACTGGAGCCATAGCATTGAGAAAAGGATTAATGGGGGGTGGAAAGCTTACTTTGGTCTTGAAAATAATTGTAAAATAGCAAACCTTGTAATGTGGGATAAAAAGAAGTTCCTCTTTGAAACTTTAGTCACTCTTGTTATCTTATATGGCTGTGAGGTTTGGGGTTGCAGCATCTCCAGAGAATCATGGAGAAAGATTGAGCAAATCCAGAAGTGTTTTATAACTTATAACCTGAAAATTAAAAGTAATATACCCTATCCTATTCTCCTTATAGAAGTAGGTCTTTCCCCTATTGAGAGCCTAGCTATGCTTAGGTTTTTGTTGTACAAGCACAAAATCAGTAACATAGACGATCATAGACTTCCTAAGCTAGCTTTAAATTCTAGCCAAAACCACCTAAGGATCAATCGAGGGTGGCATAAAGACACAAGGGCCTGGTTAAACTATTAGGAGATCAACGAAAATGATGCATTACAAAACATAAATAACATTAAAGATATTGTTACTTCTAAGTTCAAAGAAAAAATGTGGTGTGAGAAAGACTTAGCGGCTAAAAGAAAATTAAGTTATTATAAGAAGGTCATCAACCCCACCCTAGAAGATCAAAAGTATCTCTCTATTTTAACTAGCTCAAAGAAGAAAATTAATATAGTAAAGATTAGAATGAATTCTCATGAGCTCCATAGTGAAACAGGTCGTTGGGCAATTCCTAAAACGCCATGGATGGAAAGGATCTGCCATATATGTGAGAATAGGAACATCGAGGATGAAAACCACTTCCTCTCAGTTTCACAATCTTTGTTACAATACTGACCTTCCTAGCCTTTTACAATGTCAAAATTATAGTGAGCTCGGGAGGCTTCTCTCCAAGCTTTTTGAGCATAGGAATAAAATCTTAAATCAAAATAGATAATTTGTTTCTTTAGGTCCAATAGACCATTATTTGATCTCAGTGGACGTTAACCATCATCATCATCATCATTTTTAAATTTAACTTAATATATTATCTCATTCTTTATTAATTATATTAATTATATATAAAAATATATAATTTTAAAAATAAATTATATATATATTTTTAAATTTAACTTAATATATTATCTCATTCTTTATTAATTATATTAAATTATATATATATATAATTTTAAAAATCAATTATATATATTTTAAAATTTAACTTAGTATATTATCTCATTCTTTAAAGTTTTAATACAGGCTTGGTAGAAATGAGTTACTTGGTTGTAAATTCACAAGCCATTCAATTTTTCATACCGAAAAGGTTAATATAGTAATTGCAGTTACCGAATGTTACATTTTCACTGAGATAGTTTATATAAATAATTAAAAAAAAATAAAAAATATTCCGCAAATTTTCAACCCAATAACACGTCGAGCTGAGTGGTTCCCTACTGATTACATAAAATATAATATCTCCTTGTGAGGTTGACAAGACACAAGTCATTTCTGATGATAATCTCAATATTCCAATAAAAACTTTATTGTTCAAGATTTTAGCACATTACATGTTCAGTTTGACCATATATTTGATAGTAAATAAAAGCTACACACCCCATCCAATGTATGGTCAGTGACTGTCACAGACACCATTGATGGCATTTCTAGCGACCTGCAGCTGTTGCATTTCCTGAAGAAATTCTAGGAGCCTGTAGTTGTTGGATTTCTTGAACAAAACACCTCAAATTGGTATAGGAAGAACCCTCTTTACCTACCGCTATTTTCGCAAGTGTCCTCAGCTCTTGAGCTCTCCTCCTCATATTTTTTCCTTCTTCCTCCGCCAGAAGCATGGTGACTGCTCTTCTTACATCCTCTTCATCGGCCACGTTGTCCATATCCAAACATACCTGTATGCCAATCCCCAGGATTTTTACCAGAAACATCGAGTTAAATGACTGTTCTGCAAACATAGGCCAAGTAATCACAGGGACTCCCAGGCTCACGCTCTCCAACGTAGAGTTCCACCCGCAGTGACTCAGGAATGCGCCCACTGAAGGATGCGAGAGAATGAGTAGCTGAGGCGCGTACCCCCATATAATGAGTCCCCTTTCTCCTGTCCTCTCTTCGAATCCCTCGGGCAGCCCCACGTCCGTCCCTTTAGGTTTGGCTTCTTTGTGAAGAGATCTGATGGCCCAGATGAAAGCCTGCCCGCTCGCCTCTAACCCCACAGCCACCGCACGGATTTGCTTTTCGTTCAGAATACAGTGGCTCCCGAAACACACAAACACCACTGACTCGGGACTCCGAGAATCTAGCCACCTCAAGCACTCCTCCTCGGCAATGTCCGCCGCCTTACCCCGGCTATTCATACTTTCGTGAGCGACCCCCTTGTCATCGAAGACGGCGGGAGGGAGAACAGGTCCTATGCTCCACACGGGTCTCCCCGTCAGGTTCCTCATGTGGTCGATCCCCAAGGAATCGAGCTCGTAAAACGTATTGAGAAGTATGCCCCACCCCTTCATGCTCTGTTTTATCTCCTCCCTAACGAATTCCTCCAATAGATACAAGTTCGGCTTTCGCAAATTCACGAACAGGTCTGACTTCCGCAGCTTGAGATCGAAGCTCAGCTCAGGAACCTCAAAATACTCATCGTCTCCCTCCACGCTGTGATGTGGCGTGTAGGTGAACAGGGAATTCAACACAGATATAGCGAACACCCCTGCAGTATAGAAAGCCACGGTGGGGATCCCGAACTTGGAGCCAGAGCTGTGCACCCATCCGGAATACAAGTCGCAGATAATGCAGACTGGGGGAGGAAAGGAGTCGGCAGCCTCCTCTTCAGAACTCTCAATAATATTATTCATTTGCTCATTGAGCCATTGCTCGAACGCCGCCTCCAATTTATCCGACGAAGAAAACAGTATCTCGGCTACACGAAATGGAATGTCGTCCATGGTGTCCATTCCCGGGGGCACGCCGTCGATGAGCGGTAAGGGCAGAGATACCAGCCGGATATGCAGATTAGAACGCTGGACCTGAGGCTGGAGCCGTTCAGCGTTTCCCGGGGTTGTTATGTACGATACCCAGAGATGTTGAGAGGCCAACAACTTGGCTAGTTCCATGAATGGAATGAGATGACCCTTCCCCAACCCTGGAACCAAAACTACGTGTAATTTGTTTTCTCCCATCTAGAAAAGAGATAAACACAGCAGAACAGAGTCTCTGGTATCTCAAACTACTGTGGGCATTTTGGACTTGGAGCTTGGAGTACATATAATTAAGGCCGAGGCATATCTTGACTTTTGCTTCGAAAAATACCGTTCAGACCGCCGGACTCGCCGGTTTTTGTGGGCCATTCTGTCAGGTTCTCCACGTAAGAACGGGGGATTCGATCTCACAAAACAGTGTGACATTGATGTCGAAGGAAATCGGGACCATAGATAAAGATAAAAAAAGTAAATAGCATTATGGTAAGTGTCGATTAAAAACATGATGCAAACTAAATTTAATGTTAATTCTTGCATCATTATTTATGACACATAGAGTTCAAGTGGGATTCATGAAGAGAAAGGGCTAAGTTTTTTTATAACATTAAAGATAATAAAGAAAAGTAAATAACATTATAGTAAGTGTTGGATTTAAAAACATGATGTAAATTGTAATGTTAATTTTTGTATCACTATTTAATAACTTAGAATTTTTTTTGGATAACTTTTCATTTGCTTATACACCAAATGTTAATTCCTGTATCACTATTTAATAACCTAGAAGCCTTTTTTATAACTTTTCATTTGCTTATACACCAATAAGATGGTAGGATATTTATCTAACAGTAAGTTATTTTAATAGATTTAATATTTAGCTATTTAATAGATATAATATTTTGGAAGGATACATCTCAGAAACAAAATGATAAGGATTAATTAAAAACTAATAAGGAATCATTAAAATGAGATGTTTTTAATATTTTATTAATTAAATATAACAGAAATATACTCATTAATTATAATTTATTAATAAGAAATGATTTAAAAAACACTTGTATCTTTAAATTAATTTTTTAATTCAAGTTTGAACACTTTAAATGAAAGAAGATGCTCAACATCCTCCACTGCAATACCTAGGCGGTTGTACATGTCTTTTTGTTAGTCTAGCGCTCTATCTCTCGAGCGCACGCTCCCCATTTACTCCGATGTTGCCTTATCACAATTCCAACCACTTCCTAATCAAACAGCTCGTCCCCTCCGCAGCTCCGTTCATCACTTAGCACTATCCAAAAAGAAATGTACGCTTTTAATATTAAAAAGAAATTTTAAATATTAAAAAAATTATAGCCATATCTTTATTTTATCTTTTAAATAAACCATCTATCAAATGAGAGCGCCGTTGATTTGAAAGTCAATTCGAACATTAGGAGATGGATCCCCACAAAGCTTTGTCGTATATCGAAAGCCATTTACAACTGGCCATGTGTTGTGCAGAAGTAAGTTTGGAATTTTTTTAAGGTGAAGTTGAGAATATTTATTGTGAAGTTTTATAGGAAAAAGACTTCATATATTAATTTCAAAAAGCAAGTTGTATTATAGGTTATTTTTAGTTTTGTGGACAATCAGATGAAAAAGCAATTTATATTATAAGTTATTTTTAGTCTTGTGAACATTAAAATGAAAATACAATTTGTACTATAAGTTATTTTTAGCTTTATAGACATTAAAATGCAAAAAGCAATCTGGGCTATTTTTAACTTTACAGACATTAAAATGAAAAACCAATAACCCAATTTGTACCATAGGCTATTTTTAGCTTTATAGACATTAAAATGAAAAAGCAATCTGGGCTATTTTTAACTTCATAGACATTAAAATAAAAAACCAATCTATACTATAAACTAATTTTAACTTATACTATAGACTATTTTTAACTTTGTAAACATTAAATCATTTTCTATATTATAGCCTATTTTTAACCTAATGGACATTAAAATCATTTTTTTTTCCTTCTTTTCTTTTTCTATATATGACCTCGGTTGGTTAAGCTGGGTGGAGCAGCTGAACCATGCAGATTTGGCCGCTACATGAGTTGATGTGTCTGACAGTGGACACATCTGCGGGTACAAACTGCTGAATGGACTAAATGGGCATCGCCCAATGGGGAATTTTGACACGATGACGTGGCTTGATGGTTACGTCACTAGTTACGTCACTACCTGAAACGCCCTCTTTACCCTGGTGTGCTGGTACCTGGTGGAACACCCCGGGTTTGGTCTCTTGGTTACCGATCCATATCAAGGAGGTGATCGGGTTCGAAAATCTTTGGTCTTCGTCGTTTTTTGTTGGACTGTTTACTAAAGTTATCAATTCAATGCTTCAAAAATTGGGGGTGGGGGGTGGCTGGCAATTGACCCTTTGCTTTATGAAGACAAGACCTCATACTCGGCGATGGTGAGATTTTTCGACCTTAGTACAACTCTTTGTTGTTTTCTATGGGGCTTCGAGGATTTGATAGCAACTTTTATGGTTATAAATTTGTATTTTTTTAATCAAATTTATATGGTGGTTGATGTTGTTTTTTTGCTTTTAGAAAATTTATTATTCTCTTTTATATGATTTACAAATTTATTTATAAATTAGAATTAATATAAAATATAAAGCTAATTTGTTAAAAAAAATAAACTTTAAAAAATATAGATTAATATATTGATAAATTATTTATTAATGTTGGATTTATTTATTATTATTAAATTAAATAGTTGTAAATGTTCATATTATTTAAAATTAAAAATAGAGAAACATGACATAAAAATTACATTGTCTAAATACATCACAAATAAATTATAGAATCTATATCAAATAGGTGAATTAGATGCTACTTTTTCTAACAATATTATAATTAAAATATAAAATTAATTTTTATATAATTAACAAAATAGATAAATTATATTGTTTATTTAATGATTATTATTATTTAAATAAAAATAAGAAAATTGAAATTTTATTTTTTTGGATAAAGTGTATTATGATAAATTATAAAGCAGTGAGTAACATTACAAAACTTAGTGAGAATAAAGTTTACTAACTCCCTAATATATATATATATATATATATATATTTTACTACTAAAGTCTATATAAGTGTATATAGTATATAGTGTATTTAAATTTGTGACTTGTTATCAAAAAGCACATGTTTTTTAGTCAATCTAGTTGTATTATATTATTTTTATAATCTTTTAAAAGATTAAATTTTAAAATAAATAAATCTGTTCTTTATTATTAATTTTTCATATGGATTCCAAGGTAGTTAGTGCATGGGGGAGACTTTATGATCTCAAAGGTAATAGAGTACTTTATTATACTTAGGGCTTGGAAATGTCTCTAACTAGCCTAGATCCATCTTAGCCCTAGATCTATCAAGCATAGAGAGGGATCTAATCTCTCGAGGTGCAAACCTCTTCTTTGAGTGCAAAATTTGAGGAAACGTTTACACCTCAATAGATTTGATCCCTCTCGACACTTGGGGTTAAGATGGATCTAGGTTGGTTATATAATACTATATAATATCTATTTTTGTATTTATGTGTCTTTTTCTTATTCATGCTCTCTATGTCACCCCCCATACATACACACTCTCTCTCCATATTTATCTATCTCATACAACACTCTCTCTCCATATCTATCTATCTCTGTATTTGGCCCTCTTCCTCTCCCTCTTTCTCTCTTCCCTTTATCTCTCTCTCTCTCTCTTCCCCTTCTCTCCTTCTCTCTCACACTGCCCCCTCTCTCCTTTCTCCCTCACTCTCTCTCCATCACTCATTCCCTCTCTCTCCCCACCTTTCTCCCTCTATGTCCTTTTTCTTCCTTCCCTCTCTCCCCCTCTCCAACTCCATCTCTCTCTCCTTCTCTCTCTTTCTTCCTCTCTCTCCCTTTCTCTCCCACCTCTCTCTCTCTCCCTCTCTTCCTTCTTACTCCCTCTGTTCCTCCCTCCAACTTCATCTCTCTCTCTCTCTCTCTCTCTCTCTCTCTCCTGCCCACCTCCCCCTCTTCCTCTCTCCTTCCTTCAACATTGTCACTATCTTCCTCCCTCTCCTATTAAAATTGATCCCATTGTATTGTGTTTAAGAAAGTATCTAAATTAAAAAAAAAAACTCCATTGGTTGTAAAATAATAACCCTATATTTTGGATCAATCATGTCAAAGAAAATAAAATAATGAAAAAGTTAAAAAAATCATGCACTATCTTTCCTCTATTATTGTTAATCACTTTGCTTGTTCTCATCACTTGGATCCTTAGTTAAGATGGATCTATGTTGGTTCTTAATAATACTATTTATATTATATACATCTCACAAATTTAAATATAAAAGTATTATCATTTTTAATTATATTAAAACCTTCATTTAATTTCTATGGGAATATTCTTAGTAGTCCTTAGAGGGTTTAGATATATCACAAAAATAATTATAGCATTTTTCCTTTTAGTTTCAATTAAAAAAATGTTATAAAATAAAATTAAAATAAAATATTTTTATTGCGAAATAAGATATGGTTTTTGGGCATGTGGTATCCATAAGCCATGGTATTATAACCAAGCCTATTTACAAGTTGATAATATCCATGATAAAGTGGGGTTGAATATCCATGGTTAAGAATCTTGCCATATTTTGATTGCGAAATAAGTTATGATTTTTTGCCATATGGTATTGATAAGCCATGGGATTAGCCCATGGTATTGTAACAAGCCTATTCACAAGTTCATAATATCAATGGCAAGGTGGAGGTGAATACCCATGGTAAAGAATCTTGTCATATTGTTATAAGATATTTTGATTGCGAAATAAGTTATGTTTTTTGGGGATGTGGTATTAATAAGCCATGGTATTGTAACAAAGCCTACTTATAAGTTAATAATATCCATAGTAAAGTGGGGGTTTGATTATGAAATAAGTTATGTTTTATGGGCATGTGATATTGATAAGCTGTGGTATTGGCCTATTGTATTGTAACAAAGCCTAGTTTTTAAAAGTTAATAATATTCACGGTAATGTGGGGGTGAATATGCACGGTTAAGAATCTTGTCATATTGTTATAAAATATTTTGGTTGTGAACTGAGTTATAGTTTTTGGGCATGTGGTATTGATAAGTCATGGTTTTGGCTCATGGTATTTTAACAAATCTTATTCACAAGTTAATAACTAAATCAAAATATATCAAATTGAATTTTATTATTTTTATTTCTTTAACATTTTATTATTAATTGAGCCAACATTTAAATGTTTACACTCATCCCCATATCACTTTTAACATTTGTTTTTTTTATTTTTAATTAAGCCAACATTTAAAATTGTTTACATACTTACATTACACCTACATCTCTACTCTATAGTGGGTTTTGAGCGCCTCTGCAATAATCTCGTCAGAGGCTTATTCATTGTGGCAAGGCCTCTCCATTGCAAAGGAAGGAGGTATCAAATCAATGATAGTTGTAGGGGATTCTATTTTGGTAATCAAAGCAATGACCAATAAAACTAACCTTGGGGGGCACAAAATTGAATTCTGTCATTTGTCAAATTAAGCGATTTCTTCCTAAATTTGACTAGGTCATACTTTTTCACAACAAAAGAGAATTGAATATTGAGGCAGATCATTAGCCAAAGGCATCTTGATGACTTAATTAAAATTGAGACTCAAGGAAATAACCTAATCCTTTGATCAATTAGTTAGTGGACTATTAATTGTCCCTCATTTCAATATGCAAAAATTCATATTCAATATTTGGAGGTAATATGAGAAGGATCACCAGTTGTGGTCTTCCTACCTCCCACATTCAAAATGGAAAGTCTCATTTGTCGTTAATGAAATTAGAGGATTGAATGCCCACATGAACTACATGATAATTTCAACTCTTCAACTTGCTAAAGTGTTTCTCACTAGTAGAATTGCTATGGCATTTGTGGAAATGGGCATATGGGACTGAGTCGAGCCTTTTGGTTGACCTCAATCAATTCCTCTTTCTTCATTGATATCATACGTCAAGTTGATAACAATTATCTCTATTTGTGGTTTGAATGATGCACAAATTTATGGAATCTTTCTGGTGTTTTTCTTGAACATTTATGTGTGAAATATTTATCCAATGTATACATGGATAGATTTGATTTAAAGGATGTTCACAAGGTCCAACGTAAGCATGGAGAAATAAATCAAGCCAATAACAGTGCATTAATTATTATTTCTTCCAAACCCATAAAGCATATGTGAGTCATCGCCACACATAACGCAAACATCATGAATCTTATCCTTTCAACAAATTGACTCTGTACAAGTTTAGTACAACAGAATTCTCTCTACGAGTTTCTCTAAGTGAATGAATGATATTTCTCTAGCCTTTATCAACCTTGCAATTGGGAACTGCATGTAGGTGAATCTGTTTATCAAAATCATGATCCAATGGAGATTGAATTCCATACTCTTCCTTGAGTTCCTCAATTTCAATGAAGAATTTAAGGGCTCTACATGTGTAAGGGAGAAAATTAAAAATATTATGGCAAATGGAATAATAGGTAAATTAGGACTTGTTAAATTAAGTTCTTGTGTAACAACTATTGACATATTGATATTGTAGCACATGCCTCCAGTTTGTTCTTTGGATTGTCTTTTGATGAGAATTATAATCCATTCATAATTTTATTACAGTTGAAACATGCAAACATTTTTAGGAACCTTCAAAGTTGTGGCAGTTAGAGACTCAGGATCCCCTCTTCAGAATTCAAAATTATATATGTGTCCTATTATTGAATATTGATTTGAGGAAGAGAAGGTAAATTTGACAAAATCTCCATAAGAATTTTGTCTTATGCAATTGTTAAGAGCATTGGACTTAAGAAGATGCTCAGAAATGAAGTCACTTTCTGAGTGCTTTGGAAACTTAACCAATGTCTAATGCATCGTCTTGACAAAGTGCAGTAAATTGGATATGTTGCTAGATTGTTTCGGTAATTTAAATAGTCTCCACCAGTTTGAGTTATTTGAGTACCAAGCTTTGAAGTGGTTGTTGTATTCCTTTAGTAAGTTAAACAACCTCCAACATATTCAACTATCTATGTGCCAATATTTCGAGAGCTTACCCGATTCCTTCGATAATTTTATCGAACTCCAACCGATTCATCTATCTAATTTCCCAACTTTAAAGAGGCTAGTAAAATCTTTTGTAATTTAACTAACCTCCAAAAAATTAAGGTATCCTGGTGCCCCACTTTGTAAAAGTTACTAGATTATTTTTAAAAGTTAATTAAAATCCAACATGTCGATTTGAAATCTTGCACTAATTTAACCATGTCGAGTGAAACACTAGGAAATGTAATCATGCTTTAATACATAAATTTCTCTAACTGTAGGAAAATTGAAGTGTTCTCTCTGAAGGTGGTACATCAAAGGTCACTTAACATGTTATATATGAGTGGTAGAAATTTAAAAGAACTATCAAGTGAAATTGGAGAGTTAAATTATTTGGAATTTTTGTATGTAGGCCCTTTAACGGACACATTGCCATAAGTAACTTAAAAAACATGAAGAATTTACAACTCTATGTATGTAAGGAATTGAGATGTTTTTTGGCTCCGTTGGGTGACTTAAAGAACTCAAAGGAATTGTGGCTTCATAAAGTAAGGAATTCAAATGTTTGCCACCTTCTCTTAGATTGTTGGCTCAATTGACTGAGTTGAGGGTAATTGATTTTCCATTGATACATGAAATGTCATTCAAGGAGGTGAAAGGAGAAAGAGAACCATTGAGTAATTTGGACTCTTCCATTCGAAAATGCATGCTTCCATGACTCCAACTGTTAGAGGTTGCATGAATAGATATTAGAGGAATCATTTGTTGATTATGTTTTCTTCAAACTTCATGATATTGTTGTGTCTTATAATAACGTGGAGGAGATTCGAACATTTCAAGATACACTCGTAGATTTATCATTTAGGGTTTGTGATATTTTGACAAAAATATATATGATATGACATATTCCAAAAATTCAAATGCTGGTAATTTTTTGCTGCACGAATTTGAAGGAACTCAGACATATGGAATCATTTTTATCTTTGAGTTATTTGAACATAAGTGGCTTTGTGAGGATGAAGAGCATACAAGGATTTGGGAAGTTGTCACAACTTCAATGAATTTCCATTAGTGGGTGCTCTGGGTTAGAAGAGTTGGAAGGCATCGAACATGGTATGTCATTGTAGAATTTGTATGTTGGATATTTTCTCAAACTCCAACAAACAATTTGTAACATGTTGGCTATTAAATAACATTTAGTTACACTGAAGATATTTTTTAAGGGAGAGGTTCTATTATGGTCTTGTTGTAGTGGTTGCAACACACTCCAAAATTTTTGCCTACATCCAATTTCAGAGCCTTCCTTGGTTTTTCCTTGATGATTGCAAACACTTTGGCTCATATCTGAGCTCTTGTCGAGTATTTACACCCTCTTTTCTTGACCGATCATCGGTCCTCTCTAGCATGTTGGTTGCAATGTCATTCTCACAGTCTTGTTTTGGCTATGTTGAAGGTCTATCTTTGTGTGTATGAGTTGTGTTCGCTATGTAAAAAGATTTTGCACTCACACATGAAGTTGTAAACAATGTCACGCAAGTGTCGTCATGGTCATTCAATGATCTATCTCAAGTGTCCCACTTGTCGCTCTCACCCTTTTGTCAGTCACACTAAGCATATGTTGTCTTGTGGTTTGAGGTGTCTTGTCGTCGAGTCATGTTGAGTGTGTGTTCGAAAGGGCATGTATACATTAGTTCACTCGCTTACACAGTTAACCATTTTTCCAAAGATCTATCGATCGGACCACCCTCTATTAGACAGACCTCCACTAACCTGCATTGCGTAGTCTCAGCCCTCAGTGACCAAGCATTGTTTCCTAGAGCTACATAGGACTTGAGGCTACCCTACAAGCAGTCTACACTATGTAATTCTAGAATCAACTGAGCTGAATGTCACCTAGAACAATGCAGAAGTGACAAGAAGCCATCTTAGTCTGCGTTTCCAACAAGCCTATCCATCAAGCTTCTCGTTAGTCAATAGAAAAATTTGGCTTGAGCAGTTACCCAGGGTTGCACTCATCTCCAAAATTGTAGAGTAGTTGTCCAGTCGGCCTGCCTACACTACCTGAAGAAACTATATAGACATGAGGGACAGACACACGTTGCCTCTCACTGCATTGTCCCAGGAAATTGTGCAATTTTTCCAGGAAGTCCCCCTATTGTCCTTCTCTACACTCCTCCTAAAAATTGCATAGTTTTCATTGACAACCCACCTACTGCCTAGAACCACAATCAACTGGGAAACTATGCAGTCATGTCCTACTTGACTACTTCCCAGAACTGTGCAGTTCTGACCAACAGGATCCCGTAGCCCGATTCCAACCTCCTCTAGAAAACTGCATAGTTTTCACTGCCAGTGCCTCCTACTACTCGTGCTGCCTTCCCCAGAAAAACTGCACAATTTTTCCTCCCAGCTGAGCCATATCTTGTAGATGTCACTGTTATCTCGGATTTCTCACCACAGCCTCTTAGTGCCCTCTGTGTAGATTTTCCCGACAGTTCCCCAGAGCCTTGCATCCTGACCTAAAATGTTCTCTGTGTAGTCTCAGAGTCTTATCCTCTCTCCTGGTCACCTGCAACAGGAAACGAAAGATGATGCATCATGGTAGACTAAGGGATTTCTAGATTTCATGTCGTCTCATCATGAGTTATTGCATAAATAGTTACATGAATGAGACATGGTACGATGACAATGAGATGAACAAGGAGCGCATGCTAGGAGAATTTTTCGTGAATGGATGAATGCATGAATCATACCAAGAACCAGTGAAGGGGACACATGCACATGCAACATCAAGCGAACACTAAGACCATTGAAATCTATGCACACCTTGTCATGCAGAGGTGAAGCTATGTTACACCAAGAGCACACTCATCAATCAACAACACAACAACTTGACATGGACACCACCATCAGCATGTACATACCAGCAGTGTCATGTTGAGTCATGTCATGAGTTGTCTTGGCCACATCACTACTATGGGCCATACGTGTTGTAATCAATGTAATGTAATGTGGAAGTGCAAGAGACCCACATATGAAGTTGAAGAGTCATGTAAGTCAAACAATCATGAGGGAAGTCGAAGAGTCATAAGGGTCAAGTTCACCCTTGGCTATATATAACCCTCATTTGTATATGAAAACAACTTTTCAGCTCCTCCCACATAACATTGAGAGTATGCAGTCTTTTTCTTTGAGGAGCGAGCAGTGGCTCTAATGCCCCACTACTGGGGTTGGTGATGTATGGTGTATAGATGTGTCTTGCAACTTTCACTTAATTCAGAAGCCTGCCACAGGCTAACACGTTTTCACACATGTATTGTATTCATTTGTAAGACTATTCTTTGGTCACTTGTAATGCATGTTGCTTTAACTTGAACTAAGATAGTTGAACTATTTCAGTTCTTTTAGTGCATACATTATTGGGAATGTGTTGTATCAGTTTTTATCGTTGTCTCGCCCATTGTGTACTACTCTGCCAGACACTAGACAGACTCATTCTTGTAAACCTTTTATAACGTCTATCACACTCGTGTGGACTACTCCATTGGATGTTGTACGTGCTATTTGTTCACTTTTTGTTTCTGTCTGTCGCATCCATGTGGAATACTCCGTCGGAAGCTGCACATATCCTATTATGTTGTGTGCCTCTACCTGAGTTGGGACTATTCCTTCTCAACTTGAGACTCACTCTCAACCTCACCCTCTGCAGTGAAAGAACTTAGACACAAGCTACACTAATCCCTCACCAGGCACACAAACCTCTCTTTTTGAAGACTAAGTGAACCACTCTCATGTCCTGACAAGCAAAAGGTAAGGAATGTATTTAAGATAATGGCAACCGAGCCATCATACTGGATCATACTCCTACACCAAACAGTGTGAGGTCTAGTTGGGACTTCATACTAGGGAGATCCCTTGAATTTTGGCGGGCCTGGAACTGTCAACATTTTTGGTGCTAGAAGGAGGGCCGCTAGTAGTTTATGGTTGAATTTCCTGTCAACCCACCTCATCAATCATTTAGTCAAGGCAGTAATTCACATTGCCTCATGCCTACATACAACTTTGAAGTTGACCAATCCTCACCTCGCAGACGTGAGCACGAAATTTCATATCACCACCTCCTCTTTGTCCGTCCTATCAACCATCAGATTTCCAAAGAAGTCAGATTGATCCCAAAAATACAATATCTTCCATACACATCAAATAAGCCAAAGACCACTCCCACAGGAGTTGTTTTCTCATTATTGGAAGAAGCAGTTCTTGCCAGTCTTGAAGGTCTCACAGAAGGTATTGAGAATAGAGAGGAATCTCTAGCCTTCTAACAGGGAGAAGAGGACACCCTCGTGATCTTGGGCTTAGGCTCTGGGACAAGAGGCAGAGGGGAAGGTGGTAAAGGAGGTGGAGGTGGAGACGAACCAAACAACTGAGAGGCAGAACTATCAGATTCTGAAGAAGAGGAGGAGTACGAAGAAGAAGAAGACATGTGTGGTGAAGTAAAATTATAAGTGTAGACACAAACAAGTTCCTCTAGCCTGATAATGGGTCTAGCCACAACTGATACATTCTATGGAATATGTCCTTAGTTTAGAGCCAATTAAGAGGGTCTACCTCTTAGTACGCTTAATCCATTTGATGATGTCTTTGCTTGCTCGCTCCAGCTATCTCTCGCTTCCTTCTTCAAACACCTGAAACAAGTAAACAACAACAAACAACAACTATGATAATAGACAAATTGTAATTCAATCTACTTAACAGGTCAAGAAACATTAATCCATGAACATTTAAGATGACACATCATGTAGGAAATCAATTGATAGTTGCATATATATTGAATCAATAAGAGATTACAACCATTACCTTAACGTTTCCATTGTCCTCTGACAAGATCAGGTTCCCACGCACTTATGATAACATTCCATGATGGCCTTAACAATAGTAGTTTTAAGGATCTTCCCATTAGGCTTCACACTAAAACAAATTCACACTTCTCCCTTACACAACTAGAGAGCTACAACTATGAATAGCTTGTTGTTTACTCCAAGCTTGATTAGCACTAGCACACCAACATTAACACTAGCTTGTGCTTGGGAAAAATGGAGGTTTATATAGGATGAATGGATGGGAGATGGATCCTCTTCTCATGGGAGAAGGTCTCATCTCTTGTGGTAGTTCCATAATTATAGGGGAAAGGAGCCCAAACTGACATCCTCGACCCCATCTGGCCAAACCATTTACCAGACTTCCATTATGAAGCTTCTAGAGCTACAAGATTCGGCTCTATATTTAAAAAGATTTCCATAAGTGGACCAGCGTGACTGTAACAAAGTTTAGTCACTCCGGTCGGCACTAGGGACAATTTTAATCCTTGCATATCAGTGTGAGGAGGACAAAGGTCATTAGCTTCAGTCTTGTAAAATAGGAAAAATATAATATTTTTGGGGAAACGGTGCAAGAGGGAGTTTTTTTGCTCATGAAGAGGGACACAATGGAAGTTTCTTCATGAAGGGAAAGCATGTAGGGTTCACTGTAGATGTCCTCCAGGATCAAGGAACGGGAATTACAGGGACAGTGACAAAATTTTGTGTAACAGATGCTCCCTAAAGTGTGAAGGCCGAACTAGAGTGAGGGATGAAATGCTTTATGAATCAGTGCGGGGAACTGCAGTCTGTCGTTGGAAAACCTACAAGCAAGTACGAATACATAAACATAACTAAGAATTTTGTTAAATGATACATGAATTGTGGTATGGATGTATCCATATAGAGAATGATCATCTAAATGGATCCAGGTATGGGCGTAGCCATTCGTTAAAGAGGATCATAATGAAACCAAGGTATGGTTGCAGCCATCCGATAATGAGAAGAATCACATATGATAATTTATGGTATGGTCGCAGCCATCCATCTGAAAAAGACATGTGTATCAACATATTAATGTCACATCACTTCACAACCTGGACTTTTGTGATCTGAGCCTAGGGTCTTGTGCTCCAATACAACCTAATCAAAGTACAAATCCTAACAAAGAGATGTGTTGACATCAAAAATGCTAGAAAGTCTCTTGATTACCAGTTAATGATGTAAACTGTTAATAAGCACGAGAGAAACCACCAATAATGACAATGGTCCTTAAGGTACTATCAGCACAATCCACGAAATGTGAATAGAGGAACTAAAGTCGAACACCCGTGAAATCACTCGATCAAAAGCCAATGATGTGAACTTGTTGTCGAGTGCGAAGAACTTGCCATTAGGGCATGCAAGCTCTAAGGTAATGGAAGGGAGTCTCTCAGTCAACTTCTCGGATAATGAGTTGATGTCGACAGGAAGCGACCCTGTTGAAGGAGGGCCATAATGTATCCCACATCATCGACGCAAGACAAAAGGATGCAAAATGATTTTGGATGATACAAAGAATCAAAGGTAAGTGTAACTGTATAAGGACAACTCTTGAACATATCGGCGACACAACTGGATGTTTGGCAGCTTTTGGATCCATAGGATCGATGGTCATGATGACGTGGCTAAGATCAAATGGAAGGCAAAAAATGAACAACCCAACCCAGGAAGGTCAACGATACAAAGGAGGATATCCCAACCCGACACGAAGCAAAAAGTGTCATGTTCAAGAGTGAGCTACTCACACAAATGATTAGATTTCCAAAGTTTCCCCCACCATTTCTAGTAGGTACCCCAATTATTTTTTAATCGTAAGCTTGAAGGGGATATCATATGCTTGCACTGTAAGTTCATCCTTTGGATGAATCCGACCTAGTAAATTTAATGAGCCCTAGGAAGGAGAAGCTCATGTTCATCATGGTGATGAATCCGATGTCGTTTAATAGTTTAACGAGTCCGACAAAGGTGCAACTCAGTATATTTTTCATGTTTAGAGAGTTTGAAAAAGACACGGAAAAGAAAACTCCACATGGTCCCTTTTTGTATGTTTGTGTCTCTTGAGCTTAAAAGGGTATAGAACAATACTTGAGAGAACCGCTTTACCATTTTAGTCAAGGAGTACCTTTTTTGTAAATAGTGCCTCCCAGCTCGAAAAAGGGGTAAACTCATATAGGGCACACAATAATTCACATCCATTTAACGAGTTCGAAATGACAAGGGCTCAATTATATTTTCACTTTTAAAAGGTCAGAAAAGAGCTTGAAAGTGGACCCCCCATTTTATTCTCTTTCACGAGTCAAAAGGGAACAATACTGGGAAATATTTTCATATGAGTTTAACGAGTCAAGAAAAGAGCTGAAATGTGACTAAGCATCATCATCAAACATCCATCACCCATTGCTACACAAAAAGGTAAAGTGAATTATCTAGTTCCTGAGGAAAAATAGGTTAACATATTTACAAAAACCTAATATTTTCATGAAAAACTAAATAAAAAGGAGAAAAGTAAATATATTTTTACCATTTACCATTTTACCTTGCTGTGAAATTTTTTTACTCACTTTTCCGCTAATTTTTCTAGAGCAGATTGCGGGAGATCCGGGAGGTCATTCGCCAAGTCACCAGTTACAGGTAAGAGCCAAGGCCCTGAGCTTCATTTTCATGTCTTTAATTCATGTTTTTAACAATTTTTAGGTTTTTTGAGGGGGGTTTTATCAAAAGTTTTTCACCCTCGGTCGGCGTGACTTCTAGGCATGGAATCATGCTAGTCGAGGGTAATTAACAAGGCCTGTCGCACCGTCAGCGCAACTGCTTTTAAAACATGCACTCCGACATCGTGAATAGGGAAAAAACCTTATTTCCTCACAAAACCACCATTAAAACTTGAATTTTATGGGCCAAGCATGATTGTTGACTCAAATTAATGGCTTTTGTAGGAAAGAATTGTTGAAAATGGTGGATTGGAAAGAACGAGAACATGAGGATGTGGAAACCCAGGCACTGAATGACCCAAATTGCCTGGAATCTTTAAGGGCTTCTGGGCTCCTTAAATTCTTTCTCACGCTGGAGATGTGGGCCCAACCTAAGTTGCTTCAGTATGTGATTAGTCTTTGGGACATAAATCAGGAAATATTTGTCATTGGTGACTGGGAGCTGGAATTGGAAACTTTAGATATATATTTCATCACTAGACTGTCCCGAAGAGGGAAACCAATCAACTTGTATGGGCCACGACCGATTGGGGTGAGCATATCCTCATTGCTTGTTGAACATTGTCCTGAGGCCCTAAAATCAAGAGTGGGAGATTGAGATTTCCACTATTCAGGATCTAACACTGAGAGTGCTTCTATTGACCATCAACAAAGTGGTGGGGAATGTGAAGCAATCTTTCTTCGTATCTATACTCATGACCTTTTTCTTGGAACGGGTGCCATTGTTCCAGTACAATCTGACTGAGGTAGACCCTCCCATGCCACATGACCTGTGGATGGCCCGCTAGAGACATTTGATGCCCAGGATCAGTTGGGGCCAACACATGTCATACAGACCTGCATTCTTTTCATGGATACAATGACAAAATATCGTCGTGGAGGACTATCCATAGAGTGGCACCGATTTCTGTGGAGATCTAGACATACTGCTGCCGTATGGAGAGGATTTTGATGATGAAGGTAAAAAATCATTTTTTTTTGAGATTTTAATTTTTTTTGGTATATATGTGCTTATAACATTTCTCTTGTTAATGCAGAGGTTGGACCAGAGCAACCTACTAGGATGTCCCCAATAGCCAAGTGCATGCCTCGCCCAATTGATGTTGTCGCTCCTTATGAGGAGGGGAGTGACAATGAGGAGGATATCATGAGGAACCTTGAGGGGTTGACTCGTGGTATCCTAGAGTATTCTCGAGTAGGAGACATTCCTCGCCATTACCAGAGACACATAGTGGGAGTCTCAGATTGGATTCGCCAATTTCTAACTTGTGTTCCACGAGCTGTGTCATGATACCACGATCACCATGCTGATTAGTTCCTAGGAACAATACTTACATTTTTTGAGGCCCACACATTGCGGATGTATGAGGCCTGCGATCTACCAATGTTATTTTGGACACACATATTCTTTTTTGGGGTTTTGATGTATCAAACATTACCACCATATATCTATATATGCTATATTTTCTTTCTTACTATGGTACAAATGGTTTGCTTTTATCTTTTTACATGTTTCGTAAATGTCTATCCAACACATAACTTGCTAATGCATCCGTCAATGTATTCATGCGTCTAGGAATATGATGATATGTAATATAACCAAAATGTCTTTCCAGTTGATGAGTACGGAGATACATTCTCAATATTTGAGGATTTTTAATGAAATATTTCCCGTTAAGTTGAAGGACAAAAAGCTGTGAATCTAGGTTAACAACCAACTCTCGAATGTTAAGAGCAATGGCTTCTGACAACAGTTCAATGACCGCACTGTATTTAGCAATATTGTTATTTGTATGACCTAAAAAGATACCTTGAAGGTCAATCAACTCACCATTAGGGTCATAAATAGCCCATGCAATGGATGATAGGTTCCAGGTACTACAACAAGCATCATCAGTGAAAATGATGTGAAAAATTGAAGACACATGCAAAGTAAGAAAAGCATACTAAATAGAAAATCTGTTTGAAAACTAACACACCAAACCACACTACACAAAAATGAATGACACACTAATGTACACAAGTAACCATGCAAGATGACCTAAGCATAGTACTTCTTGAGATGGGAGTCCATGTTGGGACTTGGGTAAGTAATCAACACAAAAGGACACTGGAGTTTTACTGTTGTTGTGACGAGTAAGCATCGAATCGGTCAAATAATGGAGTAGAACTCATATAATGCTTTGTCCCCATGCCCCGTGGGCGAGGGAGGGTTACAATTCAGATGACAACCCCAGTGAAATATTGGGCAAGCGAGACAAACTCGGGGAGGGAGAAAAATCCTGAATCCATGATGGGATAAAGGTGCCTTCAGTTGAAATATCTTGATCATGTCAGGATAAACTGACACATCAATAGGCGACTGAGAAGAAAACTACTCAAAACACATAGACTTGATTGTCGGGCTAGGTAGGAACAAGGAATAAGGATGAGTATCGGTCCAAGGTGGCTCCTTGAGAGACATTACTTCCATGATACCTTCATTAGCAAGGAAGGCCTCGAATAAGGGATCAAGTGATACCAAAGAGCCAAGCCACAAGGATTGAGAGTATGTATCGAGAGAGGTTTCTGAAATAGAAGAATTAGAGGATGCAGAGCTCAAAGCCAAAACAATTTCCACGTAATTGATTTTGGCAGGACTAAGCACATAACCTCGCCCCAGATATCAACAAGATCTGGTGAAGGTATGACCCAAGGATCAGATTTAACTAAGACCATGTTGACAGAGGCAACATGAGCAGGTGGGAGCGAAAAAATTCCCATCAAGGCATAATCTTTAAAAAGACCTGCCCCCACACTATTATAGGGAGCACCGATGTCCTTGACTTGTAGAACATTGCCATCTGAAGAGGAAGATGCAAAGAAAGATAGCTGGTCGACAGTGAAATGAATCACATGAAATCGGGAGGAGGCTACAACATGCATAGCATGGGTCCAGCTCCGACCGAGTAGAAGATTGTAATTGAGATTGGCATCAATGATATCTACTTCAACTTGCACTGTCTTGCCTTCTTGGGTAATGGCCAGGTTAGGTAAGACACAGAAGGGTTGCAAGTTGCAGCCATCAAAAGCTTCCAAAGTGTTCGGAGATTGGTTTAATGCAGGAGAACTAATAGCCTTCTAGCATGCGGTTGACATGATGCAAGTGGAAGCACCTTCATCGATGACAGTCTTATGGATGGTCTTCCCATTGATTATTACCTGAATGAGAAAAGAAAT
This sequence comes from Pinus tabuliformis, assembly GCA_031772625.1. Classification (NCBI taxonomy): domain Eukaryota; kingdom Viridiplantae; phylum Streptophyta; class Pinopsida; order Pinales; family Pinaceae; genus Pinus; species Pinus tabuliformis. The sequence goes on along the minus strand of CM062804.1, from coordinate 160,073,892 downwards.
TTGATGAGGGAGGCACAAAACATGGTTCTCTAGATCAAAACATATCAAATTGGAATCAGTGGGATTGATACCCCCATGGTTCTCTATCCGATAGCTTCTGCTTTGCTCAATTTTCAGGAAAAATGCGCAGCAAGATTTGTTGGGAGCAATGGAAAAGACGGGAAAGGCAACTGCATATAAAAAGTCAGAAATGATTCCTCTATTCCCTGATACTACGTGCAGTAGAGACGGAGGAACCTTAACATGGGAAGCCATGTATGATTTATTAGAAAAAGAAAAACGAAGACCTCTAATAAAAAAGTCCACATCCAATGGTCATGTTTCCTCTGACGCATCCTTCTTCGAGACAGCATGCTCGTTCCTACACCGCATAGCCGCAAGACCAAAGATAATTCCATATATAGATATGGTTAAGTGGATAATTGATCAGGTGGACGTCCTGGACAGAGAATTGAAGAATAGAAGATAGGAGGTTATGGGATCTTTTTCACTAGACATCCTACTGCTTATGTACAATTTACTAGAGCCACAGAAGCTCTACAATAAATAGTTCATCAAGAAATTTTCTATTGAGAATGAAGACTGAGCAGACGTCAAGTGGACCTAGACAGAAAATGAAAGCAAGATCAAAAAGGATAAGATGGGTATGTATTCTATAGCATCTATCTCTCTCCCTCATAGTTTTGCAGCGGTTGTGCTATGTAGATTGTTCGAAAAGCCTGATAGTACCAAAATTTCCCCAGAATGGCAACCATTAATAGATGCAGATGTAAATGAAACAATAATGAATTGGGCCCAAATTTTGTTTGATAATTTGGCAAAATCTATTATGGAGCGTAAGAGGAAGAGGAGTCTGTCTTCAAGGGTTTACCCCCCATTTTTTATGAGTGCCTATGTAATGGGCACAATCTATTTTGGCTCCAAATTTCATATCATGGGATGGAAGTGGACTGTGCAAGACCAACTTCCTATGCATGTGTATCATAAGAGTTTGTGGGAGTCTCAGTTTCACCCTCATTTTTACAATATTTGTCACAGAGTTATGCTACCTATCCATAAGCAATTCTACAATAGAACCACCCCTATGTTTTCCAAAGAAGTTGAAGTAGATATCCTACCTATAGCCAGATGGTTTGGGGAGGAGACATTTACATATATCAGAGTATTTGGGAGGTTTGATTCACCGCATGTCCTCCCATACTATGTCCCCGACAAGTTAATGGGCAGGGAGATAGCCTACCAAATGGCAAGGGAAGGTGGGTTGAGCAAAGGATTGAAAGAACTGAAAAAGGTCATTTGGCCTACATTTATGTTACAATGTGGTTCGTTTGCACTACATGATTTTGGACATGCATGCAAAGAGGAAGAGATTATGAAATCTATAAAATTAGGTACATTCCTAGGAAAGAAATATGACCCAAATGGCACTGCCAAATACTTCACTACTACGGTGAAAGTGAAACCATTCACCCATGAGGAAGATGCCTTCGATGATCTCTTCCTACAAAAAGAGACATTTTCAGAAGTGATGCATATGGCATCACTACCTTTTGCCCCAGATGATGTTGAAGCCTTCCGTGAATATAAAGAGAGGATATTATTAAAGGTCCCACTGGACCTGCTACAGATTGAACCAATAAGGCCTCCAACTCCGAGTGTAAGATTGGAGGAAAGCTCCAAAGAAAATTCCAAAGAAGATTCCGAAGTAGAGTCCTAGGAGAGATCTACTCATGACTCAGATCACTCAGAGCACTAGTATCAAAATGGGTGTGATAAAAACAAAGAGTCCAAAAGGGACACAGACGGAACTATAGAGAAAGCAGTGAAGAAAACCTCTGAAAAGAAATAGGCTGAAACTCACTCTACTTACACTTAGTTAGCGAAACCTTGAGTTATTGATTTAGAAAAAGAATGGGAGAATTTTAACAAGAAGCTCCACAAAAAGGAACAAACAATTGAGATACAGACTCCACAACACAAATCAAATCAACAAATAACAGTGGAGAAAACTGTAGGCACTCAAGATGCAGAGCTCATTTCTGGCACCCCCACTTTAGAAATTATTTTGAGAATTGAGGAAATTCATCCATTAGATGTGTTTTATAGCCCTACCCACAAATTTGTTGTTAAAAGGTAGAGGATGAAGGGAACGTTAGATGCTGCAGCTATTACCACTCCTGACAATGAATCAATGGACATTGTCTCGAAAGAATAGCCCATGGACCCATCTGAAAACCTTACAAGATTGTCACAATTTATAGGAGCCTACGCTACGACAACTTGATAAAGTGATAGAGGTCCAAATGCTGCTTAGAGAAAAAGAACAAAATATTATGCTGTTGGAACAACAATTAGAGCAGGAAAAATCTAACCAATAGGTAAAGTTACAAGTAGCCAAGCTCCAACAGGAATTTGAATAGATGAAAATACAACATCAGCCTAGCCTAGCCGAAAGAGATGCATGAATACAAGATATGACATATAATTTAAAGACAATCCATAAATCAATCAGTTCAAAAAAGAAACACTCAGTCTTAACTCCCAACTAATGTAACAAAAGGAATTTCTATGCCAGAAAATCTCACAAATAAGTCCTTATTGCGAGATCAGTGTTAAGATAACAAGCCAAGTTGTCGACATGAGGCTTGAGTATAATGAAATCCATAAAAGGATTTATGAATTTATCACCTGGCAAGAATTAGAAGATGGGAGGAAAGTTGAGCTGCCAAAACTGGAGGAATCGCGCAAAGACATCTTATTCATAGACTGGGATTCTCAGCTCATGAAAGCAGAAAGGACAATGGCAGTCATAGTAGCAGCAACAAACAACATCATGAAAGCGATCAACTAAAATCTTCATGGCGCTAAACTGGTTGCATAGTCCATACCATAAAATCTTCCAAATGCCAAACAATTAGAGCAGTAGTGGAAATAAGCGGCAAAGGAAAAGGAGGAGGTGATCAGAAAAATAAGCAAGCTAAACTGGGAAGTATACTTGCAATTCTTAGTCAAACCATATAGCCCGTGGATGACCTTGCAATGCTTAACTACCTCCACACAAAAAACGATGCCAACACTGATGGATGCTATATTTACTAGACAGTTGAAATCTGTGATCGGCCAACCGTCGCAACTCAAGACAATGATAAATATCTGTGATATCAAATATTGAATTTAAAGGAGTTAGTCACTTTGTTTTATTTCTATTTTAGTTTTATTTCACATAATCTGAGGAAGGTCGTTTAAACCTCCTCAACTATTTTTTGTAATAATCTATTTTAGGACCTATAGTTTAGTATTTAAACCCCTCTCATGCATTTAGAGAAGGGTCCAGTAATTTTATCAGAAACATTCTTAAAAACATGCACTTTTGTACCTTTGAGGATGTTTTGATGGAATGAATGGAACATTATCTATTTTCTCTTGAATATCTAGCATGCTCTACTAAAATTGAACTTTTGTACTCTTAGATGATGTTGGATTGATTGGAATTAGGTCGATATTGCTGAAACACATGAGCAAAGCATATCATATATGATACTTTTATCTTATGATTTTGTTTTATTTATGTATCAAGCAATATTTCTTCTTTAAATTGTTTTATGTATGAAAGTTTGAATTACAGTTAACATTGTTGCACTTATGTATGGTGTTGGCTTTAAAGTTATGCTAAATACATGAACGATTCTATATGCGATATATCTTTCACAATCGTTTTGGCTCTATTTATCCAAAACAATTACCATTAAACAATTTCAATTCTTATTGCAGTTGAATGATCTTTATTACGAATTTCTATATGACATTATCATAGATCGCATACTTTATTTTATTCACGGGGATGTTTGTAGTTAAATATTGTTCAAACTAGGATATATGCATGTGTTTAGTAGTTTAGATTAGATTACACTTAGCTCAATCATTCCCCCGTTACATCATATATGTCAGGCTAGGCAGTAACTCCTCAAAGCAAAAATGATTCGTATGTTTATACCTTCAAGTTGTTCTTCATTATATACATGAGGGAGAGACTGTTCACTTCATCTCTTGATGACTGTTCACATTACTTATTTACTTATTTACATTATGTTCACCCAATCCTGATGATTAGGTGTCAACATTCCCCCCCTTAATCAGATGTTGGTGAGTCCAAGCATCGTTCTCAATCATTTAGGTTTTTCTCTTCCAAGCGCTTTGGTGAAGATGTCTGCAATTTTCTCATTAGTGGAACAATGATGAAGATGGATTGTTTTGGCCTCAACATTATGTCGAGTCAGATGATATTTAGTATTGATGTGCTTTGTTCGATCATGGAAATTTTGATTCTTGGCCAACTTTATTGTGAGGTATGGTCAATCATTAGTGGAGTTGATTATACTTGTTTTACCTACAAATCTTCAAGAATTTTCTTGAGCCACACAATTTCTTTTATTGCTTCAACTGCTGCCACGTATTCTGCTTCTGTTGTGGAATCTGCTGGAACTGATTGTTTGTGTGATCTCCGGGAGATAGCTCCTGATCCAAGACTCATAGCATATCCTGAAGTAGATACCCCAGTTTCTTTGTCTCCATTGAAGTCTGAATCAGAGTATCCAATCAAGCTGAAGTCGTCCACCTGTGTATACTTGATTCCAAAATCTTGAGTTGCCTTCAAGTACCTTAGAACTCTTTTTGAAACAGACCAATGCCCCTCACAAGGCTTTTGCATAAACATGGAGAGGATTCCAACAGCAAACACAATGTCTGGTCTAGTAGTAGTTAGGTAGTTGAGACCTCCTACAACCTGTCTATAATTTTTTGCATCCTAAAAATCTTTTCCTTCAATAGATGTGAGCTTTAAGTTTTGTTCCATTAGAGTGGTAAGAGGATTGCATTCTGTTATGCTAAACCTGTTCAACAGATCTCCAATGTATTTCTTTTGAGAAAGAAATATGGACTTCGGATGTAGGGTTACTTCAATACCAAGATAGTAATGAACATAGCCCAAATCAGTCATTTCAAAACTTTTCCCCAATTCCTTCTTTATGGATGCAATGTAGCTTTCATTATTCCCTGTCATCAAAATACCATCTACATATACCACAAGATATGCAACTATTTTGCGAACTTTCTTGACAAATAAAGTTGCATCATCAAGATCATAATGTTTGAAATTGAGTTTTAGAAGATGCTCAATTAGTTTTTCATACTAGGCTCGCGGTGCTTGTTTGAAGCCATACAAGGACTTCACAAGTTTGCATACTGTATGTTCATGTCCTTTCACAGCAAATCCTTCAGGTTGGGACATAAAAACATTCTCTTTTAGATTTCTATTCAAGAAAGAAGATTTTACATCCATTTGATGGACTTTCCAACTATTCTGAGCTGCTAGGGCAAAGAGTGTCCGGATGGTAGCCCATTTTGCTGTGGGGAAAAAGTCTCCTAATAATCAACCCCTTCCTTCTGTGCAAAACCTTTTTCCACAAGCCTAGATTTGTGCTTTTCAAGTGAGCCATCAGCTTTATACTTGTTCTTGTAGAGCCACTTGCAGCCAATTGGTTTGGTTCCTAATGGAGGATCAACCAGCTTCCAAGTGGTGTTCTTTATGAGGGAATCATACTCCTTTTGCATCGCTTCTTTCCATTCATCATGAGAAGTAGTTTCTTTGAAGGAATTTGGTTCAAAATTTGTAGACAAGTTCAATTCACAATCATAAGAAACATCCATATCAACAGGTGAATTAGAGTAATCTACATCACCTCCATTTTACCAGTTTGAATTTCTAGTTCCTGTCTTTCCAACCTCATCAGGATGAACACTTTCAAGTGTCTTTGTCAGCCACTTTGGGGGACCTTTGTCAGATGGTCTAGGCTTCTTCGTTGATTGAGTTGGGACTAAATCAATATTGAGTCTCCCAATTCTATCAATCACATCACTTAAAGCATCATCCATTGTTGGAGTTTCATGCAGGGGAGAGTGTTCTTCAGAAGAAGATTCCACATGTTGATCTAGTATAGGAATCCCCCCTTCAAGATGTGGAATATGATTATCAAATTCTTGAAATGATTTTGCTTTTGTGAATCTATCCAAGCAATCAAGTTGTTGCTCAACAACATTGTCATTTTTGGATGATTCAAGAAAAATTACATCTCTAGATACAACAAACTTTTTATTTACTTCATCATAGAGATGGTATGCTTTGGAGGTGTTTAAATACCCCAGGAAGATACACTTATGACTTCTTGCACCAAGTTTGTTTCTATGTACCTTTGGTATCAAGGCATAACAGGTGGAACCAAAGACCCTGAGATGCTTTACCGAAGGAACATGTCCATACCACATTTCATAAGGAGTCTTGTTTCTAATAGCATTAGATGGACATCTATTCTTTATATATGCAGCACATAGAATAGCATCAGCCCAAAACATTATCTTTACTTTTTTGAAGAAGAGCATGGATCGTACCATATTTAAGATTGTCCTATTCATTATTTTATCTACACCATTCTGTTGGGGATTATAAGGTACAGTTGTTTGATGTTTGATCCCATGTTGGTGAAGATAGTTTTCAAATTCATTTGATGTGTATTCTTTTCCATTATCAGTGTGAATAGACCCAATATGAGATTGTGCATCATTTTCAATCCATTTATGAAAGTTCTTGAATGTTTGAAAAGCATCATATTTGTTCTTCAATAAATAAACCCAACACATTCTAGTGTAGTCATCAATAAATGTCATCATATATTTATTTCCATTTGCAGAAGGAACAGGCATTGGACCACATAAATATGAATGAATGAGTTCAAGTTTTCTATGTGCTCTTGAATTTGAATCATGAAAATACTATTTTCTATGCTTTCCTAGAATACAAGCATCACATTGCTTAAATTTCCTAGGAATTGTAGGCAAACCAACAACACCATTTTTCTTCAACAAGCAAAGACTGTCATAGTTCAAATGTCCAAATCTAGCATGCCATAATAAAATTGATGGAAGTGTACCTTCTTCATAATGAAAATTGTATGAGAAATGTTTTGCACGAGCAGAGGTTCCTTACAGCTTGAGAAGTATTTCTTCTTCTATTCCCCTCATGACAAGTGAGTGGTCAGATGCTTTTCTTACCTCAAGCTTGCCATCAAACATATGAATGGAGTGACCTTGCTGGTGGAAGTGGACCAAGGATAGAAAGTTTCTCTTGAGATGTGGGAGATATAGAACATGATGTAGAAGAAAGTCTGGAAGACCAGGCAGTTTAAGCCTGATTGTGCCAAGCCCTGATGGCTTGATTTTTGATTGGTCTACAAAGTATACTACTCCATCAATATTGTCAGTAAATTCTTCAAAAAAATATTTTCTATGAGTCATGTGGCAGGTTGCTCCTGAATCAAGTAACCAATCATTTTTCCAATAAACAAGAGAAGCATTAAATAAATTTTCATTTACTCCAATATTACATTGTGCCACAACATAGTGAGTGGATTCATGTGCTTTACCTTTGTCTGTATCATCCGTTTTACCTTTCTGTTGGTTTCTTTGCTACTCGGTTTTGTCCCATGGTAACTTGCATGTAGAGGCAACATGTGATCCATTTCTTTTGCAGCGTATGCAGTGCAAATCTTCCTTTTATCCTTGAGAGTGTCTGCCCCCCATACCTCTTAAATATCTTCCTCTTCCTCTTCGACCACCTTTTCCTCTTGAAGAATCTTGAGTAGGATGCTTTCTTTATGAGAAAGGCACATAGCCTCTTTAGAAGATTCAGGGGCTATCTTCTTTCCAAAAGCTTTCTCTCTTTCAGTAAACTTTTTCACAAGAGAGTCAAAGGTGATATCTTTGAGATTTCCATTTGCTTGCAATGACTTAAGATAATTAGAGTAAGTAGGATAAAGTTCCTTGAGAAAAGCGATAAGAGGAATATCCAATTCAATCTTAGTGGATTTGATATCATGCATTATAGACTTTACTTCAGATGCAAGAGCAAGAGGATCATTATTTTGCAGTTCAAGAGTGAAGAGTTTAATCATGAGTTGAAGAACTTCAAGTGCGGAATGTGAGTCATAGAGTTCTTTCAGCTTTTGTAAGGCTTCAAAAGCAATTGAAAATGGAAAAATATGGTGACTCACCTCTTCATTTACAGATGTTGTGATTAATGCATAAGATTTGCTATTCTTGTTTTCCCAAATGACGAGCTCTTTGTCTGATGTAGGCTATTCTGGCTCTTTGTCTCCATCTCCAACACACACTCCTTTACACAACTCATTGAAAATGAGGGTGTGTTTTATCATCTGAGACCACTCAGGATAGTTCTCTTTGCTAGTGAGAACTATTCCCACAATGGATATGATTGAATGCATACAGTAACAAAAACTTATGCTGCAATTTTTTTGTTTTCTCCTAATGGAAAAAATGTATTTCTGATATGATTGGATAGAATATTCAAATATCAATACGCAAGACTATAAATACACAAAACTATACAGTGCATTCAATTGGACAGCGCTATGAATTGGATAGTGTAAATACAAAAATTTACAGCGCATTCAATAGAGGTATATACAACACTCCAACAACGTCTCTCGGCTACAACCATGGGCTTGAATCAGCGCAGCACTTTACCAATACACTACCACAATAGCAACTTCAAAACGGTTCAACACATACCATTTAACATATTCTACATGGCTTACCATTGTCAACGTTCAACGTATGGCATACCAAAATAGCTTTAATACAATGCCAAACAACGTGAAGATGCTAGCCAACAGTGTATCACTTGACTTATGCGAGTGTTGTTGTACCTTGGATAATTTTCATAGCGCATTTGAATAGTGATTACCATGTGGACTATAACTTTACTTGAAGAGATGCCAAAATATCGAAAAGTTTATAAGTCGAAGTTTGCAGAGATTAGACCTCGTAAACAAGTAACTAGATGAAATTTATATATTCAGCCAATGTTAATATAATACCAGGCCAGCATTAAAAAACTTCAGCACATGGTAATCAGCGTAGCTTTTCATGTACAATCGATTTAAAATAAAAATCGTTTCCAGACACCCGACCTCCTTGTAATCAAACGAGCATCCAACACTTGAAACCTATTAATCCCACATGCTTTCTGCAAGATTGGCATCCATTCGGAGTCCTTGCCGACTCTTTGAAAGATGCACCAGTAGAATTCCCATCATCTGAGGATGACCCACCAACTCTAGCAAGGTTTCAAAACAATGGGTGGAATGGTTCGTTCAACATAGAGAAACAAAGGGCGGATTGGTTCGTTCAACGCAGTGAAACAATTCAAACATTATGTTGTTGCTTCTTCCAACAGTGTGTTAGATAGAGGCAGTGATCATGGAGGGGACAGAGAGCACAATAGACAGTGGACAGAAAGCAGTAGGCAGTGGATAGAGAGCAGTAGGCAGAAGGGAGTTACAACTATTTTGGGAGCTGGCTCTGATACCATGTCAGGCCAAGCAGTAACTCCTCAAAGCAAAAATGATTCGTATGTTTATTCCTTTAGGTTGGTCTTCATTATATACATGAGGGAGAGACTATTCACTTCATCTCCCGATGACTATTCACATTACTTATTTATTTATTTACATTATGTTCACCCAATCCTGATGATTAGGTGTCAACAATATATCACCCCATCAACACTATCAAAATTTCTTTTGGGAAACTGGTCCCATTATCCCCAATCAGAGTCATTACACCAAATGGAAAAGGAGCTGCTAACCAAGGTCCAGATCAGGTGGCTTTCCCCCATGTGTCAGGCGGAAAGAGTCGATAGTGCGGACACAACCAACCTCCCTAGGAGCCTAAGACTCTCTAGTGACAAACAAGACAAATAAGAGAAATCCTTCTCTAAACATGCGTTTACTATATAAGAAATCAAGTGTTTAGATCCTACCTGTAGTCCAACGCTGTTGTAGCAGTCCAGCCTCACTGATCCGGATGAGCTCCTCCTTCACTTTGAAACCTGCATCCACTAACAATCAAACGATTAAATAGCACTTGATAATCTCATAGAATAAAACATATTTAACACATAGACCAAGGAGTACATGAAACAACTCATAAATAACAAGTTATTGAGAAGAATGGACTCATTTGCATTAATAGGAAACAAAAGGAACAATTACAACTTGAGCCTTGGTGTTGTGCAAGTCCCTCCCAGGGTCCATCAAGAGTTCTCCTTTACTTCGACAAAGCTCACCCACTTCCAAATAGAACAAGCAAAGATGGCAATCTCTCCTCACAAGCTTCTAAATGGGAGTCCTAATTCCAGCAGCATCTACCCTTAGAAATGTTTAGCTTCCAACCTCTCCTCCTTCTGGCCCAATGCCTGTATTTATAGTGCTCAAGAGGAAGTTAATCAGGTCCACCATCAATGGGATAATCCCCTCTTTGGATGGGATAGCTCCCTCATTGATGGGATAAGTTCCTCTTTGGTAGGGGTACATGAACCATCTGGAGGCGCTCAATACACGTCGAATAACCTTCTAGAATGCTCTAGAAATGACCACAAGTAACTTTCTAAAGATGAAACTTGCGCATTTTGACCTTTACAGGGGGACGCACCTACCCCTTTACATACAGAGCGTACAAGTACGCAGCTTTTGTGAACATTGGGTGCGTACCCACAGGTAAGGTTGAGAGAACCTGTGTACCCAGAGATAAATACATTTATAAAGACTTTCTCTCTTTTTGGAGTTTGACATGGAGAGCAGAGGCATAAGACTTGCCTAAGAGGATAGCATGACTGTTGATAGAGCCATACTAACTGTAAATAGCCATGATGATATTTTTTAGTGTAACAGATTGCCCCCTAAAGTGCGAAGCCTGTAATAGATTAGGGTTTTGTATTATCGAGGAAGGGTGAAGCGCTTTATCATTTCAAGGATTATCTCGTGGAGAGCCTGATCAGAACCTGTAATTTTCAACACAAAATACATGTATAAGATTATATCATCACTGAGGTAGGCATTCCCATACTCAGATCAAAACTTTAACTAACAGACTAACTACTCTGATACAAGAATGATCTTGTAGTACATCATAATCATAGACTTTTGTAGACACAGTATGGGCGCAGCCATCTGTTTATGATTAGTCTACTTAGATAATGAATACAAAACTCCTCGCAGCCTGGATGGTGGAAACTAGATCCAGGGTCTTCATTTCTACTTCCTGAATTGGTACGATTCTAGCCATGCGAATAAATGAGTTGATGTCGAACATGGTAGAAACCACTTGATTACCAGTCGATGATGTAAACTGTTAACAAGTGTGAGAGAGACCACCAGTAATGTCAATGGTTCTCAAAGTACCCAGTACAATCCGTGAGATGTGAATGAATGAGTTGATGTCGAACATTTCACGGAATCTTTTGATCGAAAGTCAATGATGTAAACTGACGTCAAAGGCGAGAAACCTGCCATTGATGCATGCAGACTTCAAGGTACTGATGATTTCTAAGTCATCTCTCTAGATAATGTGCTGATGTCGATAGAAAGCGACCCGTTGCAGACAAGCCCACAACACGAAATCATTTGTTCAAGTTGAAGAAATGTTGCTGTAAGGACTGACTCAGGGATGGTCGAATTGATGACAAGTATTTTGCAGATGAAAGTTTTGCTTGCAGACCTCTTGAACACATAACGACACAACAGATGGCTTGGTGATAAACGACTCAAAGTTAATCCCCGGAACCTGGCTGAAGACTTTCAAAGTGGTTTGATCAACTGTGAGGTAAAGGATTTCCCAACCCAGGTGAATGAAAAGTGTCGTGTCCAAGAGTGGTAATAAAGTTTCTTCTGAGACAAAAGATAACAAATAGGCTCATTCTTCTCTCTTTTCCCCCACCATTTCTGGCAAGTACCTCTTTATTTTTAACAAGCTTGAGGAGGATAACATATGCTTGATTATAAGCTCATCCTTCGGATGAGTCCAACCTAGTTTTGATTCGAACCCTAGGAAGGAGTGGTTCGTTCCTGTTTGTAATTGAACAGGTCCTTTACTGTGAAATTTTAACGAGTCCAGTATAGGAGAAACTCGGCGTTTTTCAATTTTAGAGAGTCTGAAAAACTTAAGAAGACTCCAAGTTGAACTTTTTCGTAGATTTGTGTCCCTCAAGCCCGAAAAAGTATAAAATAATACCTGGGGGAACCGCTTGATCTTGCGACCAAGGAGTACTTTCATAATTAGTGCCACTGACCTGAAAAGTAAAAAGCGATCAAGGACACGTCGTTTTATTTCCAATATCGAGTTTGAAACGACAAAAACCCGGCAATCTTTTCCTGATTTTACGGTCAGAAAAGAGCTATAAGGGGACCATCTTTTAATTCCGTTTTAACGAGTGTAAAAGAAACGCTCGGCAATCTTTTCATATTTTAGGAGTCAGAAAAGGGCTTAAAAGATGACTCTGATATTTTGGTTCGTGAAAAATGACAATTTTCCCTCTAAATCCCTTTGTCTTGCACAAAAACGACACATTACTCATACCTGTTTAAGATAGGCAAAAATACATTGAAAAATATCCTTCCATGGTGAAAAATAAACAAACCTAGCATTCATTCATCCAAAAAACCTATAAAAAGACTTTTTACCATGTCATTTTTACCATTTTACTGTTGAGGTTGAGAAAAGGGCTTTTGGCAAGAAACTTCCCGTGGTCATTGCGGAGAATCCGACTGTTAGAATCGAACGCCGTCTCTTCCAGGTATTTCACAACATCCTCCTCTTCAATTTCATCCGATTAAAATTTTGTTTTAGGTTTTAGTTTTGGTTTTTGGGGAGTTTTAGGTTTTAAAAACCGCTCTGCGGGGTACGCAGGTGCCCTAAGGGTGACCTGCGTCCCTCGAACTTTTCCTACACAGGAAAAAGGTCGGGGTACACAGCCCACCTTCAGGCCAGCTGCGTCCCGGCGCTCTGCGTCCTAAACGCGGGGTGCGTCCCCCGCGAAGGGCGGAATTTGAAACCCCAAATCCCAAAAATAACCATTTGAATTTTCCCAAACTAATTCTAATCTTTATTTCTTGGTGTGTAGGGCACTCACCATGTTGGATTGGAGAGAAAGAGAGCACGAGGACGTTGATTTAGCCGCAATTAATCACCAACCTTCCATTGATGCCCTAAAAGCATGCAGACTATATAAATACTGGGCCATACCTGGCATGAGGGCTCAGGTGAGATTCTTGGAGTGGCTGGTTGAGAGATGGAACATTCATGAGCAATGCTTTTACATCGGAGGGCACCAGCTCGAGATAGAGCCCTCTGACATATACTTTCTCACTGGCTTGCCAAATAGGGGCGAGCAACTCAATCTAGCCGGGACTAGGCCGGGTGGCCAATCCCTTGCTAGTCTCCGGGCAGACTGGTGCATACCCAATCAAAACCATGCGAAAGGTGTAGAAATCAAATACATCTCTCGGCGTGAACTCAAGGTTATAGCTTTCACGGTTACCAGAATTTGCGGTGCAGCCGCTTTACATATTGCCACCGGGTCCCAAATGCGGATGGCGATTGACTGTTTCCGAGGCACCATCTTCAACTGGTGCGATGCTGTGTCGGCCAATATGAAGGGCCAACTGACTAGGGCAAAGAACGGACAACTGAAGACCTTTGGATATGGGCCTCTAGTTGTGAGCTTTGCCTTAGAGAGAGTTCCGATGCTGATCCCTCAGCAACTCACTGTTGATATCTTGGGTCCTCGGGAGCCAAAGTTGATACGATGGGTTACGGTGATGGCCCGGCATCCTGACGAGGGCACGGCAGTTGTTCGATTCCCTGATGGTTATTTTCACTGGTTAGAGGACCAGGTCTTTGCGATTCAGGACTTTCCGTATGCCGGAGTAGATTTTCGAGGTGATCCGGACATGGTTCTTCCACAGGGAGAACAATGGGACGACAGAGGTACTTTATTTTTCACAAGTTTTCAAATTGTATATTTTTTTGTTTTTTATATATATCGTCTCAAAACTGACAGTAAAAATTTTCAAAATGCAGATGTTGGTCCACAGCGCCCAGCCAACCTCCGGCCTTTTGAGAGGAGAGTACCAGCTGTACCAGCACCACCCCCACAGGATGCGGCCGCAGAGACCTTAGCCGAGCTGGAACAGGATCTAGAGCGTCTGACGGCGGATATACCAGAGACCACCATAGATGACATTCCCATTCGACTTCAGCGCTATGTGGTCGCAGTCCCAGGACCTTTTAGGAGGTTCTTGTGTAGGGTAGCGCGAGCAGTGGTTTCGTATAGAGAGCACCACCAGTGATTGGCTAGTCACTTTTGTAGACACATATGACATTTTTGGCTTTTTGTACTTATCATTTTTGCCGATCATAAGGTGTTTTTCAACCTATGATCGAAGACGATGTATATTTTTTGACACACTCCTATCTATATATATATCATTATTACCGGCTTATCTTGTTTAACATATGTGATGAAATGTTTTTAAATTTACTTGCATGATTATCGTAAATGTCTGTCCAACATTCGAGAAGCAATTGCATCTGCTAATGTATTTAAAGACCTTGGAATATGCTGATATTCAATGTAATCAAATTCACGTTCCAAGAGACGCACTCTCAAAAACAACCTTAATAACACAGGATTTCTAATGGCATATACTCTATTAAGCTGTAATACAACAAGTTCAGAATCTAACCTCACTATCAAACGTCGAATTCCAAATGAAATAGATTTAGATAATAATTCAACCACTGCACTGTATTCTGCAATGTTGTTCGTCGTTTGACCGAGGCTTACCCCATGCATAGAAACTAACTCGTCAGAGGGCGAATAGATAACCCAAGCTGCGGAAGAGATATTCCATGTACTACGACAAGCACCATCAGCAAATCCAATGTATGTTTGGAGAGGCGTCGACATCTGCAATATCAAGAGTAAAACCAAGATAAGCCAGAATAACGACGAAAAACACACTCTCTAAGCTAAGCACACTAACTAAACTAACAAACATACTAGCTAGAAAGAAAACCTAACCTAACTAAAAATTCTCCATACCCACCATTTAAGCATAATACCTCTTTAGGTAAAGTCCATTTCTGGGTTTACCCAAAGAGTCCCCATCAAAATCTACCAGCTCATAAGCCCCTTTTGCTAGCTTTCGCTTTACAATGTAGGGTCCATGCCACATAGGAACGAATTTTCCAGCACCTAGCTTATCGTTAGCTTGATCATATAATAGCACTAGGTCTCCCTCCGAAAAACTTCGAGGGGTCACATTTCTATCATACTGAGCTTTCATTCGCTTCGCGTGAGTCTCGATTGCCAATGCAGCGTCACGTCGAGTCTCATCTAATTTAGCTAAGTATAATAAACGCTTCTCCTCTTCGGAAGTAGCTGGAAGTAATTCGACAGCCATTTGAAGTGATGGGATTTCGCATTCAATGGGTAACACAGCTTCCAAGCCATAAACTAGCTGGAAAGGAGTGAACCCTGTTGAAGTTTTCACTGAGGTTCGGTATGCCCATAGCGCTGAAAATAACATGTTGTGCCAATTCGACCGATGAATACCAATGGTTCGTCGGATCATGATAACCAGAACTTTGTTGATAGACTCAACCAAACCGTTGGCTTGCGGATAATAAGGAGTAGAGCTATCGTGGCGCAAACCAAGCTGGCTTGTAAGCTCAGTCATCATGATGTTTCGAAAATGGCTCCCATGGTCAGTGATGATTGCTTGTGGGACACCAAACCTAGTTATAATATGATTGAATACGAAAACTGCAGCTGTTTTGCCGCTTGCGTCGAATGTAGGCATCGCCTCGGCCCATTTAGTAAAATAATCAACCGCGAGGATGATATACGCATGCCCCCCGGCCGAGTGAGGGTTACAAGTAATAAAATCGATACCCCATTTGGCGAATGGACCAACGGCAATTATAGGGTGGAGAGGAGCAGGTGGTGCGCGCATCTTGCGATCAAACACTTGACAGTTGTGGCACTTCCGGACTGCAATGATACAATCTTTAAACATGGACGGCCAGAAATAGCCAGCGCGCAACACCTTCTGAGCTGTGGCATACCCAGACATATGACCGCCACATGCTCCAGAGTGACAATCATTCAAAACCCTCTCAGCCTCTTCGTGAGTTAAACAACGTCGAAAAACTAAGTCTGCCCCCCGGCGATAAAGTGTATCTCCAATAATCTTGTATTGCTGGGATTGAAACCGAATTTTTCGACGTTCCGACTTTGAAGCTTCAGGCCGAAAGGTTTGGGTTTGGAGATAGATGATTATATCCCCGTACCACGGATCTAAAGTACTGATAAGAAACAAAGATTCGTCCGCAATGGACTCCTCTGCCACAGTTTCTGTGTCAGCATGCGGGAAATCACACATCAATTCCGCAAAAACTAAGGATTTCTTAGACTTGGACTTCTCAAACTCCAAGTCGAACTCTTGCAGGATAACGATCCATTTAGAGTACTTGCCCCCTAGCAGTTGTTTTGTCAAAATATAAATCATAGGGTTGCAATCCGAAATAACTGTAGTTTTACGGAGAAGAATGTAGTGACGAAAACGCTGGACAGCTTGAACGGCTGCCAGGGCCAATTTCTCCACATGCGAATATTTTAGCTCAGTGGGGTTTAATGTCCTACTAAGATAATATATCACATGTTCCGCTCCGAATTCATCTTCTTGAACTAACACCATTCCAATAGTGGAATGCGAAGCTGCGAGGTATAAGAAGTAGTCCTGGTTGTAGTTGGGAGGATGCAACAACGGTGCATGGGTCAACGCGTGTTTAAGTGCATCAAAAGATTGTTGGGCAATCTCATCCCAAAAGAATTGAGCGTTCTGTTTCAACAACCGTGTAAAACCTTTAGTGACCTCGGCGTAGTTTGGAATGAATCGGCGTAAAAAGTTCGCTTTCCCTTGCAAACTTTGGAGTTGGCGCAAACTCGAAGGAGGAGGCAATTTGATGATAGCTTCGACCTTCGAGGGATCGACGCGAATGTCGGCTTTTGAAACAACAAATCCCAGCAATCGACCTGTCTCTATACAGAACACACACTTGTGGGGATTCAACCGAATTCGATAATGCCTACACCTCATAAAGATTGCTCGTAAGTGGACAAGGTGATCAGTTCGATGTAAAGAATGAGCAGGCAAATCATCGAGGTAGGGTTGCACAATGTGCTTGATGTCATGAAATGCATAAGACATCGCCCGTTGAAAAGTGGCCCCGACATTCTTAAGTCCAAAAGGTAATTTGCAATAAGCAAATGTCCCCCATGGACAAATGAATGCCGTTTTTGGTTGGTCGGCAGGTAGAATATTGATTTGATTATAGCCCGAAAAACCATCCATGAAGGAAAACATTTCACTTCCGGCACAATCATCAATAATTTGATCGATATAAGGCGTAGGATAGTTGTCTTTTGGACAAGCTCGATTTATATCCCTATAGTCGATACAGATTCTTATTGTTCCTTGTTTCTTGTTGACTGGAACAATATTCGATACCCAATCCGTTAACGGGATTGGATAAATGAAACCTGCTTTCAACAGCTTCTCGACTTCTGCTTTAATCGCAGCCGCTTTCCGAGGGTGAATCTGACGCAACCGTTGCCGGACGGGTTTAGCATCCGGGTAGGTCTTTATTTCATGAACAACAATGGCAGGATCGATTCCCGACATTTCCTCGTAAGACCAGGCAAACACATCGCGGAATTCTTGGAATAGGGCCTTGTAAGTTTGGATTTCATCTTCTGTACATGAGGCACCTATATGAATGTTTTCCTCAATTCCGGGCTTCACTGAAATATCAATGGGAATAGTACGAGAAATATTCCCTAAATTCAACTCTGAATCAGAATGTTTCGTTGGATTCTGAGCGTCTTTGACATATTCAGCGGTAAAGATAGATGAAAAATCATTTTCAAAAGCATCATCCTTAGGTAAAAACGAAGATCTGTGATGGAGATCTTCCCATGGTAGATCGTCTACACTTAGGATTTCGCGAAGTTGTTCGTCAGATGACACGACTTCGGGAAACGCTATCCGTTCTAAGGTTGATGTGAAAAGTGATTCTTCACTGACCACATTCATTTGGTCGATTTGGGTTGAACGTGAGTCGGTAAAAGACATGACGGCTTCATAAGCAATTTCATATGGACTCAAAGGCATAGCATCACCGAATGAGTCTATCTCAGATTCAGATGGGACAATCCAAGGATCATCATAAATAATGTTGTCTGATGTAATCATATGAATTGTTGCAAATGAAGGGTCTGCGTTGATTGGAGGGAAAGGAAAAGTTCCCAAAAAATCAGAATCTTTAACTAACCTACGCCAACGTCCCTATAAGGGATTGTCGTCTTACCGACATGCTGGATACTCTCTGAAGAGGCTAGGTCGGATGAAAAGTATGTCAGCTGATCAATAGTCACGATCTTACCGTTATATGGAAACTTAATTACTCTGAAGACCGATGAAACGACCGCTGTCATAGCATATGACCAACTTCGACCCAAAAGAAGGTTGTAGTCTAGAGGGGCATCAACCACCTCCACATCCAGACTAACGGTTTTACCTTCTACCCCTATAGGCAATTCCTGTAGAATACCAAACGGACGGAACCCACGGCCATCAAAGGCCTTAAGGATGGTCGGGGATTGGTTCAACGAAGGAGAACCAAGCGATCTCCAACATTGAATCGACATAATACACGTAGAAGCTCCCTCATCAATCACAGTCCGATGAATAGGCCTGTTTTTGACTATCACTGGAATTTGGAAAGCCATTTGATGGGGTAGACGCGGTGTACTATTTTCTAGATCGAAGATTATCAGGTTCGGGTCCTGAACATCAACAGCTCCGATAGCCGACAAAAGTAATTTTCGTTGTGCTGGGCATGATTGCAGCACTTCTAAAGCCGACATTGCTGAGGGTGAAACAGCTAAGTCCTCAACAATGTTGTAATTCTGGGCTGCTCTCGCATGTGGATTGAAAGCAGACCTTCGAAGTACACCCTTGGCGGGCGGTTTGATTACTAGGTCCGGGTTAGGTTTTTCGATCTGTAGTGGATCGGAACCAGGAGCTGAGGTTGATGGATTAGAATGAGAAGATTCTGCTTCTTTACCATCAACAGGATTCTTACTACCATAATCTTGCGATCGAGTCGCAATCCTCACATGAGACATCATCAAAATGGGTTCTTCACTGGCAGTCGAGGAAGAACCTATCATCTTATTCTCCTGCTCTGGAAATGGATTTTTTAACACAACAGGAGTGGGAGAACCTTTGACTATTTTCACAACCTCGGCCCGATGAGGGCAATCTCTTGTAAAATGATCCTCTTCACAAATAAGACAAGGATATCGAGGTTTGCGCTTTTCGTCATTGGTTTCTGACTTTTCCGTTTTCTCCTTCGGAGCCTTGTCTGCTTTAGCCTTCTTCTTTCCTTTCTTCTTTCCACCGTTTTTTGATTTGGCCGTAGATGACTCTACAGCGTGAATATCGGTGGAAAGTTCAGGAGAAGACTCTCCTGTCGGGGAATCGGGCAAAGTGATTATAGGAGTAGTTGAAGCCTTGGAAGACTTCTTCTTACTCTTTGTATTCACGATACCAATCATACCATCAGCGGCATGAGATCCCGAAGGAGCAGCAGCGATTTGATTCGATTTTGGAAGATCTGGAATCTTCTCGTGTAACGTACCTGACTGAGTATAAACTAAGTCAAGGTATTGCGCCTGAGCAATGACTTGCTCCTCAGTAACTACTCCGGCCTTAGCTACATCTTCAGTAATCTTCGGTAATAATGATTTAACAAACCATTCAGCTAAGATTTGGTCTGGGATAAAAACTTTCACTAACCTTCTTCGACGTCTCCACTCATGAATGTGATCAGAAATATACGTGGACGTCGATTGTTTTAGTGAAGTTAATAATTCCGTGCCGTTATCGTATCTGACCGGCAACTGAAAATGAGTTAGGAACGAGGTAGCTAACTGGCTGAAATTGTAAAAAGAGGCCCGTGGTAACTCAATGTACCACTTGGCCGCGAGACCAATGAGTGTACGCTGGAAAAGACGTAAGCGGATCGAATCATCCGAGATAGAATTTGAAGCACACCAGAGGTGGTAAGTCATCACATGATTGGACGGATCCTCTCCAGACTTACCTTCGAACTTGGGTATATCACTGGGCAACTTATTTGGCATTGGCGGCCAGAACTGAAGATATTGAATTGGATCATTCGTTAGGCGCGTCAAGTCTGGTAAATCCAAAGTTGCGATAAACGGTAACTGCCGGTTAGGATCTCTAAAACTCTGGGTCACAAGACCAGTCCCAGGAGGAGGATATCCAGGATAACTAGGAACAGGAGTCGCATTAGGGATATTATATCCTCCTGGAAAACCAGGATTAACCGGACCGTACTGGGGTTGTTGAGGTTGTTGATAAGTGTACCCAGGATACGGTTGATACTGGTAAACCGGCTGTTGGACAGCTTGCCCATGTTGGTACTGTCCCTGGTACGGTTGTTGAACAAATTGAGGTTGAGTAGTGACAACCGTACTTATACCAGGCTGACCTGTAGGCATCTGGACCGTGGTTTGAATCGTAGATCCAGACAACGGTAAAGATGTCTGAGGCGTGGTTGCAGAGACAGTAGAAACCAGAGCTGTCGATACTCCAGAAGTAAGTATGGTAGATGTGGTGGTAGTTGCAGCAGCCGTTTGAGATGGAGTACTAGGTGCAATTGGCGGCTGAGTAACTACCGAAGTTACAGAAGTTTGAACATTTGACTGGACAGGTTGCGGTTGCTGGGGTGGACCAGAAACTATGGGTTGTCCAGCTTGAGGTACCAACTGTAAACTTGGCTGCAACACCTGTTGACCCTGTGATGGATCCCACACTAACATTCCGGGGTATTGACCCGTAACAGGTTGAGGATACTGAGATCCATAACTGGATTGAGGATAGGATTGATAATTGAAAGGTGCAGTTCCCATACCTGGAACATATGACTGACCTTGAGGTGGTTGATAACCTTGACTCGAGTATTGACCTTGAGGTTGATAACCTTGAGGTAAATACGGATACTGGGGTTGACCTTGACCTTGAGGTTGATACCCTTGGGGTTGATACCCTTGAGGTTGCCATCCTTGAGGTTGCCATCCTTGAGGTTGATATTGATACTGAGGTTGACCCTGGGGTACATATTGAGGCTGGGGTTGACCTTGAGGCATGTATTGCACCATAGGTACATACTGACCTTGAGGTTGCCCCCCAGACACGATTTGTGTACCTTGAGGTTGCCCCCCAGGAGTTAACTGAGGCTGCCCCCCAGGCGGTAATTGGCCACCTTGAGGTTGGGAAACGGGAACTGAACCTGACATCATGTAAATGTCTCCTACACCCAATGGTATATTACCATTGTTTCCAGCTAATAACCCATGATCAACGGGTTGAGGAGATGCCCTCGCAAAGGTACCAGAAAGTGATTGATACCCGGTGGGAACAGAAGGACCGCCGTGTAAGAAAGATTCAGGAGTTTGAGTAAACACGGACGACTGACCAGACATATTTACAGGAGTATAAATACCTCCAGGTGGAAAGGGAGTACGAGGTGTAGAAAAACCTACCCCTGAGTTGTCTAAATAATTGGTTAACGAAAGGTACCAAGTAGTACTTCTAGGAGGACTGTAAAAGATGGATTCACGCTCCCTTAGATCAATAGTAAGTTGATCTTCAAGGTTAGAGACGCCTATTTCTTCCTCTGGAGCAAGTTCTTCGATAACAATCAGACCAGTAGGAAGATTTTCGGTGATAACTCGTTCTATTCTTGGTGAATCTAGAACACTAGAAGTCGGAGTAACAGGTTCAGATATTTCAGGTTCTTCGCCTGTATCACTAGTAGACGAAAAACTACCAACAAGCTCAGAAACTGTAACAGCTTCGGGATTATAACCTGTCTCTAAACCTTGGTAATCTGAATGGACTACCAAGGAAGATTCTCCTTCTTCAGGTGAACCTACTCTACTGCCACTAGGAGGAGTTACAAGGACCTTCAAACCTTCTAGATTACTGGGGTCGTCTCGAGGAGGTTCCCCCTTAAGTCTACGGGATCTTCTCAACAATTCGGCCACAGAAACAACTTCAGGAGACTGGCCCCGAAGTCTACGGGACTGTCTCGGTAATTCCGCCACAGCTAAAAACTTTTAACTACTACACACGAAAACAAAGTAAAATCTCAAATCAAACCACCTAAAGTCTCTAAAGAACCAAACAAATTTGAATCACACACCTAAAGAATCTAGGGCGTCAAACCAAGCACAAACAGTAGCCTTCCAGACCGAAAACGCTAGTTGGAGATGAAACCCAACATCGCCGGATTCAGTACAGAAGTGGCGGGTGGAACAGTTACCCCGGCAACCTGCTTAATGAATAGACCGGCACAAGTTATCCAAGTGAGTCTAGCCGACGTCTGCTCCAGGTACAGTGGGATCTTCCCTCCACCGTCACCTCGGTAGAATCCTAAAGATAATGGTCACTAAGGTTACCAACCGCAACAAATGCACCTGGGGGAACAGTCTACACTCCGACAGCACGCAAGGGCAGAGTATCAAGCTCAATCCCCTTGCCGGTTCCTTGACAATAATCCAAGGTTTACCGACAAGTGACCCCTGGCTCCTCGACAATGGTTAATCCGAGGTTTACCGTTTGTAATACGTGCGTGTCTGGCGTCGTTCCCAACGAGGGGGGATTGATCCCCTCACTGGTTCGGACACGAGCTCGTGCTTCTCCTTTAAGAGGAGCTTTCCCAGAGTACAAATGAGACAATTGGATTTATTCTATCACAAGATAAGCTACTTGTTTGGTTTTGTTGTCTTGGAGAGTTAATTACTCTCCTACTCCAAGACACTAGCCTGATCTAAATTGGTGTTTCAGAGCCCTAGTAAATAACAGTTACTACGTTGATTTTACTTTAAGCGTTAATTTTATGGTTTTTCTTAAAGACAAAAGGTAGCGGAAGTGAAACCAATGGTGTGTAGACTCAACTCAAACCACTACAAAAATGAACCTAAGATGATTTACGCCACTTTTCTCTTTCAATGAAATTCCTAACTAAGAGAGTTGAGAAATGCAAATTTTATAGAAAACAACTTTCTTAGTAAAGACAATCAAAGAAACAATTCTCTTTATCTTTCCAAGCATACAAACATGACCACTCCTTACGTGCACGAAAAACTCTTTTTCTTTCAAAACTCTTCAAAGCTACTTGAAACAAAACTTTTCAAAGGAGATGCTTTTGTATTTTCTCTTATTTAATAAAGCATATAAATCTATTTTAACGAAAATCAATCTCAAAAGCTATAAAATCTATGAAAACTTGACTCACAAACAAATCAAAAAGAAATTTACTCTAAGCAAACCTAACGAGGCAAAAGCCTACAAGGATGATTCTAGGTTGTTTTACCTGACCACAATCAAGTCAAGGACCAGCTAATGCAGAATCAAAAGACCAGTCAAAACAAAACTCAAATCTTTTTGCTCTTTTTGTAAAATGGAATTCAATACTTAATCAACAAGCACTTCAAAATTTGCCAAAGAGACAACTCAAAGGTAAGTTGCTCTCATAGGTAGACTTTATGACAGGTCTGACTTCTAAGAATGCTGACAAATCCAGAGAGATCTAAGTCTTGACAACTTCTACCGCCAAAGTCACTACAAGACCTACCCAAAAATCAAACCCTAGGGCTTAAACTTCTATGAAATCCACTAAAACACTCAATGCTATCGAAACAAGTTCAGATGAAGATCTTTGACAAGAGACTAATGGGTCTGGGCAGTAAAAACTAAGAAAAAGCAAAATCTAAGAGAAAAAATGCAAAAAATGGAATTTTCTTAAATTTTAGCAGGGGACGCAGGCAACCCGTTAAGACAGGTGCGGGCCCGCTCTGTGCACACAGCGACAGTGCGTACAGGGATGCACTGTGCAATACTCAGAGGGTGCGTCCTACTGGAAAATTCAAGAAAAACTAAATTGAATCTAACCCTAAGTTAACCCACCCAAAAACAAAGTCACGGAGCCAAAAACCAGAAAATAAATTACTTTTCTCAGATCAAAGTTGCATACAAAGGAAAAGACTTTCACATCAATGGATTCCCCAGTGGAGTCGCCAATTTGTCAGGCGGAAAGAGTCGATAGTGCAGACACAACCAACCTCCCTAGGAGCCTAAGACTCTCTAGTGACAAACAAGACAAATAAGAGCAATCCTTCTCTAAACATGCGTTTACTATATAAGAAATCAAGTGTTTAGATCCTACCTGTAGTCCAACGCTGTTGTAGCAGTCCATCCTCACTGATCCGGATGAGCTCCTCCTTCACTTTGAAACCTGCATCCACTAACAATCAAACGATTAAATAGCACTTGATAATCTCATAGAATAAAACGTATTTAACACATAGACCAAGGAGTACATGAAACAACTCATAAATAACAAGTTATTGAGAAGAATGGACTCATTTGCATTAATAGGAAACAAAAGGAACAATTACAACCTGAGCCTTGGTGTTGTGCAAGTCCCTCCCAAGGTCCATCAAGAGTTCTCCTTTACTTCGACAAAGCTCACCCACTTCCAAATAGAACAAGCAAAGATGGCAATCTCTCCTCACAAGCTTCTAAATGGGAGTCCTAATTCCAACAGCATCTACCCTTAGAAATGTTTAGCTTCCAACCTCTCCTCCTTCTGGCCCAATGCCTGTATTTATAGTGCTCAAGAGGAACTTAATCAGGTCCACCATCAATGGGATAATCCCCTCTTTGGATGGGATAGCTCCCTCATTGATGGGATAAGTTCCTCTTTGGTAGGGGTACATGAACCATCTGGAGGCGCTCAATACATGTCGAATAACCTTCTAGAATGCTCTAGAAATGACCACAAGTAACTTTCTAAAGATGAAACTTGCGCATTTTGACCTTTACAGGGGGACACACCTGCCCCTTTACATACAGAGCGTACAAGTACGCAACTTTTGTGAACATTGGGTGCGTACCCGCAGGTAAGGTTGAGAGAACCTGCGTACCCAGAGATAAATACATTTATAAAGACTTTCTCTCTTTTTGGAGTTTGACATGGAGAGCAGAGGCATAAGACTTGCCTAAGAGGATAGCATGACTGTTGATAGAGCCATACTAACTGTAAATAGCCATGATGACATTTTTTAGTGTAACACCATGTTGTAGCAACGATTTTTGAGGCTTCAACATTTTGGTGCTAGAAGGAGGACCCAACTATGAATGGCAAGTAAATTCAAACCAACAGGCCATTCTAGGAGTAAAAATCCCTCACCCTCACCTACAACTTCTCGATCGCATTCCAGATCTCTTAATCCTAAGTGAGAAGTTGTGAAGAAACCCTTAGAATCCACTACTGAAGTTTCAAAGAAATGAGATCATTCTTCTTCTATAGAAACCCCTGAAGTACAATCTTTGATTCATAAGTTATAGGGGATTTTGATATCTCAAGAAGAATCTGAGTCATCCCAAGCTAGTGTTACTTCTCAGTTCCCCTCATGTTAAAGGTTAACTAGAGTGCAAAGTGAAAAGTTTGGGATTCCCCCATTTGAATTCCCTCTACCAAACAATAAGAGAGATAAGAAGACACAATCTGAAACCCATAGTGAGGTTTTCTCATCATTACCTTAAACATCCTAGATCCATTCCATCCATTTCATCACAAGACCAACCATCCACCTCACAACTCCAGATCGTGATTTACATAGGTACTAGAGCAGAAGCCTCCTATACCTAATTAACTTCAACCACTGGAACATATTCCTCTATGCATATACCTACGATGGCTCAAAACCCTCCAAGGTCGTGGGCAAATCCATGAGTTATGCGGATGGCAGGACCTTTACATCAATTGCCCGCCCATCTAGAAAACTAGCTACCAAAGCTTAATCTTGATGATGGCCTACCAGCTAAGGAACACATAAAAAAAATTATGTTGTTCATTAACCTGAATGAAGTAGTCGAAGAAGATGTAGTTGTAAGATTATTTCCTTCTATCTTACAAGGACCAATAGGATCATGCTACTTTTCATTACCATTAGGTTCTATTAATAGTTGGGATGCCTTTCAAGAGTAGTTCCTAACCAAATTTGAAGATGACAAATCAACGGATACCCTTCTCAATGATCTCTCCAATTTGAAAGCCGAACCTAGAGAACCGATTAAAGACTTCAATTCTCATTCCAATAAGTTATTAAATAAAATCCCAATGACATCCAAGCCTAGTGATGAAGTCTGAAATGAATGGTACATTTTTGTTCTCCCTTCAAACATAGTTATTTTCGTCAATAGAGATGACAAACAAACTTTGGAAGGAAACATGAAAGAAGCAATAGCTGTAGAAAAATGAATTCTAGCCTTAGATAAGAAAAATGAATTAGAATAATGAAAATCTAAGAAAGTGACTTTTAGGGATGAATCCAAGAAAAAACCACCTAAAGATCCTTTTGATCTTGAAGGTTTACAAAAAGTACTTAAAATCATGTCCAACAAAATGGTTGATATCAAGAAACAAGTAGCAAAGACTTCCTTAAAGAAATCTTTCAGACCATACAAAAGGAATTCCCCCTCTAATCCTAAGCCTCCAAGAACTATATCAAATGTTGAATCAGATGTGGAGGAAGATGAAGTCTCAACAACTGAAGAACAAAAATATGATGAAGAAGTGGTCAAATTACAAGGATGTGGGATTTTGTTCTTCCCAATGAAGAAACACAAGAAGTAATACCTGTTGCAACTAGGAGTAGAATCCCTATTGATTTGCTACAAGCAAATCCAAAGCACATGGTATCAACTCCGCTCCCAAGGACAAAACAACAGGTAAGAAATTCTCATCTAAATCCACTCAAACCACTCCTCCTCAATCAAATTCTTCACCCCCATCTAAAACCCTGATAGTATCTGATGAAATGGAATATAAAATTGTGGATGATATGAAAAAGATTAGGGCAAACATTTCCTTTCACGAGCTTATCAAGTTAAAACATCAGCAGAAGCTATTTCTTAAAGAACTCAAAGCAGTTCCTACTTTGCCTCTTCCAACTATTGTCATGTAAAAAGTTTCCCAAGAAATGGGAATCCCCCCTAACACCTCACTAGACAGAATCAATCCTGCCGATATTTCTCTGATCGAAGGAAGATCAAAATCCATACTCCTCCATTTCTATTGACTTTTTAAATTTTCAATAAAAATCTACACAACTATTTAGTGGACTTTGGAGCCTCATCTAACATTTTACCCTAAATAGTTGGTGTGAAATTGAATGTTCAACCTCAAATATATGTTGTGCGCATTGTGTAGTTAGACCAATCCCAGGTCAAAGTTATAGGAGAACTGAATCAAGTCACTATTAGACTCTCATCAAACCCTAAAGTGTGTCAAGTCATTAACAATCTTGTGGCTGATATTCCCGAGTTCTATGGCTTAATCCTTAGCAGAGACTGGTCAGAAAAACTCCATAGATATTTTTCAATTTAATGGTCTCATATGTGGCTTCCCTATAATGGCAAGCCGAATCAAATAAGGGTTGACCGCGAAAAACATCAAAAGTATATTGTTACAGAACTAGAAGGAGAGAATGAACCAGTCACATATAGCAACAATATCATCGGAAACTACTTAGATGAATCATTTCTTTGAAATTTTAATGCAAATACTTCACCTTTCTTGGAAAATTTTGTTGCATCGCAAGTCGAAAACTTTTCTCAAACATATACTTCTAAGCGATAAATTTTGTAGATAAACCTGTAGTTAGCTATTTATTTTGGAAATTCTTTTTTTACGGATCTAAATCCAACGATGGAGCGGGAGTAGGATGCATATTAGTTAGCCCAGAAGGGGAAAAAACTATGTTAGCATGCAGACTTGAATTTGATTGCACAAACAAAACTACTGAATATGAAGCATTAGTTCGAGGCCTCTATAAAGCCATCGGCCTTAATATCAAACACCTTCAAGTGCTTGGAGATTCTGAGATTGTGGTAAAACAGGTAATACTATACCCTGTTTGTCTAGACATTTGAAACATTATCAATCATTAGTTCAAGACCTTACCTCTCACATTACAGCATTTAATATTTCCCTTATCCCAAGGCTCAAAAAACCAAGCGCTGATCTTTTGGCTAATGTGGCAGCCAAGCTCATTCCACCAGGAGATTATTGAATTGATTTTTAGGCCTTCTATTCCCATTAATGTCACCAATTTGTGAGTCTTTAATAACAATCCAGATATCATAAACTTTTTTGCATTTGAAGGCTCTTATGATGACGAGATAATTGATGAAGATCAGCATGATAGCCTGCTTAAGCAAGAAGCAACTATGAATGCCATACATAAGTATGTGGTTAAGCTAGAAGATTTATATGACCTTAAGGACAGATTCAAGAAACCTATCAACTCAAAACTTCAGAGTTCAACTTTGAGATTTGAGTTAGTTAATATTGGAACTCACCTTAAACCTCAAAATATTAATCTAGGTCTTGGTCTTATGTCAGATGAAAAATCAACATTATGAAGAAATAGAAGAATTTCTTTGCTTGGAACTATGAAGATCTTAAAACATATGACACTTCCATAATTCAACATACCATCCCCATGATTTTTGATGAATAGCTCATGCAACAGAAGTTGAGAAAGATCCATCCTAATTTAGAAAATCAGATCAAATATGAATTGAATAAATTATTGAAAGCCAAGATTATTTTTCCTATCAGACATTCAAGGTGGGTTTCTAACCTTGTCCCAGTCAGAGAAAATAATGGTGATATTCAAATATGTATAGACTTCTCTAATCTCAACAAAGCTTGTTAGAAGGACAACTTTCTATTTCCTCCTATGGAACAGACACTGAAATCAGTTGCAGGCTTAGAACTAATGTCTTTCTTGGATGGATTTTCAGGTTATAATTAGATTCTAGTACATCGAGGTGACTGGCTAAAGACTCCATTTAGAACCAAATGGGGCACCTATTCCTATCAAAATATTCCATTTGGATTAATCAATGTCAGTGAAACGTTTCAAAGAGCCATGGACATAGCTTTCAAACATTTGGTAAGCAAATTAGTAGTAATCTATTTAGATGATAAAATTGTATACTCTAAAAGGCACAATAATCACTTGAAAGATTTAAAACAAATTATTGAGCATTGTCAGAGGTATGGAATTTCTCTTAATCCTAAGAAATATTTCTTTGTATGAAGTGAAGGAAAAATACTTGGATTCATTGTATCCAAAGACGGGATTGACATTGATCCTGATAGAATAAGAGAAATTTCTGAAATTCCTTTACCGCATAGCAAACAATCTATGCAATCATTCGTAGGTTAGACAAATTTCGTCAAAAGATTTGTCCCTAACTTTTCACGAATTTTTTGCCTCTTCAATCCACGATTAAGAAAAATTCTCTTTTTAAATGGGACATACAGAGCATAAAGCCTTTAATCTAATTAAAGAAGAAATCATAAATTCTCCCTCTTTAGCAACTTCAAATTTTTCTAATCATTTCATTTTATATACTTTTTCTTCCAAGAAATCATATGCAGATATATTGACACAAGTCAATGATGGCAAAGCCAAAGCACCAATTTATTTCTTTAGCTCCAATTTACAGGGGGCTGAATTGAACTATTCAGATGTTGAGAAACAAGCTTTTGCTGTTTTCAAATCATAAAGAATTTCAGACCCTTTCTCCTCAAAACCCACACCATGGTAGTAGTCTCGTTCTTAGTAATGAGAAATCTATTAATACAAAGGGATGTAGGTGAGAAGAGGGAAAATTAGGTAACAACACTACAAGAATACGACATTGAAATCAAACCAGCTAAAATTGTAAAAGGTTAAGGTTTTTGTAGAATGTTAGCAGGAGCATCCAACTTACCAGCACTACAAGATTCAAGTGATGATATACAAGTATACGAGGTAAGCCTTATTGACACTAAATCCATTTATGTTGATATCATATTTTATTTGAGAAATGGATATGCCCCTAGGCAAATAAGTTACAAAAGAAAAAGGGTTTTCAGGCTAAAAGATAGACAATACCAAATCATCAATAATGTGTTATTTAGAATAAATTATGATTTTGTTTTACTTAGATGTCTTGAAAAATCTGAGGCAAAAAAGGTTTTGCAGGAACTCCATGATGGACCAGCTAGTGGAAATTTTGGAGGGGACACAACTGCACATAAAATCTTGCACGCTGGCTATTATTTGTCAACCTTATTTAAGGATACACACAATTATGTAAGGAAATGTAAAGTTTTTCAAACAGTTGTTGGGAGATAGAGGAAACCAGCATTACCATTGCAACCAGTCAACATTGAACAACCATTTGAACAATGGAGACTGGACATAATAGGTGAGATCATTCCTCACTCCTCTAAGTAGCATAGATATATCCTTACACCAACTGATTACTTCACAAAGTGGCTGGAAGCTATTCCACTTAAGCTAGCCAATTTTGAAAACATCATTGAATTCATCAATCAGTTTATTATTACCATATTTGGTTTGCCATCTTCCCTTATGTTTGTTAATGTATCTTATTTTTCAGGCAATGCTATGACAAAATTTTCTCTTAAAAGACGTTTTAAACTTAAATACTCTACTAAATATTATCCTTAAGGAAATGGCTTGGCTAAATCTACAAACAAAAATATCATAAGAATTATCAAACGAACCATTGATCAAAGTCAGAAAAACTGGCATAAATCTTTAATATTTTCTCTATGGGCAGATCGAATAACAAAGAAGGCCTTGATAAACACTTCTCCTTTTAATTTTGTCTATGGGAAAGAAGTTGTCCTCTCTAAAATTGTAGCTATTCCCTCTCTAGCCCTAGTTCAATTTATTGAATAAACCCCTTCATCTTCTATGCAGGTAAGACAATCACAAATCCTTAAGCTCAAAGAAGAAAGGGAAAAGGCAAAAATTACACATGCACATCATCAATAGTTAGTCAAATCTTCATTTGATGCAAATTCTGTAAGTTCAAAATCCTTTCAGCTCAGAGACCTGGTATTGAAATGGAATAAAGATCACGAGAAAAAAAGTAATCATATCAAATTTCAAAGAATGTGGCTCTGCCCATTTCATATTGTGGAACAAATAGGCCCATCAACCTTTTTATTGCAAGATTTATCAGGCAAGAGAGAGTCTCTACCTATTAATGGGAAAATCCTAAAGAAATATTTTTCATAGAAGATAACCTCTTCTATTCCTTGTGTATTAGTGCTTTTACTTTTTAGAAAAATAAAAGTTGAGTAGCATTTACTTTTGGCCTTACAAATAATAGTCTCTTTTATATTTTGACTTTTTTCTTGTATAAGTAGAGATTGTTGTTATGAAACCAGCTCACAAAAAGATAGAAAAGATAGATCAACGCCTTAGAAATAAGCCTCTTCAAGGGGGAATCCTCCTTTAAATTACACAAATGAACAATTCTTAGATGATACAAATGACAAGACCTCATTTCTATATATAGGAGTCTAAGGGGTCGTAATATAATCAGAGCCGACATAACAATAATAATGTAAGGGCACAATAATAACAATAGTGGGCTTCTATGGGGCACAATAATAACAATATGGGGACTACATGGGCACAACAATATAATAAGGGGGTCGTACTAATAACAATAGGGGATTACACTAGTAGTATAGGGACCTAACATGCTGCTCTCCTTCAAAAAGTGTTGTCCTCAATGCTTGAGTAGTTCTTGATGCTTCTGTATAAAATTCTTGTCCTTCCATGTGGAATCTTCAGCAAGTAAGTTCTTCCACTTGATGAGATACTCTGAAAGATCAACTTTGTAGCTGTCGGGTTCTTGTTTCTGTGACTGCTCCAGGTTCGAATATGATTTTTCCTTCGTTGTCAAGTTCTGGCAATATTTTTTGAACTGGGATCTTCTACAACTTTTGAATGAGTGGCCACACTTCTTCTTCATTCTTCCATTCATCCCTTGCTTTGTTTATCCAATCTGGTTTGATAATAGAAAGAGCACAAAACAATGTTTCCACATCCTCATCCTTTCTTGAGAGTGCATCTGCAACAACATTTTGCTACCCTATTTTGTAGATGATTTCAAACTCATAACACAACATATTTGTGACCCATTATTTCTGTTCTTCTAAAGATAATCTTTGTTCTAAAAAGTATTTCAGACTATCATGATTCATTTTTACCTTGAAGTGTCTTCCCATTAGGTAAGGTCACCATTTCTTAAGTGCGTGTAGTATTGACAACATTTCCTTCTCATAAATAGATTGCTTGAGATGTAGCCAAAAATACCCAATTGCCTACATCAAAACCTCTTTCACTATGATGATGATCTGCCTCTTGTTTCATTCGATTTTGCACCAAAGTGGCATTATTATTTAAAAGTTTGAGAACTTGTTATTGATGCTCGATTTGATCTTTCACTGCTTGAACCTTTTTCTTCTTGATACGTCCTTCTATCTTAAGAGTTTGAGGAGTGGTAATTTCTTCCAAGGCATTACAAGATATGGTCAGATTCATTTCTTGATGCTTGATGTGATCTTTCACTTCTTTAACATTTTTCCTCTTGATATGTCACTCTATCTTAATAGTTTAAGGAGTGGTAATTCCGTCCAATTCATTACAAGATATGGTCGGATTCATTTCTTCTTTCTCCATGTCATCTTTCACTTCTTGAACCTTTTTCTTCTTGATATGTCCTTCTATCTTGAGAGTTTGAGGAGTATTAATTCTTGTCAATGCTTTACAAGATATGGTCGGATTCATTTATTCTTTCTCTGGGGTTGGTTCCTGGTGTATATCCTCTTCTTTTGATGTTTCTTGATGCTTTTCTTCCTCCTCTTCATAATCTATGCGAAATAATTTCTTCTCAACACACTTATGACGTTTAGCATATTTGTTATCACAATTGTAACAAAGCCCTTTTTCTCTTTTTCTTCCAATTGTTGTGGTGTCAACCTTGTAGGTTGTGGAAGCCTAGGAGAAACAACACTTCCATATTTATATTTGTGAGGGGTAGACTTCCTTGTTTCCATAATTTTTCTTTCCAATTTTCTTTCCAACTTGAATTCCCTCTCCAATGAATCAGGTTCCCAAAGAGGAACCTAATGTTGAATGTTATCGTTTAAAGTCCCTATGGAGACATCAGTCCTCTGCTTCTTTGGAATATCATTCTCCTTTATATTCAATTTTTGAAAGTCCTCGATTTGCTCTGCCATTGATCACTTTTGTTTGAGATTTATCAATTGGCTAAAGAAGGTGTTTCACTTTGTATCCTCATAATCTGCTATCATTTCCTCTGTGAAAATTGACCACGTAACAAGTCATTTACGAGAACAAATCCCTTTATACCATAAAAATTGATCTAGTTCTAAATATGAAGATGCAATATGTACCTTTTGTAATAGTTTCACCTCATGTAGATCAAAATATTTCTCTATCTGTAGTATCCAATTTACCAGATCCTTGCCATCAAACTTCCTCATATCACCTTTTCTTGATTTTATGAGCTCGATCTTGAAACAATTGTAACTTTGTAATTTCAGATTTGCAAGTTATGAAATTTCATCCTACAGTAACCCTTTCAGTCCTCTTTCTAACCCCACATGTCTGATCGTAATTGGATTCCCAAAGAAAGAGTTATGTCCAATATCCTGCGATGACCTAATTATATTCGTATGACATGCCACTTGTCACTGTTTCGACCTTAGGTTCTGAAACGGATACCCAACAAAATAAATTTCATATTCTTTCTCTCACTTTTTATGAAATTTAAATCAGATGCTTCGACTGAGAGTTATGATTATTTACCCCAGGTCACCATTTTGGGATGTAATTCAAGAGCTTGTAGAAACCCTAAATGTATTGAACTGTATCTCTGAAAATATAGCAAAACAAGATCTGAAATTTGGGGCCACACTGGAGAATGATTGCTGCTTAAATTGGTTTTAATTTTAGAGTTTGGACCTTCGTATAAAATAAATTATAGAGAAAATTCCACGATGACCTGTTTGAGATTGAATTTTGGAGCTTGCAAAAACCCTAACTTCCTCAGATCATATCTCCGAAAATATAGCGAGAAAAGATCTGAAATTTGGACCCAAGGTTCAAAATAATTTCAGGTCAAATGCATTTCTTTTTCAGATTCTAACACTTCATAGCGAAATCGTTATAGAGACAATTCCATGATGACTTGTTTGGAGCAATGAAACCCTAGAATCCAAAGCTCTGATACCAAATGTTATGAAACCATCTCACAAAATATAGAAAAGATAGATCAACACCTTATAAATAAGCCTCTTCGAGGGGGAAACCTCATTTACATTACACAAATGAACAATTCTTAGATGATACAAATGAGAAAACCTCCTTTCTATATATAGGAGTCTAAGGGGTCATAATATAATCAGATCCGACATAACAATAATAATGTAAGGGAACAATAATAACAATAGTGAGCTTTTACGGGGCAAAATAATAACAATATGGGGACTACATGGGCACAAAAATATAATAAGGGGTTTTACTAATAACAATAGGGGGTTACACTAGTAGTATAGGGACCTGACAATTGTTAAGAAGATGATTTTCACATTTGAAACATGGGTTAAGTTCTATTACTATGAAATTGCTTATTCTCTGCCAAAATTATTTGTTCTTTGCTAAACCTCAGCTTTGTAAAGAAACCTTTGCTCTACCATTAGTTAAGAAAAGTATCTATAGCAAAGCAAAACCTCTCTACAGAAAAGCATCTTTAACTCTACAATTGTCATCCAGAATCTCTTAAGGAGTCAATGGTTCTCCCCATCTAGTAAGCTTTCATTTTTTAGAGTGTAATTCTAAAATATGCTTAAACTTAAAGGATAATTGGTCTCATCAAGAGTTGACTTACCATGATCATAGGGAAATAACTCGCTGACATTAATAATACTGCATATCAAAACATGGTAATGACTTCAGATTATATCAATCAAAAGACAAGGGGCCTCATCAAGAGCTAGCTTGTTCAGTTAGGTTATAACCAGTGAATGGCATTGTCGATTTTGGTCACCAAACCAAGACAATGGCCTTTAAGGAGTAAAATGAAAATTTTAAAGAAAAAATAATTGTTTAGAAACTAATGAAAAGAATAATAAGTATATGAAGCTGAACTTATCTTTAAAAATTGCATTCTTATCTAGATGGGATACTGAATCATTGTTGGTTAAAAGGTAACCCTGTCGAGGCTATGGACACCTATTGGCAGTAGAGGCTCTACCTATGACAACTAAGTACATCTAAAAGATGATTTGTGAGAGTTCCCTATTTTTATATTTAATACCAGGTAATGACTTATGTATACAAAACAACTTTCATATTGAAGAGGATAATCAAAAGGATGATAGCTAGGTAGATTTTGTTTTTATTATTCAGAGTAATGTTAGTTATATTATAGTACACATATTTTTATTTTCTAAACTACCTTTATTTTGGAATTTTTTAGAAATTTCAAAAAACTATTAGAGATAATTGGTTCTTCCACCGAATAGCCAATTGTTGTACTATTCAACAACGCCCCCATTTGTTAATATAATAGCTTATATTCTATTAATAAATAGGGACCCTTTAAAAAATCCTTTCAAAAATAAAATTAGCATTTAGGCATTTTCTTGTTAAATTTTTGAAATAAAGCAAGATATCAAGATAAAACCCTTTGAAAGCTAGAAAATGCTTGCCTTTTTCGCATGCCACACAACCAAGCATGTCAAAAGCCTTATTAACAAATAAAACTCGTGAAAAGCGATCAAAAGGGATTATCACGCTTAA
Source organism: Pinus tabuliformis (assembly GCA_031772625.1). Classification (NCBI taxonomy): domain Eukaryota; kingdom Viridiplantae; phylum Streptophyta; class Pinopsida; order Pinales; family Pinaceae; genus Pinus; species Pinus tabuliformis. The sequence continues at coordinate 160,038,047 of CM062804.1, read as the reverse complement.
CCTAGACGTTATTATGCTTTTTCATTTAAACTAAGTCGTAAGGCATTTCTTATTAAAATAAAGCTTGCATCGTATATCACCACTTACAAAGGGCGCACCCTCACAAAAGTATCTGTAACCATGCAAAATGCGATATTGCGATGACGCGGTCAACTTTATCGCATTGCATTGGAAACACTTAAGAAAAGCCCAAAAACCTTGCCAATCATGCGATAGTGCGAAATGCGATAAAAGCTCAGACTTGACTGAAAACTATGTTATAAAATAACACTTAAGTCCATTGCACAATTAAAAAAGGATTTATAAAGAAAATCCTATCAAACAAGCTATGCTTTGAAAACATTAAGGAACATCCTACATTTCATATCTTGCAAAAACCAAAGGAACTTTAAAGAAAGCGCACACACGAAATGCGATAATGCGATTTGCGATATTGCATCACAATCGCAAAATTAGCATTCTCACAGCTAAAAGCTTGCCACCCTAAAAAGTTTCTTTCCCGACTTATGATGCAAAACATCAATAAGAAATAAAGCTAGAGATAAGGAACCATTAGTGGACATTTAGTATAGGTTAATGGCATTTACGTTTGAAAAGCAGCTCGACGTGATATGATATCTTCTCAATTGCGTTTAATTAAAAATCCTTTCTTGTCACCTTTTCTAGGTTATCTGTATCATTCATTCTTATTTTCATTCTTACTTGTGTTTATCCGATAGCTTCTGCTTTTCTCTATTCTCAGGAAAAATCTGCATCAAGAGTCGTTGAGAGCAATATCAAAGAGGGGAAAGGCAGCCACATACGAAAAGTTAGAAATGATTACTCTATTCTCTGATACTACGTGTAGTAAAGATAGAGGAATCTCAACATGGGAAGCCATGTATAATTTATTAGAAGAAGAAAAATCAAGACCTCTGATAACAAAGGCCACAACCAATGGTCATGTTTCCATCGACGCCTCCTTCTTCGAGACAACATGCTCGTTTCTACATCGCATAGCCGCAAGACCAAAGATAATTCCATATACAGATATGTTTGATTGGATAATTGATCAGGTGGACGTCTCGAATAAAGAATTCAAGAATAGAAGGTAGGAGGTTATGGGATCTTTTTCACCAAACAACCTGCAGCTTATGTACAATTTACCAGAGCCACAAAAGCTCTACGATAAATAGTTCCTCAAGAAATTTTCTTAGGAGAATGAAGACCCACTGCCCAACAGACGTCACGCAGACGTATATAGAAAATGAAAGAAAGATGAAAAAAAATAAGACAGTTATGTATTCTACAACATCTATCTCTCCCCCCTCATAGTTTTGCAATAGCCATGCTATGTAGATTGTTCCGCAAGGCCGACAGTACCAAATTTTCCCCAAAATAGCTGTCATTAATAGATGCAGCTGTGAACACAACAATAATGAATTGGGCCCAAATTTTGTCTAATAATTTGGCGAACAATATTATGGAGTATAGGGGAAAGCAAAGTCCTTCTTCAAGGGTTTACTCCCCATTTTTTATGAGTGCTTATGTAATGGACGTAATCTATTTTGGCTCGAAATTCCCTATCATGGGATGGAAGTGGACTGTGCCAGAACTTCTTCATATCCATGTGTAGTAGAAGAGATTATCAAAGTCTCAGTTTCACCCCCATTTTTACAATATTTGTCACAGAGTTATGCTGCCTATCCATAAACAAGTCTACAACAGAACTGCCCCTAGGTTTTCCAAAGAAGTTGAAGTAGATATCGTACCTGTAGCCAGATGGTTTAGGGAGCATATATTTACATATATTAGAGTATTTTGGAGCATTGCTTCACCACATGTCCTCCCATACTATTTCCTTGAAAAGTTAATGGTCAGGGAGATAGCCTACCAAACGGCAAGGGAAGGTGGGTTGAGCATTTCCATTACAATGTGGTGTTCTTGCACTACATGATTTTGGACATGCATGCAAAGAGGTAGAGATTATGAAATCTCTGAAATTAGATACATTCCCAGGAAGGCAGTATGACCCAAATGACACTGCAAAAGACTTCACTACTATTGTGAAAGTGAAACCATTCACCCATGAGGAAGATGCCTTCAATGACCTCTTCCTACAAAAAGAGACATTTTCAGAAGTGATGCATATGGCATCACTACTTTTTGTCCTAGATGATGTTGAAGCCTTCCATGAATATAAAGAGAGGAGATTATTAAAGGTCCCATTGGAACTACTATAGATTGAACCAATAAGGGAGCCAACTCTCAGTGTGAGCTTGGAGGAAAGCTCTAGAGAAAATTCCAAAGAAGATTCTGAAGCAGAGTCCTAGGAGGGATATACTCATGAGTCAGAGCACTCAGAGTAGCAGTCTCAAAATAGGGGCAATAAAAAAAGAGTCCAAAAGGGACATAGACGGAACGACAGAGAAAGCATTTGAGCACACCTTGGCAAAGAAACAAGATGAAACTCACTCTACTTCCGCTTAGTCAACAAAACCCCCAGTTATTGATTTAGAAAAATAATTGGAGCATTTTAATAAGAAGCTCTAGACAGAGGAACAAACATCTGAGATACAAACTCCACAACACAAATAAACTCAAGAAATAATAGTGGAGAAAACTATAGGCACTTAAGGAGTGGAGTTCATTCCTACCACCCTCACTTTAGAAATTATTTTGAGAATTGAGGAAATTCCTGCATTAGATGTGTTTTATAGCCCTACCCACAAATCTGTCATTGAAAGGTAGAGGATGAAAAGAAAGTTAGATGTTGCAACTATTACCACTCCCGACAATGAACCAATGGACATTGTCTGGAAATACTCACCCATGGAACCATCTGAAAACCTTACGTGACTGTCGCAATTTGCAGGAGCCTATGCTATGACAACTATTGATAAAGTGACAGAGGTGCAAATGCTTCTTAGAGAAAAGCAACAAAAGCTTCTGTTGTTGGAACAACAATTAGAGCAGGAGAAATCTAACAAACAAGCAGAGTTACAAGTAGCCAAGCTCCAACAGGAATTTGAACATATGAAAATACAACATCAGGCCAGCCTAGTAGAAAGAGATGTGTAGATACAATCTATGATAGATAAGTGTAAAGACAATCTGCAAATCGATCAGTTCATAAAAGAAGAACTCAGTCTTAACTCCCAACTAATGCAACAAAAGGAAGTTCTATGCTAGAAAATCTCACAAATAAGTCCTCATTGGGAGATCAGTGATAAGCTAACAAGACAGGTTGTCAACATGAGGCTTGAGTATGACGAAATCCATAAAAGGATTTCTGATTTTATCACCTGGCAAGAATCAGAAGATGGGAGGAAGGATGATCTGCAAAAACTGGCGAAATCACACAAAGACATCTTATTCACAGACTCGGATTCTTGGCACAAGCAAGTAGAAAGGGAAATGGCGGTTGTAGCCACAGCAACAAACAAAATCATTGAAGCCATCAACAAAAATCTACATGGTGCCAACCTGGTTGCAGAGTCCATACCATAATTTCTTCCAAATGCCAAACAATTAGAGCAGCAGTGGATAGTTGAAATCGGCGATCGGCCAACCGAAGCAGCTCAAGCCTATGACAAATATTTGCAATCTCAAAGATCGAACGCAAAGGAGTTAGTCACTTTTTTTTATTTCTATTTTAGTTTTATTTTGCATAATCTGAGGAAGGTTGTTTAAACCTTCTCAACTATTTTTTGTAATAATCTATTTTAGGACCTATAGTTTAGTATTTAAACCCCTCGAATGCATTTAGACAAGGGTCCATAAATTTTATCAAAAACATGCACTTTTGCACTGTTGAGGAGGTTCTGAAGGAATCAATGGAACAAGATCTATTTTCTCTTGAATATCTAGCATGCTCTACTGAAATTGTATTTTTGTACTCTTAGATGATGTTGGATTAATTTGAATTAGGTCGATATTGCTGAAACACATGAGAAAAACTTATCATATATGGTACTTTTATCTTATGATTCTATTTTATTTATGTATTAGGCAATAATTCTTCTTTAAATTATTTTATGTATGAAAGTTTGAATTACTGTTAGCATTATTGCACTTTTGTATGGTGTTGGATTTAACTTTATGTTGAATACATGAACAATCCTATATGCGATATATCTTTCACAATCATTTTGGCTAACTATTTATCCAAAATGATTACTGTTAAATGATTTCACTTCTTATTGCAGTTTAATGATCTTTATTACCAATTCCTATAGGACATTATCGTAGATCATATACTTTATTTTATTCACGACATATTTATAGTTAAATAGTGTTCAAAATAGGATATATGCATGTGTTTAGTAGTTTAGATTAGATTACACTTAGCTCAATCATTTCCCCTTTACATCATATATCACCCCATAAACACTATCAAAACTCTTTTGGGAAACTGGTCCCATTATCCCCAGTCGGAGCCACTACACCAAAAATAAAAGGAGTTGTTAACCAAGGTCTGGACTGAGTGGTTTTCCCCCATGTTGTAGTAACGATTTTCGAGGCTTCAACACATCGACGAACCTTTTCCACTTCTTAGGGTGAAAATGAGTTGTGGCTAAAGCCTTGGTTTCAAAATCCTCCATAAACAAGTTAGTGACGATAGGGGAGAGAGGGGAACCCATTGCAACACTGCAAGTTTGCTCATAGAACTCACCTTAGAAACTAAAAAATCTCGAGGTGAGGCATAACTCAACTAATTTGGCAGTGTCTTTGTCAATGATGCGATTGATGATGTCAATGGCTTCCTAGATGGGGATTTTGGTGTATAAAGATACGACATCAAATATAACCAACAAATTCCCAGATTCCAACATGACATCTTTCCACTCTTGGAAAAAGAGGTAGAGTCTTTAAAAAAAGAGTTAGTGTGACCTACCAGAGGCTTAAGCTTTTGAGCTAAGCACTTAGCAAGAAGATAATTGGGACCACCAATCGTGTTAAAAATTGGCCTTAAGGGAGCTCCAAACTTATGAATCTTCGAAAGGCCATAAATCCTTGAGGTCAGGGGATTCCTCTCAATGAGCTTACGAGATAGAGGATTAAGTGAAGGACTCAATTTGATAGCATTTTCTACCTCTTTCAAGACTGAATTAATGGGATTTTTCTTAAGCTTGATGTAACTCCCGCTATTAGAAAGATGGTAAACCATTTTGGAGATATAGTCAAACTTATCAAGAATGGAAACCGATCCACCCTTGTCATCTTTAAGGACAACAATGTCAGCGTTGTCCCTAAGGGACTTAAGGGCAAGAAACTCAACCTTCCTTAGCTTTTTCTTAGGAGGTTTAGCTTTCCTAAGAATAACCACATAATCTTGCCTGGTGGCTTCCTTGACATTGTCAGGAACATCCTTGATACAAAATTCGATGTTACAAATAATGTCATCGAAAGAGATCTTCTTCGAGGCAAGGGAAAAATTCAGGTCCTTACTAAGGAGGCTAAAGACAGAGGAATCAAAATTATTTCTAGAAAGATTAATAACATTCTTTAAACTTAACAAGGAATTATTATTATTTTATTATTTTATTATTATTATCAACAAGAAAGGAGGAGGAATTAAAGTTATTATAAATACTATGGGAGGAGGAGCAAAAACGTGGATGGCATTTCCATGAATGCAGTAAGCTCTATATCTCCCCTCGCTTTGGATCCTTGAGAGCCTGCAGAAGACTCTATGAAATGCAGCAGCCAATCATCTACCGTGATTGATACCCTTACTGTAATCTCTGTGGTCCTTGCTGACCTTCCTCATCCTGCTTTTGATCCTCAGCCATCAGCCTTGGATAGCTCACCCTCAACCCTCTTGTGTGTTGATTCCCCCTCTTCCCTCCTGCACATGGATTCCCCCTTAGATAGTCTGATTTTCCCTCTTCCTTCCTCTCGTCTTGTTATGTAATTGACCTCATCCCCCAAGCCCAATGTGCATTTTGTTGGTTGTAGCATCCACTCCCCTTCCCCTTCCCAGGTCGATGACCTCCCCTCCAGCTCCACTCCCCCTTCATTTTCCTCCCTATTTATTCCTTCATTCGTTCCTTCTTTAGTCTCAGGTTTGAATAATCATTTTTCTTTTAATAATAATAATAATAATAATAAATAATAATAATAATAATAATAATAATAATAATAATAATCTCACTATTAATAATAGTAATAACAACACTTCCAATATTAATAATAATAATGGGATTAGTTATAATAATAATATTATTATTAAAAATAATAATTATTTGAATAATAAAAACACTAAGATTAGCAGCAATAATATAAATAAGAGTAATTATAGAGTTAATAAAAGTCTCATTAAATCGTTTAGACATAAAAATAATAATGATAGTAATAGTAGTGAAAACTTTTCTTCCTCATCCTCCCATAGCATTTATAATAACTTAAATTCCTCCTCCTTTCTTGTTTTATAATAATAATAATAATAATAATTCCTTGTTAAGTTTCAAGAATGTTATTAATCTTTCTAGCAAAAATTTTGATTCCTCCGTCTTTAGCCTCCTTAGTAAGGGTCTGAATTTTTCCCTTACCCTGAAGAAGATCCCTTTCGATGACATTATTTGTAACATCGAATTTGGTATCAAGGATCTTCCTGACAATGTCAAGGAAACCATCAGGCAAGATTGTGCAGTTATTCTTAGGAAAGCTAAGCCTCCCAAGAAAAACCTTAGCAAGGCTGAGTTTCTTGCCCTTAAGTCCCTAAGGGACAACCCTGACATTGTTGTCCTTAAAGCTGAAAAGGGTGGAGTTGTCGTCATTCTTGATAAGTCTGACTATATCTCCAAAATGGTTGACCATCTTTCTAATAGCGGGAGTTACATCAAGCTTAAGAAAAATCCCATTAAGTCAGTCTCGAAAGAGGTAGAAAATGCTATCAAATTGAGTCCTTCCCTTAATCCTCTGTCTCGTAAGCTCATTGAGAGAAATCCCCTGACCCTGAGGATTTATGGCCTTCTGAAGATTCATAAGTCTGGAGCTCCCTTGAGGTCGATTGTTAACACGATTGGTGGTCCCACTTATCTTCTTGCTAAGTGCTTAGCTCAAAAGCTTAAGCCTCTCGTAGGTCACACTGACTCTTTTGTTAAAGACTCTACCTCCTTTGTTCAAGAGTGGAAAGATATCAAGTTGGAACCTGGAGATTTGTTGGTTAGTTTTGACATCGTATCTTTATACACAAAAATACCCATCCAGGAAGCCATTAACATCATCAATCACATCAATGACAAAGACATTGCCAAATTAGTTGAGCTACGCCTCACATCAACTTTTTTTAGTTTCCAAGGTGAGTTCTATGAGTAAGCTTGCAATGTTGCAATGGGTTCCCCTCTCTCCCCTATCATCGCTAACTTGTTTATGGAGGATTTTGAAACCAAGGCTTTAGCCACAACTCAATTTCACCCTAAGAAGTGGAAAAGGTTCATGGATGATACATGTGTCATCTAGCCTCATGGGCGGGAAAAATTGGATCTGTTTCTAGGACACCTTAATTCTCTTTCAGACTCCATCAAGTTCACCATGGAAGTGGAGGAGAATGGTTCCCTTCCCTTCCTGGATATCCTCCTTTCAAGGATGGATGATGGTTCTATCAGTCACCAAGTTTTTCGAAAGAAAACTCACACGAAACAATATCTCCATGCCAGCTCTCATCATTTTTCGGCTCAGAAACTTGGGGTGCTCAGCACTCTTGCTACCTGCACTCTAAGAATCTCTGATCTTAGCCACCTTGAACAAGAGAAATCTCATCTTCTTGAAGTTTTTAGAAGGAATGGGTATAGCAGATTGCAAAGCCTCAAGGCCTTTCACAAGGCCTGCAAGGTGCCTAGAGTCAAACCTTCTAGTGTTGATCCTGTCTCTAAGGTTCATCTCCCTTATATCCAAGGAACCACGGATAGAATTTCCCATGTCCTTAGGAAGACTAATGTTGTTTCCTCATTCAGACCTCTCCATACCATTAGGAATTCATTGGGATCTGTCAAAGACCCTATTGATCGTAAAGATATGAAGGGTGTCTACCTTGTTCCTTGTTCCTGTGGTATCCCCTATATTGGGGAAACTGGTAGGTCTATTAAGTAGAGAATCCCTAAGGATGTTGTTGATATTAGACACAGTCAATCATGCTCATCAGCCCTAGCCGAGCACGCAGAGAAAACAAATCACCATCTCTGCATTGAAGAGTCCAAAGTCATTGCCACGGTAAATCACTTCCACCATAGGAAGCTGAGGGAAGCAATTGAGATTGAAAGGCATGCCAAAAATCTTAATAGGGATGATGGGTGGAAACTAAGTAAGAGCTCAACTTCGGATCTCATGTCTTCATTCCTCTCACTCCCCTCTGTCGTTTCTTTTATCTTTAGCTCTTCTTATTTTTTCGATTGATTTCATGATTCATTTACTTGTTTTACTTTTCTTTTTAAGAATTTTTATGAATTTTTATGAATTTTTGAGATCTTTCTCTTTCTTTTATTTTAAGAGGTATTAATAGATCTAAGAAGTATTTATAATTTTACAATTAGTTTTAATTAATAACCTCTCCCCCTTCTTTTCTTTTTATAATTTGATCTCTTTAACTTGGTTCTCTTCCTTGATTGTATATTTTTTTATTAAGGTAGCCCGAGCATTTTATTTACTAATAATACCTTATTATTAAAGCATTGAAATAACAAAAAATTTTACTCAAGAGTAGATTTAAAGACTATGATATAATAAATTAAATATTTAGTGGTAAATAAAATACTTTAAAAACTATGAGTGTGGGCTAGCTCAATTGGGCATGGCCGTGGAATGAAGTTTCGAGATCTTGGGTATGAATCTTGTGCTACTCTCCCCCCGTAGCAAGGGTCAATAATGGACATGTAAAACCCCCAAATCAAAGTCCTACCAAGCTTACAAAAAAAATATATTTTAAAAACAATTAATTATAAATAAATCTATATTATTTTAACAACTTAATTAATGTTTAGTTTTTAAACTAATTTATAATATTTTAATAATTTATATTTATTTTATTTCTAACGGCTAGTTTATTTCATTATTTTACTATTTTACTTACCCTTTTAACTTATTTAACTACTTTACCAACGACTAGTTTTTGACACCAAATTTTGGGCAATGATGCATCCTTACTATTTATACCTTAACATCCATTGATTTTTCACCTCATCCTGAGGATAGACCACATTAGCTGGACCAATTCATGACTATGTGATTAATCGGAAAAACATCTATATATATTATAGATCATAAAAATCTTCAATCTAACAATATTATATTATTATTGTTATTTTATTTTAAAGATATTTTTTTTTTAATGGAACGTCATAATTCTAGTGATGTTATAAGAAGTCGAACGTTGCTATATGGAGAACCGACTGAAAGACCTGACATTTTTTTTATTTACAAGGCTTTTTGGTTCCTAATGATGTTAATAGGCTCTTGCGACTGAAAGACCTCACATTTTTTTTTATTTACAAGGCTTTTTTGGTTCCTAATGATGTTAATAGGCTCTTGCTCTTCGGCACTTATTTATTTACATCGTTATAATAGATTTTTATCATTATCTTAAATTATTATTATTATTATTATTTCGAGTGATAGTGTAAGAAGCCGATACTTGAGAATTTTGGATACTCGATAAACCCATCAATGGGTTGAGTGGGTTTGGCAACGATTGAAGCTGAAACATTTTCGAGCTTGAGCACATCCAATTTCAACACTATTGACTGTCTACGGAACATACTTCAACGCGTGTTCATGCCCAAACTAGTCATTATTACCATAATTTCGGCTGTCAAATTCTAGGAAATAGCCTTTCTACCTTTTTCCAAATCGGTCAAACACCATAATGTTGGGCTGCGAACAACAGTTCGGCCTTTTTGAGCAGATCAGCTCCCATGGATGTCAACAAGTCATGCTCTACTGAGACTCTTCAATGGAGATCTCAATTGTAGGAACATATCAAGATCTTTAATGGAGATCTCAATTGTATGAACCTATCAAGATCATAACTGTGAGTTAAATTAGAAAATTTTGTTTGGAATTCTTTTGAAAATTTAAAGATAATAAGATGTGAGACCAAGACGGTGTATCACTTCTTCTCTTCGGCATTAATTTATATTCAAAGAAACTACTAAAACTACAATTCAGTCAAGGCTATTTGGCCTAAGCTTATATGGATAAAAATAGTTAAATTACTAACACAACTACCTACCTAAATAAATAAATAAGATTGATAAACACCAATAAAATAGGTTAATCACATATATTACTATTTATTTATATATTAATAATTAATTAATAATACATAATTTATTAATTATAAATTATAAATGATTTATTTACCTAATAATATCATTAATTAATATAAAAAATTATTAATAATAAGAAAATAAATTAATTAATAAAAAATAATTTATTTTTAATTATTTTAAAAATTATTTCATTGTGTATTTCAAATTAATTAAATAAAAAATTAAATATGATTATAGATTATTAAGAAATAATATTAAACCCAAGGAACCAAGGTTGATTTTCATATTGAGACAATGTAACATTTGATCATAGTTTGTTATGATTGCCCATTGTTGATTATGATTGATATACTAAATCCCGAGGAATAATAAACCCAATGGATTAAAATTATAAACTCTATAGATTAATAAACCCAATGGATTAACACTAAAACAACAAAGGGAATAATAAAACCAAGGGATTAATACTAAAAACCCAAGGGATTATTAACCCAATGAAATAAGATTAAACCTAAAGGATTAATATTATAAACCCAACATATATAAACCCTAAGATGAAAATTATAAACATTAAAATAAACATGGGTGATCATGGGTGATTTCCATATGTAGACAATGTGATGTTTCACCATGGTTGACAAAGATTGACCATAGTTTACCATGATTGACCATGGTTCACCATCATTGTTGATCATGATCAAAGAGACTTTAATAAATGAAATTCAATCATGGTTAATCATGGTTGACCATCGTTGACCATGGCTAATCATGGTTGACCATGTTGACCGTGGTTACCCATAAATACATTGACCATGGTCGACCAAATTCAAGCATGATTAGCCATCATTGATCATGCTTCACCGTAGAGACATTGATTAACTATATGACCATGGTTGATGATGGTTTATAAATAGTAAAATAAACATGATTGACCATGGCTAAATCTCATATTGAGACAATCCTTGTCATAATGCCACATGAAAATATGGTTGATTTTCTTACAGAAACAAAGTTTGTTACAATGTCATGTTAGACCATAATTGACCATACTTAACCATAATTGATTTTCATATCCCAACAATCTTCCTATCATAAATATCTTTAATTTAAAATAATTTATTGCATTAGAGATGATAATAAGATGATAATAAGATATGAGACCCAAGACTCTGTCTCGGAACCTTATTTTCGATCATTTCTGCTCTTCAGAATTAATTATATTAATAGAAACTACTAAAACTACAGTTCAGCAGAGACTATTCGGCGTAAGCTTATATCGATAAAAACAGCTAAACTACAATTCAACAGAGGCAGGTTCAATAACGTGAGGACACCATTGGCACCATTCATGTTTCGCAGCCTAGCTCTGGTGTCAACTCTGATTCCGCAGCCGGACTCTGGTGCAGCTCATGCATTTCTTCAACAAAACACTTCAAGTTAGCATAAGAAGAACCATCTTTTTCTACTGCTATCTTCGCAAGCTTCCTCAACTCCTGAGCTCTCGCCCTCATGTTTTCTCCTTCTTCGTCGGCCAGAAGCATGGTAACTGCTCTTCGCACTTCCTCTTCATCGGGCACACAGCTAATGTCCAGACATATTTGTATGCCGATCCCGAGGCGTTCTGCCAGGAGTTTAGAGTTAAATGGCTGGTCTGCGAACATGGGCCAGGTAATCATTGGGACTCCCAGGCTTACGCTCTCCAGAGTGGAGTTCCACCCGCAGTGAGTCAGGAAAGCGCCGATGGAAGGATGGGAGAGAATGAGGAGCTGAGGCGCCCACCCCCATATTACCAGTCCTCTCTCGCGAGTCCTCTCCTCGAATCCCTCGGGCAGGCCCACTTCGGTACTTTTAGGCTTAGGCTCCATCTGCGGGCTTCTGATTGCCCAGATGAAATCCTGCTCGCTCGCCTCTAACCCCACAGCCACCGCGTGGATCTGCTTCTCGTTGAGAAAAAACATGCTCCCAAAACAGACGAACACCGTGGAGTGAGGACTTCGAGAATCCAGCCACCTCAAGCACTCCCCTCGGCCATGTCCGCCGCCTTACCCCTGCTATTGATGCTTTCGCGACCGATCCCGGTGTCATCGAAAACGGCGGGAGGGAGAATGGGACCGATGCTCCATACGGGTTTCCCCGTTAGCTTTCTGATGTGATCGATCCCTAAGGAATCGAACTCGTAAAACGTATTAAAAATAATGCCCCGGCCCTCCATGCTCCGGTTAATCTCCTCCTTAACGAAGTTCTGCATGGGATCCGAATCTGGATCACGCATCATCACCGACAGATCAGATTTGCGCAGCTTCAGGTCGAAGCTCAGGTGTGGGACGTCAAAAAACTCATCGTCTCCCTCCACGTTCTTCTGCGGCGTATAAGTAATCACAGAGTGCATGACAGATATAGCAAATGCTCCTGACGTATGGAAAACTACGGTGGGGATCCCGAACTTGGCGCCAGAGCCGTGTACCCATCCCGTAAACATGTCGCTGATAATGCATACCGGAGGAGGAAAGGAATCGGCAACCTCGTCAGTATTCTCCTTAATATTATTCGTCTGCTCATTGAGCCACTGTTCGAACGGCCCGGCCAGCTTATACGACGAAACAAAGAGTATTCCGGCGACATGAACGGGAACGTTATCTGAGTTATCGATTCCCGGGGGCACCCCGTCGATGGGAGGCAAGAGCAGAGACACCAGCCGGAGATCCAGATTTAAACCCTGGACCTGAGGCTGGAGCCGTTTGGCGCTTCCCGGTGTTGTTATATACGAAACTGAGAGGTCATGCGAGGCGAGCAGCTTGGCCAATTCCATGAATGGAATGAGATGGCCCTGAGCCAATGATGGAACCACCACGACATGCGCTTTCCCTTTTCCCATTAGAAAACTGCAATAATAGCAACTAAACACAATGAACCGACGCTGCAAAGCGACCTGATCAGTGAAATCCCCTATGGCCTTTCTGGATCTAAGTTACAACAATCACACACATAAGAATAAACTTTAAAACCAGAGTTATGCACTAAATCCAAATAAAAAAAGCAACGCAACAGAATATGCTGTGTAGCTCTCTCCCCTATGGCCTCTCTGGATCTAACTTACAACAATCACACACATAAGAATAAACTTTAAAACCAGAGTTGTGCACTAAATCCAAATAAAAAAAGCAACCCAACAGAATATGCTGTGTAGCTCTCTCTCCTCCGCAGAAGCAGAGTTACTCTTTTGCACGGAAGCAGTCGCCTTATGATTGCTACAGTTTACTCCATCAACATTATACTGTGTCCGACAGAGCAGAGCATTAAATTCAAGGATTGGTAATAAATGAGGCTTTAATAAATGAGATTGTAAGGAATCGCTGACCCACATAAATGATAAATTCAATAAATGAGACACAGAGGAATCACGATCACCAATAAATAAATCGTAATAAAGTTGAAAGGGAGATGTCTTTGTTTTATGTTACGATTCATTCCTTAGAAAAAGGTATTGCATTTGATTTTTGTTTCGACTCTTTCCAATAATTTGATTTGTTCCGCAGCATGAAATTCACTTTACTATCGTATGTTGAGAACTTGAATCCAGAGCCATTGCATTTGATTTTTGTTTCGACTCTTTCCAATAATTTGGTTTGTTCAGCAGCATGAAATTCACTTTCATATCGTATACCGAGAACTTGAATCTAGAGCCATTCAAATTTTCTACGGTAGCATGGTCGTCGAATTCAACGAGAGACAAGGCTGCGATGCGGACGTAATACCTGCCGAATAAATAATTATGAAGTATATGCTAATAGTTGAAGTTTAATATAAGATGTAAATATGTATTTCATCATGCATAGAATGTATTTCAGTTTTAGATGATATGTATGTGAATTATATCTTGTCTTTTTGGAATAAAAACTCTGAACACAAAATTTGATCTACTGAACTTTGACACGAATTGCTGACAACATATCAGATGCACTGAAGCCATGATGTTCTTCTATTAAATTGAACATATTAATGTGAACACGTGACTATGTTTACACATATTTATCAAATAAATTTTAAAAATAAATAAAAATAAAAACTAAAGCTTTTAAATTGTTTTATAAAATTTTATTTAAGTACAATTATGAATGTAAAACGACAATAAACCATGCATAAGGATGGCCTAATACCGTCAATTGAATGTTAATTTTTGTCCTCAAGTTAATGCCTGGATAACGGAAGGCCATCAATCACGGTGACATTTAAAAAATAATAAATAGATCTAGCATACTCCTAAGAGAAGGAAGGCCAAAGAGAATATAAGGTAGATATGTTGTAAAGGAACACTGATATTTTTTTTAATAATAATTTGTGGTTTATTTTGTTAATTATGTTTTAGAATTTTTTGGAGTTTAAATGTTTTATAGTTTTTAACTTATTTTATTGTCTTTTTGGGTCTCTAATGGTATGTAAATTAGAGAAAGAGAGGTTAGAAGAGAATCATTATGTTATATGTTATCTCAAGGATGTCTAACTTACAACTTTACAATAAAATTAGTGATTACAAATATATTTTTAAATTTTTAAGATTTTATTGATCATGCTTTCTACTATCATATATAGGATAATATTCAACACTTAAAATAATTGATTAGGGAAACCATAATGCATAGATTTGATATTATTATATTTGAGAATTGATGTGCATTTATTTCTTTATGACCATGATTACAAATATGTTAATTAGGAAATACATTGGTATGAATGTTAGGATATTCACTATAAGTAGTGTACATGTACTTATATTGGACAAGGCATCAATTAGTTTTTATCACCTGTAGAAGCATGGGTATTGATCATACTACCACGAGCAATAGAGACATCAAAGCAAGTTGCAAGTAAGCAACTTGTAATGGCATTAACCTAATTGATTAGTGTGTAGCTATGCCTCTCTTTTCTAGTGTATTCTCAAGCTATCTACACATAACAAGATATATTATATAAGGATGCCCTATTGACCTTACCAAGGCATATCCTATCATTGACAATGACCAAAATGAAGCTGCAATAAACATAATGGCCATGTTAAGTGTTGAATCGTCACACCTAATGAACCATGCATGCTTCAGTGACATATGGTTTCTTCAATTCAAGATAAGAGGGAATATAATCCAATGAAATCACCATGAACAATAAGAGTAACAATTCAGACTCGATGATATGTGAGGATGATGGAGTTGCTAGTATTTCAACCTAAAGACATCATGATGTGGCAATTTTCAATGTATCAATAGGTGGAAATTCTTAATTGGACCTAAGAAGATGACGACCATAGTCAAGCTACAATGAACACTAGGGCCACACTAAATGCTAAATCCTCATACCTAATCAACTATACATGCTTTAGTGAGATATGCCTTTTTTATTTGAAGATAAAGGAAGATATAGGAAAATGAAATGAACATGAACAATAATAGTAATAGTTTGGAGTTGATGGTAGGTGAGGATGATGAAGTTGCTAGTAGTTGAACCTAGAGACGTCATGATGTGGTAGTTTTTTATTTGTCAATGGGTGGAAGTTCTTAATGAAATGAAAAAAAATGACTAAAATTAAAGCAAGAACCTCACTTTAAAAAAAATTGTTTGATGTAATTAAGATATAATCAGTCAATATGTGTTTTAGTAGATTGCACCATTCACAATGATGAATGGTTTATCACCTCATGTCTAAGGTAAGTGGCCATGAAATTTCATGTTAGTAGGAGAGAAAACATGATTCCAATCAAGAAAAATGTGAAGGACCACAAGAAAAAGCATTATCACGAGACAAGATGTCAACAATGGTATTTTCTTAATTCTTTTTCACTTTGTCCTTTTCTATAATGATCTTATGGCATATTATAGGGCTAAAATTGGCATTGTAAATTAAGATAAAAAGAAAAAGAAAAACATAAAACAAATACTCAATTATATAGAATTTGATATTTTATATACTAAAGATGCAATTTAAATAATTTTAAATCTTATCAAACATACCAAACATATACACCATTAAATTCTTCATAATACTTATTTTAAAAAAAACATTTTTATTTTAAATTATCTTTCCAGATAAAACTATGATACTATGATATTGACCATTAACTTTAAAAATACATATAAAAAAATTAATTTAAGATACTCTGACTATTCATCTTTAATACCTACCACCAATTACTATTAAATAATATCATTATTCATCTGGTATACCTAACACCAATTACTATTAAATAATAAAACATAAAAAGTATAAATTAGATAATTTATATTAATTTTAAAAATGAGATAAATCATTCATAACATTATAATATTTTAATATTGAATTAATCCAACCATATGGCACTATGATAATAAGATCTCGGTAAAAAAGATCCTTTTATGTACGAAGCTATCACGTGATATATGCATGTAGCCATCTAGTGACATATTATGTTTCACTACCCATGAAGATTTATGTTTACAAAGTGTAATGTGCATTAGTTGAAGTAAAGGAAACTTTTTTATTTTAAATAGAATAATATTTGAAATTTTAATTAAGGTTATTTAGAGTAATGAGATGGAGTGGTTGTTATTTTTTCTATTTAGGTTTAAATTTTTGTTAGTGACATAATGAGTTATAATGTCTTTATAATGCCTTTATAAATATTCTTGTAATGTCTGTGTTTAAGAATATTTTTGTACTTGTGAGATTATATGAATATGGTTTTATTATTTTCAAGTTTTGTGAAATATTATTCACGTAATATTGTTTCACTCATTTGAAATTTTGTGAATTTTCTTCTTGTATTGGTTTTGAGCCTTGCGAAATCTTAAGTAATTATGCTTGTCAATTTTTATGAATATTGTTGTATTAACTTTAAGTCTTGCGAAATGTTAAATAGGTAATATTATTATAATGATTTAGAATATTTTAAATTTTTTTAATATATTCGCTTCACTAATATTTTTTTTTTTTAATATATCTTAGTTATATAAATTATATTCTGATTTCGTATATTTTAATTTATCATTAAAATGCTTATATACAAAGAAGTCCTTCATTGTATATGTGCATGTAAAGAAAAATGTATAAATATAGTGCGTAAGCATTGAGATTAAACAAAGTTTGGAGTTTAGCTATTTATCCCATTTAAAGAGCATTTGTCATAGGAATATTGATAGTGCAAAAATAAATATGGAAATATATTAATATATATTATTTTAATAGTTAGCCCCAAGGGTTAGTTCAGTTGGTCAAAAACCGTGCCTCGCCATCGGGAGGTCACAGGGTCGAATCCACCCGAAGCCCTTGGGGTCAGGCCTTGTAGTAGGCTGAGGGGCGATTTAGCCTAGCTATCGCCTAGATTTTTCCGTGGACGTAGCGATCACTCACTGACCAGGGTGCTCGTGAACCACATGCCAAAAAAAAAAAAAAAAAAAAATTATTCTAATAGTAATTTAAATAAAAAATATTGTATTAATTTTTATAATATATAAAAAAATTATTTTATAATTTTGTAAATAATAAATAATAAATATTTATATATAATTTTTTTTGGTTTGTTAAGTTATTTGTGCTTTTTTACATAATCGACACCTAGGGATATTAAAGTTGTCAAAGTTATCAAAGTGACTCGGGGATTGCACCTGGCTTCAGCCACACCTCCCCTAGCATGAGCGCAACAACTTGCATGATATTCGATGCTGGGCTGCTTTGCTAACGAAACTAATCCTCGACTGATTGTGCTAGTAAAACTTATTATATATAATTTATTATAATATTTTTTACTATTTAATTTATTTATATAAAATATATATCTAAACAATAAAATAAAATAAAATTATATATATATATATATGTTGTTTTAAAATTTTATATTTGAATTTCAATATATATATTCAAAATATTAATAATATTAATAAAATTATCTTAAAAAATAAATGGAATGCCTTTAAATATTTTTCCATGCTATTTAAAAATGATTATTCGACTACCATTATCTACTACTTCTACTTTTTCTTGAAAAAAACGAGTTCTCATACTTTGTTAGGGGTTTAATTGTGAATCACAAATAATTGTGATTCTTATTTTTGTTTTTTGGTTGTAATGTATGAACCTATCGTATTTATTATTCATTGTGCTATATCATTTAAATAGTCAGGTAAGTGAGTGCAAGCGAGAGAGATGTGAGAAGAGATGACATGAACATTGACCAAGATAATGAGGTAAGCAACTTCAAGATGGATTTGAGGACAAGGTCGCATAGTGAAAGGCCTAATCAATGCAGTTAAGGAGAGAGGGATGTGAGAGGAGAAGACCTTATTGGTCATATTTTTTTTAGGCGTTTTATTTTTAAATTATTTTTAGTGAATGTTTTTCCAATTAATTTTAGCTAAAATTTTGTCAAGTAATTACACATTTTAATGGTTGCGAATAAATAATTTAAAATTATAAGTTATAAAAAATTACGTTGCCACATTATTATAATATGATTAGAAAAAATAAAAGAAATAGAACATTTATACTTGCCATTCATATTCTCTTGAATTAATTGAAAATCATTTGGTTTTATTTTTTATTTATTTTTATTGTGATTTAGCACCTTTTACAAATTTGATATTTCAAAAGTTGTCTTATTTATCTGCAACAATTCAAAAATTGAATATCAAAACTTAAAAATAGATTTGAAATATTAAATAATGAAAAGTAAACACATTGAAATTGTTAATAACAGAAATATTTTTTATCTAATATACTTAAAGAATTAAATATTCTATTGGAGTTCATCTGAAGCTTTATAAGATGACAAAAAAATATCTTTTTTTCCAATTACTTATATTAAATGAAGTTTCAATAAAATATTTTTTTTTTTTTAATTTTCAATAATTTAAAAATTATTCACAAAATTTTAATTAAGGTGAAATTACATTTTTTGTTCCACTGGTATCCTCAGCTAGTAGAAGGTGGGTTGAGTCCATCACATTGTTCTTTTGTAGGTAGAGAGAGTAATTGCAGTGAAAATAAATCTACTCCTCGAGTCTCTTTGATGGTGCCAAGACAAAATGAGGAGTAGAAGGGGGGAATTGGAATTTCTTAGTTAGGGTAATGAGGCACAAGACACTTTTCCCATGACTTAGAAACCACCTACATCAATGTAGTTCCACCTAATACCCATAAGGAAATTCGTAAGCTTGAGTACCAAATAGGGGAGGAAAGACAATCTCTTTTGGATTCTAAGATTTTGGAGGAAATGTCAGCTTGGGTTCCTAGCCCCGGCACACTAGGGGTGCTTAACGGATAATTTCCTTCTGTGGACAAAAAGACTGATTTCCTTAGAGAAGTTTAAAATATGGAGGAAAGACTTACCTAGAATCCAATTCAAGCTCTCATCTTCTCCTTGCTTGTAAGCACCAAATTCAAATCCAAATGCTAAAAGTGGAACCTACAAAACAAATAAAACAAGCAAGAGAACCAAGATATACAAATAGCATATACTAACATCTCTAAATAATGAGGCAAGAAGGCATTATTCTACATATGTATAAATGAGACATAAGTATAGGAAAACAAAGCACTTTTTATATTAATGAAAGTAGGAGAAGATACAACCCTTGTTGATCTTGACCTTGCAGATGTCTCCCAACTATCTTGCCATTCCTTTTCCACGAAGAAAGCCTTAAATCACAACTCAAATGCATATATGGATAATGGATCCCTAGGCATAAAGCAGCAACATGAGGGCATAGAAAGGGTTCTCCAAAAGCCAAGCTAGACTCTATGGGAGGCATTGAATTTATAGGGTAAAAAATGTGGTTTGGGATTTACCATTCTAGGACTTAGATCCACATGAGAGGGATGACAAGTTCTAGGTAAAAGAGATAAGACCTTGTTGTAGCAGCTACAACCACCCTCCAAAATTTTTCCTTAGCTTCTTTTTGGAGACTCCCTACCAACCTTCATAACAACATGTCTTGCTTTGTCAAGTACACAAGCTCCCATGATTTTCTTGCAGAAAGACAACCTATTAGTCAAACCTTGATGCATTCCCCTCATAGGTTGTTCATGTAGAATTGGTACAACAGCAAGCTAAGCAGCGCCTTCAAGAATTTGCACAAATGTGGAGGACAACCAACCTTCCCTCCAGAAATTGCGCAACCCTGACTAGCAGCCTACTGGGCCCCAGAATTGCACAATTCTGCTAAGCAAGATTCACACAGAAAGTTGTACAATCCTTCACAGCTAGGCTGCTCAGCCCAAAATTTGCGCAAATCTGAGCAAAAGTCAGTTTCTCTACCCAGAAATTGCACAAATCTTCTGAGAAGCCATCCCAGCTCTCAGCCAGAAATATGCATTTTCTCCCAGTAGTTGAGTAGCCTCTTGCATGTGCAGTTAAGTTGACCGATTCCCTCCGTGACTGAGCGAAACAAACTTGCATGCATGGGCTGATTCTCCCACGGAAACATGCAAAGACATCCCTTGTTTCAGAGATCTATTTTTGGCGGTTGGAGGTCACATGCAAGGATCATTTCAGAAACCTCCTACTAACTGTCGCTTTCGCTAGATTTGTGGCATGCATGTCATAGCCTCGATTTTATCAAAAGTCATCAAATGGACACTTCAGAGCTCATTCCTCACATCAACCTTGTAGTTATGACATTCCACATTGCATCTAAGATTTGTCAGCACATTCAGCATAGGTGTTTTGGGGTAAGCTCGTTTTCCATGTCTTGTGTTGCATTTCTAGTGCTTTTTGTGTTTTAATTCGTATGAACACTATCTTCTTGATTTTAGTGAGAGCTTGCTATCGTTTTGATACATAATAGCCTATACTAGCACCATTTCAGTTTTCATTAACATCTCATTGTTGTCGCATGCATGAAACTGTTTTCATGAACAGTCGCCGATTCGACGACACGCCTCACCCACATGCATGTTGTTCTGTTTTCTGAATCTGTCATTCACTGTTTGCATGAATGATAATTTACTTATGCTTACATTCAAAATCTCCATCCATTCTCTTTCAGTTGCTTGTCGACAAGTCTGGTAGCCTTGACCTAGACTCTGCCTCACTAAGACCGCATTATGCAATTCGGAGAGGGAAGGCATTGCCTTCCTCTTAGGAAATGCTCATTTATGCCCAGTGACTGTCCTCCAGTCTTGCATTGCGCAATTTTGAGGGACAGTGACTATTGGCCCAGAAAATTGCGCAATGCAGTCACCATTGCCAGCTGAGATTACGCATGTCGCAATTTCAGTAGTCAGCAACCATGCTGGACTGTGCATTGCATAGTTCTAGTAGTTAGTCAGCCTCCCAATAGCCCAAATTATGCCTTGCACAGTCTTGGTAGTTAGTCTCCCAACCTCCCGGTGGAAATTACGCAAACTTCATGATCAGTCACAAATGTATGTTGCAAGTTAGTTCTCAAGTTCATTTTGGTTTTCAACTGACAGATTGCTTGCCATGAGTGTTTCCATGTTTCCAAGTATCACAGGTGTTCATATGTCTCTCAACAGTATAGGTACAATGGTTTCTAAGAGAGCAGAGTCGAAGACAACGTTCAGAGCACACTTGGGGATGCAGTCAATCAAGTGTCTATGGACTTGCCTACCCACAAAGACATCAAGTTGTTCTTAGTCAAGGACATTAAGATATGATGGCAACAACATCACAGCAAGCACCATCATGAATAGTAGATGAAGGTAGCATAATGGATGCAATGAATGCAAGAGGAAGGTTGATGACAACACAGAGGTAGAACAAAGTTGCAATCTCAAGTAGATCCACTGGTGATAAAGGAAACTTTAGACGCTGAGGCTATGAAGTGACAGTGCAACATGAACATCGTGTGAAGATAGAGAATGGAACAAAGAAGGAGTTGCATGTGCTGAAGCAGAAACTCAAGGAAGAACATGAGTTTCATAGACAAGCAAATGAGTTGTAGTAGGAACAGGGACAACAGGGGGCACAACATGCACCCATAGATGAAATTACACCCGTATAGGTTATAGATCCATCCCAACAGCTGGCACAGAGCCAACATGGTGAGTAGTGTTGTTGATTGCATGCAAGGGATTCAAAAACATGCATGTCATTGTGCGCACACATGGAATCCCACCCATTCAGCACACTCACCAAGGAGAAGACAAGAATTAAGTCCAACTGGAGTTGAACATGTAGTTGATAGTTGATGTGCATGCCCACCAGCACACACTGGAAGATCAACATGGACACTATGCATCAGTGTGTTATCGGTTTGGCCGCAACTGGAAGACCATGTGTATGCTAGAAGACGAGTTGGAGGGAGGAACCATATCAGTCCACCCGGATGCAACGAAGGCAAGAGTTCACTTCAACAACATGTCACCATTGAGCACATGGACACTGTCATGGACAACCCAGCTTGGAATTAGCTCATCACCTTCAACCATCACAAGCATGTCAAAGAGTTGGTCTCACCACAACATTTCGAGTGTTGGTGATGTCTTGCATGGCTTGCTCAAGCCATTTTGTCTCACATGGGCACATGTGCATTGTAATGTAATGTCTTGTCAAGTGGAAGTTCAAGTGTCGATAGTTGGATGTAACAATCATAGAGTAGATGAAGTGTCATGAGGGTAAATGAACTATCTCAAAGGGGAGTGTCAAGGGTCACCCCACCCTTTGCTATAAATAGTCCATCATAACTCATTGTATAGGCTTTTGGTCAGCCAAGCTTCTGATAAGACTATCTTAGAGAGAGATTGGATAGTATTGTAATGAACCTTGGATTCTTCACTGTGCAGAGCTAGTACATCTCTTTGGAGGAGCAGGGGGTTGTGGCTGTAACGTTCCACTATTAGAGCTAGTGGTTGGACATGGATGTATTGTATGATCGGAACTTACACTTCTTAATATAAAAAAGCCAACACATTTCATGCATATGTTGTATTGTATTCTATGCTATCCAGTTTACTCTAAATGATATATGTATTCTTTGCTTACACATGCATGTATGGACTATTTTATATAAGTATGTGTGAATCTTTCTGAAATGTGCTATTGGTTTAAGCATCACTTTGGATTGCTTGCTAAATTGCTTTCCATCTTGTGATGCATCTTTTCTTGTGTGTTCCATTCCAAGCTGAGTACTATTATAGGTTTCCAAGGGTCGCACTCACCTCACCCTGAGTGTGTTAGAACCTCTCATGCATCTTCCTTGTCTTACTACATCTGTCACACCATTGCTACCAACGGAGTTATCTTGCTTGCCTCTGTGTGAAATCATGGTAAAGGCATTACCGTATGACCCACTGTTGGGACTCCTACACTAAATGGTCTGAGGTCTAATTGGGACTTCTTATTGGGGAGATCCCCTGACATGTTGGCAGGTACAACACCCTTAATATTTTTGGTGTTATAAGGAGGACCAAATGAAAAGTTGTGTCATCTCATCCAGTTTTGAACCTTTGCATATCTTTCATGGATTCATGCACTCTTCTCCCTCTGCGATGTTTCTCGAATCACGAAGATGTCACCATCACAAGGGAGTTTTTCGATCACTTGTCCAGTTACATGTATGATGGTGAAGGCGAAGAAGCTTGCCCTGAGTACTTACATGACTTTATTTCCATGCTTCATGAGGAAGATGGGTGTTCTGATGAATAGGCCAGCTTGCCGCTTGCATACACACTTCGTGAATCTCCACTTCGATGGTTGTTCAGCCTACCAGCTGACAGCTTGCACTCACTTGAGCACCTTTGTGATCTCATTGAAGACACTTTCTATCATTTTGATCCAGATCATCATGACCAAAAACTGTTACAGCAATGGAAGGCTCCACATGAATTGGTTATGGATTTTTGGTAGCACTTCCACGACTTGTGGTTTCAAGCTTCGAAGAGCCAGATGAAATTTTTCTATCTTTGGGGCCGATCAAAGTATTGTCTTAAGAAATCTGCTCGTCCCAAGAAGAAGTTTGAAATCAAACCTCACTCAACATTCTTCATCGATGGAGCTGCACAATCTGAGCCAGATGCGATCACTGTCACAACTGACTATCTGCCATCCCCTCATCAAACAACTCCACCATTGTAGAGTGATTTTGAGGATCATGCTAAGACACATGTTAAACTTTCACATCCTCCCAACATCACTTTGTTTAATTTTCCCGCAGATTTGGTTGTGAGTCCATCCAGTTGTCATATGCATTATGTTCCTCAACCTTCGTATTCGCACTGGGCTATTCGTCCAGATGATACTATCTTTTTTTCTTCCATTTTGGACTCTACATTTGTTTTGAGTGAGGAACAAGCCACTAATGAAGTTGGTGTTACACAACCAACATGCGTTGTCATTCATGAAGAGTATGAGTGGGAGCTTGTACATCAACAATTGGTGAAGGATGACTCCCTTCTGTCTGAGCCTCCTCCATTCTTTCCTGACATATTTGGTGAACCTACCATCCATGATTTCGCATGTGTATCTTCATCCATGGATGCACCCATTGTTGATCACTCGTAAGACACACCAGATATTGGTCCATAATTCGACAATGGAGAGGATAATTTATTCATTAAAAATCCACTTGATCTTTCGTCTGTCTTTTCAGGAAACACAGAGGATGAATTTGTTCTCTTCTCATCTACCCCTATGTTTGATTCATCTAATCATGAGGATGTCGATGAAATCATTAATTTTTCTGATTGTGGTTGTCATGATCCATTCATTTCCATATTTGATCACGATCATGACTCTATCACAATTGATCTTTCAAAGCCACCAGTTTATGATTATCTATCTGATGAGGAACTTGAAACACCTAAGACTATCGAGGCACTTCAGCCTGAGCTAATGGTTATGTCAGGCCCTCGCTCTCTTAAGGTTAGTCTCACTTCTGATTAGAAAATTGTTCAATCAGCCAAGGCTCCTCATCACTCATCTGTATACATTAAAAATAAATCTTGCACATTGGTCATCCTTTCTCCACTTGAATTACACAATCCTATCACTCATGCATTCAGGAGGAATCCTACATTGCAAGGACATGTGCACAACACAAGTTATCTTTGTTTGTTTCATTAGCTTGCATTTCGCAGTGAAGAGTGTGCTTATGCTTCAAAGTTGCTCGCAGACCAAGCCTTCACCAACTTGGGTCAACCAATGCACTCATGGCCGCATTGGAAATATCACTTCACATGATAAGGCCCTTGCATCGTTCGCTT
Organism: Pinus tabuliformis; assembly: GCA_031772625.1. Classification (NCBI taxonomy): domain Eukaryota; kingdom Viridiplantae; phylum Streptophyta; class Pinopsida; order Pinales; family Pinaceae; genus Pinus; species Pinus tabuliformis. The sequence continues at coordinate 160,012,610 of CM062804.1, read as the reverse complement.
AGGAGTAGGAGTAGTGTTTGCTTTCAGTCAGTTTTCTCGCATGCTTGTTTGCTTACTTCTTTTTTTGTTTGTTTGTCTTCTTTCTTATTTTCTTACTTGATTTTCTTTCACTTTTTTCTCCTACTCATGCTTTGCTTTCTTGTTTGTTAGTTCGCTTTTTTTGTTCATAGGTTAGTTTCGCATGAAACCATGTATGACTCTTGAAACAAGCTGGGTAAAGTACAAGAGGGCCTGTACAGCTATCACTACTTGTTTATTTGTCATCTTGCCTCTGTATGAAGAACTTGTTACTTTTATTCCATGATACGTCGAAGGAAAATACGTACTATTCGAAGTGAACCTTTGTGAAAACACAACACTTGTGTGCTAACTAGTGTCATCTACTCTAATCGGTTGCTTTTGGGTTAACCCTTTTCAGCTCAGTCAAGAAGAGTAAGGTGAGGGGGAAAACCTTAACAGGCATGTCAGAGATATAATAAACTACTTCTCTGCTAGAACAACCTCTTCTTCTCTCAATAAGTCGAGATCCCTCTTCGACCTCTTAAATGAATAAGTGCTATGCACAGTTGAAAAAATGAAAATGAAAAAATGAAAAGTTAAAAAAAAAAATTAAAAATGAATAAGGCAAAAGAAGGGAGAGGCTTCATGTGCAGAGAGGTGATGCAAGTAACTCCGCCGAGGTACTCATCAGGCTCACTGGTAGCAGAGCCATGCTTGTTTTCGTATGTGACTCCGCTGGGGTACTGTCCAGGCCTATTGGCAGCGAAGAAACACCAGAGATGAAACTAAGACTTTGACAACTATAATGATTGTGCATCAATATACCCCTCAATCCCAACTGAAACAACTATTTTGACTTGGCTTGGAATGTCTGTCAACTGACCAAGAGCTTGACAGATGCTACATCTTACCATCAAGCTAGTGTGAAAACCAAGACAAGCTGAGAAATAAACAATACTTCCATAGATGTTAGACATGCTTTTCATGAACAAGGTCCATTCAGAGAGTTAAATTTCTACCAATGTGTCGCCAAGTCTTTTAGCAACTACAACCACCCTCCAAAATTTTTTCTTAGATTCGTTTTGGAGCCTCCTTACCAACCTTCACAGTAGCATGTCTTTCTTCGTCAACTACACAAGCTCCTATGATTTTCTTGTAGAAAGACAGCCTGTCGATCAAACCTTGATGCATTTCCCTCACAATCTATTCATCCATACTTGGTCCTGCAGAAGGCTGAGCACCTCATTCAAGAATTTACGCAAATATGGAGGGCAACCAGCCTTCCCTCCAAAAATTACGCAATCCTTACTGGAAGTCTACTAGGCCCGAGAATTTCTTAATTTTGCTGAGCAAGCTTCACCAAGAAAATTGCACAATCCTTCCCAGATGGGCTACTTAGCCCAAAATTTGCACAAATTTGGTCAACAACCAGCTGTTGTGCCTAGAAATTGTGCAAATCTTCTAAGCAGCCAGCCCAGCTGCTCTCCCTAGAAATTGTGCAAATCTTCTCAGAAGCCAGCCCAGTTGCTAGCTAGAAATGTGCATTTTCTCCCAACAGTTAAGGAGCCTCTTGCATCTGTAGCTAAGTTGATTGGTTCCCTCTAGGACCAATCAAAACAAACTTGCATGCATGGGATGCTTCTCCCAAGGCATCATGCAAAGGAATCCCTTGTTTCAGGGATCTATTTTTGGCAGTTGGAGGTTACATGCAAGGATCATTTCAGAAATCTCCCACCAAGTGTCACTTTCCCTAGATTTGTGGCATACGCGTCACAACCTCGATTTTATAAAACCTCATCAAACGGATGTTGCAGAGTTCATTCCTCACATAAATCTTGTAGCTCTGACATCCCACATCGCATCTAGGAGCAGTCAGCACATTCATCTTAGCTGTTTTGGGGTAAGCTCGTTTTCCATGTCTTGTGTTATATTTTTGGCGCTTTTTGTGTTTCACTTCATATGAAAACTTTTTGCTTGATTTCAGTGAGCACTTGCTGTCATTTTGATACATACTAGCTTGTACTAGCACCATTTCAGTTTTCATTAATATCTCACTACTGTCGCATGCATGAAACTGTTTTTCACGAATGATTGTCGATTCAACGACTTGCCTCACCTACATGCATGTTATTCCATTTTCTAAATCTATCATTCACCATTTGCATGCATGATCATTCACTTATGCTTACACTTAGAATCTCCATGCATTCGCATTCACATTCACATTCAGTTTCCCATCGGCTAGTCTGGGTAATCTTGACCTGGACTCTGCCTCACCGAGACCGCATTACACAATCCAGAGAGGGAAGGCTCTGCCTTCCTCTCAAGAAATGTGAATTTCTGCACAGTTACTATCCTCTAGTCTTGCATTCCACAATTTTGAGGGACAATGACTGCTGGCCAAAAAGAACTGCATAATGCAGTGACTGAGCCTGCAACCATTGCCAGCTAAGATTGTGCATTGTGTAATTCCAACAGTCAGCAGCTAGGCTAGACTATGCATTGTGCAATTCTAGTAGCCAGTCAGCCTCCCAACAGCTCAGAATGTGCCTTGTGTAGTATTGGCAGTCAGTCTCCCGACCTTCTAAAGGAAATTACACAACCTTCATGATCAGTCACACAGGTATGTTGCAAATCAATTCTCAAGTTCATTTTGGTTTTTGAATGACGGATTGCTTGCCATGAGTGTTTCCATGTCTCCAGGTATCGTAGGTGTTCATCTTCCTCTCAGCAGTACAAGTACAATGTTTTCCAAGAGAGAATATTCAAAGACACTGTTCAGAGCACACTTGGGGATACAGTCGATCAAGTTTCTATGGACTTGCCTACCCACGAAGACATCAAGTTATTCATAAACAAGGACATCAAGATATGACGACAGAAACATCACAATGAGTAGCATCATGAACAACATTTGAAGGCAACATACCGTATGCAACGAATGCAAGAGGAAGGTTGTGTACAACATAGAGGCTAAACAAAGTTGCAAGCTCAAGAAGATCCACTAGTGATAAAAGCAACTTTGGAGACTCAGATTATGAGGTGACGACGTGAGATGAAGATGGCACAAAGATAGAGAATGGAATAAAGAAGGAGTTGCATGTGCTGAAGTAGCAGCTCAAGGAAGAACATGAGGTACATAGACAAGAGAATGAGTTGTAGCAGGAGCAGGGACAATAGGGGGCACAACATGAACTCACTGAAGAAACTGCACCGGTACAAGTTATAGATCCATCCCAGTAGCTAGCACAGAGTAGACATGGTGAGCATTGTTTTTTATCACATGCAAGGGATTCAGCAGCATGCATGTCACTATGCGTATGGATGAAATCCCACCCATTCAGCACACTCACCAAGGTGAAGACAAGAAGAAAGTCCAACTTAGATGTAACGAAGGCAAGAGTTCGCTTCAGCAAGATGTCACCATTGAGCAAACAGACACCATCACGGACAACCAAGTTTGGCATCACCTCATCACCTTCGACCATCATAAGAATGTCAAAGAGTTGGTCTCACCATAATGGTCTGAGTGTTAGTGAAGTCTTGCATGGATTTCTCAAGCCATTTTGTCTCACATGGGCACATGTGCATTGTAATGTAATGTCTTGTCAAGTGGAAGTTCAAGAGTCGATACTTGGATGTAATAGTCATAGAGTAGATGAAGAGTCATGAGGGTAGATGAACTGTCTCAAAGGGGAATGTCAAGGGTCACCCCACCCTTTGCTATAAATAATCCCTCATAACTCATTGTATAGGATTTTGGTCATCCAAGCTTCTGATAAGACTATCTTAGAGAGAGCTTGGACAATATTGTAATGAGCCTTGGCTTCTCCACTGCATAGAGCTAGTACATCTCTTTGGAGGAGAAGGAAGTTGTGGCTGTAACGTTGCACTATTGGAGCTAGTGGTTGGAAATGGATGTAATGTATGACTAGAACTTACACTTATTAATATAACAGAGCCATCACATTTCATGCATATGTTTTATTGTATTCTATGCTATCTGATTTACTCTAAATGATATATGTATTATTTTCTTACGCATGCATGTATGGACTATTCTGTATAAGTATGTATGAATCTTTATGAAATGTGTTGTTGGTTTAACCACCACTTTGCATTTCTTGTTAACTTGTTTTCCAGCTTGTGATGCATCTTCTCTTGTGTGTTCCCTTCCAAGCCGAGTACTATTACAGGTTTCCAAGGGGCGTACTCACCTCACCCTCAGTGTGTTAGAACCTCCCATGCACCTTCCTTGTCTTACTGTATCTATCACACCCTTTCTACCAATGGAGTTATATTACTTGCCTCTATGCAAAATCGCGGTCAAGGCAATATCGTATGACCCACTGCTGGGACTCCTACACCAAATGGTCTGAGGTCTAATTGGGACTTCTTGCCGGGGAGATCCCCTGACACGTTGGCAGGTCCAACACCGTCAATAGACCTCAAGAGTATGATTTCAAGTTCTAATCCAATAGTAAATAATTAAAACCACTCAGGAAGTTTATAGAAAGAGAATATTTTAAATTATTTTAATTTTTACCAAATTCTAGGGTATATCACACTTGTAGTGAAAGAAACATGCATTATTCAATTCATTTTCTCTATGTACAACTTGCAACTGTGCACTTTGGATGAAGGCTAAGTGAAAGGGGCCAAAAATTAGGGGTTTGAGTTGTTTAACGCAGAATTCTTGGAACTTTTGGAGAGAGGATGCTCTTGGATTTGCAGTGGATGAATGCAAAGTGCAAATGGATGTTGATTTATCTAGCTTCAAGGCCATTTGATTGGATGTGACAAAATGACCTGTAACAAATTGCCCCCAAAGTACAAAGTCAGAAGAAGTGGCTGAGGACTAAAGTGCTTTACCATGTGACAAGTTCGGATCAAGAAGAGATTGGTAGAGATAATTAATTTTCCATTACAATACATAACCATCATGATATCATGGTTGAGGTAGGCATACCCATATTCAACATATAAGCCAATTTACATATACATGTATGATAATCAGAATCACATCCACTGATTCTAGATTGTGGACCCATGCTTGGATAGTGTTTTGAATGATCATAGCCATCATACTTTGTTATCTTGTATGAATATTTGGGGTCTTCTACCTCGTCACTCAGTAATATGAGTATAACCATGTAAATAACTGTGCTAGATTCGAAAATGGTAGCCACCATATGATTACCAACAAATGATGTACGCCGTTAACAGATGCAAGAGTAACCACCGATAATGATAAATACCTTCAAGGTACTAAAATATAATCTATGTGATGTGAATAAATGAGTTTAAGTCAAAGACCACACATAATACGTTGGTCGGAGGCCAATGATGAGAACCTATTGCCGAAAGCGTGGAAACTTTCCATTGAGGTATTCAAGTTCCAAGGCACTGAATGGGGTTTCTAAGTCAACTTCCTGTATAATGTGTTGATTTCAATAGGAGGTGACCCGTCATAGGAGGGCATTGATGTATCCCCCATCAATGCCATGAAATGAGTACCAAAATTTGAGATAGAATTTTGATGATTCAAAGCTTATTTAGGGGAAGAAGACATGAAAAAGGGCTTAAAGTATTATAGCATATGTCAATTGAGGGTGAATTGCACTTAAACATATCAACGATACTGATATGGAGTTGGTAACATTGACTCAAAGACCCAACATGAGGCTTTCATTGAGGTGTGATCAATAGAGAGGAAAGAAGATTCTCCAACCCAATGTAGTGATAGAGATGAAGTGAAAGATTGTCATGTTTAAGAGTTACTCACTACCATTAATAGGTTTGATGCCCTATTTTCCCAATTTCCCATTTCTGGTCATTAATTATTTATTTTTGACAAGCTTGAGGAGGATAACATATGCTTGGTCTATAAGTTCATCCTTCAGATGAACCCTTCTAAGTATTTTTAATGAACCCTAAGGAGTGGTTTGGTCTCGTCATGCTTGACGAGTCCAACATTCTTTAATAGTTTTACAAGCCCCATGAAGGCATAACTTGAGTTCTTTTTCATGTTTAGATAGTTTGGAAAAGAGGAGAAAAAGAAAAGTCCACGATGTTCCTTTTCGTAAATTTGTCCCTTGAGCCTGAAACGAGGTAAGCTAATACCCAAGAGAAACTTTTAGCCATGTTTGACTTGTTATATCTTTGTAGATAGTTCTAGGCTCGAGAACTGTGCCAAAGCATCTAAATGAGAATTTGTTTAAATGTATGATCAATGACTCAAATCATTCACATATTTTAAAATATATTTTAAATATTTTTCAAAGTGTTGATTCTGGTATTAACAACATGCAATCTTTAAATGTTTTTGATAGATAAAAATGAAGATATCTGATAATTAAAAATCCTTCCTGAACTTTTATATTATCAAATAAAATAGAGGTGTATAAAAACATTTCTATAGATAAAACATATATTTGAGAGATGGCAGAAGTAAATAATTTTAAGATGCAGTGGTACTAAATTAAAGAAATTGTTTAATTAATTAACCTCAATTATGATAATAAATTTGCAGGGACTATCAGGGAGGTCAAAGCTCAACTTAGCCTTATCTATTACTTCTATATTGCCTCAAACATATGAAGAATAGAATAAATGATTACACAAAGGAGACTCACATGAACATAAATGCTGCTAAAAACTAAAGCCAAAAGCCTTTGATTATGTTCAAAATTTCCAAAAATAGAATAGTGTCTCTAGTTCTATCAAAGTAACAACCATTTTTCCTTCAAAGTAGAAAGTATATATAGATTCTTCTAAAAGATATCTAATATATTACAATTTTTTACATAAAAATAAAGTTTTATCCAAAATAATTTGGATAACTCTAATCAATACAACTCAAAATATAAATTTTGGAACTAATTAGTGAAATTCTCACACTATTCGAGGATTTAGTTTCTAACCGTTTCCTTTGAATCTGGTTATGTTGATTTTTCTCCTATTTTTTGCTCAAACCCTCCCTCTAAACCTGCTTTTTGTGTACTCGATAAGTTCGAGGAGCTTATCCCATTTATATTCATCTGGATATGAACATTTTATTACTTTCCTATATTCCTCATCTACCTCATTCTACTTTTCAAAAGTGGGATTGATTACAAAAATATGGTGAATTTTAGAAATGAATAAATCATTTTATGTACTTGAAGAAAAGTTATACCATCAACATTTCCTTTCACTTCAACAAATTTTGAGTTGTCTGTTGCTATATCATGTAGCTTATGCTAATAATATTCTTGCTGTATCAATTGACCATGAGAATCCCTTAATGATGGAAGTCCTTTTTCTAAAGAACAACAATTGTTTTATGAAACCTTTTAATCTAAACTTCTAGGTTTTGGCATTTCTTCTCTAGTTGTAGCATCAAATTTCTCATTGTCAACACCTTTCTTACATCAAGGACTACATTTGTCCTATCTTCAATCCCCATGTCTTCTTTTATCCTAACAATGGCTTCTTTTTCTTTATGCACCAACTATTCATGTTAAAAAATAAACTCTATAGATGTCCAAAAATATCAAATGGTTTCATTTATATCTACCTATATTTTCTCCTTAGCTTCTGAGAGATTCTTGCAATGGTCGATTCATCCATATATTTTTCAAGTTGTTTTGTAAGCTTGAAATTCTTTTTTACTTTTGAAATATATGGACTATCTACCTTAATTTTATTTTCTTTTTCCCTTTGTAGTGATTCCTTTAGTTTCTCAATATAAATATTCCTTAATTATAGATCTCCCATAGCTTTAGATAATTGTTCATTTGCATCTTGTTTGGTGGACCCTGTTTCTATTATTGAAGTTCCTACACTGATTTGTTGTTATTTCTCTTTCAAAACTTTTTCCATGTGCAATTCCATTTTTTGTATCCAAATTTTCTTCTCAAAAATCGTACGCAACATATTCTATTTTTCCTTCTCTAATTTCCATACTTTTTGAGTTTGAAGATGCTTTGTTTTTGGCAATTTTAATTGTTTTTGTAGTGCTTGAATGTTTTCATTTATGTTTTTAATAATTTCTTGAGCAACATTAACATATTCGGATCTACTCCTAATTTGATTAAAATGTCTTCTAAAGCTTATATTCTTGTATCCTTTGCTAAAGATGACATATTTCCTAACTTCAGTTGAGAATGAATATTATTTAAAGAAGCTTGTAGCTTTGAAGTAGCCATGGCAGAACTTGTTAGAGAAGAATATATCATTTCACCAACTTGTTTATGTATATAAATCTTATCTATGGGATGAAATTATTTTGTATCAAAATAAAATACCGCAGTCTTGTAATCCTCCACACTTCTTGGAACCGTGACATTTGGCTCAATGAATGCCAATTGAAACTATCCTCTATCATTGTCCAATGCAGACAAAAATTTGGTTTGAGTAGTAGAATTTTATTTCCAGAACGAAGAATAGGTAGCATTATTTAGCATTTCTTTCTTCTTCTTCATTTCTCTAAATCTAGGAAAAATACTTTTTTCACCAGAAGAAGGGAAGTAGATGCATCAGGAATTGTTTCTGGAGTTTTTTGAAAATTGAACATAGGCTTCCTTGATAACATTACTGCAGTAGACACTTCTATATTTCTGTCTGATGATGATTCTTCCTCTGTATTCTTTATCTTTCTCCTCTAAAAAAAATCTGAATTCTGCTAATTTATAACCTGAACGAGAAGGGGACATACTTTCACTTAGTCGCTTTAACTCTGTCTCTTTAAGTCATGGACTTTCCAAGGTTGTTTCACTATAAATTTTCTCTTCAACCTCCTGCAAATAGTTCTCCTCCCATACTTCCTAATTAGCATATTCTTCAATTTCTTGTTTTGAGATATGAGTATAAGGAGCATATTTTTGCTCAACCCTAATAGATGAAATTACTCCCAAAGGATCATAAGTCCAACTGAAACTTAACTTAAACTTCATTTGACTTAATAAAATTTCAACCTCCTTATCATTTTGTCTAGTATTTACTATGAATGAACCAATTTGAGTTTTTATTTTAAATTGATCTTTTTTCTTTTTGGATCCAAAATGAATTTCATCCATGTTCAAACTTTGTCTTATGAATTCTAGATAAAAAAATCCTCATGGGAACAAAAACTAGAAGTTTGTATGGTTGCAAATCATAACCATAAATTCTAATCTCTGTGAAATTCTAATAAAAGTACCAATTTTCTACGTTTGACTATTCACTCATATGAAAAATCATTTTAATTTAAATTGATATCCTTGGTATTGCATCACTGCTAAGGAGACACAATGACAAATATATAAATTGATATAAAAAATCACTAAAAGAGTAATCTTCAGAATTTCTTTTAACTAATGAAGTCTAGTGAATGATAGATTGTCGCCTTCCTTATGAATCAAGCTTTTGGAGTGGAATTTCTACTCTTTCACACTGATGACATAAAAATAAATACACCAATACATATTGATGTTTAAAATATCTCTCTACATAGAATTTTAGGAACTCTTCATGAATGATGCTTGAAATAAAATTGCCAAAGTTAAAAAGAACAGAGGGATTTTTACCAGATGAAAAGAATGACAAGAACCCTAAGATGACTTCATCAACTCATTTATCAATTTGGTAGTCAAAAATAAAACAAACCATATAAATTACTTGTCTAGAAATTTCTGGAAATGTTGTTGAAGAATATTGTGGATTATGATGAGATAATTTAGAACCTTCTAGTATAAAAGACTCAAAGATACTGGCTCACTATTGAAAGGTAAGTTTCGGGTAGATTTCCATGAGCGAATCAATTGAAAAACTGTGAATGAAACTTGAAGGGTTGATTTGCAGGGCCTGGCAAATATATTATGGGGTTATGGAGAACAAAGATTCACCATTTTTGGCCATTATTGCTCTCTGTCTTGGTAGATAATGATTTTCACACCGAAACTAATTCAGGGTAATGATGTGTTTGAGGGAAAACAAATTTAGGTAATATGGATTCTGAAAAGCTAAATTAATCACTTTCATATTTAAATTTATGAAATTCCTAGTTGTGCAATTCATATAAGTCAAATTCACATGTGGTTTCTATGATTTCAAAATAAGAACCTATCAAAGGAAACTCATTTAAATTTTGGGTAGGGGGGCGCATTGCATTTTCAACAAACATCTTAGCTTTTCCATTTTGACTAATCATTTTGAATTAATAGGAAAGCAAAGAATTAAGAATACTTGGTGATTTACTAGCTGCCTGACATGGTTGAATACAAAATTCATGAGTTTTCTATCACTGAGAACCTCCACAAACATTGGAAAAATGAAGGAAAATGATGTGGTTTATGGAGGATAATTTACTTTAGCATATTATTTTGGATAGTCATGAAAGATATTAATGTTCGACACGTCAAAAAAACTATTAAAACATTGGTGAAAGTGAATTTAATAATTTAATGGCTAAACAATTATATTATTAGAGGAAGTAGAGAGAGATAATTTGGTGGCTATTTGGCAGAAGTAGAACTTATATAGATATGCACAACTATATTACAAAGTACAAACAAGTTATATCTATATCTATATCTATATCTATATCTATATCTATATCTCTCTCTCTCTCTCTCTCTCTCTCTCTCTCTCTCTATATATATATATATATATATATATATATATATATATATATATATATATATATATTTAAAAGTAAATGGTATGGGTAAAAAGATAGTTACAACATTGACTCCATCTGAGCGCTACTTCCCCCTATGGGATGCAGACAACATGCAGATCCATGTGCCTTCTCCTTGGGCTATGGATAAATTGTTGTAGAAAATCACACTTTCTTTTCAAAATATACACCACGTTGATTATTTACAATGGTAATAAAGGGAACTTACTCACTACTGAATGTAGTGTTTTAAATTTTTCCTATGATTTAAAAGTAAATGGTATGGGTAAAAAGATAGTTACAACATTGACTCCATCTGAGCACTACTTCCCCCTATGGGATGCAGAGAACATGCAGATCCATGTGCCTTCTCCTTGGGCTATGGATAAATTGTTGTAGAAAATCACACTTTCTTTTCAAAATATAAACCACGCTGATTATTTACAATGATAATAAAGGGAACTTACTCACTACTGAATGTAGTGTCTTAAATATTTCCCATTGAGTGGAAATGAGAAATAATCTCCCTGTAATTTCTGAATAATGGATGTGTTATTCCCTTTAATTTATGCAATTTGAAAAGATCCCAACCATAGATTCTCAAACTTTCCATGCTTTCCTTTTACTTCTCTTCTTGCATCTCATATTAAAACTGGGTCTCCTTGTCTGAAATATCTCCCTCTAGCTATTATGTCAAATAGACTCTTCATCTTATCCTGATATTGTAGTAGTTTGTGTTGAACTTATCCTCTATCCTTGTTGAGTTCAATTATTTTATTTATTCTTTTAGATAAGTCATCAATTTTCTCATAGGAATCCTGCAAAGGATTCATGACTAGAAATTCCAATTAGGTAGGGAAAATGGCTTCAATACCATAAACAAGTTGGAAAGGAGATTTACTAGTAGATCTCTTGGTTGAAACTCTGTTTTCCCAAATTTCATACTTCAAGTGGCTATTCCAATTTATTTTATGATTTCCTAACACCTTCTGAATAACTTTAATCAAAGATTTGTTTGGTGACTTGCTAGTCCATTTCCTTGTGGATAATAAGGTGTAGAGTGATGTAATGAAAATTGGTATTTTCGACAAAACTCAATCATTTTAACTGAACTAAAATCTTAAGCATTATCTATAACTATTTATCTTGGATAACCAAACTTTATTAAAAAAATTTCTTCAATAGATTTCATGACCACATACTGAGTTGCATTTCTTATAGGAATAACCTCTACCAATTTTGTGAAATAATCAGTTATTGTTATGATCCATCTATGTGGATTATTAGAAGAAGGAATTATTTCACCAATGAAATCCAGACCCCATTGCAAGAAAGGAGCTTTGACAATTACTAGAATAAAAGGGAGAGACGCAACGAATTTATTTACCTACAAATATTTGGCAAGGAATACAACTCAATACTTTCAGGCAAACTTGGCCAAATAGTTTAGGCCAATATAATCCTTCTCTCAATATTTCATGTGCAGTTGCTTTCCGAGCATAGTGGCCTCCACATAATCCTTCATGAAACTACTCAATTACACCCTTTGTTTCACTTTCAGTCAAACATAGAAAAATAATTTTTAATGGATCCATCCAATACAGATTTGCATTGAGTATACAATACTTCATTTCTCTTAGTTTAAGAGACCTGCATTGATTTCTATAGAACTAAAGAGGATATTCAAAATCTCTCAAAAAATGTACATCATAATTATACCAGTATGATAATAAGAACTTTTTGTAAATATGCAAAGGAAGTCGAAGTGGTGTTGAACTAGAAGAAGGTTCTTATGTATTCTTCTCCTCTAGAACTCCTAAAATTTTCGTAATTGAATTTATGCCCAAAAATTTACAATTTGATTCTATTAACAACTTAGCCAATCCTTGTCCTTTAACTAGAATTGTTGGTTTGATATCCAAATCAAATTCCAAAATTTTTGCTATCCCTCTCCCTATTTTACCATCTATATCAGGCTGAGTTAGTATTGTTCTTATTACATTATTGGCTACAAAATCTATTATTGGAGAAGGCAACACATAAATTCTAAAATATTTCAAAGTTTTAACTAAAGCATAAGATTTTTTTTCAATTATATCATACTTTAGTTCTGCATCCCTTATAATTTTTCTAAAGAAAGCAATTGGCTGCTCATAATGATCTTCATTTTTCTGTAATAAGACCGATGCTATTGTATTACCTGGCTCAAAAGAGAAAATATTGAAAGGCTTTGATAAATATGGAGTGGTTATACTGGTGCTTTTGTAAGTTCCTTTTTTATTTGTGAAAAGAAAAATCTATATTGTGCATTCCATTTAACCTCATGGTTCTTTTTAAGCATATCAGTAATATCTCTTACAATCTCTGAATAATTAAACCTTATTAAGAAATTGATTTTCCCTAAAAATGCTTGAATTTATTTCTTTGCTCTCGGAAAACTGATTAACTAAATAATTGATACTCTTTCAAGATCTATTGTGACTCCTTCCTTTGAAATGATATGGCCTAAAAACTTTCCTTCCTTCAAGGAAAAAAATGATTCCTTGGGATTAAGGGAAATCCTAAATGTTGTTGGGAAAAGTATCTATTCAGAACGCCCCTATCCCACTCTAAGGTGTGATAGTGCCTTAGAAACAAACAAGGAAAACTACTTGAGTATTCTTCTTTATGAAATGTAAATGAGGAGAAAGGATGTAACTGACCTGTGTCTTTCGCTAGTTTGTTGATCCAATCGCTCCTCTCTTCAATAGCTTCCAGCTCCCTGCTCCCTTACCGGCCCAGCTTCACCGAATTCCTGCAAGATCACAAGAGAGAGAAACTACACGAAGATATAGATATACATTCATAAAAAGCTCAAGATCAGATTAAGCTAAACATGCAAATATAACAAAACATCATTGATACACAGCATGTAGGAGAAACTCAAATAGTTTATTGATATGATAATAAAGTCCAAGAGGAGATACAACCAAGTGAGTCCCGATCCAGCATCTACCTCCCAGCAAAGGAATCCCTTCCTCTCCTCCAACAAAGCATGAATCACCCAATGTACTAATCTCAATCTCAAACCAACAACAATTCTCTGCAAAGTACAAAATTCCGGCCTCTGGATCTCTGGGATGAGGGATCCATTTATAGATGTAAGCAGAGAGGATGAGTCAGCTTATGTTTTGACTTGTGGCTTCTCTCTGTCAGTTCTTGCTTCCACTTGGAGATTGAGAGCCTCTTACTCATCACTTGGTCGAATTCAGTGAGGCAAGTGTCATTGGAGAAGATTCTGGAAGCTTCCATGGTCTTTCCACCTCGTTGAATGACTCTGCCACTTGTCATTTCCCGCTCAACGCACCTGGGTAGTGCATTCAAGTGCATTGCAACGCACCTAGACAGTGTACTGGGGTGCTTTGCAACGCAGGCAGTTAGTGGAGCACTTGAATTGATCCTGAATTGACTGTTTCTGAGTGGTTTTTGGTGGAGAACTTCTGGGAGAAGCCGTCATTGGTTGACCTTGTTCCTTTAGGGGCAGGAAAAACACTTTTAGGGACTTTGGATCCCTTGGATTATGGACATTTCATGCTCAAAGCTGTAAGGCACAAAAATGTCTATAACACTAAACTTTCTGCATCTCTCGAAAATTTTCTTGAAATTTTTTATATGCTTTCCTTCAGATTCTGAAAATACAGTCAAATCATCAAGGTAAATTACTATGAATTTATTTACTTTTCCAAAAAATTCCAAGTCTATGGCTCTCTGAGATGTTGCACCAACATTTATTAGGCCAAATGGCATCTTAGCATACATGAACGCACCCCATTGTGTAGTGAAAGTTGTCTTTTATCTATCTTCTTCCCTGACAAATATCTTATTGTATCCAGAAAAACAATCAAATGTTAAAATTTTGTTAGAGCTTGTTACTCTCTAAAGCAACTGATCCATCTTTGGAAGTGGGTAATTATCCTTCAATGACAACTTGTTCAGGTTCCTGAAGTCAACGCATAGTGTGATTTCTCCATCCTTTTTCCTTACAAGAACTAGATTAGTTATCCATTTATAATATCATAAAGGAGAAATTATTTTTGCATCTAGTAATTTATTTACTTCCTTTTCTATTATTGGTAGCACGATTGAATTTATCCTTCTCAATTTCTCTAGAAATGGTTTGGCTCCTGGTTTCAAAGAAATCTTATGTTCAATAATAGATGTATCATAAATATTCAAGTCTTCATACTTCCATGTAAATACATCTTTATATTTCTTAAATAATTGAACATGTTTTTCTTTAATCTCTTGTGGTAGTGTTGTTGAATGTTTAATGTTTCTAGCCTCTTTGTTTGTACCAAGATTACAATCTTGCACATCACCTTGCTGTGAATGTAGACCTCAAGGTTTTATAATATCATTCTGGTAAAACAATATTTCAAGGGGAACTAATCCATTAGGAACATCATTGTTAGATAGTTGAATAATCTCATGGTTAGTTATTCTCTACTTGAAATTTATTTTGGAGTCAACAATACTTTCAACAATAGTTTCACTGTTTTCTTCATTAAAATATAGTCAATATAATTCCTCAATAGCGTGAATAAAATTTTTCAATTGCTCATTATCTTCAAATACTTGCCAATGCTTTACATTATCAGTGATTGAAGGTCTATACCTAACCTCAATTTGGTACTTTAATTGAAAAGATTATGGATCTTTGAGAGTACTTGCATAAATTTCCAAAGAGTCTACTTGGATGTTATCCTCTCTTGGTATGGCTTCAATATTAAAAGCTTGAAAATAGTTCTCTACACAATCCCATGTTTCATTTCTATAAGATTTCAATCTAGCATGTTTTTTTTCACAAATGTTTCTAACTTGTCTCACCACTAATTCTAAATCGCCAAATACTAACAATCTATGAACTCTCATTTTCTTGGCCAGTTCAAATCCTAGTATCAAAGCTTCATATTCTACTACATTGTTTGTGACCTGATAGTCTAGTTTAAAAGATTGAGTAATAATTTCCTTTTCAGGTGAAATGAAAACAATCCTCACTCCTCATCCTTCTCTGGAAAAATCCCCATCAAAATACATCTTCCACACATCATTTTCTGAAGACCGAGGAAAATTTATAGTGCCTTCAATTCTATTTTACAGTTAACATGAAACACCTCAAATTTTGGTCCACAACTTATATAGGGTGATATACAGTTTGACTAACATTACACACAATACTTTTGAATCTCACTTCTCTATAGAGCCTTAGATGTTCTCCACCATAGACTGGGATGGTAGCATATATCACACCATGATATTGATAAAAACATATCAAATTTTGGGGGAATATCTCTAACCACTATATCCATCACAACACTTTTAATAGGAAACTGTGCTAAGGTTACTACGAAATATTTGATGAGTCCCAAACATTGCACCCTTTTTGAATCAAATGTATATAGATCATGGTAGGGCCTTATTAGTTGCAACTTAAGTTGATACATAATATTCTTTAGCATAAGATTATGATATGCCCTAAAATATAGCATGCAATTATAGAGGAACAAATCGTGAATCTATGTTGCTAGTGCATACTTGGCTGTCACAATTGTTCTTATCGCAACCATTTATTGTTGTTATGAAACTGATTTTTTAGGGGATAAAGGTTTACTAGAAGATGGTTTCCCTAAAACTATATGATTTTTTGAAAATTGAGGATGAATGATTAACTTTTGATCTTTAGGAACAATTTTCTCTTTTTCTTCAAAAGTTAAAGGGTTTTTTATAGATTTTAAGTTCCTCGTCATGTTTATCAGAAGTAGAAGGATAGGTGTGGATAACAGAGGATATAAATCTCTAGGTTTAATCTTAGGTAATTTTAGTTCAATATTTGCTTCTACATTATATGAATCTAAAAGGGAGACAAGAAGCTCAAAGGATTCAATTTAATGAACCAACGAGGAAAAATAATAGATCTACTCCCTTACAAACAAGTTCTAAGACTTTAGGTTGTAAATAGGATAAATTAGAAGGTATAGGAATTGATTTAGAGTTTTCATGATGTGCAATTAATTTAGGGGGAAGGGCAGTAGAGTTAAAGGCTTCAATTATACGTCTGAGGGAAGAAATCCATACAAGTCTCTCTGGATTTGATAATGGATTAAAGAGTTGAGGATGAAATTGAGATCTGGTTTGCCTGCGTGAAGAAACATTTAATTTATGAAGTCACCAAGTTAAATATTTTAGCCATATAGACTCTTATTCACAATTAATAGGTAAGTCTTATCATTTTCCAGGGGAAATGAACTTCAAAACCCCGACAATGGCACCAATCTGATGCTATTTATTTGTAGATAGTTCTAAGCTTAGGAGTTGTGCCAAAGAATCTAAATAATGATTTATTTAAATGGATGATCAATGACTCAAACCATTCACATGTATATAACCCAAATATTTTAGATATTTCTCAAAATGTTGATTCCAATATTAACAACATGCAATCTTTAAATGTTTATGATAGATGAAAAATAAGATATATGATAATTTCAAGAATTAGTGAGCTAGTTAACCTACCAAATGCCTAAAATTATCAAGTGAAATTGTTCTGGGGTAAAATTTTGTTATTAACATGAAATTTTTTATGACTGAATACAAGTGGAATCAACTCTAAAGAAGTTCAATAACTCATTCTAAAAATTAATAGAAAATTACTAATATTTTGTTACAAAAGGCTTCCATGAATTCTAGATTTGTGAACTAGCAAACCAATCCAAGTAATTCAATGATGAATATGACTTTTAAAGTTGTTCTAAGGATGGATCATGCTTTTGACCCTTTAAATAACCTACAAAACCACTCACTTCAATCGTTTAGCCAATATAACCTACAACAAAGGAAGCAACAATACTAAATGCAGAAATAAGAGATGCATGTGAAAAAGGCATTGAAGGAAAATAAAGAAATTGTATAAAATGGCTCTGAGGCTCCTAGGATGGCCAAGCCCAAGGATACTCAGATTACTATGAAGGAAACCAAGCTTTAGAAGCTAAAAATGGCACCAAACTTCATTATTTGAATCAATCCAAGTACATCCATGTTGGAAATGAAAGTAGAACTCTTAAATAACAAGTTTTCTTCACAAGAAGACTAAGAAATGCTTACCCCTATAGGAAAATTCGAATTGGTACTTATACAAATTGATGGGGAAGAATCCTCCTTGAAAGAAGGAAAATTTCTCCTCAAAATACCTCAAAATGTGGATCTGGGTTTGAATAATAAGAATCTTCATTAAATGACAGGGAACACCTTCCTAGATTTTCTCAATCAATGGAGATCAAGAATTTGTTCAATAATTTCATAATATCTTGTTCATTTATTATTCAATCTTATTCCTTCTTGTAGTAGGGAGTAAGTCCCTATATTATCGCATTAAGAATTTACTCAATATTTTCGTAGTATTCTGCAATAAAAAATATTAGACACATAATAAGCAAGGATAAACCAAAATTTAAAGGACCCATTAATACTAAGAATTAAATCTATGATGTGCAAGTAAGGGGGTCAAATACATGTTTTAAGTTTCTATAAATAATCAAATGGTCCTAATAAAATAGATAATTCTAGGGCCATCATCTCCCCCATACTTAAATTGTTGCTCACCCTTGAGAAACATAGCCTTCTTCCTCTTCCTTGCCTTTCTCATAACATTCTTTGGTATATTCTTGATGTCTTAGGTAGTTGTAGAGGTGGTTTGTTCTGAATAGAACTTAACCATGGATATCATTGATATAGGAAACCACTTTTATCTTGATACCAGTTTGTTGGGAAGACTTGATGTGGTTGTCCTTCCCTCTCTTTCGCTTATAATTGTATCTACTATGAAGATGTCCTTTGTGGCTCTCTTAGATTAGAACCACTCCCCATGATTTTCATCGTATTTTTTCCAAATTTTTGCAAGGTAATTCTCCTATCAATTATCAATTTTTAGGGATTTTTTGAGCCAATTTCCAGAATAGGACAAAAAAGAGGAACTTAATTTTGTTGGCTAGGGAAAGGACAAATTGCATGCCCAACTTAAAAACATGTCCATTTACCTAATATCATGCTCAATTCATAAGGAAGATTCATATTTCAATTTATTTTTCATAGATTTGCTACATGATGTTATGTGGAAAAAAAAATTAATCAATTGTGCATGATCCTTGTCCACAAGTGGTGAGGAAAAATAGGTATTTACCCTTCCCTTAGAGGTTCCTTTGTGAATATATGGTTTTTTGGACAATATTGCTCAAGTTTAGGCTCTTTTTCACCCCTCTAGACAATCGTGTAGCAGTTGAGAGCAATCATGTGGCATGCAGTTTAAATCCTATAACACACGGTATTAATCTTGTACTAGTCTATAAGACCTCTGGTATAGGTAGCTTAACTCTTGATGGTGGTAGTGGACCTCCTTGGCTTTACAGTGTTAATAAAATCAAGGTGTTTCATGCTCATAAATCTTGAGAATAACCATTGAATCCTTATAAAAATATTTGATAAACAATCCAAGTTCTAACTCTAATGAATGAAAACCCCTGCCCCTTGGAGGATTTATCACTGTGCAACTCTGATGATCTTTGTAACATCAGATTTACTTCATAGTCTGAATTCATGGAATTTCCTTCACTTTATCATGAAATTCCATTTGAATTCAGCCTCAGCTAGTAACCTTGTAGCAAAAACATTTTATGAGAAACGAAGCTTCTTTTCTTCTTGAGGGTGATGAAAATGAGGCTAGATGAAAATGAGGCTAGTGGTGATGAAAACAAGGTTGGTGGTGATGAATATGAGGCTAGTGGGAGATGAAAACGAGGCCAGTGGGATATGAAAGAAAGGCAAGGTAAAGATTGAGTTTGGCCAACAATTTAGCTTGTAGATCGATGCCTTTTTTGACCCCCCATACTTAGACACACAAAATAGCAATAACATAGTATTCATGAAGCCCAAAGGATTCAATTACATGTCTTGCCTACCTATGTTGATGCTTGATGGTGTTTCTATTTTCAATTGAAGACTTGTTCTGCATGTGCTATTGGAGCCAAATATTGTGTTGGAAATGTTGCATGGAAACTTTATTCATCATTTATGCTTGCTTTTAGAGGTTTCTTGCTGATGTGTTAATCCTTTGGTGGATGCATTGTAGATATGGACATGCGTGATGTTATCTTGGAGTGTATTATATGAGGTTAATGGTTTTCCTTCCTTGCTTCCTGCAATTCCTTGAGAAGAATATGAAATTTTTATGTTCTATGCTAACTGAAATTCGATGATGTAGGTATTTTTCTTTCTTGTAGGTGCTCTTGGAATTAGACACTACTCATAGGGCCTTCATTGGGTGAGCGATACCATACCATGTGCATTCATATTGGGGGCTATATAATGAGGAAAAAATGACATAAATATATTGATCATATAATAGGGGTTAAAGGTTTTTAATATTGGTTGGTATAAAAAATGGAGCGCAAAGTTAATGAAAAAAGAGAACCTGGTATAAAAAATGTTAATGATGAAATGGATACCTACAATGTCTAGTGAAAGTAGGGTTTCTTTAAACACTAAGTTGGATTGGGTTCGTATTGGTAGGGGATTAAATAATGTGATTTTTAGGGGTACTTTCCAATATTTAGTCAATTTAAGGGTATTGTTTAATATGCCATGAACTCACGTGATATGTCAGAGGTTCATTGAGTGAAGCCCCCATGGCACTATTGATTTTTTGGGTGGTGAGGAATTCTGTAATAACTAATCAGGGGGACCTATACTTGTTGAAGGATCAATGTTGCAATATTTAGATCCCCACGGTCACTGATTTCCAATTCTAGAGCTCTAGATTCCTTGATGTCTAAATGCTTCTCCAAAAATGGTGGTTGATCTGCTGACTGTTTGAGGTGCCATTTCCTATACAACTTGCTCCATGCTTTGACTCTACTTGGAAAAAAAATTCTTTCTTTTTTGTACATATTTTAGTGATATGTGCTTGATTGAGTTTTGTCACTAAGGGTCTTGTTGATGGTGGGTCAAGATGATGTTGTTGGAGATTATTAGTGACCCTATACCATCCCCTCAAGAGTTGTGTCATTGCCCAAGATCATAGAGATGGTCCTTCAATGTTTTAGGATGGCTAAGTATTCATTATTGTGCTATCAAGTGCATCCAAGTTTGGTTTCATAGGGATTTTGCAGTTTTCTACAATATTACATTATTTCTTGTAGCAATAACACATAGCCCTCTAAGACCATAATAATCTTCATGAAATGAATTCATAAACTCTGATAATTCACGGTGAGCTAATGGATAGGGACTATAAAATTCGGTGGTGGTGAAAACTGTGGAAGAAGGGGTGAAATTGGTTTTTTTTTTCATGGACAAAGATGAATTTTTAGATGGAGACGATACTAAATGGTGTGAAGGATGGATGATGGAGGTGTGTTAGACTTATTTTTTCATTTCCCTAAGGAAAAAATAAGATCTAACCCCTCTATCTATGTCTATCACAATCTTGTAACATACTTGTTTAATCCATATCTCTTAAATAGTATATTGGATTCACATGAATTTTTTTGAGTATGTTTACATCATCCTTATGCACTCCTCATAAACAATCTTCCCCAATGGATACACAAATATTGAGAAATATTAAAACTACCTATAGGTGATGGTGATCAATTTCTCAAAACATATGCACTCGATTTTTCTAAAATTTCTTTACCATGTTACCATTATCCCTATGAATATCCCCATGAAATAGCTTGGCCAATGAATGTACGGTTTTTGAGATATGGTAAAAACAATTTCTTCCCTATGTATTTCGGTAATCTTATAGCAAAACAAAACTTTCTTGTAGCACTTCAAGACAATGAGGAAAATTAATGTGAAAAGCTTGAGAATGATGGGTGGATGTTGGAAATGGATGAGGGTGATGGATTGACATGGAATTGGTCCTATTGGAGCATCTGGGATAAGGAGGTGAATTCTAGAATTTGACTTTCCTTGACTAGATTTATTATTAGCTTTTTCTTATGGTGCTAACTTGTTCTTTTTTCTTGTAGAGGTTGGAGAGCACCTGCATTCACCAGAGAGAGATACCAAGGGAAACTATTTTTTTTTTCATTTTTTTCCTAGGTCTGCTAGCTACCTTAATGAGGTTTTCAACGAGCATGTCTTCCTAGGTGCCTCAAAGGAGGTTTTCACCTAGGATCTTTTTCCTTTTTTATTTCCAACCCACTAATCACCTCATGGAGGTTTTCAATCAATGAGCCAATCTTAGGCGCCGCAAATGAGGTTTTCACCTAAGATTTTTTTTCCATTTTTTTCTCTTTTTCCTTTATTTATTTATTTTTTCTATCCTACTCCACTTGAAAAAACAAAATCTCTTTCACGTATAGGAATACTTCCAATGGAGCCATGTTCACATCAATATGACAAATAAAATCATGTATCGGCTTGAAATATATGCTTTGACATGTACCTAAATATGAGAGGCCAACTACTTTGACTGAGATGATATCAGGAAGAAGAGTGTGGTCCTACATCTTAATGATTGTTTAGAACCAAATTTCAATATAGTTGTGATGCCCTTGGTTCACTTACACATTTATATCCATTTTTGTGTCCTCTTCCACTATGACATTCAAACCTTTTTTTTTTTTTGATTATCCTCTTGAACACATGGAGGATTTGATGGTAAACATGGTGGAACCTTCTCAATATCTGATTCTGATGTCCGCGCTCTATCAAATGTAGTCCATGATTTTTTGGTCTCCTCATTTGAATCTTCTTTTTCTAAATGTTTTCCTTCAATGATATCAAGATAATTTGTTTTTTGCAGTATTGTTCCCGAGCTAAGATGAATACTATTTAGATCAAGAGGATTTATTTGAAAGTGTTGTACCTTAGCATTGTAAGTGGGTTGAGTTACTTTTATTTTTGGGTTTGGAAATAATTGTATTGGTAGTTGAGTGGGAGTGGAATTTTGAGATGGATGTGGTTGTGGTGGAGGTGGATGTTATGGATAGAATGGAGCTGGGTATGGAGGATATTGAGGAAAATATTGAGGATATTGTGGATTTCTCCCATAAGGTCCTTTCCAACCTTGTTGCCAAGAATGGCTTGAGGGTTGATATGGCCAAGGTTTCCAAGGAAGGGGTGTGTTCCAATTACTTTGAGATGGTTGTGCATAACCTTAAAATTGTGAATTAGGTTCTTGCACCATACCAAGTTGACTAGGCTTCCATGTTCTTCTTGAAGTTCCATAAAAGATCTACTTTGGTGATTGAATTTCTCCTATGTCCTCAATGTAAACTTCCTTGAACCTTGGTAATGATGGGAAATATTTAGTAGCATGTGACTCTACATGGATAACACAAATATCAGCATCCTTGTTTTGCCCATTTTGCATTCTTAGCATTTCTATTGTTGACATATATTGCTAATAATTTCTATTTTAAAGTTATCAAGTGAATTTCCAATATCATCTTGACTTACGGATCTCAATGTTGATTTGCTTACTCTCGCCCTCCTCTTGATATATTCTTGCATATGTCACAAATTTCTTCAAATGATAATTGGTATACATCAGCGCTACTCATGAGATCAAGGAGATCAATCCACTCATCCCTATTTTTTCTAAGTAAGAGGGTTTTTAGCATGTCAAATCCTAAATGATGTAATTTCTCCCTCTTAACATTATACATGAATCTCTCTATCAGTTCCTCCAGGCTCTCATCTTCTTTTTGAGTCATTCTAAAGATTTATTCTTTAAGATCATGATCTTTATATTTTTCTAGAAATATATTTTGCATATCATTGCGCGATCTTATCAAATTACTCCCTAAACTCATGAACCATTTAAGAGCTCCATCCTTCAATGTTGCTAGAATAAATCTCAAATTTAAACGTTTAATAATTAACCATAAGATCTATAAAGGATTTCAAATTCAAAGAGAAAGGTTCCCAGATCCTTTGATCTCATACCATGGAAGTTGGGAAGGAAAGATGGAAGGATGTTCATATGAACGATGATATCAGTATCTTGAATGGGAAAGCCAAGAGCATCTTCCTCATTATGATCATCTGCATCCATTTCTTCTACTTTCTTTTCCACCTCTTCTTCTTGTACCTGCAAAAGTGGATGGTGATGTGGTTCTTACTGCACCACATGATCAAATAGGGGGCAGGTTGGTGTTGGAGCAGTATTTTTCTATTTTAATAAAAAAATTGAATAAGAATGCTACTGAAATGCAATATGCCTATTTTTTTTTTTGTTTTTGCAGAAAGTATGAGAAATGAATCATTTAGGGAAGAAAATAATTCATGCTTTGACACCTCACCTGCAACGGTGCCAAAACGTGACGAGCCCTATTATTGCAACAATAATGTTGCAACTCCCAAGGCTACCGACTAAAAATATAAACCTGGGGTTTGTACAAACTTAAGAGGTGTTGGAACTATACATGAAACATGTAATTTGTATTTCCTTAATTGATTTGTGCAATGAAGTCAATATCATGAAATCACACCTAAATTAATTGTAGAAATGGAAACCTTAACCTATTGTAGGAAGCAAAAGACAAGGAAAGAAAACCTATTCTAATTGCAAAAAGTAAAGAGCATGAACCAAATCTCCACCACTACATTCAAAAGAGATTATACCTATTAAAAGAGTTCATTAGGTGATTCATAAAGTAATAATGAAAATCATCACTATGTCATTCAATTCATGAACCTGTCTATTGACCCTTAACTGTTCGAATGTGTTGCAATGGTAAAAAATCAAATCCTAAGTGATCTTTGGTCTTCCTCAATAATGTTTTTGTAGCCTGAGGGTCATTATTCAAGGTGAAGAGGCAAACATAAAACTTTTGGAGCAAATCTGGCCAAGTTTACATGGTGCTACAAGATGCTACAAGATTGGATTTGTGAGTATTTTAAGGGTGGAAAAGGTGATCTAAAGGTGGGAAAGTGTAGATGAATTTATATGAAGGATATATGATTATTTTCCAAGCTTATAACCTCTCATTGGCCCATACTATACAAAAGAAAATGCACACGATATCCTTTAATGAACCAGAAATGTACTTTATGTGGCAGAGTTTTGAGGGCATTGTGTAATGAGCAGAAAGAGGTTGATTATGGTAAGAGGAGTGTAGGATGACAATGTTAACCCTGAAAATAAACAATAGTACCTTGAAACCAATTTTTTTTTTTTTTATGAATCATTCCACTCAGACTCTAATACAAGTGGAATCATTCAAAATAACCCTTTTTAGCACGTGCTAAAAATAGCAGAAAATTACAACTCCAAAAACTAGAAATTCAAGAGTGAGTGAGCTAGTTAACCTACCAAATTCCTAACCTGATCAAGTGAAAATGATATGGGGTATTTTTTATTATTAAAATTAATTTTTTTATGACTCAATACAAGTGGAATGAACTCTTAATAATCTCATTAACACTTTCTAAATATTAGTATAAAATTACTACTACTTTGCTACCGGAGACTTCCAAAAATGCTATATTTGTGAACTAGTAAACCAATCCAAGTAGTTCAATGATGAATATGAATCTTCAAAGTTGCTGTAATGATAAATAATTCTTTTAAATCTCTAAGTAACATACAGAGCCACTCACTTCAATCATTTAACCAATATAACCTACAACAAAGGAAGCATGAACACTAAATGTAGAAATAAGAGATGCAAGTGAAAAAGGCATTCAAGGAAAATCAAGAAATTGTACAATAGGGCTCTGAGGTTGCTAGGATGGCCAAGCCCAAGGATACTTAGATTCCTATGAATGAAACCAAGCTTTAAAACCTAAAAATGGCACCAAATTCATTATTTGAATCAATCCAAGTACATACCTATTGGAAATGAAAGTAGAAATCCTAAATAACAATATTTCTTCACAAGAAGACTAAGAAATGCATGCCGCTAGAGGAAAATTCGAATTGGTACTTATACAAATTGATGGGGAAGCATCCTCCTTGAAATAAGGAAACTTTCCCCTTCAAAATCTTTCAAAAGGTGGATCTGGTTCCTAGTAGTAGGAATATTCATTAAATGAGAGGGAACACATTCCTCTATTTTATCAATCAATGGAGCTCTAGAATTTGCTCAATAGATTTGTAATATATTGTTCATTTATTATCCAATATTTTTCCATCCTGTAGTAGGGAGAAATTTCCTATATTATATCATTCAAAATTTACTCAATATTCTCTCAATATTCTGTAAAAATAAAAAAATATTAGGCAAATAAGAAGCAAGGACAAACCAAATTTCTAATGACCCATTAATATTATGAATTAACTATATGATGTGCAAATAAGGGGGTAAAATACGTGTTTTAACTGCCTATAAATAATCAAATGGGCCTAATAGAATAGACAATTATGGGGCCCATCATATGGAATTATTGTGCAGAAGAGATAGCCTCCCGTGAACTTCATTAAGGTATGTTTGATCATGTTTCTATTTGGTTTACCTAACATGGTATGTTTGTACGAAGAAGAATATCTTATATGGCAATAAAAATGGTGAATTACAGCTCACTGGACTCTCCTTATAGATGAGTTGAGCAGCAAGGAGATGAGTACTCTCCTAATATAGTAGATACACTAAGAAGTTTGAAGGCAAAAATCAGAAGCTGTAAGGAAAATAATGACAGGATAATTTAGTCATAGGAAAGAATGTCTAGAGCTCAAGAAAAGAAAGCCAAGGTTAATACAATAATCCTTTAGAGATTATCAAATTTGCAGAGATAGGGATAGTTAAGGATCTGTTATGGACAGGAGGAAAGGAATAAAGGGCTATATGGTAGCAGTTCTTGATTAGGACACCAGTTGGATAGGGATGGCACAATTGGAGGTGGAAGATGGATGGATACACCAGATAATAGAGGTAGTGGTTATGGGTCCTATTTGAGTTATAATTCAGAGAGATGTTACATCCATCATCACCATCGTCCTTATAGAAGGAGTGAGAGGGGCATAATTTCTTGATGATTCCAAGAAAGCCAAACCTCTTACCTTTAATGTAGATACGAAGAAAGTAGAATATGTAGAAGCATGCCTTCTTGGGATGAAGAAGTTCTTTGAATTGCATAATTATATAGATAATATGAAAGCAAACATAACTATTTTCAATCTCAAAGGGAAAGAAGATATCTAGTGGGAATATGTGAACCCTATTAGAGGAATCAAGGTAGAAGCATTGATTTGGCACGAGTTTAAAAGACTCTTTCAAAAGAAGTAGTTGTATGAGAGATACTATGATGTAAAGGCTAAGGAATTCTATGAGTTGAAGATGAGATCTATGATAGATGAAGAGTACACTACTAAATTTCTAGAGTTGTTGAGGTGTATTCCTTACCTCAAGGATGATACGGCAAAGGTTCAAAGGTTAATCAATGGGTTTCCTTTATCATTCAAGGATCAGATTGAGTATTATGTGGCACAATCATTGGAAGAAGTCATTGGTAAATTGAAGAATTGTTATGAGAAGTCAAAGCATAAGTTTGAGCCCAAGTGTGATTGGAAAGGGAAAGAGAAGGATAAAGGAAAATGGCCTCTGAAGTAGGAAGACCTCAGGATGTAGGTGTGAAGGAAAATGTTGCTCCTTACAAGAATCCTAGTGCAGTTGAGAAGGGACATGGATCTCAACCTGGAGAGAAGTAGAATAAAGGTAGTGGTAGAGAACCATTGCAATGTTGAATTTTTGGCAAGGATCATCACAAGAAGGATCATCTATTATACCAGGGTGGAAGACCTCATATTTACAGTGCTCAGGACGTGTAGATAGTTGGGGATGTTGGGAAGAACATTACTTTAATTTACTCAACACTTGATAATACACAGGAAGACCATCAAACATCCATTATTGAGATGGAAGGTAAGCTCTATGATCAAGTTGTTTCCATTTTTATTGATCTTGGATATGATTATAGTTATGTTAGTCTTGATCTGGTGGATAAGTGTGGCTTCAATAAAGAAGTTCATGTAGAGTATTGGTTGGTGAAGTTGGTGATAAGGACTAATAAAGGAGTTCATCATTGGATGAGATCTTGTGAATTTGAGCTAAATGGTATGCCTACATAAGCGCATCCAAATGTGCTTCCATTGGGATGATACAATATGATTTTGGGTATGGACTGGTTGTTTACTCACAAGAACAAGGTAGATTATTTTGAGAAGGCTATTGAGTGCTTGAATGATGATGGAGATAATAGAATCTTGTAGGGAAAGAAGAATCCTACATCAGTGAGGATGGTTACAACTATACAGGAAAAGCACAGTTGTAGGAAAGGGTGTGTATTATTTAAAGTGCATGTCTGTAGTTACGAGGGGAAGGATGTGGAGGATGCTGAAGTCTTGAAGAAATATTATGTTTTGTAGAAGTTTTAGGATTTCTCTATTTGGTTAGTACTAGGAGCAGCACGAACATCAAAGGTACCTTATAGGATGAACACTTTAGAGTTGGTTGAATTGAAGTTGCAGCTAAAGGAAATGATTGATAAGGGATAGATAAGGCCAAGTGTATCACCTTGGGGTGCACCAGTATTGGTTGTGAAGAAGAAGGATGGTACTTTCAGTTTATGCATTAATTATAGGCAGTTGAACAAGGTGACCATCAAGAATAATTATCCTTTGTCGAGGATTGATGAATTGTTTGATCAGTTGAAGGGAGAACCAATGTTCTCAAATATTGATTTGAGATTAGGATATCATTAGGTGTGCATCACTTAAGAATATATATAGAAGACTGTATTCCATACCAAGTATGGGAATTATGAGTTCATAGTGGTTCCTTTTGGTATTAATAATGCTCCAACTACTTTCACGTGTTTGATGAACAATGTATTGCATCCTTATCTAGATACGTTTGTGATATTACTCACTGATGACATATTGATATATTCTAAGAATGTGGAAGATCATGCAGAGCACCTCACAACAGTATTGAGATTGTTGAAAGAGAATCACCTGTATTCCAATCTTAACAAGTGTAGTTTCTTTAAGAATGAAATTCATTACTTGGGGCATGTTGTTTCCCAAGAAGGTATAGCAGTGCACTCAAAAAATATTAGATCTATCATGGAGTGGCGACCTCGTGGGAATGTGGATGAGCTCATACCATTCATGGGATTAGTAGGTTATTACAGGAGGTTCATCATGAACTTCTCATAGATTTTCTATCATATTAGCTCTTTGTAGAGAAAGGGGAAGAAGTTTGAATGGACTGAGGAGTGTGTAGTTAGATTTGAGTAGTTGAAGAATTTTCTTTAAAAATATTTGGTGTTGAAAAATATAGATCCTCATAAGGAGTTCATGGTATGTTCAGATGCTTGCAAGAGAGGACTTGGTGAGGTCCTAATGAAAGAAGGAAAGGTACTATGTTATGAGTCAAGGAATTTGAATGAGCATGAGTAGAACTATGTGATTCATGACCTTGAGTTGGGAGCTATCATTCATGCCTTGAAGATGTGGAGACATTATCTTCTTCGTAGGAGGTTAGTCTTGATGAGTGACCATAGTATACTAAGGTATTTATTTGAACAACCTAATATGAATGTCGTATAAGCTACATGGTTAGCTACTCTTAGTGAGTTTGAATTTCAGATCAGGTACATCAAGGGTAAGGAGGATAGGGTTGTAGATTCTCTTAATAGAGCAACATAGGTAAATCATATTATAGCACTAAGTTCTTATGGGACAAATTTATAGGAGTGGATCTTGCAGGAAAGGCAACATGATGACATGTATTAGAAGTTGAGGCATAGGTTGCGACAACGGGGTGAAGGTGATAGAGATGAAGAGTATCACCTCATGAGAGATTGCTTGGTCAGATGCATGAACAAGATTTATGTGCCAAATAGAACTAATCTCAAGAATCTTATCTTGATGGAGTTTCATGTCAAGTCGTATTCAGTTCACTTGGCATATGATAAGACACTTAAAAAGTTAAGAAGTTATATCATTGGCCAAAATTGAAGAAAGAGGTGGATAAGTTTGTTGCTAGAAGTTTGTATTATCAGTAGGGGAAATATGAGTGTAAGCATCCAACTGGTTTGTTATAGGTTATTTTGATTCCAGAATGGAAATGGGAGGTAATTTCCATGGACTTCATTACATGCTTGTCAAGGATGTAAAAGCAACATGATTCCATCATGGTTGTTGTTGACAGGTTAATGTTAGGTAGCTCACTTCATTACAATAAAGCCTACTAATTCAACTAGTGAGGTAGCTTAGATTTTCATCAGGGAGATAGTGAGTTTGCATGGTGTTCCCAAGAAGATCATATCACACAAAGATGCTAATTTCACTTCTACATTTTGGAAGGAGTTGTTTATAGGCTTGGGGATGGAGTTAGCTTTCATTACAAATTACCATCTGCATACATATGGACAGAGAGAGAGAGAGAATGAACATGATTCTTGAGGAGACGTTGAGGATGTATATCATGCATCAACAAAGGAGGTAGGAAGAGTATCTTCCATTGGTAGAGTTTGCATATAATAATCGGTATCAGGAATCCCCGAGCATGCCTCCACTTTAGGTTCTTTAAGGGAAGAGTTTTAATAGTCCTATCAGCTAGAGTTATCTATTAAACAGGATTTTGATTGTACCAAATATGGTGGCAAAGATGGAACATGAAATGCAAGTTATTAATATGAATCTAAAGAGAGCATAGGACAAGTAGAAGAGATGCATATAAAAAAAGGTTATTCAAGGAGTTTTAGGTTGGGGAACATGTATACTTGTGCATTAATCCCAAGAAGAGATCTTTAAGGATTGGATCATGTGCCAAGTTGGCACCTCAGTATTGTGGGACTTTTAAGATCCTTGAGAGGATTAGACTAGTGGCTCATAAACTTGCACAACCGCCAATAGTTGAAGTCCATGATGTTTTACATGTTTCATTACTTAAGATATATGTGCAAGATGTTGATAATGTGATTGATTGGTCTATATTATAGATGGAACTAGAGGGAGAATTCTAGTCAGAACCTCAGCACATATTGCATAAAAAATAACTCATGCTCTCGAACCAAGAAATAGAGCAAGTTAATTTGCAATGGAAGCACTTTGTGCTTGATGGAGCTACATGGTGATGAGGCTCATAAATACGTAAATTATATGGGTCTTAATGACACTCTGCGGCTTATTAAAATCAAATTTTCTCACATTTCTTTACATATTTTATTATATTTTGCTTAGTGAGAAGGGTAAAGGTGAGATGTTATGTCATGTAACCTAATATGTATTAAATGCAGGAATTGGAGAAGTTTTGGGATAATTAAGTGCATGAAATCAAAGTGGACAAGAAAGAGGGATTTTAGGAGATATGATGTCCCTCCTTAACTCCTCAATCACTCAAAGATTTCTCCACCATATGGCATCAACTTGGGATTACAAGCAACCGAGCCAACCGAGTACATTGGCAGTCAAACACGTGATAGTTGAAGATAAGTCAATCTTGAATTTGGGAGCCAAGCCTCCCTAATTATTAGGAAGTTGTTGGTAGCTTCAATTTTTATAAATAATAAGGCCAAGGGCCTCATTAGGATTTGACATTTTATTGTAGCTAAGATGTAATTTTGAGCTAAGATGTTGTGACTGTTATTATTATGTTATTTTTGACATTTTGATGATAATGAAAAGGTTTTCCTTGATCCATCATTGAGTTGACTCAGAGGGCTGAAGCTCTTGGGTTAGGGCCGAACCCTAGCAGTAGAGGTTCCTCTTTTTGCATGTGTATTATTATATTAGAATCATAGTTAGCTGCTAAAGTTATTTCTGCTTTGTTAATTTACAAGTATTTGAATGATTGTTTAGTTTTTCTTCCATTAATTGAAGAAGTGGATCAGTGGTACAGTAGTGAAAGAAAATACCTCAGAAAATCTTATGGTAGTGGCCACTTCCTCATCTCCCTCATGGGATCATGGTTTCAGGGCCCCACTCTCACAACCCCAAAAATAGATTTATCTTTTGGTGATTTCATAGCTTAAGATTTCTTGTTGAGTAGATCACTATTCATAATTTCTTAGAAGCACCTGCAATTGTGATTTTGGTTTCCTGAGTTTTTTATAGTCTAAAAGTCTCTTATTTCATAGATTTAGTCATTAGCCATAAAAAAAAAATAATAAAAAAAAAAAAATCTCAAATTCAACTCATCTTTTCCATGTTTACATAAATTTTTGCATGAATAAAGAAATGAATATGTGTTTTTGCAGGTGTTTTTGATCTTTGTGGAGGAACTCATTCTACCAGCCTCATCTAAGTCTTCTCCACCAACTTCCAAAGACTACCAACCACTAATTCATATTTCTATTTTGTAGCCACCATAGATAACCACCTTCAGCAAATCCAACCACCTTGAATAGTTGGGCGGATCCTTGGGTAGTGTGCACCTCCTCCATACCTCATTCCACCATCAGACATCTTCCCAACACTTCATTTCACCTTCCCTACCTTCCTATAGCCTTCAACAAGTTTCTTGTAGTAACCCAGGACATCCTATAGTAACTAGGACATCTTGTAGTAACTACAGGAAACCTTGTAGCAGATAAAACCTACAGGAAACCCCGCAATGCCATTTTGGACCATCTTTTCCATGCCTTCCTCCCCTACACAATATCAACTTGTTTAACTTATAATTTACATTTCTAAATGGAAAATCAAAACACACTTTTGTGTAGTATTGAGCTAGTGCATGCATACATAAGTCATAGCAGGGTTAGGATAATTTCCATGCCTACTTAGTCCAGATTGATAGACAATAGTATGCAAGGCTAATTAGGTATCTTCTGTAAGTAATGTGTGTTAAATCTTAGCTAGGTCATTTCATGTAATTTCATAGAACTTCCCATTCAGCACTTTCATTTCCCTAAAATAGGCAAGCATTTACTTTATGCATTAAATATAGATTTACATTCACTGTTAGTAGTCAGCCTCCTTCTAGTCAATAAAAGGTTGGCTTGAAAAACCCTAGTGGTATATCGCCCAAGTTGAAAATTGACAAGAGTAGATTATTGCATTTATTATGCATATAACAATGTCACCTCCAATTTTGTATGAACCCTAGGTTGATAAAGTAGAGTTGGTCACCCTAGGAGTTGCAACATCTTTGCTGCAATACTGGGGCTCATAACGTTTTGGTTTTGTTGTCGGGGAGGTGTCTAGGTAGGTGTAATTTCTGTTTTCTTTCTATTCTGCAAGTAGTTCCAAGCAACAAATAGTTGCAATTTCTACTTTCTTTTTGTTTTTTATTCTATAGATAGTTGCAATTTCTATTTTCTTTCCATTCTACAAGTAGTTCTGTAAAAACCATAAAAGAAAAAACAAATTTCTTTCATGCCTTGTAGGAGTAGAAACAACTTAGATTTTTTTTTCCAAATACCCCCACGCCATCAAACAACCAACCTTCCCTCTTCTTCGGTAGCTGTCAGCTAGAAGACCCATTAGGCGCACAACCAGAGATTGTTGAGGAGCCTATTGGGGCCGAACAAGAAGAAACCATTCCACAAACCTACACCATGGTTGAAAATAGAAATGGGATTGAAAACATACATGGAGTTGAAAACATAATTGAGGGTGATTTTCCTGTTAGAGAAACTAATAGAGATGCTAGGATGAAAAACGTAATCCCCTCTGCCCTTCCTCACATCCATGGCTTAACCTGAGAGGACCTTGATACCTTTTTGTTTGAGTTTGTTGTCATCTGCATAACTTACGACTATACCATTAATGATTAGAAGTTGAAGTTGTTCCCATCCACCATTAAGGATGCAGCCTTGCAATGGTTCATGGGTTTACCTAGGGACAACACCACTACCTGGGCTCAAATGCAACAAGCCTTCAACAACAGGTACATGGATTATTGTAGGTGCAACACCAAAGAGGAAATCTTTAGAATGACCTTGGGACATGATGAATACTTGGAATATTATGAGGAAAGGTTCCAACTTAGCTACAAAAGGGCTAGGTGTGCCCTCGACCCTGAATCATTGAAGTTATTCCTTCTTAGAGGGATTAAGGAAGATATTCTAGAAACGCTAAACATGTTGTCGGGAGGGGACATCTACCACTTATATTATGTTGAAATAAAGACAATTTTAAAAAAATCATTCTAGGGAAGTCAAGCTTTGGCCAATTCATCCTCCTCCAACAAATCCATCAAAAGTGAAATTGAGAACATGTTGGAGGACTTTAAGAGTGAGATGTTGCACACCCTTGCCCTGCAAATGGATACCATGCAGATCAAGAGGAATCAGGAGGAAGCAGAAAGATCCTTCGATGTCTTTTTCCCTAGATGCACCAGGAGGCACCCTAGAAATGAATTTCCATTGAATATTATAGAGGTCTTCTCGGCCTGTGAGGAAAACAACTCCACAGAAAAGTTCTCTTCTCTACCTAGATTGAAAGTTTTGTATTAGGGAACTGAAGGTGTAACTAAGAAAATCTACTATATCAACCAAAGGAGGCCTCAAGGACCTCAACCATACTAGTAGGGCATGCAAGGGGTGTTCTATTCATATTAAAACCCCAAACAGAATGCATCCATTCACCCTTGGTGTCCTCCTTCTCATCCTTCATGGCCCACACCTTCTCCCTAGTTTTATGCACCTCAATACCATTCCCAACCTGCCAATCAATCATTTTAGCCATATGCTCCCCCACAACCTTAGTGTAATACCCCATAATAGGGGTGGGGGCCCCCATGCAACCAATATCTAGCCTTACTACCTCCACCTCCATCTCAACCACAACTCCCTCACCATGCTCCACCTAAGCAAGCTCAGATGCTTGCTCAGCCAAACTTGAACCTGAATAACAAGTAGACACGACAGGTCTATAGTGGAGAGACATCCTACCTTGCCTATGTTGTGGAAATTCAAGAAATCAACCTCAAGTCTCGAAGAGTTCTTCCAGATAACCAACCTCCATCTCCACCTAAGGATCTTGAAGAGGAAAAGGAAGAGAGCGTTCCTCAAGCCAATAAACCTCCTTTTCATGAGAGACTAATACATCCTAGCCAGCACACCCCAGAAGAGACTGAACTTCTGCATGAATTCAAAAACTTGTGTGCTAAAATTCCACTCATCCAAGCTGTCAAGGATGTCCCCATCTACAAAAATTTAATCAAGGAGAAATGCTTCAAACATCTTGGGAGGAGAAAGAGAGAGAACCCTACCATTAATGTCATTGGAAAAATGTTTGACTTACTGTTGGAGAGAGTGATTTCCCTTAAGTGTCTAGACCCTGGAAGTCCTATGGTAGATGTGCACATTGATGGCATCATTGTCCCCCATACCTTGATTGATCTTGGGGCTACCATAAATGTGATGGCTAAGGAGACCATGCTTAAAATGAATCTCCAAGAATCATTAAAGAAGACCACAACAGTCTTGCAACTTGTAGACAAATCCACAGTAGCTCCTAAGGGAGTTGTTGAGGATGTAATGGTCTCCATTGATTCTTGGGAATACCTAGTTGACTTCTTAGTTCTCCAACCTAAGACCAAATTCAATGGTTATCCTCTCATCCATGGAAAGCCATGGCTAGCCACTTATGTTGCTTAAATAATATACAAGTCTAGGAATATGACCATTAAAAATGAGGATTTCTCCAAACAATTGGTCTTTTACCCTCCCACTCAACCATCTCTATAGAATGAATTACCCTTATGGTTGGAAGAGGAGGAGGAAGATGAAGAATACCGAAATCCTGATGAAGACGACCTAATTGATCAAATCCTCCAAAATCAACCCCCCAACACCATGTCTCTTGACGAGTTAATAACGAAATACGAAGATAACCCTTGGATTTATTTGTGCCTAGATGACTCAAGTTCTAATCATTTCAAGATGATAGAATTTAATCAAGATAAAACCTTGAAAATCAACCCCTGTCTCTCTGCACATCAGAAAAAGGAGTTATGTGACATGCTAGGAGAGCATCTAGATGCCTTTTAATGGAGTTATAAGGAAATGAAGGGAGTGCACCGTTCAGTGTTTACTCACCACATTTACATGAAGGAAGGTTGCAAGCCAGTGTGACAACCTCAGAGAAGAATGAACCCAGCCTTCAAAGGCATAGTTAAAGAAGAACTACAAAAGTTTTTGGATGCAGGGTTCATTTACCCCATCTCAGATAGTGAGTGGGTGTCTACTCTAGTTCTGGTCCCAAAGAAGAATGGAAAATGGAGGATCTGTTTGGACTATAAAGAATTAAACAAAGCCACTAAAAAGGATCATTTCCCTCTACCTTTCATTGATCAAGTCTTGGATGGTCTTATAGGGAATAAGTTTGTCTCTTTCTAGGATGGATTCAGTGGTTACAATCAGATCCAGATTAGCATAGAGGACGAAGATAAACCCACCTTCACTTGTTCTTTGGGTACCTTTGCTTATAGGGTCCTTCCTTTTGGATTATGTAATGCCCCGACCACTTTTCAAAGGACAGTTCTGAGCATCTTTGCAGAGCTAGTCCATGACTCTGTAGAAATCTATATGGATGATTTCACTCCCTATGGGTGTGATTTCCCGAAGGATCTCTCCAACATGGGGAGAGTATTGAATAAGTGCATTGAAATGAAGTTATCCCTTAGTCTCAAACTTGATGAATGCAAGGATTGTTCTAGGTCAATCAATATCCCAGGAAGGACTACAAGTGGACCCAAATAAAATTTCTATCATGAAGAGGGTCCCTACTCGTCAGAAGCATAGGGATTTCAGAAGATTATTAGGCTTAGCTTGATATTATAAGAGATTCATAAAGGATTTCAAAAAACTAGTGTCACCATTGTTTGGACTACTGGCCAAGGACTCTGACTTTTGCTGGTCAGAAAGGTGCCAAGAGGCTCTAGAAACCTTAAAGGACAAGTTGAATATTGTACCCATACTCTGAGGCCAAAATTGGGCTCTTCCTTTCCACATCCATGTTGATGCCTCTGAAAAATCTATAGGAGCAACCCTATGCCAGATAGATGACAAGTTTCCTTATGCCATTTACTTCATTAGAAAAAATTTGTCCAAGGCTGAATTAAACTATATTGTAACTGAAAAAGAGCTCATAACTAGTGTCCATTCCTTGAATAAATTTAGACACTACATCACTGGTTACCAGAACTTTGTACATACTAACCATGCTATTATTAAATATTTGATGAACAATCCTGATGTGAATGTCAGGATTATTAGATGGCTACTTTTATTCAAATAGATTGATCTAACTATCATTGATAAGCCTAATAGAGAAAATGTAGTTGCACATTTTTTGTCTATACTTTCTTTGCCTATAGGTGAGGAAGGAATGGTTGATGATCACATGCTAGATGAGAATTTATTTGCTATTTCAGTTCTCTCTCCATGGTTTGCTGAAACATCCAACTACCTAGTTGCCGCATAGTTCCCTCTAAATCTGTCCTCTAAGGAAAAAAGAAGAATTGTAAGAAAGAGCGCCCCATTCACTTAGATTGGGGGAAACCTCTTCAAGATAGGCGAAGATCAAATTTTGAGGAGATGTGTCAGGGAGGAGGAAGTATTTGACATCCTTCTGGCCTATCATGATGGGCCTTGTGGAGGTCACTTTGCAACCAAAGGGATAGCCTTCAAGGTGCTGCAAGTTGGCTACTGCTGGCCCACTCTCCACCAAGATGCAAGAAGATACACTAGTCAATGTGATTAGCGCCAAATAATGGGGAAATCTACTCCCAAGAATGAAATTCCTTTTCAAACTCAGGTGAATCTTAATCCATTTGACAAGTGGGGCATAGATTTCATTGGGCCCATTCATCCACCATCGAGGAAAAAAGGTACATAATTGTATGCATTGATTATTTGACAAGGTCGACTGAGATCAAGGCTGTCAAGGTAGAAAAAAATAAAAAGTGGCTCAATTCTTAAAGGAGAATATATTCGACAAGTTTGGGTACCCTAGAGAACTAGTCACTAATCAGGGAGCTCAATTCACATCACACCTAATTGAGAATTTGTTGAGGAATCATAAGATCAAACAAAGGAAGTCAATTTCTTATCATCCTCAAGCCAATAGACAAGTATAGGTTACTAACAGAGCACTAGAAGGCATCCTCACAAAGGTTGTGAGAAGCATCAGGAAATATTGGGCTGACATACTAGTGGAGGCCACTTAGGCTTATAATACAGTCTGGAAGAAAACCACCGACTTCACCCCTGATGACTTGGTCTATGGAAAGAAGGCTCTACTCTCCATTGAGTTTGACTGCAACACTTTGAGACTGGAAACATAGTTGGGTTTGGATGTTACAAAGGCATAGCAAGAGAGGTTTCTCCAGCTCAATGGTTTGGATGAATTCACGATGCAAGCCCTCCTACACACTGAAGTTGTTCAAGTAAAGAGAAAGGTTTGGAATGACAAAAACATCAAGGATGAGGTTTTTCAAGAAGTTTATTCAGCTATGCTATATGACTCTAGGTTCAAGGACTTCAAAGGAAAATTGATGACCAGGTGGTTGGGCCTATATCTGATAGAAAAGTGCCATGACAATGGGGCTATGCAAATCGGGACCATTGATGAAGAAGGTATCCCCGTGCTTGTGAATGGATATAGATTGAAAACCTATAAAACACCTATGTCAAGGGAGGAGTTCATCAATACCATCAATAAGGGAGTGAATGTTCTTGGAAGTGTCTCAGCTTCCAACTCACCAAATTCCTAAAGACTGTTTTTATTTTTGAAAAAATAAGAAAAAGGAAAAAAGAATAAGGAACCTAAGTGAAAACCTCTATGAGGCACTTGAGGCCAAATTTTGGGTTAAAAACCTCCTTGAGGCAGCCGAGGAGTGAAAAAAAGAAAAATAAAAATATCCCTGGGTGAAAATCTCCCTTGAGGGACCTAGGGCAGGAAATCAGGTTGAAAACCTCCTTTGAGGTGACCCGTGTGTCTTAAAAAAAGAGAGAAAAGGAGAAAAACAAAAACAAAGTTCCATGTCAAGAACCTCAAACCTGCCCACTAATAAATTATGCGATTTTTGCAAGTTTTTAGGGACACCAAAGGACTCAGATTTGAAGGGAAAACAAGCCAAGTATCACACCAATTCTTACTCCATTCACTTCACATCTTCCATGCCTACCATGTATCCATCATTCATCCTCACTTCCAGGCATCAAAAACCAATTTTTATGCATCTTTCTAACTTCTACAGGGTTTCCTGTAGTTACTATAAGATGTCTT
This sequence comes from Pinus tabuliformis, assembly GCA_031772625.1. Classification (NCBI taxonomy): domain Eukaryota; kingdom Viridiplantae; phylum Streptophyta; class Pinopsida; order Pinales; family Pinaceae; genus Pinus; species Pinus tabuliformis. The sequence goes on along the minus strand of CM062804.1, from coordinate 159,973,740 downwards.
CAAACACTATAGGAATGGTGTCCCACTTATAAAATAAGGATTCAAGCCTATTCTAGGTTGAAAAAGTGACCATACACCTCAGCACCTCTCATCCAACATCAGCTCATGACCATACTAACCTCTGTGTCCATTAAAAACCACTCAGAAAAATGAAAAAATAAAAAGAAAATGAGTCCAAGGGACATGCAATCATTGGCCTCACTCACCTATCACTCCATCTACTTCATTACCATATTTCCACTCCTACATCACCACCCATCCCTCCTCCAAGTGATTTTTTAAAAAAAAAAATGATGAATAAAGGTAGCTACAAGATTTCTCGTAGTAACTACAATAAACCCTATAGCAACCCATGTTATAAAAACAACAGTTTCTCCATGCATTCTCGTTCAACATCCATGCAGGTCAAGAGCTCTAGCATCCCTATAGACATTATGACTCATATGCAGAGCTCAAAAACAACAGAAGAGACCAAGCACCTGCACACAACACCAAAGGAGACATCTACATCAATAGGAATAAATCAACAAAAAAATGACTAACAAAAAGCACTTACCTGAACAAAAAGAAGCACAGGAAAGTCACCCGCCAGCATGTATCAACCAAGCGAAGGAGGGCACAGGTATGGCACCTCATCCAAACTCTTCCCTAAGTACGATATGATAAAAATTTAGGAATATGAAAAAGTTCTATTTTGTAAGCTCGAAGTGGCCAGTTAACTTGGCCACTCTCAGCTCGAAAACAAAAAATGAACTCTCAGTCAACATGTCACATTTCAATGTCACATCAAGGAGAATAGGCCAAAAATTTGGTTGAGTTAAGCTGTGTGGGAGTGGGTGATGATTACAAGGGGAGGCTACATGATGACAAACGGTGGGCCAACGGTCCCAAAGAAGAAATCGTGTATACTGCCAACCAATACAATGCTCCAAGGAATCGACCATAAATAGAAAACATTCCAAACTCTCATCCAAATTGTTTATTTTGAGATCAAAGAATATCGGGATCACCTTGGAGAGCCATCGAGGAAGAAACCTATTTTAGCCACCCTACATGAAACATAACTACATGAACAACTACAAAAATTGCAAAGAGGTGTAGGAGGCATTGGAAATTCATATAGAACTCCACAAAGGGGGTGCCTAAGGTCCAGTTGTTCAACAATTCTCCTCATCCAAAGCATCACAATGAAATGTAGGTGGCCCTTATCTCCTTTGTTTTGAATTGATATCTCGAAAAAGGAAGGAGAAACAAATTTGAGTTTTCTAATTTTTTATAGTGGGACTAGTGTTTAGATAGAGTTTTGTGAAGTTAAAGAAATTTGTGTGGGGATAGAAGAAAAATTGCATTCATCCTCGATAAGCTCTAAACTATCAGTCACCCTGAACAACACCAAGGCTAGCCTACCAAACTCCCTACATTCAACTAACCAAAGAGGAAAAATGGCAGGAGGATTCAACAGAAGGGAACCCACAGAGACATCTAGGATACACCTCCATCCCCCTGTGGTAGAAATATTTAGAAGGCATAACTGGTTGGGATTCTGTGAGCATGTCAAAGGGTATGATGATGATGTAGCTCAATAATTTTCCATGACTATGGTAAGAGGACTATCAATGACAATTACTCCTGAGGTAATTAGCATAATCACTACACTTCCTCAAGGAATGCAATGGAGAAAGGAGGATAAAGCTACAAGCACTTTTGCTAAGAATATTTTTTTCTTAAAAATTGAAGAGCCAATTGAGGAAAAAAATGGGATCGGAAGGGACATCCTTCCCTATCCTTGGAATGAGGTGAGCTATCACATTCTCAAATATATTTCTTGTGATGGGAGGCTTAATATAATCTATCGATAACAATTTAGACTCCTCCGTGAGTTGATATTTGGAGAGGAGATACTCATTGACAGAAGACTCACTGCACGCTACTTCTTGTTACAATCAATAATAGACATGATCATAAAGGTACAACAGGGGAAACATCATAAATTGGGACACCATGGACTCATTAAGAAAATTCTAGAGGATGTCTTGGGCTAGCTAAGAATCCCTATTTAATGGTCCACATTGAAATACAAGCCCTTGAATATGATAGGGACCCAAACTCTAATGGTGAAGAGGAAGCAAAAGAATATGAAGAAGAGCCTAAAGAGGAAGAGGATGAACCTGAGGAAGAAGAGGAGATGAAAACAGATAAAACAGAGGAGGAAGATGGGAAAGAAGGATAAGAAGCGAAAAGTGAAGAGGAAGAGAAGAAGGAAGAAGCAAGCCCTCAAGAACATACCAAGGAAGGGGAGGAATCTCCAAGGTTGTCCCTTGAACCCATAGAGAAGTTTGTAGCTTCTGCCTTGACTGTCCTAAGCACACCTATCAAGTCAAAAGGTAAAAGACAGAGGCAGACTACCCTCTATTTCAAAACAAGGAGGAGCACTAGGATCAAACAAGGGGAACTACAAACACCCACCAAGACTCCAATCATAATTGAGGAGTCACTAAAATAGCAAGAAAAGCTAGTTTCCCTTGAAATAAAAGATGAAGAGGGCACATCCAAACAAGCTACACCAAAGTCTCCCATCACCTATGTTAGGAAACCTGTCACCAGGTCAGCATAAACAAAGAAAGACAAGGCACTTGTGACCCCATTACAGAGAGGAAAAAACCTTCTACAAGATCTTCATATAATCCTACAGGAAACACATAAAAATATACAGGACGGACAACAGGGACAGAAGGAAGCTAAGGAAGTAGCAACATGAGTGCACGAGGGGGAAGCTTCTCCAAAGACGTCTGTGGGGGAGTTCCAAGGGTTGTAGGAGCTTAACCCACAGGCCCATCTAAGCTCTTATTACAAATTCATTGAGGGAGGAAGAGTAATACCACATAATTTTTCCATCCCTCTTCTTTGAGCTTGAGAAGGAGAGAGGAAGGACACATCGCTGGATGAAAATTGCCAAATCAAAGAACGTAGAAGATGTGGGACATATGGAAGGGAAACTCCTAGAGATGGGTAGGGAGTTGAGTGAGATAAGAGATAGTGAGATCTCAACTACAGGAATAAAATACATGGCTAAGGAGGAAGTTGCAGGAAAAAAAGAGCCAATTGGCCACCATGGCAAGCCATTCCATGGCGGCACTTCAGTGAAGGATGCCATCAAGATCATATGCACTATACCTCAAAGATCAATGGTTTCAATTTCAAATCAAGACACTATCACAACAAAGGAATATTCATTTCCAAGACTATAGGTAGTTGATTGAATTATGTGACAATATCACCCTAGAACATAAGGCCAAGATATCCGAATTTTACCTACACAGCTTGGCCTTAACAAATTTAAATGTGTGGGACCCCAATGCAAAGTTGGGGGATTTACAACTAATGGCCCTTGCATCATGGATGAGTCATGAGGAGGCCAGGGCTAAGGAGGTGAAGAGAATATTGGAAAAGGATGAGGGCGATCCCCTTTATATTAGAGTAGAACATATGAATTCAATGGTTGTCATTAACACCCACAACATCATCTCCAATGATGCCCAACTGGCACGAAGATACATAGCTACACAAGAACATGCCATCACCCACTTTGAAGACACCTTGAGGTTGCTTGGAAATGAAAGCCAACAAGCATGGAAGAGGAGATGGAGCAACTTGCCACCAGTCTAAGGATCAGAGCGTACCATTTTCCTGAGAAATTAAGGAATGCACTCGAAAGGACCCCACTGTATAAGAATGAAATGCAAAGACTAAAAATCAATTGGATTGGTTTGAAACTAAATCCACCCTTGCTGTTGGGTATGAGAAGAGGTAGGAAGGTATAGGAGGAAAGAAAGAAGTGGGAAGAATTAGAGAAACATGAAGGGTTCTATCCTCAAGAGGAAATTCCAGCAACAGAGACCCGAGATGTCAGAGAGGCCACAAGAGCTATGAAAGATATGGACATAGACTAAGTTTCTCAGAGGATGAGCAACACCTTGAGTAGGGGGTTGATGATGAGTCTAATCAATAGGTAAATTATATGGGTCTTAATGCCACTCTCCAACTTATTAAAATCAACTTTTCTCACATTTCTTTACATATTTTATTATATTTTTCTTAGTGAGGAGGGTAAAGGTGAGATGTTATGTGATGTAGCCTAATATGTATTAAATGTAGGAATTGGAGTAGTTTTGGGCTAATTTAAGTGCAAGAACTTGAAGTGGACAAGAAAGATATTTTTTATGAGATTTGGTCTCCCTCCTTAACCCCTCAATCATTCGAAGATTCCTCCAACATATCTCATCAACTTGGAGTTACAAGAAACCGAGCCAACCGAGTTCATTGGTAGCAAGGCTAGTGATAATTGAAGACAACTCAATCTTGAGTTTGGGAGCCAAGGCTCCCTAATTTTTAGGAAGTTGTTGGTAGCTTGAATTTGTATAAATAAGTAGGCCAAGGGCCTCATTAGGATTCAATTTTTTATTGTAGCCAAGAGGAAATTTCAAGCTAAGATATTGTGACTATTATTCTTATGTTATTTTTGACATTTTGATGATAATGAAAAAGTTTTCCTTGATCCAGTACTGAGTTGACTTAGAGGACTGAATCTCTTGGGTTAGGGACAAACCCTAGTAGCAGAGGTTCCTCTTTTTGTACATGTATTCTTAGATTAGAATCAGAGTTAGCTGCTGAAGTTATTTCTGATTTGTTAATTTACAAGTATTTGAATGATTGTTTAGTTTTTCTTCCATTAATTGAAGAAGTAGATTAGTGGTACATTAGTGAAAGAAAATACTTCATAAAATCTTGTGGCAGTGGCCTCTTCCTCATCTCCCTCATGGGATCATGGTTTGAGGGCCCCACTCTCACAAACTAAAAAAGAGATTTATCTTTTGATCATTGCATAGCTTAGGATTTCTTATTGAGTAGATCACTATTCATAATTTCTTAGAAGCACCTGCAATTGTCATTTTGGTTTCCTAAGTTTTTTGTAGTCTAGAAGTCTTTCATTTCATAGATTTAGTCATTAGCCATCAATAAAACAATTTTCTCAAATTCAACTCATCTTTTCCATATTTACATAAAGTTGTGCATGAATAAAGAAAGTAATGTGTTGTTGCAGGAGTTGTTGATCTATAGGTAGGAACTCATTCCACTAGCCTCATCTAAGTCTTCTCCACCTACTGCCAAAGCCTACCAACCACTAATTCAGATTTATGTTTTGTAGCCACCATGGACAACCACCTTGAGCAAATCCAACCATCCTAAAGAGTTGGGTTGATCCTTGGGTAGTGTGCACCTCCCCCATACCTCATTTCACCATCAAAAATATTCCCAACACTTCATTTCACCTTCCCTAGCTTCCTATAGCCTTCAACAAGTTTCCTGTAGTAAACTAGGACATCCTCTAGTAACTAGGACATCTTGTAGTAACTACAGGAAACCTTGTAGCAACTTATTTTCAACTATTTTGGGCAGAAATGATGATCTGAGCCTAGGGTAGGCCCTCAACATGACTTCCATATACCTAAATGCCATTTTGGACCAGCATTTCTATGCGTTCCTCTCCTGCAAAAGATCAACTTGTTTACCTTAGAATTTACATTTCTATATTAAAATCAAAAGACTTTTTTATTTATTTTTTATTTTTATTTTTATTTTTTTTTCTGCAGTATTTAGCTAGTGCATTCATATATTATTCATAGCAGTGTTAGGATAATTTCCATGCCTATTTTTGTAACTCACTTCTTTATAAAGTTATCAATTGCTAAAATTGCAAAAACGAAGTCAAGTTTGAAGCCATTTCCTAAGACACTAAAGCTCTCAAAGTTGAATCAAACCATCTCCACTGCATAGTTCTTGTGATAAGATTTTCAACGATATATAGAAGTCCAAAACTGGACTTCTAGATCAGAAGTTAGAGGAGTTTCACGATGGGGGTTCTATTGCCTTGAAATGAAAGAGAAGAGCACATTGGAGGGCCCCTCGGGCATAGTAAATCTCTCATATCGACTATATCACAGTCTCGCATCCCGCATAATGGCTATATCTTGCAATCTCACGGTACCACGATCTCGCAGTCATGTAGTATGGCGATACCGCAGTCCCGTAGTACTGCCATCCCATAATTCCATGGTCTTGCAGTACCGCAATCCCGCAGTCCTGCGATCATGCACCTGACAACATCACAGTAAAACCCGCATACTAGGAAATCAACGATCGACATGGCAGTGGGGTTCTAAATTTAAAATTCTTTTGATATCGTCGATTTTTGATACAGTGTTAAAGTGATGGAGGAGTCAAAAAAGGATTAACAAAGGAAATGCATGGAAAAACCAAGGTTGAGTGGATCCTTTCTCTCTCTTCCACGTGGTAGTACGAAAGGTGACTTGGCAAGTACGGAGGACACATGTCACTTAGATTTCGCATTTTCAGAGGTCCGACGGGGGAATTTATGGGTGACATGTATCACACTCATAGGGTGACACGTGGCTGTGATGACATCACCACCCACATATCAGTGATCGACGATCGCACAGGCTAAAGCACTCCCAAACCAAAGTCTCCATTCTTGTGATTTTGATATGCAAGGAATCCTCCTAGATGCAATATTTTATTTTACATATCTCATGAGGACTTCATGTCTGAAATGTCAGCCTATGATATAAAAATACGTAAGGTTCCTCCCTGTCCCGTATTGCAATTGTGATATAGTCAGTGGGCCCCATCCTCTAGATAGATGATCGCAGGTATCACTGGGTGTTATCAAAGGTAAGCATGAGATATCTCTGGGATAAGGGATTCCCAGTAACAAAGGAAAGTGCCCCCAGACATAGATCTAAACGGTCTTAGTTCCTGAAGGCTGAGCCCCTGGTTGTAGCCCCTTGTGATATGAAGAGAACAACAATATAAGGGGCTAAACTCAAGGGCGCTAAGTAACATTGAATCCTACCATTCTGCAGTGCCTGTAAGGTTAAAGGCCCTGTTTATAGCTAGGCACCTAGAGCATAGTATAGGGTAGTAAAGGCATATGGATCGTTAGTTGGAGCATTGAATAAAGCATGGTGTGGTGGTGAACTAGTATGGGGAGGCTCAACAAGACTTAATGGCTCAGCATGGAGCTCCAATCCAATACATGATAAAGGAATGCTTGGATGCACTCAATTCCTACTCTGCAATAGGAATTTGCAGCGACCAACTCCCTATTCCATAGAACCAGTCGTTCACACAGTAAAGGAAGAATTGACAGAATATGGTCAAGCAGCAGGGGGAGCGCATCATGGCTGAGATGTGGACTGACCAGAGAACTCAGAGGGACACTTCCTCATTCCTCTTTCCATTTTCTTTCTCTATTCATTAATTTTTGTTTGTTTCCAAGAAGGGATCGAATGCTAATTGTAATCGTTTTGGGCAACAACGCCTTATGTGGGCTGAGACAGCTAGTCTAGCAGACAGCTGGAGCTCTGGCTCAGATATTTTGTAAATTGTAATTCCAACTCCCCCTCTTCTTATAAAAAGGGGGAAGCAACACTTTAGCAGGGGTTGGTTGGTTCCGAAATTTTTTACCAGCGAGGTCTGAATTCTGAGATGTCATTTGGTTCAATTTGTTTTCCATGGGGGCTTTATTGATATCATGTTGAATCAATGGACTAGTTATTGGGACCCTTTAAGATAAATGGCATTTCCTTGTTGATTCCAAGAATGATCAATGTACAATATGTTTTCCCTTTTATAACCTCATTTCATAAGTTGTTTTTCCTTCTCTGAAATAGTGTACTGAGATTGTTGGTTTCTCCTTGGTTCATGGATTTACCTTGGCTTCTATAGAGAATAATGCTACTATGTATTACAAATTTACTTGTGTTGTTCAATAGCCTACAATACCTATAGTAACTACATATTTAATTATGTTATTAAATTAGCCTATAGTACGTGTATGAGCACAACCTTTCTCACACTGTTTGGTGATAGAGGTACCCATGTTATAGGCATGAAACCTCAATAAGTACTATGTTGTTTATATCACTCCACCTACTCCCTCTTCCATATTTCTATTGGAAAATATTCTCTTAGGATTCTATGTTCTTTACAACCCTATACATCGAATTCTATATTTCTGTTAGAACATTGCTGCTTAGTATTATATTTGTTACAGCCCTATGCATCTATTTCCCTCCTTCCTTTCCTCCTCTCCACCATTTGTACAACTTTAGTTTTAAGTTGTCTTGTTGTTGTGTGTCAGCCACCAGAAGAAGAGGCCATTTCTCTTTGAGATTTCCCCAATATACCCCCAACATTTGGATCCATGTGATGGCTTGAAACTGCCTTGGTGAAGGCTTATTAAATGAAGCCCATCCTATTACCTTTTTACGTGACAATTGGAGTGTTGAAAAACCCTGACATATTATCTCTTAAGCACTCCTCTCTTTAATATGTCCTAGGCACTGGTCTACAATCAACCCAGAGGTTGTCTATAGGAGGATTTCTATCTCCCTTGCAGCACTTGTGTTGCATGTGCGATTTGGAGCTATAACATCTTTCTGGTGTCATTGTTGGGGAATGTATTAGAATATTTTTCCTTGGGTACCACAAAATTTTACATTTCCTTTGTTAGGTGAGCAATGGAATTGTGGGTTGAAGATCTCTCACCATGGAAGTTCCACTGTGAATTTCATTATATACACCTTGGCAACTCCACTGTCTGAATATTAATTGTAAACAACCTGGCAGTTACATTTGTCAAGAAATGGAAGAGACAATGGAAGAGATGGAGAGCTCAATAAAGAACTCCTTATATAAACTGATAAAATTGGTGTTAGAAAATATAAACCTTTGACGACATTATTACTCTTTATTTGATGAAGAACAAGAAGTTCAGACACATGAACAAGAGGAGGATGATCTTGATGTAACGCTAAATGATGATGAGATGGATGATTTTTGCAAGCAGTTCTTCTATTTCATAACGGCTCCATTGCACAAGAGAAATTATATTTTTCATCTAGAAGGACATCAATGGGACACGACCAAAATGAAGGCACTTCCTCAGAAGAGCCTCCCGGGTCAATTGACAAGGGGAAGGAACTTTTAGATCCAAATTGCTTTAAGCCTAAAGTCCTCAAAGAAGAGAAGTCACCTTCCCCTTCCTGGCCCATATGTGCAGAAGGAAAAAAACAAAGTAGTGTTTTTAGCTGCCCTGATCAAAGGGATATTGGTTAGCAGATATTTCATGAAAATAAGGCAGCTGAAAATTTTACTGGTCAGTTCTATGACCCTGTGGTTGACTACGTAACAACATTCTTAAGCTAGCAATAGAGGTGGTATTAGAAGCATGTATCGGGTTCTTTATTTCAAGACTTTTCATGGTGCATGCTTGTTTTAATTTTTATTTTTCAGTAGTGTGAAGGCATAAGGTGCAGTACTCTAATGTTGGCCTGGCTCCATTGGATGGTTGAAATCACTTAGGTGAATTGAGCCCTGTGAATAAGTAGGAATGTATATAAATAAGCTCACTAGGTGAGCATTTACTTTCTAGTTGTTAGAATTTTTATTTCTACATGTTTAGAATGATGAGGAAAGTCCCATGAAGATTTTGTTGGTTACAAAGTTCATATATTTATGACTCCATGTCCAATGGTGAAGGATACTGGTATGCATGTTCTCAGCACCTTTCTAGCAAGGCAGTGTCCCCAGTTGGAGCCAATGTTGTCACTCACTTCTTTATAAAGTTTATCATTTTCCCATCGTGTAGAAAATAAGTCAACTTTGAAGCCATTTCCTAAGCCACTAAAGCTCTTAAAGTTGAATCAGACCATCTCCACAACACAGTGCTTGTGATAAGATTTCCAATAATATATAAAAGTCCAAAAATGGACTTCTATATCAGAAGTTAGAGTATTTTGAAGATGGGGGTTCTGTTGCCTTGAAATGAAAGGGAAGAGAACATTGGAGGGCCCCTCGGGCACAGTAAATCCTACATATCGGCTACATTGCAGTACCACATCCTGCCTATCAGCTATATCTCGTAGTCCCATAGTACCGTGGTCCCACAGTCCCGAAGTACTGAGATCCTGTAACCCTGCAATATCGTGATCCCGCAGTACCATGATCCCGCAGTCCTACAGTACCAAAATCCTGCGATCCCACATCCCGTGACATCACAGTAAAACCCACATACCATAAAATCGATGATTGACATGGAAGCAAGGTTCCAACTTTAAAAACCTTGTGATATCGCCAATTTGTGATGTAATGTTAAAGAATCGGGGGAGGTCGGAAAGGATTAACAAAGGAAATGCATGGAAAAACCAAGGTCGGGCATACCCTTTCTCTCTCCTCCACATGGTAGTACAAAAGGTGACGCGGCAATTATGGAGGACACATGTCACTTAGATTTGGCATTTTCAAGGGTCCTAAGGGGAATTTTTGGGTGACATGTGTCACCACTCACAGAGTGACATGTGGCAATGATGATGTCAACACCCCGCAGATCGGTGATCGGTGATCGCATAGGCTAAAGTGCTCCTACAAAAAAGTCTCCAGCCTTCCAATTGCGATATGTTGGGAATCCTCTCGGATATGATATTTGATTTGACATATCTATGGAGGGCTTCACATATGGACTATTGTCATGTGATTTAAAAAGATCTAAGATCCCTCCCTCTCCCATATTTTGATTGCTATACAGTCGATGGTTCCAATCCCGCAGATCGGCCAATGCTGGTATCACTCGGTGCTATCAGAGGCAAGCGTGGGATATCTCAGGATGTGGGATTCCCAGTAACAAAGGAAATAAACCCCCAGGAATAGTTCTAAAAGGTATTAGTGCCTAAAGGCTGATTCCCTAGTCGCAACCCCTGGTGATATGAAGAGCACAAAAGTATAAGGGGCTAAACTCAAGGGGGATAAGGAACATTGAAACCTGCCATTCTGTAGTGTCTGTAAGGGTAAAGGCCCTGATTATAGCAAGGACACTAGGGCATGGTACATGTCAGTAAAGGCGTATGGGTCAGTAGCTAGAGCATTGAATAAATCATGGTGCGATGGTGAACCAGTATGGGGAGGCTCAACAAGATTTAATGGATCAGCATGGAGCTCCACTCTGTTGTTGGGAAAAGTATCCAATTCGGAATGCCCCTATCCCACTCTAAGGTGTGATAGCGCCTTAGCAACAAACAAGGTAAACTAATTGAGTATTCTTCTTTATGAAATGTAAATGAGGAGCAAGGATGTAACTAACCTGTGTCTTCCGCTAGTTTGTCGATCCAAATCACTCCTCTCTTCAGTAGCTCCCAGCTTCTTGCTCCTTCACCGGCCCAGCTTCACCGAATTCCTGCAAGATCACCAGAGAGAGAAACTACACAAAGATACAAATATACATTCATAAAAAGCTCAAGATCAGATTAAGCTAAACATGTAAGCATAACAAAACATCATTGGTACACATCATGTAGGAGAAACTCAAATAGTTTATTGATAGAATAAGAAAGTCCAAGAGGAGATACAACCAAGTGAGTTCCGATCTAGCATCTACCTCCCAGCAAAGGAATCCCTTCCTCTCCTCCAACAAAGCATAAATCACCCAATGTACTAATCTCAATCTCAAACCAACAGCAATTCTCTACAAAGTACAAAATTACAGCCTTCTGAACCTCTGGGTGAGAGATCCATATATAGATGTAAGTAGAGAGGATGAGTCAGCTTATGTTTTGACTTGTGGCTTCTCTCTGTCAGTTCTTGCTTCCACTTGGAGGTTGAGAGCCTCTTACTCATCACTAGTCGAATTCATTGAGGCAAGTGTCATTGGAGAAGATTCTGGAAGCTTCCAGGGTCTTTCCACCTCGTTGAATGAGCTTGCCATTTGTCATTTCCCGCTCAGCGCACCCTGGTAGTGCTTCCACCTGCGTTGCAGTGCACTTAGCCAGTGTAACCTCTGCATTTCAACGTAGGCAGCTAGTGGAGCCTCTGAATTGATCCTGAATTGACTGTTTCTGAGTGGTTTTTGGTGGAGAACTTCTGGGAGAAGCTGTCATTGGTTGACCTTGTTCCTTTAGGAGCTGTAACAACATCTTTAGGGACTTTGGATCCTTTGAATTATGGACATTTCATGCTTATAGATGTAAGGCACAAAAATGTCTATAACACACTCCAATACATGACAAAGAAATGAATCGATGCACTCCATTCCTACTCCGTAATAGGAATTTGCAGTGACCCACTACCTATTCCACAGAACCAGATGCTCATCCAATAAAGAAAGAATTGGCAGAAAACGGTCGAGCAATAGGGGGAGTGCATCATAGCTGAGATGTCGATTGACCAGAGACCTTCATAGGGAAAATAGAGGGACACTTCCTCCTTCCTCTTTCAATTTTCTTTCTTTGTTCATTAATTTCTATTTGTTTCCAAGAAGGGATTGAATTCCAATTGTAATAATTTTGGGAAACAACGCCTTGCATGGGCCAAGACAGCTAGTCTAGTAGACAGTTGGAGCTATGGCTCAGATATTTGGTAAACTGTAATTCCATCTCCCCCTATTCTTATAAAAAGGGGAAGGAACACTTTAACAGGGGTTGGCTGGTTCCAGAAATTTTCACCCGCAGGGTCTGAATTCTGAGATGCCATTTGATTTAATTTTTTTTAATGGGGGCTTCAGTGAAATTATGTTGAATGTATGGACTAGTTATTTGGACCCTTTAAGATAAATGGAATTTCCCTATTGATTCCAAGCATGATATAGTATGTTTTCCCTTATATAACCTCATTTCATAAGTTGTTTTTCCTTCTCTGAAACAGTGTGATGATATTGTTGGTTTCTCCTTGGTTCATGGATTTACCCTAGCTACTAAATAGAGAACAGTGCCTATGTGTATTATAGATTTATAGATTTACTTGTGTCATTCAATAGCCTACAGTACCTGTAGTAACTACAGATTTACTTGTCTAATTAAATTAGCGTACAGTACCTGTATGAGCACAACCTTTCTCACAATGTTTAGTGACAAAGGTACCCATGTTATAGGCATGAAACCTCAATAAGTACTCCATTGTTTCTATCACTCCACTTCCTCCTTCTTCCATATTTCTATTAGAAAATATTTGCTTCAGATTCTATGTTGTTTACAACCCTATCCATTGAATTCCATATTTCTGTTGGAACATTGCTACTTAGGATTCTATTTTTTACAACCCTATGCATCCATTTCCCTCCTTCCTTTCCTCCTCTCCACCATTTCTACAGCTTCAGTTTTAAGTTGTCTCACTGATGTGTGTCGGCCACCAGAAGAAGAGGTCATTTCTCTTTGATATTTCCCCAATATAACCCCAACATTTGGATCCATGTGTTAGATTGAAACTAACTCAATGAAGGCTTATTGAACCAAGGCCATCCTATTACCTTTTTATGTGACAATTAGAGTGCTGAAAACGCCTCATAGATCATCTCTTAAGGAATCCTCTCTTTAAGATGTCCTAGGAATTGGTCTACAAAAAACCTAGAGGTTGTCTCTAGGAGGCTTTCTATCTCCCTTGTAGCACTTCTTTCGCTGGTGCAATTTGGAGCTACAATGCCTACTTAGTCCAGATAGCTAGATTATTGTATGCAAGGTTAATTAGGTTTCTTTTGCAAGTAATCTGTGTTAATTCTTAGATAGTTCATTTCATGTCATTTCATAGCACTTCCCATTCAGTGCTTTCATTTTCCTAAAACAGACAAGCATTTACTTTTTGCATTAAAGATAGCTTTACATTCACTATTAGTAGTTCACCTCCTTCTATTCAATAGAAGACTAGTAGTAAAAACCCTAGTGGTCTATCACGCCAGTTGAAAAATGACAAGAGTAGAATTTTGCATCTACTATGCATATAACACTTTCACCTCCAATTTTGTATGAACCTCGGGTTGATAAAGTAAAGGTGGTCGCCCTAGGAGTTGAAGAATCCTTGCTGCAATACTGGGGCTCATCACATGGGAGATGGTTGATTACATGCAGGATTTATATCCTTATTTTTTTCCTAGTTCAAGAAAATGAGTTTTTGGTATATGTACATATATGTATGGTTGTAAGTGTCGCAGTGAGTTTTTTTACAAAGCTCCAATAAGTGGCATGTTTGTTTTTCTTTTCAGTAAGATGTCATTGTAAATACTGTATCGAGCTATATTCTATAGTTGCATATGTAGTATGTTTTGTTTTCAGCAGATTGTTGTTCATAAGTGTCATAGAACACCAAGGATTGTGTTCCCCCAAGGGGGAGGGGTTTTTATTAGCCCAAGTTAAATTGTCATGTAATAAAGGAAAAATAAGACAGAGGTCATGGGACACGATTTCCAAGATAAATTTTTGGTAAACACTATAGTGGGCATCACTTTTGGTTTAATATTGGCTATGGGAACTAGAAAATGAATTGAAAAAAGAAAAGAGGCAATAATTGGCATTTAATTATAAGAAATCAAGGAAAATAAGAGAAAAATAAGGTGAAGAGACACAATTTTGCATGCAAGGGAAACTAGTGGAAAATGAAGAAAAAAGGGAGATCAATGAAAAAAAGGCATTAGAGAATTAATTCACAACTTTTGCTAGTTTAACTTTTGTTATTTGAGATTTTTTGTCAGTTTTTCTTTGGTTTAGTTGGAGAGAGAGAGAGAGAGAGCTCAAAGAAGAGAAATAAAACAAGGGAAACATACGACAAGAAAGGGAAAGTGAAGGAAAGCAAGGAGAAGGTTGGATCAACAACTTCAGTAGGAGGATTTTATAGGTAACATGTTGCATGTGTGATTTCCTAGATGAGGTGTGAATGCATGGTACATGAATTTGTTTATTTAGTTCATTTGTTTTCATTGGCATGGGTTTTTCCTAGTTTGACAGTGGCTTCAGCCTCGCCTTGCTGTAATATCCCTCCCTCTCCCACATTTTTATTGCTATACAGTCAATGGTTCCAATCCTGTAGATCGGCCAATGCTGGTATCACTCAGTGCTATCAGAGGTAGGGGTGGGATATCTCAGGATGTGGGATTCCCAGTAACAAAGGAAAGAAACCCCCAGGAATAGATCTAAAAGGTCTTAGTGCCTAAAGGCTGAGTCCCTAGTCGCAACCCCTGGTGATATGAAGAGCACAAAAGTATAAGGGGCTAAACTCAAGGGGGATCAGGAACATTGAAACCTGCCATTCTGTAGTGTCTATAAGGGTAAGGGCCCTGATTATAGGAAGGCCACTAGGGCACAATATAGGTCAGTAAAGGAGTATGGGTCAGTAGCTAGAGCATTGAATAAAGCATGGTGCGACGGTGAACCAGTATGGGGAGGCTCAACAAGATTTAATGGCTCAGCATGGAGCTCCACTCCAATACATGACAAAGAAATGCATCGATGCACTCCATTCCTACTCCACAACAGGAATTTGCAGTGACCCACTACCTATTCCACAAAACCAGTCGCTCATGCAATAAAGGAAGAATTGTTAGAAAACGGTCGAGCAATAGGGGGAGTGCATCATAGTTGAGATGTCGATTGACCAGAGACCTTCATAGGGAAAATAGAAGGACACTTCCTCCTTCCTCTTTCAATTTTCTTTCTCTGTTCATTAATTTCTGTTTGTTTCCAAGAAGGGATTGAATCCCAATTGTAATAATTTTGGGAAACAACGCCTTACATGGGCCAAGACAGCTAGTCTAGTAGACAGTTGGAGCTCTGGCTCAGATATTTGGTAAACTGTAATTCCATCTCCCCCTCTTCTTATAAAAAAGGGGAAGGAACACTTTAACAGGGGTTGGCTGGTTCAGAAATTTTCACCCGCAAGTTCTGAATTCTGAGATGCCATTTGATTTTAT
The DNA here is from genome assembly GCA_031772625.1 of Pinus tabuliformis. Classification (NCBI taxonomy): domain Eukaryota; kingdom Viridiplantae; phylum Streptophyta; class Pinopsida; order Pinales; family Pinaceae; genus Pinus; species Pinus tabuliformis. Next base: position 159,957,935 of record CM062804.1, on the reverse strand, counting down.
TTTTTTTAATGGGGGCTTCATTGATATTATGTTGAATGTATGGAATAGTTATTTGGACCCTTTAAGATAAATGGAATTTCCCTATTGATTCCAAGCATGATCGATTTATAGTATGTTTTCCCTTATATAACCTCATTTCATAAGTTGTTTTTCCTTCTCTGAAACAGTGTGAGGATATTGTTGGTTTCTCCTTAGTTCATGGAGTTACCCTAGCTACTAAATGGAGAATAGTGCCTATGTGTATTATAGATTTACTTGTGTCGTTCAATAGCCTACAGTACATGTAGTAACTACAAATTTACTTGTCTAATTAAATTAGCGTACAGTACCTGTGTGAGCACAACCTTTCTCACACTGTTTAGTGACAAAGGTACCCATGTTATAGGCATGAAACCCCAATAAGTACTCCATTGTTTCTATCACTCCACCTCCTCCCTCTTCCATATTTCTATTGGAAAATATTTTCTTTGGATTCTATGTTGTTTACAACCCTATACATTGAATTCCATATTTCTGTTGGAACACTGTTGCTTAGGATTCTGTGTTTTACAACCCTATGCATCTATTTCCCTCCTTCCTTTCCTCCTCTCCACCATTTCTACAGCTTCAGTTTTAAGTTGTCTCATTGTTGTGTGTCAGCCACTAGAAGAAGAGGTCATTTCTCTTTGATATTTCCCCAATATAACCCCAACATTTGGATCTATGTGTTAGATTGAAACTACCTCAATGAAGGCTTATTGAACCAAGCCCATCTTATTACCTTTTTACGTGACAATTAGAGTGCTGAAAATGCCTCATAGATTATCTCTTAAGGAATCCTCTCTTTAAGATATCCTAGGAATTGGTCTACAAAAAACCTAGAGGTTGTCTCTAGGAGGCTTTCTATCTCCCTTGTAGCACTTCTTTCGCTGGTGCAATTTGGAGCTACAACGCCTACTTAGTCCAAATAGCTAGATTATTGTACGCAAGGTTAATTAGGTTTCTTTTTCAAGTAATGTGTGTTAATTCTTAGATAGGTCATTTCATGTCATTTCATAGCACTTCCCATTCAGTGCTTTCATTTTCGTAAAATAGACAAGCATTTACATTTTGCATTAAAGATAGCTTTACATTCATTATTAGTAGTCCGCCTCCTTCTATTCAATAGAAGACTCATTGTAAAAACCCTAGTGGTCTATCACCCCAATTGAAAAGTGACAAGAGTAGAATTTTGCATCTACTATGCATATAACATTGTCACCTCCAATTTTCTACGAACCCCGGGTTGATAAAGTAAAGGTGGTCACCCTAGGAGTTGAAGAATCCTTGCTGCAATACCGGGGCTCATCACATGGGAGATGGTTGATTACATGCAAGATTTATATCCTTCTTTTTTTCCTAGTTCAAGAAAATGAGTTTTTGGTATATGTACATATATGTATGGTTGTAAGTGTCGCAGTGAGTTTTTTTATAAAGCTCCAATAAGTGGCATGTTTGTTTTGCTTTTCAGTAAGATGTCATTGTAAATAATGTATCGAGCTATATTCTATAGTTGCATATGCAGTATGTTTTGTTTTCAGCAAATTTTTGTTCATAAGTGTCATAGAACACCGAGGATTGTGTTCCCCCAAGGGGGAGGGGTTTTTAATAGCCCCAAGTTAAATTTTCGTGTAATAAAGGAAAAATAAGACAGAGGTCATGGGACATGATTTCAAGCTAAATTTTTGGTAAACACTATAGTGGGCATCACTTTTGGTTTAATATTGGCTATGGGAACTGGAAAAGGAATTGACAAAACAAAAGAGGCAATAATTGGCATTTAATTATAGGAAATCAAGGAAAATAAGAGAAAAATAAGGTGAAGAGACACAATTTTGCATGCATGGGAAACAAGAGGAAAATGAAGAAAAATGAATAAAAAAGGGAGATCAATGAAAAAAAGGCATTAGATAATTAATTCACAACTTTGCTAGTTTAACTTTTGTTATTTGAGATTTTTTGTCAGTTTTTCTTTGGTTTATTGGAGAGAGAGAGAGAGAGAGAGAGAGAGAGAGAGAGAGAGAGAGAGAGCTCAAAGAAGAGAAATAAAACAAGGGAAACATAGGACAAGAAAGGGAAAGTGAAGGAAAGCAAGGAGAAGGTTGGATCAACAACTTCAGTAGGAGGATTTTATAGGTAACATGTTGCATGTGTGATTTCCTAGATGAGGTGTGAATGCATGGTACATGAATTTGTTTATTTAGTTCATTTGTTTTCATTGGCATGGGTTTTTCCTAGTTTGACAGTGGCTTCAGCCTCACCTTGCCATTTCCTAGATATCCATAGTGTGATAGGATTCATTCTTGGTTGAGATTTGGATTGTCGGAAGTTTTTTGAACTATGTGAGGTGGTATTAGGAAAATTCCCAAGGGATGGGTGTAGATATGGTTTTATCCGAGAAGCCCTTGACAAGTGGATGGATACAGGAAAATTCCTTAACTTATGGTGAAGAAATTCTGAGGCATCGAAGCTTGGTTTGGTTTTGTGATATTGGGACCGATTTAGGTGAGATCACAGTAGCTAGAGGGTTGAAGTCGTTTAACCTCTAGAGTCCTTGGTTAATTATGTCTTCGCTTATCCCATGATATCCCACATTCATTCTTGGAATATGGAATTGGGGTGATTGGCCAAAAGAAATATTTGGTTCAACCCAATCTCTGGTTAGGTGGTATGTGGAAATCTGTGACTAGGTTAGCTTTTGAATAAGTTAATGAGAGATATTTTCCTAATGTAATATATGAGAATTTGTACTTGTGATTATGTGGATTTGATGGCATTTTATTCATGGTTAATATTCTGGTTATATGTTGGTAATAATAATGGTTATATGATGTGCTATAGTTATGGCTCATCTTCATGATTTGATAAATATTTGAATGGTTGATGAATGCATAAGCTAACAAGCATTGTTGTAGCTAATTGAGAGGGAATTAGACCTTCTTGGTGATCCTCAGATGATGTTCAAATATTTATGATCAGATATGCATTCATGACCTATAACTTATATGTTTACCATATGTTTGGAAAAATGTATATCATGTTCTAGGAAGTTGAGGTCAAGATTTGGCTTCAAAATTGAATGTGATTTGGTATTGTTGTCATGTTAATTATGATTGTGGAAAGTTATAGGAAGTTCTAGGAAATTGTTTGGAGGCTAGCCTAGAAAAGTGGCTAAGATATCGAGACCACTAACATTGAACTAGGGAAATTAGGTCATAACTGCATGGAAATAGGCCTATGTGTGTGGTTGGAGGCATATAACCACAATCTTGCCTTGTTGAGCATGTGGTTGGGGGTGTTAGGTTAGTGAAAAGGGTTCCAACTAATGGATTGGTCACCTAGGGTGGTTTTTCAACTCCTAAGTTATTTTTAGTCCTTATAGGACATTAGTAAATGTTCATCTTGTAGGCCTCACTTCCTTAAATGGAACATTAGAGGTTAGGTCATGTCATAGTAGCACTCAGTCGCACATTTACCAGGAGGGCTTGCAAAAGTGGGTAAATTTTGGGAGGGGTGGTTACAATTATAATTTGGTTCATGATAATCAACATAATCACAATGTAATATTCTTTTATTATGGAATTGAAGCCATTAATGAATTTTGTTTTAACTTCTAGAATACATTGTAAAATCTATTGTAATCCAAATTCATAAATGGAACCCATCTGTGCTTCGAACAATATTTATGAAATTATAATCTAGAAATTTAAATAATGAAAAAGACAATGATAAAATAGGTTTAGGTTATACTAAGTATAGGTGTTTCAAAATCTGTAGCTTTCTAATACACTACCTAGGTTATAGCAATATATTTGACAAATCTTTTGATGTATTAACTAGGGAGGTTAAACTAACTCTTATTCATATGACCTAATTCCCATGAACACCATAATGAATTCTAATTGGATTCATAAAATATAACAAAATGGAAAGAATACCACCCACATAGGAAATTAAATCTCCCAAAGCCTATAAAGTCCAACCTTTTAACATATGGAGAGCTCATGAAGAAATATTATACAAATTGCGTAATTTTCGTATTTAGTACCATGAAGTGCACAAACTGCACAGAGTACCCACATATCCTTGCCATTCGAGTGAATGATTGTTAAATATATTGTAAGAAGAGGGTGTTATATCAACACAGACTAGTTATAGGTACAATAATATGTCAAAACAATTGAATTAACAAATGTGATTTTCCATGAACTATATATCATAACATGTCATGGAGACTACATGCGCCAAAGGGAATCCATCACTTAGACATGAGATCAACAAATGGGATGTCATAACTTTAGGTGGCTATCAAGATGAGAGATATGTATCCCTTCTCACCACGTCTCATAGCAATGGTAGGAATTATTAACCCCTACTTCTCTTAATGGATCAATGAATGATACTTTTGATCATACGAGTAGGTTGTGGTTGTAATAATTCTTCATTATGGTGTAGAGGTTGTCTCTACATGAGTAGTTATCTTATGTTTTTTAAGAGGTTATTGAATATTAGGAAAATGAAAAATTTTCTCTAGCTTGGTTGTTCCTAACCTAGTGGTGAGTGGATCGAGAGTTGGGAAAACTTTTCAACCTCTATCTTTCTAGTTAGGAAGTAGTTTAATATGTTGTTTTTGCTTCACAAGGTATCTTGTGCTCTATACATTTTGTAGGAATTCTATTTTTTCAATACACAATATTGATAATTTGTTCATCCCAAAAACCATTAGTAAATTTTTTACCTTTTATAATGCTTCAAGCACATTTAACCAATGTTATGTTTTTTCCTTTCTGATATGTATAAAGTATGATGTATATTTCCAATTTCTTATGAATTTTTAATCAAAATCACAAGACACAAACCTACTCTACTACTCTGCGGAAATCAATTCAAAATTTAGAACATCAATCACAAACATGCAAAGAGAAAGAACACACATGCACACACTACTTTTTTAGGGGAAAGAAATATGCTAAAAATCCCAATATTTGCTTGCATTAATCTTATGAATAAAGATGTACTACACTTTCTTTTATCAACTGAGCATAAACCTACAAGTGAGTATCCTCTCTCTTCTCACTGCGAATCTCTAACCTAGAGTTAGCCAATTTATGCCTCTACATGAACCCCTATATCCTTGCATAATTCCTTGAGAAATTAGGCCCCTATTATTTAGGAAATTCCTAAGATTTATTGTGCAATTCCCAAGGTTGATCATTTGACTACACACGACACCTGTACACACACAACTAGTCTACATATGATGTTACACTTCCTTGGAATCTCCACCAAGCCAATGGAACTCAAATTATCTGCATGCACTAGCTATTTTGGGCTGATTGATCAGTTAGCTGGATGATCACTAAGTTTGACTGAAGTCTCACTACAAAACTACCTCCCACTAATTCCTCCAATATTTAGAACTAATTTAACTGAAAATAGCTTGAAATAACTGACCTTGATTGCTACAAATTAGAAACCACACATTCTTAACTAAAATCTAACTCCTCTAACTCAAATTTACTGAGCTAATTGAGTGACAAGAGGCATGTCACATAAGTTAATTGCATCCATGTTATATGTTGATGTGGAAATTCAAAATTTACCAATTTAATCAAGGAAAATTAAATTTAGAATTTCTTGCTGCTTTTTTCAACACTTCATCTCATCAAGAAAGGGATCATCAACCACCCCTATCATGAACCTGTAGAACTTGAATTTCCCTCTTGACAAAGCCTTTGTAAAAATGTCGACATCTTTTTCCTTTGTCAGAATGTATTGTAGCAACATTATCCTCCTCTGCACACAGTCCCATAAATGGTGATATCATATATCATATTCTTGGATCAATCATGAAAAAGATGATTCTTAGAGAGCTTGATGCAACTCTGATTATCACAGTAGATCACAGTTGGATACATCATTTGACCAAATAGTCCCACAAATATCTTTTTCATCCAAATTTCCTCACATACTGCTTGATTCGAAGCCATGTATTTCACTTCTGCTAAGCTAAGCACTACATATATTTGCTTCCTGCTATATGAGGAAACCATTGTGGAACCAACACTAAAAATAAACCTAACATACTTTTTCAATCTTATAGACTCCCATCCATTTTTTATCTATGAATCCACACATCTTTAGTCCCACCATTTGTCTATACCATGGTCCAAACTGGGTAGTGCCTTTGAGGTACCATAAAACATGCTTAACTACCCTCCAAAATAATTTGTTTGACCTAACCATAGCTTAGCTCAATTGGTCCACTGGATAGAACATATCTGGTCATGTGTTCACAAGGTACGTCATTGAACCCACTAGCTACCGATAAATTGTAACATCCACTTCTTCACTTGAAGTGGTACCCTCCTTCCTCTAGTTGGTCGCTAGAGGTGTCTCCATGGGTTTTCAACTCTCCATGCAAAATCTTTGTAGTACCTCATTTGCATACTTTCCTTGAGAGACAAAAAATTCCCCATCACCTTTCCATACTTCCAACCCAAGGAAGTAGTGCATGAGACCCATGTCCTTCATTGAAAATTCTCTTACAAGGTCTTCCTTGCAAGATCTGATCAGCTACTCATCGCCACTTAAAATTAAATCATCAACATATAAGACAATAATAAGAAATTTTCTTTCTACAAAGATATGATAGAGGTTTGCATTCACTTCACTTTTTGTGAAGCCCAAACTAGTGAGATAGCTATTGAACCTGGTGTACCAAGCATGAGCTGCTTGTTTGACACTATACAATTATCGCTTGAGTCTACACACATGAAACTATTGATAAAATATATTAAATCCTTTTGGTTTCTTGATGTACACCTCCTCCTCAATAACCCCACTGAGAAATGTTGATTTTACATCCATCTGGTGGATCTTCCACCCCATTTGTGCAGTTAGAGCAAGAATTGATGTAATGGATGAGTACCTTGCTACACGATAAAAGGCCTCCTCAAAGTCAATTCCCTAAACTCAAGAGTACCACTTGGCCACAAATTTGACTTATACTTCTCTATGCTTTCGTCTACTGCTTTCTTAACCTTGAAGGTCCATCTTGAACCCACAACTTATTTATCTGCTGGTCTTGGGACCACTTCCCAAACAATCTTCATTACAATAGATTTGTATCCCTCCACCATTGCATCAAACCATACTATTAGAAATTAATTAACGAAGCAACGAAATAAACAAAATATTGTAGAAACACAAATACATAAATGCATAGAATAAAAGAGATATACATATACATGGTTCACCCAATTTAGGCTACGTCCATGAAGAAACAACCAGTCCTTCCTTTTATATTATTCAGAAAAATGAAGAGATAAATCCTACAATAGATCTGCTATAATTTCCTGTTTGCTCTCACAAAGTCTCATCTCTCTTTCACGCTTAGAATAATCATCCTCATCTGCAATGCAAATCCTTCATATAAACCGAGGGGTTTTATTCTAGGGAAAAAAAGCCTAAATGAAACATAACTTCTACCATCAAATCATCCGCCTAATGAATGACCCAAATTGACTATGAAATTACAATATTTTATAACACAAATTTTCATCTATTTTTAGATTCGAGGGCACTGCCCCCAAAGCCCACTGGGGAAGGTTCCAAATATCTAGCCAACCCACCCTATACCCCCCAAGAAGAAATAGTGGGGGGGAATACCCCCCACACCCCTCCATCAGGGATTGGGATTCAAACACAGCTGAAACAAGACCTCTGAATCAAAAAGATAATCAAGCTCCACATCCAACTGATATAGGTTGCTTATTGCTTCCTCGAAATAGGATGGCTCAATCTCTCCAAGCTCAGTTATTAGAGTCATGTAGCGAGTGTACCAATTACGTGACCTTCTCTACCTCTGCAAATTTGAAGGATTACCCACATTCTCCCTTGCATCGTACACAAGTCTCTTGGCTTCCTTGGTTCTTTTCTTGCCTTCTCGGGATAGTTCTGCTTGAATGGTTGTATCCACTCTCTTCTCCTCAATTTGTGGCTACTCCACAACTTCTTGAGGCTCCACCTTTGGAGTTAAAAGTTCCTCTTTTGGTGGGATTTGAAACTCCCTCTCAAGAGAGAATTGTGTCGATTTCTCCTCATCAAAATTTAGATTCATTTGCATAATTGGCATTCTAAGGGATGGTAGGTACACATGGTAGTTGTGGGGAGATTCTATGTAACCTATAAGTACCTCTAAATCTATTGTCATCTCAAGCTTCTTCCTTGATTCTTTGGAGACATGGCACTAGATAAAGGCTCCAAAAATCCTGAAGTGTGACACATCCAACATTCTCCCCGAGAAATCATCCTCTAGTGTAATCATGCCCATAATCCGATGAGGAATCTGGTTCTTCAAATAGACTGATGTGTTTCATGCCTATAACCACAAATGTAGTGGTAGGCCTTGGTCATGCAACATCGCCCTCTCAACTCCCACAATTCTACAATTCTATCTGTCCACCACCCCATTCTGTTGTGGGTTGTGGGGTGCTATGTTCTCTCGTCGAATGCCTTCATTTAGAAATAAATTTTTGAATTCATTCAATAGGTACTCACCTCCAATATTTCTCATGAGATCCTTCACCTTCTTGCTAATTTCTTTCTTAACCAGTCCCTTTAATTCTATGAACTTGGAGAATGTCTCATGTTTCTTCAACATGAAGAAGATCCAACACTTTTGTGAGAAGTCATCAATAAAAATGACAAAATATTTGTGTCTAGTAGTGGAGGTTGTCGAGAAAGGTCCATAGAAATCAGAGTGGATCCTTTCGAAGACTCCATGCGCTTTATTTTCTCGATCATGGAATTTGGATTTTTTGTACTTCCCCAAGGTACATCCTTTGCATACATCCTGCTACTCAAGTGATCCTTTAGGGAGTTGTGTGGTTATTTGCTGCATAATCTTCATGGAACCATGATTCAAATGGAAAAGTATTTTGTGCCAAATTCCACTAACATCGCGACCCTTCACCTTCACCTTATATAGGTTCTTCACATGAACTTAGATTGGCTTCACCTGTCCCATTGCTATGTGTCTTAAGAATGCCTTTCACTGGCTGAAGATCACATCATAAACATGGTCTTCAAAAACTGCAACAGAGATGAGATTTTCCTTTAGGCCTGAAACAAACATGACATCCTTGAGCCTAAGAGGAGAGCCCAACCCCCTCCGAAAGGTGACTATACCAACCCCTGTCGTGTTGTAACTTTCGTCATCTCCCAGCTCAATGTGCTTCTTCAAATCTTTTTCTTCCAAGTCACTGAAAAAATCTCTACACCGTTTCATGTGGAATGATGCACCTGAGTCCAGGTACCACACACTCCCCATCAATGTGTTGGCCATGCATGTGATAAAGGTAAAGTCAAGCTTTAACCATGAAGGTAAGGCTTCACTTACTCCTCCTCCTGAGGTCTTCTTGCTTGAATTTGTGTGTGGGCACTTCATGGCATAGTGCCAAAATTCATGACAACGGAAACATTTAATTTTGGAAAAATATTTCTTCTTTCCCCCTTGGCTGGATTCCGGTTTGGATTGATATTTCTTCCATTTTCCTTTTTTCCCTTTCCAACCAATGCAAAGTTTTCTTCATACTTGCCCTTGGATGAAGTCACATGTCTAATATTCTGCATTATTTCTTCCTATACTAAATCAAACCATAAGAGTTCCTAATTTGGTAGTTTCTCCCTCCTGTTCACCGAATCTTGGTAGTTATTCCATCTCTTGGGAAGGCCTAGAAGGACTAGGCCTACCAAGTCATCTTCTGCAATATTGACACCAAGTCCGCCATGTTCATCAAAAACTTGTGTGAACCTACTCAGATACTATGTAATAGTGTCATTCTTCTACATTAATTTTGATATTTCAAAGTTTATCCTTGAGCACCAAGTTCCTATGGTCAATACCATTCTTGAATAATTTTGTTAGTTCTTTCCACATTGCGAACAAAGTTTCTTTTCCATGGATATTTGAGACAATGTTATTCCGTACTCCCTCCAAGATTATTCTCATTGCCTTGGTTACATATTTCTTTTGCTGAACAAGGTTCTATGTTTCATATGCTAGTGGTTTTTCAACATTTGACTTGATGTATTCTAGCAATCCATTGTCATCCAATATTGCTTCCATGTGATTCTTCCATACGATGAAATTAGAGTTGTTTTCAAAGGCATACTCTACCCTCAACCTGTTGAAGGTCATATTCTCAACTTTGAAGAGATATTGCTAGACTGAACTTCAAAATCGAACCACCTAAGAAATAACTTCGAAATTTATGCTCTAATGTGAATCCTTCTCTGATACCATTTATAAATTATGATGTAGATTTGCAACTTCTTATGAAGATTTAATCAAAATCATAAGACACATACCTACTCTACCATTCTGAGGAAATAAATTCACAATTTAGAACATCCATAACAAACATATAATGAGAAATAAAACACATGCGAACATTATTTTTTCAGGGGAAAGAAATCTTCCAAAAACCCTAATGCCTGCTTTCATTAATCTAATGAAAAGAGATGTATTACAATTTCTTTTCTCAACTAAGCACAACCTTCAAGTAAATAACCTACCTCTCTACTAACTAAGAAGATCTGACCCAAACTTAGTCAATTTTTGACTCTTTTGGAGCCCCTATTTCCTTGCACAATTCCTTGAGAAATTAGGCCCCTATTATGTAGGAAATTCTTCAAATTGATTGTGCAATTCCCAAGGTTGATCATATGATTGCATGCACCACCTTTAGACTCAAGACTAGTCTACAACTAATGATACATTGCCTTGGAATCTCCACCAATCCCAGGGAACTCGAATTTTATGCATGCATAGCTATTTTGGGTTGATTGATCAGTTAATTGGCTGATCACTGAGTTTGACTGAAGTCCCATTACACAATTGACCTTCCACTAGTTCCTCCAACAATTAGAACTAGTTTAACTAAAAACAACTTGAAATAACTAACCTTGATTGCTACAAATTACCAATCACACATGCTTAACTGAACTCTAACTCCTCTAACTCAAATTTACTGAGCTAATTGAGTGACAACAACCATGTGACACAGGTTAACTGCATCCAAGTTGTTAGGTGATGTGGAAATTCTAATTTCCTCAGTTAATCAAGGAAAAATCAAATTGAGAATTTCTTGCTACATTTTTCAACATGATACACCATTTTGTTTGGGAGTATGTTGCATTGTAAACTATCACTAAATTCCATGCGTTTTGCAGTGATTGTTGAATTCTCATTATGTGTATCCCCCCATTGATGTAACCTAAGGATCTTGACATATTTTCCTATTTTCTTCTCAACCATATTTGTAAATTGCTTAAAATATTCAAAGACATCAATTTTTGTTTTGATAAATTAGAGCCATGTATATCTAGTTTTATCATCAATGAAAATAAGAAAATATGAAGCTCCACCCAATGACTTAGTTTGCGTGGATACACATATATAACTATGAATTATTTCAAAATTCCCCTCTTTCTCTTTTCTTTTCTTATATGAAACTCTTCCCTATGTTGTTTTCCTAATGCACACCATTCATATTCAAGACATTCATTCTTAATTTGGAAGACCTTCCACCATACCCTTCTTATGAAGTAACACAATATCATTATGATTGAGATGGAAATACATTTGATGCCATAGATCCTCCAATGTCAAGGTTGTAGATGCCATTGCTTGATGATATTGTATGTTAACATCAAACTTGTATAGTCCTCCAACATGCACTACTCCTACTATGATGTTGTAGTTATCCTATATATCCTTTACAATACAATATGACTTAAATAATTCAACTTTGAGATTCTTATCTGAAATGGTGGACACAAAGATCAAATTCTTCTTGATTCCAAGGACATACATCACATTTTGTATTTGTCTCACATGGCCATTTGGTAAAGTTACACATACATCACCATAACCCTTGATTTGATGAGCTCTTACATCCTCTAGATAGATGTGAGTACCATTACTATTTTCATGCTAGGTATTAAATATTTCCTTTTTGCATGTCATGTGAATTGAAGTAGTAGAGTCAATAAACCATGCATTAACATCATGAGTTTCAGTTGATAGAGCAGCATCTAAAATGAATAATTTAATATTTAGAGATTATCAGAAACCAATGTTTGTTTATGAGCAAAATTGCATGAATGACCTCTATTATTGGACTCAACAAATTTATTTTTATTGCAATATTTAGTAAAGTGTGGATGCTTACCACAATAGAAGCATCCATCCTTCCTCTTCATACATGTATTTGTCCTTGGTGGTGCCTTGATGTGGTTGTGATTGTGACTTTCTTGCTTTTTTCTTGTCGCATGACTATTGTTTGTATGGGTACATCCCTTTGGCTACCATTGCCAAATCAGAACTTTCGGATCTACTACTAAGATTCTTCCTTCTTTCTTCTTCTTGCAGGAGAATACCTGTTAATTCATCAAAGGTAGGGTCCTTTTCCCTAGCTGCAAGTCCACTGATGAACATATGATAATCATCTAACACCTCATTTAGTGTAATTATTAGTAGATCAATGCTAGAAATATTTTCACCAATAGCACTAAGCTTCTCAAAAAACAAAATTATTCTAGAAAGAAAATTACTAATGTTTTCATTTACCTCCAATGTAATTAAGAAAAGCTTCTTCTCTAAAAATAACTCTTTAGCATTGGAAGTTTCATATAACCTTTTAAGTGTTTCCTAGGTTTCTTAGGATATATGACAATCCATGAGGTTATAATGTTGTCCTTTATAGACATTCACAAGAGTACCCTCCCTGCTCGGAGCTGATCTCTCTACGCTCCCAATCTTGAACTAGAGTTGTTGGTGTTGTTGGTTTGATTTTAGCTCCTAATACTATTGTCCAAAAATTGTACTCTTCCTTTCTCATTGGCAACTTAAATTTAAATTTTAAGTTTGTGTAATTTTGTCCATCTAACTTTGTGGACTGATTTAAATATGAATCCGCTAATAAATATGCCTTTTTTAAATAAATAAAAAAATACAAAATATCGCCCATTAAAAAAAAAAAAATTAAAACCAAATCTCTTTGTGCTACTTTAAAGAGCAAGCAAACCAGATCATTCCTCAAGTGCTTCGCAAAGTCATACCACATATACGCTAATCCATTTACAACAAAGAACGATGCATCCTGTGTACCGTTAGCCAATTTACCTCCATCTTTTTTAATATATAAAAAAACTATTGTGGTTGCTAGTTTTTTAGAAAAAAATATTACTCTATAAGAGGAAAATAACACTTCCGATTTTTTTAACCCCACCGACGCATTTAGACTCAACTCCCATTTGATAGGAGCGTCCATTGTGGAGAAAAAATATTAATCAGCAGGCAAAACAATAGGGAGCCTTTATTTAGATAACAACAAACAGAGTCCAACATTAATCAGCGAGGGAAATAATAGGGAGCCGTTATTTAGTTGACAACAAACAGTAGGCTTTTGCAGTAGAGAGACACACCCTCGGCTTACCACAACACCCAAACACAGATCCCTACGTAACAGAATATCCAACCAATTTTTTTGCTGCTTCTCTCGGTCAATCTGATCTGATCTACGAAAAGAACATTGCCTAGTTATGGTTCGAGCCAGATTCAACGACTTCCGCACCAGTCAGCAGAACTGATCTTAGTATTCGCGTTTGCTCTCACAAATCTATAAGCCAAGAGCACTGATCGCACACACAACATCGTTGAACAACTCACATTTCTCTCACAACCTTAAGAAAAATGTGCAAATAACAAGGAGCTATAATTGGTCGTTTACCCTGTACCACACCAAAATAATAAAATAAAATAAACAACCCTTCACCACGTAGCAGATCCAATCACTCTCATTGAGATTGATCAAGATAAAATTGCACACAGAAATATATTCTCTATTATATATGAATGAGGAAATTACACACATATTTATACAATCAATAGTCTCAAGATAGGAATTCTATCTTGGACGTACACTAGTGTGGTTGAGAGATTCTCTCAACCACACACGAGAAACTAAATTCCTATTATGTAGGAACAAACTCCTCAAATGGAGAATTACAACCATAGACAAGTAGGAATTAATTATTTCTAACTCCCCCCTTAATGACTACTTGTCATGATAGTCAAATCCACCACCATCAGGCGAATTGCATGTACAGAACTTCCAAAAAACAAAGAGAGATCAGTGCCTTTCTAAGCCAAATATCTATGTCCAAATAACAATTGCAAACAATTGCGCTGATTGCGCCTTTTGATGCAACTGTCAGATAGAAAAGTGCACCAACCCTCTTATGCTCAGACACACCAATATCTGAGACTGTGAGCCAGGTGTTACTACAGTCCACCTGCTCCTGCGAGCACAAAGCTGCCATGTACACGTTAGCCACTCAGGCAATATGCCACCACCGGGCAAGTCCGATCTACCACCACCGGGAAAATCCGCCAACTTCAATATGCCACCACCGGGCAAGTCCGATCTACCACCACCAGGCAAATCCGCCAACTTCAATATGCCACCACCGGGCAAATCCGGCAACTTCAATATGCCACCACCGGGCAAGTCTGATCTACCACCACCGGGCAAATCCGGAACTTAATTGTGCCACCACCGGGCAAGTCCTGTAGCCATTAAGGCTCTGTATGTGGTTTCTGGCTCACCACAAACCATCACTTTACAGTGACAAAAGTTGGTTTCAGGCTGACCATAAACCATTACAAAGTGGTTTTGAGATCACCACGAACTTTCAGATGCCTTTACAACTTACATTTCATTCCTCATTTTGGAGTTTCTTGGTACATACAATGATTATTACAACATGCTAGGGAGTCTATTCCACAAACCACACTAACTCAAACAAACATATACGTTGTTGTCCACCATAAAAGTTGTCGTTGCTCCTTTAGTGTTACTATTGCACAAAATTAATATTTGGTGCAATTCAACCTTATTACCCACCACATAGTACATTTACATCATCTTTCTGATTTAATTGTCTTGGATTTACCTGCATGATTTGTTAGAGTAGCTAATTCTGACAAAACCACTCCATTGAGTTAGCTAAGCTCAATGCTTATAATTCCAAAACATTTATAAATACCACATTTTACTGTTGCAGTGGCAGAATATTACCAAAGAAACTTGAACCCAACTGTTATGGCCCGTCCATCACCATGCTAACCAGCCATCATTTCAAACTAATGGCCTCCATAGCACTTTTTCAAGTAAAAGTAATCCTCCGCACAAACTTTCTCTGCCATGAGAAATCCATATACAAGGCAAATCATAAGAAGCCCTTCATTTTTCTAATACAAAACAGCGAGATACATGAACTCTTGTCCTCTGTATCATGAAGGCTCCTGCTTCCGGGCTAAGAAGCATAATCGTTAACTATGACATTCATGTACAGGGCACAAATCATAAGTAGCAAGGCTCCTGCTTCCGGGCCAATTAGTCTATACTGCATTCATATACAGGGCAGATCATAAGTAGACAAAGCAGTACAATCATTTAGTACTTAAAACTCTGCAAATGTCAAACAAACAACAACGTTGTAAAATACAGAAAAAAAATTCTGCCAGTCAAAACAGACAAATGCTAATCTCCCCTCGGTTCCTGACAAACATCACGGGCCTCAGAGCTAAAATAGCAAGAAGACTTGACCATACAAAGGCAATAGTAGGTGTCTTTCCTCTCCTGCCCATCAAGCCCTTAGCAAACGGATAGATATGCACTAGCACCCAAAAGCTGAAGAAAACTCCACCAATGAGTTTGCTCCATTGAGGGATCTCACTATAAATTGTCCTTGAAAATCCAACAACTATAGCTATCAGGTTAATCATCGTTATTGTAATTGGTGGAATCATAAGGCAAGTCCACTTCACTATGTAAAGATCAGCAAACATATCATCAATATCCTCACCTCCTGACTTAGAAGTCCGTGTGAAAGAAATTTCTATTCCAGCAATAACCTTCAACAACCCTTGCAAGATGGCTGCCAAGTGAGCACTAGTACCCCCTATCAACTAGAATTGTTTGTTTCTCCACCATTCTTCTAATTCAATACCAGAACACTTAATCTATTGAGATATGCTACTTGTTGTAGGAATTTCAAACGGGAGCTTCCAAGAAGTGCATTATTACATGAGCAAAAATATTTCCACAGAACCTGTTGCCCATCGAAGAACCTGATGCAATCTGTCTGTCAGATTAATCAGAGCTGTGCCCCTGAAAGCATCCCTCTTCGTCACACAGTAAATAGACCTCCAACCCTTAATATGCATATGATATCCAGTGATAACATCTTCAGTTACAGAACCATAAATCCAACCTACATTCTCTCCCCACTCTGTCTTGTCCTCATACCAGCAAGAAATCACACTTACAGCTTCTGCAATAGTGGAAGCATCAAGAGGCTCACGAGGAGCCGTCAGAGCACCTGGTGGTCGTCCATTCTTTACACCAGGGTGGTCTTCCAAGGGTCGGCCCTGAAACTCTGCAACAGGAATGGAATCTGCCAGAAGAGTGGAGTTGCCAAACTTCTTAGGGATAAGAGCTGATTCCATCTCCTCCTCATCACCATCACCTAAATTAAGGGCACGTCCCTCTATGTCACCACGAGTTTTGCTGCTCTTCTTTTCCCTACCACAGCAACCAGTGTGCTCCTTTGCCCTTGGAGGGTCAAACCCATACAAAGCTATTCGTCGGAACACACAACCTGTTCCCACATATACAGGACCCTGCAACCCATCAGGAGCCCTCATATTGACGTCAAAAAACACTGTATTGTGATTTGCATACCGATCACTGGGATCTATTCCCTCAAATCTCTGAGGAAATTGAACATAGCAGATACGATCCCCTCCACGATCCATCATAAAGCACAATTAACGGTTCTCCTCCACGCAGTGAACAAAGCATGCAACACTCAGATCTCTCGACCAAAAATTTCTTTCTCTATCAAAAACCTCTGCTAATTGTCTCGAGGAATAGTGGTTTCCAATGCATCAAACAGAGCAGAATAATGGAAAAGTGCCTCTCGGAACCTTGTTATAAAGAAGGAAGCATTGTATGCTCCGTTTACCACACCTTGTATAAAAACTCGAGGATTCATGCTCCGAATCTTGTTCAGCACAATATTTCTGGGGCTATCCTGAACCACAGTCTCATCCAGCAAATTCTGCAACCTGTACAGGCAGTTTACCACCAGTACCTCATCACTCCTGAGGCCAAGTTCTTCCACATCTAGGTTCTCCCACTTTGTTGCAATAGCCTGGTATTCAAAGGGCACACTGAAAGATTTTGCATCGTCTTCCAGTCTATGCCCAGTCTCTTCAATTCTCTCTGCTAGTCTAAATCCAGGTTGGGGAAACTCGATTCCAGTTATGCGAAGTTGCCGTCGGCTTTGGGCGTCGGTGGCGTCAACGGCAGCCTCCTCCTCGGCCGTGCGGTGGCTAACTCCTCTGTGAACCCCCCCAGATCGCTTCTTCTCGGCAGTGCGGTGGCTAACTCCTCCGTGAATCCCCCCAGATCGCTTCTCCTCGAGCATACGAAGGCGAGCTTGTGCATTTGAAGGCAAGAAAACAATTTGTTCACACTGGTTGCTCACATTGTCTTTCTGAAATCCAAAAATATATTGTAGAAGATCCAGAATTTCCAGGTTCCGCATCATTTATGCAGTCATTTCTACACACAATACCGCCAGATAAGATCTCGGCGTCCACTCTCCCAAAACAAGCGCTCGTGAGCTGCTGCCATTGCATCTCGTCCAGCGCGTTGCCACCGAAAATCTTCAACTCCTCCGCGAGAACCTTGGGGAGGCATTATTTACAGAACAAGGCTGCCTGCGATCCGCCATGGCCATCGTAGACGCCAAAAAACTAGATCACTCTTCGTATTGCCTATCAATGGCCCTGGCACACCCGAAACTGCGCACACAAAATCACATACACAGTAAACACCAAACTCTTTATTTCCTTAGCCCAGAAGGGGCAAAGCCCCGGAGGGGCCAGGCCCTCACAGGCTCTGATACCAAGATAAAATTGCACACAGCAATATATTCTCTATTATATATGAATGAGGAAATTACACACATATTTATACAATCAATAGTCTCAAGGTAGGAATTCTATCTTGGACGTACACTAGTGTGGTTGAGAGATTCTTTCAACCACACACTAAACTAGGAGAAACTAAATTCCTATTATGTAGGAATAAACTCCTCAAATGGAGAATTACAACCATAGACAAGTAGGAATTAATTATTTCTAACTGATCAACCCAGACACACCCTTTATAACAACCCAAATCATTTTGACCTGTTAGTTTTGATACCAAACATAAACAAATAGAGATAACACAAATAGAGCTAACGGAGAAATGATAGAACAGTATTTTATTAGATCAAATCCACGCTACCACCAAATACATATATATACATGATAGTGCCCCATTATTAGATCAGGCTCACGCTCACACACACCAAATCCAAATACACGATGGTGTCCCATTAGATAATATTTGATTAGCATTGGAAGTTTCTTGAAAAATTTTAAAATTTTTAAGTATTTCCTAGGTTTTTTTTTGGGATATATCACAATCCATGATGTGTAGCATAATGATGTCCTTTACAGACATTTGTAAAAGTACCTTAGTCTTCGTCTCTCTACATTATAAACTTGAACTGGAATTGTTGCTGCTGCTGGTTTGGTTTTAGCTCCTAATCCTATTGTCTAAATGTTATACTCTTCCTTTCTTGTTTGCAATTTAAATTTTAAATTTGTATAATTTTATCCATTTAACTTTATGGACTCATTTAAATATAAAGCTACTAATAAATATGTCCTTAAAAAACTACCAAATATCTCAAAAATAAATAAAATAAATATGAATATAAATTAAAAGCAAATCTCTCTGCAATACTTTAAAAACAAGCAAATCAGATGACTCCTCAAGTGGTTGGAAAAGTGATACCAGATATAACAACGCTAATCCCTTTACAACCACAAATGATGCACCCTCTATACCTTTAGGCAATCGTCCATTCTTTATAATATATAAATAAACTATTGTAATGGCTAGTTTATTTAAAAATAAAAATTACTCTATAAAAATAAGACACTTCCCATACATATATATACTAGCACAATCATATTTACCATGGTAAATATGGTTGATATACGCAGATAGGCATATATCAAGCATATATATCAACCACATTTTCTAATGTGGTTGATATACGCCGATAGGATTATATCAACCACATTAATAACTATTATGGGTATTTAAGATTATTAATAACTATATAAGACTATTAATAACAATATGAATATTAACAACCAGATTATTTATATATATTACTATATAAATATTATATTAATAATAAGAATAGCTCATAATAATAATAATATTTGATTATAATATTATATTATTATTATAATAATATACAAATATAATTATTATTATAATAATAATATAAGCAATATTATTATAATAACAACAATAAAAACCAAATATTTATTATTTATGATAATTAATAGCTATACAAATAATAGCAACTATATTCTTATATATTTATGATTATTATATTAATATTATTATAATAATATAAACTCATATTAATATTAATATTTTTAATATTTATCTTAGTGGTTATATACATAGGGTTAATTATCATCAGTATTTAGGATTATTAATAACTGTATAGGATTATTAATAATATTAGATTATCATTATATTAGTTAAATAATAATAATAATAATATTAATATTAATAATATTAATATTGATTATAATAATAATAATATGATATGATCTGCAGCTCTGTGACACATTTAATATACATTCCCGGTCTTGCTTCCCTCGCTTGCTAAGGAGAACATTCTCTAGATGGTTCCCAGCTTCGCGAAAATAGCTGCTGGCTCAGTTTCATCTGCTTCTGGTGGGCAAGCTCCTGCCCATATCGTCAGTGAAGCCCCAGCTCCCACTGTCAAGGTGGTCCAAGCTTCACTCGATGAGGCTTTGAAGTTCTCTGAAAGTGCCCCAATATGCCGATTCAATGGTTTTTGGCCGCGGCTGACAGCTCTCCACAGTTGGATCTCGAAGGTATGGAAGCCTCTAATTCCTGATGCAATTAATATCTACTCCTGTGCTAGGGGTTTCTTTATAGTAGATTTTGAAAACCGTGAAAGCATACAATGTATTCTAGATTCTTTCCCTTGGTTTTGGGATAAATCAGGCCTATTCATGAGGCCATGGAACCCATCATTCGATCCCTCAACAACACTGATAACCTCAGCACCAGTTTGGGTGAGATTGCCAAACCTATCCTTGCATCTCTGGAATTTCTCTTTGCTAGAAGCCATTGGAAATGCAATTGGGAAATTTTACTGCAGGTGCCCAGAAACAGAGGAATATGCCAGAACCACGTATGCACGCATCTGTGTGGAAATGGACTTCAGCGCCGGATTCCCAGCTGAAATACACCTAACAAGTAAAGACTATGTGTGGAACCAGAAACTCGATTACGAAAGTATCCTCTTCAGATGTCGATCCTGCTTTGAGACAGGCCACCTAGCCAAAAATTGCCCAAAAGCCTCTCAGAAAAATTCTGCTAGAAAAAATCACCACAAATCTACATGGTGGGAAGGAGCACAAAAAGAACACTACACTGTCATCCAAGAAGAATACTCTCGAGAAAACTCTGAATTACAAGAAATCGGGCAAGATAGAAACAACTCTGAAGACAAGTAGGGGGAAAGCCCCGCCCAACAACAAAAAAGTGAACTCAACAACCCCTCAAGCATCGACAGTTATGAGGTTTCGAATAATGCGCAAAATAAATCTTCATTTAACAGCAAAGCAGATCTCCTAGACCAAACTTCTTCTCCGACTATCTCGAAAAGGACGAACACAATAGATCACGAAGCTAAGACACCAATGTCCCAAGAACCAGAAGAGATGAAGGAGATACAAGATAAAGAAAGTTGGAAGACTGTAGAGAAGAAAAAGAAAGCTACATCACCAATCTTGCCAAGAAAGACGAGGAGCCAAACAATTAGAAATTAAGAAATTATAGGTCCAATAGACCAATTTGGTCTCAGTGGACGTTAACCATCATCATCATCATCATCAATAATAATAATGATTATATTATTATTATTATTATTATTATTATTATGAGGCTTTAGTATTTTTAATATTTATTTTAGGGTTTGTATAGATAGAGTTAATTATTATTAGTATTTAAGATTATTAATAACTATATAAATAACTATATAATATTATTGATAACTATATAAATATTAATAACAAGATTTTTTCTATATATTATTATATAAATATTATAATAATAATATAAACTCATAATATATATTAATTAATAATAAGAATAGCTCATAATAATATTAGATTATCATTATATTATTAAAATAATATAATAATATAAAATTATAAAAAAATTAATAAAAATAATAAAAATAATATTTGATTATAATATTATAATAATATAGACAAGAATTAAATCAACTCATAATATAAGAAGCTATATAGAGTGGTCCCCTTATATATATATTACTAATGCAAATAAATTGCAATCGCAAAAGTGCAGTGTGGAGGTTATTACCACAGGAATCATTGATTCCTTATTGCGATGAGCAGTGTGGGCCCGAAACATATTTATATTTTGTTGTAAAGTCCTGATGGGTCTACAGTTATATGTATGTACATATATAAAGATTTCTGATTGCCATGAATGGTGGCGGACCCGAAACATATTTACGTTATGATTAAAAGTGTTGACACCTAATCCTCTGCGGTTGGGTGAATTTGGAATGTGAACAGTCATCAGAAGATGAACTGAGCAGTCACATTCTTTGTATATAACAATAGCTACCTAATGAAATAAATCGAATCATCTTTTCTGCTTAATGGAGTTACTGCCTGGCCTGACATGGTATCAGAGCCAGCTCCTTTTTTTAGCCTTTATGTCCTTGTAACTCCTGGTCTGCTCCACTGCTCCCCATATAATTCAATAATTGATTACCTTACCTACTTCTGTCTGCCATCCCTACGCTCTCTGTCTGATATTCCTCTGACATGGGAACGTTTGCACTGCCCTTATATCTGCGCTCTCTGACTGACATGGTATCTCTGCGCTCTCTGACCAACATGGTATCTCTGCGCTCTGTGACTGACTTGGTTTGAATGCCTGGACATGGTATCAGTCTCATATGCTTGAACAATTGAAATTTCATATATCTGAATGCTGTTACGCATATAGTTTCTTTTTCAATAAAAACACTGCTATTGTTAATACGCCTGAGACTGCGCACTGCATATTTGAGACATCCTGCTCATGTTTTGTTATGCTTGGCTATTGTGGTGATAAGACCTGAGAAACGTGAAGATGTGCTACTGGAGTGTGAGATAACTCCTGCGTTCTCTGATATTTTTCTGTCCCAATTTTGTAAAACTGTACAGAGACTGTGCATTGTTTTTTTGATGAGCGTATCTTATAGTTTCAGCGTCAATATTGAACTAAGCGTTAATATTGAACTGAGTTTCAGCGTTAATGCCTTACAGTTTCAGCGTTAATATCTTACAGTCTCAGTGTTAATATCGAACTGAGCTATTCAGCGTTAATGCGTATCTTACATTCCCGTCAACCGAATTAAATGCTGTGTTGAAAAATTAGATAGATATGTTTGCTTGAAGTCTAACATATCTGCTGGAATGCACATACCACTGAGCGCACTCGTAGTCAAGTCATTTGCCATCGTTGTTATCAATGCACATTTCCAGGGCTCGAAATGCAGCGTGCACACTCGTAATCCGCCTTCGGTCTAAGAGAATTGAAACATTGTAGGATTTTCTGAGTGATGATTTGGTTAATGTGGATGATTGAAGCGCTGGATGTGATTTGAGTGGAAGCAAATGCCTCTGGTTCGACTGTTGGTTCATGAGGTGTGACCAGTTTCAGGCCCAAGTTTCATCGCTGCCTCAATACTACATTCAACACAGCGGCTTTAGCAGCCTTGAATAATTTTTTGTTGCGCTGGATTGAATAATATTTTGCCATACTTCTTTCTTTTAAAGTCTGGTCAATATACAGAGGTGTGAAATTATTGTATGGTGAATGGTGTCAAATACATTTTCAAATGCTGCTGTTTCATTGGTGCGGTGAGCGTGGAATGAAATTTTATTAATTTTTTATGGCAATATGTTATATGCTTGAGAAGTGGAAGGTATAACATATATATTGTTTTTCTATTAGCAGAAGTTTCTTTTTTCCCTCTTACAGAATGCATTCAATCATCTCCATGGTAGGGATAGTTCTCACTGGCAAGGAGAACTATCCTGAATGGTCCCGAATGATAAAACACACCCTCATCTTCAATGAGTTGTGGAAAGGAGTGTGTGTCGGAGAAGGAGACAAAGACCCAATACAGCCTACCTCAGACAAAGAGCTCGTCATTTGGGAAAGAAAGAACATCAAAGCTTATGCATTAATCGTAGCATCTGTAAATGAAGAGGTGAGTCGCCATATTTCGTCATATTCAACTGCCTTTGAAGCCTTGCAAAAGCTAAAAGAACTCTATGACTCACATTCTCCACTTGAAGTTGTTCAGATCATGATTAAACTCTTCACTCTTGAACTGAAAAATAATGATCCTCTTGCTCTTGCATCTGAAGTAAAGTCTATAATGCATGATATCAATTCCACTAAGGTTGAGCTGGATATCCCTCTTATTGCTTTTCTCAAGGCACTTTATCCTACTTACTCAAATTATCTTGAGTCTTTGCAAGCAAATGGAAATCTCAAAGATATAACCTTTGACTCTCTTTTGAAAAAGTTTGCTGAAAGAGAGAAAGCTTTTGGAAATAAGACAACCCCTGAATCTTCTGAAGAGACTGTGTGCCTTGCTCATAAAGAAAAGCATCCTTCTCAATATTCTACAAGAGGAAGAGGTGGACGAAGAGGAAGAGGAAGATACTTCAGAGGCAGGGGGGCAGACATTCTCAAGGAGAAAAGGCAGACTTACACTGCATTCGCTGCAAAAGAAATGGATCACGTGATGCTTCTACATGCAAGCTACCATGGGAAAAAATTGAGTAGAAAAGAAACCAACAGAAAGGTAAAACTGATGATACAGACAAAGGTAAAGCACCTGAATCCGCTCACTATATTGAGGCACAATGTAACATTGGAGTAAATGAAGATTTGTTTAATGCTTCACTTACTTCTTCGAAAAATGATTGGTTGCTTGATTCAGGAGCAACCTGTCATATGATTCATAGAAAATATTTTTTTGAAGATTTCACTAACAATGTTGATGGAGCAGTATAATTTGCAGATCAGTCAAAAATCAAGCCATCAGGGCTTGGCACAATCAGTCTTAAACTGCCTGGTCTTCCAAACTTTCTTCTGGATCATGTTCTATATCTCCCACAGCTCAAAAGAAACTTGTTGTCCTTGGTTCACATTCGCCAGCAAGGTCACTCCATTCATATGTTTGATGGCAAGCTTGAGGTAAGAAAAGCATTTGACCACTCACCTGTCATGAGGGGAATAGAAGAAGAAAGGCTTCTCAAACTTCAAGGAACCTCTGCTCATGCACAACATTTCTCATATATTTCTCATCATGAAGAAGGTACACTTCCATCAAGTTTCTTATGGCATGCTAGATTTGGACATTTAAACTATGACAGTCTCCGCTTATTGAAGAAAAATGGTGTTGCTGGTTTGCCTACAATTCCTAGGAAACATAAGCAATGTGATGCTTGCAATCTAGGAAAGCATAGCAAATAGTCTTTTCATGATTCACATTCAAGAGCACATAGGAAGCTTGAACTCATTCATTTAGATTTATGTGGTCCAATGCCTGTTCCTTCTGCAAATGAAAATAAATATATCATGACATTTATTGATGATTACACCAGAATGTGTTGGGTTTATTTATTGAAGAACAAATCTGATGCTTTTCAAACATTCAAGAATTTTCATAAATGGATTGAAAATGATGCACAATATCATATTGGGTCTATTCACACTGATAATGGAAAAAAATATACATCAAATGAATTTGAAAACTATCTTCGCCAACATGGGATCAAACATCAAACAACTGTGCCTTATAATCCCCAACAGAATGGTGTAGCTGAAAGAATGAATAGAACAATCTTGAATATGGTACGATCCATGCTTTTCTTCAAAAATGTAAAGATAATGTTTTGGGCTGATGCTGTTCTATGTGCTGCATATATAAAGAATAGATGTCTATCTAATGCTATAAGAAACAAGACTCCTTATGAATTGTGGTATGGACATGTTCCTTCGGTAAAACATCTCAGGATCTTTGGTTCCACCTGTTATGCTTTGATACCAAAGGTACATAGAAACAAACTTGGTGCTAGAAGTCATAAGTGTATCTTCCTGGGGTATTCAAACACCTCCAAAGCATACCGCCTCTATGATGAAGTAAATAAAAATTTTGTTGTATCTAGAGATGTAATTTTTCTTGAATCATCCAAATCTGACAATGTTGTTGAGCGGCAACTTGATCGCTTGCATAGATTCACAAAAACGAAATCATTTAAAGAATTTGATAATCAGATTCCACATCTTGAAGGGGGGATTCCTATACTAGATCAACATGTGGAATCTTCTTCTGAAGAATACTCTCCCCCGACTGAAACTCCAACAACGGATGATGCTTTAAGTGATGTAATTGATAGAATTGGGAGACTCAATCTTGATTCAGTCCTAACTCAATCAACAAAGTAGCCTGGACCATCTCAGAAAGGTCCCCCAAAGTAGCTGACAAAGACACTTGAAAGTGTTCATCCTGATGAAATTGGAAAAATAGGAACCAGAAATTCAAACTGATAAAATGGAGGTGATGTAGATAACTCTAATTCACCTGTTGATATGGATGTTTCTTATGACTGTGAATTGAACTTGTCTACAGATTTTGAACCAACTTCCTTCAAAGAAGCTGCTTCTCATGATAAATGGAAAGAAGCGATGCAAAAGGAGTATGATGCCCTCATAAAGAACGACACTTGGAAGCTGGTTGATCCTCCATTTGGAACCAAACCAATTGGCTGCAAGTGGGTCTACAAGAACAAGTACAAAGCTGACGGTTCACTTCACAAGCACAAAGCTAGGCTTGTGGAAAAAGGTTTTGCATAGAAGGAAGGGTTCGATTATGAGGAAACTTTTGCCCCCACAGCAAAATGGACCACCATTCGGACACTCTTTGCACTAGCAGCACAGAACGGTTGGAAAGTCCATCAAATGGATGTAAAAACTGCCTTCTTGAATGGAGATCTAAAAGAGAATGTTTTTATGTCCCAGCCTGAAGGATTTGCTGTGAATGGACATGAACAAAAAGTATGCAAACTTGTGAAGTCCTTGTATGGCCTCAAACAAGCACCGGGAGCCTGGTATGAAAAACTAACTCAGCATCTTCTGAAACTCAACTTCAATCATTTTGATCTTGATGATGCAACTTTATTTGTCAAGAAAGTTGGCAAAACAGTTGTATATCTTGTGGTTTATGTAGATGATCTTTTAATGACAGGGAACAATGAAAGCTACATTGCATCCATAAAGAAGGAATTGGGGAAAAGTTTTGAAATGACTGATTTGGGCTATGTTCATTACTATCTTGGCATTGAAGTAACCCAACATCCAAAATCCATATTTATTTCTCAAAAGAAATACATTGGAGATTTGTTAAATAGATTTGGCATGACATAGTGCAATCCTCTTTCTACTCCAATGGAACAAAACTTAAAGCTCACATCTATTGAAGGAAAGGAATTTGAGGATGCAACAAAGTATAGACAGCTTGTAGGAAGTCTCATCTACCTCACTACTACCAAACCAGACATTTCATTTGCTGTTGGAATCCTCTCCAGGTTTATGCAAAAGCCTTGTGAGGGACATTAGTTTGCTGCAAAAAGAGTTCTAAGGTACTTTAAGGGAACTCAAGACCTTGGAATCAAGTATACACAGGTGGACGACTTCAGCTTGATTGGATACTCTGATTCAGACTTCAATGGAGACAAAGAAACTGGGGTATCTACTTCAGGATATGCTATGAGTCTTGGATCAGGAGCTGTCTCTTGGAGATCATGCAAACAATCAGTTCCAACAGATTCCACAACAGAAGCAGAATACGTGGCAGCAGCTGAAGCAACGAAAGAAATTGTGTGGCTCAGGAAAATTCTTGAAGATTTGCAGGTAAAACAAGTACAATCAACTCCACTCATGATTGACAACACCTCTGCAATAAAGTTGGCCAAGAACCCAAAGTTCCATGATCGTACAAAGCACGTCAATACTAAATATCATCTGATCTGACATCATGTTGAGGCCAAAACAATCCATCTCCGTCATTGTTCCACAAATGAGCAAATTGCAGACATCTTCACCAAAGCGCTTGCAAGAGAAAATCTTGAAAGAAGAGAAAATCTTGAAAGATTTAGAACGATGCTTGGACTTACCAACATCCCTTCAGATTAAGGGGGGGAATGTTGACACCTAATCCTCTGCGGTTGGGTGAATTTGGAATGTGAATAGTCATCAGAAGATGAATTGAGTAGTCACATTCTTTGTATATAACAATAGCTACCTAATGAAATAAATCGAATCATCTTTTCTGCCTAATGGAGTTACTGCCTAGCCTGACAAAAAGCCTGGCAGGTCCGTAAGGTGTTGAATACAGGCAAGAATTAAATAGACTCATAATATAAGAAGTTATATGGAGTGGTCCCCTCATATATATATATATATATATATATATACATATATTACTAATGCAAATAAATTGCAATCGCAAAAGTGCAGTGGGTAGGTTATTACCATAGGAATCACTAATTCGCGATTGCAATGAGCAGTGCGGACTCGAAAATCTTTTATATTTTGTTGTAAAGTCCCGACAGGTTTGCAGTTATATACATGTACATATATAAATATTTTCGATTGCGATTAATGGTGGCGGACCCGAAACATATTTATGTTATGTTTAAAAGCTCGACGGGTTCATAAGACGCTGAATATAGGCAAGAATTAAATCAACTCATAATATAAGAAGTTATATGGAGTGGTCCCCTTATATATATCACTAATGCAAATAAATCGCAATCGAAAAAGTGCAGTAGGCAGGTTATTACCACATGAATCACCGATTCCCAATTGTGATGAGCAGTGCGGACCTGCAACACATTTATATTTTGTTGTAAAGTCCCGGTGGGTCTGTAGTTATATGTATCTACATATATAAAGTGTTGATTGTGATTAATGGTGGCGA
The DNA here is from genome assembly GCA_031772625.1 of Pinus tabuliformis. NCBI lineage: Eukaryota > Viridiplantae > Streptophyta > Pinopsida > Pinales > Pinaceae > Pinus > Pinus tabuliformis. The sequence continues at coordinate 159,929,585 of CM062804.1, read as the reverse complement.
ACCCGAAACATATTTACGTTATGTTTAAAAGCCTGGCGAGTCTGTAAGGCACTGAATACGTATGTTGGTGCATTCAATGATTGCCGATTGCAATATGGGTAAGCCAGACCCGAAACATATTTACGTTATGTTTTAATAGCCTAGCGGCTCCGTAAAACATTGAATACGTATATTGGTGCATTCAATGATCAGCGATTGCGATTTGCAATCACAGGCTAGACCTGAAAGGTATACTCATTATGGTTGTAAGTCTCATTAGGTCTGGCATGTCGAAAAGTCTTTTTATGATTGTGCATTTTATATATTTCAATTATAAAGAGATTATAATAGAAATGATTGCTGATTGCGATATGGGTAAGCCAGACCTGAAATCCTATGTATTACGTTTCATGACTGTGGTAGGTCCGTCATATCAACGATATAATGTATATATATATATATATATATATATATATATATATATATATATATATATATATATATATATATATATATGGGGAAATGCTGATTGCCGATTGCGATGAGGGGTATCCCTCGACAATCGTGCGAACAGTATTAAAAGTGGGAAAAGACCCCAAGGGTTTATGAACCCAAGTAAATAATATTAAACCCATGGGACTAATATTATAAACCCAACAGTGTTACACCCAAATATAAACACTACAAACACTAAAATAAACATGGTTTATTTTCATGGTGAGTCAATCTTTGTCAAAATGCGACACTCAACCAAGGGACTAATATTATCAAGCCAACATTGGTAAACCCAAATATAAATACTACAAACACTAAAATAAGCATGGTTTATTTTGATGGTGAGACAATTCTTGTCAGAATGCAACACTCAACCATGATTGACCATGTTTGGCTATGATTGACAATGGTTTACAATGATTGATATTATAAACCAAATGCAATAATGAACCCAAGGGATTGATATTATAAACCCAAATGAACAATAAACCCAAGGGATTAATACTAAAACCCCAATGAACAATAAACCCAAGGGATTAATACTAAAATCCCAAGGGATTATGAACCGAATGGAATAATATTAAACCAAGTGCCTAATAGTATAGACCCAACAACATTGAATCATGGGATTAATATTATAAACCCAACATTTCTAAACCCAAATATAAATACTACAAACACTTAAATAAACATCGTTTATTTTGATGGTGAGACAATTCTTGTCACAATGCGACATTCAACCATGATTGACCATGTTTGGCTATGTTTGGCAATGGTTTACAATGATTGATATTATAAATCAAATGGAATAATGAACCCAAGGGATTGATATCATAAATCCAAATGAACAATAAACCCAAGGGATTAATACTAAAACCCCAATGAACAATAAACCCAAGGGATTAATACTAAAATCCCAAGGGATTATAAATCAAAGGGAATAATGAACCTAAGGTATTGATATAATAAACCCAAAGGAATAATAAACCCAAGGGATAATCATTTATTTTCATGGTGAGACAATTGTTTTCACAATGTGACATTGAACCATGGTTGGCTATGATTGACAATGGTTTACCATGATCAATATTATAAACCGAAGGGAGTAATAAACCCAAGGGATTGATATTATAAACCTAAAGGAATAATAAACAAAGGGATCAATACTAAAACTGCAAGGGTTTATGAACCCAAGGATATAATATTAAACCCATGGGACTAATATTATAAACCCAACATTGTTAAACCCAAATGTAAACACTGCAAACATTAAAATAAACATGGCTTATTTTCATGGTGAGTCAACCTCTGTCAAAATGCGACATTCAACCAAGGGACTAATATTTTAAAACCAACATTGGTAAACCCAATTATAAATACTACAAACACTAAAATAAATATGGTTTATTTTGATGGTGACACAATTCTTGTCACAATGCGACATTCAACCATGATTGACCATGTTTGGCTATGATTGACAATGGTTTACAATGATTGATATTATAAACCAAATGCAATAATGAACCCAAGGGATTGATATTATAAACCCAAATGAACAATAAACCAAAGGGATTAGTACTAAAACCCCAATGAACAATAAACCCAAGGGATTGATACTAAAAGCCGAAGGGATTATGAACCCACTGGAATAATATTAAACCGAAGGCCCTAATAGTATAGACCCAACAACATTGAAGCATGGGATTAATATTATAAACCCAACATTGCTAAACCCAAATATAAATACTACAAACACTAAAATAAACATCATTTATTTTGATGGTGAGATAATTCTTGTCACAATGCGACATTTAACCATGACTGACCATGTTTGGCTATGATTAGCAATGGTTTACAATGATTGATATTATAAACCAAATGGAATAATGAACCCAAGGGATTGATATTATAAACCCAAATGAACAATAAACCAAATGTATTAATACTAAAAACCCAATGAACAATAAACCCAAGGGATTAATACTAAAAGCCCAAGGGATTATAAACCCAAGTGAATAATAAACCCAAGGTATTGATATAATAAACCCAAGGGATTATTGTTTATTTTCATGGTGAGACAATCGTTGTTGCAATGTGATATTGAACCATGGTTGGCTATGATTGACAATGGTTTACCATGATCGATATTATAAACCGAAGGGAATAATAAACCCAAGGGATTTATATTATAAACCTAAAGGAATAATAAACAAAGTGATCAATACTAAAACCCCAAGGGTTTATGAACCCAAGGAAATAATATTAAACCCATGGGACTAATATTATAAACCCAACATTGTTAAACCCAAATATAAACACTACAAACACTAAAATAAACATGGTTTATTTTCATGGTGAGTCAATCTTTGTCAAAATGTGACATTCAACCAAGGGACTAATATTATAAAACCAACATTGGTAAACCCAAATATAAATACTACAAACACTAAAATAAACATGGTTTATTTTGATGGTGAGACAATTCTTGTCAGAATGCGATATTCAACCATGATTGACCATGTTTGGCTATGATTGACAATGGTTTACAATGATTGATATTATAAACCAAACACAATAATGAACCCAAGGGATTGATATTATAAACCCAAATGAACAATAAACCCAAGGGATTAATACTAAAACCCCAATGAACAATAAACCCAAGGGATTAATACTAAAAGCCCAAGGGATTATGAACCCAATGGAATAATATTAAACCGAAGGGCTTGATACTATAGACCCAACAACATTGAAGCATGGGACTAATATTATAAAGCCAACATTGGTAAACCCAAATATAAATACTACAAACACTAAAGTAAACATGGTTTATTTTGATGGTGAGACAATTCTTGTCACAATGTGACATTCAACGATGATTGACCATGTTTGACTATGATCGGTAATGGTTTACAATGATTGTTATTATAAACTAAAAGGAATAATGAACCTAATGGATTGATATTATAAACGCAAATGAACAATAAACCCAAGGGATTAATACTAAAACCCCAATGAACAATAAACCCAAGGGATTAATACTAAAAGCCTAAGGGATTATGAACCCAATGGAATAATATTAAACCAAAGGGCCAAATACTATAAACCCAACAATGGTAAACCCAAATGTAAATACTACAAACATCAAAATAAACATGATTTAGTTTGATGGTGAGACAATCATTGTCAGAATGCGAGAATCAACCATGGTTTACCATGATTGATATTATAAAACTAAGGGAATAATAAACCCCCAGGATTAATATGAGAAACCCAAAGGAATAATAAAACGAAGTGATTAATACTAAGACCCCAAGGGATTATGAACCCAAGGGAATAATATTATGTCCAAGGGACTATTATTATAAACATTAAAATAAACATGATCGATGATCATTGATTTACATATTGAGACAATTCTTATCACAATTCCATGTTGGGCCATGGTCAACATTATAATAAACCATGTTTGACTCGTGAATAATAAATCCAAGTGATTCATATTATAAACCCAAGGGATTAATACTAAAACCCCAAGCGATTATGAACCTAAGGAAAAATTATTAAACAAAAGGGACTAATAATATAAACCCAAGGGAATAATGAACCCAAGGGATTGATATAATAGATCCAAATGAATAATAAACCCAAGGGATTAACAATAAAACCTCAATGGATTATAAACCCAAGGAATTATTAATATTGAAAAGTTGAAGAACGAAGAAAACCAATAATTTGATATTATAAACCATTGGGAATTAATAAACCCAAGGGAAAACATATCAGAAACCTGTTGTGCTATACAACAACCCTCCCCATTTCAAAATTTTATATAAAAAATTTAACAAGAAATGGATCCCCTTTTTAATAAACTTAGCTAAAATCAATAGTTCTAAATAATAAGTTTTTTTGCTTTTAGGATAACTTCAATAACAATCGCATTTTGCAAAAAATCCATATGATACATGAAAATCCTTATGATGAGGTTCGATCCAATGTAAATACGAAAAAAAAACCTTATCATAAGATAAACTATAAATTAAAGGTATCACATCGTGCACATCTTTTGGCTAAAATATGGACTTAACATTTCTTTTGGCATTCCCTGATGCGACAACACAATCGGAAAGTGCATATCGCAAATTTCTTAAGAAAACATTCCATGGGTTCATACAACTCCACCGATGCGACAAGCCAATCATAATCACGCATCGGTAAGGTCCCAAAACACATAATGAATGCCCATTTGAGATCCGTTGATGTGATTTCATCATGATAAATAAAGGCGCACTTTTCAATAAAGTGGAAATAGGACAGTTAAACGAATGCTTGCGGGTTTCAAGAGCATAAATCATTAGTAAATGAGAAATAAATGATTTATTGATTTCTTAAACATTATCCCACCTCCCTATGACAACTCACTCTTTATCGCAATCAGAGCCATACCAAGGAAACAACTAAGGCATAAAATTGGGCCTATCAATCTGCCATATGCGATTATTGCTAATCGCTCATCGGGAAAGTCTCGATATTTACTTTAAAGAACTGTTATTAATATGTGCGATGTGACATATCATTATGGCATTTAATGATCACGATTAGTAGTTGCCAAAATCATTAATAAAGTAGTTATGGTTTAATCCTTTGAGGATCTCATCCGTGGTAACATAATATATCAAATTCATATCACTTATTAGGCTTAGCTGCTGTTAATCTTGTGTATTGTGCATTATCTTGGAATGGATTTTCTCCTCTGTTTCGGTCATCTGTTTATTTTGCAAAGCAAGTTTGAATTCATTAATTCAACACAAATGTCCAAGAAATCAAAGAAAGTAAAGATTCGAGTCTTAACCAAAGAGGAACCAATAAAGAAGGTATTGATAGGTGATATTACCTACATCGGCCTGGGAAAAGCTTCATGGGAAAGCATATAAAATTTATTGGAAGCTGAAGATCCAGAAGAAATTGAAGAAGAAAAGGGAACAACCGACTCCACTCAGAAATTAGAGAATACTCTCAAGTAGTTCGCCAGCTCTTTTCTCCATAGAATAGTTGCCTGCACCAAAACATTACCCTTCAATGACTTAGTTAGATGGGTAATCAAGTGTATCACCATTACAGACAGAGCATTTTTTACGGTTGATGGAAGGATGTTCGTGTCATTCAGAGCAGAAGATATAAAAAAGATGTACCATTTGGCAGAACCGCAGAAGCATTACAACAAGGCATTTGTCGAAGCCTTTGCCAAAGAAAATGACGTGGAATCAGATCCTATCTGGCAGTGGAGGCATTACCGAAACAAACACAAGCATGAATCATTAGGTATGTATTCCGTTGACTCCTTAGCAGATCCTTACTACTATGTTGGTGCTATGATGTGTAGATTCTTTGGAGTCTCCGATTCTGCTAGGTTTTCAATTTAAATGGTTCCTTTAATGGAGGCAGCAGTTAATTTGTATATGATGGATTGGGCAACCATTTTTTTTGACAAAATGGCCAACCATATCCTCGATTATATAAGAAACAAATTCGTGACTAACCGGGTAATACCCCCATTTTATATGAGTGCCTACATTATGGACACTATCTTTTTAAATTCTGATTACCCCATTCTAGGTTGGAAATGGACTCCACAAGACTGAAACCTCATTCACATCTATCATAAAGAATTGTGGAAAACCCATTATAAAAACCATCTTTATAGAATCTGTCATGGTTTTGTTTTGCCTGTTCATTATGCTATATTCAATAAACTTGCTCCTCGATTATCTGATGAAGCCACTTTTGACTTAACATCAATTGGTAATTGGTTTGGTGAAGAAAAAATCACCTACATTTGACTTTTTGGAAGCATTGCTGCTCCACATGTTCTCCCCTTATACATTCCCGATAAACTATTTGCCAGGGAAATAGCTTATCAAATCATAGAAGCAGGGATGTCCAGAAACCTAAAGGAGTCTAAAAATAGAATGTGGCCTTCATTCCCCCTCCCATGTGGTACTTTCACACTGCATGACTTCAAACATGTAGAGAAAGAAGCAGAGAAAATAAAAGCGCTAAAGTTAGCAACCATTCCAAAGAGGCAATATGATCCAAAAGCAATAGCCTATAACTTCACCTCTCATGTCAAAATTGCCAAGTTTGAACATGAGAAAGATGATTATGATGATTTGTTCACCTCAGCTGACTTATTTTCTCAAGTAAAACAAGTTGCAAAAATCAAATTGGGAGTAGAGGGAGTAGAAGCATTTCTATAGTTTAGAACAAGGAGGTTGGAAACTCTACCAATGCAGTTATTAAATACCACCCTTATGCTACAACATGAAGGGCAAAGTGAAGGAAAAACTACCCAGAAGATTCCTGAAAAGCAGAAGAGCCCTGAAAGGTAGAGGGAAAAGCAAGGAACTACTGAGCTCCTTCATACTAATATAAATATTGATCCAGCTTTAATAAAGGAATGGGAGCAATTCTACAATCCAAAGCACAGGGCTGTAGTTAAAAGATAGAGGAAAAAGAGGAAAACCGATGAAGCACCTCTTTTAACTCCTCAGGACAAAATCATGAATGTGGTATGGAAGTCAAAAGTCAATCCTTCTAAGGATTTAACAAAATTATCTTAGTTTGCAGGGGCTTACACAACAACAACAATGGACAAGGCCTCAGAGGTCAGTCAACTAATTAGGGATAAAGATCAAAGGATCATTGAGCTTGAGATGCAATCAGCAGAAGAATATGAAAAGATTAATCAACTAGAACAACAGCTAGTATAACAAAGGCAACAAAATGAGCAACTTAAAGAACAGTTGAATCTGGAGAAACACAAAATTGATAAGCAGGCTCTCCAAAAATAACAGAAGTTGTCTCAAGAACTAAGCAGCCTTCATATAGTGATTGAGAAAGAAAAGAAGGCCAAGCATGATCAAATTGCACAACTACAATTACAGATAGAAAAATACAAGGGTTATCCACACGTTACCGAATTAAAAAAAAAAGCCTTCGAGATAACAAAAGCCTTGTCCCGGCAATTGAACATCCTTTCGCATAATATATCATTGGCTGACCCATTGTGTGACATCTCTACATCATTGATTGACAAGGTATTTGACAAGAGATTGGAAGTGGAGAAAGTAGATGAAAAAATAACAAACTTTCTCTCTTGGCAAAATTCAGAGGAGGGAATGGCTGCAAATCTGCCAAAAATACAAGAATCGCACAAGGAAATCCTATTTTTGGAATGGGAATCTCAGCTAATGATAATTGAAAGGGAAACTTTTAGAGCCAGAGATACAATGAATGATGTAATCGAATTAGTAAATAACAACTTATATATGTCTAATTTGATTTCTGATTGTTCTTCAGGAAAACTCCCGAAAGCAAAGGAACTGGAACATCAATGGATACAGGAGCTGGAAAGCAGAGAAAAAAAAATCAAAGAAGTTCAAAACTTGACATGGGATGCATTTTGGTTTCTTCTAGTCAAGCCTCATAGCCAGCAGATGGCCATAAAATGCCTATCTGACGCGGTTAACTGCATGGTTCCCGAACTCTCCGATGCCACCTACACAGCCTAGCTACATTCTAGGATGAGCCAGCTTCTGGAAATTCATCCAATGCTAGTAATATATGAGCTGAAAGCACAAGAGAAGAAGCCAATTCAATGAATTAGGTCAACCACCGTCACACTGCTAATTTTATACCAAATCCAAGATTTTCATGTCATAGTTTAAACAACTTATAGTGATTTTCGTTGATAGTAGTTTTTATTTTTATTATTTAAAACCCTTTCATTTATTTAGAAATGGTCCTCAATTTGTATAAAATTTTGACTTGGGAAGTTGCACTACTGTACTTCTAAATAATTTTTTTATCAAAAACTGCATCAAGGTTTCACATTTTTATCAAGAAGCTTTTTCAAGACTTTCACTTTTGCATCTTCTGGAGGTTTTTCTCAAATAGCAAACTGGAATTGAAGTGTTGTTCACACTGGAAGGATTCAAATGCATGCGCTACTTCTATCACTATTTTTGTCTTATTTCCTTATGTGAATGAACACTTGTTTAAAAAATTACTATTGTTGATATATATATTTTTTCTCAAATAGTTCTTTATCATATCATTTCTGAAGATTGAGAATTGTTATATTTCAGAGGATACATGTCAGCGATATCTCTCTCTCTCTCTCTCTCTCTCTCTATATATATATATATATATATATATTGATGAAGGCGATAATGTTTTTATAACTACTTTGTTTATTTCTTAAACAAGGTAACCATTATATGAATGCATCTTTCTATTTGATAAGTAAGCCATCTATATGATTTACTTCTAAATTATTTTTTTTATCAAAAAGTGCATCAAGGTTTCACATTTTTTATCAAGAAGCTTTTTCAAGACTTGCACTTTTGCATCTTCTAGAGGTTTTTCTCAAACAACAAAGTGGAATCGAAGTGTTGTTCACACTGGAAGGATTCAAATGCATGTGATACTTGTATCATTGTTTTTGTCTTATTTCCCTATGTGAATGAACACTTGTTTGAAAATTGCTATTTTTGATATATGTATTTTTTTCTCAAATAATTCTTTATCATATCATTTCTAAAGATTGAGAATTGTTATATTTCAGAGGATATATGTCAGCGATATATATATTTTGATGAATGCGATAATGTTTTTATAACTACTTTGTTTAATTTCTTAAACAAAGTAACCATTATATGAATGCATCTTTCTATTTGATAAGTAAGCCATCTATATGCTTATTTCTCTTTTAGGAATAATCAAAGATCGCATTGTTTATAAATCACCCGGCTTAGATAAGAATATTTATATATTTTTCAGTTGTAGGATAAAGACATTGTCATAGACCCATTCCACATGCTTCAAATTTGCGAAGTGAATCTCATGTTCTTGAAAATGAAGTAAATGTTACTCTACTGTTTAAGATGCTTGTGCCAATATTAATATTTCCTACAAAAGAGACATAATAGATTAGTTCGATAGTGATCTAAACCAAAACCAATATAAGAACCACATTGCAAACCAAGAAGCTTTTTCAAGACTTGCACTTTTGCACCTTCTGGAGGTTTTCTCAAATAGGAAAGTGGAATCGAAGTGTTGTTCACATCAGAAGGATTCAAATGCATGTAGTACTTCTATCATTGTTTTTGTCTTATTTCCCTATGTGAATGAACACTTTAAAAAGTTCTATTGTTGATATATGTATTTTTTCTCAAATAATTCTTTATCATATCATTTCTGAACAGTTAGAATTGTTATATTTCAAAGGATATATGTTATCTATATATATGTTTTGATGAATACGATAATGATAAACAATGACTACATTAATAATAACACATTTATATCACTACATTGTAAACAATAAATAGAATTCAGGCCATAAATACATTGATATCAATACATGAATGTATTAATACTATAAATGTCAAGAATATTGATATAAACACCTAGAACATGAAATCGCAACAACAATATTATAAATGTAAACAATATTTTCATTTATGGATCCTGGTGAACAAAATGAAGGGATCCACACTAAAGACCATAACAATCAGAAATGCAAGAGAAAGATATAAAATAGTAACACCCCCATTGGAGCAAAGCAACATAAATGAAGAAAACACATCTAAATTGGACACATTGAATTTAAAGAAGAACAACATAATAGGACACTCTAAGACCAGAGATATACAATTTTGCACATAAAAACAACACTAGTGTTTAAAATAATCACAATTTAACCAACATTGCAACCACAGAAAGAACATTGAGTCTTAACATATATTTTTTGTTTTGTCTACATCAAATAATCCACTACAAAATTGAAGTTCAAAACTATAAAGAAGGCCACAATGTTATTAGTTGTATTTCATAGTGATATGGACTTCAATCGCTCCTCTTCCTTCTTCCTAATTGTAACATATGCGCTATCTTTCATCTTGGCATAACATTGGAATGTAAAAGGCAGTGAAATGTGTAAACCATCTATTGATTTCACTCTTGATATGGTTGTGAAGGTAAGGCCTTGCTGCTCTTTATTCCCAATATCAACTGACGCTCATTCTAAAGTCAATCCCTGTGACTTGTGGATTGTAAGAGCCCATGCCATCTTCAAAGGAATTTGTTTTCGATTTCCTTTTATCACTAGGGTGATAGGGACAATGTTTGGTTTGCTTGCATCAAATGGAACACCAACATACTTATCCAAAACAACAGTTATGAACATTTGAAGTGCAGGTGGCTTATAGGTAGGCGCATAGAATATATCCTTAACAAAACCAAGTGCACCATTCACCAAGCCAGCTTCAACCCATAAATTACATGTCAACATAACACACTAACCATGACACAACAAAACTTCACGGTTCAATTGATCAACATCAACACCACCGATTTCTGAATGCCTTGAATATTCAGCAACACATCGTGCAATTGGAGAATTTCATGATTTTAACATATGCCTATTATGCAAGGACACGAAATTGTTTGTTGGAAACATGTGAACTAATGCATTAAATAAATCTCTTTCTGTAAGATGAATCCTCATATCAGCCCGAGACATAAGAAATTCCCAATCTTCAAGAACAGGTTTTACATTTCTTATGTTATTAAGGACTCTATGAAAACAAGATTGTTTCTGATTATTCCCTTGTTGGCAAAAGATTGTGTCAAGAGTGACAACAATGTTGAATTTGTTCCACAAGACTTTCCTTGCTGTATTACCTGCATACAAAGGCTTATCTCTGACAAGAGGCAGTTGGCCAAGGTCACCCACAAGGATGATGGATCTCCCACCAAAAGGAAAATTCTTTTTCTCTGGAAATGCTTCTCGTAACCGAGCATCTATCTGCATAAACAACCTTGATCCCAGAAAGCTCATTTCATCAATCAATATATATCTAACATGTCACATTTCTTCTTAGAATACTGCAAGTGACTACCCCTATAGTGGCTGCATATCTTTAATTGGGATTTTTAGAGCCGAGTGTATTATTTTTGCATGTATATTAAAAGTAGCTATTCATGTTGGCACAAGAAGAAGCAAAGGGCTTCTTCCATCACTTGATGAATTAGAAAGAGCTTCAAAAATACAATGGATAAGGAAAGAATTCCCAGTTTCCATAGTGCCCTGAATAATCATAAGAAGAGCTTCACGAATTTCATATTCAACAAAGTGCCTTAACACAATCTCAAAAGCAAGTCGTTGTTTTTCCAGAAAATAACCTAGAGATGCAAATGTTCTGTTTGAAAGGTCAACAATATCACCTGCTAATTTTGCAATCCTTATAAAATTAGTAGCTTCCTCTACAACATCATCAGAAATAGTTGTACTTGAACAAGGGTGTGAATATCATAAACATTCACATCATTTGGTGGAACCAAACGAGAGAAAATCTACCATTCTTGAAAATCATCTTCAACATTCATTTCATGGTTAAAAAAATCACCATGTTCTTCATCTTCAATATTTCCTATAATTGATCACTGTCGATCAACATGCCATGCTCGATATTGAAAATTCCTCCAACTTTCAATAACAACTTCAGTTGAAAGGCCAACTTCTGTAGAAATGTCACGAAATGGCTTGTACAATAGCAATTCTAACTAGCAAAAGGTTTCAAATTCCTTTGAAGCCTCACTGGGAATAGAATAAAACCATGGCCAAACCCGAACAATAGCATGAACATGTCTAGCCTTCCATGGATCTTGTTTATGATTGTTATCAAATGTCCAAGATCTTGCTGTTTCTATCAAAGATAGATGTTCAAGGAAAAAAGGTCTGTTCTGATAATGTTGAACGAAAGTATTCTTAGATAATAATTGCATGCCATCCCTTGATATTTTCCTAAAAACCTTTCTTCCAACATTTAAGGAAACAAATTTCCGACTACAAACAACAAGAGGCAGCTTAAGCAACATATGGCATGTTTCTTATGCTCCAATGTCACGGTCAACAATCGTTTCTGCAAGAAACTTTCTATATGCACATAAAGCAGGATCCTCAGGGCCAATAGAATTTGAAATTCTAGTTAACATATGATGATAACTTTCAGAAAGCATTGGCTAGCAATCAACATTTGCACGCCACATTGTTAGAAGGTCAATGTTATGTACATTAAGCCTATCATCATTTCTTGCTGGCTCATATTTTTTTCTTCCCTGATCATCTATGAACAATCTTGATTCACCACAAAGATCCCATGGAGCATTGTACTGACATGTTAGAATAGCGCCCTCTTTTTTCAAACAAGAACCCACAGTACACTTTATGTGCCTTTGGACACTATTTAACAATTCTTCGTAATCATTATGAGGATCACAAGAGAAAACCTGACCAGTATTCAACAAGCAAGGGTCATCATTGAGGCCTCGTGCAACCATTATGTTGCGATGATGGATGTCACACGGATTACATGCACTTACATATTTGTCGAAGAACATCTTTGCAAGTTGTACACCAGGACTATTTGACCAATCAAGTATTTCCATATCAGGAGCACCTTCTAACCATAGGAAACCATGGATATGCATTGAACCAATGTGTTGCCACTCATATCTGAAATAAATGAACATATAGTTACTACAAACAATATAAATAGAACCACAATAAAAGTTGAAAAAGTATAGAAGAAAAATTCAGCACAAACCTGTACCAAAAGTCTTTAGCTTTAAGGTATTTTTGGATAACTTCCTCTTGAAAAATATTGAATCTGTGGTGCATAAATGCCACAACAATATGAGGATACTGGATAACATTCTCAATTTTCATACGATGCTCATTTGAAGAACGAGAATGTGAATGTATGGGCATGAGGTTATGCAACTCTGGCCACTTTGTGTTAGCTGCACTCAAAGTAAAATTTAAAGATGGACATCCTAACTGAATAATCATGTCCGTCAATTCAGATCGACACTTAGTATAGTATGCCCTTGTACCTCTCAGAGAAGAACCAAACTGCATAAGATGCTTAGCCAACTTATTATATGGTAAATCAGATAGTTGGTGACGCAACTCCTCAACTGTTGCAGGTGAGTTATCATGTAAATGTTTCTTTGCAAAAACTGCAGCAGTTGCTGGGCTCCGATGCCAAATTATCATGTTGAATAGGTAATATTGAAACCAAGGATGGCTTCCAAATCTCTAATCATAGTACCTAAGAAGATGCAATGCATATTCATGAACTTCAACACTACAAACACGTGGTTGCAGCCAATCAGCATCACCAGTGGGGAACAATGTTTGGAATGCCATATCGAACACCCCATCTGTATTATATTCATTCACATGAGAGGTTCCAATAGTGGGTGAATCCATGTCTTTAACATGTGAAGAATGAACATTATCAAGAAATGCTCTAATTTCTTCCACTTCTCTGCGTTCATTTGGTAGGAGAGAAATAAAGGAAGAAGGATGAGAGGGAAAATGCTCAACATGAAACTCTTCATTATTAGTTTCATTGATCTCAGATTCTTCAATATGACAATCAACAAATTTAAGCCTGGAGGAGACATCTGTTGAACTTTCGAGTAGAGCATTCAGTGAATCATAATCAATTACAACATCTCGATAGTATTGATCACACTGGATTTTGAAAAGCAATGCATCCATCACTCGAGATCTTTTGACATAACATTCATAATATTTAGACTCAGCGCCATGTCTCCTCACAATTAGAAATTCAATATCTTCAACACGTCGGGGAAGGCTTCATATAATTGTAGAAATATCTTGAGGAAAGCTAATTGTATGACCACTATACTTATATTGCCCACCTCGAACATGTGTCACTTGCAAAATGGGATTCACACGTGCTATTAGCATTTCTTCAACTTGAGTAAGAATTCTTAAAATATGAGGTTGCTCACCAGGATCCATGTTATTATACCGACAAAAATGATGGGCTCCTCTTTCACTCTTACATTGTCTGCAAAGAGGTCCTTCAGAATGTCTGACAACAAGGATTCTGGGATATGATTCTTGGAAAATGTGGCACATTTGGACAACTGACAAGCTATCTATCTTTGCTCAAAACCTTTTATGCACTACAATCATGTTTTCATCAAAATGAATATGATCTCTACTCGCCGAACCATGTTGAAAACCATTTTGATGAGTAAAATCTCTTCTAACATTTACTTCATCTTCAAGAACATGAGATTCCCTTCGCAAATTTGAACCGCGTGGAATGCATCTATGAGAATGTGTTTCCAAATTTATGGTGTGCATTTCGCGAATCTGAGAGGATGTAAAGGTCTCTTTGTCATAAAAGACTTTAAAATTTAATTTGCAACTAACTATAAATGAAGAAAATGAAAAAGAATCAAATGCATTCAAAATTTACATTTTTGACTTCACATGAATGAGGGTTATCAGATGGTTTCTCTTGGATTCTAAGAACAGTGGAGGAAACATTTTTGCATGTAGTTTTTTTGCCTCTATTCAAATGATACGTTTCCTGTTTCAAAGAAATAAAACACGTTCTAAAACTAAATGTCCAAAAAATAAAGATTCAAAAATTGAAAATAAATCAAATACATCTACAATAGTTTTACAATTTGATCTTTTGGATTCCAATTAGCCAACCTAACGAGATGGCATCATGGTTTCTCCATGAAATGTTAGAAAACACAATTTCAAGGCAACTGTAAATGAGAAAATGAGAAAAATATCAAATCCACTCAAAATTTACATTTGTTTGGTGATGTGGATGAACGTTATGAGATAGTTCCTCTTCACTTCTAACATCAGTAGATGTAACATCTACCAAGTTAATTTCTATGCCTCTATTTGAATGACTTCTGTCCTGTTCAAAGACAATAAAATTCATTGTCTAAGCAATTAGAAATTTAAAAAACGAATAGCAAATAAAAAAACACTAAAAATTTACATTAGTCTGGAATGTAGCTGAACAACCACTATTGCAGCAAAAACCAAAATATAATTGTGTTACCTCCATTGTGCCACGTGAAATGCAATTAGGGATGACTGATTCTCTTGGTGGGACCACATTACTTTGAGAAGCAGGATTTGAAGGTCTTTTGTTTCGAGCAGCTGAATCCAAATTATCAAACAAATGGCCAAGTAAACTATCATTCAAATCATCACAGAAAATGTCATCATTACCTCAACCATCGCTTATTTGCAACCTTTGGCCATTAGAACATGCAATTGGACACACGGAAGGGTTAGGGTGGACATTTGCATGCACAATATCGATATGGCGTTCTTCCCGATTGCAAGATGTTTCCCCAATGTTATGAACATTTTCAGATGAGCATCGAACAACAAGACTATGCTGAGGAGGAGCATATCCTGATAATGAACTATCAACAGGAAATGTTCTTTCCATTATATCATCCATACTACGATACTTACAAGGAAATATAGAATCATTTTGAAGAGTTGCTTCACTCGTTTTCCTCTTATATGCAACTCTCCTACGCTCATTTATCGCATCCTTATCTTGTTGATACCGCAAACGACAACTTTCATTAGACCTCTCACGTGATTTTGATGACACAGTTCCTTTTCTTGCACGCACGCTTGTGCCTTCAGATGACATGTCTACAATGAATAATAATTATTCATTATGCAATCATAAACATCGAACATAAAAAGTGTATATCTTATTTTTTTTTTCAAGCATATAAACTTATGAAAATGTATAAGGCTTTTTCCAAATGCCTAGAAACAAAAACAAATAATTTCAAAATGGAAAAAAAAAAACAAATGAATTCCTCCAAATGGCTTAAAAAAAAAGAAGCCTAAATTTCCATGTATCATATTATAATCAAAATGCGACCCACACTATTGCAACACAAGAATCTAAAAATTTGGAACTATATATACTATCAAAATATAAATATAAATATTAAAATGAACATAAACATATAAAACTATTTGAGAATCAATGAAAAAAACCATTACAAATATAATGTATAACATAAATCATAGAAATTATCATTATACAAACAAAGAAAAAAGCATAACATTGAGAAACATCTACATGTAAATAAGAAAACTTTAGCGGAAACAATATTAAATATTTTACATCACAAAGATCGATACAAACATAATTTTAAAGTATTACCATAAAGACACACAGTATGTATAGAGGCAAAAATGGAAATATTTTCCACAACCACAGAGAGTATATAAAATGGAAATATTTATAAGAACTCCCAAGAATACTAATATCCTAAGAATCCATCACCATATCCAATGGTGGAATCTCATCAACAGAATCCATACAGGCAACAATTGCAAAAACATCTCCATACTCAATCAGATCATTGTAGTCCTCTTGTGCTGGGTACGAAAACCGATACATTTTCCCATTAGTTGAACTATCAATATCTATTGGAAAACAGATGTGAGTCACCATGTCATATAATAGGAAAGGAACTTCACTGCTGTTGCACATAAGAACCAGACCATGGACTATTCGAAACAGAAGATAGCCAGGGCATTTGCTATTTATATCTGCAAAAATTTCTTCCAACAACCTCCATTTGAAACTCCAATCATCTTGAAAGTAGTCAATTCTTCGTTCAAAACATGGTTGACCAAACTGGAAATGATCTAATTCTTCAATTGACCATACAGAAGTGGACCCATCATTGACAAGGCATATCAACTGATTCATGTATATTGCTAACGACATACAACGTATGTCAGTGATTGGAACAAATGAAAAACCCCAATCATTTTTTATTACATCAAACCAGTAGATTATATACCCGTAACGAGGATAATTTTCATACTCCTTGTTGAGATATAGCCAAAACATTTTACTTTTATAAAACACTACATTCTTGGGGGGTGAAGTGCCACCAAATGGAACACCAACCCTTTGTCATAACCTATCATAAAATTAAGATTGCATTCCGTCATAGATATGTTTTAGAACAACCTAGTCATATTTTCTGTTGCTTACATTTTCCAATAATGAAAAGAACCCCGAGTCTCCAATTCGTACTGGCCCTATGTTTTTAAATGCCTTTGTAAATGGATTCGCTACAAAATAGTTGTGTGTTTGGGAGCATTCTGTTGGTAAGGATAAAACCACCATTGGTCCAACAACACACTCTACTCTGTATCTTGAATCTATGAATCCCAAATGAAATTGATATATGTGGCCATTCTGATTAAGGTATTGCGCAGCAAAACAATTGTCTTCACTATTGAGAAAATGAACAAGAAATCCAAATTGGTTCGTGGAGACATTCTTGCAATGTAAAAAGAAAGAAGGGTCCTGCAAAGCATTCTTCCATTTGTTACACACAGTGCCAAACTTTATCACAGTCGATAAAGGGAGCCCCAGCAACACAAGTTCAAGAACGTCGAATGGAAGAGAACTCCAAATAGCTGGATCCATGATGAAATAGTGAAACCACCTAACGGTTAAAAAAAAGGCATTCGATATCACAAAACAATTTAATGTTGAATAAAATTAAAAGTAACATAAATACATAATTTACCACACACAATTTTCCATTTTGCAAAGCAATTTTCCATTTTCTATTGAAAGATCATAAGAAGGAAGTGTTGGAAATAATACTGAAGGGGGGGCGGGTGAATCAGTGTTAGCAAATCACTTAAATTTTTCATTTCCATAATCAGATTCATATACGCTACTTCAGTTAAGGGAACCCGTGTGTACACGCAACTGTGTTTAATGCAACTAGCGTATATCTAGTAAACTTATGATTCAGTTAATCCATTATATGTTGATCTTTAATCAATGCATCAGAACTTCATTAACCATATAAATAGTAAATAGGTGTAGTAAAACAGAACAGATCATCACACATAAGAAACACACATGAACACCATGATATAAGGTGGAAACCCAATGTAGGACAAAAACCACTTGCTGTCGTCTTCCTTTAATATAAGAAAAACCTATTTACAATATTGTACTGGCACAGACTCATACCAGTATGTAGGCACCCACCTGCAGAAGGCTACAACCTTCTCTCATTCTCCAGCTACTACTAGAAGGGAGCTACAACCCCCTGACTCTTGTACTAGTCAATATGTTTACTAGTACGTAGGCACCGATCTACTAAACGCTCCAACCTTAACTCATTTTCTAGCTGCTACTGGAAGGGAGCTCCAACCCCCTAGCTCTTGTACTGGCCGATATGTTTACAAGTATGTAGGCGCCGAGCTACAGAAGGCTACAACCTTCTCTCTTCCTCCAGGGACCACGTTTCATAAATTTTCATACTGGATACTCTTGAAGCACAACACCATAATCTGAAGGCCACGTTTCATCCAATTTTCATACTGGACCCATCAAAAACATTGAAGCACAAAATTAATCACCACTACAATACACCCATCAACTACACCTACATCATCAATCTCTGAATCACCCAACAATGAAACACTGAAACCCTGTCAACAAAACATAGTCACCAGAACACAGAGCAGACCATAGAATTCTGCAACAACAACTAGATCCAACTGCAACTTCAAATATCATACTTCATACTGTATATGCTACTCTGATGAGCTGAACCAGTGTGTATACGTGCTTTTACCAAAGTGAACCCACGTAGAGATCTGCAAATATTTACTCATAACTTTGCAGCTATTCCAGACATCAGTCATACCCAGATCATAACATTTATACAATAAAACATGCGTCAATAATTCAGATCTAGTCTCTCCATGACCAAACCACATAATGATAATACATTCCAAGCCTTATGATCCCGATCCATCATCCATCATCAACCGCATAGGTGCATCCTTGGTTCAAATCAAGCAAAGCATCACAAACCCATAGGCAGCATACTAGATCTCGCACTTCATCAGCTATTCATCACTTGCACACTTGCACTTTGGCCTAATGATCTTATTCTCCTTATATAGGTTTAGGCTCTCTCAATACCATGGTCCAAAACCACGTAGCACCGATACCTTGGACCCAATACCTAGGGTCAATACCTCAGACCAAATACCATGGATCAAAACCAAAGTACCATGGACCAATTACCACAGACCAAAACATACCTTTCCAACATGTACGCACCTTTCCTTCTGTGAAAGTGTGTGTGTATGTTATACACACCTTTGTATATAGTGAACCTATGTGTATACGCAAATTGTTCAATGGTGAACCTATGTATACATTTCTTTCTTCATTCTTGCTATTTACTTGCTATATTGTGATCTTTCATCTAAGAGAGTTGCCATCAAGGACAAAACTTGTGTCATACATGTATCATAATGCCAACAATCTCCCCCTTTGGACTTGATGGCAACAACCACACCAAGTCACTCTCCCCCTTTGACATCAAGCCCAAAGGGCAGACCAAGATATTCTCTCCCTTGATATACATTATGTTGTCCATACTCCCCCTGAGTACATGCTGAAATCTCTAATTGAGCTCTCCCTTTATACATGCCAAGATGTACCAATCCATCCACGCTCCCCCCGAGCACATGCAGAGTCTGCAAAATGATTTTTCAAAAGAATAACATGACTCTACATTTCAACTACGTGAGTATGACCTTCCTATGACTCATACATACATCAATCTTCCAACCAAGTGGGGATACACCATTTTGACTCATCCACCCAACCAAGTGGGGATATACCAAATGTTTATACATGACTGAAATAGACATTATTACATCATCCTTCCCATGCAAATTGGGGTTACAAATTAGGTCTTTTCATGACCTTTACATCAAATGTTATACATGACTTTTATAACAATGAACAAAAATCTAAATAGGACCATGATAGTCATTAGCAACTATCATACACCATATATGATCTGCACCATAAGCATCTGTCACCAGCATCTAGACCTGTAACCTGCAATACCATTCTCTTGGCCAACCAACAATCATTTAGCCACATAAGCATCATCACCAAAGATTTCTAACCATAATGCCAACAATGCATTTATTCAAATCATATGCTTCCCCTGAACCTATTCCATCTATTCATTGTCAGATCTGATCATGCATATATCAACAAGAAGTATCAAGGCATAATCATCATCAAGTTAGGATCAAAAGCATTTATAAACAACATCTTATGAGTACCAAAACATTTCCACACATCATCAGTAGATTGTAACCATTATCAAACAATGTAAATAATTGACTGAATCATATCAAACCCTTTTTCATGAGTCTGTCCCACTTCTTTTTCTCAAACCAACATATACGCGACTATGCAGCTCGAACTTGCGTATACACCTGACTTGTCTTTATGAAACTTGTGTATGATATTTAGACTGAGGTTCCACACCTTCAGCTCCCTCTAGGTCTGTCATGTCTGTATACTCTGCTATGCCACATCTTTCTGACTATACTTCCTTTTTCTTCCATATCTTCAACTTTGATGATGTTTTCTCCTTTTGGTATGGTGTCCAAAATCTTCTCTTGCATTCCTTTGCTATATGTCCAAGCTTGTTACATGCATAACATCTTATATGTTTCATATTCCTTCTATAGCAGTCAATGGCTTTGTGACCAAACATATTGCAAGAAAAACAGTATCCCTTAAAGTACCTGGAACATGATGATCTTTCTATGTGATGGTCTTGAACCATTCTACTTCTGCATCTGGCTGCAACATGCCCAAAGTTATGACATATAAAACATGCAACATTATTCATCGGAGGAAATAACCATCTATCACTTCCATAGTTAGGAGTAAAAGATTTTCTTTGAAGACTTTCTTTCTTTGGTTGTTAATGGGGTTGACCTCTCATCTCCTTGTTGAGCATTTCAGATTTTTTTTAGAGTTCCTTGCCTCACTTTGTGAGCTAGATTCACCTTCAAAAGATTCATAAAAACCAAGACCAGTTTTGATAGCAGGCAACCTTTGACTACTAAGAATATCATCCAAAATCTTAATACTCTCTTGAAATCATAAGAGTTTGTCTTTTTCTTCGAATTTAATTTTCAAGATATTTACCTCAACCTGATGTTGTTCTTCCTTTTCCATATATTGCTTCTTCAAT
Organism: Pinus tabuliformis; assembly: GCA_031772625.1. Classification (NCBI taxonomy): domain Eukaryota; kingdom Viridiplantae; phylum Streptophyta; class Pinopsida; order Pinales; family Pinaceae; genus Pinus; species Pinus tabuliformis. The sequence continues at coordinate 159,908,093 of CM062804.1, read as the reverse complement.
ATTTCTTCAGACTTTCTTCCTTCTTCCACTTGTTGCCTTGGTTTGAGAATCTCATTTTCTTGTTCTTCATTCTGCTCCTACAACATTTGACGTACTTTGATGACACACTCCATCTAATATTTTAAGCTGATAACTTCTTCTTTGAGGGCACTCTCCCTTTTGTTAAATAGATCTTGTTGATCTACGATTTTATCTAATGCTTCATTTTCTTGTTCATATTCAATCTGAGGTGATTCAGAATATGAGTACTTGCTTCCACTTAACGGTAGGTTGTCACTCTTCCTTTGATCTGTCTTCTTCTTCTGACGCACTTTCTTTCCCATTATTCTACAGATCTCCTTCAAGCGATCAAGCTTCTACCAAAGGACTTGATCTGATACCAATTGTTGGAAATAATACTGAGAAGGGGGGGTGAAACAGTATTAGAAAATCACTTAACTTTTTCATTTCCATAATCAGATTCATATACGCTACTTCAGTTAAGGGAACCCGCATGTACACGCAACTATGTTTAATGTAACTAGCGTATATCCAGTAAACTTATGATTCAGTTAATCCATTATATGTCGATCTTTAATCAGTGCATCAGAGCTTCATTAACCATATAAATAGTAAACAGGTGCAGTAAAACAGAATAGATCATCACACATAAGAAACACACATGAACACCATGATATAAGGTGGAAACCCAATGCGGGACAAAAACCACCTGCTGCCGTCATCCTTTAATATAATAAAAACATGTTTACAATCTTGTACTGGTGTAGACTCATACCAGTATGCAAGCACCCACTTGCAGAAGGCTACAACCTTCTCTCGTTCTCCAGCTACTACTGGAAGGGAGCTACAACCCCCTGACTCTTCTACTAGCTGATATGTTTACTAGTATGTAGGCATCGACCTACTAAAGGCTCCAACCTTCACTCGTTTTCCAGCTACTACTCGAAGGGAGCTCCAACCCCCTGGATCTTGTACTGGTCGATATGTTTACCAGTACGTAGACCCCGGCCTACAGAAGGCTACGACCTTCTCTCTTCCTCCAGGGACCACATTTCATAAATTTTCATACTGGATACTCCTGAAGCACAACACCATAATCTGAAGGCCACGTTTCATCCAATTTTCATTCTAGACCCATCAACAACATTGAAGCACAAAATTAATCACCACTGCAATACACCCATCAACTACACTTGCATCATCAATCTCTGAAACACCCAACATTGAAACACTAAAACCCTATCAACAAAACAAAGTCACTAGAATGCAGAGCTTACCACAGAATTTTGCAACAACAACTAGATCCAACTGCAACTTCAAATATCATACTTCATACTATATACGCTACTCTGATGAGCTGAACCAACATGTATACGTAGTTTTACCAAAGTGAACCCGCGTACAGATCTGCAAATATTTACTGATAACTTTGCAGTTATTCCAGACATCAGTCATACCCAGATCATAACATTTATACAATAAAACATGTGTCCATAATTCAGATCTATTCTATCCATGATCAAACCACATAATGATAATACATTTCAAGCCTTATGATCCCGATCCATCATCTATCATCAACCGCATAGGTGCATCCTTGGTTCAGATCAAGAAAAGCATCAAAAATCCATAACCAGCATACTAGATCTCACACTTCATCAGATATTCGTCACTTGCACACTTGCACTTTGGCCTAATGATTTTCTTCTCCATATATAGGTTTAGGCCTCTCTCAATACCATAGTCCAAAACCACGTAGGACCGATACCTTGGACCCAATACCTGCGGTCAATACCTCAGACCAAATACCATGGAACAATACCAAAATACCATGGACCAATTACCACAGACCAAAACTTAGTTTTCCAACATGTACGCGCCTTTCCTTCTATGAAGGTGCATGTGTATGTTATATGCACCTTTGTATATAGTGAACTTGTGTGTATATGTTACTTGGTCAATGGTGAATCTGCGTATACATTTTGTTATGAAACCAGCTCACAAAAAGATAGAAAAGATAGATCAACGCCTTAGAATTCAGCCTCTTCGAGGGGGAAACCTCCTTTACATTACACAAATGAACAATTCTTCGATGATTCAAATGAAAAAACCTCTTTTCTATATATATATTAGTCTAAGGGGTCACAATATAACCAGGTTGACCTAACAATAATAATATAAAGGCACAAAAATAACAATAGAGGGATTCTATGGGGCACAGTAATAACAATATGGGGACAATAGGGGCACAACAATATCGATAAGGGATACAACTACAATAGTACTGGGGGAATCACTAGTATTATAGGGAACCAACATGCCCCTCTCCTTCAAAAAAGTGTTGTACTCAACACTTGAGTAGTTCTGGATGCTTCTGTATAAAATTCTCATCCTCCCATGTGGAATCTTTAGTGGATAAGTTCTTCCACTTGATGAGATACTCCGAAATTGATCGATTTCGTAGCTTTCAAGTTCTTGTTTCTATAACTGCTTCCGGTTCCAATATAATTTTTCCTTTCTCATCAAGTTCTGGCAATATTGTTTGAACTGGGAGCTTGTCACCTATAACCTTCTTTAAACATGAAACATGGAAAACTGGGTGTACTCAAGAAGCTGCAGGAATATCCAATTTGTATGCCATAGTACCAATCTTTTGCAACACCTTGTACGGACCATAATACTTTGGTGATAATTTATTATCCTTCTTAGCTTGCTTGAGGGACATTTTTTTATATGGTTGTAGCCGTAGGAATACCCAGTCACCAAAATCAAAACTTCTTTCGCTGCAATGTTGATCTGCTTGTTGTTTCATTCTATTCTGTGCCAACACGAGGTTATCCTTTAAGAGTTGGAGAACTTTTTGTTGACGATCGATGTGATGTTCCACTGCTTGAACCTTAGAATTTTCTTTTAAATATGATGTGATGGATGGTGGCCGATATCCATAAAGTGCCATAAATGGGGTCATTTTTGCTGCAGTATGGAAAGAAGTGTTATACCACCATTCAGCCAGAGGCAACCATTTGACCCATTGTGTCTGTTTATCAGATACAAAGCAACGAAGATATCCTTCCAAACATTTGTTTACTATCTCAGTTTTCCCATCAGATTGAGGATGATAAGATGAGCTATGAGCTAACTGAGTACCAAGACAAGAAAATAATTCTGTCCAAAAATTTCCAGTGAAAATGGGATCTCTGTCACTTACAATAATCTTTGGGCTTCCATGTAGCTTTTGAATTGTTTCCATAAATGCAGTAGCAACTATACTGGCTTTAAATGGATGTGATAATGCACAAAAATGTGCATACTTGGTAAGTCTATCAACTACCACTATGATGACACTCTTTCCTTTAGACTTGGGTAAACCTGTGATAAAATCAATTGAAACCTCCTCCCAACGTTGGCTTGGAATGGATAAAGGTTGTAATAGACTTGGGGTCTTAATTGTTTCAACTTTAATTTGTTGGCAAACCAAACATTCCGCCACAAACTTTTGAATATCCGATTTAAGGCAAACCAAAAAAAATTCCTTCTTAACCCTGTGGTAAGTTTTTAAAAATCCTGAGTGCCCTCCTAAGGGAGAAGTGTGCAATTCCATAAGAATATTTTGTTAGAGTTGGGAATTATTACAGAGGTGTAAGCGATCTTTGTAACATAATGAATCATTTTTCCAGCTAAATGTATCAGATGTACTGGAATCTTGTTGTAACTTTTGAATAAGTGCCCACACTTCTTCGTCATTCTTCCATTCCTCCCTTGCTTCATTTATCCAATCTGGTTGGATAATAGAAATGGCACACAACAATGCTTCCACATCCTCATCATTTCTTAAGAGTGTATCTGCCACAACATTTTGCTTCCCTCTTTTGTATATGATTTCAAAGTCATAACCCAACATCTTTGTGACCCATTTTTGTTGCTCTTCAGAGGATAATCTTTGTTCTAGAAAGTATTGAGGCTATCATGATCCGTTTTTACCTTGAAGTGTCTTCCCATTAGGTAGGGTCACCATTTCTTAAGTGCATGTAGTATTGCCAATATTTCCTTCTCATAAATAGCTTTGTGTAAATACTTTCCCTTCATTGGACGACTTTCGAGAGCAATGGGTCTTTCATCTTGCATTAAAATAGCACCAATTCCATTTCCTGAAGCATCAAATTCCACAATAAAGGTTTTTGTGAAGTCTGGTGTAGCTAAGACCAGTTTCAGATGTTCAAAGGCCTTTGTTGCTTCTAGAGTCCATGAAAATGAATCTTTCTTCAATAATATTGTTAGAGGTGATGCTATTCTCCCATAATTCTTAACAAACTTGCGATAATACCCTGTCAACCCGAGAAATCCTCGCAGATGCTTTATGGATGTGGGGATCTTCCATTCCTTAATGGCTTTAATTTTTCTAGGGTCTACCTTAACACCTTCATGAGATACAATATGACCCAGATGTTCCACCTCTTGTACTCCAAAGAAACATTTGGAGCTTTTTGCATATAATTGTTTCTCCTCCAATAGTTGTAGCACCCTGTCAACATGTTCAACATGATCCTTCCAAGACTTGCTGTAGATTAGTATATCATCAAAAAATACTAACACAAATTTTCTAAGGAAGGGTTTGAAAATGGAATTCATCAAACCTTGAAATGTAGAAGGTGCATTGGTAAGGCCAAAAGGCATGACCAAAAATTCATAATGACCCTCGTGAGTTCTAAATGTTGTTTTCAGAATGTCTTCAATCTTCATTCTGATTTGATGATATCCTGAACGAAGATCCAACTTGGTGAAGTAAATTGATCCATGCAATTCATCCAATAATTCATCAATGACAGGAATGGGAAATTTATATTAATAGTGACTTTGTTGAGCTCCCTATAATCCAGACACATGCGCCATGATCCATCCTTCTTGTGCACCAATACTACTAGAGCAGAGACAAAACTTTGACTAGGTTGAATTATACTAGCCTCTAGCATTTCTACAACCATACATTCAATTTCACTCTTTTGGGCATAAGGATATCTGTACAGCCTGATGTTTGGAGGAACACTTCCTGGAATCAAATGAATAGCATGATCTTGATCACGAATAGGTGGGAGCCCTTTGGGAGTCTCAAATACCTTGGAATGATTGTCCAAGACATTTTGGAGATCTGGAGAAATAATTGATTTTGATATGGAAACATCTAGCGAACATAATTGTGCAATTACACCACATTTTTCCTTTTTTAGAATCTTTTTCATACCGTTAGAGCTAATTATCTTTCTTAGTTTCCTTGCAATACCCCTTAATTCAACTTCCTTTCCATCCACAGAAAATTTCATGAAAAGCTCTTAAAAATTAAAAGCTATTGTACCTAAGGATTGTAGCCATTGGACACCTAGTACAACATCAGCACCTCCCATTGGAATGGAAAGCATTAGGCTATTCAATACATATTCTCCCATGGATAGCTTGATATTATGGCACTTTCCAGAGCAATTTATCATTCCTCCACTTGCAACCATCACTTGACACTCTGGTGCTGTATATAAGAAGCAATTCAATTCCTTGGCTATCTTACAATGAATAAAATTATGGGTACTTCCCGCATCAATCAACACTATTACCTTTTTCTTCTTGATATGTCCTTCTATCTTGATAGTTTGAGGCATGGTAATTCCAGCCAATGCATTACAAGATATGGTTGGATTCATTTCTTCTTTCTCTAGGGTTTGTACCTAGTGTATATCCTCTTCTTTTGGTGTTTCTTGTTCCTTTTCTTCCTCCTCTTCACAATCTATGTAAAATAATTTCTTCTCGACACACTTATGACCTTTAGTGTATTTGCTATCACAACTATAAGAAAGCCCTTTTGCTTTTTTTTCTTCCAATTGTTGGGGTGTCAACCTTGTAGGTTGTGGATGGCTAGGGGAAATAGAACTTCCATCCTTATAGTTGTGAGTGGTAGCCTTCCTTGTTGCCATAATTTTGCTTTCCATTTTTCTTGCCAACCTGAATGCCTTCTCCAATGAGTTAGGTTCCCAAAGGCGAACCTCATGTTGGATGTTATCCTTTAAATTCCCTATGAACATATCAATCCTATGCTCCTTTAGAATATTTTTTACCCTTATATTCAATTTTTGGAAGTCCTCAATGTGCTCCCTCATTGAACCCTTTTGTTTGAGGATTATCAATTGGCTAATAAAAGTGTTGTTTTTTGTATCCTCATAATGTATTTTCATTTCTTCCGTAAAAATTTCCCAAGTCACAATTTGTTTACGAGAGAAAAGCCATTTATACCATACAAACTGGTTTGGTTCCAAATATAAAGTTGCAATGCATACCTTTTGTGTGTTTTGCACATTATGGAGATCGAAAAATTGCTCCATTTGTAGTATCCATGTTACGGGATCCTTGCCATCAAACTTCCTCATATCGATCTTTGGAACATGGTGGGTCTTTGTTCCAATGTTAAAGTCTATGAAATCATGATTAAAATTTCTTTTGTTCTCATCATGAGTTTCCTCTACAACTTTTTTGCCATTAAGAAGCCTTTCTTGTAGCAAATTTTTCAAACCTTCCTTCAATCCTTCAATGTCTTTCTTCAAATCTTCCATGTTTTCATTCTTCAAATCAAGATTAACATTCCTTTTGCTCTCATTATGAGTTTCCTCTCCTAAGCCTTTCTAGTAACAATGTTTTCATACCATCCATCTTAGCTTCCATGCCATCCATCTTAGTTTCCACACCATTCATCTTAGCTTCCACACCATTCTTCGTAGCTTCCATGCTATTTATCTTATATTCCATGCCATTTACCTTAGCTTCTGTTAGCTTTTGTGAGAGTGACATTTGTTGCACTTGGTCTTGTAATTTTGATATATCATGTAGCATTTCTTCCTCTTCTTCATGAGTCATTCTAGAGATTTCAGGTTGCTTACTAGCTGTTTCCATTTTCTTTCTTCGGGGCATCAATTAACAATAATAATGCTTCATTATTCCCTTTGAATTCCTTCAAACTAATTTTTCAAACCAAGTTTATGCAAATATTTAAAAAAAATACACACCTTTTTTCACTTTGTAGGCACACGATATTGAAGCTGATGTATCTCTGTAATTTCAGATCTTCCAGTTCTGAAATTGTGATCTGCAGTAGCCCTTTATGTCCTCTTTCCAACGCCACCAGTCTGATTGAATTTTGATTCTCCAAGAAAGAGTTATGCACAATCTCCCAAGATGACCTAATTATATACCTTTTCAGAAGAGTGAACTTGTATGAAGTGCCACGTGTCACTGTTTTGATCTTCGGGTCTAAACAATATACACAGGAAACTACCGTCCATTCTCTTTCTATAACTTCTTACTAAGTTTCAATCTGATGCTCAAAAAAAAGTTATGACGATTTTCCCAAGGTCACTGTTTGGAATGTAATTCAGGAGTTTGCAAAAATACCAACTTCCTCAGATCATATCTCTGTAAATTTAGCATGAAAAACTCTGAAATTCTGATCCGACGTTCAACACTATTTCTTCTCAAATGGTTTTTTTTTTTTTTGCTTCTGAAACGTTGCAGAAAAATGTTATAGCAAAATTCCATGATGACCTATTTGGAACAGTGAAACCCTAGAATCCAAAGCTCTGATACCAAATGTTATGAAACCAGCTCACAAAAAGATAGAAAAGATAGATCAACGCCTTAGAATTTAGCCTCTTCGAGGGGGAAACCTCCTTTACATTACACAAATGAAATTTAATTCTTCAATGATTCAAATGACAAAACCTCATTTCTATATATAGGATTATAAGGGGTCACAATACAACCAAGCTGACCTAACAATAATAATATGAAGGCAAAAAAATAACAATAGAGGGATTCTATGGGGCACAGTAATAACAATATGGGGACAATAGGGGCACAACAATATTAATAAGGGATACAACTACAAAAGTAATGGGGGAATCACTAGTATTATAGGGACCCAACATTCTTCATTCTTGTTGTTTACCTGCTATATTGTGATTTTTCATCTGAGAGAGTTGCCATCAAGGACAACACTTGTGTCATACCTGTATCATAATGCCAACAAGAAGGAACCTAGCAGATGATTTAACCCTAGGAGTAGAAACACTAACAGAGGAGTGTTTAGAAGAGGATGACCAATGTAAAAGAGGATGGATAATGTATGTTAAATGAGACAAGCAGTGATTTATTGCAGCATAAAAAATTTGATAATACATTGATATTTGAAACTATGACAACACAGGAACAAGTTGTTGTGCAAGAAGGAGATGAAGTTCAGTTTGAAGAGCTGATATGCGAAGCAACAGTTGAGACTATTGAACCTTGTGATTTCCAAACTAATAATTTGTGTATAAATGCAGGAAACATAAGTAATGATGAAATACTTATAAAGTGTCACAAAGAAATTGCATTGCTTACACTTACTTTGTAATTATGTATTGATTTATATATATGTCTAGAGATTTAATCCCAAATTGAATAAGTGTAAGCATCAAATGGTGGAAGATGAGCGAACTATATCATTCTGTATATATATATATATATATATATATATATATATATATATATATATATATATATATATATATATATGTGTGTGTATATATATGTATATATATATATATATGTGTGTGTGTGTGTGTGAAGGTGAAGTGCAGAAATCACACAAAGAATACATAAAGAGGAGGATCGAGATGGGGTGTTGAATCCATTAGAAGGACCAATCAAAGCTCAAGAGGAAGAGTACGTGGCAAAATAACAGCGGGATGAAACCTTTAAAGAAGAGAAAAGCTAAAGACTTAGCATAAATTCTAAGTTAAAGGAACAAGTGCAGGAGCAAAAATAGATGCTTAGGAACCCTTAGAGCTGGGAAGATCAACGACTGAGATTGAATGGGGAAGGCGAAATATCACATTGGCGGGGCCATTATACAGTTTAGCTCCCCCAAGTAAAAACCTAATTACACTAAGAAACAGTGAAAAACACAATCGGAACCAAGTGCCAGAGTTGAAATATTATAGGGAATGGTTTATGTCCCTATGGGGTCCGTAAAGATATCAGATCGGCATATGGAAGTGGAGGAGTCTGGGATTGAGGTTAAGAGATATTCATTCACACGAGTTAATCTGAACCATTAGATTGCAGATCGAATCAGGAAGGTGAAATATCGCATCGGCGAGCTCATTATATAGTTTAACTCCCTCAAGTGGAAAACCCAATTACATAAACAAACTGTGAAAAAACACAGTAGGAATCAACTACCGGACTTGAAATATTATAGGGAATGGTTTATATCCCTATCGAATCTGTAAATATATCAGATTGGCATATGGAAGTGGAAGGAGTCTGGCATTGAGATTGAGTGATATGCGATCCTGCGACTTAATCTCAAGCGTCGGGTCGCAGATCGGATCGATGATCAAGATCTGATCACAAATCTCAATTAGAGGAAGCACAGATTGCAGTGCACAATGCAAAGTCTTGGAGACCTAGAACTGATGGGCATAGAGTGGTGAATCTATAAAATTTAAGATCCGCTATATATATGATTTGGAGCAGGTTTCCTGTGTAATCCATATATTTCCATTAAAGTGGCTTAATGCTAAAACATGCGTTAATGCTCCGATATCACATATCAAAGCGGAAGGGGTGATGAACATAAATATATATACGTATCGCTATGGAAGGACCGATGGCTGATTTTGATGAGGTTAAACCTCAGGAAACTGGACAAGGCTGTATGGAAGGGCGGAAAGTTATGTTTATGCGGGCATTTTCCATTGTGAAATTTATAAGGAAATATGCGCCGATAAGATATTTATGTGTTAAAACATATGTAACCAAAGGTTTTGTAAGGGGAAGCTTATATATGTGTGATATATAAGGTTTTTTAAAGGTTGTGAAGTGGTTTTAAGTCCCGATCTTAAGGGAGAAGATCAATGCCAGAGAAGGAATAAATTTTGGGAGAGCATTTAACAAAAAAGACTAGAACCTTCTTTTTTCTACGGTCCAAGATATCACAAAGGCATTGAGGTTGAGTGATATGCAATCGTGGGAGTTAATCTTAACCATTAGATCGTAGATCGAATCAAGAAGGCGAAATATCGCATCGGTGGGTTCATTATATAGTTTAAGTCCTGCAAGTGGAAAATCCAATTACACAAACACACGGTGAAAAACACAGTAGGAATCAATTGCCAGACTTGAAATATTATAGGGAATGGTTTATATCCCTATCGGGTCTGTAAAGAGATCGCATTGGTGTATGGAAGCGGAAGGAGTCTGGCATTGAGCTTGAGTGATATGTGATCGCGTGACTTAATCGCAACCGTTGGATCGCGAATCAGATCGACAGTCAAGATCTAATCACAAATCACAATCAGAGGAAGCGCAGATCGGAGTGCACAATGTAAAGGCTTGGAGACTTGGAACCAATGGGCGTATAGTGGCGAATCTATAAAATTTGATATCTGCTATATATATGATTTGGAGCAGGTTTCCTATGTAATCCATATATTTTTGTTAAAGTGGTTTAATGCTAAAACATACGTTAACACTCCAATATCACATATCAGAGCAGAAGGGGCGATGAAGATACATATATATATATGTATGACCGTGCTAGGACTAATGGCCGATTGTGATGAGGTTAAACCTCAGGAAACGTGACAAGGCTATACGGAAAGGTGGAAAGGTGTCGAGCAATAAAAAGGGTCTTTTTCACCTCTATTTACCCTACATTAACTTATCAATTTAGGAACGAATTGTTATCTCAAAGAGTGTACTCAGTTTGAGGTGGTCATTTGTCAGAGTAATGCTAGTAGTATAGTGCTCTAAATACAAGAGTAAACTGATGCTTGAAATAAGATCTACTTACTGAAAAGAACCTTAAAACTCAATTCATGCACTTAGAAAACTATAGCAATTTATCAGTCAAGGGTACAGTAATGGTAACTCATCCCTCTGTAAACTGATGTAATTAAAGACAATCAAGGAAAACATCATCAATCTGGAAGCTAGAAAACAAATGTCAATGCTCGCTACAGTCTCAGATCATTCTGCACACCAAAGCAATGATAATACAAATGATAGGAAATGGAATAACAACTAGTCTTATGAACAAGATTGAACAACAAAACCTTAGTCTACGGAAATAAATGCAGCAATTGTATCCTATAGGAATTAGATAAAAAAATTTACTCTAAAGATAAATCGGACAGCAATAGAATTGGAACGGAAACGAACAGAGATGAAATATGGAATAGCAACTAGAGTCAATTATAAATGTACAATGAACCAAAACAAATATCACACGCGACATGCTTAATATTAGAAGAAACAGTAATCTGACTTCGATACAACAAGTATAAATATCAGTTATAAAGAATAACGATTGTAATTCGTAATGGAACAACAATGCCAGTTGAACAACAATCGCGATTTAGTGTAAACCGTAGATAAATACAGTAATACCGACTCATGAATGTTACAACACGGCTACTCTGTAATTGAACAACAATAGAATTTTGTAAGGAACAGCAACGTTATATCAATGATTAAAGGAACAACAATGTGTTACAAAGTCAGAATGAACAACACACCATTCCTATTATAGAGAACAACATTACTCAGTTGAGCATAAACAAAATATAACAGAACCGTAATGTAAAATAGAAAAACACATCAGATTACTGAACAAAGCTAATAATGAAAACCACACATGAATTAGAAATAATGGTACAGGAGCAAGTGTTCCACCAGGGCCAGGCCCTTAGTCTTTAGGAACACACCTCTTGAGATTACTCCAGAATCAAAGATGGAACAACAACCAGATTTATATTAAAACATCAAAACAGAGTTACAGTGGATCTCTCCTCAACGAGAGTCGATGATCAAAGTTTTCAAATACAAAGGAGAATTACATAAAATAACAACAAGTCGTCCCCTGGGCTAGCAGTGCTGCCGCTTATTATAACAACCGAGTGGAGATATCAAAGATACAAAAATCGTTAAGATAGTCACCAGACTGTTAATTCTTAGCTATCCTCTTGTTCTCTTGCTTCGATTTGATATCTCCTTTTCCCTTTCCTCGCTGATATGCTCCAATTTGGATTGCCTTGTTTGCATGCGGTTCCCTACCAAAGGGACATCAGTTAAATTTGTCCTGTCTTTTCCTTTAGGACAACAATCTTCATTTTTCTCCTTTTCCTGCATAAGAAAAGGAAATTATTAGTTATTTTGCATTACATACAAATCCCATAGATTTTGTCATAGTTTCTTACTATCTACCTAGTTCATGATGCAAAGAGGTTATGATTTTTAAAGAAAAGATGACAAAATAAATGATAATAACATACCTTCTTCAGTACTCAACACACCCCATTTCTTACCCTTTTTCATGCCATCATGAGAACATTGTAGTTGACATGCAAGGCAGTGAGAGAGTAGGTTGGAGACAGGATCTCATGAGGTGGTCTACAACCATGATGCCTAGCTAGGTGTTCAAAACGATGTCCTATCCAACCCTCAGGAATTTCATACAAGGCTTGGTATCCTAGTGCAGGGTGCCAAATAACTGGACTGCAAAACCTACAGCCTAACCAAGATGGTCTTTCTCTCAAAATAAGGTCACCATACAGACCCAAGCGATCAACAACTAGCTTAATGTTCTCATAGTTAAATGGTTCCCTAAGTTGGACGTTCGGCTTAGAAGTCTGATATCGGAATTTGGCAGCTGCAATAGCAAGGTCCTTAATGGTAAATAAATATCCTATCCCTTGCTGATTGATTGCTCTATGAATAGGTCCTAATTCCTCAATCATGCTCGGAGTCCTCATGAGGTTCCTATGTTTATTCCACAACTGTAATGGGTCTCTAGGCTCAGCTCGCACCGATAAGTCTAATCCATTTTCTTGTCTTTGAAAGGAATTATAGGCTTTAAGCCATTTTATTTGATTAACACCAAAAGAAATGAACGTCTGCAGTTGGATATCCCCAACAAAAGGGCTAGGGTTCTGCTCTGTTTCTTGATCTAACACAAGGTTATGAAGATATAATTCACATAATAATCTTTGAACCTTCACCCCATAGTGCTTACAACAATTTATGAAATCGTCAATAGTATTTATTTCTATCTGGGCTCTTTCTTTGACAGCTTTAATTTTCAATTACAAATATCGTTCCATTAAAAACAAGGCATAATTCCTAGCAGGTGCTCTACAAGCTAGGATGTCAGTATACAAAGAGCATAAGGTATCCATTTGTTTGATGACTACATCTAGTCTATGAGTTACCTTTTTGACCCTTTCTTCTTCCTTTTGCCATCCTTCAAAGGCTTGGCTTTCGGATAAGTTGACATTCCTCAGCTGCTGTTGTAATTTTTCATACTTTTCTCAAGAGACAGTATGTTATGTACTGTTTGTTGGGTTTTCACCAAGTTCTTTCGTAGAGTTACTATCCTCGGATCACTGTCCACATGGTAGTTGTAAGTAGAAGGTTTACTTGAATCTTCTTATTGCATCGTCTCGTGTTTATGGTTCGCATTTCTTCAGAGGACTATGCCTCTATCTGAACTTCTTTATCACAAGTCGATATATCATCTGTTTATACTTCAGCATGAGAAATAGCTGAATGTTGTTCCTTTTGGTTTTGAATGGTAGGCTGGACTTGAGTCCTCCTAATCTTTTTCTTGAGGGGTTTCACCGGAGTGGTTGCATGTCTTACCCCCGAGGTCCTTTTTTCTCTCTTTCCCATTTTCAAAACCCTGATTTGTTGTCGAAGTCGTGCTATCACATTAAGCAGTCTTTGTTGTTCTTTTCGTAATCTTTTGATCTCTTCTGTTTTCTTGGAAAGAACAACTGTCTGTTTACTCGGGCCTGGACTGTTATCTTGGCCAATTTCCTGGTTCTCTTCTTGGGGTGCTTCTTCGTTGTTCTGATTGGGTTGTTCAGGAGTAAAAACCCTAGCTTGTTCTGTTATTTCCTGGGTGACTTCTTCTTCCACCCCTTCTCCTCCATGAAATTCTTCCGGTGTAGTCTGGCTGGAAACAGATTGTTCCTCTTCTGTATCTTCATAACTTTTCTCTCCAAATATACTTTCATCATGAAAAAAGTGATTCTCTTCTTCTTCTTCTTCTTCGCACAATTCTTCGGATGCATCTTTGTCATGAGCAGAATTCTCCTTTGATTCTTCTTCGATGTGGAGGTTTAGTGGGCTGAGAGGTTGAGCATATTCACCCATATTGTCTAGAATTTGGGCCAATTCATCCTCCTACAATGGATTTTTTAATGGGCTTTCTTCGCGTTTCTCTGTCTCTTCCTCTACCTGCACAGACTGCTTGGTCTCTTCCTCTATTTCTCCTTCCTCATTTTCCTCCAACTCTTTCTCATTCTCCTATCCTTCCAATTGTGGGGGTTGATCGTCCCCTGAATCATCTATCTCCACCGTTTAACTGGTATTCCCTTGGGAATTTTCCAGCCTCCCTCTGATCCATGCCAATCTAACTGATTTCCTCCATTTCAATGGTCTATTCAGTGTACTGGTAGCATGTTTCGTTTTGGGGCTGGCAGAGCTAGTCCCCCGTCTATCGTGACAATCAATTCTTCCCAACTACTCTATTCTTTAGCAAGACTGTAGCTAACTATCAGTCGTATCAGCCCATGGTGACTTAATACCGATTCTATGTGTCGTGATTTTTTCATGCTTCAGACAACATCATGTAGTAAAGAATTTAAAAATGTAGGCAAATTCTTAGATAATTTATGTTTTAATATGGCTAAAAGTTTAAGGTGGCGTGGTCTTACCACGTATTTCCTGCCTTCACAGGTGATGTAGCTCTGGATGACTCTTGCCAATTCTACCCACGGCTCTCCTAATGCTGCTGGTAGAACTCCCTTTCCTCTTACAGGTAGGTTCTGGCCTTCATCTTGGAAGATTTTTAAGTCTTTTCGCATTCTCTCCTTCTTTATATTCCACACAGGTCCAGTGGTTGGCAGTCCTAAGACCTCTGCAATTATGTCATCAGTGACTGCTATGTGTCTCCCTCTTACCATGGAGTGATGTTCTTGCAGGTTTTGCAAGAATTCTATTGCTATGGTCTCATTGGATTCTTGTAAGCGATTGAGATAAACTATTCATACTGCCCTTGTTATGATTTCTCATGCAACATCAGAAACTGTCAATACCTGTGGTTCTCTCCAAAGTGATCTTCATCCCATGCTTTATCACGCTGTAAGAACGCAGAGACGGAAATGGAACAGCAGGCTATTCAAACTGTTAGAAAATACAGATAAAATAACAAAAAAAAAGCTCGTTTAAAATCCAAGTCACTTACTAATTGTTGCAGAGCATAATACAGAAATAGCTTAGGAACAACAAGCCATGCAAATTGGAAAACAATATACCGTCAAGCCTTGCTATTCCTAAGTGAAAATTCTCCGAATAATAGTCTAACATGTATACCAGCAAATTATGAGGTCACCTGCTTCCCCCCTGCAATGTGATAGGCTGTCCTCAGCCGTCAAATGAGGGAGTGGCGTGCTGAACTGCCATGGTCCAGAGTAATAAAGGAACAACGTATATCGAGATTCCATGTTTACAAAAGGAGCAGGTTGTTGAAATCAAGGTGTATAATAGAATCGCTTAATAAATAAGAGAATGTCGTGATATTATGCGAGGCTGGGAGGATAGGACAACTGACGCGCGCAAAAAGTCTGATGCAGTCATTATCAACTTTTTCTGTCATGATTGGTTGTAATAGATTTTCATGTGTTTAAAGGTTCGGGGAAGTTATATACATAATCTCATTTGACCTATTACAAAGGTATAAGACAAAGAAGGGTCTTGATAATTGCTATTGGTGTATAACGAATGTGACTTCAATACCATCAATAGAGCTTTGCTGCCCACAAGTGTCCATAACCTTGACAGAGTTGTTTCTTTCACCCATGGAACCATGATCCTTTGTGTATGCTTAGGAAGTGCTGTGCAATGTCAAAATGGAGGTCACTATGCTGGCTTGGTAACCAGATAAACTATAATGCCATTCACCAGGAAGGAGTGAAAGGTGGGCAGGCCGGCTTGTGATGAGACCTCCTGCTCCAAGGACTCTTTATTTTTTCTAATGTGTCCCTTGGATCATATCCCTGGTGTGGTGGCCATAGTGGGAATGCCACTTCACTTTCTTCCTTATGATCATGGTAGGTTGGCTCTTGATGAGACCCCCTATCCTTCATTTGACAACCCATATTATCAAATCATATAAACATTTTTCTCCTTTTTTTTTCTCTTTTATGAAGTACTTTCCTATTTATACACAAAGGGTGGTTCAACACTCCTTAAGAGTAGGAATCGTGGAAGAAGTATTAACATCTCAATAGAAAAATATACCCTTTGTTCTTATTCCTTAATAATGATCAAAGAAGATTATGGGAATTTAAAAAGAACCACCATGATAAAGATAACCAATCATATCAGTATTAGCAGAATAATGACAACAAAGTGATGAATAGTTGTGTCCTTTCCTCTTTTCTCGTATCAATTCAAAGAAATTTCTTGTAAAAAATAGCAATTTTATGTAATTTGCTGATTTTAGTATGCTCTAGTTTTGTATCCGTTGCATAAGTCTATAGCTGTGCTCCAAATCACACAAAAAAAAGACTCAAAACTTTTGTATATTGAGAGGAACAACAACTGTCCTTTAATTGGAACAGCAAGGAGAACTAGTGTAAGTGAAAGGAATACGAAAGTGATGTCCTTTCAAAAAGGAACACCGAAGAACGCAAGTGATGTTCCTTCGGAAAAGGAACAACAGAAAATGAAAGTGTTGTTCCTTCATAAAAAGGAACAACAGAAACCAAAAGTGCTATTCCTTTGGAAAAGGAGCAACAAAAACGAAAGTGTTGTTCCTTCGGAGAAAGGAACAACAAAAAAACAAAAGTGTTGTTCCTTCGGAAAAGGAATAGCAAAACGAAAGTGTTGTTCCTTCGGAAAAAGGAACAACAAAAAACAAAAGTGTTGTTCCTTCGAAAAAGGAACAAAAAAACGAAAGTGTTGTTCCTTCGGAAAAGGAACAGCAGAAAAGCAAAAGTGGAAAAGAAACAGCCAAAACGAAAGTGTTGTTCCTTCAGAAAAAGGAATAGCAAAAAAAAAAAGTGTTGTTCCTTTGGAAAAAGAAATAGCAAAATGAAAGTGTTGTTTCTTCAGAAAAGGAATAGCAGAAAAACAAAAGTGGACACACATGTTGCTCCTTCGGAAAAGGAACAACAAAAACGACAGTGCTGTTCCTTCGAAAAAAGGAACAGCAGAAGAATGCAAGTGCTGTTCCTTTGGAAAAACGAATAGCAAAATGGTGAAACTATTGTTCCTTCGAAAAGGAACAACAAAATGCAGAGGTGTTATTCCTTGAAAAAGGAATAACAAGTCGGTGAGAATGCTATTACTTCCTAAAAGGAACAACAAATTGCAAATACAAAAAAATGTGTACAGAGAACAGTTCTACGCTAACAAAAGAAAAGAATTATATACAAAATGTATGAAAATTTGAATCACTTAATGAACCAGAGGTGAGGAAGATTTATCTTCCTCCACCAAAATCTGCATGTCGGAGTCTTTGCGGAGTTGCTGGCAGAAGGATTCCCGAGTAAGTGGTTTGCGGTATAGTCGAACTCGGTGGCTGTTTTCCTTGAATGTATGTCCAGATCTGTCAATGGTGGTTAGAGTAAGGGTGCCATTATCATGTACCTTCTGGATTTCATATGGCCCCAGCCAACGAGTCTAAAGTTTCCTCGGGAAATCCTGAAACCTGGAATCGTATAGGAGTGCCCAATCTCCTTCGCGGAAGAATTTCTTTTTAATGAGAGCGTCATGCCATTTAGCTCGCTGTTGTTGGATCAATGTAGTGTGTTGAAGGGCAGAGAGCCTAATTTCATCTAGCTCATTGATCTGCTGTAATCTATTAATCTATGCCTCGTTTAGATCTAGACCGACTTTTTGTGCTGTTCGCAGTGTTTGTATCTCGAATTCTATTGGAAAGATGGGTTCCTTTCCAAATACTAATTGGCATGGTGAATAGCTGGTAGTGCTTCTCCATGTTGTTCTATAAGCCTACAAGGCTTTTGGCAATCTTGTAGCCCAATCACGTCTATGTGACACAATGGTTTTTGTTAGGATTGCTTCTATTATTTTATTATTGCATTCTACTTGACCATTTGCCTATGGGTGGTATGGAGTAGTAATTTTATGCTGGATATGATAGTCTTTTAGTGTTGCAGCAATCTTGTTACCAGCAAACTGTGGTCCACCATCTGTAATTATATCTCTTGGGAGCCCATATCGCACAAATATATGGAACAAGAACTGTATGACGGAGTCCTTCGTAGCTCTCGGCATTGCCTCTTCTTCAACCCATTTGGTGATATATTCTGTTGCTACCAAAATATACATTTTCTGGTTTGATGATAGGTCAATTGGACCAACAAAATCAAGGGCCCATCGCCTGAATGGTTCAATAACTAGATATGGGTTCAAGGGCATTTCGTCAGACTATCCAGGGCATCCTGCTCTTTGGTAGCTGTCACAGGCTTGAATGAACTTCTTTTCATCTTTGAAGATCGTGGGCCAATAATACCCTATTTGCAGCACCTTGTGACCAGTTCTTCAATCGGCGAAATGTCTACCACATAGTCCGTCGTGACAAGCTTTCAAAATGTAAAAAATTTCATCTTCACGGACGCATCTCCTGATGTGCATGTCTGCCCCCATATGGAATAGGTAGTCCCCAATCCAAGAAAATCGAGTACTTTGTTGGACAATCTGTTTTTGTTCATTGGGGGTCAGATGTTTCGGTAATTTGCCTACTGCTAAATAATTTGCAACATCAGCATACAAGGGTGTTTTAATAGTGACAGCAAACAAACGCTCATCTGGAAATTGATCTTCAACTATTGCTACGTCCACTGGTTTTTGCATTCATGAGAGAAGGTCAGCTACAAGATTTTCTTTTCCAGGTCGGTCCTTTATTCTGATATCGAATTCCTGCAATAAAATTAGCCATCCGGTTACTCTACCATTTGTGATTGGTTTATTTGCTAAGTATTTTATGGCAGAGTGATCTATATACAAGATAACAGGATATCCAGTAATATAATGCCTAAATTTATTTACAGCATGTATTACAGCCAAAAATTCCTTTTCAGTAACAGTATAGTTCAATTCAGCAGGGGATAAATTCTTAGTAATATAATAGATTGCATATGGTTTTTTTTATCTTCTTCCTGCCCAAAGACTGCTCCAATAGTTGTATCTGAAGCATCTGATGAAATTTGAAATTGCAGGTCCCAATTTGGACCTCTAAGGACTGGGGCTATTGACACAAGGTTTTTCAGATCCTAAAAAGCACGGTTGCATTTTTCTCTCCAAACAAAGTCAACATTACCTGTTAGTGCATATAGAGGTGTAGTAATATGAGAAAAATGTTCTATAAATCTTCTATAATAACCAGAAAATCCAAGAAAACTACGTACCTTTGTCTGAGTGGTAGGAGTGGGAATTAGCAAAATTTTTTGGATTTTGGCTGGGTCTACCTGTATTCCAGCTGATGAGATATAATGGCCTAAAATAAGTCCTTCAGTCATCATCATATAGCATTTTCCATGGCTCAAACAGAGGTTGGTGGCAATGCAGCACTGCAAAACATTTTCCAGTGTGTCCAATGCTGGGTCGAAATCATCCCCATAGGGTGTAAAATCAGCCATGTATACTTCGAGCCCTTCATTTATTAAGTTTGAAAAGATGCTGAGGATAGCCCTTTGAAATGTGGCAGGGGCATTGCATAGGCAAAAAGGTAGAACTCTGTAGGAAAATGTTCCCCAAGGACAAGTAAAAGTAGTTTTGTCTTGGTCTTCAGGGGCAATCTGAATCTGATTGTATCCACTGAAGCCATCTAAGAAAGAAAAGAATTTCTTTCCTGCCAAAGTGTCTAATCCTCCACTTTCCATTCCTCTTTGGCACCACAAAAAGTGGAGAGACCCATTTACTATCAGAGATAGGGTAAATGAAGTTCACATCTAAAAGTTTTTGAATTTCATCTTTTACAATGTCTTTTGGATGAGAGGTAAGTCTCCTTTGTGGTTAGCAAATGGGTCTTGCATCCTTCTATATGTAAATGTGGTGTGTACATAACTGGGGATCAGTTCCTTTCATGTCAGTGTAGTCCCATGCAAATGCTTCTTTTTATTTCCTCAGTAGTTGGATCACCTTCTCTTCTTGTTCGGAAGTCAGGTTGGCATTAATGTTTAAAGTCTTTCTTGGCTCAATTTCTACAGTTTTGCTATTTGAGATAGAGGTAGTAGGTATTGTTTGGTCGTGAGTATATTTAAGAGGATATTCTTCTAATTCATTATCAAATGCTGCTTCTATCATGTGACATTGTATGTGGGTTCTGGATTCAGCTTGGCTAATAACATTGTTAATGGCATCATCTTCTGTTTGATCTTTGAAATCGAGGCCATCTTCTATGGTAAATGGAGATCTAATATTTTTGGTGAGGTATGATATAGGATGTTTGTTAGTTCTTATTATTGTGACACTTGGCTGGGCTAGAGGATATAAAGATACATTCTTGATATTAACCCCCATAGTTATGGTCATACTACTTTGTCAGCAGCCAATATAAGCGTCAGCATTTGCAAGCCAAGGTCTGCCTAAAATCAACGGATGTACATCAAGTCAGTTTTTGGGGTTTATTATTAGAAAATCGGCAAGATACTCCCAAGAATCAACGGATATCATGACATCATGCACTGTACCCTCTAGCCTAACCACAGATCGGTCAGCCAGTTCTAATAAAGTGGAAGTCGGTTCTACTGATGTAATGCCCAGTTTTTGACAAGTGGTGGTTGTTAAGATATTTATTACAGCTCCTAGATCAACTAAGGCATTTGCGAAGGTTTGTCCATTGATTTGTACTGTTACTATTGGATTTCCTAGGTCTTCATACTTAATGGGTGTTCCTTTTCCTGATAATAGATCGAATAAAGTACCAACTACTTGGACCTTTGGGTTATTTGTTATTTTCCTCCTTGGTTTTTTTATACATAGCTCTTTGATGGTATTTTCATATATTGGGATGTATTGGATGGCTTGGAGGAGTGGGATATTTATGTAGAAATTTTTCAGTTCTCCCAGAATGTCAAAATCAAGGTGTTGTATAGGTCAAGGTATAATTAATCGTTCTGGGAATAGGGAAGAAGATGTGGTTGCTTGATCATGAATTTGTTGTCTAGTCACATCCTCTTCTTGTGGTGGTTGTTCTATAGGTAACTGATTTTCAACTTGAGCAGTTTTATTTCCCTCTGTTTCTACAATGTGCCCAGATCTTAATTGAATATCATTACACTCCTTTAGATCGGTTTCTAGTTCTGGTGTTTCAATTATTTGGATAGATTGGACTATTCTATTATTTGGATTAGGGTTGGGCTGGGCTGAGAGTTGCGGTCTTAAATTAGACTGAGGGTTTTGTTGTAATGTTGGCAGTGTAGGTTGAGGGAGCGGAATGGTTCCTACTGGTTGATTCATCGGTCTTTGCCAGTTTGTCTGCCAGGCTTGACTTTGTGAAGTAGGAGGGGACCATTGTGCTGGATATACATTGTTTTGCCAATATGGTGGAGTATAGGGAAAATTTGGCCAACTAGGTTGACTTGTTTGGTTTGGCCATGGTGATGATGAAGGAAATGGTTGCCATGACCAATTTGAAAAGGGAGGTTGATTTTGCCACATTGTATTATACTGTTGAGCATGATATTGTGGAGGCTGAAAAGAAGAAGCTAGATCTGGGAACATACCTGACTGTCACGGTTGCCATTGAGGGTGTTGATTAAGTAGGTACACCGGTTCTGGCCCTTCGTCCGCTTCCTTGTATACTTCTTTCAATCTAGGAAGTGAGGGACAACTCTCTGTAGAGTGGTCTTTTGTACGAATGGTGCAAATTTGGACTGCATCTAATGGACACTCCTTGTGGTTGTGTTTCTTTCTGCATCTGGGACAGAAGATTGCCAAATTATGTTCTACCTCTGCTTGCTTTTGTTTGGCCTGCATAATATCAAGTTGTGTTGTCAATGTCCCCAACATGTCAGTTTTAAAATTTTCTAATAAATTTCCAATTTCTGCGCGAGTTACTCCCTCTGCAGAGATCTTGTTGTCTCTTGTAATCTTGTCATGTTCGACTGGTTTTAGTCTTGTGCTACCTCTCGAGCTCCTGATACATAAATCAATAATGTCAGCAAAATTTTCCTGATAAATATCTCCTTTTCCCATAATATTTAGTGTTTCAATCCATTGTTCCTTCATTCCCCTAATTAATGTTGGTTTTAATACATTATCAGGTAAGGGTAATGATGCATAAGGATATCTTTGAAGATTATACTAGAAACATTCAAAATATTCTTCTAATGTTTCATTCGGTCTAGCTATCATCTGAAATATTTCATATTTTAATTCTCTAGACCTGCAATAGTCCTGATATTTTTTTAGAAAAACATCTTTCATTTGATCCTAATTGTTTATAACACCACCTCCCAATCCCATAAACCATCTTAAATAAGCCCCCTTTAATGTATATGGGAACAATTTTAGTTTCTGGGGATCGGTGGTATAGTCATATCCTCTACATAGCACATCAAATTCAAATAAGAATGCATCCAGATCTTCTGATGTAAGGCCATGGAATGTAGGGATATGCTGGAGAGGAATTGCTTTCATAGGTGCATTAGCTGCATTATCCACAATGGGGTATTGTAGTGTAGAGGTCTGGGTGTCTGGCTGGTTCTGGGCCATTTGGTCAAATATATGCCAATAACCTTTTGGGATATCTAGGAGGGTATTCCTAGGCTGTCGAGGGGGAATGGATTTAATAGGAATAGCCTTAATAACACTTCCTTTAGTTGGGATGATGAGAGTGCCTAATGTTTGGGGGGATTCTGGTTCTTGAGTTTCTTCGAAAATGATTTTTGCAACACTTCCCTTACCTGGGCTACTTAATGGCTGAATTATCCCAAGAGGAGATCTTGCTTCTTCAATTTCTCCTGTTTCTCCTCTCCCTTCACAGAGGTCGTTAAGGTTCCCTGCTTGCAATGATTTTGGGCTAGAATTCTCAATTTCTTGAAACTCTTGCTCTTAGGTTTGACTATCCACCTCAACAAAGGCTACAGATGGTGATCCTGCGGCCTGAAGGGAACTAGTAGGTTGTCTAGAAGCAACTTTTCTAGGTCCTACTGAAGGCTGAGATTCTGCTTTCTTAAGGATTTTGTCTATAAAGGTTGATCGACAAAGGGTCACCGGCCCCTTAGCTTTGTTAGACTTGGGTAGGGGTTTAGGATTCTTTTCAGGATTTTTCTGCTTAATCATGCACACAAATCAAATGCTAATTCCTACCCAAAAAATAGCAACAAATCTGCAGGAAAGCGGGCAAGGCATCAGGGCTATTACATGCTCCGTACGCAGGTTCTTACCTTCCATTTTTAAAACCCAGTTATCTCCTAGCAGGTTATTACATCACTCTGGAAAAAAAACAAATGGCGACACTCTTCCCCAACAACGATGCCAAAATGTCGAGCAGTAAAAAGGGTCTTTTTCACCTCGATTTACCTTACATTAACTTATCAATCCAAGAACGATTTGTTATCTCAAATATTGTACTCAGTTTGAGGTGGTCATTTGTCAGAGTAATGCTAGTAGTATAGTGCTCTAAATACAAGAGTAAACGGATGCTTGAAATAAGATCTACTTACAGAAAAGAACCTTAAAACTCAATTCATGCACTCAAAAAACTATAGCAATTTATCAGTCAAGGGTACAGTAATGGTAACTCATCCCTCTGTAAACTGATGTAATTAAAGACAATCAAGGAAAAGATCATCAATCTGGGAACTAGACAACAAATGTCAATGCTCACTACAGTCTCAGATCATTCTGCACACCAAAGCAATGATAATACAAATGACAGGAAATGGAACAACAACTAGTCTTATGAACAAGATTGAACAGCAAAACCTTAGTCTACGGAAATAAATGCAGCAATTGTATCCTACAGGAATTAGATAACAATTTTTACTCTAAAGATAAATCAGATAGCAACGGAAATGGAACGACAATGAACAGAGATGAAATATGGAACAACAACTAGAGTCAAATATAAATGTACAATGAACCAAAACAAATATCACACACGTCACGCTTAATATTAGAAGAAACAGTAATCCGACTTCAATACAACAAGTATAAATCTCAGTTATAAAGAATAACGATTGTAATTTGTAATGGAACAACAACGCCAGTTGAACAACAATCACGATTAAGTGTAAACCGTAGATAAATATAGTAATACCGACTTATGAATGTTACAGCACGGCTACTCTGTAATTGAACAGCAATAGCATTCTATAAGGAACAGTAATGTTATATCAATGATTAAAGGAACAACAATGCATTACAAAGTCAGAATGAACAACACAACATTCCTGTTACAGAGAACAACATTACTCAATTGAACATAAACAAATATAACAAAACCGTGATGTAAAATAACAAAACACATTAGATTACCGAATAGAGCTAATAATGAAAACCGCACACGAATTAGAAATAATGGTACAAGAGCAAGTGTTCCACTAGGGCTAGGCCCTTAGCCTCCAGGGACACATCACTTGAGATTACTCCAGAATCAAAGATGGAACAACAACCAGATTTATATTAAAACATCAAAACAGAGTTACAATGGATCTCTCCTCAACGAGAGTCAATGATCAAAGTTTTCAAATACAAAGGAGAATTACATAAAAATAACAACAAGTCGTCCCCCGGGCTAGCAGTGCTGCCCCTTCTTATAAAACCTAGTGGAGATATCAAAGATACACAAATCGTTAAGACAGCAATCCCTCAGGATCAAAGGATCCTGAGGGATTCGACAAACTATTAATTCTCAGCTATCCTCTTGTTCTTTTGCACTGATTTGATATCTCCTTTTCCCTTTCCTGGTTGATACACTCCAATTTGGATCGCGTTTTTTGCAAGCGGTTCCCTACCAAAGGGATAGTAGTTAACTTTGTCTTATCTTTTCCTTTGGGATGACAATCTTCCATTTTCTCCTTTTCCTGCATAAGAAAAGGAAATTATTAGTTATTTTGCGTTGCATACAAATCTCATAGGTTTTGTCATAATTTCTCATTATCTACCTAGTTCATGATGCAAAGAGGTTATGAGTTTTAGAGAAAAGATGACAAAATAAACGATAATAACATACCTTCTTCAGTACTCAACAAAATGTATGTTTATGTGGGCATTTTCTTTTGTAAATGGTTTATACACAATTGATTCCCTTCTTTTTTTTTTCCTCGGGCTAGTCATCCCATTTGAATTAAAGTGGAAAAATATTGCAGAAAGAAAAATTGTACATACCTGTAAGATTGATTTATGAACGCCTTTGAAACCTAAAAAAATAGTAATTCCAACAACCTTAAGTGCTATGAAAGAAATGCATGCATCCACGGAGTGTTTGACAATCACTGAGAAAGTGTTTATCCAATGCTGAAACCTGAAAAAATAGTAGGGAATAATTCAATCAGACACAAACTAAACCAAATTATCAAAGATAGCCGCGAGAGCTTGGAAATAATTAAAAACACAATGAGATTTGCCACCTTTTTTATCAGATAAAAGCCAAGAGAAGCTAGCATTCCAGTTATCCTTCAACAATTCCAACAACCTTAAGCGCTAACAAAGAAATGCATGCATCCATGGAGCGTTTGATTACAATATATCAAATGGGCCATACTATGAGGTTCAAACTTTTGTAATGTAACTAAAAACTCAAAACGCTTGGTGGAGGAGAATACGAATAGGCAGAACGTTTCACATTTTGACTGTACTTAACTGAATTAAAGAAATGTTTCATCAATCAATGCCTACATACCTCATTGTCATGGTTATTGATGATTGTCAGGCACAAATGGTTCAACCCTCATTCTAATGCATGAAACATCTCCTTATTACTCGAATTTATGCCTACATACCTCATTGTCATGGTTATGGATGATTGTCGGGCATAAATCCTTGAATCGTCATTGTAATCGATCAAAATGTTTCCTTATGATTCAACCATGCATACATTTCAGAATGCAAAGAGACCACTTTCAAAGCCACTATGAAAGACGGGTGTTCCACAGTAATTTTTTTATTTCATTTTTTCTTAATCCTACATACGTGGTTATCAACAAGAGGTACACTAAATTTTTAATCATGCTTTGTAAAAAATTAATTTAAGTATGGTCTAAGTATGTGTTCTAGACATGCAAGAAAGTTACTGTAGCTAATTTCATCCATTGATTCACTGACGACTACAAGCATATACTGACATCTTTCAATTCAGGCCATCCGAGCAAAAAGATTAATTAAGAAAATGATTAACTTTATGATTCTGATAGGGGGACGCCTATCGACGTAATATATTTTAACTCCAAACACATTTAGACTCAACTCCCATTCGATAGGACCATCCATAGGCAAGCAGAAATATCAATCAACAAGTGAAATAATTGGGAGCCTTTATTCTGAAAACAACAAACAACAGACTCCATAATCGAGCAAAAAAATTAATCCGCAGGGGAAATAATAGGAAGTCGTTATTTAGTTTACAACAAACAGCAAGCTTTTGTAGTAGAGAGACACACCCTCGGCTTACCACAACAACCAAACATAGATACCTACGTAACAGAATATCCAACCAACTTTATTGCTGCTTCTCTCGGTCAATTTGATCTTATCTACGAAAAAAACACTGTCTAGTTATGGTTCGACCATAACTTGATTCAACGGCTTCTGCACCAGTCAGCAGAACTGATCTTGGTCTTCACGTTTACTCTCACAAATCTATAAGCCCTCAGCCAACGTTTCTTCCAAGAGCACTCAACACACACAACATCGTTGAACAATTCACATTTCTCTCACAACCTTAAGAAAAATGTGCAAATAATTGGGAGCTATCGCTGGTTGTTTACCCTGCACCCAAAGAAAAACAAGACTTCACCACCTAGAAGCAAATCGAATCTGCTGTCATTTAGATTGATGAACCCAGATCACACCCTTTCTAACAACCCAAATCATGTTGACCCGTTAGCTCTGATACCAAACATAAACAAATAGAGATATCACTAAAAGAGATAACAGAAATGATAGAATATTATTTTATTAGATCAGGCCCACGCTCACACACAAAATACATATACATGATAGTTTCCCATTATTAGATCAAGCTCACGCT
Source organism: Pinus tabuliformis (assembly GCA_031772625.1). NCBI lineage: Eukaryota > Viridiplantae > Streptophyta > Pinopsida > Pinales > Pinaceae > Pinus > Pinus tabuliformis. The sequence goes on along the minus strand of CM062804.1, from coordinate 159,880,786 downwards.
CACACACACCAAATCTAAATACATGACAGTATCCCATTATATAACAATGGGATGGATAGATGTGATAAACATAACAACTACGTGTCCCATTATATAACAATGGGATTGATAGATTTGAGAAACATAACAATTACATACTAAATACATGACATGGGGATAGATAGACTCCATAAACATAAAAATCTTGAGAATGAAGATTCCTACTAAACTACAACTCACTCACACACATGGGAAAACAACTAGTTTTATAGCATAAAACATTCATTGATCTATTCTCTCCGAGTGTAAAGACATCATTGACGTCATTCATATCTCGGAACCCAACTTGTGTGCAACTCTTGCATTTTCGACATCATATCTTGCAACCCAACTTGTGTGCAGCTGTTGCATTTCTTTTGCAAACGAATTCAAGTTTGTATGAGAAGAAGCTTCTTTTGCTACAACAATTTTCGCAAGTTTCCTCAGCTCTGGAGAATTCATTCTCGTGTTTTTTCCTTCTTCTTCTGCGAGAAGCATGTTCACTACCCTTCTTACCTCCTCTTCATCTGGCACACTGATCACATCAAAATATATTTGTATGCTAACCCAAGGTGTTCAACCCAGAATTTCCAGTTAATTGGTTGTTTCGCATGCATGGGTCAGGTAATCATTGGGAAACCTAGACTCAAGCTCTCGAGTGTAGAGTTCCAACCCAAGTGACTCATGAATGCACCCATCGAACGATGGGAGAGAATGAGGAGCTGAGGTGTCCCCATATGATCAAATCTCTCTCTCTCGGGTCGTATCCTCGAACCCCTCTGGAAGTCACAAATTGACCCCTTTAGGCTTGGCTTTGGGCTCCATCTATTGGATTCTAATGGCCCAGATGAAAGCCTGCCCGCGCACCTCTAAGCCTACACCCACCACACAGATTTGTTTCTCATTCAGAAAAAATGGCTTCCGAAACACACAAACACCACAGAGTGGGGGTTCCGAGAATCCAACCATTTCAAGTAGACCTCCAAGGAAGCTACTAATATTTATTGAATTTCTCCCGACATCCTCAAAAACTGCAGGTGGAAGAATGGAACCTATGCTCCATACTGGCTTATGCGTTAGGCTTCCGCGTCAGGGTTCTGTAGTGATGGATTCCCAACGAATCCAACTTGGAAAACATATTAAAAATAATGCCATGGCCCTCTATGCTACAGTTAATATCCTGCTCAATGAGGTTCCTCTTGGGATCTGAATCCGGATCATGAATGGTCAAGGGAAGATCTTATTTGTGCAACTTGACGTCGAAACTCAGGTGTGGGACCGCGAAAAACTGATCATCTCCATCCACATTCTTCTGGGACATGTAGATAACGATTGAGTGCATGACAGATATACCAAACACCCCCGATGTATGGAAAACCATGGTATGAATCCTGAACATCGAGGCAGAGCTATGCGCCCATCCTGTAAACATGTCGCTGATAATGCAAACCGGAGGAGAGGAAGTAGGAGTCTCAATATTATTTATCTGCTGATCCAACCATTGTTCGAACAACCCACGATGAAACAAAGAGTATATCGACCGTTGGAAATATTAATGCCAACCACCGCCTTAAACACACAGACAACCAGCATGCTTGCTCAATCAACCACTGCACGATTGTGATTTTGTTTGCAGGTAGAAGGAAAAAAGTCAGAACAGAAGTTCAGAGCAGACCATTCCACAACACATCATGCAAGTTAGGGCATTTAATGAAGTTTATTAAATATATATGGGCAAACATTCATTCCGCGAGTGTTTCCCACACTCTAGAACACCTGCAAGTTCAGAAAATCATTTACTACGTAAAATCGCCCATGTTGCGTATTAAATATTTTTTTTATCATGTAATTAATGTCAAATTCATATGTTAGGATAAATATGCAAGTAAAAGTAATTTGTAATGTTGGGCATGTTGGGAAAGTTAGAAAGTGATAGTATGTTAGGAGAAAATCGTGGAGGAAATATTGGTGGCACGTGAAAACTAGTTTTACACTCCGCGACCTAGTAATGCCTAAATCACAGTAAGTTTGTTGTGTTTTTCACTTGGAGCTACACCCTCCATTTATCACGCCAATGTAATTTCCACAACCTCTTTTATTTTACTATGTTTTGCCACGAGTGAGCCCTGTGTTTTAATTAAGTCCCTGTGTGGTTGCCATATCCTCGCCACAACCTAAGATTTACCTTTCCACAGCTCAACTTGACATTGCCTAATTCTCCGCAATCGATTTCTGAGTTCCTACTCGTAAAAATTTTCTAACATGGTACCGAAGGTTAAACTTTGTTAGTGTAAAAGAAAGTGTTTTTACTAGCAGTTAAAATTGTTTTGAGGGAAAATTTTTTGAGGTGTATTTACCAGAAGGTAGAAAGTTTTTTTTCACACTCAGAAATAGAAACATCAAGCACAAGCTTGACTAATCCACAGATACCTTAGTTTAATTCCAAAAATTATGACTATTGGGCTATTACAAGGAAGGCCCTGTTTTCTTCTCAAGACATTTGGCATTTGGTGGAGAATGATTTTCTAGAACCAGCAACATACAATGCATTGTCTCAAGCAAAAAGGGATTTGTTAAGGGACAATAGGAATAAGGATTCAAAAGCCCTATTCTATATTTTCCAAGGAGTTCATGAAAGTATTTTCCCAAGGGTTGCAGCAGCAACGAAGTCAAAGAAAGCATGGGACACCCTCCAGACAGCCTACCAAGACATGGCAAAAGTCAAGACAACAAAGCTACAAATGGTGAGGAGAGATTTTGAAATAATTTGTATGAAAGAGTCTAATAATATAGACTCATTTTTTACACATGTAAGTGGGATGGTTACTCAAATCAGGGCTCATGGTGAGACATTTGAGGAAAGAAGAATAATTGAGAAAGTTTTGAGAAGTTTGCCAGTAAGGTTTGAGGCCATTGTTGTGGCCATAGAAGAGAAAAAGGATCTCTCACAGTTCTTAGTGGATGAGGTTAATGCATCACTGATCTCTCATGAACATGGACTGAATAGAGCAGCAAGCTCCTCATTGAAGCATGCCTTCAAGACACAAGTATCATTTGGTCAAGGTCAAGGTAGAGGAAGATCATATACTAGAGGAAGAGGAAGAAGCCCACACAGAGGTGGAAGAAGCAACCCTTCAAGCTCAAGTGGAAGGGGCAGCAATCAAAATCCAAGTCAAGGCCCAAGCCAAAATGAACCACAAGGTTAGAGATATGATAAATCTCAAGTTCAATGTCATTAATGTAAGAAGTATGGTCATTATGCAAATGAATGTAGAAAGAAGCAATATGGCATTAATAACAAACTAAGTGTAAATTTCACAAAATAAAATCAGAACCATGATAGCATGATCTTAGCTTGTAAGATAGCACAAGAAAAACAAAGTGATATATGGTATTTAGATTCAGGGTGTAGCAACCACATGTCAGGGAACATAGAAATGTTTTCCAATCTAGATGAAAGTGTGAAATTTGAAGTGACGTTAGGGACTGATAGCAAAGTCTTTGTCATGGGAAAACGAAGAGTTAATATCCTAACAAAGAAGTGGGAGAAGAATTACATCTCATATGTTTACTTTGTCCCCGTTTTGAAGCATAACCTCATAACCATTGGACAACTCATGCAAAAGGGTTATAATGTCTTCCTCAAAAATGATGTATGCACAATTTTGGATAGGCCTCCAAATAAACAGCTAATTGCGAAGGTTTAGATGATAAGCAATAGAATGTTTCCCCTAAGGATAAGATCAGACTTGAAGGAAGAAGGTGCACAAGCACAACTATCAATGAACTCATAAGAGGATGGAAGAAAAGAGGCAGCTGTCACACAAGTAAACTATCAAGCAGAGGTAAAGATGAAAATTGGTTATAGCATTTGAGATTTGGACATCTCAACTTTTGAGGTTTGAATTTGCTACATAGGAAAGGCATGGTGAAGGGTTTTCCACTCATAGAAAAACCAAACAGCCTATGTGAAGGATGTATCATGGGCAAGCAACATAGAGAGACATTTCCAACAGGAAATTCAGTAAGGTCAAAGGCACCTTTGGAGATTGTCCACTCAGATTTATGTGGACCAATGTAGACACCATCAATTGGTGGCAGCCACTAGGTATTGACATTCATAGATGACTACACAAGGAAAACATGGGTCTATCTTCTAAGACAAAAAAGTGAAGTGTTTGAGCGATTTTGCCAGTACAAGGCTCTTGTTGAGAAGCAAAGCGGACACTACATCAAAGTCCTCAGGACTGACAGAGGTGGCAAATACATCTCAAATGATTTCCTTCAATTTTGCAAGGAACATGGAATTCACAAGCAATTCACAGCAAGGTATACACCTCAGCAAAATGGTGTGGCAGAAAGGAAGAATAGGACCATTATGGAAATGGCAAGGAGTATGTTGAAGGCAAAGCATTTTCCAAATGATTATTGGGTTGAAGATGGCACTTGTGCAACATATATCTTGAATACATGTCCAACCAAAATCATCCAAAACATAGTTCCTGAAGAGGCATGGAGTGGAAGAAAGCATAACATTACTCACATGAGAATTTTTGGATGTGTGGCATATACACATGTCCGGGATGAGTTGAGGAAGAAGTTGGACATCAAGGGAGAGAAATGTATATTTTTTGGATACAGTGATGAATCCAAAGCATACAAGCTTTACCATCCATTAACCAAGAAGGTCATAATCAGTAGAGATGTGCAGTTCATAGAAGAGGAAGCATGGGATGGAAGTTTAGTGAAGACATTCAATGTCAAAGCATGTATACCACATGCCAACAAAGAGGAATTGACAACAACAACTAATTCCTCAACAATAACTCTCTCTACTCCTATTCAAGCGCAACAAAGCAAGCACAAGGAACACCATCAACAAATAATAGGACAGCATCGCACAATCAAGAAAGTGCTTCTCCAAGCACGCCGCAAAGCGCAATACCAAGTGACATATCAAGCCCATCTTCAGCAAGCATAAGAAGACCAAAATTCAGAAATTTGAATGAAATATATGAGCAAGATGAAGTTGATAGTAGCATTGGCCTGAATTCATTATTTGCTCTGTTTTATCATGTAGATGACCCAATTCACTTTGAAGATGCAGTCAAAGATAAAAAATAGGTTGCAACAATGGAGGAAGAAATGGAAGCAATAGAAAGGAATGACGCATGCGAGTTAGTGAACCTTCGGCAAGGAAAATAAGTCTTTGGAGTGAAGTGGGTCTATAAGACCAAAAACAACGGTGAGGGAAATATTGAGAGGAACAAAGCAAGGCTAGCTGTCAAAGGATACAAGCAACATCATGGAAGAGATTATGAGGAGACGTTCACACTAGTCGCGAGGATGGAGATGGTGCGTACAGTTGTGGCAATTTCCCTACAACATAAATGGATGTGAAGTCAACGTTCTTGAATGGAGTGCTGGAAGAGGAAGTGTATATTGTGCAACTACCTGGTTATGAGGTAGAAGGAAAAGAAGACAAAGTGTATTGGTTGAGGAAATCTCTTTATGAGCTGAAGCAAGCATCGCGTGCATGGTACAATAGGATAGATGCCTACTTGTTGGACAATGGTTTCGACAAATGTGATGGTGAACCCACTCTCTACATCAAAGAGAGTGATGGTAAGATTCTCATTGTTGTCTTATATGTAGATGATTTAATTTTTACAGGCAGTGATGATTCTCTCATCACTAATTTCAAACAAGTCATGAAGAATGAATGTGAAATGACTGACTTGGGGTTGTTAAGATATTTTTTGGGCATAGAAGTAAAGCAAACAGAAAATGGCATTTTTATCTCTCAAGCAAAGTATGTGGTGGACATTTTGGATAGGTTTAATATGCAAAACAAGAAGCCCACACCAACTCCAATTGTCATGGGGTTGAATTTGAGCAAAGAAGATTACAGTAACAATGTCAATCCGACATTATACAAAATCATGATAGACAGCTTGATGTATTTGACTGCCACTAGGCCGGATATAATGTATGGAGTGAGTTTGGTGTCGAGGTTCATGGAGACACCCAAGGAGACACATTGGCCAGCAGTGAAAAGAATTCTAAGGTATGTCAATGGGACAAAACATTATGGTGTTCTGTATAGTGCAATAGATGATTTCAAGTTGGTTGGTTACATTGCCAGTGATTGGGCAAGAAGCGTCAATGACGGAAAGAGCACGTCAGGATATGTTTTTCATTTGGGCTCTGAAGCCATTTCATGTGCCTCCAAGAAGCAGCCAATAGTGCGATTGTCAACAATAGAAGCTAAATATGTTGTCGCAACAACAACAACGTGTCAAGAAGTTTGGATGAGAAGGATGTTCAGGGATCTTCACCGCGATCAAGAGGGACCAACAACTATTTTCTGTGAGAACACATCCGCAATTGCGTTGTCAAAGAATTCAATATTTCACAAGAGGACCAAGCATATTGATGCTAAATATCATTTTATCAGGGAGTTGATTAACAATGATGAAATTGTGTAGCAACACTGCAAGTCATAGGAACAGTTTGCTAATATTTTCATAAAGCCATTAGCACGTGAAAGTTTTTTTTATCTCAGAGATTGTTTGGGAATTGTCAATGGCGGTAGTTGTTATTAAGGGGGAGTGTTGGAAATATTAATGCCAACCACTGCCTTAAACACACTGACAACCAACATGCTTGCCCAGTCAACCACTACACAGTTGTGATTTTTTTTGCAAGTCAAGTTCAAAGCAGACCATTTCGCAACACATCACAAAAGTTAAGGCATTTAATGAAGTTTATTAAATAGATACAGGCAAACATTCCTTCCACGAGTGTTGGGCACACTTCAGAACACCTGCAAGTTCAGAAAATCATTTACTATGTAAAATCGCCCATGTTGGGTATTAAATATTTTCCTCTTTGTCATATGACTAATGCCAAATTTGTATGTTATGATAAATATGCAAGTAAAAGTCATTTCTAATGTTGGAATGTTGGGCAAGTTAGAAAGCGAAAGTATGTGAGGAGAAAATCATGGAGGTAATGAAAACCAGTTTTATAGACTTTTACAAAAGTTTACTCCAATGCGTAATTCGCAGTAAGTTTCTTGTGTTTTTCACTTGGAGTTGCAGGCGAATGTAATTTCTTTATGTTTTGACATATAATATAAAGTGTGGTCAATTGTGTTATGGTTTTAATTTTACACAAGTAAAGTTCTGCAACCCTTGTGGCAAGCTAGGATTTACCTTTCCACAACTGAAGTTTACCTTGCCTACTTTGTCGCAACCGATTTTTGAGTTCCTTTGCCCTCATAAAAATTTTCTAACACAGACGACATCAATGGGAACGTTGTCCGAGTTGTCAATTCCCAGGTGCACCCCTCAACGAAGGGCAAGGGCAGAGAGACCAGAGAGAAGGGCAAGGGAAGAGAGATTCGAACTCTGGACCTGAGGCTCAAACCGTTTGGAGCGGCGTCGTTACATAAGAAACTGTGAGGCCGTGTGAGGAGAGAAGCTTTGCCAATTCCATGAATGGAATAAGATGTCCTTGCGCTAAGCATGGAACCACCACTAAATGTGGTTTGCTTTCTGCCATGAAAAAAAGTGCAACAGTAACAACTATCAACGGTGAACTAATGATTCAAAGCTACCATAGCGAACTTGGTTCTCTGGGCTAAATGGTTTGCAACAGTGACAGATCAAACAATAAATTGTGAACCTATGAGGCTGACCAGAGTTGTGCCAGAGTGACGTAATAAAGTGAAGTTCTGCTTCACGACTATTTATGACTATTTACGAGTACAAAATCTAACGGAAGCATATACTACACCGTGTATTATAGTTCTATAGTATTATGTATAAATGATCCTATAACATTGTATATATTAATAACCAATATTACATAGTGTTATTTAATTTCTTTTAATATATAAATAAATTTACTTGAAATTTTCAAACAAAAATCTTTAAAAATATTTAAATGGTACTTACGTTACAAGTCAAATATATCTCACTAACCTTCAAACACAAGTGATAAGAAAAAGAAAATTAGAAGAGTGGTCGACACAATTCAAACATATCCCACCAAACCTCAAACAGAAGTGATAAAAAGAAAAAATTCGGAGAGTGGTCACCAAATTTCAAAGGCGTTGTCTACTGAGGGTCAATTTCACCAGGACGGTTAAAAATGGCATCATGAAAAACCTCTTGCCATTCAAATTCTTCAAGTTTAACAATTGTCATCGGCATTTCCAAAAATTTCACAGAAAAATTCCATAATTTTCTGAGAAAAACTTGATATCGTAAGATTATGGCAATTTCAAACACTAATGATAAAGAAAAAGAAAATTAGAACAGTGATAATTACCAGTGTAACGTACAAAAGTAAAGCAGAATAGTAATGAGATTAATGATGAAGAAAAATCTACCAATAATTTTATCGTTTGTTAGAAGAAAAGTTGTATGCTAGGTAGTTGTGCAATGAGATGTATGGCTGCTGGTCAAAGAGCGCGTGGGAGCGTGAAGTATATCTGATAGTCAAACAGGATTTATAACAACCACATGGGTATTACTATTTATAGCTGGGTATAAAATTACCCTCTGCGAGACTGAGTTGCACAAGGTCAATGTGTATAGCTGCATTGGAGAAAAAAAATTTGGTTCATACCGTCAAAATTATGGGTAGAATAGTTTTCAAATTTCTAGCTGTTCGATCGTCTACCAAAGCAATACTAAGTAATAGTTTTACTAAATTTGATGACTATTCACATGTATTTTTTATATTTACTTGTTAAAGTGTAACAAAATATAAATGTTATCAAATATATTTTAATTTCTATTTCATATATATAATTTCAAATAAAATTATAGAAAACAAAATGAGATAATGTTTTTGATTGAGACTCTAAGATAAGTATTACAATATGTGGCACCTATGATACCAGGATTTTAAGATAAAACTTTAAATAAACACACAATGTCTTCATAATTCTAAGGTTCCAAGATAAGCATAGACTCACCTATAATGGGTTTTTGGACTTGTTAGAAAATTTCCATCTCGGTTATGTAATGTTGTACTATGTACAATCAAACACATTGAAGCATTAAGCTTGAAGGTTGAGACTTGGGTATTAACATGCTAGTACATATGGGTCATTGATATGCTATATAAAATGTAGCCTCCTACTGTCATAACCATTGAGCATATCATTGTCCATCTACTACCTTAGTGTCTTGGCCATCATCACTTGCACATCTATCGAATCATGTTTCACTCGGTTTCATAATCATTGCTTACTTCCTCTTATTTTCCTTTGATCATTCTAGTCTTTAAATAGGATTCATTGGAAATGAATACCATGGGAAAAAACCATGGATTTTCATATACATGGAGTCATAATACCACCAATATTTTTACCTAGTCAAGTTTACTACCACCAAGATCTTCACCTAGTGAAGTTTACTAGAACAACCCTAACATAATCAAATTGAAGGGTTTTAAGTCGTCCAATGGAAATAATAGAACTAGTTTTTCTTGTTTTGAGAATTTTTATGTAGTTTCCTTAGTATTAGTACAGAAAAGATAGCTCTAGGTCTCATACACCTACTCTAGTCAAGAGCGGAAATAATTAGTCAATCGAGAAATCACAATATATATATGAGACAATATTCAATCGCATATGCTCAAAGATTTATCTAAAAGGGAAAACAACATACTTAACCAATCTCCTATTTCCTTGGGTTGTTTGCTTGGGAATGAGACCCCTAAACGTTAGGGAAATTCGCAATTAAAATTACGCAATCCCTATAAACTCTTTTGTAACTTCATGCACCTTATTCCCTTTGATTGAAGATTTATCAAAGAAAATAAAGCATTTCTGTTTTTCAATTGGGATTATCCCAAGTTATTTGTTTTTTAAATATCTTGTATACCAATTTAAAAAAACTTTGAGAAAAAACTTAGTAATTTTTTAAGTGAAGAAGTCAATATTTATTTTGAAATAAAATTTGCAAAATTTTTACCTAATTATTTATAAATATAAAATAGTGTTTTATTTTGAAAACAATTATACTCCTTTTACTATTTTAATTAAATTTATTAGTTAAAAAATGTTATATGAATTTATGTATCTTGATCGGTATACACATTTATCAGCCCACCATTCCTGAATTGATTAAATAAAAAAATATTTAGCCAAATATTTTCTATGATAAGAAATGCAAACTTGATAACCATGAAATCTAATTCAAAACTTGACTCCGAGGATAGAAATGACACTGCAAAAGAGCGATATTACACTTCATAGGTGGTATGCTTGTGATATTACATAAAGTATTAAGATTAACAACAACGAGGAAAAGGGATCTTTGAAGGTGCAGTGTATCTCCCACATGTACACTTCAAAGGTACACTTATTTTTACACTTCACATTTCCCGCCTGCAATTCTATGGCAATCTAATTACAATTACCCAGAACAACAATTCAGTGGTGAAAGGTCGAGTCACCGTACAGTGTGAGGACATCATTGACATCGTTCATGTCTTGCAACCCAACTCCGGTGCAGCTGTTCCATTTCTTCAACAAACTTCCTCAAGTTTGTATAAGAAGAACCTTCTTTTGCTACAGCTATTTTCGCAAGTTTCCTCAGTTGCTGAGATCTCATTCTCATGTTTTTTCCTTCTTCTTCCGCCAGAAGCATGGTCACTGCCCTTCTTACTTCCTCTTCATCTGGTACACTGCTCACATCCAAACATATCTGTATGCCGATCCCCAGGTGTTCAACCACCAGCTTCGAGTTAAATGGTTGTTCTGCAAACATGGGCCAGGTAATCATTGGGACACCTAGACTCACGCTCTCCAGCGTAGAGTTCCAACCGCAGTGGCTCATGAATGCCCCCACGGAAGGATGGGAAAGAATGAGGAGCTGAGGTGCCCATCCCCATATGATCAAACCTCTCTCTCGTGTCCTATCCTTGAATCCCTCCGGCAGTCCCAAATCGACCCGTTTAGGCTTAGGTTTGGACTCCATCTGTTGGATTCTAATGGCCCAGATGAAAGCCTGCCCGCTCGCCTCTAAGCCTGCAGCCACCGCACGGATTTGTTTCTTGTTCAGAAAAAACTGGCTTCCGAAACACACGAACGCCACGGAGTGGGAGTCCCGAGAATCCAGCCATTTCAAGCAATCCTCCACGGCAATGTCTACTTGCTTACCCCGGCTATTTTCCGGACTGATCGCCCCATCCTCGAAAACAGCGGTTGGAAGAATTGGACCTATGCTCCATACGGGCTTCCGCGTCAAGGTTCTAATGTGATGGATCCCCAAGGGATCCAACTCGTCAAACGTATTAAAAATAATGCCCTGGCCCTCCATGCTGCCGTTAATCTCCTCCCTAACGAAGTTCTGCATGGGATTCGAGTCCGGATCACGCATCATCAAGGGCAGATCTAATCTGCGCAGCTTAAGGTCGAAACTCAGGTGGGGGATCACGAAAAACTCATCATCTCCATCCACGTTCTTTTGGGGCGTGTAAGTTGCCACTGAGTGCATGACAGATATACCAAACGCCCCCGACGTCTGAAAAACCACCGTAGGAATCCTGAACTTGGACGCAGAGCTATGCACCCATCCCGTAAACATGTCACTGATAATGCAAACCGGAGGAGGAGAGGAAGTCGGAGTCTCAATATTATCCATCTGCTGATCCAACCATTGTTCGAACGCCCCGGCTAGCTTGTGCGACGAAACAAAGAGTATACGGGCGACATCGACGGGAACGTTGTCCGAGTTGTCAATTCCCAGGGGCACCCCGTCGATGGAGGGCAAGGGCAGAGAGACTAGCTGGATATCCAGATTCAAACTCTGGACCTCAGGCTCGAGCCGTTTGGAGCTGCCCGGCGTCGTTACGTAAGAAACTGTGAGGCCCTGTGAGGAGAGAAGCTTTGCCAGTTCCATGAATGGAATAAGATGGCCCTGCGCTAAGGACGGAACCACCACTAAATGTGGTTTGCTTTCTCCCATTAACAGAAGTGCAATAGTAACAACTATCCAGAGCGAACTAATGATAAAAAAATTGAAACACAAATGATAAAGAAAAAGAAAACTAGAACAGTGATAATTCCCAGTGTGGCGTACTAAAGTACCTCAGAATAATAATGAGATGACTCATGATAAAGAAAAGCCTGCCAATAATTTTATTGTTTGTTAGAAGAAAAGTTGTACGCTAGGTTGTTGTGCAACGAGATGTATAGCTGCTGGTCAAAAAGCGCGTGGGAGAGTGAAGTATAACTGATAGTCAAATAGGATTTATCGCCACAATATGTGTATTTATCTATCTGCGTATAAAATTACGCTGTGCCAGAGTGAGTTGTACAAGGTCAATGTCTATACCTGCATGGGAGAAAAAACACTCTTCGTTCTTCGGTTCATACCATCGAAATTATGGGTAGAATAGTTTTCAAATTTCTAGCTGTTCTCGATCGTCTACCAAAGCAATGGTGAGTAATAGTTTTACTAAATTTGATGCCTATTTACATGTATTTTTTATATTTACAGTTAAATGGTAACAAAATATACATGTTATCAAATACAGTTTAAATTCTCTCGTATAAATATAATTTCAAATAAAATTATAAAAAACTTTGGTTGAAAAGATAAGTATCACAATAGGTGGAAGTGCTATACTAAAATATGAAGATGAAACTCCAAAATAAGCACACAATGTCTTCATAGTTCTCATAGTTTATTATTCCAAGGTAAACATAGACTCGCCCATAATGGGTCTTTGGACTCGTTAGAAGATTTCCATCTCTATTATGTAATGTTTTACTATGCATAATCAATCATTAATCTTGAACATTGAAGCATTAAGCTTGAAGGTTGAGAATTGGGTACTAACATTCTAGTACCCACTTTTAGAGTCTTGGCCATCATCACCTGCACATCTCACCCTACTTCCTCATATTTGCCTTTGATCTTTCTATCCTTTAAATGGGTTTCATTAGAGATGAATACTATGGGCAAAAACCATGGATGTTCATATACGTGGAGTCATAATAACACTAATGTCTTGACTCAGTAAGTTTACTAGAGCAACCCTAATTTATGAGGACATTGTAATCAAATTGAAGGGTTTTAAAGTCTTCCAATGGAAATAATAGAACTAGTTTTCTTGTTTGTATGCACAAAAGTGGTTTCATAATAACACTAATATCTTGACTGAGTAAGTTTACTAGAACAACCCTAACATAAAAGACTAATTTATGAGGATAGAGTAATCAAATTGAAGGGTTTTAAAGTCTTCCAATGGAAATAATAGAACTAGTTTTTCTTGTTTGTATGGACGAAAGTGGTTTCATAATAACACTAATATCTTGACTGAGTAAGTTTACTATAACAACCCTAACATAAAAGACTAATTTGTGAGGATAGAGTAATCAAATTGAAGGGTTTTAAAGTCTTCCAATAGAAATAATAGAACTACTTTTTCTTGTTTGTATGGACGAAAGTGGTTTTCTATCTAATTTTGAGAGTTTTTATGTAGTTTCCTTAGTATTGGTACACAAAAGATAGATCTAGGCCTCATACACCAATTTGGTGTCTAACTTGGCCGTAACTTTAAACACAATATATTGTTATTATTATTATTTGTAGAAATTCCTTGTAGATTCAAAGTGCTTACATAATATGCTAAAACAAAATATTTGAATCTACTCTACTCATCAGCACAAACAATTAATCAATTGAGAAATCACAACATAAATATGAGACAAGATTCAATCACATATGCTCAAAGATTTATCTAAGAGGAAAGAAACTACTCAAAACTCCTTCATATTTGTATTGCATTAGTAAAAAAATAGAGAAGAAATACAACACTTTTTCAAGCCTGAACAATCTCTCCACAAGTATAGTCTATCTCACTGCCTCACAAGCTGACTCTAGCCAATACTTAGCCAATTCTACTGTCGGCCAAGCTCCTATTTCCTTGCGTTGTTTCCTTGGGAATTAACCCCCTATTAATTATGGAATTTCCCAATTAGAATTGCGAAATCCCTATAGGCCCCTCTCCGACTGCATGCATCGCCTGTAAAACTTGGAAAATTATACAACCGATAGTACACTTCCCTTGAACTCCAATCTCAACTGAGCAACTCAAATTTCATGCATGGATGAGCTAATTATGGTTGATTTACCAATTAACTTGTTGAACACTGAATTTGCACCCCACTACTAGACCTCCTACTAGTTCCTTCAATAATTCGAAATAGTTTAACTAAATTTAACTCAGTTTAACTGCATGAAATTATTACAACTCAAATTAAATTCACCCTAGGCTCCTAAAATTTAGGAATCATTCTACATGACTCAAGTTAGGCCCTCAAATCGAATTAAGTGGGCTAACTAAGTGAAATTAACTTAGTTAACTCATTCTTGTTGTCTTTTGATGTGGAATTATAATTTTCTCCTAATTTAATTCAAGGGGAAATTAAATTAGGATTTTCTTGTTGCCATTTTCAACGCTCCCTCTCAAGAAGAAAGGGATTCAGATATACCTTGATCCAACACCTTTGGAATGTATTACATGCAACACTTCTCACTGTTATGAACTCCTTAGTAGCTGACTGACATTGATCCTACTTCTACTGAATATTATGGGTCCTGTATCAAGGTAATGATCCATGAGACAACAAACAACTCAATGGACCCTGCCCAAATTTATTCAACTCTTGGGACTATTGCTTCACATTGCCCTACCTCACACCTAGAGGTATGGATGCATGTGCTCCCTCTGCCCACTTAGCTTGAAATTCCACCCTCATTGGAGATCTCTACTCGAGTGGATGTTTCCAGTCTATCTCCTCTCTGCTTCTCCAATTATCGTTTCTCCACAACTTCCTGAGGCTGCTTCTGAGGCTCCATTTTGAGAGTTAAATAATGCTCACTCTCAACCACCAAGTCTCTAGCCTTTTCCTTATTCCTCAAAGCTTTGCATGCATCTTAGACCTCAAGTGCATACAGGTTCTTGACTCACACATCGATCTGTTGCACCTGTCTAGTGGCGATGTGTCTAAGGAAAACCTTTCCTTTGATAAATATCACAGCTAGGCTCAACCTTCCAATACTGTGATAGAAACAATATTCTTCTTTAGACCTAGAACAAACATCACATCCTTGAGTCTAAGAGGGGAGCCAAACTCCCTTTGAAAAATAGTTGTACCGATATCGGTCATGTTATACCTCCTGTCATCTCCAAACTCAATGTTTTACTTGAGGTATTTCTCCTCCAAGTCACTGAAGAGATCCATATTCCTCGTCATATGGAATGAGGCACTGTTATCGAGATACCATATGTTTGCAATTACTGTTCTTGCCATGAATGCAACTATAGTAAAATCTAGCTTGAATTGTAAAGCTATAGCTTCACCTGTTACTACTACTGCAAGCTCCTCCTTGCTTGCCTTCTTCTGTGGACATTACATGGCATAGTGCCTGAATTCATGACATTGAAAGCACTTGCTGTTGGACAAGTATTTCTTCTTCCCCTCCTCACCTTGGGACTTCTTTCCCTTGGATTTCTTTCCTTTGTTGACTAATGAAAGGTTTTGTTCCTCTTCTTTGGATGAGTTCCCATCTTGATTGTCCCATCTTATTTCGTCCTACACTAGATTGGACCATAACCACTCCCAACTCGATAGTTTATCTCTAACATTCATGGAATCCTGATAAATGTGCGAGCTCTTCAGAAGACCCAACAGAGCTAGAGCTACAAAATTTTCTTCAGGAATAGTCACACTGATCCCTCCAAGTTCATATGACGTTGTGTAAAATTTCTCAGGTACTGTGGAGTTATGCCATTCATTTTCATCTTGATGCTATGAAGATTGTCCTTTAGTGTCAGCTTCCTATAGTCATTGTAGTTCTCAAAAAATTTGGTCAGTGTTTTCAACATTGCGAATGCAATTTCTTTCCCATGGAGATTCAAGACAATATAATCTCTAAATCTCTACAATATGATCCTCCTCACTTTAACCACATCCTTCTTCTGTTGAGCGAGATACTGGGCATCAATTGTTGGGAGTTTAACTACATTTGTCTTGATGAAATCCAGTAGATTGTTATCATCCAATACTGCCTTCATACAGATCTTCCATGCCACAAAATTTGTCGTTCCTTCCAAGGCATGCTCGAGCCTGAGTGTGGTGGAAGTCATCTTCTTAGTCTTCGAGAAAACCTGCAACACTGCATAAACTTTGAATTATCTTATTTGTTGTGATTCTAGCTTTGATACCAGGGAGAAATTCCTTTATATTCAACTACTTATGTGATATTCTAAAACAAAAGACTTGAATCTACTCTACTCATCGGCGGAAACAATTAACCGATCAATAAATAACAACATAAACATGAGACAATACTGAATCACATATGCATAGATATTTATCTAAGCAGAAAGAAACTACTCAAAAGCCCTTCCTATCTGTATTGTATTAGTCAAAAAATAGAGAAAAAATACAATGCTTGTTCAAGCCTGAACAATCTCTGCACAAGTATAGTCTATCTCATGGCCTCACAAGCTGACTCTGGCCAATACTTATCCAATTATATCTCCTTTCAAGCTCCTATATCCTTGCATTGTTTCCTTAGCAATTCGCCCCCTATTAATTAGGGAAATTCTCAATTAGAATTGTGAAATCCCTATAGGCCCTTCTCTGACTGCATGCACCACCTTTACAACTCAAAAAATTATACAACTAATAGTACACTAACCTTGAACTCTAATCTCAACTGGGTAACTCAAATTTCATGCAAGCATGAGTTAATTATGTCTGATTTATCAGTTAACTGGTTGAACATTGAAGTTTCACCCCACTACTATACCTCCTACTAGTTCATTCAATAGTTGGAACTAGTTTAACTCACTTTAACTAAATTAAATTTTTACAACTCAAATTAATCTCACCCTAGGCTCCTAAAATTTAGGAACCACTCTACATGACTCAAGTTAGGTCCTTAAATCTAATTAAATGAGCCAACTAATTGAAATTAACATAGTTAAGTCATTATTATTGTCTTGTGACATGGAATTACAATTTTATCCTAATTCATTTCAAGGGAAATTTAAATTGGAATTTTCTTGTTGCCATTTTCAACATTATTATTATTACAAAATGTATATATTTATTAATTCGGCAAGGAAAAAATATATATTTTGTGGTTGAATATGGAATCTAAAATGTGTGGTTACCAAGTTTATGGTGTGTTCCATACATCATACTTTAATATGAATGCATTTGAATTTGGACCTCCCTCCGTACTTATATGAGATTATGAATTTCTTCAAAAGGAATGACCTATACATGATTATTGCTTGAAATATTAGAGTTCTCCCAATTTCCTATTTAAAAGTGGGCTCAAACTTGTTTTATTATTTATAAGGTCCTTCTTCAATCCAAGTCATCATGTTGAAAATTGATATTGATTATTCCTCTCCAAAATATGTTATAGTATCAAGCTACTTGAAAACTTTTTAGGAATGATTCAACATGTTTTGTAAAATATTTAAAAATAAATTAATAATGACTATAAATAATTGCACCAAATCCTTAATTATTTTAAAATTAAGAATAAAAATAAATAAATATGTTTGATGTTTAATTAATATAAAATATGTATGTCTATGACATTACTTGATTAAGCCATATTATGTTCAAGTTCATAGTAAAAAGTCTTAAACATTATCTTAAACGTTATTCAAAATTTATAATAAAAAATAATCTTTTATATTAGAAAAAATTAACAAAACTATATATAATATATAAAGATGTGTAAAAATATTTGTGAGATGTAGTGCAAAGAGTAATTTTAAAATAAAATTCATCCTGGAAAAATTACTTTTATGAGTAGAAGTGTTTGTTTGTTTTATTTATGGTCTTACAATGCTAAATTATGTTGTTTATTTATTATGTTATAATGACAATGATTATTGATTGTTATCTGTTAATGTAGAGTAATTATCTTTTGTTATTATAACCATTCTAGATCCATCTTAACTATATATCTATCAAGTGTCAAGAGGAATCAAATACCTCAATGTGCAAACCTTTTTTTTGAGTGCGAAACTTGAGGAACGGTTTGCACCTCTAGAGATTTGATCCCTCTCAGTGCTTGATAGATCTAGAGTTAAGATGGATATAGGTTTGTTTCAGTGATGTGTTGCCAAGGAAAATCTATCGAAGATATGATTAATTTTATCAATAATATGTAAAAACATCTAATATTAATATGGTCATTTTAAATATGTTAAATACATCTGAGATTAATATGGTGATTTTAATTTTAAATTTGCTTAATTACCTTAGTTTGTTGATATGACAAATATTGTTAATAACCTTAATGATGAAAAATGATGAAATAAAAAATTTGAATGCAAAGTGACAATGTAATAGTGTTGAATGATAGAAAATGTGAATAATAAGAATGTAGTGAGTTACAAATAGTCTTCATTGAAATTAATCTCAAAATATTTTCTTTTACTATTCGTACAATCACCATTGTTAATTTTGTCATATTTTCAAATCGATTATATGAAAAGGACAGTCGAAATTGTAAACCATTTAAATCTTTAGCTCGAGTTATTGTAGTAAACATGATACCTTGTCTCTCTTACTCTCCAATATTAATAGGTTG
Organism: Pinus tabuliformis; assembly: GCA_031772625.1. Classification (NCBI taxonomy): domain Eukaryota; kingdom Viridiplantae; phylum Streptophyta; class Pinopsida; order Pinales; family Pinaceae; genus Pinus; species Pinus tabuliformis. The sequence continues at coordinate 159,862,109 of CM062804.1, read as the reverse complement.
AATTACTATAACACAAAAATCAATGTACAGTGTCAATAACGTTTTGTGCTTACACAAAAATCAATGAACATTGTTACTCCAATCACTTTAAAATTAATGTACCATCATATCTCCAATTACATCATATCAAAAATCAAAACCTACACGGAAATCAATGCATCTAATGTAAGGAATCAAATAAGAATATAAAACAACATATAAATTGAAATCAGTGCATCTAATGCAAGCAACCGAATAGGATTAAAAATTAACATCTACACACAAATCAATGCATATGGTGCAAGTAAGAAAATAGGATTAGAAACCAACATCTACACTAAAATCAATGCATCTAGTGCAAGAAATCAAATAATATTAGAAATCACCATCTACACTAAAATCAATGCATTTAGTGCAAGCAATCAAACAAGATTAGAAATCAGCTACATTGAAAACAATGCATCTAGTGCAAGCAATCAAATATTACTAGAAATCAACATCTACATTGAAATCAAGGCATCTAGTGCAAGCAATCAAATAGGATGAGAAATAATTATTTACACTAAAATCAATGCATTTAGTGCAAGAAATAAAATAGTATTAGAAATCATCTAGATTTAAATCAATGCATCTAGTGCAAGAAATCAAATATCATTAGAAATCAACATCTACACTAAAATCAATGCATCTAGTGAAACAAATCAGATATGATTATAAATCACCATCTACACTGAAATCAGTGCATCTAATGCAAGAAATATTCTTCCCTCTCTCCAGCCTCCATCTATATCTATATCTCCCTCCGTCCTTCCTTATTTTTCTCTCTATCTCACCCCTCCAAACACACACACTCTCTCACTTCATTTATATCAATCTCGTTGTCCCTCCATATCTCTTCCTTATCTCTCTCTCTCTCTCTCCACCTTTCTCTCTATTTTTATTTCTTCTTACCTCCCTCTTTGTCCCCCTCCAACTCCATCTCTCTTTTATAATCTCTCTCCACTCTCACATCCTCTCTCTCTCTCTCTCTCTCTCTTCACCCTCCAACTCTATTACCATATCCCTCCCTCTCTCATTCTCTCTCATCCTCTCCCCCATTCACTCCATATCTCCTTCTTTATCTCTTTATCTCACTCCCAAACATAAACACTCCCTCTCCATCTATCCCTTGTCATTCCCTCTCTCTCTCCACTTATAAATATCTATGTCTTTCTTTGTCTCTCCCTCTCGCCCCCTCCAAATCCATTCTTTATCCCCCATCTCTCTTCCCCGATCTCTCTCTCTCTCTCTCTCTCTCTCTCTCTCTCTCTCTCTATATATATATATATATATATATATACATATATATATATATATATATATACATATATATATATATATATACATATATATATATATATATATATATATATATATATATATATATATATATATATATATATATACATATATATATATATATATATACATATATACATATATATATATATATACATATATACATATATATATATATATACATATATACATCTATATATATATATATATATATATATACATATATACATATACATATATACATATATATACACACACACACACACATATATATATATATATATATATATATTATCTCAAATCCTCTCTCTTCCCCCATCACTCTCCTCCTCTCTCTCAAGCCATCTCTCTAGTCCTTCCTCTCTTTCCCTTTAACTCCTACCTCCATCTCTCTTCCCCAATCACTCTCTCTCTCTCTCTCTCTCTCTCATTGCCCTCCTATCTCCCCTCCCTCTCCCTCTCCCTCTCCACTATGTTACTATATCCCTCCCTCTCTCCTTCTCTTCCCCCTTCTCTCCAGATCTCCTTCTTTGCCTATTTATCTCACCCCTAAACATTCTCTCTCCATCTCTCCCTTGTCACTCCCTCTCCACTTCTCACTCTATATGTCTTTCTTCTTCCCTCCCTCTTCCCTCCTATCTCTCATCCTTCCTCTCTCTCCCTTTATTTCCTACCTCCCTCTCTCTCCCCCCATCTCTCTCTCTCTCTCTCTCTCTCTCTCCAATCCTCTCACTATTTCTCTTCCTCTCTCCTTCTCTCTCCCTCATCGATATTTGTGTCTCTCTCTCCCTCTCTTCCCTTCTCTATCTCTCTCAATATTGTGCCTTTCTCTCTCTCTCTCTCTCTTCATTCCCCAACTCTCCTCTCCTTCAGTTTATCTCCATCTCTCCCTTGTCACTCCCCCTGTCACGACCCCAAATTAGTTTTCCCATTTGGAGTGTCGTGCAACACTGTCTAACCATTCGTACTTAGTTTTCTTCTTCATGTTTTTCAAACTACGCCTACAAACATAATTAGCTTTACTTTTATCCATTATTAGTTATGTGGAGAATAATAATAACATACAACAATACCAACAATGCTCAACAAGACCAACGTGATATGAAAAATTTTATAATTTAATTTATAAAATTCCAATGTACAAATGTTACATAATTTTCATAGGGAGGCCAGTTCACCGAATTCGGACTCTACCCATTTCTTACAACAATCAGCATTCTACCCACCGTATCTTGGATTTCACATTTCACCATGCCGATACGGCTCACAGGTCACACTTCCACCTTATCACAAAATTACTGTACAACACAGCGCCCATCATGTATACTCGCTGTAACCCGCCACGACACACTACTATGCCAACGCTGCTGCAACCCGACCGCTACACCGCCATGCCCAGTGCCAAAGGCATGAGTCTGTGGTCTACACGCCTTGCAGCCACCACATGAACCGATTGCGTTAACTCTAAACTGTTGTGATTATCACCCGATCCTGTGGGCCCATCCTTAGCTCCCTCGCAATTTTTATGTATTCTGTTTACCCAAATCCCTAACCTTCTTCACACTGTGAACTTGATTGTGTTGTCTGACAGTATCTACCTTCATGCTCAGTCATCAATATATATGGTACCCATCACATTGGATAAGTGTTGGGTTGTGTCACTCACGTCGTTGACCCACCGAATTGATCCACCCTTCAAGCTTGACACACACACACATAATGCATCGGCCTCACCATAAGCATGCCCACCAAATTATATAACTTCTCCTCATTGCAGTTAAACACTTAGTCATGTTTTTGTTGCTCGCTCGCCCTCGGTTATGTGCGTGTCAGGTGTACACCCCTATCACACTTCTCCAACTGGGGTGTCAAGTTGCCTTGACTGTGTTGACTTTCCTGGGTGCATGCCCGCTCAAACACCCGTGTTAGGTCGCCTGGTAATGCTTGCCCATCACACGACCACCCGTAACACCTGGGTCATGCCTGACCATTGCATAACTGCCCATCACACATGGGTCGCAAGGTCGCACCCATGTCGCGTTTCTCCTATGTGCACCAGTGAGTCGTGCTCGACTCACTCGAGGGCACTGATGCCAACTCGGGGTCCTCACATCTTCCCCCACCATGAGTAATTTTTTCCCTTGAAAATCCTATCAACCGCATCAGCCCATTATTAAACTCAGCAATCTCCTTCTTCCATCTCCATAGTGAATCCTCTGTTTCCCAACCACTCTCCTTTGATGTGTCCTTCCATCGAATGAAGAACTCCCTTTGTGAAACACTCCCAACACCTGTAGTTCTAAGATCCAAGATATTATGCAAAGTCAATTTGCGGCATGCCCATAATCATGGTTGGCCCTCTTGGTGGTTCTGTCCTCTCAAGATGATGTGCATCAAGTCTACATCTCTTGCGTTGACTAATATGGAACACATGTCATTTCAAATGGATGTGGTTTGGAATCTCAAAATCATAAGAAACTTCCCTAACTCGCTTATTCACCTGGAATGGCCATTCATACTTCCTCATTAGAGATATCACAGTCTGTTACAGTGGTTGAAGCTGACCTTTAGTGATCCTCATAAAAGCCATATCACCAACATTGAAGTGTGTGTCCCGTCTATCCTTATCTACCATTTCTTAATTCTCCCTACAACATCATGCAAGTGCACTCATGCTAACTCCAAATACTCCTCCCATGCTCTCAAGAATATCTTCGCATGTGGAATACTAAAAAATCCTCTCAGTATCAAAATGTGTGGAGAAACTGGAACCTCTCCATTGACCAACTCAAATGGACTATACTCTGTTGCAGACCTATTTTTCATATTGTATCTAAACTGAGCCACATCCAAGAGTTTAGCCCAATTATTTTGATCATCCCTCACACAATGTCTCAAGTAGTTCTCCAATAGTGCATTAATTCGTTCAATCTGCCCATCTATCTACGGATGGTAACTTTAACTCTCCAGCAATTTTGTCCTGACCAACTTGAACAAAGTGGTCCAAAATCTGCCTGTAAATCATGGATCTCAATCAGACACAATACTTAATGGCATTCCCCAATACCTCACAACGTTCTTGAAGAATAACTTAGTAGTCCTCTCGGCCCCACATGGTTTCTTTGTCAGAATGAAGATGACATACTTGGAAAAATGATCAAAAACTACCATAATCCTATTATACCCCTGCACCTACGGTAATTTAGTGATGAATTCCATCAAAACACTCATCCATGGTCTCTCTGGAATCGGTAAATGTTGCAACAATCCTCCTTGTCTCTGGTTATCATATTTTTCCTCTTGATAAATGATCCTCGTATGTACATACTCCTCTACATCCTCTCCCATATTCTCCCAAAAGTACCTCCTCTCCAACAATGCCAAATAATGACGTTGCTCTAGGGGGTCAGCCCATTGAGAATTGTGGCACTCATTTAAGATGTGCCTCCTAAATCCTGATGACTTTGGAATGTAAATCGATTCCCATAGAACAAGAATCCATCTCATAGGAAAACTTCAAACTGCTGCAAATATCACTCGGTCCTCAAAGTAAAGAATCCATCTCAAATTCTACTCTACATCTCATCAGTCATTTGAATATGACTCCTACTATGCTCAACTCGATCCTCTCTCTCCTCAAGTGCAACTAACTGTCCCTTCCTATTGAGGGCATCTTCAACTACATTGAGTCTCCCCAATCTATACTCAATATTCATGTCGAACTCTGTCAAGAAGTGCTACCAACAAGCCTACTTCATTGACAACTTCAGTTGAGATGAAAATTAACTTGTTGCAATGTTGTCAGTCCTGACAAAAAAAGGTTTCCCAATCAAGTAATGCCTACATACCTGTAAACAATGGATGATGACATTCATCTCCTTCTCAGGAACTGGATACCCTCGCTCTATATCCTGCAACTTTCGACTCTCATATGCCACTAGATGGCCATCCTGCAAGAGTACTCCCCCTATCGTAAAATCTGAAGCATCAGTGTGCACCTCAAACAGTCTCTCGAAGTGAGGTAGCCTCAATATCGGTGATCTAAACATCCTCTTCTTCAAATCTTCAAATGCTTCTCAACACTTCTCCATCTAATTCATCGCGTGTCGTTCTTTAGAAGGTCCGTCTGTGATACGTCACCTTGGAGTACCCCTCTATAAACTTGCACCAATAGTTGGTCACCCCCAAGAGAACCTTCATATCATGGACATTCTTTGGCTCTGCCCAAAAATCAATTGCATGTATCCTACTAAACTCCATCCATATGTGACCTTGACCCACTATGTGACCAATGAACATAATCTCGGTCTGAGAAAACATACGCTTCGACTTCTTCAATTACAATTGTTTTTTCTTCAGTGCCTCAAATACCAAAGCCAAGTGCTTCTTATGATACTCCATTTTATCACTGAATATCATGATGTCATCCAAGTTACTACCATTAACGAATCCAAATATGTATGCAAAACATCATTCATCAAAGTGCAAAATGTAGCAGTAGCATTGCACAACCCAAATGGCATGACAAGGAACTCAAAAATCCCATACCTTGTCACAATCACGGTTTTCTTCTCATCCCCTTCTACTATCCGCACCTGATATTACCCATGCCTAAATTCTAGCTTGGAAAACACTCGAGCTTTTGCAAAGTTGTCGAAGCAATCTGCAACAAGTGTTATGTGCATGATAATCATGACATATCCTCAACTCATTCATATATTTCTTTCTATGGAACAACACTGGAGCACCATATGGGGACCTTGAAGGCCGTATGAAACCTGCATTAGCCAAATCCTTTAACTATCATTTCAACTCCTCCAACTCTGGTCTTGACAAACAATAAGCATCTTTTGCCAAAGGTTGCTTTCCTGGCTCTAGCTCAATGTTATGGTCCACTGCATGTCTAGGTGGAAGTACCTTCAGTAACCCATCAGGCATCAAATTTGCATATTTTTCAAATACATAGGAAGTCTTAGCTAGAATAGCCATCCCTACTCCATCATCGTCCTCAAGCTTTCTGATGATTGTTGCATATGTCTCAACATCTGAATCCTGCATTTTCATACTCATAATTAGTGTAGACACATGTTTCAATTTCACTTCCCTTCTCTGCTAGTGATTAGGAAAAGCCCATGTCTGTGTGTCTCCAATCAACATAATCTCATTAAAAAAGGGGACAAAAATCGCCTTGCTTCCCTTCAGAAAATACTACCCCAATATCATGTCAAAGTCATTCATCTCCATCACTCTAAAGTCTAAAGGGCCTTTCCAATCTGCAATTCAAACTGGCACTTCGTCTACCAAACCCGACACTTTAGCCTTTTACTTCACTACATTTACCTCCACATTAGTTGGAACAATCTGCAGCCCAACTTCCTTCACTAGCCTTGTTTTCATAAAGTTATGTGTGGCACCCGTCTCCACCAAGGCTTCGATGATTCTTCAGACTACATACATCTCTAGTCTCTACAACATTCTGTTGTACTAGCTCTGATACCATTTGTCATGGCCCCAAATCAGTTTTCTCGTTTGTAGTGTTGTGCGGCATCAAGTAAACATTAATACCTAGTTTTTTTCTTCATGTTTTCTAGACTATACCTACAAACATCATTACCTTTACTTTTCTCCATTTTTAGTTATGTGCAGAATAATCATAACATACAATAGTACCAACAATTCTTACCAAAACCAACATGATAAGAAGAATTCTATAATTTCATTTATAAAATTCCAATGTGCAAATGTTACATAATTTTCATAGGTAGGCTAATTCATCGAACCCGGCCTCTACTCGTTTCTTATAAAACTCGGCATTCTTCCCACCATGTCTCGACCTACATGTTTCACCATGCCCACACCACCCACTGGTCACATTTCTATCTTATCACAAATTATCATGCAATGTGACGTTCATCGTGTCTACCCATTGCAACATGTCGTGGCACATCGTCAAGCCAACACTGCTGCAACCTTACCGCTACACTATCATGCTCGCTGCCAAAGGCACGGGTCTATGGTCCACATTTCTTGTGACCACCATGTGAACTGGCTGCATTAACTTCGAACTACTGCAAATATCACCTGGTCCTCCTACCCTACGGGGCCATCCTTTATTCCCTCTCATTTGTTCTATTTTCTATTTTATGAACTCCCCAACCTTCTTCACATTGCGAACTCATTTGTGTTGTCCTATGGTCTCTACCTCCATGCTCAACCATCAATATATATTGTACCCATCATGTTGGATAAGTGTTATGTCATGTCGCTTGGGGTGTCGTCCCACCAAGCTGACCCATCCTTCAATCTTGACACACCCACACAAAATGCGTTGGCCTCACCATAATCTCGCCCACCGCATCATATAACTTCCCCTCTTTTCACTTCAACACTTAATCACATTTATATTTCTTGCCTATGCTCGATTATGTGTGTGACAAGTGTACACTCCCATCTCACTTCTCCAACTGTGTCACCAAGTCGCCTTGCCCATGTTGACTCATCTAGGTGCACGCCCGCCGAAACACCTGTGCTAGATCGCTCAGTGTGCTTGCCCATCGCATCCGGGTCATGCCCTCCAATTGTATAAGTACCTATCATACATGGGTTGTCTGGTCACGCCCGTGTCACATTTCTCCTATGTGCACCTATGAGGGGCGCCCGACTCACCTGAGGGAAGTGATGTCAACTTGGGGTCCTGACAACCCCTATCTCTCCACCTCTACCACTCTATGTCGTCATTCTTCTCTCCCATATATATCTAGAGTTAATATATATCATGATATATATATTTTTTTTGCTATAGCAAGAGCAAAACCTTCTATATCAATAAATCAAAATATGGTTACATAGTGTACATAAGCCGTTCGAAACTAAACACAACAAATCTCACTACCGTCCTCAGGTCAACTCAACCAGTGGGTGCCAAATTAAGAGTTGAACTCAAAAATCCTATGCCACAAAAATTGCGCCAAAGGGTTTGCATATCCTCCTGACCCCACCAAACTACCAGCTCTTTCCCAACTGTTGATCTGGGCGCCTAGATCCAACTGCTAGGAGCCATACTACTCCCCCCCACACAACCAAACTTTAATCCACGATGAAGGGTGGTAAAAAAAATAGGCCTATGCCATGTGTTGAATACTTAATGGAATCACGACTATAAAAGTAAAACCGGTTACAATGTAAGTTTCGTGCGATCATCAGAAAACCACCATGGCCCAAAATTCCACTCGAACTCGGCATGGAAAACAGTTCCGATGACTGTAGGGACGAACCTCCTGCCACTTCCAATCTTACCATGGGCCCAAAATCCGAGACTGCCCTGATGAAGTAAAAAGATCTGACTTGAATCCATCCAAGAATCAGGGGCACGCAAAGGAAAAACTACTGGAGAAAAGCTAAACTAAGAGGCAGAGGATGCATTGGCTAGGGGAACTTCATTCCTGCATGACACCCTCCCTCGATATCAGACCACTTCAATGTCATCTGCCGCTTGCTCATTGCAAAGTTCCTTTAAACTGTTTTGGGGCATTTCTTGCCACTTCTTCTCCATCCTGCAATCCACATTGTTCACCCCTTTGTTGGCCAGAATGTCCGCAAGCTTATTAGAATTTTGGCGTACATGATTGAAAATAGCAGTACAAAGTCCTTGAAGGTGTGCTTGAATCCGTTGATAAACCTAGATTAGTGTCAGGCCAGGGTAACTCCAGAATGAGCGGAAGAAAAACTGATATTTTATTTCATTAGAGAACTATTGTTTATATACAAAAAGGAGACGGAACAATTCATCTTCTTGATGACTGTTCACGTTCCAGTTCACCCATCCGTTGAGGATTAGGTGTCAACATTCCCCCCCTTAATCTGAAGGGATGTTGGTGAGTCCAAGCATCGTTCTGAATCTTTCAAGCTTTTCTCTTCCAAGCGCTTTGGTGAAGGTGTCTGCAATTTGCTCGTTTGTGGAACAATGACGGAGATGGATTGTTTTGGCCTCAACATGATGTCGGATCAGATGATATTTAGTATTGTTGTGCTTAGTACGATCATGGAACTTTGGGTTCTTGGCCAACTTTATTGCAGAGGTGTTATCAATCATGAGTGGAGTTGATTGTATTTGTTTTACCTGCAAATCTTCAAGAATTTTCCTGAGCCACACAATTTCTTTCGTTGCTTCAGCTGCTGCCACGTATTCTGCTTTTGTTGTGGAATCTGCTGGTACTGATTGTTTGCGTGATCTCCAGGAGACAGCTCCTGATCCAAGACTCATAGCATATCATGAAGTAGATACCCCAGCTTCTTTGTCTCCATCGAAGTCTGAATCAGAGTATCCAATCAAGTTGAAGTCGTCCACCTGTGTATACTTGATTCCAAGGTCCTGAGTTCCCTTCAAGTACCTTAGAACTCTTTTTGCAGCAGACCAATGTCCCTCACAAGGCTTTTGCATAAACCTGGAGAGGATTCCAACAGCAAATGAAATGTCTGGTCTGGTAGTAGTGAGGTAGATGAGACTTCCTACAAGCTGTCTATACTTTGTTACATCCTCAAATTCCTTTCCTTCAATAGATGTGAGCTTCAAGTTTTGTTCCATTGGAGTAGAAAGAGGATTGCACTCTGTCATGCCAAATCTGTTTAACAAATCTCCAATGTATTTCTTTTGAGAAAGAAATATGGATTTTGGATGTTGGGTTACTTCAATGCCAAGATAGTAATGAACATAGCCCAAATCAGTCATTTCAAAACTTTTTTCCTAATTCTTTCTTTATGGATGCAATATAGCTTTCATTGTTCCCTGTCATTAAAAGATCATCTACATATACCACAAGATATACAACTGCTTTGCCAACTTTCTTGACAAATAAAGTTGCATCATCAAGATCAAAATGTTTGAAGTTGAGTTTCAGAAGATGCTCAGTTAGTTTTTCATACCAGGCTCGTGGTGCTTGTTTGAGGCCATACAAGGACTTCACAAGTTTGCATACTTTGTTTTCATGTCCTTTCACAGCAAATCCTTCAGGCTGGGACATAAAAACATTCTCTTTTAGATCTCCATTCAAGAATGCAGTTTTTACATCCATTTGATGGACTTTCCAACCATTCTGAGCAGCTAGTGCAAAGAGTGTTCGGATGGTGGCCCATTTTGCTGTGGGGGCAAAATTTTCCTCATAATCGACCCCTTCCTTCTGTGCAAAACCTTTTGCCACAAGCCTAGCTTTGTGCTTGTCAAGTGAGCCATCAGCTTTGTACATGTTCTTGTAGACCCACTTGCAGCCAATTGGTTTGGTTCCAAATGGAGGATCAACCAGCTTCCAAGTGCCATTCTTTATGAGGGCATCATACTCCTTGTGCATCGCTTCTTTCCATTCATCATGAGAAGAAGCTTCTTTGAAGGAAGTTGGTTCAAAATCTGTAGACAAGTTCAATTCACAATCATAAGTAACATCCATATCAACAGGTGAATTAGAGTTATCTACATCACCTCCATCTTGTCGGTTTGTATTTCTGGTTCCTGTTTTTCCAATTTCATCAGGATGAACACTTTCAAGTGTCTTTGTCAGCCACTTTGGGGGACCTTTCTGAGATGGTCCAGGCTGCTCTGTTGATTGAGTTGGGACTGAATCAAGATTGAGTCTCCCAATTCTATCAATTACATCACTTAAAGGAGCATCCGGTGTTGGAGTTTCATGCAAGGGAGATTGTTCTTCAGAAGAAGATTCCATATGTTGATCTAGTATAGGAATCCCCCCTTCAAGATGTGGAATCTGATTCTCAAACTCTTGAAATGATTTCGTTTTTGTGAATCTATCCAAGCGATCAAGTTGCCGCTCAACAACACTGTTAGATTTGGATGATTCAAGAAAAATGACATCTCTAGATACAACAAACTTTTTATTTACTTCATCATAGAGACGGTATGCTTTAGAGGTGTTTGAATACCCCAGGAAGATACACTTACGACTTCTAGCACCAAGTTTGTTTCTATGTACCTTTGGTATTAAGCATAACAGGTGGAACCAAAGATCCTGAGATGTTTTACCGAAGGAACATGTCCATACCACAATTCATAAGGAGTCTTGTTTATTATAGCACTAGATGGACATCTATTCTTTATATATGCAGCACATAGAACAAAATCAGCCCAAAACATTATCTTTACATTTTTGAAGAAAAGCATGGATCGTACCATATTCAAGATTGTTCTATTCATTATTTCTGCTACACTATTCTGTTGGGGATTATAAGGTACAATTGTTTGATGTTTGATCCCATGTTGGCGAAGATAGTTTTCAAATTCATTTGATGTATATTCTTTTCCATTATCAGTGCGAATAGACCCAATATGAGATTGTGCATCATTTTCAATCCACTTATGAAAATTCTTGAATGTTTGAAAAGCATCAGATTTGTTCTTCAATAAATAAACCCAACACATTCTGGTGTAATCATCAATAAATATCATGATATATTTATTTCCATTTGCAGAAGGAACAGGCATTGGACCACATAAATCTGAATGAATGAGTTCAAGCTTCCTATGTGCTCTTGAATGTGAATCATGAAAAGACTGTTTGCTATGCTTTCCTAGAATGCAAGCATCACATTGCCTATGTTTTCTAGGAATTGTAGGCAAACCAGCAACACCATTTTTCTTTAATAAGCGGAGACTGTCATAGTTTAAATGTCCAAATCTAGCATGCCATAATAAACTTGATGGAAGTGTACCTTCTTCATGATGAGAAATATATGAGAAATGTTGTGCATGAGCAGAAGTTCCTTGCAGTTTAAGAAGTCTTTCTTCTTCTATACCCCTCATGACAAGTGAGTGGTCAGATGCCTTTCTTACCTCAAGCTTGTCATCAAACATATGAATGGAGTGACCTTGCTGGCGGATGTGGACCAGGGACAACAAGTTTCTCTTGAGTTGTGGGAGATATAGAACATGATCCAGAAGAAAGTCTGGAAGACCAAGCAGTTTAAGCCTGATTGTGCCAAGCCCTGATGGCTTGATTTTTGACTGATCTGCAAAGTATACTGCTCCATCAACATTGTCAGTGAAATCTTCAAAAAAATCTTTCCTATGAGTCATATGACAGGTTGATCCTGAATCAAGCAGCCAATCATTTTTTGAAGAAGCAAGTGAAGCATTAAACAAATCTTCATTTACTCCAATGTTACATTGTGCCTCAATATAGTGAGTGGATTCAGGTGCTTTACCTTTGTCTGTGTCATCAGTTTTACCTTTCTGCTGGTTTCTTCTCTGCTCAATTTTGTCCCATGGTAGCTTACATGTAGAAGCATCATGTGATCCATTTCGTTTGCAGCGAATGCAATGCAGATCTGCCTTTTCTCCTTGAGAATGTCTGCCCCCCTTGCCTCTGAAGTATCTTCCTCTTCCTCTTCGTCCAGGAAGCTTTTCTTTACGAGCAAGGCAAACAGTCTCTTCAGAAGATTCAGGGACTGTTTTCTTTCCAAAGGCTTTCTCTCTTTCAGCAAACTTTTTCACAAGGGACTCAAAGGTTATGTCTTTAAGATTTCCATTTTCTTGTAAAGACTCAAGATAATTGGAGTAGGTAGGATAGAGTGCTTTGAGAAAGGAAATAAGAGAGATATCCAACTCAACGTTAGTGGATTTAATATCATGCATTATAGAATTTATTTCAGATGCAAGAGCAAGGGGATCATTATTTTTCAGTTCAAGAGTGAAGAGTTTAATCATGAGCTGAACAACTTCAAGTGCAGAATGTGAATCATAGAGTTCTTTCAGCTTTTGTAAAGCTTCAAAGGCAGTGGAATAGGATGAAATATGACGACTTACTTCTTCATTTACAGATGCTACGATCAATGCATAGGCTTTGCTGTTCTTGTTTTCCCAAATGACAAGTTCTTTATCTGATGTAGGTTGCACAGGGTCTTTGTCTTCTTCTCCGACACACACTGCTTTCCACAACTCATTGTAGATGAGGGTGTGTTTTACCATCCGAGACCATTCAGAATAGTTCTCCTTGCCAGTGAGAACTATTCCGACCATAGAGATGATTGAATGCATTCTGTAAAAAAATATCTCTGCTGATAAAAAAAAACTTTCCTTACGTTACAGCCTTCAAATCCCTCTAATGTTTGACAGAAGCATTAGTATCTCATTGAAATATTATGTACATATTACTTCAATATATTACTTTATGCTTCAACGCAGCATTACCATTCACATAAAATCGTGCAATACCAAACACTTTGATTGATGAAAAAACAACGCAATACTCTGAATGCTTTGCACAATACTTTGACTGCTTTGAAAGACTGTTTATATTGACTGCGCAATACTTTGACTCACAGCATTACCATTCGGACATTCACACTCACATGGAATAAAACGCACAATACTGAATCAGTTACCATATCCTTGCTGTCGTGGGTTCGGCCCCTTCTTGACGGCTCTTCCTCTGGTGGCCCGGACTTATTTCTGCGGGTCGCTGGTCCATGCAGGTAACAGCAGTAGTGGTCCACGCAAGCTCTGGACAGGGCTCTCCTCGATGCTTGATGCAAACCAGCAGACAATATTGGACAGTGCGTATTCAATATCTAAAAACGCACATTCAACAGCGCATAACCATGGACAGTGCAGAAAAAATGCTATCTGCGGAGTTAAAAGCTTTAACAACGGGGTTTCTTGACTCTAATGTGAAATTAATACCGAGCATGTAAATGAAGAGAATCCTCCGAAGTAAATCAAACCGGTAAATTGCCATAGTGTCAATGCGGGGGCTTCAGAAACCATGGGAGCAGGGGAAGCTAGATACAGTAGAGGTTGCCGAATAATTTGATGGACTCATATATTCGATGAAAATGCCCAGAGAAAAGTAAATAGATACACACAAACTAACTATACATAGAAGAGGGTTACTCTGCTTCCGTCCAACTCCCTCTCCAGAGGAGACATTAGAACTCAGAGTTCTGGCATCATCCGGACCTCTTCAAAACTTTTCGAAAGAGTCCAAACTCGTTATAAATGGTGGAATATTAAAGCTTCTCAAGCTTTCGCAATTCCTTTCGTTTCAGTATTTGCAGCGAAGCGTAGCAATGGAGGAAGGAGAGGGCGCTCTGAGCTTTGATTTCGAGGGCTGGCTGGAAACAGGAGCCGCCGCAGGCAGTACTTCGGCTCTAGGCCTAGACGGGACGTCGATTGTTCAAAACCCTGCGGGGCCTCTTCCAGTTCCAAACTCAAATGCCGGGCAAAAATTTCCAAGAGGAATTTCAGGCATGGCGTTATGGACAGGCCAGGCAAACGTTTCAGACCGACATAGGTGTAAACAACGGTCTATTCGGATGAGAAAACAATAGATGTGTTAATACAAATGCATTAAGATATTGATGCGTTAAGTGAGAATGTTAGGTGATAGAGCGTTAGGGCAGCACAGGCGTGGCAGAGACTCAGGACAGAGGCAGCGTTCAGGACTGAGCTGCACTCAGGACAGAGGAGCGCTCAGGACAGAGGCAGGAGTTACAACTATTTTTAGAACCTGGGACCTGTGCTCTGATACCATGTCAGGCCAGGGTAACTCCAGAATGAGCGGAAGAAAAACTGATATTTTATTCATTAGAGAACTATTGTTTATATACAAAAAGGAGATGGAACAGTTCATCTTCTTGATGACTGTTCACGTTCCAGTTCACCCATCCGTTGAGGATTAGGTGTCAACAATTAGTCTCCAATGATTTGAGACTTTCTCTGGTTTCGAACCACAGCTAATTCTTTTTATAGAGTTGATGGTTATTTCGGACTCTACCTCTATAATGACATTTGGGCTGCGATTTTGCGCCAGGATCTCTAGGCATTGCTCTAGAGCCATTAATTCTGCCATGTTATTGGTTGCTATACCTAGATGGTTGTGGAAGATTAAGATGATTCTTCCCTCTTCATTTCTTAAAACTCCTCCAAAACCAACTATTCCCGGATTGCCTTTTGAGGCGCCATCAATATTGAATTTTAGGTAGTTTTTCAGAGGAGGGTGCCAGAAATATTTCTCTATATACCTTGTCGTATCCTTTCTTCCAAGCCCTTGGGGAAGGATCTCTTGCAATCCCAGAAGTCTGAGAGTTCTCAGCTCCTTTGTTGAGAGAGGATTCTCTGGGACATTGCACACTGTGGTATTGACTATTTCCCTGATCTGCTTCAAAATCAAATCATAAAGCTTCTGAGGGTTGGACTTTTCATTCTTGAAGATTCTTTTGTTTCTTTCTTTCCACACATTCTAGATAATGAATCCTAGCGTGAAAGCCTAGGCCAAATTAAGAGCCTCACTTTCTGAGAAGATCCTTCTCCAATTAATTAGGGTATTAGTGATACTCCCTTTGTCCCTATCTGTTTGTTGGAAAATGTTGGAAAAGGAATCCCATAGCCAGGTGGTGTAAGAGCAGTAGTTGAGAATGTGCTCCATAGTCTCCTCTTGCTCTTCACAAAGCTGACATCTGGAAGGACCCAAGACACCCCTTTTTCTAATATTGTCCCATGTCAAGATTTTCCTATGGTGAACCAGCCACATAAAAAGCTTGATCTTCATCCATCCTTGGTAAATCTAGAGTTGCTGCCAGGATTTTTCTAGAACACTTGACTCCAGCCTAAGGAGAATATTCTTTGCCTCCTTGAGATTAAAGGAACCTTTGTTATTGTTACCCCATCTCAATTGATCCTTCTCCTCTATGACCAAGATCATCCTTTGTTTTAGTATGCTTCTCAGTGCTTCTACTTCAATTGTCATGAGGTTGTTATTTCTGTAGTTAATGTTACTCTAGTTTCTCCACTTTCCCTGTACCTGTGAGATATCCCAGAAATCCCTTACTTTGTTTAACCCTTGGGAATCTGTTTCCTGTTTGAGACTTAAAAGGTCCTCTTTTAAGAACACTGGTTCTTGTTGCCATTTGTCCTCCCAAAAGAGTGCTTGATCCCCTTCTTTGATTTCCCAAAAACTGTGTTGTTTCACTATGCTTCTATTATCCGACGCCCTATTCCAGATGTGAGAGCCCCTTATGTTTTAGGACATTCTTATGAGATCATTTGTGTGCCAAGCGCTGGCATATTTTTCTTTCCAGATCCTTACCCAATGGGCTTTTAGCTCTTGCACCCATCGCCACCAAAGCTTGGCCCCTATCACTTTACTAAGAATCTCTTGATCAACTAAGCCTAGACCCCCATGGCTTTTGGGTTTGCAGATTTTGTCCCAAGAAACCAGGGGCCATTTTTTCCTGGTTTCCTCCTTACCCCATAGGAATTCTCTTTGAATATTCCTGATTTTCTCTAAGACTCCTTTGGGAGCTGGAATGGATGATAACATGAAAACTGGGATGGATTGTAGAACTACATTTGTCAGAACAAGCCTGCCAGCCAAGTTCAAGGCTCTGAAGGTCCATTTTTTAACTTTATCTGGAAACTTGTTTAGCACAGGTTCCCAAATACTTTTAAGCATTGGTTTGTCTGTGAGAGGTACTCTTAGGTATTTGGAGGGGAGGGAGTCCCTTTAGAAGCCAAGGATCCTTGAGATATTTCTTTGAATAGCAATGTTAGTATTAAAGAAGAAAATTTTTTATTTTGAGAGATTAACTTCCATACCTGTTGCTATTGCAAAAACTTTGAGGATTTGTTTGTATGTGGAAGCTTCTTTAACTGTGGGAATTCCTTGCAACATGGTGTCATCTACAAATTGTTGGTGAGTAAGTGTCTGACCATTCTCGGCAACTTGAAGACCCTTAATTTTTCCCATGTCTTTGGCCTTCTTGATAGCCCTCCCAAGTCCTTCCATCACAAGGATGAAGAGAAAGGGAGAGAGTGGGTCTCCCTGTCTAAGGCCTCTAGAAGGAATGAAGATCTCAGAGGGAGAGCCGTTAACTAAAATTGAAAAGCTGGAAGTAGTTACCAGAGCCATTACCCATCTGACCCAATTGTGATCAAACCCAAAGGTTGTGAGTATCTTTTTGATATAAACCCAATTGACCTTATCATAAGCTTTGGCGATATCCAATTGCATGATCATCCCTACCTGCTTTTTGCTTGTGAGAGAGTGAACTACCTCATGGGCTTGAATAATGTTGTTCAAAATTTGCCTACCCTCCACATAACCAGATTGCTCCTCTGACACTAATGTAGGTAGGAGAGGTTTGAGTCTGTTAGCCACTACTTTGGATATTATCTTTTATACTACATTGCATAAATCTATGGGTCTATACTTATCTGCTGTTTGCGCCGAGTCTTGTTTGGCTATCAGGGAGATGAAGGAGGTATTGAGGGCTTTTAAGATAGCTTTACTACCCCTTGAATCCTCAACAACATTTAAAATATCTAGTTTAACAATATCCCAACAAGCTTTGAAAAAATCCATATTAAAACCATCTGGGCCTGGTGCTTTGCCATTCTCCATTTCTTTAAGTACTTTGTTAACCTCCTCTTCAGTTACTGGTCTATTCAGGTTAATATTGTTCTCTTTAGACACCAAATTAGGGATATATCTTGTGATTTCCTTTATTGATTCTTCCCTGTCTAGATTATTTTCTCGTGAAATGTCTTGAAAATGCTGGACAAGCACCGTTTCAATATTCTTATGTGTGTTCTGAGTCTCTCCTTTCTTATCTTTTATTGCTGAGATTCTGTTGAATTCTCTATTGGCCATAGTGGATCTATGGAAAAATCTCGTGTTGCGCACTCCTTCTTTGAGCCATTGCACTCTGGATTTTTGTCTCTAGAATATTTCCTCTTGTTTGCACAGGTTTTCCCATTCATGGTGAAGTTTATCATACCATTCATTTTTGTCTTTGTTAAAGCCATCTTGGATCAAATCCTGGTTGAGTTCCTGAATTTTGGTTTCCATTGATTTTTTGTTCCCAAAAATGTTACCAAAATCCTTCTTGTTCCATTCTTTGCATCTAAACTTAATATGCTTTAGTCTTTTATGCAGGAGAAACATTTTAAATCCTTGGAGCTGCAGTCCTCAATCCACCATTTTTTGATATTACTCAAGAAATTCAGGTGGGAGAGCCAGATATTTTTGAATCTGAAGGGTCTATTCCTTGGAGCATCCAAACCCTTGATTTCCAATTGAATTGGCCAGTGATCTGAGCCTCCAAAGGGAAGAATTTTTGTTGTAATTTCATTATTTATAAGCATAAGCTCCTCTGAAATCATGAACCTGTCTAACCTAGAGGCCACCTCAGCTTCCCCTCCTCTCTTGTTGTTCCAAGTAAAAAAGCCATTGTCTGAGTCTGAGTCAACCAATTTCAAGTTCTCTCTGAATGATTGAAAGGCTAATGAGTCTTTGTTTAGCACTCTGTTTCCTCCTTTCTTTTCCAAAAGAGATTTGATCATATTAAAATCCCCTCACAAGATCCAAGGGATACCAATCTATATGTCCCTTAGATCAGTGAGGGATTCTAGCAATCTAAGCTTATCCTCTATTCTTTGCAGACCATAAACATTAGTGACTAGGAAGGTTTCAGAAACCCCTACTGGTTGAATGACTACTGATAAGTAATTTCTAGATGCCTTTGCGTCTAATACTCTTATTTTTGGGGGTTCCAGAGAGTGAGAATGCCCCCAGCTGTGTTATCTGCTTTAACTTCTAAAAACTCAAAGCTATGGAGCCATTTGCTATGGATTAATTTTATTTTCAGGATTGAACACTTCATTTCCTGAATGAAGATCATATCCGGCATATCTTGTTTCATTCTAAAATTGAGCATTATTTGCTTTCTTTTACTTCCTAGACCTCTTATATTCCAAGATGTGAAATTCATAATTAAATATTTGTGAAGGAGTAACTAGTTAGGTCTTTCATCTTACCTTAGTCTATCATTAGCTTTCCACACTCCATTAATAACTTCTACTTTTTTCTTCCCCTTTTCTTGCCTGCATTTCTGGTTGCTAATCCTGGATTTGATTTCATTGTTTTCACCCCTTTGCACTCATGCACATCAATGTTTTTTCTTTTAACTGCCCCCTTTTCCTGGGTTTTCCACAAAAACAACTGTTGTATTCTATTACATTCATCTTGAGGTAATGAATCTATCCCTGCCGTGGTTCCCTGCCGCAGAAATCCTTCCAGATCTAGGTGTTTTTTATCTAGAATTTCCTGAAGTTCATGATCCTCTAGATTTGTTTCACTCTGGGTCATTTCCTCGTCCATCTCTAGCTCTGTTTCATTCATCATGGTTTCCTCCTTATCATTAGTATTTTGTACTGGAGTGTAGTTTCCCCCCTTCTCCTTTTCCTTCGGGTATTCCTCCATAGATTGGTCTTCGTTTGGAAAGTCTTCAATCTCTCCCAGAGCTTGGAATTTATTCTGACTAGCCTTTTGCCCCTCATTATGTTGTTGCTTTGGTTCTTTTTTACTTCCTTTTCCTCTGCTTGCTACTTTCTGAAAGTTTTCTGTGTCCTTCTTTTCTTTCATTTTACTTTTTTCTTCTGCTTTACTGAGAGGGCAGTCTTTGGTCAAGTGTCCATGTTCATGGCATTTACGGCATCTGAATGGAATATGCTCATAGTCCACCGTTTGCACCCATTCCTCATCAAAAACTTCCAAGATAACTTCGTTCGAAAGAGCTCCTAAAAGATCCATATCCACACAAATCCTTGCATAGGAAGTATATTTACCCCTTCTGGTGGCTTCCAAGGCTTTGACAAAATGACCTAGTTTATTGCCTATAGCCGCAAGTGATTCATTTTGCCAATAATCCAGAGGTAGAGAAAAAATCCTTACCCAGACAGGAATTGAGGTGAAAGTTTCCCGCTCTAGAACAAAGTTCATCACCCAAGGCCGTATATAGAGGCCCGCAGCTGCAAAAAATTAGGGCCCTCCTTCGAATATTCTATCTTTAACAATGTAAACTTTGAAACGGGAACTATAAACTCAAAACGGGAACTCTGGCCAAAAAACCCCGAAAAAACATCAAAAACAGTGCTAAAATTGAAAAGTGTTGATGCTGGAATAACACCTTTTCTTTTCTTGGGTAAATTTTCAACATGTTTTAAAAATGGTGGCGAAAACCATTTTTTTGCGCAAAAATTATCCAAAAAACACCCTCAAAATGAAAAGGGTTGATTCTGGAAGAAGACTTTTTTTTTCAAAAGTTAAATTTCAACATCTCGAAATAATGGCATGAAATATTTTATCATGACCCCGGAAAAACATTAAATTTAAAAAAATAATGAAAACATAAAATTAAAAAAAAATAAAATTAAAACAATGAAAAAACACAAAAAAATTAAAAAAATACCAAAAAAACAAAACATAGATTAAAATATCTATTAAAAGAAAAATATAAAACAAAAAAAAAAAATGAAAAAAAAAAATCAATCATAAAATGTAAAAAGAACGAAATTAATGATAAGAACTAAAAAACTAAAAAAAATTATAAACAATTAAATAGTAAGAAAAATATTTTAAAAAAATGGGGAAAAAAATGAGTAATCTTGTAAACAAAAAAAAATTGGCAAAATAAAATATATATGGAAAAAAAATAAAAATTTAAAAGAAACAAAAAATTAAGTGGGTGAAAATAGAAAAATAAAAAAAATAAAAACAAAAAAACAAGAAAACAAAAAAATAAAAAATTAAAATTAAAAGAAAACTAAATTTAAAAAAAAAATAGAAAAAAAAAAAAAAATTAAAAGCTACTAAAATTAAGATTAAAATGTTGATTACTTAAAAAACAAATATAAAAATATATATAAAAGAAAAAAATAAAAATAAAAACAAAAAATGTTAAAAAAATTATCTCATAAACCATAAAAGAATTTGGAAGACAAAAAAACAAAATTAATATATATATATATATATTAAGTAAGTAAAAATAGAGAAATTAAAAAAAAACATTAGAAAAAACTGGGGAAAAAAGAAGAAAAAATTAAAAACAAACTAGTTTAAAAAAAAATAGAAATTAATGAAAAAAATTTAAACACTAATAAAATTAATATTAAAAAAGAAAACAAAAAAAAATTCAAATTATAAAAAAAAAAACAAAAAAAAGTGTATTTTTTATTAAAAAAAAAAATGTAATTAATTTCTATTAAACATAGATATTTTGCTTAAAAAGAAAATCATATTTTTTTTTTTTTTTTATTTTTTTTTTTATTTTTATTTTTTATAAAAACGTTTTTTATTATTAAAAACAAATTTTATTTTTATTTATATTTTTTATTTAAAAATAAAATTATCCAACAGACCTTCGATATTTAAAAAAAAAAATAAACCTATATTTTATATTTTTAAAAAAAAATTACATTAAACCTTTTTTTTAAACAATGTTTTAAAAAAAAAAATGAGAATTAAATTTTTTTTTTTTAACAATTATTTCTTTTTAAACTATTTTTTTTTGTTATAATTAAGAATAGTTTTTTTTTAAAACCATTTTAACTTTTTTTTTTTTTTATTTAAAATTTTAAAAATTATTAAAAAAAAATTAAAAATTTTAAAAATGAAATCGGTTTTTTTTTTTTTTTTAATTAAAAATTTAAAAAATTAAATAAAATTTAAAAAATTTTAAATTTTAAAAATTAAATAAAATTTTAAAAATTAAAAATTTCAAAAAATGAATATCATTTTTTTTTTATTTTTTAAATTAAAAATTTTAAAATTTTAAATTTTAAAAATTAAACGTTTTTTTTTTTTATTAATTAAAAAAAAATTGTTTTGGCGCCCCCCGGCCGCCCGTGGTGGCGCTGCCCGGGGCGGAGGTGCCTGCACGCAGGCACCTCCACCCCCGGCAGCGCCACCACGTGCAGCTGGGGGGTGGGCCCTCGATTCCCATTTATAGTGTTTCTCCTTCTGTTTTGTTCTCTCCCGAGCCCTTTCTCTTGCCTTTGCTCTAAACAGTTTCCGAGGAACAAGATTAGCGGTTTCTCTCGTTCTACGCTTCGAAGCTATTGAGCTCAGTGCCAGTGATTTATGTTCTCTGGTTCCTTCCTTTATAATGGAACCGTTGTTGCTGCTTGCAGTGGTCGTTGCTGTAGAGGACTTTTGGTCATTCCAGGTTTTAGCCCCTAAAATTTGTTGATAGAGATTTACTGCGGAATCCCCGTTGGTGGTGAAAGTATTCTCCTCCGACAAGGTGCTGAACTCTCCTGTTTGAAGAGGTGATAGAGAGGCATTAGTTCTGCTGGAATCTACATCTTGCGGTACATGAGAACTAGAGATGGAATCGACTTGAGGTAACTCCAGAATCGCTGCCTGGGATTTTTCAATGAGCCATTCGACAGCTTGACTTGGTTGTTCAAAGCCTAGCATATCCTGGATGCAATACAACTTGATAGCGGTTCCCACAGATAATCTCATTCTTCGGTCTCCTGGTCCCTTTTTGGTAAGTACCATAGTGTGCCGGTCCTTGCTTCCCGAAGGTCGTGAAACCAGAGATGGATTCAAGTGTCTTTCGGTCCTTGTAACCCTAAAACCAATATGTGCTCTCATTCGAGCCGTGATGTTTGCATCCATCTCTACCTTTCTAGGTTTCCTCTCACCTTTTTTATCCCTTGCAGTGAAGCTGGATGCCTTCCCCACCACGAAATCACTGTTATCGAGAAGTAGGTTGTTTCCCTCGTCTCGATTAAGACCTGGTGGCACCTCTTGCTTTCTCAGATTCCAGTCTTTGCATAACACTGAAGGATTTAACTCTGTACTATTATTTTCAGTCTCGCCTCCACTGATTTCGTGATAAACAGCGAATGAACTAGAGATGATGTTTTCAGAGTTTAATGAGTGAAGATATGTGAAGATTTTGTGACAAAGTGGTTATCATCTAAGAATCATGCAAATTAAATAGCTCTTCATCGAAGACAAATACAAGACGTATTTTCTAGAGAGGGAAGAATATTTTCGTAGAGCTAATTAGGAGAAAAGAAAGGTATTAGTGAAAAAAAAAGGAATGTGTTGTAAAATGCTAGTATGGATCTATTTTAAACGCAAAGTAAGTGTCGAGAAATTAAAATTTTTGAGGTGCAAAAGACTTGTAATAATTTTATTGCCTTTTATAGATCCATAGTAATATATTTGGAGAGACTTAAAAGTAAAGGCTTATGAAAACATATTATTTAAGAAAAATATCTAAAAAACAAATAATATGGATCAAAGAAAGAGCTCCTGAAGAAAAGGTTGCATCATAAATATGGTGGAGTATGATGAAGATAAAACATTGGGTTCAGGATTTAAGGTTGACATTATATTGGATATGATTAAAGGTATCGTTGGAGAGCATTTTTTATCTGCACAGGTATATACAAAACAAAGGTTTCTTCTTCTGAAACGAAATCTATGTCAGTACATTTTTTTTTTCTATTTCACACTCTTGACTCAATGCTAGAGAGATTGACCTCTTGTGTCCTTTAATTCTTCAATGGGACCAGTATAAGTTTAGCAAGTGTCATGGAAAGGTTGTATATATATAAGGAATATAAGGACCAGAGTGTCCCTCGAATGCAATGTCATGATGTTGTGATTGACGTATGTAGTGGCTCGAAGGCATGCCAGAATACAAAATAGAGCTACCGCCTTCGCAGATTTTCCCAATCATAGAACGACACTTGCTTTGAGACCATTCCTCCTTTTCGACATATCTCACGCAGGACCCTCTGCCCCCGGCAGCACCACCACGGGCGGCCAGGGGCGCCAAAACAATTTTTTTTTTTAATTAATAAAAAAAAACGTTTAATTTTTAAAATTTAAAATTTTTAATTTAAAAAATAAAAAAAACGATATTCATTTTTTGAAATTTTTAATTTTTAAAATTTTATTTAATTTTTAAAATTTAAAATTTTTTAAATTTCTAATTTTTAAAATTTTTAATTAAAAAAAAAAAACGATTTCATTTTTAAAATTTTTAATTTTGTTTTAATAATTTTTAAAATTTTAAATTAAAAAAAAAAAAATGGTTTAAAAAAAAAAACCTATTCTTAATTATAACAAAAAAAAATAGTTTAAAAAAAAATAATTGTTAAAAAAAAAAAATTAATTCTGATTTTTTTTTTTAAACATTGTTTAAAAAAAGGTTTAATGTAATTTTTTTTTTAAATATAAAATATAGGTTTATTTTTTTTAAATATAAAAGATCTGTTGGATAATTTTATTTTTAAATAAAAAATAGAAATAGAAATAAAATTTGTTTTTAATAATAAAAGAGATGGTTTAAAAAAAATAAATTAAATTTTGATTTTTTTTTTAACAAAATATCTATGTTTATTAAAAAATAATTACATTTTTTTTTAATAAAAAATACACATTTTTTTTTGTTTATTTTTTTATAATTTGAATATTTTCTTTGTTTTTTAATATTAATTTTATTAGTTTTTAAATTTTTTTCATTAATTTCTATTTTTTTTTTAAACTAGTTTGTTTTTAATTTTTTTTTCCCATTTTTTTCTAATGTTTTTTTTTTTTATTTCTCTATTTTTACTTACTTACTATATATATATATATATATTTTAATTTTGTGTTTTTTTTGTTTTCCAAATCCTTTTATGGTTTGTGAGATAATTTTTTTAACATTTTTTTTTAAATATTAATTTTACTATTTTTAAAATTTTTTTCATTATTTTTTTTTTAAAATTTTTTTTTCCCTAGTTTTTGCTCATGTTTTTTTTCCCCTCAATTTTTACTGACTTATATATATTTATATTAATTTTGTTTCTTTATTTCCAAATTGTTTTATGGTTTATAAGATATTTTTTTTAACATTTTTTATTTTTTATTTTTGTCTTTTTTTATATATAATTTTTTATTTGTTTTTTAGAGAGAATTATTTCATTTGGATTGAAAATTTAATTAACGATGTATAAATATGTAAAATATCGAAAATGAAAAATATCGACCTTCTTCTTTAAATATGCAAATCAATAAAAACCTCACTACAAAAAAATAAAAATAAAAATAAAAACAAAAAACTATGAAGAGGAAGACCACTTCCAAAATTATTAAATTTACAAAATAATTATTTACATTTCATACATTAGAAAAATTAAAGTCAAGAAAACAGGCTTTTTAAAAAAAGGGTCTGATGCAGAATAACCACTTTTTTAAATCGGCATGAAAATCACTACCATTCTAAAACGCAATGTACATAACAAGAATTTAAAAAAATTAAAGTGCCAAAAACTATGCTCTAAAAAAAACATGTGTGTTCTGCATCACCCCTTTTCAAAATCGGGTCACTTTTTTGCTATCTCTACAAAACGGGTAACAGTATCAGTTCCTGTTTCAAAGTTTACATTGTTCTTTGTCTTCAATGTTTGTAAACACCACTATGAAGAAGCCCTTTGACCCAAGGTGCAGATCGATACTAGCCTTAGGTTTCCAGTGATATTTGATCCATGTCTGCAAAGATTTTTCAGTGGGCCATACTCCCATGAATTTGCAAATGATGGCGTAAGTCTCCATATGTTCCCTGTGCTCCTGCAGTGCCAGATTATTTAAAACTACTCTTGGAGTGATTTTCGCTTTGGGCCTACATGGTACCTTTTGTTTATCATCCTTTTTTTTCCCTAGTTTTTGTCTTCTTCTTCCTTGTTATTTGTGTTGCTCTTTTCCTTGGACTCTGCCCCATCTGTCTCCTTATCCTTATTTCTGCTTTCTTCCTCCACTGAACCTCTAACATTACCCAAATGTGACTTGCCTCTACTGGCCACAATATCTTTGTAGGAGGGAGTGGAGCTCCCTCCTCTGCAGCCCTCCATTGGGGTCAGACTCTGCATCTCTCAAAAACTTTGTGCGATTTTCCATTCCAAGTACTATTGTCTTTTTATTATGAATCTAGATGGGATAATTGATCAACTATATATCATGATATATTAATATATATTATAATATAACAAATTTAATATTGTATTAATCCAAAGTTATTAAATTTAATAATACTAATATTATAAAATATTAATATGAATATTAGATTTAATAATAATAATAATAATAATCTTTTATTAATATTAGGGTTAATAATATTTGTTTTGCATGATATTAATAATAATTTGGCCCATGGTATTTGACCCATAGGCTTCACCTAAATAAAACCTCTTTTTTAAGTGTTCGTAAGTATAAAGAGGTTTATGGAGTGAATATAAAAAGATGTTAAATTTTTTCTTTTCTTCCAGACTATGCCTACCATTATTATTATTTTTTTCCATTATTATTTATGTGTGAAAAACATAACACAATAGTACAATTACAACATAAACGAGACCAATAAGAGCTTTTATCAAATTTATACATTCATTATAAATTTACGAGTAATTTACACTATTTTACAAGGGGAGGACGTCTCTGCTCGAGTTTGGCCTCTGCCCAATTTTATGCATGACTAGTCCACTTCTTGACCCCTCTGCACAAACACGTGTCCTACCTACTACTTATTGAATGAGGTATACGCCTTGCACATTGGTCGTGATCCTGTCGCCGTGTTACAATGTCTGCATGGTTGTGTTGCCATTGCACGTGCCTACCAACGGTGACTAGAGTTACACAGTATGCCTCTACTGCTCCCCGAACCCAACCCAAAATTAACACATTGCCTATTATGTGAGATGCCTGCCCTGCGGGCACATCTCCATAACTCTGCCACTGCCGTTCATAGTTCCACCTTTTTACCTGCACGCAAACACCATTCGACTTTGCACTATTAACTTCAGTGATGTTCTACTACAGTTTGTTTGATGCCTTGTCAACTCAGCCCCTCCACTAATATATGCACTCGTCCATCAATGGGTATAACCAAAGGTTGTGTCTATTGGGGCGTTAGTCCACGAAGCCAACTTGCCCAAGAAGCTAACACGTCTGCTCATCGTATATGTGTGTCAGCTGATGCGTTCAACTTATACACTGACTCTTCAATTTGTCCATATAATTTCTCCTCCACACTTTTATTCCCATACTTAGTCACTCGGTCGACCACCTCAGCGTTTCTTTGGTTCACCTGCACCTACATGTGGGCACACTGCCCAGGTGTGCACCCCCATCGCACGCCAAGCCCAACCACATTTTTAGCAAGTCAAGTCGATCTCTATGTCACCTCACCCAAGCATGCGCCCACCCGAATGCCCAACTGAGGCCGCTTAGCGCACCCGCCCATCGACTGCACACACATCGCACTTGGGAGACGCCCGCCCAACGTCGCACATTAATATCACTTGGGCATGCTTGTATCGCGCCTAGCTCATATGCATCCATGTGAAGCATTGTACTCTCCCGAGGGAAATAATGCCAAGTCAGGGTCTTGACATTCTCCACCAACATGAGTCATTGGCTTCCTAGACAATCCTATCGGTCGTGCCAACCATTCATTAAACTCTACAATATTCTTTTTGCATCTCCACAGTGAATCCTTCATTTCCTAACCACTATCCTCTGGTGTGTCCTTCCATCTGACGAGAACTCCCTCCATGCAACATTCCTAACACCTTTAGTCCTAAGATCCAAGATCTTATCCAAAATCAAGTTAGGTCTTTCCACAATCATGGTTGGGCCCCTCGATGGTGTTGTGCTCTTAGGATGATGTGCATAAATTCTATATCTCCTGAGCGGACTCATATGGAACATAATATATTTCGAATGAATGTGGTTTGGAAGATCCAACTTATACGAAACTTACCCAACTCACTTCTTCACCCAGAATGACCCTTCATACTTCCTCATCAATTATCTCACAGTCCCCTTCAGTGGCTGAAAAGAATCTCTGGTGATCCTCAGAAAAATCATACCCCCATCATCGAAGTGTGTGTCCCGCCTATCCTTATCTGCCCATTTCTTCATTCTCCCTGCAACATCATGTAAGTGCATCCATGCTAACTTTGAATACTATACCCATGCTGTCAAGAATCTCTTCGCATGCATACTCCTCAAAAATCCCCTCGATAGCACAGTGTGTGGAGCAATTGACATCTATCCATTGAGAAAATCAAATCGACTATACCCACTTGCAAAACTCTTCTGCAAATTGTAGCTAAATGGAGCCACATCCAGGAGTTCATGTAAATTATTCTAATAAGCCCTCACATAATGTCTCTAGCAATGCTCCAACAGTGCATTAATCTATTCAATATTCCCATATGTCTAAGGATGGTAACTCAAACTCTACAATGACTCTGTCCCAACCAACATGAAAAATTTGGTCCAAAATCTGCCTGTAAAATGCAGACCTCGGTCATACACAATACTCAATGGCATTCCCCAATACTTCACAATGTTATTGAATAATATCTTAGTAGTATTCTCCACCCCAAATGTTATCTTCATCGAAATGAAGATGACATACTTGGAAAAATGATAGACAATGACCATAATCCCATTATACCCCTACACTTGTGGTAACTCGGTGATGAAGTCCATCGAAACACTCATCTATAGTCTCTCTAGAATTGGTAAAGGCTTAAAAAATTCTCCTTGTATCTGGTTATCGAATTTGTCATACTGACAAATGATGCACGTATGTACATACTCCTATACATCCTCTCTCATCTTCTCCCAAAATCATCCCCTCTCCAACAATGCCAAAGAATGTCAATTCCCTGCGTGGCCAACACATGGAGAATCATGGAACTCGTTCAAGAAGTTCCTCCTAAGTCCAGATGACTTTAGAATGTAAATTCGGTTCCCATAGAACAAGAGTCCATCTCGTAGGAAAATCTTCAAAGTCTTCCCCTCTTTCACCTGCTTCAGAATGCTTTTCGCCTGAATATTAGTGTCCCAACTAGCACAAAAACTACTCTACATCTCATCAGTGATATGAACCCGACTCCTACTGTGCTCATCTTGGTCATCCACCTCCTTAAATGTAGCTAACTGTTCCTTCTTGTTGATGGAATCTACAACCACATTGAGTCTACCCGACTTTTACTCAATAGTCATGTTGAATTTTGCTAAGAAGTCTTTCAAACGAGCCCGCTTCACTGACAACTTCAGTTGGGATGAAAAATAACTCACTGCGACGTTGCCAGTCTTCAAAACAAAAGGTTTCCAAATCAAGTAATGCCTCCATACCCGTAAATAGTGGATGATCACGGTCATATCCTTCTCATGAACCGAATATCGTCACTCTCTATCATGCAACTTCCGACTGTCATATGCCATGAAATGCCCACCCTGCAAGAGTACTCCCCCTATAAAAAAATTAGAAGCATATGTGTACACCTCAAATGGTCTCTTGAAGTGAGGTAACCTTAGTATTGGTGCTATAGTCATCCTCTTCTTCAAATACTCAAATGTTGCTCGACACTTCTCCATCTAATTCCATCACTTGTCCTTCTTCAAAAGGTTTGTTAGTGATGAAATCACCTTGGAGTATCCCTCTACAAGCTTCCACTGGTAGTTGTTCATTTCCAAGAAGTCTCACATATCATGGACATTCTTCAACTTTACCCAATCCTCAATCATCTCTATCGTTCTCACCTCCATCCGTATGTGACCTTGACCCACTGTGTGTCCAATGAATGAAATCTCGGTCTAGGAAAACATACACTTCGACTTCTTCAAGTAAATATCATACTTCTTTAGTTCATCACATACCATATCCAAGTCCTTCTTATGATCCTCCATGTTATCATTGAATATCACAATGTCATCCAAGTACACAACCACGAACGAATCCAAATATGGACGCAAAACATCATTCATCAATGTGAAAAATGTAGCAAGACTATTGCACAACCCGAATGACATGACAAGGAACTCAAAACTTCCATACCTTGTTACAATCACAGTCTTCTTCCCATCCCCCTCTATTATCTACGCCTGATAATAACCATGCCTCAAATCCAACTTGGAAAAACTTGGGCTTTCGCAAGCTTATCAAAGAAATCTGGAGGAAGTGGCAAAGGATACTTTTTATTTATAGTCTTCTTATTCAGAGCACGATAATCACAACACATTTGTAAGTCATTTGTATCCTTCTTCAAGTGGAACAGTACTGGAGCGCCATACATGGACCTTGAAGGTCATATGAAACTTGCATCACTCAAGTCCTTCAACTGTGATTTCAATTCCTTCAAGTCTGACCCTGATAAACGATAAGGATCATTTGTTGAGGGTTGCTTCCCTGACTCTAGGTCAATGTGATGGTCCACTGCACATCTTGATGGAAGTACTTTCGGCAACTCATTGGACATCAAATCTACATATTTGGCTGATACATCGAAAATCTTGGCTAGAATAGGCGTCCTTACTCCTTCATCATCCTCAACTTCTCTAATGACTATCGCATATGTCTCAACATCTGAATCCAACATTTCCCTACTGATACCTAGTGCAAACACTTGCTACACCTTCAATTCCCTTCTCTGCTAATGACTACGAAAATTCCATGTTCGTGTGTCTCCAATCAACATAATAATGTCACAAAAAGGGAAAACAATTGCCTTTTTTCCCTTTAGAAAGTCCTACGCCAATATCATGTCAAAGTCATTCATCTCCATCACCATGAAGTCCAAAAAGGCACCAATCTGCAATTCGAATTGACACATCACTTTCCAATCCCGACATTTTAGCTCTTGAGTTCACTATCTTGACCTCAACATCCTTTGGAACAATCTGCAGCCCAAATTCCTGGCTAGCCCTCTCGTCATGAAGTTATGAGTAGCACCTGTGTCCACCAAAGCTTGGATGGTTCTGCCATGGATATCCAAGTCAAGAAACCACGAACTGTGCAACCAACTTTTATTTTGTTCAAGAATCCCTGCTTGCATACATCTCTGGTCTATGCTACATCCATTTGTATTGCCTCTGATACCATTTATCATGCCTCTAAGTCAGTTCCACCGTTCGGGGCACTGTGCATCATTGGGTAGACTACCATACTTACTTTTTTCTTGTCTTCCACACTATGCCTACCATTATTATTATTTTCTTCCATTATTGGTTATGTGAAAAAAACATAAGACAACAATACAATTACAATTTCAAATCTATAAATGGTTTCAAAATTTTGAAAATTTCAAGTAAAAATATCACCCAGAAAGTAAAATATTTAGATTACATGAAATGTTTTAACAATAATAATTTCTTTCCATTCTTCATATAAAACATACATATTCCTTTTTTAAATCATATATAATATATACATACTAACATTAAAATAGTTTTTTTAACATGGTGATTAAAATATTTTACTTATGGATAGTTCACATTAAAGTGTTTTCCTTGTTATTAATATATTCTAAATACACGTGAATATTATTTAATCTTATATATTCAAATATTTTATTATTTATGGTTCATATTGCATTTTTTTGTTATTTAAATACTATATTTAATTTTATATTAAAAATTGAATAAATTACAAATATTTATCTTATTACTCACTTTTAGAAAACAAATGAATTATTTTACTTACTTATTTTCTTTGGGTGTTGAAAAGTTTGATTATGATCTACATTAAAATTATTTATTCATTTATTTATTTTTTTCCTATATGGAATTGATATTAATATTTGGAATATCTTATTATGGTTAATATTAAATTATTATTATTATTATTGTAAGCCAATGTTTTCTATTTATGAAAAAAGATTACATAATTGTCCATAAATTTTCAAAATCTTATCAACTTCACCCTTATTAGACTTCTTGGTCAGCAGGGAATTGCAAAAAAGATCATACATTGTCGAAATGTATTAACCATCTAGAAACAAAAAGGAACCGGTAGCCAAAACACCATCAAATTTAGCAAACATCCTAGAGTCATTATACATTCAAGGGTTTATTAGAGTAGGATTCTTCGGTCATGATCCAGGTGACATCGAGGGCTTAAACGCATGATGGACATGCTTGTCTGTGTAAGCCATGTATCCCTCAATCTTGTCTATCTTTTCTTGAAGTCTCAGCTTCCCCATCTGTAGGCTTTCAAATCTATCATGCATGTACAAATGATTTCATTGAAGATCATTTAAAAATGAAACATTAACATTTATCCCATCATGACTATCCTTGGTAATTTGTGTCACAAGCAAGATGATGTGACGAAGTTGTTTGCCAATATTTTCCTAACTAGGACTATGTTCAATAGAGATAGGTGGCCTTGGGGGATCAGGGGCAACATCCTCATGCAAATGAGAATCTATTTTAAAAGGCCTATTGTAATATCCTCTTTCACCAACCCCTCTCATCACTCGCCCCCACTATCGAGGCATGTTAAACGTGTCTATAACCCAATAAGTAATGCACACATAGTAGCTACAATCATAGCAAGGTGATTTAGCCCCC
The DNA here is from genome assembly GCA_031772625.1 of Pinus tabuliformis. Taxonomy (NCBI): domain Eukaryota; kingdom Viridiplantae; phylum Streptophyta; class Pinopsida; order Pinales; family Pinaceae; genus Pinus; species Pinus tabuliformis. The sequence continues at coordinate 159,829,587 of CM062804.1, read as the reverse complement.
TACCCACAACACCATAAGTCAAGCACGCCACGTTGGTCAACAACCCTTTGCCACCAGCCAAGGTCCTTTTCCACCAAGAAAGCTCCTTTGCGTCAATATCCTCGAACCTACGGTTAAGAAGAGCGATTGTCATTTATTTTTTTGGTGCCCATTAAACAATGTGTTATTGGGATTTCGTTCTACTAATCATGTCGTCTTGAGTCCATATCAGTTTGAAAATTTAACACAAGGTTGTAGCTTCAGGAAGGCAAAGAGTTCTTTATGAATTGTAGGCTTAACTCCATATTCATTAACAAATTTGTAGGAGGGGCTATTCAAAGAGACATACAAATTCATGCATCGAAGAAGCCAAAAGCGTCTCAGGGCATAACACCCCCCTGTAACCTCGCATGAAAATGAATGAAGTTAGAATCTTTGTTTACATAATTTAGCCACAACTAACTATCCAAATTACTATTCAAGGTTCCTCATTAACCATTAGCTAAAATATTCATCATACATAGAGTAAATATAGTAAAGGAATAGTAAGCTACATAACTAATAAGAACCAATGTTGTAGCATATTAAGATAGAATTTCTAATGTACCCTTGCATCATTTTCATGATTCCTTTAACTAGATTATTTAATCACATACTTGATATTGTAAACGTCACATCATGTAAGGAATAAAAATCATCAAACCGACATAACAAGCAATCACATTGTTTAACACTGATATACCCTGGAAACCCCGTAGGGTGAAAACCAACAAACGTTTAATTTAATTATTAAATGATCGTGACATTTTTCACCCCTCACTCAATTGTTATAAGGGATTCCATCCCTTGACCATTGTCATAAAATCTTACAAATAAATATCATCTTAATTGAAACATAGCTAGCTATAAGCTATTACAATCATCATGATATCATTTACCCATAAACCAGTGAACATTAAGTCTTGGGACCCAGTTCTTCCCGTTAGTGGATTATCCAGTAGGTGGCATTCATTCAATATACATACACTACTAGTTTATCACCTGTCATCATTTTAAATATCGTGATCACATAAAATAGTAAATCAACTAATAATAAATATTTATTAGCGAGGCTTCAACATCTATTCGTGTGCATACATGAAACACAAACAATGTGTCATGGAATTCCATCATTAACATCACTACGCAGACATTAATAAATATCATATAACTCTCAATCATGACTATATATAAATACCACACTAACTATTATTCCCCTCACATAATCAAACATTATTTTTCCGAAGGCAAACCAATACAACTACCCATGTTATTTTGAAGGGTGCTAACATCTTTGATCTTAGTGCCTGTAACCATATACATTTGATTCAAAAGAATCTAGGCCATCATCTATTCCTTTATATGCAATTATGCATTCTTTTATGAATGAACTAATACAAAGATATTATTATTATGTATGTGATTGTATGTTATTTTCCAAACAAAAGCTAACATAATAGACACTATTCTTGTCCATGCAATTGTACATTCTTTCCAACATCATCTTTTCCAAAGGATATTTATTCATAGTAGCTATTGTACATGAAGAAACACGTACTTTATTCAAAAATAAATCTAATACAATAGTTATGGAACTACTTGTTCTTTCCAAAACATGATAGTTATTTATCTTTCATGCAAAGCACATATTTCCTTCCAAAGGAAACTAACCAATTATTTCATTCAAAAGCACATTTTTTTTTCAAGGGATCAAGTGCATAATGACCACTCTTCAATGCAAGCACAAACACACTTTTCTTTTTTTCAAAATGGTAGCAATATAAACACAACTTATTTCTAAAATAAAATTAATATGATGGCTATTATTTTCTGTATGAAAATGCAAGTTTCCTTTCCAAGAGATCTAATACCAAAGCTATTCTTTCCATGCATGCAAGTGCATATTTCTTCTCCAAGATAATCTTTCCAAAACAAAGCTTAACCCAGTAGATAATACCCATGCATGAAACTGTTCTTTTCCCCAAAAGAAAGCTAATCACAACAACTCATGTTCATGCATGTGAATCCATGTTCTTTCTTAATAGAGAAACACAACTGATTTAACTTTGACTGCATTTGAACACATGCATTTTATTAAGAAAATGACAAGGTTTCATTAACTTTTAATGCATACAAGTACTTATTCTATTTCAAGAATCTATTGTATAGAAGCCATGCAAATAGAATGATTTTTCCTAAAGAAAGGCCATATATATATATATATATATATATATATATTCTTCCTCAAGAAATATACCCCACATAGTTGTTCTATCGATGCATGTTTGCTTTTTCCAATAAATTAAATGCACATCAACTATTTCCAATAACTTAAATGTATGGTAACTATTTTCTTCCCTACAAACTCATATTTTCTTTTTCAAGAAATTAAATACATAGCAACTATCATTTTTGTAATAACATGTAGCTATTGTTCATCTTCATAAATATTCTTATTATTTTCCATTAAAAGTGGCCTAGCTTCCTACACATTAGTTCACATAATCTTTTAAAATAACATAGTTTTTCTTATCTCTTTATGCAGGGTTCACTTGCATTCTACTTAATGAAAAATATTTCATGTCTTCCTTATAGTTTATATGTACTATTCACATGCATTTTTTTCATTTTACCATCTGAAACTATATATATATATATATATATATATATATATATATATATATATATATATATATATATATATATATATTTATTTATTTTCCCAAAATCTATCATAATTGCTTAATCTTTCCAGACAAGAATGCCATATATAACAAAGCACAACAACATGATATTTTCCAAAGAATCTCAAGAACTACCTATTCTTCTCAACAAGGAATGTAGTTACTTATCTCTCAATAAATTACATATGGATAATATCTTCCGTAGCCAAGAGAAAAACACTCTGCCTTTCTGTAGTCCATGACTTGGAAGGTCGTTGGCTTTAATTATGATTGCAAACCCTTGTTTGACCCAATATGAAGAGGAGATTGAGGTCAATGAAGAGTATCTGTCACCCAACTACTATGCTTCGAATAATTATCTTTCCATGTGATCTTTTATTTGTGTAGGTAATTAGCAATGAAAAAACACAAGTGTATCGATCATCATGCAGTGACTAAGCATAAAGGTAAATTTTAATGGCAGCATTCTACAATTTCGGTGAAGAAACAGAAGTGGGTTCTATTGTTGAGCTAATCAAATGGGTCAAATCCCCCCAAGTACCAAAATTCATCTATAGTGATTATATTTTTTAAATTACTTTTCCAACCCACTTGAAGGGAAGAAAGCCATTAAATATTCTCCCTTCCATCCTTCCACCCAAATCATTTTCTGGGAACAGAAAATGGTAGTTACGATTCGTTCCATAATTACTTCTTGATTATGGACATCAACAAGTTAAACAATAATATTATGGAATTACATGAGTTTTAGTAGGGATATTACATACTCCCCCCCTGAAGAGAACACCGTCCTCAATGTTAATCTCTCATTGGAAATTTAACTTTTACTCACTATATAGCTATCTAAACAACCAAAATGGGGTTCCTTCCCCTTCACAATGAAGGACATAAATTTCCAAAAATACCATTAAATGAAAAGATACTGTTTTGATCAATAGTCATAAGAATTTATAGCTACAAAAATATGCAAGTTCTACTTTCCATCACATAGCCGTTAGTCAAATGCATAAAAACAAAACAAAATCTCTATACCAACTTACCATTACTTAAAAAATACTCTTGGAAGTCATGATCACTTTATGCAAAGACTTTAATAATGGTTTGAAAATCCATTATAACTCTATGGCAAGCACCTTGCAATGTACGATTAACAAATCCAACATAATCATATTAGTCACAATATTTTCAATCAAATCATTCATGTAATGTCAAATGATATTTTAGCCAAAGTAATTCCAAAAGTACTCAAAGAGCAGCAACCCTATAATCATCAAAATTATAAATCACTACACCTGGTGTGCACACTGAGTACTTCTAAAAGTACTCAGACAACACCTAGATCTCTAATCTTCAAAATGATCAATAAATTCATCGAGTGAATATTGTCTTAGCCCTTGCTAAGGCATTCAAAATATTAGTAATACAATAAGGGAATTTACACTTCCAATAATTTCAGTTCGAGCATTAGGCTCATTTCTTCTCAAGATGTATATAAAATATTTACACAATTATATAGAAAAGTCATTTTTTAACATACACAAAATTTATTAGCTAATCTTTTATGCTATGTGAAATATAGTAGGCAAAATATTACTCCTCCCAACTAATGGGAAGTGGTTTCTACAACCAGATTGAGCCATTGTCACATCTAGATAGTTCTCTGATAGAGACCATACCAGGTCTAGTATGGAATTCCAATGACCACAGAGGTTCCAATAGAAGGTTCCTCTTGGTAGCATCCAACCTATTCCTCTGACAACGTCTCGTCAATGAGGAACTTTTGGGCCTCATTCAACAGGCTTTAAAATCAAAATATTTTCCTCTGCCTCTTTTTGCCTCTTCACCATCTTGGCCAACTCTTTTCCCTTAATGATATAATCTATACCTAGGGAGAGTAAATTTAGGTAGGCAAGTGCCATCAACCCATTCGTGTAGGAAATCGCCATCAACCTAAGGCATATTTTCCTTTCACAACTCTTTGGCATGTAAAATTATCTTTTAGCACTCTTTCCCATAATAATTTACATAACAAATCAAATGCAAATTATCATTAAAACAAAGAAATATTTATTTCCATCATGCATTCATAGTTGACCCTCAGCATGAGTCCACAATATCTATATTGATAGGAAACATCACTGACATACATGTGATATACATTCTAATTTTCCAAATAACACAATCATGCATATCATAAAATTATACATTCTCATTTGCGGTTGCAATTCACATTGCAATGTTTTACCTTCACATTTTTTGTTGTTACCACCAAGCTACCCCTCCTTAATCCCATCAACAACCTTAGTCATAGATATGCATATTTTAAATAATTATTCACTTTCGCAATAATTTTAGTTTCATGCATACATTGTTGTCACACATAAAATTATTTACAAATATTAATAAATGTGTATATGTCAATAATGGTTAGAGTAAAAATACAAACATTTCCAATTATAACAATGTATTGTTACCAACGAATGAGCACATGAAGTACTACCATAATCACTCGTTTAGAAATTACAATAAGATTTAATAAATAAAAAATCATGCATATAATTTTTAATCGTTAGTCATGCAACCCTAACTAATCAATGCTACCAACCATCTTAATGCACCCATGACAAGACTGAATTAACAACTAACTACTACAATCAAGTCTCACTACTCAACTCATTGTTTATTTTTAACATCCAAAGGGGTTCTTCCAATGTTATTTTAAAATATTCTATCGTCCTCTCAAGGACATTCCCCATATTTTACGTTCTCTTATTCATTAATTATATACAAATGCATTGTAACTTTTAGACAAGTTTGTTAAATGTATCATTAATATTTTCGTATTTGAAAAGGTTGGTAATCAACTCTGACTTTCACTAGTGAGTACCCAAGTTGTTCATAGGAGAAACAAATGTTACATTGTATTTTATAACCAACAAGATTCAAATGTCATGAAGAGAATTTTGTAGCATACTTTACTACTTACTACTCTTCAATGCAGTTGTCAACATGAGTCATGCATCTCATGTCAAAAGTAGTCTACTACATATCTCCATACGTATATTGTTAGACTCATACCTAAGTTGATTCCCACTATAGAATACATTGATTACTTTTTTCTTAAAAATTCCCAAAGGTGTAAATGCTGCAAACTTCAACTTTGATACTACTTGTAACATCCCCCGACAACATGGCATGAAAATTCATCGAGTTATAATTATTTTTTACACAATTTACCCATGAGTAACTATCCAAATCACATAATTATAATTATATTTTGCAATTTGGTTTTGTTGCTAATGAGATCTTCAACCTTAATGGTCAGGTGGCCATGAGTTAGGAGACACTTTGAACAACTACACACTGTTGTAAGCGGCAGACTCAAAAACTAAGAATCATAGGAGAATGACAGAGGAGGAGAGGGGGGAGAGATCCCCTCCTATCGAGATGCGATGGTAGGGGAATGTCAGAACACCAGTAACCAGGTGGGAGAAACAAGAAAACCAGGACCAATCCTTGGAGCAAGATGGCAGGCAGGAAGAAGAGTCAAATGTTTACCATGTGTGACAAAGAAACCAAGATCCATAATCCCAATGAAAAAACTGGAGCGATACAGAAGTTATATGAAATACCATGCACTTATGTGAAAGTTCATTGGAGTATTGCCAACTGAAAAAGGCATCACCAAATGGATCCAGAAAAAATGGCAACCTTGAGGCCACATCAAGCTAAAGATGGGAGCAAGAGTATTCTTCACAGCATGGAAAATTTTAGGGGCTAATGTTCGCCCAGTGGGCTAATTTTCCATGATTTTTCCACAAAAAGGATTCGCCAATTTCCAATTTTATAAAAGACGATTTGCCCAAATTTTAGAATATAAAATTATTTAACCTTAAAAATCGCCAACATTATATAGAGACTATATATAAAATAATTATAAATTTGAATAATTTTACAAATATATCAATAAACATTTATAATTTGCATATTAGGGATTAGTGAGATTCGCCAATGTTTTAAACTTCAAGAAAATTTTCCATCCTTAAAATTTTCCTTGCTTCACAGTAATATTCTCGAACTAGCAAGATAATTTATTTTTTTTGAGAATGGCCCATACTTTCATTATAATGCTAGATTGTTCATGAGATACTGGAAAGAATGCTATGACCAAGACAAGGAAAAATTCTTGGCAACCCCAGCGTGGGTTAAGTTATTTGAACCCCCAATGGAATTCTGGGACCTGGAGATTCTAGAGGGAATAGGAAACACGATAGGCAGATTTGTCAAAATAGAAAAAACAAAAAAAAGGGAAGATACACCTCATACGCTAGAATATGTGTTTACATGAATATAGCTGACACCATCCCAGATACAGTAGAACTAGAGTATCACGAAGAGGTCTGATAGAAAACCCTCGACTACAAACATATTCCATTCAGATGTAGAAGATGTCATGAGTATGGACATCCTTTTAAGGAATTTCCACTAAATATAGAAGAAGAGGAGTACAGGCATAAATAGCAGAGGAAAAACCAAGAAGACAAGGAAGGGTTTCAAGAAGTAAAAAGAAAAAGAAGACAAACAAGAGAGAACATCAGGGGGGTTGAAGAAAGAACAACAATCCCAGCCCAGCAGAACAAGCAACTTTGAAGTACTATAGGAAGAAGAAGAAGATAACAATGAGACTCAAACAATGGACTATCAAGGGGAAAAGGGAAAGGAAAGCAGCACAAGCCAAGGCAAAATAAAACCTAAGAGGAAAGCGCAAAGCGAGCCGACAGAGGAGGGAAAGGAAGAGAGGGGGAAGATGGACAACACTACAATGGAAATAGTCACAAGTAGAGGAGAAGAATTAAGCATGGAAGAAGAGGTGCTGAGGAAACTATCAAATGAATGGAGACACCTAGATGAACGATTCATTCCAGAAGATAAAAAATGACTATACAGAGAAACATTCTAGCAGTATCAAGCGAACAGGGGCAAGGAAAAATGGAGATGGTAGAACAACTAGGCCTTCAATAGGACAACACCCAAGACTACCCTAACAAAGTGAAAGGTAGAAAGAAAATAGGTCGAGGAAACCTATAGGAATCTATACAGATCATGGGAGAAATGCTAGTAAATACAAGGAGGGTAGTACGGCTATCGGTGGTATTCCACCAAATTAACCAAGCAACTCAATGATAATCACATCCTGGAATATAAGATGCCTTAATAGTAAGGCAAATAGAGACACTTAGTGGATAGGCTAAGAAAAGAGAAACCTCAACTCATGCTGATATAAGAAATAAAAATCTGAGGAGGGAGAATGGAGGAAATTCTAAATAAAATAAAACTGAAATATGAATGCATGAAATTAGATGCGAAAGGCACTGCGAGAGGCATAGCAATACTATGGAACCCTGCAAAGATTACTCTAGATTACTGGATAGGCATGAAAAGAATCCTCACGGGGCGATTTTGGCTAATCAGAAATAAAGAATGGTTTCTAGTCTCTGCAGTATATGGTCCTCATATTCCAGCAGAAAGAGGAAGTTTCCTCCTTCAAATACAACAACTTGGAAAACTCCATGAGGAGAAACTGTGGATGATAGCAGGGGACTTTAACTTGACAACATCAATAGAGGGGAAAAAAGGAGGTCTGCAAAGAGAAGAGCCGGAGATGGAGAGGTTCAGGGATCTTGAAGCAGAACTAAAATTGGTAGATATCCCAACCATAAATGGAAAATACACGTGGAACAATTGAAGGGGAGGAAGTAGACAGATAGCCTCTAGGCTAGACAGATTCTTAGCAACAGAACATTTCATTGGGAAAGATATTTTCTATGAAGCAACAATCCTCCCATGTTTAGGGTTGGACCACTAGCCTATTAAACTAGAAATAGCTATGAACCAACAAAACCAAAACAAAACCTTTAGGTTTGAGGCTTTCTGGCTAAGAGAAACCACCTTTATCGATAAAATGAAGGAATGGTGGAGAGGGACTGAGAATGTGATGGAAGGAAGAAACCAAATGCACACCTTTCAACTCAGATTAATAGACCTGAAAGGGAATATAAAGAAATGGAACAAAGAAGAATTTGGGAACATATAGAAGGAACAAGAGATACTCCAGATAAAGATGAAGCAAATACAACAGAAAATCATAGAGGAAGGAAGAAATGAAGAGCTTGCAAAAGAGGAGGGACTTGTGATAAATAAATTGGAAGAAAATAGAAAACAAGAGGAAGTCCTTTGGAAACAAAAGTCAAGAAGTCAATGGCTAAAAGAAGGAGAAGGAAACACAAAAATCTTCCATAAAGCAATGGTACAACATAGATAGCGGAACAAAATTTTCTCCTAATGGACTAGCAAGGAAGTAGGATAACACAGAAGGACGAAATGGAGAATCTGCTTGTTCAACATTTCAAAGCGCTCCTAATAGAACCAAATATCAGAAGGGAGGATAATATTCGCAAAATCATTCAACATGTCCCTAATATAGTAAGTAGAGATCAGAATTTGGCTCTACTAAGAGTAACAACTAAAGTAGAGGTGGAGGATGTAATAGAAAATATGGCTAAGAATAAAGCACCTGGGCCTGATGGTTTCACTGTGAAATTCTTCCAAGCAATGAGGACCTTCATGGGTGAAGACATAGTGAATGTAATAGAGGAATCCAGATGTACTAAGAGAATGCATCTGGCCCTGGATGCTACATTTCTAGCCCTAATATTGAAGACAGAGCACTCAGAAGAACCACAAGGATTCCGATATACAACTATTTGCAATGTTATATATAAAATCTTAGCTACAATAATGGTGAACCGACCGAAACCCATACTACCTGGTTTAATATCCCAAGAGAAGACACGGTTTTTCAAAGGCAGACAAATAACAGATGGAATAGTGGTGGCACAAGAAGCAATACACTCACTAAAAAATTCAAAAACCAAAGGGATGCTAGTAAAATTAGATTTGGCCAAAGCTTATGATAGACTAAACTAGGGATATCTCCAAAAAATCTAAAGGCATTTGGCTTCATGAAAGATGGATAAGTTGTGTAATGTCAATGGTAACCACTCTAGTTTTGTCAATCCTATTCAACAGATCACCTACAGAAGCTTTCAATGCAACTAGAGGGCTCAAGCAAGGCGATCCGTTATCACCTTTCTTATTTATCCTAGTAGCCGAAGGTTTAGGAAGATACATCAAAGAAAAAGTATATAGCAAACAAGATAAGGGCCTAAGACTCTAGGGAATGATCTATGTCTAACCCACCAAAAATTTGTTGATGATGTAATGCTATATGGATAGGAAATGCTCAAAGAAGCCAGAAAAATAATGGAAATTCTTACAGACTTCATAAGTGCCTCTAGGACAGAGATAAACAAACAAAAATTGGATATATATTTCTTCAACACCCCAACACCCTTCCAAGCTTTCCTAGCAAGATCCATGGGATTCAGAATTGGGAATTTCCCCACAAAGTATCTAGGTATCTAATTAAATGACCAGCAAAACAGAGTGGCCAATTGGAATACCTTGATGGGAAAGATTCAACAAAAAATGCAAAACTAGACATTCAGAATGCTGAACATCTCGAGCCGCATCATACTGCTAAAATCAGTGCTTCGAACCATTCTGATATACCAACTAACCAGTCAAGCCACCCCTAAAACAGTCTGCCAGAAAATGGTAGACATGTTCAAAAATTTCTTATGGAAAGGGCCCAATATGACAAAGAAATGAGTGCTTCTATCCTGGATCTGGCTAAGAAAATCCCTAAAAGATGGAGGCCTGGAACTTTGAGATCCTTACATCCTGAAGCAGGTAATGGGGGCAAAGCTGTGGTGGAGATGGATTCAGGGAGGGGTAGACCTTTGGAAAAAACTATGGGAGAGAAAATATGATATACTCAGGTCCCTCGAAGGAAAGCTAAGAAGCCAAAACGAGAAGAAAGGCTCTGCAATCTGGAATCTCGCCAATGCCAATAGGGACCTGATTAGAAAACACAGCTTCTGGGAATTCATAGGAGGGGATAATGCCAAATTCTAGGAGGAAGTGTGTCAACAGAGAGAAAAACTCAACAAACAGCTGCAGCTCATAGAAATCCACCAATTCACCAACCTACATGAGGGTGACACAGTACAAAATTATCGGTGCCTGGAACTAGAAGGATACTAGAGAAAGTGGAAACAACAACAAAATTTTCCAGAAGCGCCAAAAACACCCCAATGGTAACTTTATGACAAGGAAATGGCAACAAGGAAAATAGCAATAAAAGAATGTTCGGACACCCTAAGATGGGGCCACCAAATAAAATGCATGTTCACAATAGGAGAAGGCTACCAAATAAATCATAACACAATAGACATCTAGAAACAAAAAAATGGGAAAGTATACGGAAAGTAAAAACATGGCTGAAGATAACCTTTTTCATCTGGATCCTGAGCCATGGGAGAGCACTAATATGGGACCAACTGCAAAAAAAGGAATGCAAGTCCCATCGAGATGTTCCCTCTCGAGAGAACAGGAAGAGATAATGGAGCACCTTACCAATGCTTACAACACCAGCAAAAACTCGTGTAAACAACATCAACAAATTTTTGAAATTAGTGACAAGAATCTAAACAACATGAAAACAACAATAGAGAACGGGAGGAAAAAACCATACCATAATATGATCCTAAATAGGGCATGGAGACTCTCGCTAGGATTTGTTCTGTGGAATATATGGAAAGAACAAAACAGACTGATCTTCAAGGAGGAAAGTAGAGCAAAAATAGAAATATGGAACTAGATAACCCAAAACATCGGAGAGACCATTCTAACAGAGAACTGGTTCGAGGAGGACTGGAAAACTAACCCGAATGAAGCAAAGATAATGACATGCCTAAATCCAAAACTAGGCATGATGCATAAGCTAGCTAGGAAACACCAAACCAATGAGGCGAAGGAGGTCAACTAATTCATAAGACCCCAAAAGGAGTTCATCAAATTAAACTTTGATGGTGTTGCGAAAGGGAATCCTGGTGAGGCAAGGATCGGTGGAGTGTTCAGAGATGATAGGGGGAGGACCCTCATAAATATGAAAAACTACAGGTTGAAGGAGACTCAAAAATGGAGATCGAAATAGTCAAATAGCTACAGCAAGGAACCCAGTGGGAGAAGATCAGCTGAAACTACAGAACTGCTTGGCTGGTGTAGGAGATTAGTAAACTTATCATATAGATAGACTACATCCTCCCCACACATGTAAGAAGGAAAGGAAACGCACTAGCTGACAACCTGGAAAATTGGGGAAGCAGTCATGTAGGAAGAACTATAGACACAAACGAGGAAGAGTTATACCAGATGGAGGAGATGGAAAACTTAGTAAAACTCTTGGAACATGACAAAGGAGGAGAGGGGAACCCTCGATCATGGTGTAACACAAGAAATCATGAGGGACCGGGGAGATGGGATCGAGAAGGGGGAGGAAGAGGAAAAGTGTGTGAAAGGATAGATGAGGGAAATGAAGTGAGCAGACATGGATGAAGGAAAGTGGACGGGTAGAGTAGAGAAGGTACAACTCCCGAGAGAATGAGAATGGAGATGGATAAGCATGATAGCGAAGAGGGCAGGAAGGTAAGCAGGGGGGTAGGTAGAAGGATGTCAGCAAGTGGCAGGGCAAGGACAACATGCATACGTCAAGAGCAGTTGAGAGAAACTGATGGTTAATGCGAGTAGGTGGTAGCTAGGACAAGGGGTCATCATTTTGAGGTGATGGCATAGGGATTAGTGCAAGGAATAATGATAGAAAAGTGGCAGCAAAGGTAAATGATAGGAAGGGGAGGGGCATAAACCATAAGGGAGATCAGGGCATAGTTAGATGCATGCAAAAGACAGAGACGAGAGCCGGAGAGTGGAAAGGTGGCTAAAGCTCGACGTTCGAGCCTGCGGATGGAAGCAGCATCAGACCTGAAAGTTGGCATGTTTCTCCTCTAGCCCCTAGCTTTGTAGGGAATATGATGAATATCTATAGGAATATAGGAAATTTGATAAGGAAAAGGAATGAGTCAGGCAAAGAGGTACCCAGACATTCCCGTGACCCTGGTCAGGAAAAAACAATAGAAAAGGTTATGAAAAAAAGGGGTAGGAAGCTAAGGTGGGAGGGACTAGAACCCAGGATGGGAGAGGTCTACACCATGGCAAATGCTCGAAACAAAATAAGACAGAGCGAGACTATAGTCACCCCTATAGGAAACTATGGGAGAAAATTATAAGGTAACAAGGAAGAACCTCAGAGAGTAAAATGAATCGAGAAAAAAAAGAATCACGGAAAAACGAAACCTCTAGGAGAGGAATATAGGGCCAGCACCCTAACGGATGACATACCCAAACCTGAGAGACCTCGAGAAGCAAGGAACAACAAACCAACCTTACCTGGGGAAGAAATGATGTGGACACCGAGGACAGGCAGGTCGTGTGCCGTTTATTGCCGTGAGAGAAGAACTTCAAGAGAATCAAGAAAGGAATGAACCCATAACATTGAGAGGATTGGTGACATTACGAAAGAAATTTCGAAGGAAACTAATTCTGGCAATGGAAGGGATAACAAAAAGGACATAGGTAAATGGGAAACTATTTTTTTTACTATTATAAAACTGATAATTGTAATGACTATGTGGTATGTCTCACCTCACACTATGCCCATCACAGTGAGGAAAATAGAGAACAACAACAAGAAGAAAGCAACAAGTAGGTAGATAGTAACATGGTGACTAGGAAAGGCAAGCGAGATAAAAATATTACAGGAGGAACGAGCGGCCCGAACGAAGAACAAAGGAAAAGAGGGAGAAAGTTGGGCAGTGAACATATGAAAACCCTCATTAACGCCTATATGGCAGGGAACCCGCCGGACATTAGAGCGCAAATTGCTAGTTGGGAGCGAGAACTTAATGACAGTATAAAGAACTAAGACATCCCCATGGAGGAGTGGGAAAGTATGGTTCCTGATCCAAGGAATTCTAGAGGTCGTCACTCCCTCTTAAGAAAAACAATACAACAGTATTGGGTCATGAATAATATGGTGGCACAGGCCATGAACCTTAATCAAGAACAAGTAGTGAGTGGCAGAATAGAGGCAAAGAAGAACACCAAGGAAAAGGATCCAGTGAGAGCTAAACTCCTTAGGGAAATTACAATAGTTCAAATACAGACTTACAAAAACCACTCGGCCTTTGGATGAATTGAGCAGACACTACAAGATATGAAGAGGAGCGAGATGCTTGGCTCCAGTACCAAAGCGCCAGCCTTAGTAATATCCTTAGATGAGGATTGAAGCAGTGGTCCAGTACAATTCTGATAAAATTTTGATGAAATTCTTTTACTTGTTTAATTTGTTTAATTCAAATAGTAGTATAGATAGTAAAGACAATGTCGCTAGATGGATAGAAAAAAAAGCTTTTCAAATTTTGGAGAGGTTTTAGTGCAGATAGGTGGCTATCTAGTTTCCTTAAGGCAGGTAAGCCACTTGGAGAAAATGGAAGTTTCTAATTTTGGAAAATTAATATAAATAGAGGAAGCACCACCAAGTTTACAAAAAAAACTATCCAAATCACTGTTCCAAATTCCTCATTAACCATTAGATAGAATTTTCACGATACATAGAGTAACTTTAGTAAAGGAATAGTAAGTTACATAACCAATAACAACCATTATTGTAGCATATTAAAATAGATATTATGATGTACCCTTGTATCATTTTCAGGATTCCTTTAACAAGATTAGTTAATGACATACTTGATATTATAAACATCACATCATGCAAGGAATTAACATCATGCAGCTGTCACAATAAGAAATCACATCATTGAACACTGATATACCATGGAAACCAACAAATGTTTAATTATTATTAAATGCTCATGAGGGTGTTCACCCCTCACTCAATAGTTGTAAGGGAGTCCATCCCTTAACCATTGTCATAAAATTTTACAACTAAATATCATCTTAAATGAAACATAGCTATCTATAATTTATTACAATCATCATGATATAATTTACCCACAAACCTTTGAATATTAAGTCTTTGCGAGCCAATTCTTCTCTTCAGTGGATTATCCTACATGTGGCATTCCTTCCATCTGCACACACTACTAGTTCATCACATGTCATTACGTTAAACATAATCCATCTTTCGCATGCATCATAATCTTTTCATGCAATGGATATTGTCTGCAACTTTGATATCATGATCATATCAAATAGTAAATCAACTAATAATCAATCTTTATTAGTGAGGCTTCAACATCTATTCACGTGCATACATGAAACATAAACAATGTGTCATGACATGCCATCATTAACATCACTACACACACACATTAATAAAAATCATATAAATATCAAGCATGTCTATAGATCAATGCCACACTAACTATTATTCCCCTCACATAAGCACACATTCTTTTTCCAAAGGAAAACCAATACAATTGTCCACATTCTTTTTAAGGGTGCTAGCATCATATATTTTATCCTAGTGCATGTAATTATATAAATTTCATTCAAAAAATCTAGACCCTCATATTTTCCTTTATATATGAAATTAAGCATTCTTTTCTGTATGAACTAATACAAAGATAGTATTCTTATGCTTGTGATTGCATGTTCTTCTCGAAATGAAAACTAACATTATAGATACTATTCTTGTGCATGCAACGACACATTCTTTGCAACATCATCTTTTCCAATGGTGAGTTATTCACAATAGCTATTGTACATGAAGAAACACGTACTTTATTCCAAAATAAAGATAATACAATAGTTATGAAAATACTTGTTCTTTCGAAAACAAATTAACATGACAATTATTTATCTTGCATGCAAAGCACATCTATCTTTCCAAAGGAAACTGACCAATTATTTCATGCAAAAGCACATTTATTTTTCAAGGATCAGGTGCATAGCAACCATTCTTTCATGCATCCAAACACACACTTTTCTTTTTTTCAAAATGGTAGAAAAATAAAAACAACTTCGTTCAAACAAAAAATTAATACGATGGCTATTTTTTATGTGTGAAATGCACTTTTCCTTTGCAAGAGATATACTACCAAAGTTGTTCATTATTTACATGAAAGTGAACATTTCTTTTCCAAAATAATCATTCCAAAAGAAATCTTATTCTAATAGATAATACCCACGCATGCAACTAGATTTTTTTTCCCAAAAGAAAGCTAATCACAACATCTAATGTTCATGCATGTGAATCCATGTTGTTTCCTAAGAAACAAACACAACTCTTATAACTTTTACTTCATTGGAACAAATGCATTTTCATAAGAAAATGACAAGGTTTCATTAAATTTTTAATGCATATAAGTACTTATCATTTTTGAAGAATTTACTGTATAGAAGCCATGAAAATAGGTATATTTTTCCTAAAGAAAGGATATAAAATATATATTTTCCTTTCTATGTAATCAATATCTTACTTCATATATATATATATATATATATATATATATATATATATATATATATATATACCCCACATAGTTGATCTATGCATGCATGTTTGCTTTTTCCAAGGAATTAAATGTCCAAACAACTATTTCCAATAACGCAAATGCATGGTAACTACTTTTCCGCCCTACAAACTCACATTTTATTTTTCAAGAAATTAAATACATATAAAATATTCTTTTTTATTAACATATAGCTATTGTTCCTCTGCATAAATATAATTATTATTTTCCAATAAAATTGGTCTAGCTTCCTACACATTAATTCACATAATCTTTTAAAATAAAATAAAAAAATTCTTTATCTTTTTATGCAAGGTTCACTTGGATTCTAATTCATGAAAAATATTTAATGGCTTTCTTATCGTGTATTGTTCACTTGAATTTTTTTCATTTTTTACTTTTATTTCATCCACACACACACACACACATATATATATATATCACTTGCATTCTAATTCATGAAAAATATTTAATGGCTTTCTTATCGTGTATTTTTCACTTGAATTTTTTTCATTTTTTACTTTTTATTTCATCCACATATATATATATGTATTCCGTTTCCCAAAATTTATCATAATCACTTAATCTTTCGAGGCAAGAATAATGTATATAATTAAGCACGAAAACATGGTATTTTCCGAAGAATATCAAGAACTACCTATTCTTCTGAACAAGGAATGTAGTTACCTATCTCTCAGTAAATTATATATGGATAATATATTCCGTAGCCAAGAGAAAAACACCATGCCTTACAATATTCCATGATTTGTAAAGTCGTTGGCTTTAATTACAATTGGCAGTGCTTGCTTGACCCACTGTGAAGAGGAGATCGAGGCTAGCAAAGAGTATCTCTTGCCCAGCTAATACACTTTGAGTGATTCTCTTTTCACGTGATCTTTTATTTGTGCACATTATTAGTAATGACAAAATACAAGAGTATCAAGCATCATGCAGTGACTAACAAGGAGAAATGCCAAATTTTAATGGCAGAATTCTACAATTCAGGTGAAGAAATAGAAGTGTGTCCTGTTGTTGAGCTTATAAAACGAGTAGAAACCCCCCAAGTGTAGTGATTATATTTTTAAATTATTTTTCCAAACCATTTGAAGGGAAGAAATCCATTGGATCCTCTCCCTTCCATCCCTCCTACTCAATCATTTTCTTGGAAATGACAATGGTAGTGACAAGTCGTTCCATAACTACTTCTTGATTTCAGATGTGAACAATTTGAACAATAATATTATGTAATTACATGAGTTTTGGTAGGAATATTACATACTTCCCCCCTTTGAAGGGAACATTTTTCTCAATGTTTATATCTCATTGGAACTTTAACTTTTACTCATGATATAAAAATCTAAACAACGAAAAAAGGGGATCCTTCCCCTTCACAATGAGGGACTTTCATTTAAAAAAATACACTTGAATGAAATGATATTGTTTTGACCAATAGCCATAAGAATTTATAGCTACAAAAATATGCAAGTTTTACTTTCCATCACATAACCATTATTCAAATTCATAGAAACAAAACAAAATTTATATACCAACTTATCATTACTTACCAATTACTCTTGAAAGTCATGTTCACTTTTCACAAACACTTTAAGAACGGTTTGACAACCCATCAACACTCTATGGAAATCATCCTATAATGTATGACTAACAAATCCAACATAATCACATTAGTCACAATATTTTCAATCAAATGAAATTATTTTAACTATCAATCATTCATGCAATGTCAAGTGATATTTTGTCCATATTACTTCCACAAGTACTCAAAGGACAATCACCCCCTAATCATCAAATGATAAATCACTTAATCCAATGCAAACTCTCAGTACTTCTAAAATTACTTAGAGAGCACCTAGCTCTCTAATCATCAATTTAACCAATACCTGCACCAAGTTCATATTGTCTTAGGCCCTGCTAAGACATTCAAAAGATTAGTAATATAATAAGGGAACTTACACTTTTAGTAATTCCTTTCCAAGCACTAGGTTCCTTTCCTGTCAATATGTACATAGAATATTTACATAGTTATATAGAAGAATTCATTTTTTAACATACACATAATTGATCAGTTAATTTGTTCTACTATGTGAACCATAGTGGAAAAATAATACTCCACCCAACCAATGGGAACTAGTTTCTACAACCAGATTGAGCCATTTTCACATCTAGACAGTTCTTTAACAAAGACCATACCATGTCCATTCTATAATTCCACTAGCCAACCATATCAAGAATTCCAATGACCACAAAGGGTCCAATAAAAGATTCCTCTTGGCAGCATCCTGCCTATGCCTGCGATAGTGTCCCGTCTATGAGAAATTGTTGGGCCTCCTCCAACAGGCTCCAAAATCAACAGAGTTTCCTTAGCCTTTTTTCCCCTCTTCACCATCTTGGAAAACTATTTTCCATTACAGATATTATCTATCTCTAGGGAGAGGAAATCCGGGTAGGAAAGCGCATCAACCCCTCCAGGTAGGCAACTGCCATCAACCCGAGGCTTCCCGGCCTTTCACAATTGTCAACAACTATCTTGCATGTAAAATTCTCTTTTAGCATTCTTTTCCATAGTAATTAACATAACGAATCATTTTCACATTATCATTAAAACAAAGAATCATTTATGTAGATCATGCATTCATACTTAACCCTCAGCATGAGTCCACAATATCTAGATTAGCGAGAAACATAACTAACGTACAGGTGGTATACATTTTGATTTTCCAAATAACGTAATCATGCATATCATAACATTATACTTTCTCATTTATGGTTGCAATTCACATTGCAATGTTCTACCTTCACAGGTTTTCTTGTTACCATTAAGGTACCCCTCAATCCCATCAATGACATTAGTCATAAATATGCATATTTTAAATAATGATTCTCTTTCATAATAATTTTAGTTTCATGCATGCAATGTTGTCATGCATAAAAGTATTTACAAATATTCATTAATGTGTATATCTCAATAACGGTTCGAGTAATAATCCAAAAATTTCCAATTCCCACGGTGTACTGTTACCGATAGACGAGAAGATGAAGTACTACCATAATCACTTGATCAAAACTTAGAATAAGATTGAATCAAAGCAAATTCATGCATATAAGTTTTAATAGTTAGTCATGCAACACTACCTAATGATTTCTACCAACCATCTTAATGCATCCATAACAAGATGGAATCAAAAACTATCTATTACAGTCAAGTCTCACTACTTGACTCATTCTTTATTTTTAACATCTAAAGGGGTTCTTCCAATGTTCTTTTAAAACAATCTATCGTCCCCTTCAAGGACATTCCCCATATTTTACAATCACGAATTCATTCATTATCGAAAATGCATTGTAACTTTTTAACATGTTCATTAGATGTATCATTACTATTTTCATATTTGTAAAGGTTCATGGTAAACTCTTTCTTTCAATAGTGAGAACTCAGGTTGTTCATAGGTGCAACAAAGGTTTTATTGTATTTTATCCTCAACAATATTCAAATGTCAAAAACACAGTTTTACAACATAATTTATTACTTACTACTCTTCAATGTAGTTATAAACATGAGTCATGCATCTCATGTCAAAATTAGCCTACTATATATCTCAATATCTAGATTGTTAGACTCATACCTAAGTTGATGCCCGCTAGTAGCATACCTCGACATCTTTTTTTCTTAACAATTCCCAAAGGCTCTAGTGCTGCAACCTTAAGCTCTAATACCACTTGTAACATCCCTTGGTAACCTCGCATGAAAATGCATGGAATCATAATTTTGTTTTACACAATTAACCCAATGGTCACTATCCAAATTACTATTCTAGATTCCTCATTAACCATTAGATAAAATATTCATCATACATAGAGTAACTTTAGTAAAGGAATAGTAAGTTACATAACCCATAACAACCACTATTGTAGCATATTAACATAAACTTTTTGATGTACCATTTCATCATTTTGGTGATTCCTTTAACTAGATTAGTTAATCACATACTTAATATTATAAACATCACATCATGTAAGGAATCAATATTATCAAACTGACATAATAGGCAATGACATTATTAAACACTGATATACCCTAGAAACCCCATAGGGTGAAAACCCAAAAACATTTAATTTTATTACTAAACACTCGTGCGGGTGTTGACCCCTCACTCAATGGTTATAAGGAAGTCCGTCCCTTGACGATTTCCATAAAATCTTACAAAGAAATATCATCTTAAATGAAACATATCTAGCTATAATTTATTAGAATAATCATGATATCATTTACCCATAAAGCCTTGAACATTAAGACTTCGTGACCTAGTTTTTCTTATAAGTGGATTATCCTATAGGTGACATTCCTTCAATTTTCATACACCGATAGTTTATCATCTGTCATCATGTTAAACATATTCAATATTTTGCATGAATCATAATCTTTTCTTGCAACTAATATTGTCTGCAACTTTGATATCCAAGGGAAGACTAATAAGATTGCTAGGATCTTGAGGAATCATAAGGTTCCATCTAACTTTAGGCCCCTTAACACCATTCGAAACTCCCTAAGTTCTATTAAAGATCTGGTTGATCCTAAGAACATGAAAAGTGTTTACGAAACTCCACGTTCTTGCGAGACCCCCTACTTTGCTGAAATTGGTTGTTTGACAAATCAAAGGATCCATGAGCATGTGGTTGATATAAAATGTGGGAGGGCCTGCTCCTCGGCTTTGGTAGAGCATGTGGAAAGGACGAAACATGACATCTATATTGAAGAGGCTTGGGTCATTGCAAGAGTTGATCATTTCTTTCATCAAAAGTTTAGGGAGGCCACTAAGATTGATGGGAAGCCTTGCAATCTAAACAGGGATTATGGATGGAAGATTAGTGATCATTGGGTCCCTACCCTATCTTTATAATTTTACTTTTCTTTTTTACTTTTTTTCATGCCTTATTGATTTCGGTCATTGAATTTACTAAAAATATATATTATTTAAATATTTGAATGAATATATTTTAATTAATTAATTGGTTAAATTAAATTAAATAATATATATTATATATTCGTCAATAACTTTGTTTTATTTCTTTAATTCCTTAGATTAAAAATCTATTTTCTTTTAATCTTAGTTTTTAGGCTTTCTTTTTTATTATTCAAAGAATTTTATTATTGTTTAAATATTTTTATTTTTTTCTTGACCCTGTTTTAAGTTTGACTTGATTTGATTATTTTTTAATATTTAAATCTAAATATTTTTCTTTATATTATTTCATTTATCATTTTATTCCAAATGATATTCTTTAATCTAAATATTTGACTCAAAATAGATTTAATTTTAATAAAATTCAATATAAATATTTGATTTTATATAATAAAATATTATTTTATTTCTTTATATTTTAATAATGAAAAATTAACTTAGTCTTCATCCAAATATTTGACTTTATCAAAATTGGACTTAAGTCAATTTTAACATCATACACATCTTTTTTCAAAGCTAGTTGTTTAATATAGGCATTAAAAATATTAAGGATATATACATTGGTCTCTTTATTTAATCTAGTGCCATGATTTGATTCTCCACCTTGTCGTAGCGATGAACCACACTAGATGGTTCAAAACACGTTGATAAATTATCTTTAATGTGATTTCTTTGAAAATATTTCGTAACTTTGTTATCATGATCATATCAAATTGTAAATAAACTAATAATCAATCTTTATTAGTGAGTCTTCAACATCTATTCGTGTACATACATGAAACGTAAACAATGTGTCATGACATGCCATCATTAACATCACTACACATGCATTAATAAAAAACATATAACTATCAAGCATGTTTATAGATAAATACCACAAATTATTATTCCCCTCATATAAGCACACATTCTTTTCCAAAAGGAAAACCAATAGAACTGTCCATGTTCTTTTTAAGGGTGCTAGAATTTAATTTTGATCTTAGTGCATGTAATCATATAAATTTCATTCCCCTTAGGTATTCCTTTAAATATGAAATTATTCATTCTTTTCCAAACAAACTAATACAAAGATATTATTCTTATACATGTGATTGGAAGTTCTTTTCCAAACAAAAACTAACATACTATATACTATTCTTGTGCCTGCAACTACACATTATTTCCAACATCATCTTTTCTAAAGGTGAGTTATTCATAATTGTAAAAGAAGAAACACATACTTTATTCCAAAATAAATCTAATACAATAGTTATGAAACTACTTGTTCTTTCCAAAACAAATGAACATAATATTGATTTGTCTTTCATGCAAAGAATGTATTTCTTTCCAAAGGAAACTAACCCATTCTATCATGCAAAAGTACATTTCATTTTCAAGGGATCAAATGCATATCAATCACTCTTTCATGCATGCAAACACACACTTTTCTTTTTTCAAAATGGTAGCAAAACAAACACAACTTCTTTCTAAGAGAAAATTAATACAATGGCTATTGTTTTGTGTATACAAATGAACTTTTCCTTTCTAAGAGATCCAATACCAAAGTTCTTTCCGTGCATGGAAGTTCATATTTCTTTTCCAAAAGAATCTTTCCAAAACAAAGGTTAACCCAATAGATAATACCATGCATGAAAATAGATATTTAATGTTTTTGCAAGTGAATCCATTTTCTTTCTTAAGTAAGAAACACAACTCATCTAAATTCTAATGCATCTAAGTACTTATTCTTTTTCAAGAATTTATAGTATAAAAGCCATGCAAATAGAAAGGGTATCATATTCATATATATATATATATATATATGTGGGTATCATATTCATATATATATATATTCCTTTCTATGAAATTATTCTTTTACTATATATATACTTTCTCAATAAAGCTATCCCACACAGTTGTTCTATCCATCCCTGTTTGTTTTTTCCAAGAAATTAAATGTACAACAACTAAACTATTCTTTTTGTATTATCATATAGTCGTTGTTCCTCTACATAAAGATACTTATTGTTTCAAATAAAATTGGTCTAGCTTGCTACACATTCATTCACACAATACTTTAAAATAGAATAGTTTTCTTTATCTTTTTATGCAATATTCACTTGCATCTACTTCATGGCAAAACACTTCATGGAAAACATTTCACATTCATTTTTATATTTTTTTTTACTGCATGCAACTATATATAAATTTGTATTCCCGAAATCTATCAAAATTGCTTAATCTTTCCAGGCAAGAACGGCGTATATAACTAAGCACAACAACATAATCACTATATATAAATTTGTATTCCCGAAATCTATCATAATCACTTAATCTTTCCAGGCAAGAACGACCTATATAACTAAGCACAACAACATGATCTTTTCCAAAGAATCTCAAGAAATATCTATTCTTCTCAACAAGGAATGTAATTACTTACCTCTCAATAAATTATATTTGTATAATCCCTTTCGTAGATAAGAGAAAAACATTATGCCTTTTAGTAGTCCATGATTTGGAAGGATGCTAACTTTAATTATGATTGGAAGCTCTTACTTGACCCACTTAGAATAGGAGACCAAGGCCAACGAAGAGTATTTGTTTCCCAACTACTACGCTCAGAGCGATTCACTTTCCACGTGATCTTTTGTTTGTGTAGGTAACTAGTAATTAAAAAATACAATAGAATCAAGTGTCATGTAGTGACCAACAAGGAGAAATGTTGAATTTTTAATGATGGCATTCTGCAATTCAAGCAAATAAAAAAAATTCGGTTCTACTATTGAGCTTACAAAATGAGTCGAATTCCCCCAAGTATCGAACTTCAATTGTAGTGATTATCTTTTTAAATTATTTGTCCAACCCACTTGAAGGGAGGAAAGCCATTGAATTTGATCCCTTCCATCCTTTCTGCCCAATCATTTTCTTGGAACCAAGAATGGTAGTTACAAATAATTCCATAACTACTTGATTCAGGACATCAACAAGTTAAACAATAGTATTATGTAATTGCTAGAAATTGTACCTTTTCTTGCATGTCAAAGTTGGCTAAATTTAGTAGATTCAGTTAGCTGAGTTAAGTCGAGTGAGTTCAATTTAAGTTTAATTTTGGGAAAATTCAAATTTAGAGTGTGTTCATGTTGAGTTATTTTGGGAAAGTATCTAGTAAAAAAAGTATAATTACCCCTCACCAGGTTCATTGTAATAATCAAGTTTGTGTGATCAATAAAAGAGACGCAACTAGGGTTAATGTATGTGAATTATTGTGTAAATCGTGTGTTTCCACCTCTTTGCTTTTCCAACAAATTGGTATTTAGAGCTAAGGTTAAAAAGTCAGAGCGAGGTTACAAAGAGCCAGGGAGAGCATATTAGTAGCCATCCTTGAGTGAGAGAAGAGAAATATTTTTTTCCCTTGTTTGATCTATAATGCTCTTTGCAATGGTACATAGTGCATATAATGCACAAGGGCTCAGTGGCGAGCCATGTTACAAGCCATCAACTTCATTGCCATTGAAAGCACGCAGGTCGCCTTTGTCATTGGTAGCATTAGAGGACTAACGCGAGTTATCCTCATCATGAGTAGTGTTAGCATGCAGATAGTCATCACAGGAGATGCATAAATAGACCAAAGAGCATTTTTTTAAAGATGTGTAAAAGTTTTTTTTACTAAGTAGGACGTTTCTATTAATATGACACAAAAAAGTAATTACAGTGAGGCATGGCCTCAATAGCACTGAGCATCGTTCATAAAATAATATGACTCTCTAACCTTGATTGCCCCAACAAAGGGGAAACCAGTCCATGAAATCAAAAGAACCCACACAGGGGTTATCAGTTCTGACCAAAAAAACATCTTAGACACTGCATAGAAATAACCATAAAACAATGACATGACCGAAATTGCCCAGTCATCAGAAAAAAACATCCACTTGGAAAAAGGGCGACACTTGGCTGCCTAGTGTCGAGACTAAAGATTGTTCGAGGCCGGTTCTTCCTCAATTGGACACACGTATTTATACCAATTGTCTTCTTTTGCTGAGGTGCTGCTGCCTTGAGCTAGATGGGTGCCCATGGTGCTGCTCGCTCCCGCATGCGTTCCAGATGTGTTGCCCTGTCGGTTTCCTGAAGCCTGCATGTCGCCTAGTTTGCCTTCAACATCCTGCTAACTTCCAACCAACGCTTTACCATGCAAGGTGGTTCTATCTTCGTTGAGTTGTTGTTTGCCTGTGTTGCGAATGCCCTTGTTGCTTGGTGCTACCCTGTGTTGGTCATCATTGTGCTTAGGCAGAAGTACCGATGGGTCAATTTCTTCAGAGAATGTGATAATAACGATGGCTGTGATTACAGGTCGATTCAGGGTGTTGCGAAAATTGAATTGCATTGTATGGGGAGCAAGATGCGAAGGAAGGGGAAAATTGGCTATGTGAACAACAACATCCCTCCTTCCTGCACCTTGGAGCCGAGCTCTTCCCTTTCTGCTACAGGTGTTGGGGTATCGGCCAGAGAAGGAGCTATAAGGATTAGGAATGTCAACTGAAGAGGCAAGGAGACTGAGTCAGGGCTGGGCGTTGCAGGAGGGTGGATGCTCCTACCACGAGTGCCTCCTCTCCTGCTCTACATTCGATGTCGGATGCAAGCCATGGTAGGATTGAAAGCAAGGTTAGTAGCAGAGGGGTTGGTAGAATGACCGCACAGAGAATGGGCAAAGGAGTTTTGAGCAGGAGCTAATTTTCAGTGTCTGGTATGAGAATAGTGAAACCCATTGCCCAGCTCTATACAACTTAGCAGCCAGCATCAGCTACCCATTATAGTGTGTGAACTGGGCTCTGCGGCCTGAGGGGGGCAAACACAGTGGAGCAAGGGAGGAGGAATATCATAATGGTCTGCAGATGCCATTGTTATGTGTGCTGTGGTGCTGTCTTGGCCATAGCACTCATTGAATGGTGCCTGCAAGGTGCCTTGAATGCTTCTCAAGTTGGCATGGGGGGTGATGCAGGCAGCCATGTGGCCAGCCCGTCCACCACTCGACTGTCCTATCACCTTAATTATATTGATTATCACCTACATCCGGGTGTGTTTCTTCTTCCTGTACCATTTCAATCTGTACCAAATCATTTTATTCCTGTAACTGAAGAGTAGTGGCAATAGTATTAAGTGTGACTGCATGTAGGGTCCTTCCACTGTCCACTCCAATGTTAGCTAAAATATCAGCTACTTTGTTGCCATCCCTACGAATGTGTTTAAGGGTTACTGCTCTGTGGGATGAGAGTCACTGTTCAATGAGCTCTAATCATTCTGCCAATCTCCAACTGCTGCCAACTTTGTATGATGGTGACCCCTGCAGAATCTGATTAACCATGTTAATAAGAATCTGAGAATCCCCTTCAATTATAAGTTGGAAGAAACCATGGAGTTGAGCAAGGAGAAGCCCCTGCCATAGCCCTTCTAATTCAGCCGAATTATTCTTATCCCAACCAACTGAGCCTATGAAGGTTAGAAGAGGAATGCCCTTGTGATCCCTGAAGACTCCTCCATATCCTCCTTTGCTTGGATTACCTTTACATGCTCCTTCGAAGTTAAGTTGTATCATATGTGGGGGCGGAGGTATCCATCTATCTAGTGTCTTTCCTTGTGAATAAATTTTATCCTGATGTGCTTGCATTTGGTTCCGCTGAAGATTCTAGTTTTCCCATATATTCTGTTCCTGTGGAATGGAGGGAAAGTGTTCTTCATACCAGGTTTGACGCATTAAGGTTTCTCGAAGGTTTTGACAAACATTATTCCATAGGACTTCTAAAGGTGAGGATTGGTCCTTGAAGATGCAATGATTTCTTTCTTTCCAGATAGTCCACATGAGGAGACCTAGGATAAGTTTCCATAAAGTGTTTAACAGTTTGCTTTTATATGAATTGATTGCCCAAGTGTACACAGTGTTGGTGATATCCTCCTTAATTCTTCCATCTTTTTGGCATCTGAAGCTTACTTTTTCCCATAGTTTGTTTGCCAATGGGCAAGAGTTTATGAGGTGCTCAGTGGTTTCTTCCGCCTGTTTGCAATTCGGACACATAGAAAGCCCATGAAAGCTTCTTTTCCGAAGGTTGTCCCAAGTGAGAATTTATTTTGACATAGCAACCAGAGGAAAGTGGATACTTTTGGCGAAATGGTGGGGGCCCATACTTTGTTCCATAGAGGGTCCTTGATTATAAGATTTCTTATAATTATATTATATGCCTCTTATGTAGTGAAGGTTCCTCTCGCCCCGTAAGCCCATCTAATTACTTCTTATCAGAGTACCATATTTTCCTGTTTGAAAGTTCTATTTCTAGATTTTCCTTGATGGGCTGTGTGCCTTGCCTGATGATGTGGTCCGCACTTATCCATTTCTTGTATCCCTGTGTGTGAGTGGGCCTCTAGTGTTGGTTTACCTTGACCATCAGTTTCCCTTCTCAGTCCTGTATTTGGTGGGGTTTGATCAGGTGCTTCAGCTTGGGTCTTTCCTACCAAGAGTCTTCCGAAAACTATGCATTATTACCATCCCTTATTTCCCAAAAGCTGTGCTATTGAATTAAATCCTTATGTTGTTTAGCTGCATTCCAGATTAGGGATACTGAGCAAACTTCTATGAGTCGGATTAAGTCTTCTACTGGTCGATTATTGGCATATTTTGCTGTCTAGAGGATAGCCCAGGGAGTATGCGGCACCAAGATCCATTTCCGCCAGATGCATGCTCCCATGATCGCATTACTTTGTTGAGGATCACGAAGCCTAGTACCTCCAGAGTTTCTCGAAAGGCATACTGTATCCCATCTTGCTAATGCCCATTTTCGCTTTTGTCCCAAATTTCCCCACATAAAGGTTATTTGAAGATGTTTAATTTCCTTGAGAACCCATTTTGGCGCTGCCAGAACTGAAAAAAGATTAAGCGGCATGGATTGCAGCATAGCTTTGCATAAGACTAGATGGCTTCCCATGTTGAGAGCTCTGTAAGTCTAGGAAGAGAGACGAGCTTCCAATTTTTCCAAGAGCAGTTGCCAAGATGAGTGCTTTAAAGCAGTATCAGTGATGGGAGCGCCCAGATATTTGGAGGGGAGAGCGTCTATCGTAAAACCCAGGATCCGTGCAATTGAGGATTGGGTTATGGCAGGGGTATGAAAGAAAAAGATTTGGGATTTAGCCTTGTTAATGCAAGCTCTAGAGGTATCCGAGAATTCAGTCAAAATGGTTTTTAACTTAAGGGCTTCCTAGACCAAGGGATGGCCAAATAGCATGTTATCATCCACGAATTTTTGATGGGTGAAAGCAGGGGTGTTAGGAAAGGTGAGTCCTCTCAATTGCTGGGT
Source organism: Pinus tabuliformis (assembly GCA_031772625.1). Classification (NCBI taxonomy): domain Eukaryota; kingdom Viridiplantae; phylum Streptophyta; class Pinopsida; order Pinales; family Pinaceae; genus Pinus; species Pinus tabuliformis. Next base: position 159,801,091 of record CM062804.1, on the reverse strand, counting down.
GTGAAGAGATTTTTCTATGTTTCTTCCAAGCCCTTCCGCCATTATGACGAATAGAAAAGGGGAAAGGGGATCGCCTTATCGGATTCCTTTGGACGGGTGAAAGGGGGTGGAGGGGATCCCATTGACCAGAATGGAGAAGAAGGTAGACGTTATAAGACTCATGACCCATCTAACCCAAAGTGGGGAGAAGCCAAAGGCCATCAACATTTTTTGAATATACTTCCATCTTAAACTATCAAAAGCTTTAGGGAGATCAATTTTTAGGAGCATACCTGCTTTCTTGGACTGCTTTAAGGAGTGAATAATCTCGTGAGTGAGAATGATGCCATCCATGATTTTCCATCCTTCCACATAGCCTAATTGCTCTTGTGATATGGAAGTAGAGGTTTTAGTCTGGAAGCAATAACTTTGGAGATGATTTTGTATATGAAATTACAGAAAGCAATAGGCTGGAATTTATCCGAAGTCTGAGAATGTTCTTCCTTTGGAATGAGGGCAATGAAGGTTGCGTTCAAAGAGGGAAGCATCCATCTATTAGTCTTGGATTCCTCAATGACTTGCTAGACCTCCTCTTTAGTTAGATCCCAAAATTTATGGAAGAAATTGGATGTGAAACTATATGGGCTAGGCACCTTTCCTTCTTTGAGCTATCTCATGGATTTCTCCACTTCCTGTAAAGATATTGGCCTGAGAAGGAGCTGATTGTGATCCTCTATTATGATCTTTGGGACATTCTTGGTAATTTTCTCTATAGCTGGTGGTCGATCTATCTGAGGTTCTTGGTGTACCTACTTAAAATGACTGAGAAGCTCTTGTTCTACATCCTCATGTTTTTCCAGTCGTTCCCCTTGCCGATTCTGGATGTGAGTGATGTTGTTATGTATTCTTCTTTGGATAGTAGTGCGATGAAAGAACTTTGTGTTTCTTTTGCCCTCTTTAATCCATCTAACTCTTGACTTTTGTTTCCAAAGTATTTCCTCTTGCTTTGCTCTTTCTGATACTTGTGTTTGTAGGTGTTTTTCATGCTCTGAGAGGGCTTCAGATCATCCTTCTGTGATGATCCTCTGCTGTAGTTTTCTCATTTCTTGATCTAGAAAATTTTGTGCTTGGAAAATATTTCCAAAGGTAAGCTGATTCCATTGTTTGATGTTATTCTTGAGAGTTTTGAGTTTTTATTGGAATTGATACATTTTTTAGCCATCCGGGGGTTTGAAATTTTTCCAAACCACATTTATTAGGTTGTTGAAGTCTGGGTGTGTCAGCTAGAAAGCTTCAAAGTGGAATGGCCTTCATGTAGTATTTCCTAGCCTTTGTCACTGAAGCGCAATAGGCCAATGATATGAGCCTGAGAGTGTTAAGATTGAAACCGAGAAGTCCCCTCCAAGATGGATTGCATTATCAGATAGCAAGAATCTATCCAATCAAGAGGCAATTTGATGTGCACCTACTCATTTGTTATTCCAAGTGTAGATTCCATTGTTGTATGGCATATCTATGAGCCAATTGTCTTGGATGAAATTTTTGAAATGAATGCTTTCATTATCCAGTTTGGCCTTGCCCCCTCTTTTTTCTTCCAACTTTGTTATCATATTAAAATCTCCTCTTGTGATCCAGAGTGGATGAGTTCTTTCAGAGTTGATCAAAGCTAAAGTATTCAATATGTCTATCTTATTCATTGCCTCCTAGGGGAAGTAGACATTGGTTAGGTGACCATGCACATTTGTCCCTGTAATATGGAAGGTGGCTTGAATGAAATGCTTACTCACATGAATGTTAGTAAGTGTGATAGCTCATTCATCCTAGACTGCTAGTCCTGCTGAGGCTCCTGAGGCATCCACTGCTACCGCTTTGTTGCCTGGCCATGCTTTTGCAAGGGCCCAATATAGTGTTGTAGAGTTACATTTGGTTTCTTGCAAGAAGAAGACTTGAGGTTTCTCTTGCTCAATCATGTTTTTTATCAGTCTATATTTCCCGGGGCTGTTGAGCCCTCTAATATTCCATGAAGTGAGCTTCATGATGCATTGTTGGGTAGGGGATTGTAATACTTTGTAAGCTTAGAATATCTTCTCGATTCCACCAGCATTTCCCCAATGCGGATGGTTCTTTGAAGATCTGTTTTCCTTTTTTTTAATTGTCTTTAGGAATTTTTTTACCATCCCATTGACTCCCAGGCTGGATGCCTAGTGATCTTTGTTGTTGTGCTCTGGAGAGGATGACTGCTAAATTTTCTAGCTGCCTTTCTGGGATCTTGTTGTATTCTTTTTTCTTGAAAGATTATTCTAATCCAAGTATGTCCAGTACTCCAATATCATTGCTCTCTGACTCCTCTTCCATGTGTTGGGCCTCATTTCGTTCCACTGTTGTTTCCACTATAGTTGCGGTTTCCTGTTGCATGTTGTCAACATCCATGCCCTGATTGTTCCATTTCGGGGATCTAATGGTAGAGGCGGATTTGAGATCTATGGATTGCATAGACTTTTGAGCCTTGTTTGAGCTCGAGGGAGTGGATTGTAGATTCATCTTGGGAATTTACTCAGAATGGTTAGGGTTCTCAGAGTTATTTAGCTCCGGCTAATTCAGGGTCTGAAAGCTATTGCTGGTGGATGGCATGGAGGAATTGGTTACAGGTTTTTTAGGGATTGAAGAGGGTTTTTTTTTATTCTTTTTGTGGTTGGTGACTTTGGTAAATCCATCCGAGTCAGGTTTACCTGGAGTGGAAGAGGTTGAGGTTTTCAGATTAGAAGGGCAGTCACGAAATAGATGGCCAAGGGCATGGCATTTTCTACAACGGAATGGAACATGCTCATAATCTATTGACTATACCCATTCAAAATCATCATGATATATACTTACCGTGTAGCTTTGCTGAGGTGCATGTAGAAACATATTCGGGCATAGGAGGTATATCACCTGAGTTTCATCTCCTTCGCGATTTTGATGAATTCCCCTAAACCGTTCCCAATATCTTGCTGCGAGTCTTCATCCCAGTACTTGAAAGGGAGGGAATAAAGGCGGATCCAAACTGGTGCCCAGCTTAGATCTTCTTTGTCTATATTGAATCTTTCAATCCAGTCTCTCAGATATAGGGTTGCTACATTGAAAAGGTATGGTCCTCCATCGAGAACTCTGTTTCGGTCTTCTATACAGTTGAAAATTGCTGTAAAGAAGCCTTTAGGCCCCAACTACAGGGTAATGTGCCCTTTTGGTTTCCACTTGGCTGCGATCCAGCCATGCAAAGCTTTCTCTATGGGCCAAAAGCCTATAAACTTTCCAATCAAGGTGTGATCCTTCATGTACTAGATTTGAGTGTTGATCTGGTGACTTGGGAGCTCAATCTTAGGTCTTTCGACTGCTACCGGCTTACAGGTTGTTGACATCGCTTTGGGAGCCTTAGTCCTGTTCGTATTATCTGGAAAAGTTTTAGGTTCTGATCCTGCATCATCCTGGTGTTTCTTCCTGACATCTTCTGTTTGCATCGAAATGTTTTCAGCATCATTGGGTGGAGGCACCATATCCTCCCCCTGGGGGGCTTCCATTGCTTGTGTACTATTCCTTGTCGTATAGTGTTTATCTTATTACTGAAGAGAAATGACAGATTGTCGTGGTCTGTGTAGGTATGCCGTTTGTAGATCTGTCCCAAACCCTAACCTTCCATGTTTGCTCCTGACCTGCGAGTTTAAAAAAAGAAAAAAAATAAAATATAATATGTGTGAAAGTTAAAGTGTCATAGATAAAGTGATTTACGAGGCTAATTTTATTAAAAATGTTATTCATAAAGCCACTCACGTGGGCTTTATTTCAAAATATAGTTTTCCTAAAAGAGATATTGAGATTTGTTGATTCCAAAGGGATGATTTAAAAGGTGTCTTAAAATGCAAAGGTCTGGGCATTAAAATTTTTATTTTTAAAAATGTTGGAATTATTTTCATGGACTAAAAGCAGCAAGAGGGTTTTTCTTGCAACAAGATTAATTATTTAAAAAAAAATATTAAGAAAATAAAACAAAGGTGCCAAGGGTTTTATTTGAGCTAAGACTTTTTTTGTCGTTTTGGGAGATTTTATTGGCAAGGGAATTTAAGGATTTGCAAAAGTATTCATATCAATAAAAAAGTTATCTTGTTTGTCAAGCATGACAACATTTTAGGTGAAGATTGTGGTTTATGGGGGTGCATACTAAAAATCATATTCTTTTTCAGGGGTGATATGGAAGATAGCCTCATGCAATTAGGAAAGCATATATAAAACAAAGGAAAGACAATAGTCATGGGTTGCAAAGTGCGATTGAAGAAGACTAAGAAAAGGAATAAAAAATAAGAGGGAGAGATTGTTTCCATGTTTAGAGAGGTTCAGGCAATAGTGGAGGAACTGAGAAGTATAATAGGATACAAAGAATAAATCGAGCGTGATTGGTGTAGCTTTGATTGGCTACCACTTCCTATGTTTACACATGAATATTTTATCATTGGGTTGTTAAGATGATAATTTTTCTTCGAGCTAAAGAGCTAATTGAGTACGAATCTAATAACCCACATGATGAAGTATGTGGTTTTTTAGCATTGAATTTATAAAAGAAACATTGGATAAGATTTTTTTTCGTAAGATAGCAAAAGCTACAACTTCTAAGGAAGCATGGAAAATCTTGGAAGAAAAAATTGTGCAAGGGGGAGTGACATGCAGCAGCAAGATGTGTTACAATTTTTTAGCCAGTCGCAGATATGAGAGTAGATGAGAAAGACTCTAAGAGGACTGCAAATCTTGGATAATCCCACTCAGAAGTGGATGATGGTCATGAAGACTATAAAATTGGAGCCTATTATGCAAGCATGCATATGGATGAAGAAATTGTAGCAAATATTGCAAAGAGAGAAGTTGAAGCCTCTATGTGTGAATAAGAGCAAGAACATATAAATGCTCAAGGACTCCACTATAACATGGATGGTGCAGATGATGGTGAATCCCACTGTGACAAAACACATATGGATGATCACTGCAAAGTGAGATGTGCATTGGTGAATCTAGCCATATCTTATGAATTTGGTGAAGATGAAATTGTTAATGAGCACATGCATGCTCAGATATCCCACCATAGGGTGGATGAAAAATATGTTGATGTTATGTGCGGTTTATTTTTTGAAACGGGGATTGATTGTAGCAATATGGTAAGTGTCATGTTTCATAAAGAAATGAAGGTTGAAGTTTCCACTGTAGCATTAAGATATGAATAAATACATGATCTAGCAGTAAGTGATGATCAAGAACATGATAAAGTGATTGAAGATTTTTGATGAGAATATCCACTAACCACATAATAGTGGAAGATAGTTTTAGCGAAGTCGAAAATAATGCAGATAAGGGAGAGGTAGATTAGGAAGCTCTCACTAAAGAGAATAATAAAGATGTTTTTAACATGATTTTTGAATATGTAGGTGTTCAAAATAGCATGGGAGTAGAAGTTGAAAGAAAGGTTGCTAATAAGTTTGATGCAGATTTGAAGCACATTGAAGAATGGATTCATAAACCAATTGAAAAATTTGATGATTGTCTTCAAGCAACAACTAGAATAAAATATTTGAATGAAATGGTGGTGCAAATTACAGAAAAGAAGAAGCAATACATGATGATGAAAGAGAAGAGAATGATATGGAAGTTTATGAAAATAAGGAAGAATGCATTAAAACCATTTTTCAACAATGGAGTCAAGAAGAGATAAGATTATGGTATCAAGAAATATTGCAGAAAGAAATTCTGGAATATAAAGCACAAGCAATAGAGAAAAAAAGATAGTTTGAAGATGTAATGTTGTGGCAACAGTCAATGGTTGAACGAATATTTGAAGAGGAAGGCATAGAAGATAATATCAATTTTTGTTTTAGCGCAAATTCAAGTAAAGTCAAAGAAAAAATGCAGCAATATGGAGCCTAAACCAAGAAAGCAAAACTAAGAATGAAAAAATTTCAAGGATATAGAATTTGGAAGAGAAAAAGAAAATGCAAAATTGTAAAATTTTTGAGTCATTGTAAGCCTAGTTGAGACATAGACTAGCATACATGTTTGAGTGATAATTGAGTCAATTTCCATTGTAAGCCTAGCAAACATAATTAAGTCATCTTAAGTTAGGTTGAGTCAAATTAAGTCATGTTTGAGTTATGTTGAGTCATACAGTGGTAATTAAGGGGGAGTGATAGAAATTTTAATTACTCATGCATGCGAGAGTTGGTTAAATTTAGGAGCGTTAGTTAAATGAGTCAAGTTGAGTGAACTAAAGTTAAGATATATTTTGGGAAAAGTTGAATTTATAGTGTGTGTGCATGTTGAGTTATTTTGGGCGAGTAGCTAGTCCAAACAGTATAAATACCCCTCACCAGGTTTATTGTAATAATCAAGTTTGTGTGATCAATAAAAGAGTTGCAACTAGGGTTATTGTGTGTGAATTACTATGTAAATCTTGTGTTTCCTCCTCTTTGCCTTTCCAACAGTAATTACATGAGATTTGGTAGGGATATTACATGGGGCCTTTGTTCAATTGACACAAACGGTACAACTCATGACTATATGTTTGACTTGTCTACGGTTTACATTCCTCTACCAAATCCTTAAATAATACATTTAAAAACTTTTAAAATTCCATTTAAAAAATTGGATTTCATAATTTTTTTGAAATTTTCAGCTGATTGCTTTTATAGGCATTAAATTATCATTTAGAAATTTAAATATAATTCCCTTAGAAATTATAAGGTATCTTTTATATATATTTTATTACATATCATATATTTTATTTTTTCCTTTTTTATCTTCATGTGTTCAAACCTGTTGTATCAATGATAGTGGGAGGCATTGCAACCAGAGGAGGAATTGCAATTCAGGGTTTTGCACCAAGTGGACTAAGGGTTTAGAACCAGGTGACTCAAATATTTTGAGGGTTTTAAAGATTTTTTAGCACACAAAACATAGCCGTGAATGAATCAAACATTAAATCTCCCAATAATTCTCTGAAGGATCAAGGAAATGCTCATTGAGGGAATCTGCTATGGTTTAACAGTTTTCATCCAATTTGGATTTTAATTGAAACCCCATTAAGAGCAGTAGCATCATTAAATGTAGTGCCAAATTTACTGCCAAGCTTATGCATTCAACTAATTTTTTGGGGGCAGGATTTTAAAATTCATTGTTTCAAGCACTAGAGAATTGAATCAGTTAGAAATGCATTCAAACAAGACAATGGGACAAGAAATTTCAAAACCCATGGAAATAAATGATCTAGGAAAAGAGAAAATTGCCTCATCTTCCAAAGCTGAGAAGTGGGTTTGGTTCAATTCCAAATAGTATCGGGGCATTTTAAAATGAAGACTAGCCCATCTAAAATGGGAACATACAAGGAAAAAATGGCCTTAAAGGGAAAGTACTTGGACCATTCACAATAAGAATTAAAACAAGTCCGCTTTGCAATTAAATGGAAAGAGCAAGACCAAAGGAAAATTCATTAATGATTCAACCTTCTATAGGCCACATCCACACCTCTCACCTGGTCATCTGATCTTTATGTGGAAGAATTTTTAAATGCAAAACAAAGGTTGGAGGTTTTAGAAGCTAAAGAGCAGGAAAGAGATAATAAAATACATATAATAATAGCTCAAAACAAGGGTCTAGTAGAAATCAATAAAATTTTGAAAGAACAAGTTGTATTTCTATAGGAAGCTCTCTTGATAGGGAAGACGGAATGGAAATGCATGAAGGCGGATGTGAAAAACATAAAAAAATATGTAGTGGAAAGTACAGAGGTGGTGAATGTGAAACCATCCCAGGATACAGAGAAAGTAGTTGTCCAAATAGATAACCATGAAGAGAAAGAAAGAGGAGAAAGGAAAGAAGATTCCATAAAAGTTTCCAAAACTTAGGGTCAAGTTATTAGAAATTCTTCTTATAGGGAAGCAGAAACAAACATTCAGGTTGACAACATGCAAGATAGAGAAATAAAGAAAAGACAAAATAGAGAGGAAAACATAATTATTAAAGGGGTGAAAGACAATGGAAAAAATGAATTTACTCTTGACCTTACAAGGGACTTCGTGAAAGACAAGTTGTTATGGAAATGACAAATATGCCAAGCATGGAGGTCGGGAAAGTTTAATGGTGAGAGAGCTAGACCCATAAAATTCATCATGCCCGTGATAAATATACCATTCTAAGAAAGAAGCATCTCTTGAGGGGTTCTCAATTTTTTCTAGGAGAATATTTAATAGTAAGACAACGGGAGGAAGGGAAGGAGGAAATGTCAAAGGTTAGGGAAACAAGAGATGAAGGCAGGAGAGCATGGATTTATAAAGGTAAAGTTGTGATAATGCGATTTGCACCTCCTTCCAAGACATAGAAAAAATATGGTAATAAAGAAGAGGCAACAAAATCTTCAACAGGAAATCAAGGAGCAAGGTCAGTATGGGAAAGCAAGGACAAAGACTCAACTGTGAGTCTCACATGTCAAAATAAATAGCAATCAAGACATACTGAAGTTTCCTTAAGGTTAGTTTCTTGGAACTGTAGAGGTTACCCATGGAGATGATGACCTAGATTATGTATCTATTGCGGAAGATAGAGACATAATTTGCCACATAGAAACACATGAGTATGAAGGGTGTGAAACACCTTTGTTTGAAGGATATTGTAAGATGGCAGAGTGGAACAAGGCAATAGGGAATAAAAAAGGATACGAGGGTATCATGGTAATAGTAAGGGAAAAAGAAGGTCATCTCATTCAGTTAGAAAAATAAGACTCAAATAAACAATTTATTTGGTTTAAAATATCAGAAAATTGAAATCACATCAAAATTGCAACATGTTATTTTGCGCCGCAAGTTTCAAAAATCTACGAAAGTAGAGGGTTTAAACAAAAATATCCCTTTGCAGCCTTAAAAGAAGATATTGCAACACATTCTCATCTAGGTGAAGTCCTTATATTGGGTTATTTCAATGCTAGGATTGCGAGGGAGCAAGGTAGCATTCTTTTTTGTAAAGACGATTGCAACCCTATTTGACTTACATAAGAGAGTAGTCATTAGTGGGAAAGAATTTCAGAGGAAAAGGACTGCAATATCTTTGGTGAACAATTTCTTACTCTATTTGGGGCCTTCTATTTGTCATTTGTAATGGCTTGACTTGATGGGAAAAGTCTAGTAATTTCACTTGCAATACTTCAATGGAGCAAGTGTAGTAGATTATGTAATTTTCTCACATGGTTTGTGTGAGAAAATGGAAGAAGTTTTAATTGAAGATTAGCTTTGGGACTTAAAATCCGATAACAAGAGAATTTATTTAAGTTTCTCTTGGACTAGAGAGAAGCAATTGGAGTAAAAACTTAGCATGTTCAACAAAATTTCCCGAAGGGCAGAATTCTGTTAACTCCAGAAAATTGTAATACCTTCAAAATGATGTTAGAGAGGCCCTACGAAAAGGATAAAATCACAATTCACGACCTTTATGGTAATGAATTAACACATTTAATTCAAAGCACACTTGCAGAGCGCAAAACAGAAAAAAGAAGTCTGAAAAAAATCACTTTCCGGTGAATGCTTGGTTTGATGAGGAATGAAAAAAGGGAAGGAGAATGTGGAAATTGTCAAACAAGGATAAGATAAATCTCAAAGCTTACAATTAGATATTAAAAAAGAAAAAGGCTGATTTCATGGTTTCAAGGATGGAAGAACTAATCTTCCTTAGGAAAAATAATCCCAAATTATTTTGCTAGGAGCTCCAACTAAGAATGATGGAAACTGGAAATAGTTTTACATCTTCTAAATGGTTTGACTATGCAATACAACTCTATGAGCAGGATCCCAAGGTTGACCATCCCCATTTGGTAAACACTGATACTAAACTCATCACAGTGCAAGAGGTAGAGATGGGTATCAAGAAGCTAGGTGTTGGAAAATAAAAAGACTTAGTTGGACACCAAGAAGTGTATCTGAAGTGGGGCTCAAATATTCTTGCACCTCACATTACAAAAATTTTCAACAACATCATACAACATGGGTTCCCCACATATTGGATAACTAGTCTGGAAATACCTATTTTTAAGAGTGGTGATGTCAATAATCCCTCCAATTATAGGACTATAATTATACTCCTTGTTTGCAAATTTATTTAGAAGCATGCTAGAAAATAAAATCAACAGGTGGGCAGAAGAAAGAGATAAGCGTGTTAAACAGAAAGTAAGTTTTAGACCTAAACATTCCACAGTTGATCATTGCATAACTTTAAGGAACATCACTGAAATCATTTGGGAGAAAAAGGAAGAAGTATTTTGTTTCTTTGTTGATTTCAGAAAAAAACTTTGACACTATTCCTAGGGTTATGCTTTGGCACAGAATGGAGGAAATTGGTGTTCCTAAACATTTGAGAGAAGTTGTGCATAGGCTATATGAAGAGGTGAAAGTCAAAATTACAACCCCAACAGGCATTTCTAAAAGTTTTAGAAGCGATATCTAGATCAAACAAGGTTGCACATTGTCTCCTACCCTTTTTGGCTTATACATCAACAAGCTTGAGAAGTGGTTAAATTTGCAAGTGGGAGATGGTATCCTTTTGGGAAATTTTGTTATAAGGCTTCTTTTGTATGCAAATGACCTTATTATGATTACTAAATATGATCTCAGTTTGCAAGAGCACTTACTATCCATTGAGCATTTTTGTAGAATGGTGGGGATGCAAGTCCATATTAGCAAAATGAAAGTAGTGGTTTTCTCTAGAAAAGGAAAACATAACCAACATAAGTTTTACTTTAAAGACAACATTTTGGAAGAAGTTGGGGATTACAAATATCTGGGAATTGACTTCAACAAAAATCTAAGTTGGGATGGATGTAGAAAAAAAGAACTTTGCGGGGTTGGAAAGCATTTTATTGTTTTCAAAATAGGTGTAGGAAGAGTTAAGGGACCAGAAAACCGCTTAAACTCTTTTTTAGCTTCTACTGATTTTGGTGATTCTCTATGGTTGTGAACTGCGGGCTAGTAATACATCTGACATGCAATGAAAACAAATTGAGAAAATTTAGAAGCGTTTCATTACAAACAGATTCAAAATTAAAGTGCATTTCCTTATGCTATCTTGTTAAGTGAAATTGGGGTTGCTCCTCTTGAAGCAATTTCTATGGTGCGAGTCTTAAGGTATTTAAGAAAAATTGAGCAAATGGAAGAGGGCAGATGGCCTAAGGTTGTCTTTAATGACATATTGGTCAAAATAAAGAAGGCTTGGATGCAACAAATAATTAATGATTTAGTAAATGACGTATTCACTTGAACAAGTATCCCATAAATAGTAAATAGATAAAAGATTTTGTTATGGATAAGTTCCACATGCGTACTTGGGATAAGGAGCTAGGGAGAAAGAAAAAATACTATATTGAAGTGTTTAATCTCACTCATAATCATCAACAAAATGCCTACATAGAGGCCAATATTTCTTGGAGACCTAAAATTCTTATTTCTTAGTTAAGGACTAATTCTCATAAACTCGATTGTGAAACAGGGTGCTGGAAAAGGCCAAAAGAAGTGTGGGAGGAAAGGGTATGTATTTTTCGTTTTTCCGGAAAAGTGGAAACAAAGAAGAATTTCATTTTAGAATGTGAGCCCTTCAAAGACAATAGAGAAAGTTATGCAGATATTCTGACTAGGATAAGTGAGGGGTTTGTCGAAAAGCTGGGAGCATTTATGTGAGGCTTCACAAGAAAAGGGCTGAATACATCAACCAGAAAAGGGTTGAATACATCAAGCATAAGTTATCTTTAGCCTTATAAACATTAAAATAAATTTCTTTCTTTCTTTCTTTCTTTCACATCTGGAAAATACACTTCTTTTAAATACACTTCTTTTAAAAATAATAATTCTTTTAAATACACTTCTTTTAAAAATAATAATTATTAATAATAGAACAAAATATCACTTCCTAATAGTTACACATCATCAAATTACACCTCCTTTCGGGATGGCTCCACTCCATCCCGGTTAACGCTTTTATCAACGTTTCAATAATTACATAGACTATTAATTATACATAATTGTTGATCTGCAATCGAGCAACAGATTCAAAATGTCTCGTGATAGTGCAATGGAGCGTGGTCAAATCCTTCCTCTTTTGAACCACCTAACAATAAATCTCCATGTGCTCTCATTTCAAGCTTCCACGCTCATGAAATCAAGTTATAGGCACTCCTTTCTTCAGAATGAGAACTTAAAACAGAACCCCGATAAGAGCGGCCCCGCACTATTCTCCAAGTAGTTGGGAGACGACTCCCCTCCTTGACCACCAAGTTCTCACGTCGATTCCTCCAGCTGCCGACAAATCAGTGGCATATAGCAATAGATCGTGGGTCGGACTTGGGTTCAGGCCGGGATTCCGGGACCCTATGTTGTTTTCCGAACGTCCGACTACACTACTGTTGTGGCCGACATTATCATATTTTCATTCACCGCACTCTGTGGCCCTCAACATTGTTAGATTTCGTCCGATTGGATACTAAAAACAAATAGTGCTTATGGTATAATCCCTATTTTATTAATGGAATCAATTAGTACAATACAATATTAAAAAAAATTATAATTGCAAAATTGAATATGAAAAAATACTTCAAACTCATATGAAAAAATTCTTCAAACTCATATTATAATAACAGGAAAATCGTAAACATTGTTGCAAAACATTTATGCAATTTAAAAATTAAATATATTAGTGTGTTAATATTACTATTAACAAAAAAAAACAATATTTTTTGTTTAACATTAATGTTTCTGTTTATAAACATAGCAACAATAAATTTATAATTTCAAAATTTAGTAATTAAAATAAAAATATGAAACCAGCTATATTACTTTATTTTTTATTTCCAACCTATTAAATAGGTTTCATTATCATTACCAAATTTCCAAAAATATCCATTCATATATATATATAATTAAAATTGATCCCTAAATTCCTTATTAGACTTTCCACTACCCACACCGCTTCTATACGGTCATATAAATGCCACCCATTGTGGATGTACAACCACTTTGAGACAGCTCCATGCTTTTGGCTTCAAGCTATGATCATAGTATTGAGAGAGAATTCATGTAGCTAATGGTTTTATAGCGTTGGAAATGATTTTATTCTTGTGGCAGGGTGAGACGAATGAAGAGAACATTTTAGATTGAATATTTTCATCTAGGTTTTTCACCGAAACCTCTGGGCAATAATTAAACGATTATCTATGCCATTTGGAATCTTTATTTTATTTATAGATATAAACACTGAACTTGTTTATTAAATTAGGGAAACCATTTCTTACATTATAGATTGAATTTTTATCGATAAAACATATTCTTGTTGTGAAGAGATTTCAACCCAACTTGACCATCATAATTATGTATAGGCATAGTTATAATAATTCAAAGATGATTTATGCAAGTTGGAATCTGTATTATATATTTGTATTGGAATATTACACTTGTTGACACATTAGATAAAACATTTTCTACACAATATGTTAACTTTTATTGATTAAACGTATTCCCTTTATGGAAAGACATTAACACAAAATGAAAATCATAATTACCCATAATCATAACTTTGGTATATACAAAGGTAGGAAGTTAAGTAGATAAAAAGCTAAATAACTATTCTTTTAGATTTTGATAATATCATCATATGATTTTGTTACAAAGTATATGGTAAAAGGTTTAAGTGATAAGTGTTTTTCAAAATCCTCACAGGTGTGTCATATACTCCTTTTAAATTTCTATATCGAGATTAAATTTTCGACAATGGTCAAGTTTCTGTTTGAAAAAATATTTGCAAATTTCATATCGAGAATAAATTTTAGATTATGAAGTTCTTTTTAGGACAACTTTATGAATACTAAATTTCTAACCATTATGTGGTGTATTTATCTTAGAAGTTTGAGGATAGTGTAGATATTTATGTTGCTCAACAATGGACAAATTTTAGATTATGAAGAAGTGTTTTTTGGAAAATTTTGTGAATTCTAAATTTCTAACAATTATGTGGTGTATTTAATTTAGAGCTATGAGGATAATGTAAATATTTATGTGGCTCAATAATGGATTTTTAATGAAGGAAAATATAAAGAGGATTTTTTTTAGATAATGAATTATCATCTTACTTTGATTTTGATTTATTGTCATTACGCGGATGAATAGTAGGTAATGGGATGCCTCTTAGGGATGTAGTTAAAAGAAAGTCTATTTCTCAAATAAATTCAAAGTCTTCTCTTATTTTTAGACATTATATAGTGGATCACGCGAAGGAGGCATCGATGGTGGAGACTATATCATTGGAGGCCATAAAACTACATTTAGTATATGGAAAATATGTTATTTTCAAACTTAATGAATATTAGCCTTCTGCATTGACATTGTTCAAGTGAATTCACTTGACTTGAACAAAGAAAAATGATAATTGTCTGATGTTTTTCGGAAGTGACGTACTTTGTACAACCCCTCGCTTCTTAGATTTTTATCTTAACGCTCTATTTGTTACTTGAATGTTCCTTGAGTTTGTCTTCTTAATTTCTTTTACAATTCTAGTATTTTTTATTTTATTTTATTTTATTTTTTGTTAATATCTAGCGGGATCGGCAATGGTGGTGGTATCGTACTCATATTACACGGGGTTGAATCGCACCAGTTTCCACTATAACCGCTAGGAGGAACCACCCAGCCCTCAAGAACGGCTCCTTAGGTTAAGACGAGACTTGAATTGTGACCTGCACAATGGCACGAACGACTTAGCAGACTGTCCGCTAGCCACAAGACCAAACCCCTGTAGGCACAATTCTAATATTTATCAATTTCTAATGACATTGGGAATACTTTGGGCACAAAAATAAAATTAGATATTTAGATAGTTTTAATAGTTCTATGCACATATATGAGTATATGAATTGTGATAGGTCCTACCAAGGATCTTTTATAACAAATGATTCTCATAACGAAAAATACAAACACATATTTAACTATGATAATACAACATTCATGTGTGGAAACATTCATTTGTGGGATATGTCATTTTTTAATACATTTAGTAGTTGCTTTCCCTCATGCTTAATCCCATTATCTCATCAATAAGGGGACCCAATATAAACAAAATTGGATGGAATTTTCTTTAAAAATCATGATAAGCATAAATATTAAGCATAATGAAGTAAATCAACAACATTGTATTAATATTGATTAGCATGAAGTCGACAAAAAAATGTGTTGATTATGGGAGACATTGCTTTTAATGAGAATAGGGTAAAATAAATGTACATACCATACTTTCATTATTATAGGAGGTCATGGTAGCTAAAGCCCCTTTATATCGGACAAAAAAAATAAATGTACATACTCAACTTTCATTACTATGTAAGTCATGGTAGCTAAAGCCCCTTTATATGGGATAAAAAGAAACTATGGAAATGATGAAAATGATACTTTTGATTTAGATAAAAGATGAGTTCCTTGTCAAAATTATAATAATTCTTTCTACTATAAAATATAAAAGATTAAAGAAAAAGAAAGAATATTTAAGAAAATACAACATATATATTAATTATATAGTTTTGATAATATATATATAATTTTGTAATATGCTTCGAATACCTTCCCAATAGAATTTTATGCTAAAAATTTATAATCTTTTTCATTTTGAATGCTACCTATAGAAGAAAAAGAAAATTTTATTTACAGGCACATGCAAAATCATTCCTATATTGAATCACAAATATATACCACGATATTGAAATGCCTTGAATTTACTTGTATTAACATGTATATTTTGAAATAGGGCTTCCAAAATTCTAATTTAATTATAGGATATTATTAATATTAATAGTATTAGTTTAATATTAGTATTAGTATTAGTATTAGTATTAGTATTAATATTAATATTAATATTCTTAATAGTTTTAATAATATTAATTTAATTTAATATTCTTAATATTCTTTGTTGGGAAATGTAATTCTTACTTGTCTTGTGATTCTTTCTATCTAGAGGATTCTGTTCCTATTACTTAGGATTGTTATATCTAGATGTTCCTAAATTGGTGTATTGTTGAGATATTCTCTCAACCAGTTGATTGTGTGTCCAATATAGTCTACCTATCTTGAGACAACACTTCATATATTTATTTGTAACATTATTTGATTAATGGTAATATAGATTTCCTTATGGAAATTGAACTTGGTATCAGAGCCCGTGAGGGCTTGGCCTTGGCCCCTGGTGGGCTGAGGAAATAAGAGAATATATTTGCATTGTTTTAGTTTTTGTTTGTCCATTGATAAGGGTTCTGAGATTCAATGGAATGTGGTTCGTAAAGTTGTTTCCCGAGTATCAGTCAATTGTATCGTTGGATTTGATATGTTTTGTAGGTGGTCTGCCTCTGGTGGATTTGTGTGAGGGCGACAATGCTAGTTCAAAGTTGGTGTTGGTTGTTGGGATCTACGAAACAGAATTGTGGACGAGACCGAATCAACATCGAGTAAAGGATCAGATCATGGTGATGCGGCTTCCTATGTTTGTTTGAGGCCGAGATCCTGTGGCTGTCGGTGGTGCTTTCACGGAGGAGGCCGAGTAAACGTGGAAGCATGGTCGTAGTCATGTTCGTGGGCGTAGTGGTGTTCCAACAACATTAACCTGAATACGAGATTGCTCCAATCGACTTTTTGGGTGTTTTATTGTGGCCTAACGCCAAACAAGTTTTGGTGCCTTTTTTACAAAAAAAAAAAAAAAAAAAAATTGAAGTTTTTTTTGAGACTTGTATTTCGATCTGTAAATCAATCCACTCCAAAAAGCTTCAGATCCAAAAAAAATTTGGTATGCCGAGATCGCTTCAGGTCTAAATTCATTTCTTGTTGAAATCATCGGTTTGGTCATGTTCTAAGATCTCTCCAATTGTGCCTTGATGGACAGGCATAGATGCACTATGCATTCCTAGGGTTTGTTTATTCTTCATTCACATGTTCGCGAATCCTGTAATGTCTCTATTTATGAGAGTTCCTGCGAATTCCCTATGGAGGTATGCTAGCCTCCCTCACTTGGTCGATGAGTCTCGCTGCTGAAGATTAGATTCTTTCGATGAGCAAGGTTTTAAACTTTCTTTAATTTTGTTAAGTTACTGGCTAGATGAAAGCGACCCAATTGTGTCGTTGTTGTAGCCATCATTAAAAGCAGATTTTGTGGCATCTGTTCAGCAATAAAACCTATTCACGAAGATGAATGCCTACATTTTTGGCATCCTTGTGCATATGCTACTATCATTCATGTTAAGGAATAGAAGAAAGGGAAAGGTACATGGAGTACATGTCGATGTGGGCGGGGATGGTGGTTTTGCAATCTTACGCCATCATAATTACTCCTTAGTTGAAATGTCGTGGGAACGAGCTTCAACTCTTGTGGACCTCTTTGAGAAAGCATGCAGAGGACATGCACAAATGCGCTTACCCGGTACCCAAAAGTTTATTAGCAGAGAAACGAAAGTCAGTGAAGATGGTAGGAGTTTTGAAAAGGTACATCTCGAAGATTATGAGTGGTCAACTTATGGGAAAGCAGTCGAGCGTGTTTGTAACTTTGCATCAAGTTTTCTAGAATGTTGTCATTGAGAGAAGGAGAGAGATGTTTGCAAGTTTTTGGATTCAACAAATTAGAGGAGAAAAAGGAGATAGCAACAGTAATGGCAATTGCTTTGGTAAATGTTGATGAAAACATATGTCAGAAAAGTGACTACATCCTATTTGTGGGAGTAGAATCACTGCTGGAATGAGTCATACGAGGAGCTGCGAAGCATTGAGCATGCAACCACTTGGTAGTTTGAGCATCTATCTAATTTTGAGGGTTATTTCAATATTTTGTATTTTTTTTGGATTTTGGAAAGATAAATACGTTGAGCTCAATCAACTTAATGTAGAAATGCAATTTATTAAAATGATTATGATTTCATTTTTAGAAACTCCAAAGAAGTGGTATCTATAAATGTTTTGGACTTAGAAATATTTACATTGAGTTTCGCTAACTCAATGGAGTGGTTTTGTTAGAATTAGTGACTCTAAAAAATCACGTAGGTGAATCCAACACAACAATTGAAGCAGAAAAAGAAAGAGGATGCGAAGACAGTATGTGGTGGATAATAAGGTTTAAGTGCAACAAATATTGATTTTGAGCAACAAAGACACATGAAATTAAATGATGGTGGACAATGAGTTGAAATTTTGTTTGAGTGTGTGGAATAGACTCCTTAACATGATGTATTATGGGTCACATACATTTATTGGTAAGAAAGTTTAGGATGTTTTGTAGTGGTCTTTATAATGTATGTACCTGGTAACTCCATGAATTGGAGTGTGCGAAAACCATTTTTCAGTGTCAGTTTGTGGTAAGCCAGAACCACATTTAAGAGTGAAGTGGACAGGGATTCCTGTAGGCATGGTTTAGGGTCAGCCACCAAAACCCTTGGGATGGTTGAGGGTGAGCCAAGAAAACCTTGGGCCTGGTTAAGTTGGGTATGTGGTGAACCTTGATGGCTGAATTGAGTGCCTTGGTGGCAGAGTTGATCCTTGGTGGATGTGTTGAGCCTTCATGGATGAATTGAGTGCCTTAGTGGCAGAGTTAAGCCATGGTGCCTGAGTTGAGACGTGGTGGTTGTGTTGAGCCTTGGTGGCTGAGTTGAGCCTTGGTGGCTGAGAGCCCTTGTTGAGATGGTTGACGGTAATCTGATAAATCCCAGACCATGGCTATGGGTATTTTGATAAAAACCACAATGATGATGATGGAGGGGGGATTTAATAGTACATTTATACATATATAATAGTTGACAGAACCATGCATGTGAAGGACATCCTACTAAAATGGTGGTTGCAGCGGTTGGGCACCCATGCGTTCGAGGGGATGGTTGTTCCTTTACATGAGCATCGACATCTTCTTTTGTTATGTTTTGCCACAGGTAGACTTTGCAGATTGAGATTGAGACAAGTAGTCATTAAGGGGTAGTGTTGGGAAATGTAATTCCTACTTGTCATAGTTGTGATTCTTTCTATCTAGAGGAGTCTATTCCTATTCCATAGGGTTGTTATATCTAGATGTTCCTAGATTAGTGTATGATTGAGATATTCTTTCAACTAGTTGGTTGTGTGTCGAAGATAGTCTACATATCTTGAGGCAACACTTCATATATTTATTTGTAACATTATTTGATTAATGGTAATATAGATTTCCTTAAGGAAATTTAACTTTCTTAATAGTATTCACAAATCAAAGGTGGAAATTTATTTCCGAAGTAGTTGTGCCCTTTTAATTAAATAGATTAATTAAAATGGAGTGAATCTTCATGGTTAAGAATCTTGTTACATGTTTTTTTAATTGTTTATATGATTAACTTATACATTAATTGTTTTCTCGTTAACAATAATAAAATTTATTTAAATAAAATTTAAATTAGTTGTGTTAGTGGGGGTGAATTTTCACGGTTAGGAATCTTGTTATATGTTTGTCTAAATGTGTATATATTTGACTTATATATTAATTATTTTTATAATCAACAATAACAATATTTTTTTAAACTAAAGTATAATTTAATTTATTTTTTAAGAAACATGAGATACGTTAAGTTTTCACCATCCATTTAGTTTATATGGCTACCTGAGTTATTAATTGTAAAAAGAATTAATATATGAGTTAAACATATATACATCTGAAGAAAAAAGTAACAAGATTTACCCCATTTTACCATGAAGATTCCAAATTTGTAAATAGAATTTGTTACAATATCATGCTTTACTAATACTATATGCCGAAGAAACCATAACTCATATTTATATTTAATTTTTATTTAAATATCAATAAATATTAGGTGGATGACAGACATTTAATCTCTACTAAATATGTTGAAATGTTCTTAGTGTTGGAAATAATACTGAGAAGTGGGGGGGGGGGGGGGGGGGGGGGGGGGGGGACGGGGATGAATCAGTATTAGCAAGTCAATTGTTTTTCATTTCACAATGAGATTTGTATACGCTACTTCAGTTAGTGAAAACTACATATATACACAACTGTATTTAAGGAAACTAGCATATAACCTGCAAACTTATAATTTAATTTATTCTTCAGATGTTGATCGTTAATATATGCATCAGAACCATATAAACAGTAGTCAGGTACAATAAAACAGAGCAAACAGTCACACACAAGAACACAAGATATAAGGTGGTAACCCAATGTGGGTGAAAACCACCTGTTGCAATTTGTCTCTATCTTCTTTTAATAAGAAACTTCTTTTTACAATGTTTCTATACTAGTGCAGTCTTATACCAGTACCCAGGCTTCTACCTGCAGAAGGCTACAACCTTCTCTCGTTCTCCAGCTTCTATTGGAAGGGAGCTACAACCCCCTTAGCACTTATACTAGCTAATGTACTAGTATAGGTGCTGACCTATAGAAGGCTACAACCTTCTCTTTTTCTTTGAGGGACCACGTTTCATAAATTTTCAGACTCGATCCATCAATAATATCAATCAAACATCAGATATATCTGCATCAACTAATCTCGTTTGCACCCACCAAAACTGAAACAAACAATCACTTCTCTGAATGTTGTAAGAGTAACAATAACGAGAAACCAATCCCGAACCCAGAATATTGCAGCGATAAACAGAAGTAGCTAAAACATATTTTATGAGACGTACGCTACTTCAATATGTAGAACCTACGTGCATGCGTTGTTATATTAAGGCAAACCTGTGTATATGCGATTTTCAATTATTGAACCAGCGTGTATATGCGCCTTTGATATGCTGAATCTGCATAGAGGTCTATAAAAGATAATTCACCCTTTTCAACTATTTAGACATCAGTTATACCGAGATTATCAAATTTATAGATCAAGTTATGCACCAAATATAACAGATAAAAATCACACGAAGATACTTATCTTCAAGCGTTAACATCTTGACCCACAATAGAACTTATTCTTCTCCTAACACTCAGGTTCCTCCTTTATTCAGATCCAGCTATGCACCATAACCCAATGACCAGTATTCTAGATCTTGTTCTTCATAAGATATTCAATCCTTAAGTGCCTTTGCCTAATGATCTCCTTCCCCTTTTATAGTCTTAGGCCTTACACAATACTATGGTCCAAAACCACTTAGAACCAATAATTGGGTCCAAATACCTGGGTTCAATACTTCGGATGAGATACCATGGTCCAAAACCATAAGTCCGAATACCAAGGACCAAAAACCAAGTTTTCCAAACTGTATGCGCTTTTGTGTGCATGAAGGTGCGTGTATACGCATACGCATCTTTTGGTCTGTGAATCAGTGTCTATATGCGGCTTGATCAACAGGAACCTATGTATACCTCATTTTCCTTTATTCTAAGAGCCTGTGATCCTGAACTGTCATCTGAGTGATTTGCCGAGTGAGTTGCCATCAAGGACAATACCTGTGCCATAGTGCCAAGCCTGTGTCATAATGCCAACAACCTCCCCCGTTGGGCTTGATGGAAACCCCAAGTCACTCTCCCCCTTTGTCATCAAGGGTAATGGGTTATGCTCCCCCTGAGTACATGTTGAAATCTCTACTATGTTGTGTTGTCCATCCTCCCCCTGACTGTAGGCAAGGTTTGCAAAAAGATGTTCTACAAGAAAGAATATGACTCTATACATCATAGATGACCTTCCTATCACCAAAGACTCATACATTCATCCATGTCCCAACCAAGTGGGGATATACCAAAAGTTTATACATGATAAAACAAGAACATTACATCATCCATCCCAAGCATAGTGGGGAAAAATAGGTCATTACATGACCTTGATACTAAAATAAATACATGACATAGAGACCAAATATCTAAGAGAAGACTATGATAGTCATCAACAACCGGCATCTGTCAATCACCATCCAAACCAATAACCATGATCTCCCTCTGCACCTGTTCCACTTGAATAAAAAACAACTGTGAAATTGTACCAAGATCTTCTAAGGTAATGCCAACAATGCACTATTAGAAGTATATGCTCCCCCTAATCCTATGGCAAGTGATCAGACCCATATCAAACTCTTTTCATCCTGAGTCTATCCCACTGATATTCTTCAAACCAACTGTTTCTACAGAAACTAGCGTATGTATGCGGATACGCTTCATGAAACTCGCGTACACACACTTTTCTCTGATAGATAAGTGTCAACAACAAGATGATGCATCAACTACTCCCAGCTTTTGTCTGAGGTATTCAAATGCCTCCCTGGGCAGTGGTTTGGTGAATATATCAGCAACATGTTCTTTGGAGGGAACATACTCCAATTTGACTTTTTTTTCAAGCACTTGTTCCAGAAGAAAATGATATTTGATAGGTATGTGCCTAGTCTTGGAATGCATGATAGGATTCTTTGAAATGCTGATTGCACTTGTATTATCACATAGAATGGAGATGGGTGGAGTACAAGTGATTTGAATGTCTTGCAATGTTTGCATCATCCAAAGAAGTTGTGTGCAGCAAGATGCAACAACTACATTTTCTGCTTCAGTTGTAGATAAAGTAATTGAACTTTGTTTCTTGCTGAACCAAGACACTAATCTAGAACTCATAAATAATGCACCACCAGCAGTGCTTTTTCTGTCATCCACTCTTCCTGCCCAATT
The DNA here is from genome assembly GCA_031772625.1 of Pinus tabuliformis. Lineage (NCBI taxonomy): Eukaryota > Viridiplantae > Streptophyta > Pinopsida > Pinales > Pinaceae > Pinus > Pinus tabuliformis. The sequence continues at coordinate 159,778,429 of CM062804.1, read as the reverse complement.
TGCATCTGTATATGCATGAAGTGTGAGATCTGTATCTCTAGGATACCATAAGCCATAGTTTCGAGTTCCTTGAAGATATTTGAGAATTCTTTTAACTGCCTGAAGATGAGCTTTCTTTGTATTTTCCTGAAATCTTCCAACTATTCCCATTGCATGCATGATGTCTGGTCGTGTACCTATTAGATAGAGCAGACTACCAATCATGGATCTATATGTTGGCTGATGTATTGTTGTTGATTCATCATTTGCACTCAGGTTGCACCCTGTTACCATAGGGGGACATACTGGTTTCGACTCTTCCATGCCATATTTCTTTAAGATCTGCTTGAGGTACTTGATTTGTGATAGAAAGATACCGTCTTTGTTTGTTGGACTTGTAACCCAAGAAAGTATGTGAGCTCACCAAGCACAGACATTTCCAATTCCTTCTGCATCACCAAAGCAAATTTTTGACTCATGGCTTCTTCATTGCTACCAAAGATGATATCATCAACATACAGAACAAGTATTAGCAATCTATCATTGTCTATATAGATTTTTATTTGCGGATCCTTTTGAAAAACCTTGTTGATGAAGGTATTTGCCCAGATGATAATACCAAGCCCTTAGAGCCTGTTTAAGACCATAGAGAGCCTTTTTGAGTTTGCATACAAGTTTTGGATCATTTCCAAGGATAAATCCACCTGGTTGCTCAATATACACTTCTTCTTCTAAGTCTCCATTTAGAAAGGCAGATTTAACATCCATATGATATACTTTGAACTTCTAAAAGCTAGAAAGAGCAAGGAACATTCTTATCGCTTCAAGTTTGGCAACTGGTGCAAAAGTTTCTTCAAAGTCTATACCTTCTTGTTGGGCATACCCTTTACAAACAAGTCTGACCTTATTTCTAATAATGTCTCCATTTTCATTTAGCTTGTTTTGGAATATCCATTTGGTCCCTATGACATTCTTATCATTAGGTCTAGGAACCAATTCCCAAGTGTTATTCTTTTTAATCTGCTCAAGTTCTTAATTCATGGCCTTGACCCAGAATTCATCTTTGCATGCTTCACTTATATTTCGTGGTTCGACAGAGGAGAGCAATGCTAGATAGCTTGAATTTTTTGTAATAGTTATTCTTGTTTGTACACCTACCACTTTCTGCCCCAAAATTTGAGTCTCTAGATGGTTTTTCTGAACGTGCCTAGATGGAGTCTTTTATTCTACCCTTATCTATTCTTCTAGTGCCACATAAGTTACTTCTTCAGCATTAGTCTGATTTGATGTTGAAGGATAGTCCTCATTATCTTCAAAATCTTTGGTTTTTATCTGTTTTGGATTGTTGCCTGCTTCATCAATCACCAAATCAATACTTTCAACAATTTTACCAAGTCTTTTATTGTAACACTTATATGCTTTACTTCGGGAAGAGTAACCAATGAGAATTCCTTCATATGCTCGAGGTTCAAACTTGCCAAGCTTTTCATTAGTCCTTTGATGTAACATTTACTTCTAAAAACTTTGAAGTTTTTTACAGTAGGAGTCTTACCATACCAAAGTTCATGAGGAGTTTGAGTGTTGTTTATCCAAACGTTTGTTTTGTTGAGAATAGTAATGACAATAAATGCAGCTTCACCCCAGAAGGTTGCATGAGTTCCAGACTCATCAAGCTTAGCACAGGCCATTTGTTGAACCATTTTGTCCATCCTTTCTACCACTCCATTTTACTGAGGAGTCGTTGCAGTAGAGAATTCCCTTCTTATTCCATGTTCTTCACAAAAGTCAAAAAATTCATCTGAGGTAAATTCCCCTCCTCGATCAGACCTGCGACATTTGATTTTGCGATCTGATTCATTTTCAACCAAGGCATTGAAAGCCTTTAAATTTTCGAAAGCTTCGTCTTTATGCTTCATAAGTCCTATCCAACACATCCTGGAAAAGTTGTCAATGAACAATATAATGTATTATTCTCCTCGAGGTGAATTTTTCCTTGATGGACCACATAAATCAGTATGGACAAGTTCAAGTGGCTTACTAGCTGATCCTTCCTTCTCAGGCAAATGCGTTCTGGTTTTCTTACCAAACTGACATGATTTGCATATTGTATTGTCATGAATTTTGATGTTAGGAAGATTGTGAACAACCTGATATTTGCATGCTTTCCTTATTTGAGGGAAGCTCAGATGCCCCAATCTTCTGTGCCATAGCCATTGTTCATCATTTTTTCTTAGATAGCATTGTTGTTGTCCTCTCTTGAGTATGTATAAATTATTTGGAGTTCTTATGCCTTTGATCACTATTTCTCCTGTATCAAGCTCACGAACAATACATCCATTTGATCGAAATACTACCTCATTTCCTTGATCACACATTTGACTAACACTCAATAGATTATGCTTTAAGCCATCAACATACATAACATTTCCAGATTTGACCTTTTCTTTTAAAAGAATAGAGCCTTTACCTTTTCTGAGTGCAAAGGTGTCATTTTCCAAATGAGACCTTCCTTTCCTTTTGTAAGGCACTATATGACTAAAGTTTTTCTTTATCACCTGTCATATGTTTCGAGCATCCACTGTTGATGTACCACTAATTTTCTTGTCCTTCTGCATATAAGGCTATACCACATCTTTTTATTTGTGGTTCTTTCTTTCTCCATGTTTTGGGACCCAATGAAGCTTTCTCCTTCTGAGATGTTTGCCGAAACTTACTTCTGTATTCAAAATCTTCATGACCGAAGTTGTTACAAATAGAGCATTCTATTTCATTTTCAAGAGCAGAAAAATTATTGTAAGTCCTCTTCATGATCCCAGTCATACTCCTTTGATTTCGTGTTTCTCTAGTCATGACGGTCTTGTAGGAAACACATTGAGCAACATTGTTTCCAAAGCTATGACATGAGAAACATTGGCCATTAAAGAAATTCCTGCGATTATCAAATATACTGACCATGTGATTGTAGTTTCCATTAACATTCACTCCTGAAGTAAATTGGGAATGATTTACCTGTAGTTGGTTGTAGCTTCTGTTCATTCTTGAAGTAGATTGACCCTGATTTACTTAGTGATCTGCTTTATGCCTTTGCTGCCGATTTTCAACCTGTTCACTTCTCCTTGCTACATCAAGATAACTTTTGGAGGTGGATGGCTTCTGTGCTTGAGATGCTTCTTCAGTATATCCAAGACTTGTCTTTATTAGAGGAGAATGCTGCACTTTGATAATCTCATCTAAAGTTTCAGATCCTTTAGCAAATCTAAGATTAAGAGCTTTTGTTTTCTCAATATCTTTTCTAAGTCCCACACATTTACATTCTAACTCGTCATTGTGTTTTTCCCTTTTAGCAAGTTGGAATGTCAGAGTATCTATTATCATAATCTTTTCTCTAAATAAATTTTAAGTTTATAAATTTCTTCATAGAGATCATCTTCATCTATAGCATTCAAGAAATCATCATCTTCAAAAGCCATCAAAAGTTTATAATCATTACCATGTTCATCTTCATTGCTATTTGAAAGTCCATCGTTGTCTTCCTGTGTATAATAGCTCTTCTTACTTACACTATGTTTTCTATTCCATTTAACCGGCTCCTTATCTTTATCAAGCTTATCTTTATGAGGACATTTGGCTGCATAGTGACCGACTCTTCCACAAGCAAAGCATTTGAAAGGTAAATTGCCTCTGAATCTTACAGAGCCCCGTTGAAGGTTCTTGACAAAATTTGATTCTTCCTCTCCTTCTGATGTATGATCTGAGTCATTGTATTCTCCTTTTCCTGAAGCTTTGAATGCAGCTTCTCTCATGTCTGATGGACCCCTTTTTCTCATTTTGAAAGAAGTTAGGATTCCGTGCAGCTGTGACATAGTAATACCTTAAAGATTCTACTTTTCTTCTATGGCAGAAACTTTTGATTCAAACTTAGAAGACAAGGATCTTAGAACCTTTTCAACTAAAGTGACTTCTTTTATGTCTTCACCTAGGTTTTTCATGCGATTAACAATCTCATCTATATGTAGGAAATAATTAGCTACACTTTCATCATTGTGCATTTCGAGAGTTTCATATTGAATTTTGAGAGGTTGTAGTTTTCCACGTTTTACCTTATCGTCTCCTTCATAGATTAGAACAATCTTGTCCCATATTTCTTTGGTGGTTTTAAGCTGCATAACCTTGACGAATTCTGATTGTGATAGACTCCCCAATAGAATATTGACAACCTTTGCATTTCTTTCATACTGCTTTTTACCTACCGTATCTGTAGGAGTTGTTGCTGGAAATGTGTATCCTCCTTCCACGATATCCCAAAATTTTGTTCCAAGAGATTAAGATAGGTTGTGACTCTTACCTTCTGATAGACGAGGTTTCTCCCATAAAAAATTGGTGGCCGGATGGATGCCTCTTTTTCGTAGTTGTTCATGATGATAGATCCTCCTTCAAGTGATCAAGCTTCTTTTGAAGGACCTGCTCTGATACCAATTGTTGGAAATAATACTGGGGGGGCGGAGCGGGCTGAATCAGTATTAGCAAGTAAATTATTTTTCATTTTACAATCAGATTTGTATATGTTACTTCAGTTAGTGAAAAATGTGTATATACACAACTATAGTTAAGCAAACTAGAGTATAACTTGCAAACTTATAATTTAATTTATTCTTCATATGTTGATCTTAATCTATGCATCATAACCATATAAACAGTAACTAGGTACAGTAAAATAGAGCAGAAAATCACAGACAAGAACACAAGATATAAGGTGGAAACTCAATGTGGGTGAAAACCACCTGCTGCAATTCATCTCTATCTTCTTTTAATAAGAAACTTCTTTTTACAATATTTCTGTACAGGTGCAATCTTATACCAGTACACAGGCTTCTACCTACAGAAGGATACAACCTTCTCTCATTCTTCAGCTTCTCCTAGAAGGGAGCTACAACCCCCTTAGCTCTTGTACTAGCTCATGTACTAGTACGTAGGTGTTGACCTACAGAAGGCTACAACCTTCTCTTTTTCTTCCAAGGACCACGTTTCATAAATTTTCAGACTAGATCCATTAATAGTATCAATCAAACATCAGATATATCTGCATCAACCAATCTTCTTTACACCCACCAAAACTGAAACAAACAATCACTTCTTTGAATGCTGTAATAGTAATAGTAACCAGAAACCAATCCTGAACCCAGAATACTATAGCAATAAACAGAAGTAGCTAAAACATATGTTATGAGATGTTCGCTACTTCAATATGTAGAACCTATGTGCATATGGTGTTATATTAAGGCAAACATGTGTATACGCGATTTTCAATTACCGAACTAGCATGTATACGCGCCTTTGATATGCTGAACCTGCGTACAGATTTATAAAAGATAATTTACCCTTTTCAACTATTCAGACATCAGTTGTACCCAAATTATCAGATTTGTAGATCAAGTCATGTGCCAAATATAATAGATCAAAATCACACAAAGATACTTCTCTTCAAGCCTTAAGATCTTGACCCATGAATAGAACTTATTCTTCTCCTAGCGCTCAGGTTCCTCCTTGATTCAGATCTAGCTATGCACCATAACCCAATGGCCAGTATTCTAGATCTTGTTCTTCATATGATATTCAATCCTTAAGCTCCTTTGCCTAATGATCTCCTTCCCCTTTTATAGTTTTAGGCCTTATTCAATACCATGGTCCAAAAACACTTAGAACCAATACCTGGGTTCAATACTTCAGACGAGATACCATGGTCCAAAACCATAGGTTCGAATACCAAGGACCAAAAACCAAGTTTTCCAAACTATACGCGCTTTTTTGTGCATGAAAGTGCGTGTATACGCATATGTGTCTTTTGGTCTATGAATCAGCGTGTATATGCAGCTTGATCAACGAGAACCTGCGTATACCACCTTTTCCATTATTCTGAGAGCCTGTGATCCTGAACTGTCATCTGAGTGATTTGCTGAGTGAGTTGCCATCAAGGACAATCCCTGTGCCATAGTGCCAAGCCTGTGTCATAATGCCAACACTTAGTAGTACTCACAAATCAAAGTTTAAGATTTATCTCCATGTTAGTTATTCCCTTTAAATTAATTTATCTCAAATTAATTAATTAAAGAAAATGTATTTTAGCAAAAACTATTTATGAGTATAGAATTTCCATGGTAAAGTGGGAGTGAACCTCTATGGTTAAGACTATCATAAATGATTTTTAAAATGTATATATGTTTAATCGGTAAAATGATTATTTTTATAATAATAATAATAATAATAATAATAATGATATAATTTAGTTAATTTTTTTTTTTTTTATATTTTTTAAATTTTGGCAAAGTGAGATATATCATGGAATAACACTACTTAGGCAATGTTGAATTTTCTATAATAAAGAATGAAAGCTATATTGAATAAAATTTGATTCATGGTAGGTTAGAACATATAATTCCCATTTTCCTCAATGTGTGTAAGATTATTTAATTATTGTAATTTTAATAGATAATTGATACATACATACATGAATTTCATAATAATAAGATTCTATTGTATAAAATATATAGTATTTTTTTGTGGTGAAAATTTGTTAAAATCATTTTCTTTTAATTGTGATAGTAACGAGCATATATCCATCTTAAATACATAACTAACATGAGAGAGATCCAATTTTTTCACGTGCAAATATTTTTATGAGCCTACATTATTTAAATGTTCTGTATAGTTATTTAAAATTTTTTTATTTTGGCCTACATGAACAATATTTCATTTTTTTATGATGGACAGCTTTTTGTTACACATCATACTTGGTAGTAGAATAAGTCTCTTAGTTTGATTAAAATAATAATAAGAAATGAACAAAAATAATTACAAAAAAAAATATATTATAAAAAAATTTCTAACTTTTTAATTAAAATAATTGAAATAATTTTCATTTTAAATTTGAAAATTTACTTGAGAAATAATTTCATGTTCTTTCATACCAAAAATCATGAAGATAATTAAAAAATACATATCAAAGCAAAATAATTCAATTAAAAAAAAAAGATAATTAACTCAAATTTAAATCCTGAATAGACATAACCTTTATATTTACTCTTTAGGATCGATCCAATAAAAACTCCTTTTTTATATATTAGATAATGATGGCCAACTATAAAGGCAGAATACTGATACAGGTGTATAGTGCCTTGCCATCTTTAATTTAGCCAATGCCAAGAGCACTGAAATAAAGTTAAATGAAGATTGCCAACTCTGGCATGGGCAACAGCACTATGTCCTGGCAAAGTACCATTCACTCATAGCCAACTGACGACGGCTAAAGAAAATATAAATAATGTCCTTTCCACAATGAAGTATCTCTAATATGCCATCTTCAGACATGTGGTCCCGATTTGTAGTTGGCTTCACGTCAACATGGGAGGACTTGTAGTTGGTTTTGCTCAAAGGAATTGGTATAGGAGAGGGAGTAAAACAACCTCATTTGGATAGGTGAATATCCCATCATATATTTTAATAGTAAAACAATTTTTTTATTAAAATAATAAAATATATAAAAGAATGTAATAAATATCATATTATATAGTAGTTTAATGGTTCGATTCCACATTGAGTATCTGTAATATGCCATTTTCAGACAGATCTATGGTCACGATTTGTAGTTGGCTCCAGGTCAACATGGGAGGACTAGTAGTTGCTTTTGCTCAAAGGAATAGGTATAAGAGAGTTAAAAAATCTGATTTGGATATATAGTGATGTGTGGTGTGGTAGTTGAGTTTGTTGGGTGAAATTTATGAGGTTAGGGGTCAAATCACATTGAATATATTATCCTGCTATGGTGTGCCGTTCAACGAGTAGACTCCCCTTATCAATGAATTTAGGCTCTTGTCAAAATCATAAGAAATTGGTATATCTGCTTGCAGGTTGTTGGATGTACTCTTAGTGTTATAATGGCAGTTACGAGAATTGATGCTGGGTCTTCCTTAGATTAGGTATAGCAATTACTAAATTACCCTGTGCCTAAAAAAACCTCATTTGGATAGGTGAATATTCCATCTTATATTTTAATAATAAAATATATTTTTCATTAAAATAGTAAAATATATAAAAAAATGTAATAAATAGTTTAGTGGTTCGATTCCACAATGAAGTATCTGTAATATGCCATTTTCAGACAAACAGTAATAGAAGTGAATACTGTGAAATCCCTAGCCGATCTGGGAATTGAGGATCTACCTGTTAATTACATTAAGGACGACAATGAACGGCCAGCTGTGGCATACAATGATTTCAGCAAAGAGGTGCCCGTCATTTCCCTTGCGAATGCAAGAGCCGGAGGAGCAGAGCACGCACAGCTAATAAGAGAACTCGGAGCGGCCTGTGAAGAGTGGGGAATGTTCCAGATCATAGATCATGGCGTCCCTGGAGAACTGAACTCTCAGATAATGTGTTGTGCCGAGGAGTTCTTTTCGCTTCCAGTGGAAGAGAAGAAGCAGTACGCCATACAGGCAGGGCAGTTCCTAGGATATGGAAATGGGAGCTTTATCAACGATGACCCCTTCAAGGACTGGAGAGAACTATACGTCACGACATGCTACCCGGCTCGGGACATTCAAAGCTGGCCTGCAAAGCCAGTTCAGTTCAGGTCGCCTGCATTTCTTTGGTTTATGTACATTATCTAGTCCATTACACGATCATATATTTTATCTATCCCACGCTCGAACTGTCATTGTTTTTCAGGGAAGCTTTAGCCAACTACAGCGATTCGATGATGGAGTTGGCCAAAACACTACTTGGGCTCATCTCAGAATCGCTAGGAGTTGAAGCAGATGCGATCGAGAAAGCCTGTGGAGAAGACCAACAGAAAGTTCTCTTGAATTACTACCCGACATGCCCCCGCCCCGCTTTAACGTTAGGCCTCAAGAGACATACCGATCCAGGAACTCTTACCATTTTACTGCAAGACAATGTTGGAGGCCTTCAAGCCACAAAGGACGATGGTGAAACGTGGGTTACAGTGGAACCCATCGATGGAGCTTTCGTTGTAAATATCGGAGACCATATGCATGTCAGTGCCCATATTTATTGCTTTTCGGAACATTTTAATTCTGTATTGAACGTATTGAGATTAAAAGAAACTGAGTTACAGTATAAAAATAAAATGAACCTCTATGATCTTCGTCGTAGTTATTTCGAAATATTATGTTATTTAATTCACCGTGAAACGTAACAAATAATTTTAAGAGAATCTTGTATGGAGTTGTTTTTACTGCAATTTTTTTTTTGGCGATTTTAGAGGTTAAATTTTGATTTGTATTATTTAAAATGGTTTTTTATTGCATATTTGGATTCAGCACCTTGAAAAATCCAGGACTCTTGATTGTGCAGAAATTACCTACCAAACTTGTGATTTCAATAAATTGCTGCCTGATTTTAGCAAAAAAATTTCCAAAAAAACTAACTAAAGTATTACGATTGTTTCACAAGATTAGGTCTTGCACGAGGATTGTGTATGAAGATTATCTCAGTTGAAAATATCACACACGATCTGTCTTCTAATAACCTCAAAAATAACCACAAGATCACTTTTTTTATTTATGCGGTTTATTGTATTAGGGTTGTGGTATTTTGGTTTCATGCATGCATGTTGAATTTGTTTTTTTCTGCGTGATGCACGGATTTTTGGATAGTCTGTACAATATTGGTACACGGAGAGAGTGATCATTACATTTATTTAATAACTATACAAATTAAATTAATCTTATAATTGAATCACAAACATAAATAAAAACATTAATTTTTTAATTAATTAACTTTTTGATTATATAATCTAAATGTTAAATATTATTTTTAAACAGATCAACTATCTAATATATTTATTTATATATATCTATCTATATATAAATATATTCAACAAAGTATTATGTTACAAAATATTTTAGATTCAAATTATTCATGTTTATCCCTAGACTGCTTGCTAGGAGCAGTTTGGTTCTAAAGATTAATGATCATACGAAAATAACTATACAAATATATATGAATTCCAACCATACTTATTAATAAATCATTGTAGTAGGATTGTGTTTCAAAATTAGGTCTTGCACGAGGATTGTGTATGAAGATTAGCTCGGTTGAAAAAATCATATGATCTGTCCTTTAATAACCTCAAAAACAACCACAAGACCACTTTTTATTTATGCGGTTTATTGTATTAGGGTTGTGGTATTTTTGTTTCATGGATGTAGGTTGCATTTGTTTTTATTTTATTATATTAATAAAAAAAATTCTATGTGATGTATTGATTTTTAGATTTTCTACACAATATTTGTATAAAGCCAAAGTGGTATAAAGCCATAGTGGTCACTAGTTTTATGGAATATTTATATAAAAGGGAGATTTATATGAAAGGATTACTTTTATTGATTTAATTTTAAAAATATGTAACTAATAATTTTTCAGTAATAAAATATTTTTAATTAAAAAACTTCACTAACTAAACTAATCTTATAAAAAATCATAATCATAAATAAAAATATTAATTTCTTAATTAATTATTTTTTATTATATAATATAAAACATATATATTATTTTTTTATTTTTTATTAAAACCATATATATATCGACGAAGTATTATGTTACAGGATATTTTAGATTCAAATTCTTCAAGGTTATCCATAGACTGCGTGCTAGGGCAGTTGATTTGGTTCTAAAGATTAGCGATTATACGAAAATAACTATAAAAATATATATGAATTCCAACAATACTTATTAACAAACCATTGTTTCCATGCTGCAGGTTTTGAGTAACGGTATCTTCAAGAGCGCAGATCATCAAGCTGTTGTAAATTCGAATGTTCGAAGGCAATCCATAGTGACATTCTACAACCCCGCTCCAGAATCCATTGTTTATCCATTGGATGCATTAGCGGCGATAAAAGGAGAAGGTCGTGCTGGTAAAACTTTCGAGCCGTACGTGTACAGGGAGTTCTACCAGAGGAAGATGACCAAGCACCTCCTGGACAGTGAGATCAAACGCATCAAGGGAATTGTTGGAATGCTAATTCCAACTGCAGGTCGCAACACCGTGCAGGCGGACGTGGACAATACGGCAACACCCAAAACCGTCAGAACGAAAACCACAAACCCGCTGAAGCATATCGCACCGCTTTTGCATAAAGGTGGTTTCCGTATTGTTGGGCTCCGATAAACTATGGAGGCGACGCGTGTCACCCGCATGACATAAGCCAACGTAATTCATCGGAGGCTAAAGTTCGGTGACAAACTGCCTTCCGATATCAATCTCCGCCGTCGGATTTGCTCCCGTATCCTCTCGCCATTGATTGCCCGAAGCTGCACACCTCCATACGACCAACATCAAATCAAGGTTTACGTGGAGTGTAAGATTTCTCTCTTGACCGCCACTCCTACCTGCAAAAGAATTAAAATGAATTTAAACCATGGTCGTAAAAAGTGGGTAAAGCATTTAAGTTTTATTATATACGGCATGTAAGAAAATTAAATGCACATTGGTCTTATGCTTTTCATATACGCTCTTGTTTTAGGGTGAATAAAATATAATGAGCCAAAAATGAAAATGCTCGTGGGTTGTAATATGTTGACCATTGTAAAAAGAATAGAGTGCAGCAAAAGAACTATGTATTTTTGCACAAGTAGTGGATAAAAAAGTGTGGAGCGCATATGAAGATGTAATGTTATTGTTGCACATGGGAGAGGTGTAAGGTGCAGCAGCGAAAGAGCAGGGAGAGCTCAGAATGAAGACCAGCACGTGAAGCAGGGGAAGATATTGCACAGCAGTGCATAGATTTTTTTTGTATTGGGTATGCATTGAAATGCAAGAGAGAAGAATGCACACGTATTTTTTTTAAATGGTGAATGTAATGAAATTTTTACTGAGTATGTGTAAAAATAGTTTTACACCAGTAAAGTAAAAAAAAGGTTTTACTGCAGTAAACCGAGTACAGTGAATTCTCAGGTGGAGACATAATTTTGTTTTGATGGGTAAAAGTAATTTTGGTGAATCCCTCTCAGCAAAAAGGATGAATATGTAACAGAGTTTATCTGAATGTAATTTTTGGTAAATCCCTCTGAGTGAAAGAGGATGAATGTTGTTTCAAGCTTTATGTTTTAATGAATAGAAATGTTTTTATGGCTGTGTAATACTCTGTTCTGAGTAATTTTATTTAAAAGCTTCCTTGTGCATAAAGATCCTGAGACAGAGGAAACAGAGCATTGTCTCTGTGTTGGTTATTTAGTTGGTTTTGGTATTTCCCATTGAAAAATACCCAACAGTGGTATCAGAGCTAGTCCAGGCTCTTTGATGGTGACAGAGCTGGTTCAGGCTCTTTAAAAGTGTCAAGGAAGCTGAAGGAAGGTGTTGTTGCAGCAGTCAAACCTCTCCAGCAGTGTGAAGACTCAGCCAAAAGAGTTAAGGTATTTTTCAAAGCTTTCCTTTCTGTTATTGTTAAAGGAACAGTGAGTGATTTAAAGAAAACACAGTCAAGTATTTAAAGCCTAGATAAGAATGGCAAGGTCAAAGAAGAAAGCCTCCAGGGCTGTTAAAAATGTGTCTCCCCCCCTCTACTAAACTAGAAGGCAATCCATTAGAATACATTCTATTTGAAACCCCAAAGTTTGATGGAAACTTTGATGTATGGGAAATAAAGATGAGGGCTTTCCTAATGTTTGAGGGGATTGAAGTCTGGGAGTCAGTGATTGATGATAGCAAGAGGGATAAAGAATCCATGGAGTATGATGCACAAGCAGCAAAGAGTATCTTGGATGGACTGCCTGATTCTGTGAAGAAGAATCTTAGAAAATATACATCAGCAAAGGATATATGGGACAGACTGCATGACCTTCATGCAAAGGGAGCACTGACCATGACAATGAGTCAAGAAGAACCCATCATAGAAGCTGAGAATGAAAAGCTTGACCTCATCAAGCTTCAAGTAAAAGAAAGGGATGAAGAGCTTACCAAGCTTAAAAAGGAGCTTGACCAATGCAAGAAGAAACATCATGAAGAAGTCATATCCATGACAAATCAGCTGAATGAAGCAAAGAAGCAGGGAGATGTCTTGAGAAGTCAACTTGAACAAAGGCACATGAGGGTGAACAAACTTGTAGAAGAGATTGGACAATACAAGGTAGAGGTCTCCTCCCTTAAGTCCGAACTACAAGAAGCCAAGAAGCAGGCACAAGGAGCTGAAAAGAAAATGAAGAGCAGTCAAGCAAATGATGAAGAAATTTCCAAAATGAAGACAGATATTATCTCCTTCAAAATAGTAGCAGCTGAAGCTACTCGTAGCAAGGAAGAAACTGAGGGACAACTAGCAAAGAAAAATAATGAATGTGAAAAGCTAGAAGAAGAGATTGTCCTCCTCAGGAAGAAGGTTGAAGGGATGAACAAGATCATGAAGAGCTCTCAAGCATTGGATGACATGCTTAGCTATCACAGATCTCCATCTGATAAATCAGGACTTGGGTATGTAGGTGAACCCTCAAACAAGGATGAGGATGCTTTAAGCAAAGGAGATGTGAAGAAGCCAGAAAGAGATGGTGATGCTCCTAGTTCCAGCAAAGGCAAGGAGAAAAATGAAGGCTGCAATAGAAGAAATCCTGCTCCAAGCAGAAAACCAGCTCCAAGAAGAAATGTAGCTGATGGCAAAAAGGCAAGAGGCAATGGTGATCATCAAAGGATCTCAAGGCAGCAAGGCTTCAGAAGTGCATCAAGGAAACCTCCATCACACAGGTACCAAAGTTCATTTTATGGTTATTGTTATGCTTGCTCAAACTTTGGTCATATGGCAAAAGACTGTAGAGCATTTCATAAAGATAAATGTTGTGGTCTCCGAAAATCTTCAAGAAACAATTTTAGAAGAAATCATGAAATGTTATTCATGAACAATGTTGAATGTTTCAAGTGTCATAACATTGGGCATATGGCACGAGATTGTAACTTGACATGGGCTCTCACACAAGCTAGACCCATGCAAAAGAAGAAAATTACACAAGTATGGAGAAGGAAGGAAAGGCAATCTGAAAACCCCTTGAACTCTCGAGTGGATCTAAATTTGTTTTGAGAAGAGTCTACCAAAAGAAGACAAGCATACATTAAAGGGGAGCTTGTAATTTTTGTTTGCTGAAGTGTATTAACAGTCATTTGTTGATGGAGGATGTATTGCAGCGCAACAGTTGCAAATGAAATCTTTGTTAATCCCTCTGAAAGGTAATATGCAGCAGTGATGAAATTAGCAATGTTTTTGCTTTGTTTTTATGCAATATGCACAGAAATGCATAAAAAAGAAAAGATGGCAGCGCTGAAATGTAAAGAGCAGCAGCGAGATAAGAGAAAAATGCAAAGCATGGCAACCCTCACAGCAGTGGGAAGATAGAACATAAAACAGCAGTTTGAATTTTTTTATGGAACACATGCATTGAAATGCATAGCAATGGAAGGTAGTTTCCTTCTATGTAATGTGAGAGAACATACTCACAGCAGAGTGAGTAGAATACACAACAGTAAAAAAATGTAATGTTTTTCTTCATATGCAATGCAACATGCAAAGAAATGCATAAAGAAAAACACGGACAACAGATTTTTAATGCACATGGATGAATGAGAATGTGTATGGCAGCAGAAAAACGAAAGGAATTGCACAGCAGTGCATTGTGTAATTAAAAAAATGAAACTGAAGATTATGTGAAGCAAGGGTGTAAAAAGTAACAGCCCGTGTCATTTTTGTGTGGAGAATGAAGTGCCAAGAGTATGGGCACAGCAGTATGATGAAACAAAAGGCAGCGACAGTGTAAATTGCAGAGGCAACGCAGCAGCAAATAAAAACCCAGGGATGACAGTCTATGGTTATGGGTATGGACAGCAGTGAATATGAAAAATGCAGCAGCAAGAAGTTATGGACACCAGCATGATGGCAAGAAGGAAAAGCACACAGCAATGCAAATAAGAAAATGCAGCAGCATGAAGATGTTTTGTTTTGAAACTGCATCTAAAGCAGTGTTTGACAGTAATCCCTCCGTGAGAGGAAGTGAAGTTCTTAGTGAATCCCTCTGTTAAAGAGGAAGGTGCTTTTGAGCACAGTGTGATGGTAAATCCCTTTGTCAAGAGGAAGATGGGTTTTAGCATACACATGGTAAATCCCTCTATCAAGAGGATGATGCTTTTCAGCATAGTCACAGGTGAATCCCTCTGTCAAGAGGAAGGTGCTCTTCAGCACATTGTTATGGTGAATCCCTCTGTCATGAGGAAGGTGCTCTTAAGCACAGTCTCAGGTAAATCCCTCTATTAAGAGGAAGACAACTTTGTTGTTTGTGGAACTGCATCAGAAGCAGTTGGTGAATCCCTCTATGCGAGGAAGATTGGTGAATCCCTCTATGTGAGGAAGATATCTTTGTAACAGCAGTACTAAGGAATCCCTCTATGTGAGGAAGTGTCTGGGTATGACCGAATGCCCAGTAGTTGAAATTAAAGGGGAGTGTTGGAATGCTAATTCCAACTACAGGTCGCAACACCGTGCAGGCGGACGTGGACAATACGGCAACACTCAAAACCGCCAGAACAAAAACCACAAACCCGCTGAAGCATATTGCACCGCTTTTGCATAAAGGTGGTTTCCGTATTGTTGGGCTCCGATAAACTATGGAGGCGACGCGTGTCACCCGCATGACATAAGCCAACGTAATTCATCAGAGGCTAAAGTTCGGTGACAAACTGCCTTCCGATATCAATCTCCGCCGTCGGATTTGCTCCCGTATCCTCCGCCATTGATTGCCCGAAGCTGCACACCTCCATACGACCAACATCAAATCAAGGTTTACGTGGAGTGTAAGATTTCTCTGTTGACCGCCACTCCTACCTGCAAAAGAATTAAAATGAATTTAAACCATGGTCGTAAAAAGTGGGTAAAGCATTTAAGTTTTATTATATACCGCATGTAAGAAAATTAAATGCACATTGGTCTTATGCTTTTCATATACGCTCTTGTTTTAGGGTGAATAAAATATAATGAGCCAAAAATGAAAATGCTCGTGGGTTGTAATATGTTGACCATTGTAAAAAGAATAGAGTGCAGCAAAAGAACTATGTATTTTTGCGCAAGCAGTGGATAAAAAAGTGTGGAGTGCATATGAAGATGTAATGTTATTGTTGCACATGGGAGAGGTGTAAGGTGCAGCAGCGAAAGAGCAGGGAGAGCTCAGAATGAAGACTAGCACGTGAAGCAGGGGAAGATATTGCACAGCAGTGCATAGATTTTTTTTGTATTGGGTATGCATTGAAATGCAAGAGAGAAGAATGCACACGTATTTTTTTTAAATGGTGAATGTAATGAAATTTTTACTGAGTATGTGTAAAAATAGTTTTACACCAGTAAAGTAAAAAAAATGTTTTACTGCAGTAAACCGAGCACAGTGAATTCTCAGGTGGAGACATAATTTTGTTTTGATGGGTAAAAGTAATTTAACAGAGTTTATCTGAATGTAATTTTTGGTAAATCCCTCTGAGTGAAAGAGGATGAATGTTGTTTCACGCTTTATATTTTAATGAATAGAAATGTTTTTATGGCTGTGTAATACTCTGTTTTGAGATTTTTTTTTAAAGTTTCCCTGTGCAAAAGGATCCTGGAATAGTGGAAACAGAGCATTGGCTCTGTGGTGCTTGTTTGTGTGGTTTTTGGTATTTTCCCATTGAAAAATACCCAACAGGAATGAGTTTAGTACAGCAGCCAGAAGTGTAGGTGTGCAATTCAGCCTACATTATATAACTTGTTCTATCATATACCTTAGTTACGCATGTCTACATAAAGAGTTCTCCTACCACATCGTGTGGTTAGACTCACTGTGTATTGGCTCTATATAACTGTTTCCACCTAATAATCTAAGGCACCTTGTGCGTTAGGAAATGAGTTGTTCTACCATGTAGCGTGGTTAGGCTCTGTCTGTGAGTCAATAAATGTAACGAACAACCATTTTTATATAAAACTTACATAAGTGGGAGTTATTAATGCATGGAGATTGATATGAAAAGAATTAAATTTAGATATATTAGTTTAATGTAATTATATTATTTCAAATTATGATAGGAGTGGATTTACATGTCCACGAGAATGAGAATGTGATGCTATATTTTTTTTGGGAGGATTCAGTAAAATTCAACTGAGAGATCAAATTTTTTTTACGGGAGTTGGTTTTCTGGGGGCGGGGGTGGTTTTCTGGGAGGGGGAGCGGGAGGGGCGAGGGGGGGGCATTCAGTGAAATTCAACTGAGGGTAGAGTTGGTTTTTTGGGGAGTGGGAGTTATTAATGCATGAAAATTGATATGAAAAGAATTTAATATAGATATATTAGTTTAATGTAATTATATTAATTCAAATTATGATAGGAGTGGATTTACATGTCCACGAGAATGAGAATGTGATGCTATATTTTTTCGGGGTTGGGAGGATTAAGTAAAATTCAACTGAGAGATCATTTTTCTTTTACGGCAGTTGGTTTTATGGGGAGTTGGTGTTCTGGGGGGCGGGGGAGAATGAGAATGTGTTGCTATATTTTTTCGGGGTTGGGAAAATTCAGTAAAATTCAACTGAGAGATCAATTTTTTTTTTACGGGGTTGGTTTTATGGGGAGTTGGTGTTCTGGGGCGGGGGTGGTTTTTTGGGGGTGTTCAATGAAATTCAACTGAGAGTAGAGTTGGTTTTTTGGGAGTTGTTTTTAGTGCGATTTTTAAGACATTCTAGTGCAGGAATCTGGCAAAAAAAATTTGAGGTGCAATCTTTATTTGTGTTATTTAAACTGGTCTTTTCAATATATATGAATTCAGTGCCCTAAAAACCTCTAGACACTTCTAATGTGCAGTGGTTACCTACCCACCAATAAATTACTGACTGACCAGAAAACTTCAAAAAAATTGCACTAACGACAACTACGTTTTCACGAGTGTTGGTTTTCTACAGGGTGCGTTGGGATTCGTTTTCTGGGGGGAGACATTCATTAAAATTCAACTGAGTGGGCCGGGGATTTAGTAAAATTCAACTGAGGGGGGCAGGGACTCAGTAAAATTCAACTGAGAGATCAATTTTTTTATTAAAGGAGTTGGTTCTTTGATCTGTGGAATTTGTTGGAAAAATTAAGATAGAGATTGTTTTTATTGTCTTGTAATTTGATTAAGATAGTAATTTGTTACTATATGCCCAAGTTTAGCCATCTGATCCTATGATATGCTTATTAAAAGCTTGAATAAAAAATGTAGACCAAAGAGAGTGTGTGGCTAGAGGATTCATTGTAAAATAAGTGTTACAAAGTGGGATTACTTTTTTCTGCAGAATAAGAGTTGCAGAGTGACAGTACGTTTTCCTCCATAATCCCTGTGTAATTGTCATTTGAACTGCATTTTTTCATATCTTTGAATATGTTTGTACGTCGTTAAATAATATTACATAGGTGGGAATTTAATCTCTGCGTAGTCCGGTGATTAAACCTGTGACAGGTGTGCCTATGCTCGTATCACAGCATTAATGAGACTAGAGACAAAAGAAAGGCGAGACTTCGTTATTTTTAAAAGTTACAAAAGTTCGTTAGTTGACAACGGCCAAGGGAACAGAATGCAAGTTTTGTCAGAAGAATACCGTTAAGGGAGAGAATCCCCGGAAGAATCTTCCCCATGAGTTTCCAAATAAGACTGCTCCTCAAACCACCAGGGCGACGTGGACTGTTAAGGCGCTGGAGTGATGTGTAGAAGGCAGCGATAACATCCATCTCCAACACACCTGCGTGGTGTGTGGAGGTCTGGACAAACCTTTTAACTGTCGGGATGACGAAACTGTCGAGTGACGGAGACGGTAATATCTCTCCTTCGAGGTTTTTCCCCGGAGATAGAAAAATAGATCACTTTTCAGATGTTGGGATCTGGGTGGTCTGGGGTCGACAACTGACAAGAAAATAAGCATGGCAATTGAAGGGAAAATCTTGGTCCCGAAGTGTGTCTCCCCAGGGATTTCAAAGAAAAGTCTTTTGTGCTGGATTAGAAAACGTCGGAGTCTGGGGTTCAGTGGCCCAGGTCACGAGGGAAAGGTCGTATGAGCTTAGAACAAAATGTCAGGGGTTGTATACTAGCGGTTGCATAAACTATAAGCCCACGAAGAAAAGGACTAATGCTTCGTTCCCATCGCTATTACTTGATAAGTTTTGAACTCAGGGGTTTGATAAGGGTATTTCCCCTCCCCTTTTGAATATATATGTTATATATATTAAAACATTTCGGTTGCGCTGGTTTTGTAGATAAATTAGAGTGTAAGGTCTGTAAATGTGTTAGAAAACCTGCACAATGAATCTAGCTAGTAAAGGTTGAAACACAGCTTTGCAGAGCAAAAACACTAAAAGAAAATCGAAAGAAGAAAAGAATGATGCATTCGAAAATATGTTACAATGCTCATGATATAGCATCACTGGGTGGGTGAAGATCCCAAGGTAATGCACTATAGTGGTGATCAATGAGAAGACTCAACACCTACAACAAGTTCCGGAGATAACTAGTTAGTTGCGGAGTTAAAGAAGGAGCAAATCAAGGAGTAAATCATGCAAAAGGAATCTTGCATGCAATCCCATGCTCTAACTAAGAGTCCGCATGTAAGTGTGTAGTAGTTCCAACATGCAAAAGGAATCTTGCATGCAGTCACATGCTCTAACTAAGAGTCTGCATGTAGGTGTGTAGTAGTTCCAACACCCACCCTGAACACCACTATGGGGAAAAATAAAAAATGAGCCCTGGCAACTAAGGCCAAAGGTCACCCAAAATACAGTGCAACTTGTACTAAAATTGAGGAAAGAGGGAAAACCTCGTGGGAAAAACCCCCTCAAAATACAATGTAATCAAAAGAAAAGAGGAAGAAAAATACAGTTGCTAAGCAATCGTGTCCTTCACTCCAAGACGATCACGCAAAGAGCGAAACTTCTGCTCAGTGAATGTCTTGGTGAAGATGTTTGCGGTCTGTTCTGCTGAAGGACAGAACTGCAAATCAATGACTCGATCATGTACTAAGTTTCTGATGTAGTGCATATGGATCTCTATGTGCTTCGTCTGCTGCCGCTGTACTGGATCCCTGCAAAATTTGAGAGTGCTCTGGTTGTCACACCAGATGACAATGGGCTGGTGGAACTGGACGCCCAACTTAGTGAGGAAGTGCTGTAGCCACAGAGCCTGAATGGTAATGTTGACTACTCCTCGGTACTCAGCCTCAGCTGAAGAGAGAGCAATAGCAGCCTGCTTCTTGCTCGACCAACAGATAGGGCCAGATCCTAGACTGAGTGAATATCCGAAGGTGGACTTGCGATCAATGCTGTTTCCCGCCCAATCAGAATCTGTGAAGCCAAGGAGATTCAATGCAGTCCCTACTGCATAGTGAATCCCGAAGGTGATGGTGCCCTACACATATCGGAGGATGCGCTTGGCAGCATTCCAGTGTAGCTCATGCGACTCCTGCATGTATCTGGAAACTACCCCTACTGCATATGAGAGATCTGGTCTGGAGTGGGTGAGGTACAATAAGCTCCCCACTAGCTGTCGGTAGAGAGTGTTGTCAACTAATGGAGTGTCACCTCCATCCTCAAGGCGGACCCCAGACTGAAAAGGAGTCGGTGCTGGCTTGCAGTCAGTCATGCGAAATCTCTCGAGGAGATCCCATGCATACTTAGCCTGAGAGAGTTTGATGCCTGTGGCATTCTGGCTGATCTCAAGACCAAGAAAGAAGTGTAATGGACCCATGTTCGTCATCAAGAACCTATCATGCAAGGCCCTCTTGACTGTAGCAATGGCTGAAGCCGAGCTGCCAGTGATTAGGAGATCATCTACATACAAAACTAAGATAAGAAGAGAATCATGTGTCCTAAGCATGTAAACATTCGGATCAGACTTACATCTTTCAAAGTTTTGTGATAAGAGAAAATAATCCATCTTCGCGTACCAAGCTCTCGGGGCCTGCTTAAGGCCGTAGAGAGATTTCTTTAGTCTGCAGACCAAAGATGAATCCTGAATGAAACCATATGGCTGCTCCATGTAGATCTCCTCAGATAGGTCTCCGTGAAGAAAGGCATTCTTCACATCCATCTGATGTACTTCCCACCGCTGGGCACCCGCAATGGCAAGTGTAAGGCGTTTGGAATCCATCTTTGCTACTGGAGCAAAGGTCTCGTCATAATCAATGCCATGCACTTGTTGGAAGCCTTTGGCTACTAGCCTTGCTTTTCGTCTGGTGATTTGCCCATCTGCAGCACTCTTGGTCCTGTAGACCCATTTGCATCAGACAAGTTTCCTTCCTGAAGCAAGGGGGACCAGATCCCAAGTCTGGTTCTCGAGGAGGGAATTATACTCCTCCTCCATGGCGGACTCCCAAGATGGATGCCCAGCAGCCTCAACATAAGATTGTGGATCAGAAGACTAAACCAAATGACAATGCCAGGAGAGTGATGGTTCAGTGGTAGTGAGGACAAGAGGAGGCTCAATAAACTCTGAGCTAGTCCTCTGCAGATCAGAATTATCCCCCACAAGACCATTTCTAGTAGCTGGTTGGTCTTGTGCATATATCTCACGTAAGCTCCTTGTTCTCTGATTTATGACAGGGGAATATGATTCACTGCTGGAAGCCCAATCTGGGCTTGGATGTGGATCATCATTTGCATGCACTAGATTTGTATGTGAAGACTCTGCATCTGCATGCTCTTCCTCGGCATCTGCATGATCTATATCTGCATCTAAATGCACTGAGTCATCATCTCGGACATGAGGTAGATAAAAAGTGTTTGCATGCGGCGCTTGAGGTGCATGCGAGAGACTTTCCTCAAATTTGACACTTCGCTCAATGATGAGCTTGTCCGTAGAGGGAATCAGGAGTCGATATCCCTTCACACCATCAGGGTATCCAACAAAGATGCACTCAATGCTCTGTGGATCAAGAGCTTTCCTCTTTTTAGAGGGGATCCGGGCCCATGCTCGAGAGCCGAAAACACGGAGGTGAGTGACCTCTGGTTTAGTGCCGCTCCAAGCCTCAAAGGGGGTCTGATCCTTGACAGACCTATGAGGAGATCTGTTCTGGATGTAGTTAGCACAATTAAGTGCTTCGGCCCAAAGCTTATGAGGCAGTGACTTGGCATGCAACATGCAGGAAGCCATCTCTTTGAGAGATCGGTTCTTTCTCTCAGCAACTCCATTCTGCTGGGGAGTGTATGGAACTGTGTACTGCAACTGTATGCCATACTGAAGGCAAAGGTTCCGAAGTACTGTGTTAACATATTCCCCCACATTGTGTGTACGGAGGGCTTTGATCTTTCTCTCTGACTGTGTCTCAACTAGTGCTTTGAATTCTTCAAAGTGCTCAAAAACTTCAGATTTGTTCCTGAGAAGATACACCCAAGTATACTGTGAGAAATCATCAATAAATGTAAGCACATACCTTGCTTTGTTCATGGAAGGATGAGGAAAAGGCCCCATGAGATCACTATGGATCATATCTAGAGGAGAGGATGCTCTATGAGTCTTGCCGGTGTCAAACTTTTCTCTAGGATGTTTGCCAAGAACACACCCTTCACAAACTCCTTTGGAGAAACTGATATTTGGCATGCCTTCCACCATCTCATTCTTGCTTAGCTGTTGCATATACCTGTAATTTAAGTGACCAAACCTCTCGTGCCAAAGCCTACTACTATCATCAGCATGTGTAAGCAATAAGGAGGATTCAGATTCAATAAATTCAGAAAATGTATACAGTCTGGCTCCATTGTTTACCTCACCAGTTGCAACTTTGGCATTGCTATGTAGATCATATATGTTCACTACATCTGGAGTGAATTCCACTCTCTTTCCGGTGCCAGAATGAGTGATCTGATAAACTGAAAGCAAGTTTACCAAAAGTTTTGGAACATGAAGCACATCTTCAAAGCTTCCGTGTAAAAGTTCCACTCTACGTTTTTCGGTGACCTCAATAGGTGAGTCATCTCCCATGAGGATGGGAGGTCCTTTGCATGCATCCAAAGAGGAATAGACTTCCTTTGCAGCAGCGATATGATGTGATGCACCAGAATCTATAATCCATGCATCAGGAGAAGAATTAATTGCAACTAAAGCATGAAAATTGTTACCTTTCCCGTGTGGCGGATCCTCAGTTTTCTTCTTGGTGCCCTGAGGGATGTGGTCCCCAAGGTTGTGCTTCTGAAGAATTTCTGCCATTTGGTCAATTTGTTTCTTCATGCAAGAGGATTCTGGATGGAATCCTCTTTGACAGTAGGTGCATCTGTTTCCTTTCTTCCCTTTCTCATTTCTTGAGCCAGAGGAGTCATTGAAGGGCTTGGTGTACCCTTCCTTCTTTGGATGGGAATGTGCTTTTCCTTTGTCTTTTTGCTGCTGATTTTTCTGATTTGAATCAGATCTGTGATTTTTATTGTGGCTGCCATCATGCATAGCAAGTGCATGTGCTTTTGGAGGTTTGATTTTCCCCATGCCAATGAGTTTATCTTGCTCCAAAATAAGGGACTCCATAAATTCTTTGAAATGTAGGATTTACCTGTTGCGAGCCTTACTGAATGAAATGTAGACACAAAGACGGAGTATTCTGGTCTGAGCTTTGACATAATAGAGAGAACTTGGCGACTCTCCTCCTTGGATTTTTCAATTCCACAACCCTTGAGTTGCAGCAATAGATCATTATATTTGGTGAAGAAGTCTTGAATTCTGTCATAGTTCTGTGGATCCAATGATAGCAGCTCCAATTCGAGCAGATGTCCTTTCATCTCATCTAGTTTCCCATAGAGCTCTTCAACCTTTTTCCAAATCTCATTGGGAGTATTGCAGGCAGATAGATGAAACTGCAACTCTGGAGAGATGCACATGCATATGGATCCGTGGGCCTCATCCATACGGTTGAGGTACTTGGATTTCTCTATGGCTGAAGTGGGTTCCACTTCTGTAGCCATGGTAATCCTATACAACCCTTTATGATGAAGGTATCGAGCCATTTGGTCCTTCCATTCATGATAGTTGTACGGTGTTAGGATCGATGCTTTGGGAAACTCCATTTTTCTGTCAATCTTCGATCTCCAAGCTGTAATACTTGCAAAATAAAGTACTGGTGCGCCTTTTATCTAGCAACCTGTGGGCTCTGATACCATGTAAATGTGTTAGAAAACCTGCACAGATGAATCTAGCTAGTAAAGGTTGAACACATAGCTTTGCAGAGCAAAAACACTAAAAGAAAATCGAAAGAAGAAAAGAATGATGCATTCGAAAATATGTTACAATGCTCATGATATAGCATCACTGGGTGAAGATCCCAAGGTAATGCACTATAGTGGTGATCAATGAGAAGACTCAACACCTACAACAAGTTCCAGAGATAACTAGTCAGTTGCGGAGTTAAAGAAGGAGAAAATCAAGGAGTAAATCATGCAAAAGTAATCTTGCATGCAATCCCATGCTCTAACTAAGAGTCCGCATGTAAGTGTGTAGTAGTTCCGACATGCAAAAGGAATCTTGCATGCAGTCACATGCTCTAACTAAGAGTCTGCGTTTAGGTGTGTAGTAGTTCCAACAAAGTCTAACTTGACCTAGCTAGTTAATATACATAATTTTTTAAAAAGCCTTTTGGCAATCACCAATATGGTATCAAAACATATTTGGTATATGCTCCATAAACACAGATGACTCACAAAGTTGGACGAGGTAGAACATGAGGCTAGAAAGGACAAACACATGTAGCCAGTGTAGAGGTGATGCGAGCTATGAAACGATTAGAAGAGAGAATGGTAGCCATGGAAACTAGTAAATGAAGAGATCCTAAAGCTAGAGGTGCGAGTGAGGAGGAAGAAGAATATCAATAAGAAGTATGCGAGGAGTCAGCAAAAGCTAAAATATTAAAGGAGGTTTTAGGATATGTTAGAAAACATAAGCCTGAAATATCCACCTATATTACCAGCATGAATCCATAGGAGTTTGTGGACTCGATCACTGAGATGGATAAGTTCTTTGAGTATAATGAGATATAGTAGGAAAATAAAGTTAAATTTGTTGTCACCCAATTGAAGGGACATGTGATGTTACATAATCCATAGTAGGAAAATAAAGTTAAATTTGTTGTCACCAAATTGAAGGGACATGTGATGTTACATAATCCCTAGATAGCACATTTGGATTAAAACCCTAAAAGTAGATCTTGAAATTTGCAAAGGGGAAATAATTTTCCTTTTAATTATAAACTTGTATAAATTAGAACTATCATACAAATTTAGAGTAAACTTGTATAAATTAGAACTATCATACAAATTTAGAGTAGAGCCAACTATCTAAATTGCGGACTACAAAGTTATTAGTTTGTTGAATGAGTTAGTTTTTTACGCCAACTAGACCTTTGCAAATATAATCAGTTAGTTTAAAATGGAGACAAATGTCCAAATAATTTTCATTTTTGTGATCAGATATTCTAGACATTCTTTAGCTTTATATGCGTATAGCTTGGACCAGCTTTGGGAAAGAGTTAGAGTGACCTCGTGGAAGAACATGAGTATTCATGCAAAGTATGCAGGGTATGTAAATGTTGTAAATACGAATTCAAAATAATTGAGTGAGCTCGTGTTTTTATTTGCAGATTAAATTTATATGAATTCAAAATAATTGAGTGACCTCGCATTTTTATTTGCAGATTAAATTTATATGAATTCAAAATAATTGAGTGACCTCACGTTTTTATTTGCAGATTAATAAATTTAATATTTTGCATAAATGCCTCAGTACTCATCTTCTGTGATATTATGTATTAAGGTAGACACAGGAGATCTAGAGTCTTGTGAAGAAGTTTAAAAGCTTGCTGTCAGAATGGAGAAGTGTATTTGAAGGTCAAAGTATGGTGGCATGTCCCTTTAACTGAAGCCTCAACACCATTTGAATAATTGATTAGATGGGAAATTCCAGGTCTAGAGGTCCACATTAAATAATGGCATTGATGCCAATCAATTTTCCACTGTAATCTAATGGTTCCGAGGAATGTATTTCGATGGCATGCTACATAGATTAAGAGTTCAGGAATGAACCTTGGTCTTAGAATCATAACCAATCAATAAATTATTGAGCAAGAGGTTCATAATATTGACAAAGAAATCAAATACAAGTCTTCAACAAATGCACCCAGTTCTAAGCGAACAAATTCACTTGGAGGTTTGGAAGCTACATTGAAAGAGTTTAAGTCACTGACTGTAGGAAGGTGTGTCTAGCTCCTATATGACACGTCGAATAAATGTAATACCCCTCTTGGCTAATGGTGAAATTGTTGGAATTAGCTAAAGGTTGCACTAGACAATTGCTTCATCAGAGAAGAACTTGGATGTCTAAGATTTGAATGCACTCAGTCGTCCATAGTTGGAGCTGCTGTCAGTCGACCCTGTAGTAGTCCGGAATTTGAGCTCTGCAATCATTTGTGGATAAAAAAAATACATCGACCCCCGACCAACTATGGGACGAACTAAACAAATTCAAAGTTGTGATAATTGAGCCTGACCTCAGTTAGCATAATCGAGCCTTGGCATAGTCTAGCATGGGTGTTTCAAAGATCCTCGACCCCCAATTAGTCAGTCGTGGGGAAAAGATTCTAAATGTGTACCTTGGATAAATAAAATAGGCATAAATATATCAAGAGGTTTTTACTTGATAAAGAGTGGTGATTTCGACTGGGATTTGGGGTTTGCTTTTTTATGAATTGGATATTAAATGAAATAAACCCACTGCAACACCTTTCGTTGTGTCATAGTGGCATCAGATCCTGTGTGCTCACTGGAGAACAAAGTTTGAGAAAGATTTGTTTGAATTTAAGGAAGAGTATCAGAGCGGGATATTTACTTCCCTTATTTAAGAATTATTTAAGGAAGGAGTTTAGTGGAGAAGGTGAAGAAAAACATGTGGTGAACCAAAACCTAGAGTAGAGATGAAGGAGATTCAAGAATATTTATTGAGGAGGAAAGAGTGGGCATAAGTAACAAGGGAGTACTACTCGTGAAGTCAGACCAAAGCAAAGACGGGAAGCAAATAGAGAGCACCAATAAAAATAAAAAACTAAGGAGACTAGGATATTGAAATCTCTAAATTGGAGAACGGGTTAGGAAAATTTGGTCTTTAAGTTTTGATTTAGTAAGTAAGGGAACTCAAAAATTGTAGGTACTAGCCCATGCAACCCACCATGATGTGAATGTGAAGATTGCTTAGATAGAGGTAGAGAAATGTAGCAGGGGACCTTGTAGCAGAGCAAGGCTACATATGAAAAATTTGAGTTCGCGTTGGAAAGAGGAGGGAACAAAGGAAGTCACAATAGCGAGGAGAAGAGAAAAAGGTAACCTTCAAGAGAGAAGAGGGGTCTCAAAAGGTTCTAGTGGATGGAACTAGAGAAACACCAATAGTTAGGGTGAGTTGAGGTGTTTAGGTAACAAGTGAGGTGAGGTTTTGTTACAAGGCTTGGTTGCAGCTCACAATGAGCATGGAGAAACTCATGGAAAACGAGAAAAAAATGACCATTTCTAGTCATGATAAAGGTTCAAGTGCGACCCATAGTAGAGGAGAGAAAGATGCCAAAGCAAATGACATAAAGGAGAGAATGAGAAAAGAAGAGTTTGAGGGAGAGATGGTGGAACTAAAGAAAAGTGTTAGCATCCTACTACAACTCCTACAAGAGAGGGAAGAAGACAAAGTTAGGTGTGGGTGTTGAGGAAAAAGCCATAATACCTGTCAAACAAAAGGATTTTAAAAATAAATCCTCAAAAGAAAGACAGCTAGGGAAAAGGAGGATGGGGTCTAATAAAAGCCTCATTGGAAGGAGAAGAGCTCAAAGAAGCTAAGCCTAATGAAGGATTAGTTTATTAACACGAACCAAAAGAAGGACCATTCCTTGAAGATAAGAAGAAGGGATTGATGGAAGGTCCATAGTCGAAGAAAGAGATGATATAAGATGTTTGCCTCCATAGATTGAAAGAAGGACAATTCCTTGGTGAAGATGGTTATGAGAGGTGACTTATCTGTAATCTCATGAACTATGTAAGGAGTCTAAAGTAGTAGTAGTTGTTGTTGACAGGAGAGGAGGCTAAAGAGCCTCATTATTTTAAAGTTGATGAACTTTGTGTAGGTGCAAGAAATCGACATGAATATATAGAGGATGTTTCTTAGAGGCAGAAATAGAAGTGAGGAGAAGAAAAATTGTGTTATAATGAAGATTAAACATGTTGGAAATAATACTGAGAGGGGGGTTGAATCAATGTTATCAGATCAATAATTTTTTATTTCCCAAACAAATTTATATACGCTACTTTTGTGAAGTGAAGTAGCGTGTACACGCTACTGTGATTAGTGAAACTAGCGTATACCCATAGAACTTATGATTTAATTAATTTATCATGTGTTGATCTTTAACCAATGCATCAGTAACTTATTAAACAGTGCAGTAAAAACATAATAAACCATCACACATAAGAAACAAACATGAACACCAAGATTTAAGGCGGAAACCCAATGTGGGTGAAAACCACATGTTGTTGTCATCTCTGTCTTCTTTTAATAATAAGAAAATTTGTTTACAATCTTGTACTCTTGCATATTCATGCCACTACATAGGCACCCACCTGGAGAAGGCTAAAACCTTCTCTCATTTTCCAGCTTCTACTGGAAGGGCGCTACAAACCCCTAGCTCTTGTACTAGCCAATGTGTTTACTAGAATGTAGGTGCCAACCTACAAAAGGCTACGACCTTCTCTCTTCCTCCAGGGACCATGTTTCATAAATTTTCAGACTTGATACTCCTGGTACACAACAATACACATGAGGGCCTCATTACATCAATTTTTCATACTGGACCCATTAGAACTTTCAAACTGCATCAACCAATAATTAATTAATTAATCTGAACAGTCAAATCATTGTCACCAGAATACTATACTGGACCCAGAAACCTGCAATATCATTCAGAACCAGCTGTAACCTCAAAAATCATGCATTATAATGTATACACTACTTTACAGAACCAAACTTGCATGTATATGCCACTTCCTTTAATCAAACCTGTGTATACCTTCAAAACTATTGAAACATAAAACTTTTGAATCAAGTCTATAACAACATTTAATATACTGAACATCTATTGTCAATTTACAGATGTTTACATAGGTAGTAGCAGAGATCACCCTTCTCACTTATACAATCAATCAATTAGATATCAAACTCCTTATGGGTTTACTTTTACATTCAGATCTAAGATGATCAAAATAGAAAATGGCATCAACCCATGGAATTCATCCACCCATGGAATTTACCCATCATGTTGTAAGTGACATCCACCCATGGTATTCATTCACCCATGGTATTTTACCATGGTACTGTGACATCCACCCATGGTATTCATTCACCCATGGAATTGACCCATTGTATTGTAACTGAAAAAGACTATAAGTAACAAGTCGCATTTTGTAAAAGGGCTCCCTGATACAATTCATTGGCAACAATGTGAGTTAAAAGAACCTCGTTTCGGCAAAATCCATGAAGTGGCTGGGCTTACCGACCATAGCACATCCACAACCGTACACCATAAGTGGCTTCACCAAGGATGAGATCTTCGCATGAGCTAGTAGTGTCACCTTCCATATTGTGTGTCATTGCTCCCCTTGATTTTTGTGATGTATTATTAGGCCAACCATACTTGTGGAAGTGACATGTTGTATATGAATCAAGGCCTCATGTTGTTATTGTTATTTTGGGAAATAATTTGTATAGGATACTGGAGGTAGCACCGCCTACCGCCATATCTTTGGTTACTACAAAACAATGCAGTAACCTCATTTTCAAAACCGGGAAATTTGTTTTCTTGATGATATGCCCTCAAGGAAAGAAGAAGACAGTGGCCACAACCTATAGACATGGCCCCTCCGCATGACAACTACAGATGGACAAGGTCATGGAGGAGTACGAGGACATCTTCACCTCCCCCACAGGGGTTCCTCTGCAATGTTAGGTCAAGCACTCCATCGATCTGACCCCAAGTGCATCGCTGCCCAATGGGCCAATCTATTGGTGCTCCGTTCTAGAGAACGATGAAATCAAGAGGCGGATTCAGGAGGTGCTATAGAAAGGTCACATCTAACCAAGTTCATCACCCTGTGGGAGCTCAATCGTGTTGGTACAAAACAAGGATGGGACTTGGAGACTCTGTATTGACTATCAGGAGTTGAACAAGATCATTGTTCGAAATAGGTACCTGATCCCACAGATTGATGAACTTCTGGACCAAATGAAGGGGGAAAAGTATTTCAGCACGATCGATTTGAAGTCAGGATATCACCAGCTACCAATCAAACCCTCCAATGTGTGGAAGACTGCCATCAAAGCCAAGGAGGGCCTTTTTGAATGGTTGGTTATGCCTCTCGGGTTG
The DNA here is from genome assembly GCA_031772625.1 of Pinus tabuliformis. Lineage (NCBI taxonomy): Eukaryota > Viridiplantae > Streptophyta > Pinopsida > Pinales > Pinaceae > Pinus > Pinus tabuliformis. The sequence goes on along the minus strand of CM062804.1, from coordinate 159,748,002 downwards.
AAGAATGCTCCTGAAACCTTCATGACGCTAATGGATAACATCTTGCGGCCATTCACTAACTCATTTGTAGTGGTATACTTGGATGACATCCTGATCTTCAGCCAGAGTTAGGAAGAGCACCTCCAAAATGCACTTTTGGCATGATCCAAGTTCAATATCTGGGATACATTATTGATGAACATGGGGTGCATGTGGATCCAGCCAAGATCCAAGTCATTTTGGATTGGCCATCTCCAACCACTCTAACAGAGCTCTGCACCTTTCTGGGTCTTTCCAACTTCTACCACAGGTTCGTGTTGGGATTTTCTCATATCACTTGGCCCTTGAGTCAAGTCACCAAGGGAGGAGTGAAAGAAAAATTCCTTTGGTCTGAGTCTCAATAGAAGGCATTCACAGAGTTGAAACATTGTTTCTTCTCAGTTCCTGCTACTTCATCAACAACCAACATCATGGTTATGGGTCAACTGTACAAAGTCATTGTCATCAAATACCATTTACTAGGTCACACATTGTTAGCATCACAGTTGGTCATAAGCATTATAGGGTATCTGTATCCTCGAATCTTTGTTTGTCATGGTAATGGGTCATCCACAAACCCACACTTCATCAAAGTCCATTTGTTAGGCTGCACACTGTCAGTATCAAATTTGGTCACAAGCATTACAAAGTATCTATACCCTCAGATCTTCATTCATCATGGTTATGGGTCATCCACAAACTCACACTTCATCGAAGTCCATTTGCTACGCTGGACACTGTTAGTATCGGAGTTGGTCACAAGCATTACAGGGTATCTCTATCCTCGGATCTTTGTTCATCATGGCTATGGGTAAACCACATAAAACGCTTCTCTTCAGTGGCTCTTCATATTCAACAAAGGCTTCACAGGAGGGAAGTTCATGTAATGGGGACCATTGCTTCTTAAGGAGGGTGGAATGATCCAAATAGAAAATGGCATCAACCCATTGTATTCATCCACCCATGTTATTCATTCACCCATGGTATTGTGACATCCACCCATGATATTCATTCACCCATGGAATTGACCCGTGGGATTGTGACATCCACCCATGGTATTCATTCACCCATGGAATTGACCCGTGGTATTGTAACTAAAAAGACTATAAGTAACAAGTCACATTTTGTAAAAGGACAGATTGTTCGCCATAACGTAGCCTTTATAGTTATTATCGATTTTAATAAAAAGTTACTTTTTGGTTTCATTTACTGTGTGTTTTGTCATTTTCTTTTTAGCATTGCAATTCTTTATATATTGGGGGACTCCCCCACAAGATCCATTTCAATATTTTAGATCTTGGGGACCTCCCCCCAAGATCCAGATCATAAGAAGACTTCATTGACAGACAACAGTAAAACAATAGAACTGATTAGAAATATCAGTCAGACTTGAAGAATAGGCTTTTCCTCTATATACGGTACTTGGAAGAGTAGAACCTACCTGTACATGCACTTTTACCAAGACGAACCAGCATATAGATCTACAAATATTAACTCATAACTTCATTTCTATTCTAGACTTCACACAAGCTTAAATCATAACATTTAAAGGATAAAATAGGTGTAAACAATTAAATTTGTCCCAACCAATATCATATCATTCAATGATAAGTCATTTCAGGATTCATGATCTTGATCCAACATTGAATTCAAGGTGCGCACAATATTTGAGATCAAATCACCAACATAGCCCTTGAAACATAAAATATACTTCAGATAGAAGTATTCCTTAGAAACCCTTTTCACTTCCCCACCTGGTCTGATGATCTTCTCCTCCTTATATAGTTTTTGGGCTTTCTCAATACCTTGGACCAAAACCACTTAGGACCCATGGTATTCTTGGGCAGGATCAAATAGTTGTTACTTCGGTCAATATTATGGGCTAATACCATGGTATTGACCCTTGGTATTCTCTACTTTTGAAATTCCTTGATTTTCCAAGTTGTACGCGGTTTTCCTCTTGTGGCAGTGCGTGTATATGTATACACATTTTTTGTTCTGTGGAACTACATGTATACGTTTTTTTGACTAAGTTGACATATGTATACATGTTGAACTGCTTTTCACCATCCTTTACCTTCAAGTTCTTCATTCTAATTAGTAGACTTTAGTTCCATCTTCATGTTCTTTTGTACCAATTCCCTGTTACATTTGAATGGATATGTTACACTATGGGTTGCCTTTCATCAAAACTGAACAGACCTGTGAGTGAGTTGCCATCAAGGACAACACTTGTATCATAATGCCAACAATCTTCCCCTTTCGACTTGATCGCAACCATGCTGGTGTTGAGTATTGCAAGTTGTAGAAACTCTTAGAGATAACAAGCAACACCAAAATACTCTCCCCTTTGACATTAAGGGAAAATGGCAGACCAAGTTATTCTCCCCGTTTGATATACATTATGTTGTCCATGCTCCCCCTGAGTACATGTCAAGTCTATAGAGATATGTTTCAAAATAATAACATGACTCTATAACTCAACAATGACCAATGAATAATACATACATCAATCACCCAACCAAGTGGGGATACACCATATTTGACTCATCCACCCAACCAAGTGGGGATATACCAATTATTTATACATGACTGAAATACAACAATTATTACATCATCCATCCCATGCAATGTGGGGATACAAATTACATCATATGTCAATAGGACTCATTGAAATATACACCATGACAGAAAAAGTCATATCACACCCTAGATCTTTACATGAGTTATGCAACAAATGATATAAGTATCTAAAGCCATAGATGAACTTAGCAACGATGATGCCAATAATGCAGAATGTGTGTGAACACTAATGCTCCCCGTGAACCTGTGCTACTTGTGCATTTTCAACAAGTCATTCATCAAGGCATCTTTGTCAGTCAAACAAAAATCAATGAACAAAGCATATCGCCAGACTGTAATCATCAATATCAGACAGAGCACACATATCAGAGTCTAACCCGTTGTTTTTCTATCAAAAAAACATATATGCTCCTTCAGCCACATAAACGCGCATGTATATGCGACTATACTTCATGAAACCTGCGTATAATAACCTTCCTCTGAAAATTGGATTTAATAGCAAGATGATGCAGCAACTACTTTGACCTTTTTTCTAAGATATTCAGATGTTTCTTTGGGAAGCGGTTTAGTGAATATATTAGCAACCTGTTCTTTGGAGGGAACATAATCCATTTTAATCTTTTGTTCAAGTACTTGTTCCAATAGAAAATGGTACTTAATGGGTATGTGCTTGGTCTCGGAGTGCATGACTGGATTTTTTAAAATAATGAGGGAACTTGTATTATCACATATAATGGAAATGGGTGTAGTACATGTGATCTGAATGTGTTGCAATGTTTGCATCATCTAAAGTAGTTGAGTGCAGTAGGATGCAACAACCACATATTCTACTTCGCTTGTAGATAAGGCAATCGAACTTTGTTTCTTGCTGAACCAAGACACCAACTGTGAACCCATATAGAATGCTCCTCCACTAGTACTCTTTCAATCATCCACATTTCCTGCCCAATCAACATTTGTATAAGCATGAAGAGTAATATCTATATCTTTAGGATACCATAGACCAAAGTCCTGAGTTCCTTGAAGATATTTGAAAATTCTTTTGACTGCTTGGAGATGTGATTCCTTTGAATTTTCTTGGAACCTTCCAACAATTCCTACTGCATGCATGATATCATGTTGGGTACCTGTTAGACAAAGAAAACTCTGAAGCATAGATCTGTAAGTTGGTTGGTTTACTGTTGGTGATTCATTGTTAGAACTAAGACTGCATCTTGTTACCATTGGAGTACATATTGTTTTAGAATCTTCCATTCCATATTTCTCCAAGATCTTCTTGAGATATTTTATTTGTGAAAGAAAGATAGAATATTTTGTTTGCTGTACTTATAGAGCAAGAAAATAAGTAAGTTCACCAAGGACATTTCAAATTATTGCTGCATTACTGAAGCAAAATTAGGACTCATGGATTCTTCATTGCTACAAAATATGATATCATCAACATAAACAACAATAATTAGCAATTTATCATTTTCAATCTTTGTGTATAAATTACTATTTGCAGAACCTTTTATGAAACCTTGTTGTTGTAGATATTTTTCAAGGTGGTAATACCAAGCCCTTGGAGCCTGTTTTAGACCATAGAGAGCCTTTTTGATCTTGCATGCGAATTTTGCATCATTTCCAAGAATGAATCCTTTTGGTTTTTCAATATAAACTTCTTCTAAATATCCATTAAGAAAGGCTGATTTTACATCCATTTGATATACTTTGAATTTTCAAAAACTAGAGAGAGTAAGAAACATCCTTATGGCTTCAAGTCTAGCAACATGTGCAATTGCGCAAATGGCTCCTCAAGTTGGAATGCTAGAATTTGGAGAGAACGATCACGCAAAAGGTTGTCCATGTGGAATCATTTAAAGAGGTGTGAGAAGCACTGAACAAGGTATGTAGTGCACAACAAAGTGATTGGGACCTCAACATACCAATAGTTTTATGGGATTATAGGACAACGTGCAAGAAACTGATGGGATGGATGCCTTCTAGGTTGGCCTATGGAGCGAACGCTGTAATGTCGATGGAGTATATCATGCCTAGTTCGCACATAGCAGTGCCCATGGATATGACGGATCATGGAGTCTCAAAAAAAGGGATCTCACAGTTGGAAGAAATCAAAGAAGAATGCTTGGGACCTGATGAAGAGATTCAACAAGGTGACCTTAGGCTCCAAGCACTCATGAATGAAAGAGCTCGGTTGAGGGAGGAAAGCGTCATGGTATAATGAGAAGTCAAGAAGCTTGAGGAAGGAATAAAGAGGGACTTTCTTGATAGAAATACCGTACTAATAGAACATAGTGAGAGCGATTACATTGAGAAACCTGGGGACTACCACCAAGAGTTTATCGGTTTAATGCATTGGATGGGACTGTATGGTATTAATGAAATGACAGATGGTTGCACGGTGCAGTTGGTGAAGTTCAATGGTGAACTCATTTCAGGGAAAGTAAATGGCAGTCGGTTGACGCCGTACACAGGTGGCCCGGCCAGGTGACTAGCCACGGGAAGCATAGTCTTAGCACTCCAGGCATTTGAAAGGAGACACGACACTATAAACTACTCTACCTAGAAGCTATGCGATGTCAAGACTGTGAACAGTAGTGAGGTGTCACAGGGTTTGTGACAACGCAAGGGTAGCTACGTTGTTGCACATGATGGCTGGAAAGTGATCATTATAGTCACTATTCACGATGTGATGCTTGGATTGAGACCAAATGGAGCGGGTGACAGGCATTTAAGGTGAACTTTATGTGCTAGATTTGGGAAAATCCGCCGCCAAGGGAGCATTAATGGACATGATTTGTGGGGAACAGTCGAATTCAAATTCAAAAGATGCTATAAATTGCAAAGGGCTGCCCAACAAACAACACTTGGCCATTTGAGAATTGAGCTATTGCACATCCTGAGATTTAGTAACTCTAATCTGTTCTACTCTTTGAACTCGAAGGCATTATTTGAGCACCTACCTGAACCATTGAGAGAATTGTGGAACAACAGTATGACCATGCCAGAAGAAGCCATGGATATTGGAGAAATGATTGCTCAAGAGACCGTGTAGGCCATGATGATAGGAGATGCCCCAGAAAGCACTAGGATAGTTGTAGAAATCCCTAAATCCCCACGCACACCGAGGCCGAGGAAAGACAAGCAACACATGGTACTAGTGCACATTTCCCCTACAAACCTGCTGAGAAATAAATTGACTATGGAAGAAAAGGGGAAAGTGGTTAATGTGGAAACTGATGAGGAGGAGGAAGAGCTTGAGAAATTCTAGTGGAAGAGGAGGAGGACGAAGAAATGGAGGAAGAAACCCAGGGTGTGGACCCTCTGACTAGGTTGCCTACATATGTTCCTCCGCGAAAAGGGAAAGCAAGGGTGCCCTAAGACCTAGATCAAAGCAAGAGCTATCTTCAAATTCCGCTGCTACCTGATGATATTGTTTTTGAAGGAGCGCATTTAGAATGGGTGCCGAGTCTCAAGTTTGAAGATTGGTTTCTCGAGGACCGCAAGAAATTCCCACACTTGGCGACCACGCAGCTCATGAGGCTAAAGAAAAACACTATAGTGGGAGTCATAGAGTTGGAGCCACAGAAGTGGTTGCATGGAGTAGAAAAAGCAGGGTTGTTAAACCTGCTCTCGGTGCCGCATTTCCATCACACCCTAGTAACTATCTTTGTCATTAGGAAGCTACTCTTACTAGTGCATGATGGATGTTTGTGACTGGAGGAGCCCATCCCCATCACGGACCACCTAATTCATAGAATTACCCAACTCCCTTGCAAGGGGGAGGACCCAGTGGATATTTCAAAGGGTAAAAGCAATGATTTGGCCATCGCGGAGGCCATGAAGAAAAAATTCAAGCTGGAGAACAAGAAGAGAGGGTACGCGATCTCCAGTATCAACAATAATGTAGTCAGAGTTGCAACACAAATACTGGATGGCAAGGTTATGTGGAAGTGCCACGCGAATGAGGTGCCCGCGTCGGTGGTAGCACTTTCCGCACAGTGCGCGAAGGTGGTCCAGTTTAACTGGCTAGGGTACTTGTCCAAGGAGTTCCTTGATAATTTCTACGAGGCATAGGAATACAGGAAGACTTTCCACTATGCATGGCTTCTGCTGTCCATATTGTTGGTGGCTTGCTAATTACCCAAGGACAACCAGTTCCCCACGATTATGAAGGATCTTCGAGAGGCAGTGAAGTATGCTTCACTGTGGGCAACCAAAGATGTGCAGAGGATCAGAGAAAAAAAATATTATGGCTGTTCATGGAGATGAACATAAAAATGGGGATTAACCGCAAGCCACGGTTATCACCCACTGCCTATAGTAGTTTGTAGAGCATCATGGAGTTTAAGGCGAACTTCCATCACATATATATCTGAGCATATAAGGACCCCACAAAGAAATGGAACGAGCTCCCCTACCTGGCCACGAAGAATGTCATATTCACTGTGCTTGAGTCATGGCCGCCGGAGTGGCACACTCCAGTCAACTCCACGGTGGAATTAGAAAAGTACGCTGCATAGAGGAAACATGAGGAGGTAAAACTGTGGATGGTGCAGTTGCCAGAGAAAAGAAGAAACCAAGTAGCAATGGCCAAGGCGTAGGAGGCGGAGGACACCGAGAAGTCAACAGTAGAATAGTAGAAGGTAGCCACAGAACAACAACAGGCAGTAGAGAAGGAGCGCGAGGGCCATAAGTCATCGTCGCCCGAGGAAGAGCCCAAGATAGAGGAAGGTGGAGTGGACCCACAGATAGTGCCTACGCAGTTGAAGCACCAATGCTCGAGAGAGCAGGTGGGGCTGTAGAAGAAGTCAAAAGCCTCCAAGACTTCTTTCAACCTGATCACCCTCATTGAGGGGGATCTGCATGACATAGGGGAGACGGTGTGTGACGTCAATGCAAAGGCCCTCCGACAGTTCGTAGAGGAAAATCAGATGGCATTAGGGGCCCTCCAGGCACAGATACATGAGTTGCAGGTGTGCACTCCTTAGGTTGGTACTCTGTCAACCAGCCTCACATTAGGAACAGCCGCAACTGAGGAAATGTTGCATGCCCACATGATTAATACTATAGTGCTGCTGGAGGGGGCACTGGCTACAGAAAATGAGGTCGACAAGCCAATGGTTAGTGCACTGAAAGGAGTGGGGATCAACATGGTTGCGCTCCCTTGAGAGACAGTCTATGTTCTGCAGGATGGAGTAACTGCAGAACTGCGGGCTAGGGAGGGCCATGCATCAGAGGTGTTGAGTGAACAACGAATTAACATGGAACAACTAAGCCTATAGTGTGACGAGGTCATAACACTTAATAGGCAGCTAGTGCAAGCGGTTGAAGGGGCCTACTAGATGGTCCTTGAGTTGGCCATCCTAACAGAGGGACACATCCTAAGGTTAGCAGCAGGGGTGAGCGAGGTGCAAGAAGAAATGGCTAAGGTTCAATAGGAGCTAAACCTTCAGATAGCTGAGCTGTAGTTGAAGGCACAACCTTCAACTCCACCAAAGGTAAGGGAACAGTGCGCTAGCACCATCACAATGGGAACATAGGAGATCAACAGTGCAGTGAAGGATTGCACCAAACTTTTGGAAGAGTCGTTCGAGGTCCTCACCACTCTATAGGAGGACCTGAACATATAGCACTTAGAAGCAGAGTCGCATCAGCTACAACAAAGATATGTTGATATAAAAGGGACTGCGCAAATAGTGGCCCTTACATAGAGGCTCGCATAGATGCAACATGCAAAAGTGCTCAAGGAGCAGGTAGACGTGGCATGACACAAGGAAGCGGTTTTAAAGGTGCACGTAGAACCTTCGATTAATGAGGCATTTGTCATTACGTCCTCGATCAAGCCGAGCTTGCGCAGATGCGAGGAATGAAGGAGGAGATGTAGGGAAGCAGTTCAGGTACTATGGTCTCTAAACAACGCATCCAAGAGGTACAGTGAGTAGCTGCTCAGTGTGTTGCCGATCTTGCAGCGGTCTGGGCAGAGTTGAGAGGTCTCCACACTGACAGACTGACTCGAGGGCGAGTCACGATGTTTGTGTTGGGGGCCTGTTGGGCGTGGGACCCCCCAAGGGAAGTTTTGTGTCTTAAAGCCCAGATTTTGACTAAATCTGATGTAAAGACTCTACGTTCTGTGGGCATGGAGTGTGAGCTTGCAAATGAGTCATAGGGTTGTTCGCCCTCATTTTTGTAATGTAATGTCGGCTTTAGAGATCTACCCATGGTCCGTGGACCATGGGATCATATAAATAGAATAAGTCTCTAAGTTGTAAGGGAAGAGGATCTACTGATGGAATAGAAGAAGAAGAATTAGTCTTATATAAGTGTAAAGTCAAGTTGTTGGGACGTAGAGCAAGAGAAGGCTCTGCAACTGAGTGTGCAGAGGTGTAGTAGTTTGTAGCTGAGTGCGTCGACCCCTGCAGCTAAGTGTGCAGGGCAGGTTAAGTGTGTAACCAATTGAGGCATTAAAGTAGAGAAGTTTTATACCATTCCTGCGTATTTATTTAATGTTTTCCGCATTGAATGCATTGGGTATAAATTCCATTTTCGCTATTCATATGATGTGCGAACATATATGATTGTGTTGATTAAGTGAATATAAGATAAAGGATCAGTTTACGTAAAGTTAACTAATAATTATAAGAAGATAAGTAAGATCCATGGTGTAACTTGGGGAAATAGCGGAGATCGCTACCTTAGCAGTGTGAAAGCTCCTCAGTCCCTAGTTAGGACTACGTGAGGGCGATTATAATACATCGCGAAGGCCTCGCAGGTTAGGGGAGTGTGCCAAGTGACCTACATGAATCCATTCATAGTTGGACTAAATCGACCCCTCAAACATCTCAAGGGTGTAGAAACCTATTTCCAACATCCCCCCATATTGCTTTGGGTGAGACCTCAGTCCACGCTCCGCAGGCTGTTATCGAAAGGAATAGTAGTGTAGGGATTTCTTTGGCTAATTAACTCCAAACCTAGGTTAGGCCCCCTCAAGCCAACAACCCTCCTCTGCCTCTAGATCAACAACCTTCCTCTTCTCCTTTGTGCTCAAATTTTCTTTCCATTGTGCCTGTGTAGCTGCACATTTCCTTAGTGACTCACGCACCGACATCAATTCGACCATTCCCCCCAAAATTTGTCCATAAATGCGAGATTGGTGGCAGATTTCCAAAGATTTCACGCTTGATTTCATCCTTAAATTCCTTAAATGTCGACCGCCCGCTCCTCTTAGTTGTGTACTGGTAGTCAAATCATGAATAGTGACAGTAACGATCACTTTCTAGCTACACTGCATGGTATCAACCCCTATAGCACAGCTCCCTTTGCACTTCGTTTGGTACTATGACACCCTCTTGTTTCATGCAGAGCCCTTGTCGCGCATCTCTACAACCCAAGCAATGTAGTTTATAGTCCTGCACCTCTTTGCAACTTCCTGGAGCACTAAGACAGGCTACCATCATATATTAATCTGGCGAGATACCCTGTGTATGGCTTCAATCAACTTCCATTTAGCTTTCTGGGAAATGGATCTCCATTCAATTTCATAAGCTGAACTACTCCACCATCGATAATCTCTTTGATCACATATGGCCCCAGCCAATCCATCTGAAATTTTCCTGGAAATTTATCAAACTTGCTGTCATATAATAAAACTAAATCATTTACCTTGAAGGTGTGCAGTTTGATGTGCCAATCCTGCCATGCCTTTTCGTGTTCCTTCTAAACCTGCTAATGGAATCTAGCTAGAAACCTGTCTTCCTCGAGCTCTGTCAGCTACGTGAGCTTCTCTTCTAAGGCTCTGCAGTCTGACGTCCCTGTAAATACCACTATGCGTAGACTAGGCATGATATACTCAATAGGAATCAGAGCCTCTACACCATCGACCAATCTAAATGGTGTCTGACTAGTAATCTTCTTACCAGTAGTTCTATAGGCCCATAACATGGTTGGTACTCGCATGTCCCAATCATTCCTTTGCACATTACAAAAGTTTGTCCGCGTGTTCTCGAAGATCTTATTAAACACTTCAACTGTCCCATTAGCCTGAGGATGATATGGCATACTCTTCTGATGATAAACTTGGAACTCTTCTATCAGTGCGTTGATTGTTTCATTAAGGAAGTGTGTACCGCAATCGCTCATTAAAATATTCAAGCAACCAAACCTGGTCAAAACATATTCAAACATAAATTACGCTATGGTTGCACCTGTATAGTCCTTCAAGGGTTGCGCCTCCATCCATCTAGTCAAATACTTGGTCACGGTGATGATGTATCGTGCACCCGTCTTCTTTCTTGGAGGCTGAATTGGTATTACAAAATCAATTACCCATTTCTTGAATGTCTACAATGATACTTAAGGATTCAGAGGTAGCTCATCCCTCTGCGATGGCCTGTCGGTTCTCTAACATGCATCACATGCCCTACAATATGTTGTGGAATCCTTACGCAATGTTGGCCAGCACAACCCAACCCGTAAAATCTTTTGCATTGTTGCTTTTCTTGCATAATGGCCTCCCACAGCTCCTCCATGAGCTTCATCTAGGACACTACTTCGTTCAAAATTGGGCACATAGCATCGCAGTACCTCATCCGATCCCATTTTATACAAGCGACTTATAATAACAGAGAAAACAATCACGTGCACCACCAATTCTTTATTCTGTTGACTAGTGTATCCTTATAGAGTCTTTCTTGTAGTCAGGAAGTGGATAATGTCTACAAAATGACTGTCTGATATGCGCACCACAAAGAGCAGCGCATCAGGTAGCCCTTTGTCCAAATTGGTAGTCTCTTCTACTGTTTCAATGCGTGATAGATGAGCTCATCTTGCATTCAATCTCCTTGGCTTCACAATTACTTCGAAATCATACTCTTGAAATAGCAGCAACCATCTGCATATCCCCCCCCCCAACATAGGCTTGTTGACTAGGTACTTTAATGCAGAATGGCTTATATACATCTTAAAGTGTCTGCTGAACAAGTAATGCCTGAAGTTATGGAGCACGTACAACATATCCAACCCTTCGCGCTCCGTCATCGAATACTTCCTTTCGGCCTTAGACAGCTTCCTGCTCACAAATGCTACCGAGTGATCTATTTCTCCTTCACAGGCCCATGTCAGTACTAATCCTAGCACAATACATGAGGCATCCACATGCACATGAAATTCCTTCTTCCAATCTAGGAAGATTAGGATTGGCGTGGTGACGATTTTCTCTTTCAATACATCCAAACTCCACTGACATTCCTCATTCCAATAGAATGTAGCATATTTTTCCAACAATTTTTCCATCAAAGATGTTCCCCCTCTTCTGTATCTTCGGGCTCATTCTTCTAGATCTTGGTGGTGGCAACAGTGATGTTGGGCTCCACATCAACGATCTTCTTCCCTTTGCCATTCGCCTTGTTAGGTTCTGACTCAAGGTCAAAACATGCATTTGATTAGAAAGCCTTCAACCCAGCCACCAGTGACTGCTTGGTCTGACACTCACTTGTGTTGTGAGTGGGGCTCTTATGGAACTCACACCACTTTCATGTGTCCTTCTTCGACTTCATGGCGTTGTTCTTATCTTGCAGCTTCGACGGGTTGTCTTGGGTCACCCCACCTTGTTTTTGTCCTTTGGTCTTCGGATTCACAGATCCAAAGTCTCACTTCTTCTGTTTGAACTTTTGGTCGATTTTGACAGCGTATCAGTACGCCGTGTCGAGCAAGAAGACGTTTAAGAACTCCAACTCTTCCTATATATATCTGTGTAGGCATCTATGGTATTTGAGTGTGAAATGTAGCTCAGAATCCATGATACCCAACTGTGTGCAAAGGGTATGAAAAATGTTTATGAACTTCGACACATCTTGGTCCCTTCCCTACCACATCATGGTCCACTTTATGTATTGGTCCTCATAGCTTTTGACAGGGTAGTACTACTCCTTTATGGCATCCCAGAATGAATTCCAAGTGGGTGTGGCTAAAAATAATGAGCTTGTATTTTCATCCTTCTGCTCGCAGTAGGTTTCCCACCAGTACTTGACTTGGGGGGCTACTTTGAGAAGATCGAAAACAACAATCATGAAAAGTCATCGATAAAAATGACAAAATATTTGTGTCTGGTAGTGGAGGCTGTCGAGAAAGGTCCATAGACATCAGAGTGGATCCTCTCCAAGATTGCATGTGCTTTGTTGTCCCGATCATGGAATTTGGATTTTGTGTACTTCCCCAAGGTACATCCTTTGCATACATCCTGCTACTCAAGTGCTCCTTTAGGGAGTTGTGTGGTTATTTGCTGCATAATATTCAGGGCACCATGATGAAAATGGTAAAGTATTTTGTGCCAAAGTTCACTAACATCGTGACCCTTCACCTTCACCTTATATAGGTTCTTCACATGAAATTAGATCAGCTTCACCTATCCCATTGCTATGTGTCTCGATAATTTCTTTCATTGGCTGAAGATCACATCATAAACACGGTCTTCAAAAACTGCAACAGAGATGAGATTTTCCTTTACACCCAAAACAAACATGGAATCCTTGAGCCTAAGAGGAGAGCCCAACTCCCTCTGAAAGGTGACTATACCAACCCTTGTCGTGTTGTATCTTTCGTCATCTCCTGACTCAATGTGCATCTGCAAAACCTTTTCTTCCAAGTAACTAAAAAACTCTCTACACCGTGTCATGTGGAATGATGCACCTGAGTCCAAGTACCACACACTTCCCATCAATGTGCTGGACATGGATGTGATAAGGGTAAAGTCAAGCTTGAACTGTGAAGCCAAGGCTTCACTTACTCCTCCTCCTAAGGTCTTATTTCTTGAATTTGTGTGTGGACAGTTCATGGCATAGTGCCAAAATTCATGACAATGAAAGCATTTAATTTTGGACAAATATTTCTTCTTGCCCCCTTGGTTTGACTCTGGTTTGGATTGAGATTTCTTCCCTTTTCCTTTCTTTCCCTTTCCAACAAATGCAAAGTTTTCTTCATCCTCGCCCTTAGATGAAGTCCCATGTCTAATATTTCACATTATTTTCTCCTGTACTAATCAGACCATAAGCGTTCCTAATTTGGTAGTTTCTCCCTCCCATTCACTGAATCTTGGTAGTCATGCCAGCTCTTGGGAAGGCCTAGAAGGACTAGGCTTACCAAGTCATCTTCTGTAACACTGGCACCAATTCCACCATGTTCATCACAAAGTTGTGTGAACCTGCTCATATACTATGTAATAGTGTCATTCTTCTACAATAATTTTTATATTTCAAAGTTTATCCTTGAGCACTAGCTTCGTGTGGTCAATACCATTATTGAACAATTAAGTCAGTTCTTTCAACACTACGAACGAAGTTTCTTTTCTATGGATATTTGAGACAATGTGATTTCACACTCCCTCCAAGATTATTCTCGTTGCCTTGGCTACATCTTTCTTCCACTAATTAAGGTTCTAGGTTTCATATGGTGGTGGTTTTTCAACATTTGTCTTGATGTATTCTAGCAATCCATTGTCATCGAATATCACTTCCATGTGACTCTTCCATGTGATGAAATTAGACTTGCCTTCCAAGGAATACTCTACCCTCAACCCATTGAAGTTCTTCTTCTCAGTTTTTAAGAGATATTCCTACACTGAACTTCAAAATCGAACCACCTGAGAAATAACTTCAAAATTCGTGTTCTAATGTGAATCTTGCTCTGATACCATTTATAAATTATGATGTAGATTTGCAACTTCTTTTTAAGTTTTAATCAAAACCATAAGACACATACCTACTCTACCATTCTAAGGAAATCAATTCACAATTTAGAACATCCATCACAAACATATAATGATAAATAATACACATGTGAACATTATCTTTTCAAGGGAAAGAAATTTTCCAAAAACCCCAATGCTTGCTTTCATTAATCTATTGAAAAGAGACGTATTACAATTTCTTTGCTCAACTTAGCACAACCTTCAAGTAAATAACCTACCTCTCTACTCACTAAGAAGCTCTGACCCAAACTTAGTCAATTTTTGCCTCTGCTGGAGCCCCTATTTCCTTGCATAATTCCTTGAGAAAATAGGCCCCTATTATGTATGAAATTCTTCAAATTGATTGTGCGATTCTCAAGGTTGATCATCTGATTTCATGCACCACCTTTAGACTTAAGTAGTCTACAACTAATGATACACTGCCTTGGAATCTCCACCAAGCCAAGGGAAGTCAAATTATATGCATGAACTAGCTATTTTGTGTTGATTGATCAGTTAACTGGTTAATCACTAAGTTTGACTGATGTCCCACTACACAATTGACCTTCCACTAGTTTCTCCACCAATTAGAACTAGTTTAACTAAAAACAACTTGAAATAACTGACCTTGATTGCTACAAATTAGAAATCACACATGCTTAACTGAACTCTAACTCCTCTAACTTAGATTTAATGAGTTAACCGAGTGACAACAACCATGTCACACAAGTTAACTGCATCCAAGTTGTCAGGTGATGTAGAAATTCTAATTTTCTCAGTTAATCAAGGAAAAATCAAATTGAGAATTTCTTGCTGCATTTTTCAACATGATACACCATTTTGTTTGGGAGTATGTTGCACTGTAAACTATCACTAAATTCCATGGGTTTTGCAGTGATTGTTGAATTCTCATGATGTGTATTCCCCCCATTGATGTAACATAAGGATCTTGACATATTTTACTATTTGCTTCTCAACCATATTTTTAAATTGATTAAAATATTCAAATACATCAATTTTTGTTTTGATAAAGTAGACCCATGTATATCTAGTTTTATCATCAATGAAAATAAGAAAATATGAAGCTCCACCCAATCACTTAATTTGCATGGATCCACATATATAGATATGAATTAGTTTAAAATTTTCCTATTTCTCTTTTCTTTTCTTATATGAAACTCTTCCCTATATTGTTTGCCTAATGCACACCCTTCATATTCAACACATTCATTCTTAATTTGGAAGACCTTTCACCATACCCTTCTTATGAAATAACACAATATCATTATGATTGAGATGGAAATATCTTTGATGCCATAGAACCTCCAACATCATGGTTGTAGATGCCATTGCTTGATGATATTGTATGTTAACATCAAACTTTTACAATCCTCCAACATGCACTCCTCTTGCTATGATGTTCTAGTTATCCTATATATCCTTTACAATACAATATGACTTAAATAATTCAACTTTGAGGTTCTGATCTGAAATGGTGGACACAAAGATCAAATTCTTTTTGATTCCAAGGACATACATCACATTTTGTATTTGTCTCACATGGTCATTTGGTAAAGTTACACATACATCACCATAACCCTTGATTTCATGAGCTCTTACATCCTCTAGATAGATGTGAGTACCATTATATTTTCATGATAGGTATTAAATATTTCCTTTTTGCATGTCATCTGAATTGAAGTAGTAGATTCAATAAACCATGCATTAAAATCATGAGTTTCAGTTGATAGAGAAACATCTGAAATGAATAATTTAATATTTTAGAGATTTTCACAAACCAATGTTTCTTTATCAACAAAATTGCATGAATGACCTCTATGATTGGACTCAACAAATTTCTTTTTATTGCAATCTTTAGCAAACTGTGCATGCTTACCACAATAGAAGCATCCATCCTTCCTCTTCATACATGTAATTTTCCTTTGTGGTGTTGTGCCTTGATGTGGTTGTAATTGTGACTTTCTTGCTTTGTTCTTGTCGCATGACTATTGTTTGTATGGGTACATCCCTTTGGATACCAATGTGAAATCAGAACTTTCAGGTCTACTGCTAAGATTCTTCCTTCTTTCTTCTTCTTGCAGGAGAATACCTATTAATTCATCAAAGGTAGGATCCTTTTCCCTAGGTGCAAGTCCACTGATGAACATATGATAATCATCCAACACCTCATTTAATGTAATTATTAGTAGATCAATGCTAGAAATATTCTCATCAATAACACTAAGCTTATCAAGAAACAAAATTATTCTAGAAATAAAATTAGTAATGTTTTCATTTACCTCCAATGTAATTAAGAAAAGCTTCTTCTTTAAAAATAACACCTTAGCACTGGAAGTTTCATATAATATTTTGAGTGTTTCCTAGGTTTCTTGGGATATATCACAATCCATGAGGTTATAATGTTGTCCTTTACAGACATTCCCAAGAGTAACCTACTAAGGGCTTGGTCTCTTTACACTCCCAATCTTGAACTAGAGTTGTTCGTGCTATTGGTTTGGTTTTAGCTACTAATATTATTTTCCAAATATTGTACTCTTCCTTCCTCATTGGCAAGTTAAATTTTAAATTTTAATCTTTTGTAATTTTGTCCATCTAACTTTGTGGACTGATTTAAATATAAATCCACTAACAAATATGCCTTTCTTAAATAAGGGAAATGCGAAATATCGCCAATTAAAAAAAAAGATTAAAACCAAATCTCTCTGCACTACTTTAAAAAGCAAGCAAACCAGATGATTCCTCAAGTGCTTCACAAAGCCATACCACATATAACAACGCTAATCCCTTTACAACAAAGAATGATGTATCTTGTGTACCATTAGCCAACTTACCTCCATCTTTTTTAATATATAAAAAAACTATTCTGGTTTCTAGTTTATTAGAAATAATAAAATACTCTATAAAAAGAAAAGAACACTTTGCATTTTTTAACCCCACCAACGCATTTAGACTCAACTCCCATTCGATAGGAGCGTCCATAGTGGAGCAGAAATATTAATCAACAGGCGAAATTGGGATCCTTTATTTAGAAAACAACAAAGAACAGACTCCAGAGTGGAGCAAAAATATTAATCAGCAAGGGAAATAATAGGGAGTTGTTATTTAGTTGACAAGAAACAGCAGGCTTTTGTAGTAGAGAGACACACCCTCAGCTTACCACAACAACCAAACACAAATCCCTACGTAACAGAATATCCGACTAGCTTTTTGGCTGCTTCCCTCGGTCGATCTGATCTGATCTACGAAACAAAACACTGCCTAGTTATGGTTCGACCATAGCTAGATTTAACGGCTTCCACACCAATTAGCAGAACTGATCTTGGTCTTCGCATTTACTCTCACAAATATATAAGCCTTTAACCAATGTTTCTGCCCAGAGCACTCAGTGCACACACAACATCGTTGAGCAACTCACATTTCTCTCACAACCTTAAGAAAAATGTGCAAATAAAAAGGAGTTATAATTGGTCGTTTACCCTGCACCACACGAAAATAATAAAATAAAATAAACATCACTTCACCACGTAGCAGATCGAATCAACTCCCATTGAGATTGATCAACCCAGACACAGCCTTTCTAACAACCCAAATCATCTTGACCCGTTAGCTCTCATACTAAACATAAACAAATAGAGAACACAAATAGAGATAATGAGAAATGATAGAACATTATTTTATTAGATCAGATCCACGATCACACCCACCAAATACATATACATGATAGTGCCCCATTATTAGATTAGGCTCACACTCACACACACCAAATGCAAATACATGACAGTGTCCCATTAGATAATATTTGATTAGCATTGGATGTTTCATACAACTTTTTACACTTTTTAAGTATTTTGTAGGATTTTCTTGGGATATATCACAATCCATGATGTGCAGAATAATTATGTCCTTTACAGACATTTGCAAAAGTACCTTAGTCTTCGTCTCTCTACATTCCTAATCTTGAACTCAAATTGTTGGTGCTATTGGTTTGGTTTTAGTTCTTAATACTATTGTCTAAATATTATACTCTTCCTTTCTTGTTTGCAACTTAAATTTTAAATCTGTATAATTTTGTCCATCTAACTTTATGGACTAATTTAAATATAAATCCATTAATAAATATGTCTTTAAGAAAACACCAAATATTTCAATAAAATAAAATAAAATAAATATGAATATAAATATAGATTAAAAGCAAATATCTCTGCAATACTTTAAAAACAAGCAAAACAGATGATTCCTCAAGTGGTTCACAAAGTCATAGCAGATATAACAACTCTAATCCCTTTACAACCGCTAATGATGCACCCTCTGTACCTTTAGGCGATTTATATGCATTCTTTTTAATATATAAATAAACTATTGTGGTTACTAGTTTATTTAAAAATAAAAATTACTCTATAAAAATAAAACACTTCCCATACATATACATATATATTTTAACTCCACAGGCATTTAGACTCAACTCCCATTCGATAGGACCGTCCATAGGGGAGCAGAAATATCAATTGGCAGGCAAAACAATAGGGAACCTTTATTTAGTTAAAAATAAACAACAGAGTCCATAGTCGAGCAAAAATATTAGAAATAACAGTGAGCCGTTATTTAGTTGACAACAAACGATAGTATTTTGGAGTAGAGAAGCACACCCTCGGCTCGGCTTACCACAACAACCAAACAGAGTTCCCTGCATAACAATAGCCAACCAATTTTTTTGTTGCTTCTCTCGGTCGATCTGATCTAATCTATGAAAAAAAACGCCGCCTGGTGGTTCGGCCATAGCGTGATTCAACGACTTCCACACCAGTCAGCAAAACTGATCTTGGTCTTGGTGT
Organism: Pinus tabuliformis; assembly: GCA_031772625.1. Taxonomy (NCBI): domain Eukaryota; kingdom Viridiplantae; phylum Streptophyta; class Pinopsida; order Pinales; family Pinaceae; genus Pinus; species Pinus tabuliformis. The sequence continues at coordinate 159,728,826 of CM062804.1, read as the reverse complement.
TTACTATGACAAATTTGTAAGCCCTCAACAATGTTGCTGCCAAGAGCAGTTAGCACACACAACATCGTTGAACAATGTACATTTCTCTCACAGGCTTAAGAAAAATGCGCAAATAACTGGGAGCTATAACTGGTCGTTTTCCCTGCACTAAAAAAAACAACTTTTCACCACTTAGAAGCAGATCTAATCGATTGATGAACCTAGGTCGCACCCTTTCTAACAACCCAAATCATGTCGACCCATTAGCTCTGATATAAAACATAATCAAATAGAGATATAACAAAAATATATAACGGAAAAATGATAGACTCACACACACCATATACGTATACATGATAGTGTCCCATTATTAGATCAGGATCACACTCTCACACACCAAATATCAATACATGATAGTGTCCCATTATATAACAATGGGATAGATAGATTTGATAAACATAATAACTACGTGTCCCATTAAATAACAATGGGATGGATAGATTTGAGAAACATAACAACTACGTACCAAATACATGACCGTGGGGATGGATAGACTCCATAAACATAACCATGACTAGGGATGGATAGACTCCATAAACATAACCATGACTAGAATAAAAATTCCTACTTAGATACAACTCGTCCACATTGGAAAATAACTAATTTTATAACATAAAAATGACATAATCTAAACTCATATTGGAAATCAACTAAACATGAACTAATCTAAACTCACAGAATTCAAAACATTCATTTATCTATTCTCTCTGAGTGTAAAGAAATCGCTGACATCATTCATATCTCTGAACCCAACTTCTGTGTAGCTCTTGCATTTTCGACGTCATATCATGCAACCTAACTCGTGTGCAGCTCTTGAATTTCTTGAACAAATGAATTCAAGTTTGTATGAGAAGAAGCTTCTTTTGCTACAACAATTTCCGCAAGTTTCCACAGCTCTAGAGATTTCAATCTCATGTTTTTTCCTTCTTCCTCTGCGAGAAGGATGTTCAATGCCCTTCTTACCTCCTCTTCATCTGGCACATTGATCACATCCAAACATATCTGTATGCCAACCCTAGGTGTTCAGTGAAGAACTTCGAGTTAATCGGTTATTCCGCGTGCATGGGCCAGGTAATCATTGGGAAACCTAGACTCGATCTCTCGACCGTAGAGTTCCAACCGCAGTGACTCATGAATATGCCTATCAAAGGGTGGGAGAGAATTGCTAGAAAAAATAAATTTTTGGGGGAGGCAGAGGAGAGGAGTCTCACTCAGAAATTCGGTTCTAGAAAAGTAGGCAAGGTCAAATTCAGTTGCTAAGAGGTAAGTCTTATATTGCAACATGGAAATCACAACTACACAGGGGATTAATAAAATACAAAACTCATTCACGACAAAATAGAGTAAAACAAAATGAGGTTGTCGTAAATCTACTTGTGAAGGATTAATACTATAAGGCAACTAGTCACACTTTATATTATATGTCAAAGCATAAAGAAATTACATTCATGTGATAAATGGAGGTTGCAGCTCCAAGAGAAAAGCACAACAAACTTATTGTTACGCATCACTGGGGTTGCGGAGTAAACTTCTCTAAAACTCTGTAAAACTGGTTTTCACATGCACACCAATATTTCCACCATGATTATTAAGATAACTTTCCCAACATTACAAATGACTTTTACATCCATATTTATATTAAGATACAAATTTGACATTAATCACATGACAGAGAAAATATTTAATACACAACATGGGCGATTTTACATAATAGATGATTTTCTAAACTTGCAGGTGTTGTGGAGTGTGGGAAACAGTTGTAGAATGAATATTTGTCCATATATATTTATTAAAATTCATTAAATTCTCTAAATTTTGTGATGTGTTGTGGAATGGTCCGCTCGGAACTTCTGTTCTGACTCTTGTCCTTCTGCCTGCAAACAAAATTGCAACCGTGTAGTGGTTGACTAGGCAAGAATGGTGTTTGTCAGTGTGTTTAAGGTGGTGGTTGGGATTATTATTTCCAACACTCCCCCTTAATAACAAATGCTGCCATTGACAATTCCAAAACAATCTCTGAGATAAACAAAATTTTCACGTGCCAATGGCTTTGTGAAAATATCAACAAATTATTCTTGTGACCTATAGTACTGCAACACAATTTCATCATTGTTAATCAATTCTCTGGTAAAATGATATTTAGCATCAATATGCTTGGTCCTCTAGTGAAACACCGAATTCTTTTACAATGTAATTGCGGATGTCTTTTCATAGAAAATATTTGTCATTCCCTCTTGGTTGTCGTGAAGATCCCTCAACATCCGTCTCATCCAAACTTCCTGACACGCTTCTGCTGTTGACAGTGACACTATTGGCTGCTTCTTGGAGGCCCATGAAATGGCTCCAGAGCCCAAATGAAAAACATAACCCGACATGTTCTTTTGGTCATCGACACTTCCTATCCAATCACTGTCGGTGTAACCAACCAACCTAAAATCATTTGTTGTGGTGTGCAAAATGCCATACTGCTTTGTCCCATTGACATACCTTAGAATCCTTTTCGCTGCTTACCAATGTGTCTCCTTGGGTGTCTCCTTGAACGTTGACACCAAACTCACTACACACATTATATCCGCCCTAGTGACGGTAAAATACATGAAGTTTCCTATCACACTTTTGTATAATGTCAGATTGACATTGTTGCTGCAATCTTCTTTGCTCAACTTCAACCCCATGACAGTTGGATTTGGTGCAGGCTTGTTATTCTACATTTTAAACCTCTCCAAAATGTATGCTACATACTTTTCTTGAGAAATAAAAATGCCATTTTCTGTTTGCTTCACTTCAATGCCCAAAAAATATCTTAACAACCCCAAGTCAAGCATTTCAATTTCATTATTTATGACTTGTTTGAAATCAGTGTTGAGAAAATCATCACTGCCTGTAAAAATTAAATCATTTACATATAAGACAACAATGAGAATCTTACCATCATTCTCTTTGATGTAGAGAGTAGGCTCACCATCACATTTGTCGAAACTATTGTCCAACAAGTAAGCATCTATCCTATTGTACCATGCTCACAGTGCTTGCTTCAGCCCATAGAGAGCTTTCTTCAACCTATACGCTTTGTCATCTTGGTCTTCTACTTCATAGCCAGGTGGTTGCACAACATACACTTTCTCTTTCAGCACTCCATTCAAGAATGCTGACTTTACATCCATTTGATACACTTTCCATTTATGTTGTGTGGCAATTGCCACAACAGTACACACCATGTCCATCCTCGCGACTGGTGCGAATTTCTCCACATAATCTCTTTCATGTTGCTTCTTGTATCTTTTGAAAACTAGCCTTGTTTTGTGTCTTTCAATCTTACCATTGACATTGTTCTTGGTCTTATAGACCCATTTCACTCCAATGACTTGTTTTCCTCGCGGAAAGTCCACTAACTCCCATGTGTCGTTCCTCATATTGCTTGTATTTCTTCCTTCATTGCCGCAATCCATTTTTCTTCTTTGAATGCATATTCAAAATGGATTGGGTCATCTACATGACAAAATAATGAAAATAAGGAATTCAGACCAACATTGCTATCAACTTCATCTTGCTCATAAATTTCATTTAAATTTCTGAATGTTGGTCTTCTTATGGTTGCTGAAGATGGGCTTGACATGCCGCTTGGTGTTGCGCTTTCCGACATGCCTGGAGAAGCACTTGCTTGACTGTGTGACATTGTGCTATTATTTGTTAATGGTGTTGTTTTATGCCTACCTTGTTGCACTTGAATAGGACTAGAGGGAGTCACTGTTGAGGAATTACTTGTTGCTGTCAATTCCTCTTTGTCCTCATGTGGTATACTTACTTTCACATTGACTGTATTCTCTAAACTTCCATCCCATGCTTCCTATTCTATGAACTACACATCTCTGCTGATTATGACCTTCTTGGTTAACAGATCGTAGAGTTTGTATGCCTTGGATTCATCACTGTATCCAAAAAAATATACATTTCTCCCCCTTATTGTCCAACTTATTCCTCAACTCATCAGGGACATGTGCATATGCCACACATACAAAGACTCTTGTTTGAGTGACACTATGCTTTATTCCACTCCATGCCTATTCAGGAACTATGTTCTGGACGCTTTTGGTTGAACATCTATTCAAGATATGTGTTGCACATGCGATAGCTTCAACCCAATAATCATTTGGAAAATGTTTTTCCTTCAACATACTCCTGGTCATTTCCACAATGCTCCTATTCTTCCTTTCCGCCACACCATTTTGCTAAGGGGTATACCTTGCTATAAATTGCGTGTGAATTCCATTCTCCCTGCAAAATCGAAGGAAATCATTTGAGATGTATTCTCGACCTCTGTCAGTCCTAAAGACTTTGATGTAGTGTCCACTTTGCTTTTCAACAAGAGCCTTATATTGGCAAAAGCACTCAAACACTTCACTTTTATGTTCTAGGATATAGACCGATGTCTTCCTTTTGTAGTCATCTATGAATTTCAATACATAGTGGCTGCTACCAATTGACAGTGTTTGCATTGGTTCACATAAATCTGAATGGACAATCCCCAAAGGTGCCTTTTCCCTTACTAAATTCCCTGCTGGAAATGTCTCTCTATGTTACTTACCCAAGATGCATCCTTCAGACAGGTTGTCCGGTTTTTCTATGAGCGGTAATCCCTTAACCATGCCTTTCCTATGCAACAAATTCAAACCTCCAAATTTGAGATGTCAAAATCTCAAATTCCATAACCAATTTTCATCTTTGACCTCTGCTTGATAGTTCACTTGTGTGACAGCAGCCTCTTTTCTTCCATCCTCTTGTGAGTTCATCGATAGTTGTTCTTGTGCACCTTCTTCCTTCAAATTTTGTCTTATCTTTAGGGGAATCATTCTATTGTTTGTCATCTGAACCTTTGCAATCAGCTGTTTTCTTGGAGGTCTATCCATAATTGTGCACTCATCATTTTTGAAGAAGACATTGTAGCCCTTTCGGATGAGTTGTCCAATGCTTATGAGGTTATGCTTCAAACCGGGGACAAAGTAAACATCTGAGATGTACTTATTCTCCCCCTTCTTTATTGAGATATTAACACTTCCGTTGTCCATGATAGAGACTTTGCTATCAGTCCCTAATGTCACTTCAGATTTCACACTTTCATTTAGATTGGAAAACATTTCTATCTTCCCTAACATGTGATTGCTACACGTTGAATCTAGATACCATATATCACTTTGTATTTCTTGTGGTACATTACAAGATAAAAACATGCTTTCATGGTTCTAATTTTGTTTTGTGAAATTTACACTTGGTTTGTTACTAATGTCATATTTCTTGTTTCTACATTCATTTTCATAATGACCATACTTCTTACAATAATGACATTGAACTTGAGATTTATCATACCTCTAACCTTGTGCTTGATTTTGGCTTGGGCCTTGACTTGGTTTTTGATTGTTGCCCCTTTCACTTGAGCTTGAAGGGCTGCTTCTTCCACCTTTGTGTGGGCTTCTTCCTCTTCCTCTAGCATATGATCTTCCTCTGCCTCTACCTTGACCAAATGAAACTTGTGTCTTGAAGGCATAATCCAATGAGGAGATGTTTCTCTATTTAGTCTATGTTCATGAGAAATCAGTGATGCATGAAGCTCATCCACTGAGAACTGTGAGAGATTCTTTGTCTCTTCTATGGCCACAATAATGTCATCAAACCTTGGTGGCAGGCTTCTCAAAAATTTATCAACTATTCTCCTTTCTTCAAGTGTCTCAACATCAAACCTAATTTAAGTAACAACCCAATTACATGTGCAAAAAATGAGTCTACATTCTCTGACACTTTCATACAAATTGTTTCAAAATCTCTTCTCAGTGTTTATAGTTTTGTTGTCTTGACTTTTGGCATGTCTTGGTAGGCTATCTGGATGATGTCCCATGCTTTCTTGGACTTCATTGCTGCTATAACCCTTGGGAAAATACTTTCATGAACTACTTGAAAAATATAGAATAGGGCTTTTGAATCCTTCTTCCTGTTGTCCCTCAATAGATCTCTTTTTTCTTTAGACAAGGCATTGTATGTTGCTGCATGTGTTGGTCCTTGGGAACCATTCTCCATCAAATCCAAAATGGCTTGAGACAAAAACATGGCATTCATTGTAATAGCCCAATAGTCATAATTTTTTCCATTAAAGTGAGGTATCTGAGGATTAGTAAAGCTTGTGCTTGATGTTTCCATTTCTGAGTGTAAAAAAAACTCTCTACCTTCTGGTAAATATGTTAAAAAAGCTATTTTCCCTCAAAACAATTTTAACTGCTAGTAAAAACACTTGTTTTTATTCTAACATAATTTAACCCGCTTTGATACCATGTTAGAAAAAATAAATTTTAGGGGGAGGCAAAGGAGAGGAGTCTCACTTAGAAATTCGGTTGTAGAAAAGTAGGCAAGGTCAACTTCACTTGCGGAGAGGTAAGTCTTATGTTGCGGCATGGAAATCGCAAATAACAAGGGCTTAATAAAATACAAAGCTCATTCACTATAAAACAGAGTAAAACAGGAGGAGGTTGCTGTAAATCTACTTGTGAAGGATTAATACCATAACGCAACTAGCCACACTTTATATTATATGTCAAAACATAAAGAAATTACATTCATGTGATAGATAGAGGTTGCAACTACAAGTGAAAAACACAACAAACTTACCGTAATTTACGCATCACTGGGTTTGCGGAGTAAACTTCTGTAAAGATTTGTAAAACGGGTTCAGACGCTCACCAATATTTTCTCCACGACTTTCTCCTCATAGAATCTCGTTCTCTAGCTTGCCCAATGTTACAAATGATTTTTACATTCATAGTTATCTTAAAATACAAAATTGAAATTAATTAGTACCTCATAGACTCTCCCTCTCTAACTTGCCCAATGTTATAAGTGACTTCTACATCCATATTTATCTTAACATACAAATTGGACATTAATTACATGACAGAGAAAATATTTAATATGCAACATGGGTGATTTTACATAGTAAATGATTTTCTGAACTTGTCGGTGTTGTGGAGTGCGGGCAACAGTCGGAGAATGAATTTTTGCCCATATCTATTTATTAAGCTTCATTAAATGCTTTAACTTATATGATGTGTTGCGGAATGGTCTGCTCTAAACTTCTGTTCTAACTCCTATCCTTCTGCCTGCAAACAAAATCACAACCATGCAGTCGGAAAGCATGCTGTTTGTGAGTGTGTTTAAGGCGGTGATTGGGATTATTATTTCCAACAAGAATGAGAAGCTAAGGTGCCCATTACCATATGATCAAATCTCTCTTGGGTCCTATCCTCGAACCCCTTTGGCAGTCGCACATGAGACCATTTAGGCTTGGTTTCGGGCTCCATTTGTTGGATTCTAATGGCCCAGATGAAAGCCTTCCCACTCACCTCTAATCCTACAACCACCTCACAGATTTGTTTCTCATTCAGAAAAAACTGGCTTCTGAAACACTTGAACACCATAGAGTGGGGGTTTTGAGAATCCAGCCATTTCAAGCACTCCTCCACGCCAATCTCTGCTTCCTTGCCCCAGATACTAATATTTTTCGAACTGCTCCTGCCATCCTCGAAAATAGTGGGTGGAAGAACGGGACCTATTCTCCATACTGGTTTCCGCGTCAGGGTTCTATAGTGATGGATTCCCAACGAATCCAACTCGAAAAATGTATTAAAAATAATGCCCTGGCCCTCCATGCTACGATTAATCTCCTCCTCAATGAATTTCCTCATGGCATCCGAACAGTGATCAAATTTGAAGGCATGGTATTAATTTTATTTGGAAAGGTATGTATTTATCTAACGCTTCAAATATGAAAAGTTATAAAAGAAATTGTATTTTTATTAACAAGTGTATATTAAATAAACTCTTTATTAAAAAATGTCAAAATGAAAGGGTCTCCTTCTAAATCTTTAAAATTTAAAAATTGGCTAGCTTAAAACACTATAAAATCTCAATAAAATTTAGTAAATCTACAAACATTTTTCTCAAATTCTATTAAAAAAACATAAACATATGTTTCTTATATTCATTAAGTAATATTCAAAAGTATTTGAATTTACATCATTGAAAATATAAATGTATTTGCATAATGGAAAAGGTTTTTTTCATTTTTCATTTGTTACTAATTTACACTATCTCTTTTGTTTATATGTTTTATTTAGCTTGAAACAATTTAAAGCAAACCAAAAAAACAAATATATACCTTCAACAACCAAGGGAATTGAACTTTTCTCTTAACATTGCTCAATCAAAGAACACTATGAATAGAATTTCACTCCATTAAAAACTTCAAGCTTTATAGATTCCAAAAATTATGTAATAAAAAGGAAAGTTTTCCATATCTAATAGGGAAATATTGTAATATGTAATACACATCTGCAATGTTGTATGGCTTGGTTGGTTGTTTTTTGTTTGTTTGTTTAAGAATGGTTTTCAAATTTGGTCCTTACAAAGAATTCATGTTTGGTTGATATACTTTTCTAATAATGCGGTTTCTTTTCATTGATGTCTTTTTCTAATAATATGGTTTCTTTTCATTAATAATGTTGTTAATTTTTCTTTGATTTCAACATCTCCTTAAAAACTCTTCATAGCAACATCTACATGGACACCAACATGCACAACTTATTATTTCCTAGATGCCGAATGGAGAGAATGAAGCGGGAGACACAATAGTAGTTGTATGGATAGCTATTGAGATTCTATATCTTTTGGGATGACCAACCGGAAAAACAAAATTAAGTTGTAGCCCTATAGGTATGGATAGCTATTGGGATTCTATATCTTTTGGGATGACCAACTGGAAAACAAAATTAAGTCGTAGCCCTGTAGGCAGACCAATCTTCGGTTGTGTGGTTATTAATAGAGCACTTGAGTTCAAAACTCTACATAATTTTATGGGAAGCACACTTATTATTTCTCAATTTTTTTTATAGCATTAATTTCTATGTTTTCAAAAACTAGAGGGTTATTAAAGAAAAAAAATTAAGCTAAGAGAAGAAATACGGGGTTTTAAATAAAGTATGATTTTACAAATAATAGGATTTTGTAAGTGTGAGTCACAGAATCATCTAAAAATAGAAAAGAGATAGTAGTATTTATTTACAAGAATATAAAAAACATTCGAATCACTAAGCATAGTCACCACCATCTAATGGGGTAATTTCATAATTGAACAATCTTGTGTGAATGGTTGGTTGATAAGAAAGAAATAAAATTTTGCAAATTAAGAAAGAAAATGAAGATACAACAGAAAATATAGTTATGATGTAAAAATGTCAATATTATCACTTTAACCTATTTTTAAACACGATAAAATTAGTACTTTATTTATTACTATAAAATGAAAAACTATTCATTTATTACTATAAAATAAGAATTCAAAATAATAAAGAGACTACTCTCTCTCTCTCTCTCTCTCTCTCTCTCTCTCTATATATATATATATATATATATATATACATACATACATATTGGTGTTCGCTAAAGAGAAACCCTAAAGAAAGAACCATATCGGTCTTATTATTATTTTATCTCAAGATTTCCATGTCAAACATAAAAAAGTAATGATGTCTTCATGGAAAATATAAGGAACCATATCGGCCTTATTATACTATGTCAATATATCTATGTGGAATATCAAAGTAATGTACTAATGATGTCTTCATGGAAAATGTAAGGAACCATGTCAGCCTTATTATACTATGTCAATATATCTATGTGGAATATCAAAGTAATGTCACAAATATGTCCTCGTAAAGGTAGGATGGAAGATGTTTTCATAATGGTAGGATGATCAGTACTCAAATATATTTGGCATGATCAGTACTCGAATATATTCGACATCCTGGAAGATGTAGTAGATGGTAGTAGTTATTTACAACATAAAAAAAGATTTGTGAATTAGTAAGCATAGTTATCACTATCTAATGGGGTAATCCCGTAATTGAACAATCTTGTATTTGTCCAATGACAAGAAAGAATAAAATTTTACAAATTAAAGAAGAAAAATGGAGATACCATATGAAATGCAGTATGTAGTTACGATGTAAAAATGTCAATAGTGTAGCTTTAATCTATTTTTAAGCGTTGGACGAGTATGAAAAGTATCGTTTCAAATGGTGAATTGCATACCTGTTGAAGGCCATTGATTTGGACGATTAAATCACTTGCCTTTATCGACAAAATCCAGAGTCTACACATGACATATAAATATCAATCAACCATTCCATATATTTCAAATGCTAAGCTGCATACCTGTTGAAGGCCATTTATTTGGATGGTTAAATTACTTGCCTCTATCTACAAAAGCCAGAGACTACACATGACTATATAAATATCAATCAACCATTCCATACATAATAATTTTAATCAGTTCCGCATAAACCAATGAACTCAAAGAAAGGCCAGTGAAATGAAAGTTGAAAATTAAAATTCAGAGTTAAATATTTGTTTCGAACTTGTGTTGCCCTCCCGATAAGGTTGGGATTGGAAAAATCAATGTAGGCAAGATTCACAGTCTGAGAATAATGTACCTCGTGATGGTGATCGTTAATTCTGTCTTTTGTCATTTTTTTTCTAAATCTCCCATACATTCAAAATATTGCCTATTCATTGATACCAATACATAACCACTTCTCCTTTTTAATCAATGAATGCAAAAAGACGGATACCAAACACCCCCAAAATATGGAAAGCCACGGTACGAATCCCAAACTTGGACAGAGGAGGAGAGGAAGTCGGAGTCTCAATATTATTCATTTGTTGATCTAACCATTATTCGAATGCCCCAGCTAGTTTGTGCGACGAAATAATGAGTATACCGGCGACATCAACGGGAACATTGTCCAAGTTGTCAATTCCCAAGGGCACCCCCATCGATGAAGGGCAAGGGTAGAGAGACCAGCCGGATATCTAGATTCGAACTCTGGACTTGAGGCTCAAGCCATTTTGATGGGGAGGAGATTCTGGGGTGAACCAAAATCCCATTTCCCCAATAAAATCATTCTTCAGGCCTGTGGGTTATGGGTCCACGAAGCCTATCTGAAACTTCTCACAGTCTCAACTGCCTTATGGGCCAATGAGTCATTCATCTTTTCAAGAACTATGCTTTTTTCTTGGAACACTGAAGGCCCTCGCCAAAAAAACTTGGTGACATTCTCGTCGTTCTTCATCCACACACGAGCTTTCTCTTCAAGGTTCTTTGCTGATATTACTTCTGTGGATTTCTTGCTACAACCCCTTCTTCAACAATTCTTCAGAATCTACATATTCAACAACACGTGCAATAGGATGGCGTCTATGATACTCACGATTCTCTTTCAGACATCCATAAAATGCACTGAATACATTTTGCCCACTCACGCCTTGTTGTAAGTTGCTTCAATGTTGTTTTATGCCGCGACGACGTACCATTCTTAACCTTAAGCAATAGCTTCATTATCCTATGCTCTTTCTTCGCATCCGATGAAAGCTCCCCCTCAACTTCCTCATTCAGCAGCACACCAAAGTATTGATAATCCTGAGGCTTATGAAAGGTAGCCCACCAGGCGCTTCCTTTGGAACATCAAACTGTTGGCCTCGATTTTCTTCAGTTTGTGACTGTCCTTATCACAACGCAGATAGGAGCTTTGTCTCCCAAAGCTTTGAGCTTTCCTCATTTCAGCGATGGGTGCAGAGAATCTAAATCGCTGGAAATACACAGACACAAATTCTCATAAGAAGCACTTTTATTATTTACAAAGTCAATTACAATTTAAGGCCTTTCAACCTTAATCAAGAATTCTCCAGCAACTACATTTTGCCCTCTCTCACACGCACAGGGTTTTTCCTCTTTTTTCTTGATTCAGTAATGAACCCTTAAGTTCTTGTTATACATACATTCAGTTTTAACTAATTTTTTTAACTAAAATTTATTCATTAACCGAACTCTGTTCAAGGTTGACCTGGTTGTCCATGTGGTTGTCCACGTGTCTTCTTTCTCTATTTCTTTTTCTTTAAGGGTTCAGATGTCCCTGCATCACGTTCGGAGATCCCCGACGTCATAACATAAGAAACTGTGAGGCCTTGTGAGGAGAGAAGCTTTTCAAGTTCCATGAATGGAATAAGATGGCCTTGCCCTAAGCATGGAACCACCACTAAATGTGTTTTTCTTTCTCCCATGAATAAAAGTGCAATAGTAACAACTATCAACGGCGAACTAATGATGCAAGGCTACCATAGCGAACATGGTTCTCTAGGCTAAATGACTTGCAACAGCTATAGATAAAACAATAAATTGTGAACCTATGAGGCTTACCAGATTTGTGCCAGAGTGACATAATACAATGAAGTTCTGCTTTAGGACTATTTATGACTATTTACAAGTACAAAATCGAACGGTGAGTGTATTAATAGTTCTATAGTATTATGTATAAATGCTAGTATAGCATTATGTATAAATGATCCTATAACATTATATATATTAATATATATATATATATATTAATACTCAATATTATAATAATTTTATTTAATTTCTCTTAATATAAAATAAATAAATAAATAAATAAATTACTCGGAAATTTTCAAACAAAAAATCTATAAAAATATTTAAATGGTACCTACCGCACAATTCAAACTTATCCCACCAAACCTCAAACTCAAGTGATAAGGAAAAAAATTTAGAAGAGTGGTCACCAACTTTCAAAGGCGTTGTCTGCTGAGGTCCAATTTCACCCGGAAATCATTAAAAACCTCAAGACATTCAAATTCTTTAAGTTTGACGGTGGTCATCGGGATTTCCAAAAGATTTCGCAAGAAATTTCCATAGTTTTCTGAAAAAAAACTTGATCTCGTTCCATTATGGCAATTTCAAACGCAAATAATAAAGAAAAGGAAAAGTAGAACAATGATAATTACCAGTGTGACATATGATTACCAATGACGTACAAAAGTAAAGCAGAATAATAATGATATGACTCATGATGATGAAAAATGTGCCAATAAATTTATCGTTTGTTAGAAGAAAAGTTGTACGCTAGTTAGTTGTGCAATGAGATGTATAGCTACTGGTCAAAGAGCGCGTGGGAGCGTGACGTATACCTGATAGTCAAATAGGATTTATAAAAACAATATGGGTACTTATTGTTAGAAAACTAATAAACTTAAACAGTGATTCTGCATGCGGAAAGAACTGAAAAGAATCGTTGAAAGTTAATGCCCAGGGATACAAATTACCTCCAGCCATTGGTGAAACTCTTGATGCAATTTCCTTCTGAAAAACCATGCTCCAGCTGTGCAAGCAAAAAGAAAAGAATGCAGAATATCTGAAGGCACTTCCAAGCTCTGCTATCTCAGCTAGATGGTGTAAAACTGAAGGGGATTGAGATGCAAGCTTGGGGACCAAACAGATGAATTTATAGCTAAGCTTCCATCAAGCTTCTGATAGCTATGTGTCAGATGTCCCACATATCAAGGCAGAGAACTCTAGATGGGAGTAATGGACCACTTCAGTAGATCCTAACAATAAATTTATTAGCTGTAGTTGATTTCCTTAACTTAAGGAAACTACTGCAGTTGGTTTCCATAAGTTAAGGAAAGACTGCAGTTTAAATTCCATAATTTTAGGCAGCAATTTTGCATAAACTAATGGAGCTTAACATTCTCCCACTTGGTCCATACTTCCAAACTTAATGTCTCAACTTAAAAACCATTGATAATCTATATTAAGTAATAGATACATGAATCACGGCTATAAGTCCTCTAATGACGAGTATTATCTTCCATGTATTACTATGTATTTATTCTTATTATAATTTATGTGGCAACAATTTCTTAATGAATAAACCCTATGTTTATTCTTGGTCCTTCTTAAATGAATTTTCTCAAATCAACTTAAGGTGCACATAAATATGAGAAAAAACATCACAATAATTAAGAATTTCATTAACATTGTCCATACAATGAGAAACTGCATAATGGAACCAAGTCCCATATTCAATACATGATCCTTGAATTTAAACGGTGGCATGCCCTTAGTCAAAGGATCAGTGATCATTAACTCAGTGCTGACGTGCTCAATGACCACTTTCTTTTCTTTAACACGTTCCCTTATAGCTAAATACTTAATGTCGATGTGTTTATTTCGACTCCCACTTTTTTAGCCATAAAACCAGCAGCTGAATTATCACAATATATTCTCAATGGCTTAGAGATAGAATCCATAATTCTAAGCCTAGAAATGAAAATCTTAAGCCATACACCATGTAAAGCAGCCTCAAACAGGATATACATAAGCATGTAGTCTTTGGTCCCTTGAAGGTACCTGATTACTTTCTTTTCAGCTCTCCAGTGGTCTAAACATGGATCACTCTGACATCGTCCCAACATTCCCAATGGGAGCTACACTTGGTGAACAATCCTTCATCCGAAATCTCTCTAAAATTTTATTAATATAGGTTTCCTGTGACAGACCCAAGATGCCTCGAAATCTGTCTCTATGGATCTTAATGCCAATGACATAAGATGCCTCACCCATATCCTTCATATCAAAACTTTTAGAGAGGAATTGTCTCACCTCATGTAGCAAACCCTTATCATTGGTTGCTAGCAAAAGGTCATCCACATATAAAACAAGAAAACAAATTTTACTCCCACTAACCTTCAGGTATATACATTGATCCATAATGTTTTCTACAAAACCAAAAGAAGAAATTACATTATGGAATTTCAAATACCATTGGCGGGATGCTTGTTTTAAACCATATAATGACTTCTTGAGCTTGCAAACCAATTGCCCACCATGACTAGAGGGGAATCAATGAAGATGTGTTATTAATGAAGAAGTGTTGTCAATCATTAATGACGAAGTGTTATTAATGAATAAGTGTTAATAACCATCATCCTTTAGTGCTAGTGTGAACATGCATTGAATCATATGTGACATTGTTTTGTAAATTAATGCAGTAAAGACCATTAGACAAAATACCATTCCCAACATAATCAGATTTATAAAATAGACTGAAAGATTCTTTTCTGAAAAGTTTAAGGAATATCCAAAAGGTACAAGCCTTGAAACTGAGATCAAGTTTCTAGAAAAACTTGGAACATAAAAAGTCTTTTCTAACTCCAAAACAAAACCACTACTTAAAGCTAAATAACATGTTCCTATAGCTTCCACATGCGAGCCCATCTTGTTTCCTGATAAGATGCTTTGCTCACTTCCCACTGGCTTCCTTAGGTTCTGCAAACCCTTTGTCTGCAAGCCATTTCTGATATTTGGCGCATTCCTTCTTTATGTGTCCCTTCTTCTTACAAGAAAAACACTTGGAAACCTTCTTGATATCAGCTTGGGGAGGTGCTTTACCTTTCCCTTTCTGATTGGCTTGAGATTTGCCCTTTCCACGCATTGCCAACATTGCACTCTCTCCCAGTTCCATCACCAGTCTCTCTTCCTCTTGAACACACATGGTCATGAGTTCATTAATTGACCATTTATCCTTATGTGTGTTGTATGAGATTTTGAAAGGTCCATATTGGTGCGGAAGGGTGTTCAGGATGTAGTGCACTAGGAAGGAATCCGATATTTCAACCTTGAGTTTCTTCAATTGAGCCACAGTGTCCCTCATCTGCATGATGTGCTCGCGCACACCTTTCACACTGGTGAGCCTTAGGGATGAGAACTTCATGATTAGGGTGCTTGCTAGTGCCTTGTCTGAAGAGACGAATTGTTCATCAATGGCCTTCAACAAGTCTCGGACCTTATCATGCTGATCAACGGAACCTCAAATACCAGCTGAAATTTTGGTCTTAATGAACATCATGCTTAGATAATTGGATCACTCCCATCGTTCATAAAGCGTGACGTCCGCTGCACTGCTGGTATTAGTGAGTGCCGATGGTTCATCTTTCTTGATAGCATAATCTATGTCCATCCACCCTAAATGAAGGAGAATTCTCTCCTTCCAAATCTTGTAGTTATCTCCCTTAAGTTCGGGAATGTCACAACGAATTTCAGAGAAATTTGCAGGTTGTACTGCTGCATCAAAAGGATCACATGCTTATGTTAAAATTGAGGCTTAATAACTTTCATGTTTTACCAATGTAAATCATGCAAAAAAGAATTGAATCAAATGACATGAAAATTGCCTGTGGGCTAAATTTTCAATTCAAACAGACTCAATAAAACTTTATGAACTTTCATGTTTTACCAATGTAAAACATGCTAAAAAGAATTGAATCAAATGACATGAAAATTGCCTGTGGGCTAAATTTTCAATTCAAACAGATTCAATAAAACTTTATGATGATGCTAAAAAGAATTGAATCAAATGACATGAAAATTGCCTGTGGGCTAAATTTTCAATTCAAACAGATTCAATAAAACTTTATGATAAAACTTATTAATTCATAACTCCTGTGGGTAGGTTATGAAATTTTATCCTAATTAATTACATAAATATAATAAAGATTCCTATGGGATAAAATTTATTATATTCAGTGTAAATCATGCTAAAAAGAATTGAATCAAATGACATAAAAATTGCCTGTGGGCTAAATTTTTAATTCAAATAGATTCAATAAAACTTTATGATAAAACTTATTAATTCATAACTCCTGTGGGTAGTTTATGAAATTTTATCCTTATAGCTGCGTATAAAACTACCCTGTGCGAGACTCAGTTGTACGAGGTCAAAATACCCGTTGGTTCTTCGGTTCATACCGTCAAAATTATGGTTAGAATAGTTTTCAAATTTCTAGCTGTTCGATTGTCTACGAAAACAATAGTGAGTAATAGTTTTATTAAATTTGATGACTATTCACATGTATTTTTTATATTTACTAGTTAAATTGTAACAAAATATACATGTTATCAAATATATTTTAATTTTTATTTCATATATATAATCTTAAATAAAATTATAGAAAGCAAAATGAACTAATGATTTTGGTTGACACTCCAAGATAAGTGTCATAATATGTGGCACCTAGGATACTAAGATCTTAAAATAAAATTTCAAAATAGGCATATAATGTTTTTATAGAGCTAAGATTTTAAGATAAACATAGACTCATCCATAATAGATCTGCGTACTTGTTAAAAGATTTCCATATAATTATGTAATGTTGTGCTATGCACAATTAAACACATTGAAACATTAAAGTTGAAGGTTGAAACTTAGATACTAACATGCTAGTACATATAGGCCATTAATATGCTGTATAAAATGTAGCCTTATAATGTCATATATACTACACCATGTATTAATAGTTCCTATAATATTATGTATAAATAATCCTATAACATTATATATATTAATAAATTTATTTTTTTTCAATTCAAACATATCCCTCCAAACCTCAAACAGAAGTGATAAAAAATAAAATAAAATAAAATTAGAAGAGTGGTCGCCAAATTTGAAACACGTTGTCTACTGAGTGTCAATTTCACTGGGATGGTTAAAAATGGCATCATGAAAAACCTCTTGCCATTCAAATTCTTCAAGTTTAACAGTTGCCATTGGCATTTCCAAAATATTCACAAAAAAATACCATAATTTTTTGAGAAAAACTTGATCTCGTTAGATTATGGCAATTTCAAACAAAAATGATAAAGGTTGCTAGAAATGTGGCTCTTTCCATTAAGTCCATTAGCTTAGTGAGTTCCCTGCACCATAAATTCATTGAGAGAAACCCTATCACTCCCAGGATCTATGGTCTCCCCAAAATTCACAAGGAAGGAGCTCCATTAAGGCCAATTGTCAACACCATTGGAGGTCCTACCTACCTTCTCGCTAAGTTCCTTGTGTGAAGGCTTAAGCCCTTAGTTGGTTGTACAAAGTCCTTCGTTAAAGACTCTACTTCCTTTATTAATGAACTCAAGGACATTAAGCATGACCCTGGGGACATTCTTGTTAGTTTTGATGTTGTTTCCCTATACACTTACATCCCTATTAATGACGCCTTGGAGGTTATCAACCACCTAACTGATCCTGACACTGCTTGGTTAGTTGAGATCTGCCTCACTTTCACCTTTTTCAGTTTTGAGGGAGAGTTCTTTGAGCAAACTTGTGGGCTTTCCATGGGCTCACCCCTATCCCCCTGTCGTTGCTAATCTTTTTATGGAAGATTTTGAGTCCAAGGCTCTTAACTAATCCCGTCCCCTACCCAAGCTTTGGAAAAGGTGTGTGGATGACACCAATGTTATTTTTTCTCACGGCTAAGAGGAATTAGATCTCTTCTTCGATCATCTCAACAATCAATCCTCGACCATTAAGTTCACTAAAGAGCAGGAAGTTGATGGGTGCCTCCCTTTCCTTAATATTCTTATTTCTAAGAATAGTGATGGTTCCCTCTCCCACCATGTTTTTCGAAAGAAAACGCATATGGAGCAGTATCTTCATGCCAGTTCTCACCATTTCCCTACTCAGAGTATGGGGGTTCTCAATACCCTTGCTACTAGGGCCCTACGGATCTCGGATAAAAAGAGTTTTGAGAAAGAAAAATCCCATCTCCTTGATGTCTTTGTTGAGAATGGCTATAGTAGATACATCGGACAGAAGGCTTTCCTAAAAGCTGCCAGGAATTCTCTTGCTAAAAGGGAACTGAATGAGCGGATTCCAGGTGTCCATCTTCCATTTGTGCAGGGGACCACTGATAAGATTGCAAGGATTCTCAAGATGCATTTTGTCCCTATAACCTTTAGGCCCCTTAACACCATTCGTATGTCCCTCAGATCACCAGAGGATCCTATCGACCCTAGAGATATGAAAGTGGTATATATTATCCCTTGTTCTTGTGGGACCCCCTATACTGGTGAGACAGGTCGCTCCATCAATCAAAGGATTAGTGAACATGCAGCTAACCTTAAGCATAGGAGATCAAAGAAGGGTTTTAGCTGAGCATGCGGAAAAAACCAATCATCATGTTTGTATTGAGGAGGCTAGTGTCATTGCTAGAGTTTCCCAGTTCCATCATCGGAAATTTAGGGAAGCTCTGGAGATTGAAAGGAGGCCGAGCAATCTCAATAGAGATGATGGCTAGAAGATGAATAGATGTTGGGTCCCAACTCTCTCTTCTTAGTTGCTTTCTTCCATTCCGCCCCTCCTCCTCCCCTCCCCTCGTTTCTTGTCTCATCTTTTTATTTTATAATAAGCTAATATTTACAATTATTTTTTCTAATTTGTTTATTTTTTATTTTATTTTATTTAATATTATTTTATTCTAGTTAGTTTATTTATTTGTTAATTATTATTATTATTATTATTTTTAACTTAATATTATTTTATTCTAATGTATATATATATATATATATATATATATATATATATATATATATATATAATTTTTATTTATTTTTATTTTATTATTATTTTTATGTATAAAGACTAATTCTATTAAGATAGGAAATGTATAGTACAAACAAGCTTGCATGCAAGCGAAGTAGAAAAGCGAGAAAGCCAAAGGAGATAAGCTCTCTACCTCGCTCCTTAGAGACAGTCAAGGGAAGGCCATAGAAAACACGAGAATACAAAAAGATAGAACTAAGCAGAGAAAACTACCCCGAGGGGTCAGTTCCTGCCACAAAACATTTTGTTCCTTTTTTCTTGCTTACTTTGACCCACCCAGTGGAGATTGGCTGAGCCATAACAAGTTGTAGACTATTCCAAGGATAATTTTAGGGGCGAATGTTCGCCCTTTGGCGAAATTAAGGGGTTTTAAATTTTTAGTGGGCGAATATTTTGTATCATAGTACATTTTTACAAATCACCTCAAATAGCCCACCTTATTTTAAGGGAGAGGGTAAAAAAGGTAAATTTAGCCCTTGAAATTAGGACTTACAACCTTCCATTCGCCCATTTTCAAGAATAGGTTTTATTTAAGTGAATCCTATGGGCCAAATACCATATTTATAAAAGAGGTATTGTAAATTAATAAAAATATAAATAAATGAGAGGTATGGTAAATAAATAAAACATTTTTTATATTTACTCCATAAGTCACCTTATATACATGTAAGGGTGTAAACAAATAAAAATATAACTAAAGTGGAGGTATGGTAAATAAATAAAACGTATTTTTATACTTACTCAAAAGGTATGGTAAATAAATAAAAATATAAATAAACTAGACGTATCGTAAATAAATAAAACCTCTTTTTATATTTAGTCCATAACCCTCGTTCTATTTATGAAGGCTCAAGAAAGAGGTTTTATTTAAGTCAATCCTATGGGCCAAATACCATATTTGTAAAAGAGGTATTGTAAGTTAATAAAAATATAAATAAACGAGAGGTATGGTAAACAAATAAAACATTTTTTTATATTTACTCCATAAGTCACCTTATATTTACGAACACTCAAAAAATGGGTTATAGTTAGGTGAAACCTATGGCCAAAATACTATGGGACAAATACCATGGACTAGATTGTTATTAATACCATGCAAAAAACCATTATTAACCCTAATATTAGAATTAATAAAAATAAAAATGGCACATGGCATTGACCCATGGTATTCACCAAAATGGCACATGGTATTGACCCATGGTATTCAGCTGGAATGTAGCCTATTTAAATGGGGGAATTAAACCAGCATGTAGCCTATGCTAAGATTCAATAGGACTTTACAAAGTTTTATTATTTAGTGAAAGACTCGCCAAGATCTTACAAGATTTTATAATTGAGTAAAATATTCGCCATGCCTGGTAAGAGATTCGCCAAAAAATTATATATACATATTATATTATTGATAAAATCGCCTTCCATTTTTCCTATATACCATGGAGATTCACCCATTTATTATATTTATAAATTTAGGAGGGGTTCTTAAAATTTTCCCTGGACTATTTTGCACTGGCGGTGGAATATCCTTATCAGAGTCTGAGGACGAAGAAAAATGAGTATGTTTCTGAGAAGTCTGAGGGTCAGAGGGGATTGTCAGACTGACTGAGGGAGCATCCAGCGGAATCTCTTCATTCTGCACATCTGCTACAGTTTCCTCCTCATTCGAGATAGAGAAATCTAAATTGTCCATAGGACGGGGTGGCTCACAAGGATTCCAGCACTTGGATTTGGGTGTGCGTTTCAGATTCTTTTTTTTTGTCGAGGAACTGGGTGCAAGTACTCTGGAGGTGTCCCGCTTGATGACAATGTCAGCAACGGAAGGCTGTATTCTCATAATCCAAGGTTTGAGTCCAGTGGAAATCTCCAATCTTGAGATTGATCTGATCCGGCAGTCCTTTGCTGATATCTATTTCTGCACAAAGTTTGCCATAGGTGTAGAGATCATTTTCCTTTCTTGAAGTATCTATAGCTAGGTAGCACCCCAAAGTTTTTCCAATGGCTAAGAGGACAGAGAAATTTCATAGATGTGCTGGAAGATTCGGGAGCCTAACCCAAATGGGAATCTTGGTGATGACGGCTGTAGAAGGGTCAAATTCTGGAAACCAAGGGGTGAGAAAAAGGCCAGCTGAACCCCAGAACCAAGGGCCTCCCATTACGGCCTTCTGGTAATATTCATTTGAGTCAAAAACCACAATCAAGAATCCTTTTGAACATAAGTAGATCTTGTTTTTTTTAGTCCAAGAGGTATGGATCCATTGGTATAGATCTGCTGTGTGAGGCCAAAGCCCATTAAATCTGCAAATGAGTGTGGATTTTGCAAATATCTCGTAGCGATTTTCAATCTCAAGATGAGAGCAATTGATGGAAGGAATTTCCTTTGATTTGTCTACCAAAAACGGTTTTGGAACCCCATTTGGTTGGGCTGCTTTCAAAGAGGTCTAAGGTTGGGCAGCGTCTTTGCAGGCTGCATCTTTATAAGAGAAAGAAGGGGTAGAGGAGGTCTGCCCAAAGGAACCCGCTCTTAAACGAAAAGAAACCCCAATAGAAGCGTCCTTATGAATGCTGTAAAAGGAGAGAGGAAGGGGATTCATAAGTTGCATACCCTGATATAGCAATCTGAGATATGAGGAGGGGATCCCAGTTGACGTTCAAGTTTTTGCAGAAGATCCTGCACAAGATCTGTTGCGCGAACCCGCTGCATCATCATCTTGCACAATAGTTTGATTTGGATCTGAAATGCATGTGTCTCTTATGACCGATCTGACTGTTTCAATGGAGGAACCTGCTTCCAACAAATTAGATTCGCCGGTCTTGGAGCATTGACTAAAGCTGGATGACGAGCACAATGGATGTGTGCTGCTAACCTTAATACGTCTTCATGCATACCCAGAAAAAACAAGAAGCAGGTCCGCTTCTTGCTTACGGCAGATATGCGATCTGGAGCATTCCAGCCACATAAAAGGGATGATGTGGAGACAGTGATCCTTGGCTGAATGTTTGGCTCGTTGCTTTGGAAAATGAAATCGGCCCTATATGTCGTAGGAGAAAGTGGGCGGAGCAGTTCCCAGGCATTGCACGCTTTTTCTTTAGCTGCCCTTTTCTCCCATTTGATACTGCTCAGCGAAGCCGGCTTTTCTACGCGTCTCTGGAGGTGGCTGTCCCTAGCTTGTTCTGCGATGGGCATGAACGCTTCAATATCTTTGAATATTCCTTGGTTCAAAAACTCCCGACCTCCAAAGTCGCGATGCTTTGCAGGTGTGGGCGCGTGAAGGGGCAAAGTGCAGACATGAGCACCATGCAATGAAACCTCCCGGCTTGGATTGCCCTTCCCGACATCTTGAGGATTGAAACGTAGGGTTGCAGAGGCAGCCATGGGCGCAACGTCAAACTTTGATACCTTTATTTTTTTTTTATTATTATTTATTTATTTATTTTTTATTTAACAACCAATTTTAAACTCTATAAATAGTTAATTATACGTATTTATTAAACAGTCAATACCTTTTAACTAACTATTAAATTAACAACCAATTAAATTAAATTATTTATATATTTATTTAGAGGTAAGGTCCCTTATTATAACTAACTTCCAATTAGATTAAATTATTTATTTATTTATTTTAGAGGTAAGGTCCCTAGTCCAATTTAGCTGTTGGCCTAGTTAGCCGTTGGAGGCTCTGCTCAAGCTATTTAACATGCAAAGCTGAATTTGATTATTCAACTTGTTCTGACGATGAACCGCACTCGTTGGTTTGAAATGCGTGGACAAATGATAGATCTTGTGATTTACCCCGAAAAATCTCTCGTAAACTTGATATAGATCACAAAAGCCTCAATTCAAAAATAATAAAGAAAAAGAAAATTAGAACAGTGATAATTACGTCTGTGACGTACAAAAGTAAAGCAGAATAATAATGAGATGACTAATGATGAAGAAAATGACAAAGATATCATGGACGCAAACAAATAAACACAACACAGAATTTCAACTACACAACTTGTTTGATTCATCACTGAGCTTGGCAATTTATACACAGTTTTCAACTACGGGTAAACATTAACTGCGCCGAATGAATAGTGATCGGCACCGTCTAAACAGTGATCGGCGCCAACTAAACATTGATCGGCGCTGATCATGATTAATGCTTGACACCTCCCCTTAATCACGATCTACATGTCAACTTGCCTGCTGGTCTAAGTCTCAGCTAGGCTTACAACAAAATTTGGATTTTCTACAATGTACAACATATTTCTACATATTTCAAATTTAGCCTTTCCAAGAGGCTTGGTGAATATGTCAACCACTTTTTCATTTGTATTACAATATGATAAGTCAATTTCTTTTGATTGCAATTTTTCTCTTACAAAATGATGTTGTGTCTCAATGTGTCTTGTTCTTGCATGATATATAGGATTGTTTGCCAATTTGATAGTGCTTTGATTGTCACATCTAATTACTGTAGGTGCTCGTTGTGTTTCTCCAACATCTTCAAGGATCCTCCTAAGCCATATTGCTTCGTAGGTTGCACTGCATAATGCTTTATATTCAGCTTTAGTGGATGACAATGTTGGTTGTTTCTTACTACTCCATGATATTGGTCCTGAACCAATATTGAACACGTATCCAGTAGTGGATTTCCTATCATCTGGATTTCCAGCCCAGTCAGAATCGGAATAACCTGCCAATTCAACATCAAATTCATCAGTATACATAATACCAAAATTAAGTGTTCCTTTCAGATATCGAAGGACTTTCTTTGCTGCTTTCCAATGGATTTCACAAGGCTTAGCCATGAACTGACTAAGTATGCTGACAGAATATGCTATATTTGGCCTAGTAGTGGTGAGATAATTCAGACTTCCCACCAGTTGACGATACATAGTTCCATTCACCTCTTTGGTTCCATCATCACTGTACAATTTGACATTCTGTTCTAAAGGAGTAGATGTTGCCTTGCATTCAGTCATATTGAATCTTTTAAGGATTTCCCTTGTATATTTTCTTTGTGTGATCAATGTCTTACCAGGCTCCCTCCAAACTTCAAGACATAAACAACAATGCAATTCACCAAGATCCTTCATTTCAAATACATGTGACAACTGATTTTTAATTTCTTCAATCAAATTGCATGCATTTCCTGTTATGATAAGATCATCAACATATACAGATATTAAAGCAACATTCTTGTCTTCATCTTCCTTGATGTATAATTTAGGATCATTCTTGCTTCTCATAAAACCTTTCTCATCAAATAAAGAATCAATTTTCACATACCATGATATTGGTGCTTGCTTTAAGCCATACAAAGCTTTCTTTAACCTGCAAACCAAATGCTCCTGTCCCTGTTTTACAAAACCTTCAGGTTGAACTAAATAAACTTCTTCTTTTAACTCACCATTCAAAAATGCAGATTTGACATGTAACTGATGCATTTTCCAATTATATTTTGTAGCTAATGCAATCATACTTTTAATTGTGTTCATCTTAGCTACAGGTGCAAAAGTATCTTCATAATCAATTCCCTCCTTTTGTGAATATCCTTTGGCAACCAATCTAGCTTTATGTTTATCAATACTTCCATCAACATTAAATTTAGATTTACAAAGCCATTTGCATCCTATGGGAACTTTGTTTTTAGGCAATTCTGTTAATTCCCATGTGTCATTCTTCATTATAGAGTTATATTCTTCGTTCATTGCATTTCTCCATTCTTCATATTCTTTAGCTTCATCATAGCTTGAAGGTTCTACAACATGCATAACCTGAGACATTAATGCATAATCTTTATACTTTACAGGTACCTGACTTTGCCGGGATGACCTTCTTGGAGTTTTACTGCTTTCATCTTTCTTTTGGCTTTGTAGAGTCCCCTCTCCTCTTCTTGGAGTATCATGACTACTTGATGCTCCTTGCTCTTGAGCTTGTATCTGTTCCTGTGCTTGTTGTTGTTCTTGTTCAACACTTGTGTCAAATTTGACATAGTCATCAATATCATGCCATATACTAGTTTTATTTATTTTATTACCTTCATTTGCATTCTCATGAAACACCACATCCCTACTTGCAAGCAGTCTATGAGTACTGGGATCAAACAACTTGTATGCTTTCTGATTATCACAATAACCAATAAATATGCACTTAATTGACTTTGCATCAAGTTTTCTTCTTTCATCTTTTGGAATGTGAGCAAATGCCTTGCAACCAAAAACTCTTAAATGACTTACTTTTGGTTTGTACCCATAAAATGCTTCAAAAGGTGTTTTAAGCTCTAAACTTTTGGTTGGACTCCTATTTTTCAAATAAACAACAGTATTAATGGCTTCAGCCCAAAAAACATTAGAGATATTTTTGCCTTGAAGCATACTACGTGCACATTCAACTAGTGTTCTGTTTTTCCTCTCAGCAACTCCATTTTGCTGAGGTGTATGTGGCACTATAAATTGTTGCTGAATCCCATTGCTTTTACAATATTGATTAAATTCTCTTGATTTGAATTCTCCCCCTTGATCAAATCTCAAGATTTTGATATAATTACCAGTTTGTTTTTCCACCATATTCTTAAATTCTTTAAAGTACTCAAAAACATCACTCTTCTTTCTTATGAAATAAACCCATGTATATCTAGATCTATCATCCACAAAAATAAGAAAATACCATGCTCCACCAATAGATCTAGTTTGCATAGGTCCACATACATCAGTATGAATTAATTCAAGTATTTCCCTTTGCCCTTTTTATTTATGTATAGGAACTTCCTCCCTATGTTGCTTGCCAAGTACACATGCTTCACATTCAATATGATCATTCTAAAAGACAGGAAGACCTTCAACCATAGTGTTCTTTTGAAGTAGCATTAAATATTTGTGATTTAGATGTCCATACCTTTGATGCCATAAATCTACTGTTGATATTGTTGTAGATGCCAATGCTTGATGACTTTTCCTGGTCACATCCAGCTTATACAAGCCTCCAACTCTGGTTCCTGTGGCAATAACCTAGTACTTATCTTGAATGTCTTTCACTACACACTGTGATTTAACAAATTCCACCTTCAAATCTTGGTCAGTAATGGTAGAAACAGAAATTAAATTATTTTTGATATCAGGGATATACATCACATTATGAATCTGTTTCTCTTGTCCATTAGGCAAATTCACACCTATTACTCCATAACCTTGAACTTTAAGTGATCTGTTATCTCCTAGGCAAACATATGTTCCATCAATGTTTTCATGATATTCATCAAACCACTCCTTATTATAAGACATATGGAGTGATGCCCCAGAATCAATGAACCAAGCATTCTGATCATCATTTTCCACAGACAATGCAGCATCAGAAACAAACAATTTAAGATTTTTAAATCCATCATTGATATCTTTGTCCACAACATTTCCATTATGCCTTCTGTTTCTTTGCTTAGACTCATTATATTTTCTTTTATAACAATCTTAAGAATGATGCCCAGGTTTGCCACAATAATAACACTCATCATTTCTCTTTGGAAATTTAGACTGTATCATACCATTTTGTTTTGCTTGAAACTTTCCTCCTTTGTTCTTGTCCCATGGCTTGCCTCTGTATGGATATTTGCCCTTGGCCACCAATGCCAACTCTGAACTGCTAGAGCCCAAATTAAATTTCTTCATCCTCTCCTCCTGTTGTAGAAGAATTCCTGTCAATTCATCAAATGAAGGGGGTTTCTCTCTAGCTGCAAGACTTGAAACAAAAATTTGATAATCTTGCACTAAGCCATTTAATATGATGGTGACTAAGTCAGTATTAGACACCTTTTCACCAATATCTCCTAACTTATCACTTAAATCTTTGACACGAGATATGAAATTTCTTATAATTTCATTTGCTTCCATTTTTAGAGATAAAAGCTTAGTCTTCAAAAACAAGATCCGATTTGTATTTGTTGTTTCATACAAACCCTTCAACGTATCCCATGTTTCTTTTGATGTCTTACAATTTCTGATATGAGGAATAATGTTGTCCTTTACGGACATACACAACAACACCTTTGCTTTTGTCTCCCTTCTCTCCCAATCTAGAATAGAACCTGCAACAGTGGGTTTGGGCTCATCCCCACACACAATAGACCACAAACTATTTCCTTCTAAAATAGTCATTAACTTAAATTTCCAGTTCACATAATTTTCACCATCAAGCTTGGTGGATTCATTCATATAAGTATCAAGCAACAAATTTTCCATGATATAAAAACTTTCTCCAATCACCAAATTGCAAAAGTTTTCACAACTTCAATATTTCCTTACTTAATAACAACCCTCTTCTTTTTCAATATTACCAATAATAACACTTTTCCTCTCCTTTTTATTTGTTTGTTGGTCTGCCACTAAATCTTAAATCTCAGAAGACTCACACATGCACCAAAAAAAGATAGTTTACAATGTGAAAACTCTGCGATAGATGTATAAACAATCAAATTTGAGAATTGAATAGCTAAATTTCCACCTTAATATCAGCCTGGGAGCTTGGAATTTCTAAACAAAGTCGCCTGAAGAGTTTATGCTTCTGGACCAATTTGCAAACAGCGATCTTGGAGATAGAAAAATCTACCTGAAATATTGGACGATGAAGCATGTGAATTGGCAATATCTTTGAATCTCTCTGATTCTGGCAGAACATGTTTCTCAAGATCCAGTCTTCGCTGCAGCAAACTTCTCCACGCTCACCGCACAGCTAAGTATGATCCCGCAACCTTCGATCCACATCTGTCACCTGTATGAATAGCAGCAACACTCACAAACACAAACACTATTAATGAAATGCAAAAGCGCTCACAATGCTGTTACACAATCAATCTTTCTCTCCAACACAAGGTCTCTCGAACCTCACACAATGATATTTCACTCACTCTGATCGCTTGACTCACACACACAGTGGGATCTCACACTCAGCCCTCAACCTTGCTCACTGCTCACCAATACTTACTGACCTCACACCCTCTGCTCTGATACCATGACAGAGATATCATGGACGCAAACAAATAAACACATCACAGAATTTTAGTTACACAACTTGTTTGATTCATCACTGAGCTTGGCAATTTATACATAGTTTTCAGCTACGGGTAAACATTAACTGCGCTGAATGAATAGTGATCGGCGCTGTCTAAACAATGATCAACGCCGACTGAACAGTGATCAGTGCTGATCATGATTAATGCTTGACAGAAAAATCTGCCAATAATTTTATCGTTTGTCAGAAGAAAAATTGTACGCTAGGTGCAATGAGATGTATAGCTGCTGGTCAAAGAGAGCGTCGCACAGTGAGGTATACCTGATAGTCAAATAGGATTTATAACAACGATATGCGTATTTATAGCTGCATATAAAATTACGCTGTGCGAGACTGAGTTGTACAAGGTCAATGTGCATACCTGCATTGGAGAAAAATCACTCTTCGGTTCATACCGTAAAAATTATGGGTAGAATAGTTTTCAAATTTCTAGCTGTTCGATCGTCTACCAAAGCAATACTAAGTAATAGTTTTACTAAATTTGATGACTATTCACCTGTATTTTTTTATATTTACTTGTTAAATTGTAACAAAATATACATGTTATCAAATATATTTTAGTTTATATTTCATATATATAATTTCAAATAAAATTAGAGAAAACAAAATTAATTAATGTTTTTGGTTGAGACTCCAAGATAAGTATGACAAGTGGCACCTACTATATTAAGATTTCAAGATAAAATTTTAAAATAATTCCAAATAAACATAAACTCACCCATAATAAGTCTTTAGACTATTAAATTTCCATCTAAATTATGTAATATTGTACTATGCACAATGAAACACAATATTAACGCTGAAGGTTGAGAGTTGGGTACTAACATGCTAGTACATATGGATCATTGATATGCTATATAAAATGTAACCTCATACTGTGATAATCATTGGGCACATCATTGTCAGTCTATGACCTTTAGTGTCATAACCATTGCGCCTATCATTGTCCATCTACGACCTTGAGTGTCCTGGCATCATCAATTGCACATCTCTTGAATCGTGTTTCACTGGTTTTATAATTTTTCTTACTTTTGCTTATTTGTTTTTTACTTTTTTTAGATGGTTTTGTTCGAATGAATATAATGGGAAAAAACCATGGATGTTCATATACATGGAGTCATAATACTACTAATATCTTCACCCACTCAAGTTTATTAGAGCAACTCTAACATAAAAGACTAATTTATGAGAAGAGAGTAATCAAATTAAAGGGTTTTAAAGTCTTTCAATAGAAATAATAGAATCATTTTTTCTTGTTTGTGTGGACAAAAGTGGTTTTCTATCTTATTTTGAGAATTTTTATATAGTTTCTTTAGTATTAATACACAAAAGATAGATCTAGGTCTCATACACCAATTTGGTGTATAACTTGGTAGTAACCTTAAAAACAATATATTATTATTATTATTATTATTATTTGTAGAAATTTCTTGTAGATTCAAAGTGCTTATGTAATATGCTAAAACAAAAGATTTGAATCTACTCTACTCAGAGGAAACATTTAACCTATGGAGAAATGAAAACATAAACATGAGACAGGATTCAATCACATATGCTCAGAGAGTTATCTACGGGGAAAGCGACTACTCAAAACCCCTTCCTATTTATATTACAATAGTAAAAAATCTAGAGAAGAAATACAATGCTTGTTCAAGCCTGAGCAATATTTGTACAAGTATAATCTATCTCACTACCTTGCAAGCTACCTTTGGCCCATACTTAGCCAATCTCCTATTTCCTTGGGTTGTTTGCTTGGGAATTAGCCCCCAATTAATTAGGGAAATTCTAAATTAGAATTGAGCAATCCCTATAGGCCCTTATCTAACCGCGTGCACCACCCATACAACTAAGTACACATCCCTTGAACTTCAATATCAACTGAGAAACTCGAATTTCTTGCATGCACGATTTAATTATGGATGAATGATTTATCAGTTAACGTGTTGAACACTAAAGTTGCACCTCACTGCTAGACTTCCTACTAGTTCCTTCAATAGTTGGAAATAATTTAAGTGACTTTAACTCAATTTAACTGATCTAAATTATTACAACTCAAATTAAACTCACCATAGGCTCCTAAAATTTAGGAACCACACTACATGACTCAATATAGGCCCTCCACTCAAATTACCCGACCCAACTAAGTGAAATTAACTTAGTTAACTCATTCTTGTTGTCTTGTGATATGGAATTACAATTTTCTCCTAATTTAATTCAAAGGAAAATTAAATGAGTATTTTCTTCTTGTCATTGTCAACATTATTATTATTATAAAATGTAAATATTTATTAGTTTGGTGTGGAAATTAGACTATTTTGTGGTTGAATATGGAATCTCAAATGTGTGGTTACCAAAGCTATGATGTGTTCCATACATCATATTAAAAATACATTTGATTTTGGACCTCCCTCATTCTTATATAAGATTATGAATTTCTTCAAAAGGAATGACATATATATTATTATTGCTTGAAATGTTATAGTTCTCCCAATTTCCTATTTAAAAGTGAGCTCAAACTTGTTTTATTATTTAAAAAGTTCTTCTTTGATCCAAATCATCTTGTTGAAAATGGAGATTTCTTATTCCTCTCCGAAATCAAAAAATTATAATATCAAGGTATTTGAACATTTTTCATAAATGATTCAACATGGTTTGTAAAATCTTTAAAATTAAATAAAGAATAACTATACATAATTATACCAAATCATTAATTAATTTAAAATTAAAATTAAAAACAAATAAATAAATTTAATTTTTAATTAATATAAAATATATATGTCTATGCCATTACTTGATTGAGCCATATTATGTTCCAGTTAAAAATAAAAACTCTTAAAAATTATACAAAATTTATATTGAAAAATAATCTTTTATGTTCAAATAAAAAATTAACAAAATTACATATAATATATAATGATGTGTAGAAATATTTGTGAGATTTCGTATGAAGAGTATTTTTAAAGAAAACTCATCATAAAAAATCTACTTTGATGAGTATAAATGTTTGTTTATATATTTATGGTCTTACAAAGCCATATTATGTTCAAGTTAAAAGCAAAAATTTATATTGAAAAATAATATTTTATGCTCAAATAAAAAATTAACAAAATTACATATAATATAATGATTGGTAGAAATATTTGTGAGTTGGGTGGGTACACCATTTTAGCAGATCTATCCCATATATTCGGTGTGACTTCCTACTCTCTCTGATTCTGACACCTTAAACCTTCTCCCCTTGACTTAACAAAAAAAGAGCGTTGGGTGGGTACACCAATTTGATCACAGTTATCCCATATATTGGGTGTGACTTCCTGCTCTCCCTGATTCTGACACCTTAAACCTTCTCTCCTTTTCTTTCCTCTACAGACAAACAAGCTCAGGCAGGGTCTCCTTACATCCTCTCCCTTATTCTGACACCTTACACAAAAAGAGCATTGGGTGGGTACAACATTTTAGCAGATCTATCCCATATATTGGGTGTGACTTCCTGCTCTCCACGACAGTTTAACGCATGATGTTAGAATGTCAAGAGCTAACTCAGCTTGACCCTTCCAAATGGAGGTTGCCACTTACTAGAGCAGATGAGAATGTATTGTGGTCCCGAGGGGAGCCTGACATGACACCCAACCACACGGCTGTCCAAATGAGTTAAACTGTACAGGAGGCTGTCCATCAAGGCATAGGATACAGATTCACGGATGATGTTAGGGAGCCAAGGTTAATACTCTGCTTGCCTAAATGGGAGGTTTACCACACGAGGGTTACTACCGTGTGGACCTGAGGGGCAGACATGACTCTCAACCTTACTGCTGCATTAGAGGCTGTCCATCATTTGGTTAGGGAGCAAGGTAGCTTACTGGAGGTATAAGGTTACCACTGGCTGTAGTGGGCCTACAGGGCTACCAGGCATGAACTCCTGTGAAGAGTAATTTTAGAAAAAAATTCATAATAAAAAATCTACTTTGATGAGCGTAAGTGTTTGTTTTATATATTTATTGTCTTACAAAGTTAAGTTAATTTGTTTATTTATTACAAAGTTAAGTTAATTTTTTTATTTATTGTGTTATAAAGATAGTGATTATGGATTGTTATGCGTTAATGTAAAGCAATTATTTTTTGTTATTATAACTATCATAGATTCATTTTAACTTTAGATTTGTCAAGTGTTGAGAGGGATCAAATCTCTCGAGGTGAAAATCTTTTTTCTTAGTGTAAAATTTTATTTTTTGTTATTATAACTATCATAGATTCATTTTAACTTTAGATTTGTCAAGTGTTAAGAGGGATAAAATCTCTCGAGGTGAAAATCCTTTTTTTTTAGCGTAAAATTTAAGGAACAATTTGCACCTCGACAGATTTGATCCCTCTTGCAGCTTGATGGATCTAGAGTTAAGAAGGATCTAAGCTAATTTCATGGAGTGCGTCCAAGGAAAATCTGTGGAATATATGATTAATTTTATCAATAATATGTAAATACATAAAATATTAATATAGTCATTTAAATATGTTAAATATGTGGGAGATTAATATGGTCATTTCAATATTAAATTTTCTTAGTTACCTCAGTATGTTGAGATAATATATATTGTTAATAACTTTAATGATGAAAAATATAGAAATAAAAATTTTGAATGCAAAGTGGCAATTTAATAGTCTTGAATGATAGAAAATGTCAATAATAAGAATGTAGTCTATTACAAATAGTCCTCATTGAGATTAATCTCAAACTATTTTCTTCTACTATTTGTATTGTCACCGTTATTACTTTTTTCATATTTCCAAATCGGTTATGAAAAAGATAGTTGAAATCATAAACCATTTAAATGTTTAGGGTGATTTGTTGTCTTAAACATCATACATTGTCTCTATTGCTCTCCAATATTAATAGGTTGAATTACTATAACACAAAAATTAATCTACATTGTTAATTATTTTATGTGATTACACTAAAATCAATGTACATTGTTACTCCAATCACTTCAAAATTAATGCACCATCATATATCCAAATACATCAAATTAGAAATCAACATATACACTGAAATGAATGCATTTAATGTAAGCAATCAAATAAGAATATAAAACAACATCTACATTGAAATCAATGCATCTAATGCAAGCAATCAAATAGGATTAGAAATCAACATCTATACTCAAATCAATGCATCTAGTGCAAGTAATAAAATAGGATTAGAAACCAAAATCTGCAATGAAATCAATGCGTTTAGTGCAAGAAATCAAATAGGATTAGAAATCACCATCTACACTGAGATAAATGCATTTAGTGCAAGTAATCAAATAGGATTAGAGAAAACCTATATTGAAATCAATTCATCTAGTGCAAGAAATCAAATATTATTAGAAATTAACATCTGCATTGAAATCAATGCATCTAGTGCAAGCAATCAAATAGGATTAGAAATCACCATCTACGCTGAAATAAATGCATTTAGTGCAAGCAAATAAACATGATTATAAATTATCCACATTGAAATCAATGCATATAGTGCAAACAATCAAATATAATTAGAAATTAACATCTACACTAAAATCAA
Source organism: Pinus tabuliformis (assembly GCA_031772625.1). Classification (NCBI taxonomy): domain Eukaryota; kingdom Viridiplantae; phylum Streptophyta; class Pinopsida; order Pinales; family Pinaceae; genus Pinus; species Pinus tabuliformis. The sequence continues at coordinate 159,694,859 of CM062804.1, read as the reverse complement.
TGTGTCTAGTGCAAGTAATCAAATAGGATTTGAAATCACCATCTACATTGAAATAAATGCATTTAGTGCAAGAAATATTCTTCCCTCTCTCCCCCCTCCGTCAATATCTATATCTCCCTTCCCTTTCTCTATATCGCACCCCTCCAAACACACAAACTCTCTCACTCCATTTCTATCAATCTCTATATCCCTCTCTATATCTTCCTTATCAATCCTCCCCCTCTCTCTCTCCACCTTTTTATCTCTTTTTATTTCTTCTTACCTCCCTCTCCCCCCCTCCAACTCCATCTCTGTTTCTTTCCCTCTGTCCACTCTCTCACATCCTATCTCTCTCTCTCTCTCTCTCTATCTCTCTCCAACTCTATTACTATATCCCTCCCTCTCTCCTCTTTCCTTCTCTCCCCCATTCTCTCCATCTCTCCTTCTTTGTCTCTTTATCTCAACCCCAAACATATACACTCTCTCTCCATCTCTTCCTTGTCACTCCCTCTCTATCTCCACTCCTCACTCTCTATGTATTTCTTCTTCCCTCCCTCTCTCCCCCTCCAACTCCATCTCTCTATACCTCCTTCTCTCCTCCTCTTTCCTTCCCTCTCTCCTCCTCTCTCTGAAGTCTTACCTCTCGTGCTTCTTCTCACTCGCTTTCTCTCCTACCTCCCTCTATCTCTCCTTATATATATCCAATCCTCTATCTTCCCCCATTACTCTCCTCCTCCCTCTAAAGCCTTGTCTCTAGTCCTTCCTCTATTTCCCTTTCTCTCCTACATCCCTCTCTCTTCCTCCATCACTCTCTCTCTCTCTTTTCCCTCCAATCTGCTCTCTCTTTCTATCCAACTATGTTACTATATACATCCCTCTTTCATTCTCTCTCTTTCTATCCAACTATGTTACTATATACATCCCTCTTTCATTCTCTCTCTTTCTCTCCCCCCTTCTCTCCATCTCTCCTTGTTTGTCTCTTTATCTCACCCCTAAACATACTCTCTCTCTCCGTCACTCCCTTTTCACTCCCTCTATCTCTCCACTTTCACTCCATGTCTTCGTTCTTCCCTCCCATATATAGCTAGAACTAATATATATCATGATATATTAATATATTATAATATAACGAATTTGATATTGTATTAATCCAAAGTTATCTAATTTAATAAAAGTAATGCTAATATTAGGGTTAACAATATTTTTTCTTTGCATGATGTTAACAATAATTTGTGCATGGTATTTGGCCTATAGGATTCACCTACATAAAACCTCTTTTTTGAGTGTTGGTAAGTATAAAAATATTTATGGAGTAAATATAAAAAGAGTAAGTATAAAAAGTGGTTTTATTTATTTACTATACCTCTAGTTTAATTATATTTTTATTTATTTACCATACCTTTTGTTTATTTATATTTTTGTTTATTTACCATATATCTTTATATGTTAAATTTATGTTGTGTATATATATAATAATAATTAGATTGATTTTTAAATAGGGTCGACATTAAATTAATTAATTATGACCGACATTAGATTAAAAATGCTAAATGTTAAATATGGCAGGTTAGCATTTACACTTGAAATCTAGGGCACCTCATTTAAACTAAATGATTTGAAATGATTTATTCATAATTCATCAAGACATAAAATTAAATTATGTGAAATGATTTGTTGATAATTTATCAAGATATAACTTTTTAGCCTCACTAAATGTTTATGGATTTTATGTTACTAGCATTCGCACTAGATGTTGCAAAGGAAACGTCGTAAGGCATAAAGTGTGTAAGAATAGCAACATGTGAATGGACAATGTTGAAAGAAATGGTGGAGGATAATGAGTTATAGTTGCAATTATTAGTTGTGTATTCTCATTATGGGTTTTTTATAAATAATAGTAGTGTCATGGAGAGGTTGCCCATTATCTATTGTTCGGGAACGTAATTTTTCCATATGTGACCTAGTCATGGCACTATTTTTTGGTATATGTGGCAATTGAGGATTAATCCTAATTTGATCTTCAGTCATGATTTTTTAAGATTCTATAAAGAAATACTAGTAGATTGTAATGGAAGGGGTGAAAAAAGTGATATGACATTGTGAACAACAACATGGTTGTTAGTCCATATTTGAAAATGCATCAAAACTTGTTGGAGTCAAAGAAGTAATTTTTTTATGCAATTTTGTTTCTGTATGACTTTTCTTGTTTATTATATGTTATACTTTTTTTTACTGAATAATTGAAATATAATTGGACCAATAGTTGAAATATAATTTGACTTCAATTACAAAAACTCAAACTCAATAATTAAAATATAACTAGACTTCAATTACACTCAAGGAAACACTACTTTAGGACTAAATCTACACAAATTAGCTACCTCCATTGTGTAAATTTGAATTCTACTCAAATAAGGTAGGATCAAAACCTAGATATGTGATAAAGCGTCAAAAATCTTAATCAACGAAACCACACACAAAACAAAAAAAGATATAATCTAATCTATAATCACTCTGGTATGGTGGTAAGTGGCTTCATTGCTACACAATTGAATCTTCTTCTTGAAAACTTAGTATAAAGTCCTAGTAATGCGTTGGGTGAAAGTTTGTGGAAATTGGCCATCAAAGATTTCGTTAACATCGAAAACAAGCATAGGTAAATAATAAAAATAGGTTGGAAAAGCCCTATTTCCAAAGAAATGCATAACCATATGAAATTACTTACTTGAGTTGCTCTTCACTGTAACATCTATAAAATTGAAGATATTTGTTCCATGGTGCACACTTATAGATCACACATTAATATTGTAGTAGCAACCAACTTAGATGACAGATACTTAACATCTCGTAGTCAACATGGGATAACTAGCCTAAGAAGTATGCCATATGTCTTATCTAATCAACCAACAAGTTTTGATCTAGCAATTTTCTCAAAAAAATTCATAAGAAAGGTGCTATAAATAAGAAATAAGAACAAGGATCTCAAGGTTTGGAGTCATAATACTACTAATATCTTCACCCACTCAAGTTTGTTAGAACAACTCTAACATAAAAGGCTAATTTATGAGGAGAGAGTAATCAAATTAAAAGGTTTTAAAGTCTTTCAATAGAAATAATAGAATTAGTTTTTCTTGTTTGTGTGGACGAAAGTGGTTTTCTATCTTATGTTGAGAATTTTTATGTAGTTTCCTTAGTATTAAGATAGATCTACGTCTCATACACCAATTTGGTGTATAACTTGGTAGTAACCTTAAAAAAAATATATTATTATTATTATTATTATTTGTAGAAATTCCTTGTAGATTCAAAGTGCTTATGTAATATGCTAAAACAAAAGATTTGAATCTACTCTACTCAGAGGAAACAATTAATCTATGGAGAAATGAAAGCATAAATATGAGACAAGATTCAATCACATATGTTGAGAGGGTTATGTACGGGGAAAGTAACTACTCAGAACCCCTTCCTATTTGTATTACATTAGTAACAAAACTAGAGAAGAAATACAATGCTTGTTCAAGCCTGAGCAATATTTGTACAAGTATAATCTATCTCACAGCCTCACAAGCTACCTTTGGCCCATACTTAGCCAATCTCCTATTTCCTTGGGTTTGCTTTGGAATTAGCCACCAATTAATTAGGGAAATTCCCAATTAGAATTGAGCAATCCCTATAGGCCCTTATCTAACTGCATGCACCACCCATACAACTGAGTACACTTCCCTTGAACTTCAATATCAACTGAGAAACTCGAATTTCATGCATGCATGAGTTAATTATGGATGATATATCAGTTAACTTGTTGAACACTAAAGCTACACCTCACTGCCAGACCTACTACTAGTTCCTTCAATAGTTGGAAATAATTTAAGCGACTTTAACTCAATTTAACTGAATTAAATTATTACAACTCAAATTAAACTCACCATAGGCTCCTAAAATTTAGGAACCACACTACATGACTCAATATAGGCCTTTAACTCAATTTAACTGAATTACATTATTACAACTCAAATTAAACTCACCATAGGATCTTAAAATTTAAGAACCACTCTACATGACTCAATATATGCCCTCGACTCAAATTACCCGACCCAACTAAGTGAAATTAACTTAGTTAACTCATTGTTGTTGTCTTGTGAAATGGAATTACAATTTTCTCCTAATTTAATTCAAGGTAAAATTAAATGAGGATTTTCTTCTTGTCATTTTCAACACTATTATTATTATAAAATGTAAATATTTATTAGTTTGATGGGGAAATTAGACTATTTTGTGGTTGAATATGAAATCTCAAATGTGTGGTTACCAAGGCTATGATGTGTCCCATACATCATAATTTAATATGAATGCATTTGATTTTGGACCTCCCTCATTCTTACTTATATAATATTATGAATTTCTTCAAAAGGAATGACCTATATATTATTATTGCTTGAAATGTTATAGTTTTCCCAATTTCCTATTTAAAAGTGAGCTCAAACTTGTTTTATTATTTAAAAAGTTCTTCTTCAATCGAAATCATCTTGTTGGAAATTGAGATTTCTTATTCCTCTCCAAAATAAAAAAAATATATATATAATATCAAAGTATTTAAACATTTTTCATAAATGGTTCAACATGGTTTGTAAAATCTTTAAAATTAAACAAAGAATAACTATACATAATTAGACCAAATCATCAATTAATTTAAATTTAAAATTAAAAATAAATAAATAAATTTAATTTTCAATTAATATAAAATATATATGTCTATAACATTACTTGATTGAGCCATATTATGTTCAAGTTAAAAATAAAAACTCTTAAACATTGTACAAAATTCATATTGAAAAATAATCTTTTATGTTCACATAAAAAATTAACAAAATTACATATAATGATGTGTAGAAATATTTGTGAGATGCCGTATGAAGAGTACTTTTAAAAGAAAACTCATCATAAAAAATCTACTTTGATGAGTATAAGTGTTTGTTTATATACTTATGGTCTTGCAAAGCCATATTATGTTCAAGTTAAAAGCAAATAGTCTTAAACATTATACAAAATTTATATTGAAAAATAATATTTTATATTTAAATAAAAAATTAACAAAATTTCATATAATATAATGATTGGTAGAAATATTTGTGATATTCCGTGTGAAGAGTACTTTTAGAAAAAAATTCATCATAAAAAATGTACTTGGATGAGTATAAGTGTTTGTTCCATATATATATTTTTTTTGTCTTACAAAGCTAAGTTAATTTGTTTATTTATTATGTTATAAGGAGAGTGATTATTGATTGTTATGGGTTAATATAAAGTAATATTTTTTTTTATTATAACTATCATAGATTCATTTTAACTTTAGATTTATCAAGTGTTGAGAGGGATCAAATCTCTCGAGGTGAAATATTTTTTTTTTAGTGTAAAATTTAAGGAATAGTTTGCACCTCGACAGATTTGATCCCTCTCATAGCGTGATGGATCTAGAGTTAAGATGGATTTAGGCTGATTTCATGGAGTACGGCCAAGGAAAATCTGTGGAATACATGATTAATTTTATGAGTAATATGTAAATAGATATAATCCTAATATAGTCATTTAAATATGTTAAATACGTGGGAGATTAATATGGTCATTTTAATATTAAATTTTCTTAGTTACCTCAGTTTGTTGAGATGATATATATTGTTAATAACTTTAATGATGAAAAATGTAGAAATAAAAATTTTGAATGCAAAGTGACAATGTAGTCGTCTTGAATGATAGAAAATGTCAATACTAATAATGTAGTCTATTACAAATAGTCCTCATTGAGATTAATTTGAAACTATTTTCTTCTACTATTTGTATTGTCTCCCTTGTTACTTTTGTCATCTTTCCGAATCGATTATGAAAAAGACAGTTGAAATCATAAACCATTTAAATATTTATGGCAAGTTGTTGTATGAAACATCACACATTGTTTCTCTTGCTCTCCAATATTAATAGTTTGAATTACTATAACACAAAAATCAATCTACATTGTCAATAATTTTATGTGATTACACTAAAATCAATGTAAATTGTTACTCCAATCACTTCAAAATTAATGCACCATCATATATCCAAATACATCAAATCAGAAATCAACATATACACTAAAATCAATGCATTTAATGTAAGCAATCAAATAATAATATAAAACAACATCTACATTGAAATCAATGCATCTAATACAAGCAATCAAATAGGATTAGAAATCAAAATCTATACTCAAATCAATGCATCTAGTGCAAGTAAGGAAATAGGATTAGAAACCAAAATCTGCACTGAAATCAATAGATTTAGTGCAATGAATCAATTAGGATTAGAAATCACCATCTACATTGAGATAAATGCATTTAGTGCAAGTAATCAAATAGGATTAGAAAAACCTATACTGAAATCAATGCATCTAGTGCAAGCAATCAAATATTATTAGAAATTAACATCTGCATTGAAATCAATGCATCTAGTGCAACCAATCAAATAGGGTTAGAAATCACCATCTACACTGAAATCATTGCATTTAGTGAAAGCAATCAAACATTATTATAAATCATCCACATTGAAATCAATGCGTATAGTGCAAGCAATAAAATATAATTAGAAATTAACATCTACACTAAAATCAATGTATCTAGTGCAAGTAATCAAATAGGATTTGAAATCACCATCTACACTGAAATAAAGCATTAGTGCAACAAATATTCTTCGCTCTCTCCCCCCTCCGTTGATATCTATATCTCACTTCCCTTTCTCTCTATCGCACCCCTCCAAACACACACACTCTCTCACTCCATTTCTATCAATCTCTATATCCCTCTCTATATCTTCCTTATCAATACCTCTCTCTCTCTCTCCACCTTGTTATCTCTTTTTATTTCTTCTTACCTCCCCCCCCCTTCCAACTCCATCTCTATTTTTTCCCCTCTATTCACTCTCTCACATCCTATATCTCTTCCTTTCTCTCTCTCTCTCTCTCTCTCATCCTCCAACTCTATTACTATATCCCTCCCTCTCTCCTCTTTCCTTCTCTCCCCCATTCTCTCCATCTCTCCTTCTTTGTCTCTTTATCTCAACCCCAAACATACACACTCTCTCTCCATCTCTTCCTTGTCACTCCCTCTCTATCTCCACTCCTCACTCTCTATGTATTTTTTCTTCCCTCCCTCTCTACCCCTCCAACTCCATCTCTCTATACCTCCCTCTCTCCTCCTCTTTCACTCACTCTCTCCTCCTCTTTCTCAAGTCTTATCTCTCATGCTTCCTCTCTCTCTCTCTTTCTCTCCTACCTCCCTCTCTTTCTCCCTATCTATATGCAATCCTCTCTATTCCCCCATTACTCCTCCTCCCTCTGAAGCCTTGTCTCTAGTCCTTCCTCTATTTCCCTTTCTCTCCTACATCCCTCTCTCTTCACCCATCACTCTCTCTCTCTCTCTTTTCCCTCCATTCCACTCTCTCTTTCTATCCAACTATGTTTCTATATCCATCCCTCTCATTCTCTCTCTTTCTCTCCCCCGTTCTCTCCATCTCTCCTTCTTTGTCTCTTTATCTCACCCCTTAACATACTCTCTCTCTCCATCACTCCCTTTTCACCCCCTATCTCTCCACTTTCACTCTATGTCTTTGTTCTTCCCTCCCATATATATCTAGAATTAATATATATCATGATATATTAATATATTATAATATAACACATTTGATATTGTATTAATCAAAATTTATCAAATTTAATAATATTAATATTATAATATATTAATATATATATTGGTTATAATAATAATATTAATGCTAATATTAGGGTTAACAATATTTTTTCTTGGCATGGTGTTATTAATAATTTGTGCATGTTATTTGGCCTATAGGCTTCACCTACATAAAACCTCTTTTTTCAGTGTTGGTAAGTATAAAAATATTTATGGAGTAAATATAGAAAGAGGCTTTATTTATTTACCATACCTCTAGTTTATTTATATTTTTATTTATTTATGATACCTCTTGAATAAGTATAAAAAGTGGTTTTATTTATTTACTATACCTCTAGTTTAATTATATTTTTATTTATTTACCATAACTCTGGAGTAAGTATAACAAGTGGTTTTATTTATTTACCATACCTCTTGTTTATTTATATTTTTGTTTATTTACCATACATCTTTATCTGTTAAATTTATATTGTGTTTATATATAATAATAATTAGATTGATTTTTAAATAGGGTCAACATTAAATTAATTAATTATGACCGACATTAGATTGAAAATGCTAAATGTTAAATATGGCATGTTAAACATTTACACTTGAGATCTAGGGCACCTCATTTAAATCAAATGATTTGAAATGATTTATTCATAATTTATCAAGACATAAAATTAAATTATGTGAAATGATTTGTTGATAATATATCAAGATATAACTTTTTAGACTCACTAAATGTTTATGGATTTTATGTTACTAGCATTCGCACTAGATGCTGCAAAGGAAACGTCGTAAGGCATAAAGTGTGAAAGAATAGTGACATGTGAATGGACATCGTTGAAAGCAATGGTGGATGATAATGAATTATAGTTGCAATTATTAGTTGTGTATTCTCAATATGGTTTTTTTGTAAATAATAGTAGTTTCATGGAGAGGTTACCCATTATCTATTCTTCGGGGATGTAATTTTTCCATATGTGACTTAGTCATGGTGCTATTTTTTGGTATATGGGGTAATTGAGGATTAATCATAATTTGATCTTCAGTGATGATTGTTTAAGATTCTATAAAGAAATACTAGTAGATTGTAATGGAAGAGGTGAAAAAAGTGCTATGACATTGTGAACAATATCATGGTTATCATTCCATATTTGAAAATGCATCAAAACTTGTTGGAGTCAAAGAAGTAATTTTTTTTTGCAATTTTGTTTCTGTACGACTTGTCTTGTTTATTATATGTTATACTTTTTTTTACTGAATAATTGAAATATAATTGGACCAATAATTGAACTATAATTTGACTTCAATTACAAAAATTCAATCTCAATAATTAAAATATAATTAGACTTCATTTACACTCAAGGATGTTAGGACTTAATCTACACAAATTAGCTACCTCCATTGTGTAAATTTGAATTCTAATCAAATGAGGTAGGATCAAAACCCAGATATGTAATAAAGTGTCGAAAATCTTAATCAACAAAACCACATGAAAAACCCAAAAACATATAATCTAATCTATGATCACTCTAGTATGATGGTAAGTGGCTTAATTTCTACACAATTGAATCTTCTTCTTGAAAAATTAGTATATAGACCTAGTAATGTGTTGTGTGAAAGTTTGTGGAAATTGGCCATCAAAGATTCCGTGAGCATTGAAAACAAGCATAGGTAAATAATAAAAATAGGTTGCAAAAGCCCTATTTCCAAAGAAATGAATCACCATATGAAATTACTTACTTGAGTTGCTCTTCATTATAACATATATAAAATTGAAGATATTTGTTCCATGGTGCACACTTATAGATCACACATTAATATTGTAGTAGCAACCAACTTAGATGGCAGATGCTTAGCATCTCGTACTTAACATGGGATAACTAGCCTAAGAAGTATGCCATATGTCTTATCTAATCAACCAAGAAGTTTTGATTTAGCAATTTTCTCAAAAAAATTCATAAGAAAAGTGCTATAAATAAGAAATAAGAACAAGAATCTCAATGTTTGATCAAATTAAATAGCAAGTGAAAACATTAAGTGTGTGTATTGTTACCAATGTTTCTACACCACACACTTTTAGAAACATATTTAGGACATTAAATTGAATTGGGAAACCAAAAGTATATTGTAGAACATCTCACATTGTCGCTACCTATAATTTTTCAACCATGAGGTCAATAAAATTGAGATATAAATATATCGTTCAACCGTTATGGTTGGTTCTGGCCAGTTGTTATGTATCAATAATATCAATAATCCATTAAGAATGAAAGCATAGAGCATTAATACATTTAGCACTAATTTATGTAAATTTATTTGTATGAAACTAAAAAAAAAAAAAAATTGAAGTCACACACACTTAAATTTAAAAATTTATATGCAAATTTAACATAAGCGATTATAGTTAATAATTTATAACAAAATTTAACATATAGGTATTATAATTGTATCAGTTAAATGTGAAAAAATAAATACACAAATATTATAATGGTACTAGGTAAATATTATTTTTGTAAGTTTGGTAGGATTATATATTTATCATGTAAGAGAACGCAGATCACCATCTATCCAAGACCTGATGGACATACTAATAGTGTACAACCAATCCTTAAATTTTAAAAATAATTGTTAAAAATATAATCTTTTACATGAAAAGAATAGTTATTTGAATGCAATACATTGGGCAGAAGAAAACACAATGATTGATAATATTAGAATAGTGTTTCACAATGAATGATAATATTAGAATATAGTTTCATAGTGGATGGTTAAAAAAAAATACCTTTTTATGAGACAATTTAGAAACCAGTGGAAGACAATTATACTTTAGAAAACTTCAGAAAAGTTATTTCTCGCAAATACTTGAGAAAATAATTTTAAACAATTATTTAATGACGTATATTTTTCTAAATATTAAAGGGTAGAAGTTAGAAGATTATATGGACTACTTTCAAAATTGTAGTGGATATATTTGTGAATTTATATTATACTTTGAACTAAGTAAATAGAGTGGGAATTTCATTATTTGTTTATTGTCATTAACTAAATGTCAATGAAACTAATTAGAATACTATTATAAATATAAAAATTACAAAATATTTTGATCTATTATAATAATATATTGTTTTTACATTATTAAAGAACTCACTATATCGTCTAGCAACTATAATAATCTAAAATTTTCTGAAAAGTACAATCGTTAAACCTTATAATCTTTCCATAAAATTTATAAAATTAATAACAAATACCATTTATAAAATTACTACAATTGTGGCAATCTAATTTCATAATAAATATTTTCTTCCATTTTTTAATTCTACATATCATGCATTAATCATAATAATATCTCTGTGTCTCAAAAACACAATTTTTCAATTTATATTTTTTCAAAGGAATTTATAATTTATAATTTTATTAGTAAATAAGGGATAATTGACCTAAGAAGTATGTCATATGTCTTATTTGATGAACCAAGATATTTTAATTTAGTGGTTTTCTAAAAAAAAATCATAAAAAAGTGCTATTTGATAAGAAATAAGAACAATAATCTCAAGCTTTGATCAAATTAAATAGCAAACCACAACATCAAGTGTGTGTATTGTTACAGATATTTTTACACCACACATGTGTAAAAATATATTTAGGAAATTAAATTGAATTAGGAGACCAAAAGTATATGGTAGAACATCTTACATTGTTGCTTCCTACCATTGTTCAACCATGAGGTCAATAAAATTGAAATATAAATATATGGTTCAACCATTTCCTACAATTGTTCAGGTCAATAAAATTGAGATATAAATATATCGTTCAACCATTATGGATGGTTCAATAATCCATTAAGAATGCAAGCATAGAGCATTAATACAAACAATTAGCATATCCACATGAAAAACGCAAAGCTATTTCATAATTTATGTAAAATTATTTGTATGAAAATAAAAATGAAATAAATCAAAGTCACACACGCTTAAACTTAGAAATTTATATAAAAATTTAACATAAGACATTATAATTAATAATTTATAACAAAATTTAATATATAGATATTATAATTGTATTATATTTTTTTACATTATTCAAGAACTCACTAGTAATTATAATAATATAAAATTTTCTCAAAATTACAATCATTGAATCTTATATTCTTTCCATAAAATTACTAACAAATACAATTTATAAAATTACTAACAAATACAATTCTCGCAATCTACTTTCATACTAAATAATTTTTTTTCCATTTTTCAAGAATTCTACATATCATGTATTAATCATAATAATATCTACGTGTAATAAGAATAAGAAAGCATCCATGGGGCTTTGGATTGACAGTGAATGAGTGCACTGTTAAGGCACTCCTTGCAATAGGTCATTGGTTCAAATCTCCCATGGATGCTTAAGTAGTATTATATATATATATATATATATATATATATATATATATATATATATATATATATATATATATATATATATATATATATATATATATATATATAAGAATAAGAAAGCTATAGATTAAACTTAATTTAAATTGTGTAAACATGGTTACAATCATAAAATTAATGTTTTGAAGCCAGTTTTAAAATGGTCACATTATTATCGAAGTTGAAATGGCAAGGTTCTATTTTATTTTCCATTCTCAAATGAATTCTCCAACTATTGATATTTTTCCTAAAAACTAAAGAAAATATTGAGCAGTGACACCAAAATGCAGTACATATAGATAAGAAAGATATAATGGCTAGATCAAAAGTATTTTAAATTCAATAAAAAAAAATATATGTAAACTAGTAAAATATGTATTAGTATTTATTTAGAGAAAAAAACACTATAAAAATAATACAAAACCCTAACCATTATATATATTATAGAGGGAAGCAAGAAAAAATATGCATTCTTATTTATAGGAAGAGAAATCAATTTTTTATTACCGTTAATACATTATACCTAACAAACTCTAAAACCTAATATAAAAAGAGAGATATATTTATATGGAAGGGAACATAAATCATTTCCCTATTACGGTTAACATATTACAATTCACAAACTCCAAAACTTAAGCGAACATCCCACACAACGTATACATAATTACATCTGGGTAGACAAGAAGTTTATATGTGTAATTTTCATATTTAAATATCTTAAAATGAACTCTAATAAGGCATACTATGGATCTTGGAATGCAATATAGAAGAACACACAGGGAAAAATGTTGTTGTGGCAAGGGTTTACCTCTTAAGGTGAGAAATTCCCAGAAGGACTCGAAGAAACTGGAACGAATAAAGAAAACTATAAAACAATATTGTTAATAGATATGAGGAAAATAATAACTGGAAATTTGAATAACTGTAACTCATATTACACCAAAATTATAGTATTAAATCATGTCAAGGTTATTGGGTTCTATATTTCATAATACCTATACCAAGTCAAAAAAGAAATTTCAAAGAAAACTTTTTTGAGGAAAACAAATGCAGAATGCGAATTTTGCAAACTATAAGTTATATACAATTATGAAAATCGTTGAATTGGATGATGGATTAACACAATCAAATGCAAGGGGTATAGGCAGTACTTACTTGTCAGTCAGAAAAATAAACCACAAACTTGTCATCTTGTAGGAAATACCATGAGCAGTTTTGCAAAAGCAGGTTCATTGAAGGACAATATTGGTGAAGAACCAATTGGAAGTGCAAATGTTGCATGGTTATGGAAACCTTACAAAGGATTCTTAAGATCACATACATTCTGCCTTAAGAATGATGTTGGGGTAGAGGAGCAATTGCAGGTAATGGGAGGTACATATCTGTTGCTTCTATGTCATTCAAGTAAGACTCCACAACCTTATTACAAAATTGCTTTAAGCACTGGTTTATTGTATTTGTGCTAAATTTAATTGAGATTTTTTAAAACTTTAAATTGTACTCTATAATTGGTTGAAACAGAAAACGTTTTTTAAACATATTTTAAACAATCAAAATTTAAAATCCAATAAAAATTTAAAACTTATATCACAAGAATTAAAATATGAAATATAACAAAAATTTAAAAGTTACAGTCACAGGATTTGGCTTCATCATCTAATGAATTAATTCTTCCATGATACAAAGACAAAGTTCTATGTCTGTGTTGCATTTGCTTTGGCTTTTAGGCCTTAAAAATATGGGAGAGGATGCAGTCTTCTCAAAGGTAGAATAACTGGAGGAACTCAATTCTTCCATTATTATGAAGATAAGCTTCATGATCTCCTGCCAACCTCTGCTTACAAATTTCTCCCTAAAAGTCCTACTAATTATATCACTAACTTGGTGATCCAAGCTATCAAATCTTCATCCATTGACCCTCTTACTCACCAATACCTAGAGTTTGATATGCATTATTCTACGGTTTGGCAGTTGGCATATTCAAACCAGAAAACATGTCAATGTTGGAGATACTCGTGATGTCCGCTAATTTATGAATTAGACCTTTGGATGCGACTTTATTATGCTTCAGTGACTTTTCTTTCACAGTCCTTGTCATTTAAGGAGCATCTAGATAAAGGTTACAATTGTTGGGAATTTCTGATCATTCCAAACAAAACTGAAAAACAGAACAATACTTTGTTTTAACACAGCGGAAATAAAATTTGTTTGCGGAATACGGTGTTTCAGCAACGCAATTTCGTCAGTTGCTGTTTGCAGTGTTTCAGCATCGGTGTTTCAACAACGCTGAAATTGGTGTTTCAACAACACTCTGTTTTGACGCTGAGAAACTATTTTCTGCTTACGGTGTAACAACAACGCGCAATGGTGTTTTAGCAATGCAAAAAAAACTTGTATTCATTAACAATAAACTAACTGTTACAAAAACATCTTCCTCACATAGAGGGATTTTCACAAAATATTATGCTGAAGAGCATCTTCCTCTTAACAGAGGGATTACATCAGGAACGCTTCAGTTCCACAAACCAATTTTTCACTATCTCAGAAAATTACAGTTTCAGCACTGCTGTGTGTTACAAAAAAGACTCTCTATCATTCTTCTAACATTCGAAAGAACTGCTGTTCATTACATTTATATGTTAAAACATATTTGACTTTAAACAATAAGATGATAAAAATATCTTCTAAAGCTTATCTACGTATTGAATGTAGCAAGAGATGATGCCTTTTGAAGAAATGAAGTCGGCTGTTGCAGGGGAATTTAATGTTGAAAATTTAATGCACATTAATGTGGAAAATATCAAGCATGACTTTGAGGCATCCAACAATCAGGAACATCTACATCAAATAAGATTTTTGTCTAGCTGTTTATGTTGCAGTTGGAATTAATTTCCAGCACTCCCCCTTAATTTCAACTGCTGGGTTTTTCTGCATACCCAGGCATTTCCTAAAATGATCAAAACTTTTCTTTCCCAATGGTTTTGTCAAGATGTCAGCGAACTGATCCTCTATTCTGTAGTGCTGCAAAACAATCTCACCATTGTTAACCAATTCGCGTATGAAGTGAAATTTGGTGTCTATGTGCTTTGTCCTTTTATGAAAAAAAAAGTTTTTAGACAATGCTATTGCTGAGCTATTGTCACAGTAAATGGTTGTGCCCTTTTCTTGTTCATGACACAAATCTCTGAGAACTCTTCTTAGCCACACTGCTGTTGTTGCTGCCACATACTTTGCCTCTGCTGTTGACATAGACACAACTGGTTGCTTCTTGGAAGCCCATGAGATGGCTCCCGAACCCATATGAAACACATATCCCGATGTGCTTTTCCTATCATCAACATTTCCAGCCCAATTACTGTTAGTGTAACCTGTCAACATGAAACTTTCAGAAGAGGAGTATAAAATACCAAACCCCTTCGTTCCATTCACATACCTTAGAATCCTCTTGACTGCCTGCCAATGAGTCTCTTTCGGTCTTTCCATAAATCTGGAGATTAAACTCACAGCGTGCATAATGTCCGGCCTAGTTGCAGTCAAGTACATAAGGCTGCCAACTATGCTTTTGTACAGTTTTGGATCAAAATCCTTGCTGCTGTCTTCTTTGGTCAATTTCAACCCCATTACAGTTGGAGTCGCAGCTGCCTTGCTGTTCTGCATGTTAAATCTCTTCAACACTGCTTCTACATATTTAACTTGAGAAATGAAAACACCATTTTCACTTTGGTTTACTTGAATTCCAAGAAAATATCTTAAGAAACCCAAGTCAGTCATTTCAAATTCACTTTTCATGACTGCTTTAAAATCAACAATGAGAGAAGCATCATTGCTAGTAAAAATCAAATCATCTACATATAAAACAACAATAAGAATCTTACGTCATTCTCCTTTATGTAGAGTGTGGGTTCACCATCACACTTATCAAACCCATTCTCAATTAGATAAGCATCTATTCTGCTGTACCATGCTCTTGGAGCTTGCTTCAGCCCATAAAGAGCCTTCTTCAATTTGCAGACTTTATGCTCTTGGCCTTCAACTTCATAGCCTGGAGGTTGTTCAACATAAACCTCTTCTTTTAACACTCCATTTAGGAATGCAGATTTAACATCCATATGATAAATCTTCCATTTGTGTTGTGCTGTAATAGACAACACTGTTCTGACTGTTTCCATCCTTGCTATTGGTGCAAAGGTTTCATCATAGTCTTTGCCTTGTTGCTGCTTGTAGCCTTTCACAACAAGTCTTTCTTTGTGCCTATCAATCTTGCCTTCAGCATTGCTTTTGGTCTTATAGACCCACTTAACTCCAATGGCATATTTTCCTTTAGGGAGGTCCACTAACTCCCATGTTTTACTCTTCTCAATTGCACCAATTTCTTCATTCATTGCTTCAATCCATTTATCTTCATTTACAACATCTTCAAAATGATATGGGTCATCAACATGACAATACAAAGTGAATAATGAATTCAGACCGGTATTGTTACTTACCTCTCCTTGTTCATAAATCTCATTCAGATTTCTGAATCTTGGTCTTCTTGGTGTGCTTGGAGTTCCATCCGAACTTGAGGGTATTTCTGATCCCTGTGGTGTGCTTGGAGAAGCACTTCCTTGACTTCTCAAGGCTGTTCGAATTCCAGCTTGTGGTGTGGTTTGTTGTACTTGCTGTGGTGGAGGAGGAGCCACCAAGGAAGGATTATTTGTTGTTGTCCCTTCCTCTTCTTCTTCATGAGACACAATTGTCTTCACATTCACTGTCTTCTCTAAGCTTCCATCCCAAGCTTCATCTTCAATGAACTGCGCATCTCTACTTACTATTAATTTGTTAGTGGATGGATTATAGAGTTTGTATGCTTTTGACTCGTCACAATAGCCAATAAAGACACACTTCTCCCCCTTACTGTCAAGCTTCTTGCTTAGCTGATCCGGTACATGTGCATATGCTACACAACCGAATACTCTCATGTGAGTGACAGTTTGCTTTTGACCACTCCATGCTTCTTCTGGTATTTTGTTCATGACAACTTTAGTTGGGCATCTGTTCAAGATGTAAACTGCGCAGATGACAGCTTCTACCCAATACTCATGCGGCAAGTGTTTTGCCTTCAGCATACTTCTGACCATGTCAAGAATGGTCCTATTCTTCCTTTCGGCAACACCATTTTTCTGAGGTGTATACCTCGTGGTGAACTACTTTTGTATGCCATTCTCTCTGCAAAACCGTAGAAAGTCTTTGAAGATGTACTCTCCTCCTCTATCTATCCTAAGCACTTTGATATAATGCCCACACTGCTTCTCAACAAGGGTTTTGAAGTGGAGGAATTTCTCAAACACTTCACTCTTTTGTTTCAGCATATACACCCATGTCATTCTGGTGTAATCATCAATGAAAGTTAAAACATATTTATTTCCGGCAAATGATGGTATTTGCATCGGTCCACACACATCAGAGTGAACAATTTCCAAGGGTGCTTTTGTCCTTAGACTCTTTCCTGCTGGAAAGCTTTCTTTGTGTTGCTTGCCCAATATGAAGCCTTCACAAAGGCTGTCCAGTTTCTCGAACAACGGAAATCACTTTACCATTCCCTTTCTGTGCAATAGATTCAAGCCTCCAAAATTGAGATGTCCAAATCTCAAATGCCACAACCAATTCTCATCTTTCACTTGTTCCCGAAAGACTTCTTGTGTTACAGCTGCAATAATTCTTCCTTCCTTCAAATCTTCCCTGAGTTTGAGAGGAAACATTCTATTGCTGGTCATCTGCACTTGTGCAATGATCTTCTTACTTGGAGGTATGTCTCTAATTGTACACATATCATCTTTGAAGAACGCATTGTAACCTTTGTTAATGAGCTGTCCAATGCTCAAAAGATTACATTTCAGACCAGGTACATAGTATACCTCTGGCACAATCATCTGTTCTCCATTTCTTGCTCGGATAATGACTTTGCCCTTGCCCTTGACAGATATCTTACTATCAGTTCCTGTTGTTACCTCAGATTTCACATTTTCATCCAGATTGGCAAACATTTCAATATTTCCAGTCATGTGATTAGTACAACCTGAGCCTAAGAACCAAAAATCTTCTTGTTTTCCCTGTGCAATGTTACATGCTAAAAGCACAATCTTTGGATTCTTATCTTCTTCATTTGCAAAATTAGCATTCTGCCTACTATTCATGTCATTTTGTTTTTTCCTACATTCATTGGTGTAGTGCCCATATTTCTTACAATAATGACATTGGACTTGGGATTTGTCATACCTTTGTCCATCAGCTTGTTGTTTGCTTGAACCTTCATTTTGGTTCTGATTGCAGCTCCTTCCACTTGTGCTTGCAGGATTATTTCTGCCTTTGTTTTGGATTCTTCCACGACCTCTGTTATTTGCTCTGCCTCGACCTTTTCCTTGGCCAAAAGAAATCTGAGTCTTGAATGCTTGCTCAAAAGAGGAATTTGTTCCTCTACTCAATCTGTGTTCATGAGACATAAGAGAAGCACTCAATTCATCTACTGTGAACTGTGAGAGATCCTTTGTTTCTTCTATTGCTACTACAATAGATTCAAACCTTGAGGGTAAAATTCTCAAGATTTTCTCTACAATCATTCTTTCTACAAGAATATCACCATGAGATCTTATTTGGGTTATCAACCCAATAACCTGAGTGAAGAATGAATCTATTGTATCAAATTCCTTCATGTTGAGTGTTTCAAAGTCTCTCCTCAACATCTGCAACTTTTCAGTCTTCACCTTCTCCATGCCTTGATAGGCAGTTTTGTGAATATCCCATGCCTCCTTGGATTTTGTTGCTGCCGCAATTTGTGGAAAAACACTTTCATGTACTGATTAGAAGAGAAAAAAGAGAGCTTTGGAATCCTTCTTCCCATCGCTCTTCAACTGGTCTCTTTCTAGTACTGTCAAAGCAGCCAACGCTGTTGCATCTGCAGGTTCAGCATAGCCAGTTTCAACTAGCTCCCATATTCCTTGAGAAGCAAACAATGATTTCATTGTTATGGACCAATAACTGTGATTTTTCCCATTAAATTGTGGCAGTTGGGAATTTGTCAAACTAGTTCCAGCATCTGCCATCTTAACCTATATAAATAAAGAAGAGATACTGACTGTATAAATAAAAATAGGCAAAAACCTTTCTCTGCTGGAGAAAATCTGCTCAATAACCTTCTTACAGCTCCTACAGTGAAAAACAAACTCTGTTTTTGACTCACTGAGTGCCTAAACCAGCTCTGATACCATGTTGGGAATTTATGATCATTCCAAACAAAACTGAAAAAATAGAACAATACTCTGTTTTAACACAGTGGAAATAAAAATCGTTTGCAGAATACGATGTTTCAGCAACGCTGAAACTGGTGTTTCAGTAATGCAATTTCGTCAGTTGATGTTTGCAGTGTTTCAGCATCGGTGTTTCAGCAACGCTGAAACTGGTGTTTCAGCAACACTCTGTTTTGACGCCGAGAAACTATTTTCTGCTTACGGTGTAACAACAACGCGCAACGGTGTTTCAACAACGCAAAAAAAACTTGTATTCATTAACAATAAACTAACTGTTACAAAAACATCTTCCTCACATAGAGGGATTTTCACAAAATATTATGCTGAAGAGCATCTTCCTCTTGACAGAGGGATTACATCAGGAACGCTTCAGTTCCACAAACCAATTTTTCACTATCTCAGAAAATTACAGTTTCAGCACTGCTGTGCGTTACAAAAAAGACTCTCTATCATTCTTCTAACATTCGAAAGAACTTTTGTTCATTACATTTATATGTTAAAACATATTTGAATTTAAACAATAAGATAATAAAAATATATTCTAAAGCTTATCTGCGTATTGAATGCAGCAAGCGGTGATGCCTTTTGAAGAAAAAAAGTCGGTTGTTGCAGCGGAATTTAATGCTGAAAATTTAATGCACATTAATGTGGAAAATATCAAGCATGAATTTGAGGCATCCAATAGTCTGGAATATCTACAACAAATCAGATTTTTGTCCAGCTGTTTATGTTGCAGTTGGAATTAAATTCCAACAATAATGATAGGATTTGGCTGCATCAAGTGATGAATCAATTCATACATGATACTTGATGCATCAATTCATACATGATACAAATACAAAGTTCTAAAATTGGTAGAAATAAAAAAAGTGTTTTAAACATATTTTAAACAATTAAAATTTAAAACTTATATCATAGGAATTAAAATATAAAATCTAACCAAAATTTGAAGGTTACAATCACAGGATTTGGCTGCATCATGTGATGAATGAATTCATACATGATACAAAGACAAAGTTCTATGTAAATTTGTAGTTGTGTTGCATTTGCTTTGGCTTTTAGGCCTTAAAAATATGGGAGAGGATGCAGTCTTCTCAAAGGTAGAATAACTGAAAGAACTCAATTCCTCCATTATTATGAAGATAAGCTTCATGAGCTCTTAGGTTGTACAAGAGAAGCATCCAGAGAAACTTCTTGATGAGAAGCACCAAAACGAAACTTGTTGATCCTCAGTCAAGAGAAATTATCCTCTCTTGCTCCCTAAGAAGACATCAAACCCACCAGGATAATATCTCAGATAGAAGATTACAATGATTTTCATTTTAAATGAATCAAAACTCTCTGGATAGAGGCATATGTGTCACTTATCTCCATGCTTAACATTACACACCTAAAAGAAATTGGACTAATATACACCACATTTTACTAGAAAAATTACATTGACAGAAATCTACAAGCTTCAAGCTTTTACTGCGATGGCATTGAACCCATATAATTGGAACAATCTTCTCTCTTGAGATTGTTAGCTTCTTTTGATTGTGATTTTCTTTGTCATTTTATAGATGTGATTCATTTATTTAACCTACAATTTAACCCGCACTAATTCTATTGTGTATAGAATTACACAAATGTCGAAAGAAAACAACATTGAGGCATTTATCTTTCATGGTTTGCACTTCATCCCTTGTTTACACCAATCAATCAGAGTCAATGGAAGTCAGGGATGATTATCCAACATTATAACCTTTTTAGCCACATTCAGCAGCGAAATTCGTTTTTATTGGAGATAGGTAACTTGTTTCAAAGCCCTAGGTGAATCCACACTAGTTGGTACTCTACGAGGCAAAAAACAAAAGGGTAAACAATAGTACAACATATCATAACAAGTTTCTCACCCATGCTCCCTCTTTATTT
This sequence comes from Pinus tabuliformis, assembly GCA_031772625.1. Taxonomy (NCBI): domain Eukaryota; kingdom Viridiplantae; phylum Streptophyta; class Pinopsida; order Pinales; family Pinaceae; genus Pinus; species Pinus tabuliformis. The sequence goes on along the minus strand of CM062804.1, from coordinate 159,673,547 downwards.
GAAAATTGATAATGGATTCCATGCTTTTGAGCCAGCATCATAACTCTGCTAGTTGCTTCTCTTTCCCCACCATTTCTTCTTTTCCCTTTCTGCAACAGAATTTGCACTCCCATGCCTTTGCATAATTATGTTAGTGTTATGCAATCGATCTTTGAAGTATTTTTTGCATATATCAAATCTCTATTTTAGCTTCTCAAGTTCTACGTTAGGATAAATATTTGCTGGACCCTTCCCTGACTTCACCTCCACCAAAAAATTTGCATCATAATTGAAAACTTGTGTCTTATCTTTAAACTTCTTTACCAGCTGACCAATAGCAGCATGTTCTACATCAAGTTCCGAACTAAGATCAAACTTTGAATCCTGAAGATGACTCTGGGGTGCGTGATGAGGATCAGGAGTCTTTATTTCAGCTGAAGTAGCTTCATCCTAGTCAAAGTCATCATCATGTGGTGGAATATGTCTTCTAACATGTTCTCGAGACACGCCGAGGTAAATATCTAAATCACCATATTTTTCCTTTGCCTGTTGGATAACCATTCTATGAAATGCTAAGCTTTTTTTCAGTGAAGCAAGGCTTTGTTGTAATGAAATCATATTATTCTGCCACATTTTCTCAATGGAGGCTAGTTTGATATCATACGTTGACCACTGAGTTTCGTATTGAGGTATTTTTTCGCATAAGATAGTGTTTTCATGTCCCTTTTCTTTCAAATGTGTCTCTTCAGCCAAGACACGACTTTCAAGATATGAAATGAAATAATGTTGACTGTTGAATATCTTCTTGTCTTCCAAATCATTCTCAAAGGACTTGTATAATAAATCATATGTAAAAATAGATTAAAAAAAGATCAAAACCATGAATTTTCTATATCGAACTTTTGTAGTAACTAGAAAAGCGATCTCGTACCTTTACTTCTAATTCCTATAATTATTCACTTAGTTTTCATATATTTGGTACCCTTTCCACTCCTTTAACTTTGGCATCGATTTTTGTTTCATTCTTTACCTACCTGGGATCTCAAAGTTGTAAGGTATTGTTGTCTGCCAATGATGCATTTCACATCCTTTTGTATAGTGACATCTGCCTTATTTCTATGCTTTAGCACCCCATATTCTTTCCTTACTCATTTACCCTTCAGCACTGCAAAAAAAAAAAAAAAATGCTAAGGTAAGAAGCGTGTTTATTTTGTTTTATCTACATATATATATATATATATATATATATATATGAAAAAGATGAATGAAATAATACCCTTAGGGAGATTGAACGTAAATTGGCTTCTACAATGAAGTAGGATATGACTTCTAGAGTAAAGCAAAACAAGAGTAACAAGTTATGGAAGAGGTGTGTCTGATGGAAAAACCAGACTAGTACATGTAACTAAAGGAGCTTTCCTCAACCAAGAGATATATGTATAAACATAAAAGCTAAGGTTAGAAGTGTGTTTATTTTGTTTTATATACTAATTTATATGAAAAATATGAATGCAATCATACCTTCATGGAGAGTGAATGCAAATTGGCTTCTGCAATGAAGCAGGATAGGACTTCTACAATAAAGTAAAACAAGAGTACTAAGCTATGGAAGAGGTGTGTCCGATGGAAAAACCAGACTCTACATCACTGATTCAGTGGTAGAGGGATGAATGTTTCAGCCAACATTAACTCTTATTTGATTATTGAGCCAATGGTTAGACAATTGGTGACATGATTTGGCCTGTGTCGAACATGCCGGTTACATGGCATGCAGTTTATGTCAAGTTCCTTTTGGTGGCACTAAATAGAAGTAGGGAGTAGAGATTTTTTCCAGTTATGAGGAAATAAATAATATTTTCAAGAACTATTCTATATCTTCCAGCAAGAAGGGTAAGAGCCTAAGGAGTCCTAATCCTCAGCTAGTCAAGCCTACCACACCAAATATCCCCAGATCTAAGCTGGGTACTGTGGTCGAGGATAGTAAGGTTGACATTGTTCATTCCCTTGCAATGCAATTGGACACAATGCAATGAAAAAGGAAAAGAGAGGAGCTAAAAAATCCTTAGCCATTTTCTTCCCCAAACGTTGCAAGAAGTATGATAAAAATGAATGTCCTTTGGACACTATTGAAATCTATGGAATATTTTCTTATAAAAATGTAATTGACAAATTCCTCATGTAAAGTAGTTTTTATGGGGAAGGACAAAGGGAGGACTAGAAACAAAGTTTCAACTCTCTTTTGGGTAGTTAGAAAATGTTGTTGGATTAGAAGCTAGTAACCCTCAAACGCTCTCTGAGCACTCTGAAGGTCAGATTGCATATACTGATAAGAGAAATAATATAGCTGAGAGAAATAAGGCTGAAGAAAAATAGGAGAACTATGAGTTCCCAATATGAGTGCCCACTAATTTAGCTCCTATGAAGAATATAAACCCGATTGTCTTGCCAATTTTTTGTGGACTTGCTACTGAGGAACCATGTACCTTTGTATTTTAATTTGAAGTAGTACCCATAGCCTAAATGTGGAATATTATTACCTCAGGGAAGAGGGCGCCAGAATTGGTGTGTCAGAAACATGGGTAATCTGTTCACTATAAATGATAAGTAACAGATAGTGATGCCCATAGATGCTCTGAAACATAACTAATACTCAAGCAAATTTTTTAAACCCAGAAAAACCATGTTTGTATTCAACAAAAATCGACTATAAAATGCTAAAACATTTACATGATGGAGGGAATTTCTTCCAAAGTATATGCCTGCAACATTACATTTCATTACAGCGGTCGAAGGAGAGCAAGAGGAAAAGTTTAACAACAAATTTAACTAACCCGACAACCTCAGAGGCAGAAGGCTGGAAATCTACCAACAGTTGGTAAATTACATAGTTTGGTGCAAACACAACCCTCCTGCAACAAAGAAGGCATTTTCCCCTACACCCCTCTGTAGCAAACAAAACACAACTCACTATTTGTGCGGGAACAACCGACCCTCCTCGTCGTCCTAACCCTCCTCGTGCTGTAGGAAACCCGAACCTCCTATCACAGCACACGCCCCTGCACTCCTCAACAAGCTCTGCAGGCTATTCGCGCAGGCATGATGGGGGCAGTAACCAAAATTAAATTTCCAGTGTAATTAACTAATCCTAATTAGATGTTTTTTAATGAAATTGGATGGTTTTTTAATGTTTTTTTAACGAAATTGTACCGCAGACCATTGTTTAATCATCTAAAAATGGATCTGATGGTTAGAATTAGGACAGAAAGGCAAGTAGAGTAGATGATTTCTGAGGGAAACGCCTTATGGTGTATATTAAGTTTAAGGAAAATAGCTCTGCTAAGGGTGGAAAAACACATCGAACCAATTAACATTGTGGAGCACTATCTTATGGCTATAGCTAATCGACTCATTTGACATGCACTATTGATATTTTTACACCCTCTTTTTAGTTTGAGTTAACTTTCTATTTTTCTACTTCACTTGAAATTGCATAATAAAGTCTTGTTCAATGCAATTATTTTATATATCGTATTAGTATATGGATGTTTGAGATTAAATACATTAACATACATACATTTGGGATGCTCTAATTTCCATTATAGCAAACTAGGACAAAAATATTTTAATACTATGTAATACAATATGACTTTAATAGAAGAAAGTTTATTTAAAAGTAAAAGTTTAAGGAAAGCTAATTTTTAATAAATCTATTTTTAAATTATATTTTAAATGTGAAAGTTGATTTCAATGTACATAATATCTATAAAAAAATTCTAAAGTATTCACTAGTATAGATCCATCTCAACTATGGATCTAGTAAGGATTTTGCAACCATGAAATCCATCAGGTGCAAACCTTTTTTAGAGGAAAAAAAATTAAAAGATGTTTAGACATCAAGATGTTTGATCCCTATCTCTACTTTATAAAATTGTGGTTAACATACATATCTATATATATATATATATATATATATAGATAAATATATATTTGACAAATGGGAAGGACAAAGGGAGGACTTGAAACAAATTTTCAACTCTCTTTTGGGTAGTTAGAAAATCTTGTTGGATTAGAAGCTAGTAACCCTCAAATGCCCTCTAAGCACTCTAAAGGTCAGATTGCATATACTGATCAGAGAAAGAATATTGGTAAGAGAAATAAGGCTGAAGAAAAGTAAGAGAACTATGAGTTCCCAATATGAGAACCCACTAATTTAGCTCCTATGAAGAATATAAACCCAATTGTCTTGCCATTTTTTTGTGGATTTGCTACTGAGGAACCAATTACCTTTGTATTTTAATTTGAGGTAGTACACATAGCCTGAATGTGGAATGTTATTACCTCAAGGAAGAGGGCAATAGAATTGGTGTGTGATAAACCTGGGTAATATGTTCACTATAAATGATAAGTAACAGATAGTGATGGCCATAGATGCTCTGAAGCATAACTAATTCTCAAGATATTTTTTTAAACCTATAAAAACCTTGTTCATATTCAGCAAAAATTGACTATAAAATGCTAAACAATTTACATTATGCAGGGGATTTGTTCTAATGTATATGCCTGCAACATTACATTTCATTACAGTGGTCGAAGGAGAGCAAGAGGAAAAGTTTAACAAGAAATTTAACTAACCTAATAACCTCAGAGGCGGAACACTGCAAATCTACCGATAGTTGGTAAATTAGACAGTTTGGTGCAAATGGAACCCTCCTGCAGCAAAGAAGACATTTTCTCCCACACTCCTCTATAGCAAACAGAACGCAGTTGGCTATTCTCGCAAGCACAACTACCCCTCCTCGTCCTCCTAGCCCTCCTCGTGTTGCAGGAAACCTGACCCTCATCTCGCAGCACATGCCCCTGCACTCCTCAACAAACTCTGCTGGCTATTTGCGCGGGCACGACGGGCATGGTAACCAAAATTAAATTTATGGAGTTATTAACTAATCTTAATTAGATGTTTTTTAATGAAATTGGATGGTTTTTTAATGCTTTTTTAATGAAATTGGACAAGAAACCATTGTTTAATCATCTAACAATGGATGTTACGGTTAGGATTAGGACGGAAGGGCGAGTAGCGAATTTGATTTCAGAGGGAAACACCTTACGTTGTAGTTAACTAGTTGTATTAAGTTTAAGGAAAATAGCTCTGCTACGGTGGAAGAGCATGTCGAACCAATTAACATTGTGGAGCACTATCCTATAGCTATAGCTAATCCACTCATTTGACATGCACTATTGATATTTCTACGCCCTCTTATTAGTTTAACTTAACTTACGGTTTTTCTACTTCACTTGGAATTGCATAATAAAGTCTTGTTCAGTGCAATCTTTTTATATATCCTATTAGTATATGGATGTTTGAGATTAAATACATTAACATACATAAATTTGGGATGCTCTAATTTCCATTATAGTAAACTAGGACAAAAATATTTTAATACTATGTAATACGATATCACTTTAATAGAAGAAAGTTTGTAGATTCATGTTCCGGATTATCCACAGTTTCCAGTTCAGTCTGTCGACGTTTCAAACCCCAACGGGGGTCCATCATCAGGACAATTCTGAAAGAAAGAAATGAATGAAAGATGATGAGAGAAGGAGCTAGGCACCTGGATATAAATACACAACGGAACCCTAAAATGATAGCCGACACATGATTTTACATTTTTATTATTATTTCTTGTTATTTATTTATAATTGTTATTATTATAATTGAAAAGATTCGTCGATGACACCAACCTGAATTGGACTCATGGTAAGGCAGAGCTTGAGAAATTCTTCAATCATCTCAGCTCCTTATCCTCTGAAATCAAATTTACTATGGAGCTTGAAGAGAATGGTAAGATCCCCTTTCTAGATGTCCTGATCAGTAGAAGGGAGGATGGAACCTTGGGACACCAGGTCTATAGGAAGAAAACTCACACGGATAGCTATCTTCATGCTGACTCTTACCATCATCCATCCCAGAAATTTGGCGTTTTAAACACCCTTGCTGTCAGAGCTTTCAGGATTTCTGACCCTGATCACCTAAAGGAGGAGATTGAACTGAAAAGATTCGTCGATGACACCAACCTGAATTGGACTCATGGTAAGGCAGAGCTTGAGAAATTCTTCAATCATCTCAACTCCTTATCCTCTGAAATCAAATTTACTATGGAGCTTGAAGAGAATGGTAAGATCCCCTTTCTAGATGTCCTGATCAGTAGAAGGGAGGATGGAACCTTGGGACACCAGGTCTATAGGAAGAAAACTCACACGGATAGCTATCTTCATGCTGACTCTTACCATCATCCATCCCAGAAATTTGGCGTTTTAAACACCCTTGCTGTCAGAGCTTTCAGGATTTCTGACCCTGATCACCTAAAGGAGGAGATTGAACACTTAACCTCTGTCTTCAGAAACATTGGGTACAAGGAATGGAGTATCAAGAAGGCTATAAAAAGGGCTCAAGACAGGGCCCTCTCTAAGCATACCCCTGAGGACAAAGAAAATCAGGGGAGGGTTTACCTTCCATACATCCAAGGGGTTACCGACAGGATTGCTAAAATATTAAAAAAGAAAAACATTGATACTCAATTTACAACATGTGGAACGATAAGGCAGATGATGAGGTCAGTTAAGGATAACATCGATCGTCAACAACTCAAAGGAGTATATAAGATCGATTGCTCATGTGGTAAGAGTTATATTGGGGAAACAGGTCGATCTCTGAAAACAAGGCTTAAAGAACACGCAGCTGACATAAGGAATGATAGATCTCGTACGTCGGCCCTTGCAGAACACTCCTCCAAGACCAAACATCATATGTGTTTGGAAGACGCCAAGGTAATTGCAAGGGAGGACAATTATCATAAAAGAAAAATTAGAGAGGCTATTGAAATTATAAAATTCCCGCAGAACCTCAACAGGGACAATGGAAGTGAAATCAGTGGAAACTGGTTTCCCCTGATCAGACGAATAAACCCCTCGAAGCCCGTGGAAGCTCAAGATCAATAGACCTCCCAGTCAGAAGGTTTATTTATTAATTAATTAATTAATCCTCGCTAATCATTCAATTTAATTTAATTTAATTAATTATATTAATTTAATTTAATCAACTATATTAATTAAATTAAATTAAATTAGGGGCTTAATTAAATTATATAAAAATATTAATAAAATATGATTAATAAAAGGAAAATAAAATAAGGGAATAAGGTATAAAATTAATTAATTTATAATTAATGTAATTAATTAATATAATATAATAAGGCTTAATTAAAAATATTAATTTAAATAAAATAGGATTAATAAGAATAGGGGAATAAGGTATTAATAAAAAAAGGGTAGTTTAATCTGAAATAAAAGTAGAAATAAAATAATTAACTTGATTAATTTTATTAATCTATTCATTAAATTGAATTTTAATTAATTATATCATTTTAATTAATATTATAATTAATTATATTAATTAATTATATTAATTCTATTAATTAATTATATTAATTATATTAATTAATTGATTTATTAATTAATTAATCTAAATGTTAATTTATGGTTGATTTATTAGGGCTAAAAATAATTAAATAAATTAAAAATTAAATATAAAAATTAGGGCTAAAAAATAATTAAAAAATTAATTTAGAACACTTTAAAAACAATTTAACATTAAAAATAAATATAAATTAGGGCTAAAAAATAATTAAATAAATTAAAAATTAAATATAAAAATTAATAATTAATTATAATAATGACAATTATAAATAAATAACAAGAAATAATAATAAAAATGTAAAATCATGTGTCGGCTATCATTTTAGGGTTCCGTTGTGTATTTATATCCAGGTGCCTAGCTCCTTCTCTCATCATCTTTCATTCATTTCTTTCTTTCAGAATTGTCCTGATGATGGACCCCCGTTGGGGTTTGAAACGTCGACAGACTGAACTGGAAACTGTGGATAATCCGGAACATGAATCTACAAAAAACTTCCATAGAGGCTTGAAAACAGAAGAAAGTTTATTTAAAAAGTAATTTTTTAATGAAAGATAATATTTAATAAATCTATTTTTAAATTATATTTTTGAAGTGAAAGTTGATTTCAATGTACATAATATCTATAAAAAAATGCTAAAATATTCACTAGTATAGATCTAGCTCAACCACTAATCTAGTAAGGATTTTGTAACCATCAAATCCATGAGGTGAAAACCTTTTTAGAGGGAAAAAAATTAAAATATGTTTAGACGTCAAGATGTTCGATCCCTATCTCTACTTTATAAATTTGTGGTTAACATATACACACACAGATATATATATTTCATTTTTGAATTTATAGATAGTTTTAAAATTGTAAAAATATCAGCGAAAAGATAAAATATTTAGATTACATGAAATATTTTGACCATGTGATTTTTTTTCATTTCTTTATATAAAACATACATATTCTTTTTAAAATCATATATAATATATACATACTCACATTAAAATATTTTTTTTAACTTAGTGATTAAAATATTTTATTTATGGATATTTCACATTAAAGTGTTTTCCTTGTTATTAATATATTTTAAATACACATAAATGTTATTTAACCTTATATATTGAAATATTTTATTATTTATGGTTGATATTTAATTTTATTGTTATTTAGATGCTATATTTAATTTTATATTAAAAATTACATGAATTAGAAATCTTTATCTTATTACTCACTTTTAGAAAACAAATCAATTATTTTACTTATTTCTTTTCTTTGCGAAAAGTTTTATTATGATTTACATTAAAATTATTTATTTATTTATTTAATTTTTTCCATACAAAACTAATATTAATTTTTGGAATACTTTATTATGGTTAATATTAAATTCTTATCATCATCATCATCATCATTATTATTATTATGGTTGTTGTAAGACAAAGTTTTATATTTATGAAAAAATATTACATAATTGTTCGTGATTTTCTAAATCCTACCTGCTTCATCCTACCAGCTTCACCCTTATCATATTTCTTGGCAAGTAGGTAATTGCCAAAAAAATTATACATTGTTGAAAGGTATTAACCATCCAGAAACAAAAGGAACACGTAACCAAAACATCATCAAAATTAGCAAGCATCCTAGATTCATTATACATTCGAACAATTTATTGGAGCAGGATTCTTCAGTTGTGATCCAGGTGACATAGGGGGCTTAAACTCACAATGGACATGCTTTTCTGTGTGAGCCATGCATTACTCCATCTTGTATAGCTTTTCCTGAAGTCTTGATTTCCCCCTCTATAGGCTTTCGAACCTATCCTGCATGTAGAAATGATTGCATTGAAGATCATCTAAAAAGGAAATAATACATTTCTACCATGATGGCTATCCTTGGTAAGCTATGTCGTAAGAAGAATTATGTGATGAAGCAGTTCATGAATATTTTCCTAATGAGGATTCTATTCAACATAGATAGGTGTTCGTGGGGGATCAGGGGCATCATCTTCATGCAAATGAGAATCTATCCTATGTGGCCTGCTGGACTATCCTCTTTCACCAAACCCTACAAGCGAGGCATTTTAAACATGTCTATGACCCAATAAGTAATGCACACCTAATAGCTACAATTAAAATAAGGTGATGTAGCAGCCTATCCACAACACCATAAGAAAAACACCCGGCCTAGATCAACACCCATTTTCCACCAGTCGATGTCCTTTGTGTCAATATCCAATTTAAGTCTTTCAACCCACCAGCCACCACAAGTATTTGGTAGTCGAATGTCACCCTTACGAAGCTTTTTAGGACAACAGAGTGGTTGGAGGTATACCAAAGGCCAAACCAAAATATAAATATGATTATTCACTAGTGATATTGCTCCCTAACAAGAATAATTTTTTATCCAAACTAAAAGGGTTCTTTCCATACTACCTGAGTGTTGAAGCTTTCCTCTTAGTTTGATCCCCCACAATAGATACAAACTACAAATAATCCTCCACAACAAGATCAACAACCCAACAAACTCAACCTAGAAAATGGAGCACAAGACACCGTGAAGATTTATTATTATTATTATTAGTTTTTTTATTTGCATAGAACTCCCATTGAAATATATTAGTTTTCGAATTGTTTACTTAAGTCCCATATTATTTTTCTTTCTAAATACAAGAAGTATACATCTTCCATGCACTCAAAACTAAAAATGTAAGACTTTTTGTTTTTAAGATCTCTTTAAAATTTATATAAAATTATGTTAGCCTCAAGGGTAGCTCAATTTGTTGAGTTCCATCATTAAAGCACCTTACTAAGGGAAGGACATGGCATTAATTCTCCTAGATGTGCTCAGATTTAGTCTTTGCTAAAAGGAGAAGTGATTGCTTCTAGTAGATGTGGTGGATATGCAGTAGCCACTGATCTTTGGTGTACATGAACCACACTAAAAGGAAAAAAATTGAGATAAAATTATGTTATTTCAAATAGATATCAAAATATTTCATTTATTGTTAAGTGAGAGTGATATATTTTTAGTACACCTTTTTCGCATCAACAATGAAAAGTAAACCAAACAGTATAAAAATAAGATTATTAATTAAAACTAATTAAACTATCTTTTGTTTTTGTTTTTGTTTTAGCTAACATTGTTTTTTAATTAAATAATAGATTTTATTCTTATTTTAAAAAAATTACTTTAAGAACTAAAGAAATTACACATTCACCTTATGCAAGTTATTACATTGCTGAAAACCACAATTAATAAGATTATTTACTTTTTCAAAATACTGAACTTAAATACTACTGTTAATTATACTTAAACATCTTTCTTAAAAATGTAACTTGCTACATTAGTATACACAAAATATTTTACTAAAACACTATATTATAAATATATGATGTTTAATTTTAGGTTAGCTATGTGAGAGTGTTGGGATTGCTATTTATGTGAACAATACAAATGTAATGGTTAGTTTTCTAATTATTGGTAATAAATTAATTATTTTTATTTTTTATGTTTAGAGAAATACATAATTGGGCCAATTTTGTATATGTATATTCCTATCATTATAACTCCTAGGTGAACCACGCCACATATTTTGGTGAACCATGAAACTTCTCATGTATATTCTTATCATTATAACTCCTAGGTGAACCACACCATACCTTTTGGTGAACCATGCAACTTCTGACAAGTCTTATAGATAAGCAACTTGAATTTGAATCATAGAAACTTTGTATTCACATTTACTTTACATTTTCACAAACTTACCAAATAAACTTTGTAAACATATCTATACACTATTTAAATTTCATTTTTCCTTTTATTATTTAATTTTAAATTTATTGCAAATTCTAAAAATAAAAAATTAATATTTAAAAAATTAAAATTAAAATTTATTTTATTATTATATATTATTCTTAATATTATTTATTTAATTTTTTTCCCTCGGCCGTGCAATATTTATTTTTAAATATAATAAAAATATATAATATAGTTATGAAATTTATAAACTTATAATCTTATGAAAATAATATCAAAATAATTAATTTAATTTATGTTATTATTTATATAAATATACTTACCAGCATACTAAATTGTTATTATTTATATAAATATACTTACCAACATACTAAAATTTTTAAATATCTACTAATTGAAAAAGACAATATAGGTATATAATATTTTAACATATTTATAAAGTTAAAGTTTATATATAAATATAAAACATCGTTTTCATTTTATTCTGTAGAATGAGAAATACTATTCTCTAGAAATATGAAAAGATACAATAAAAATTAAAATAATATGGTTTTTTGAAAGTAATAACACACCACATTGACACATACATATAGATTAGGAATTTTTGATATCTATAACTATAAAGTAATATGAAAATCAACTTTATATTATTTGAAATTTATTAATTTCCATAATTATAGAATATCATTAAAAAAAAATATTTTTTAAAAAATTATATATAATTTAATTTTATAATCATACTTTAAATGAAGTAGGGGTAGGTTAATTAGGCATTGTCATGAGATATTATGTAAATTAAGAGATTTAATGTTGTAATCCCTAGAGTAGTTCAATTTACAAAGAGGACATGTAGTATGCCAGAGGTATAATGGCAATGGCTAAAATCGAAAACATGTTGTGTGAGTGCAAGACCAATCTAATTTTGGACTCCTCTAGTTAATTTATAACACCAATATTACTATTTTAAATAAAAATATTAAAAATATTTATAATAAATTAATTGAATAATAATTTAACAAAAATATTTATATTTTAATTTAATAATTGTAAAAAAATTAAACTTGCCTTAATTTATTAAGAAAATAAAACATTAGTTTTAAAAAAATTAGATTGAAAAAACTTATTCAAAATTTTTATTTCTTACTTCAAAAAAAGATTTTAAGTTTTCAGAATTATTATCTTTGCCACTGGTATAATATATCTCATTCGATATGCATTGACACTTGAACTACTTTTCCTTTGACCAAAAATCAAACAATGTTTTCTAATGTTAACCTTGTAAAAAAAAAGTAATTATTTTAATTCTATTTTTCTGAACTTCTGATTGGTTAATTGAGCTTGAGCCTTATTTTTCAATCATAGTTTCCTCTGCCTATTATGCATTTTTGCTCAACTTTAATTAATAATGCATTTGATCATCGTCATTTCAAACTCCACATCGACCATGCATAGTCTACCACTTATAATCTTTTTAATAAGATCTCAAGATCCAATGGCCCCTAGTTAACCCCACCGTGCCTTACTTGTTATTGTCCAACAAGGTATAAATTTCTGCCTTTATAGTGAGCCAAATAATATATGAATATTACATATATAATTAATCTTAAGTTGGTGGACTTTCAATATAACACATTTAATGAGAGGAACTACTAACAAAGTGGAAATGTGAAACAATCTGTCTATTTCTATGACCTTTCCATTGACAATGATTTTCCAATACTATCAGCTAAATTAACACATTTTTATTATAAAATAATGAACCCTTGTAATTTTTCAGATTCTACATAATATTAACAAAAAATTCTTATAAAATAAAATATGTGAGAGCTTACTCCTGGCTTAGTATATCACTCAATTGTACCAATTCCCTTCAAATTTAGTTAGACCCAAGTTGGAGTCAAAAGTGACTTACTCCCCTACTCGCCAACCTCCATGCTCTGATGGGCCCACACACGAAGTTAGGGTCGGCTTTTGTATTTAGTTGTGAATTCAATAGAATGGAAGAAATATTGGTAGCCTGGCCTCCAACTATGCTTGTATCACTCAAACTTATGATGAATAAAATAGAGTATCACCTGATATGATTACAACTATTTTTTCTTGATGTTCCTCTTAATGTTGAGACAATATTCTATTATTCATCATTTCATTGTTGTCGCCATACTCAACATCTAATTCGTGACTTTGTTCTAATTTTATATTTTCTTTTGGATTTGAGTTTGAACCAAAGGAATCCTTCACAAAAGAACACACCAAAATGATAAAATGGAAGGCTATCAATGAGATAATGCAACCCACTCCACCCAAGCCCCTTTTTTGTAAGTATGACTATTCTCCCTCTCCTTTGTTACCAAGTGGAGTTATAATAAGGATTTATTATACCAATATGCTTATTATATACTAATTGGGTAATATCAACTTACTTGAAATCCATATGCAATGATAAAGTGATGCAATTCTCCCATAGACTGGTGTAACTAATAATAAGTTCAAGTTGTTCCCATCGATAAAGTGTTGTATATTCAATTGCATTCATTTTCCAATGATGGGATTCATATCCCTTAGCAAAATGAAGTTTTCAATGCATAAATGGGTGTCACGGTCTACGCATCGATTAAAGGCAACATCAATGAGAGTTCAAAAATAACAAACACTCATATTCCAAAGTCAAGTTCTTATCACATTATGTCATAACTGTACAATCAATTTTTGTGTTCTATCTGCATTGAATGTCTTTGAATATTTATTTTCCACAACACTAAAAATATCGCAATCACTTATATGAACAACATTAGTAAGCCCAAAGTAGGGACTCAAATATTTATTCATTCCACTATGCATGAAATTTTTCTCGCTAGAATTTCAACAAGAAGCACGCAATGAACCCACAGTCAGAGCCTCTATAGGTGCCACATTAGAGTGACAACCACAATGAATGTTCACATTAACAACAAGCTTATATCTATTCTCATAATGTTTTTGAGCACTCCTAATGAAGTAATAGGGACGAAGGTTAGGGAACTTTAACGTCCTGTTGATTAATATCTCTTTCTCTGATTTCTAGTTAAAGTTATTCATGTGGACATTCCTTGGTTCCATTTTGTTTGCAGTAGTTCTTCTATTATCTGAACATTTTCCTTTGTAATCTCCTCGTGTTTTCTTATCATTAATGACATAGCATACTCACACATTTTGGTATTTCTCTATATTCAATTTATATACAATTTGTGGCCTGAAGGAATTTTACCATTGTGATATTCTCTTTTCTGCAATTAAATATTCCATCCTCCTAATTTGAGAAATAAAGTATATTCTTGTTACTCAATCCTAGACTCTACTGTTAAGAAGGTTGATTTTCATCTATTTTTTTGGTGCCCAATAAAAAAGGTGTCATTGGGATTTTGTTCTACTAATCATGTCCTCTTGAGTCCATATGGATTTGAAAATTTAGGGCAAGGTCGTAGCTTCAGGAAGGTAAATAGTTGCTTATGAATCAGAGGCTTAACTTCATCTTCATTGAAAAATTTGTAGGAGGGCCTATTCAAAGAGGCATGACAACTCCATTCATCCATGAATCCAAGCACATGTCAAGGCTTCCCAATATATTAGGGTCATGGTGTAACATCCCGCGATAACCTCACATGAAAAAGCATGGAGTTAGAAATTCTTTTTACACAATTTATCCACAAGTAACTATCCAAATTACTATTCCAAATTCCACATTGACCATTAGATAAAATATTCATCATCAATAGAGTAGCTTTAGTAAAGGAATATTAGTAAGTTACATAAGCAATAAAAATCACTTTTGTTGCGTATTAACATAAAATTTATGATCTACCCTTGCATCATTTTCATGATTCCTTTAAATAGATTAGTTAATCACATACTTGATATTATAAACATCACAACATGCAAGGAATCAAAGTCATCAAACTGACATAATAAGTAATCACACTGTCGAACACTGATATACCTGGAAACCATATAGGGTGAAAACAAGAAAACATTTAATTTAATTATTAAACTCTCGTGACGTTTTTAACGCCTCGCTCAATGGTTGTAAAGGAATCTATCCCTTCACCATTTTCATAAAATCTTACCAAGAAATATCAGCTTAAATGCAACATAGCTAGCTATAAGATTTTACAATCATCATGACATCATTCACCCATAAACCATTGAACATTAAGTATTTATGTCTCTGTTCTTCTCGTTAGTGGATTATCCTACAATTGGCATTCCTTCGATCTATATACACTTCTAGTTTATCATATGCCATCATGTTAAACATAATCCATCTTTCACATGAATCCATATTTTTTATTGCGACTAATATTGTCTGCAACTTTGATATCATCATCATATCAAATAGTAAATCAACTAATAAGCAATATTTATTAGTGAGGATTCAACATCTATTCGTGTGCATACATGAAACATAAAAAATGTGTCATGAAATGCCATCATTAAAATCAATATACACACGTTAATAAAAATCATATAACTATCAATCATGTCCATAGATAAATACCACACTAACTATGATTCCCATCACATAATCACACATTATTTTACCAAAGGCAAACCAATACAACTATCCATATTCCTTTTAAGGGTGATAGCATATTATCCTTGATCTTAGTGCATGTAGTCATATAAATGTCATTCAAACCAATCTATCCCCTCATCTATTCCTTTATATATGCAATTATGCGTTGCTTTATGAAGGAACTAATAAAAATATGTTATTCTTATGGATGTCATCGTGTGTTCTTTTCCAAATGAAAATTAACATAATCGATACTATTCTTGTGTATGGAACTCTACATTCTTTCCAACATCATCTTTTCTAAATGAGGGTTATTCACATTAGGTATTATACATGAAGAAATGCATACTTTATTCCAAAGTAAATCTAATACAATAGTCATGAAACTACTTGTTCTTTCCAAAACAAATTAACTTGATAGTTATTTATCTTGCATACAAAGCATATCTTTCCTTCCATAGGAAACTAACCAATTATTTCACACAAAATCACATTTCTTTTTCAAGGGATCAAGTTCATAGAAACCACTCTTTAATGCATGCAAGACACAACTTCTTTCTAAGAGAAAATTAATATGATGGCTATTGTTTTGTGTATGAAAATGCACTTTTCCTTTCCAAGAGATCTAATACCAAATCTATTATCTTTGTACATGCAAGTTCATATTTCCTTTCCAAAAGAATCTTTCTAAAACAAAGCTTAACCAATAGATAATACCCATACATGAAACTATTTTTTTTCCCAAAAGAAAGCTAATCACAACAGTTAATGTTCATGCACGTTCTTTCTTAATAAAGAAACACAACCCCTTTAAATTTTACTAAATCTGAACACATGCATTTTCTGAAGAAAATGACAATGTTTCATTAACTTGCAATGCATATAAGTACTTATTCTTTTTCAAGAATCTATTTGTATAGAAGCCATGCAAATAGATAGACGTTTCCTAAAGAAAGGATATCTATATATATATATATATATATATATATATATATATATATATATATATATATATATATTATTTCTTAAGAAATCTACCTAACATAGTTGTTCTATCCATACATGTTTTCCTTTTCCAAGAAATTAAATGGACAACAAATATTTCCAACAACTCAAATGCATGGTAACTATTTTTCTTCCCTACAAACTCATATTTTCTTTTTCAAGAAATTAAATACATAGAAACTATTCTTTCTGTATTAACATATAGCTATTGTTCTTTTCATAAATATATATTTTTTTTTGCAATAAAAATGGTCTAGCTTCCTACACATTAATTCACACAATATTTTAAAATAACCCAGTTTTCCTTATCTTTTTATGTAGGGTTCACTTGCATTCTACTTGATGAAAAATATTTCATGGCTTCCTTATCATTTATATGTACTGTTCACATGCATTTTTTTTTCAATTTTTTATTTTTACTACATGAAACTATATATATATATATATATATATATATATATATATATATATATATATATATATATATATATATATATTTCTTTTCCCAAAATCTATCATAATCGATTAATCTTTCTAGGCAAGAACGACATATATAACTAAGCACAACGACATGATATTTTCCAAAGAATCTCATGGACTAGCTATTCTTATCAATAAGTAATGTAGTTACTTATCTCTCGGTAAATTATATCTAGATAATCTCTTCTGTAGCTAAGGGAAAAGCATCACTCCTTTTAGTACTCCATGATTTGGAAGTTCGTTGGCTTTAATTATGATTCACAGCTCTTGCTTGGCCCACTCTAAAGAGGAGACTGAGGCCAATGAAGACTATGTATCACCCAACTACTATGCTTAGAGTGATTCTCTTTCCATGTGATCTTTTATTTGCGTAGGTAATTAGTAATGAAAAAATACAAAGGTATAAAGCATCATGTAGTGACTAATAAGAAGAGAGGTTGAATTTTAGTGGTCACATTCTACAATTCAGGCGAAGAAATAGAAGTGGGTCCTGTTGTTGAGCTTATAAAATCAATTGAATCCCCCCAAGTACCAAACTTCATGTGGAGTGATTATATATTTAAATCATTTTTCCAGACCACTTGAAGGGAAGAAAGCCATTGAATCTACTCCCTTCCATCCTTCCCGCCCAATCATTTTTTGGAACAGACAATGGTAGTTACAAGTCGTTCCATAACTACTTTTTGATTTTGGACGTCAATAAGTTAAATAATATTATTATTTAATTGCATGATTTTTGGTAGGGATATTACATACTCCCCCCTTGAAGAGAACACCGTCCTCAGTGTTCATCTCTCATTGGAACTCTAACTTTTACTCATTATATAACAATCTAACAACCAAAATGGGGATCCTTCCCCTTCACAATGAAGGAATTCAATTTAAAAAAAAACCATTAAATGAAAGTATAATTTCTTGATCAATAGTCATAAGCATTTATAGTTGAAAATTATACAAGTTCTAATTTACATCACATAGTCATTATTCAAATTCATAAAAAAAATATAAAAGTCTCTATACCAACTTACCATTAATTACAAATTACTCTTGGAATTCGTGATCAATTTTACACAAACACTTTAATAATGGTTTGACAATCCATTATCATTGTATGGAAAGCACCCTGCAATGTATGACTAACAGATTCAACATAATCACATTAGTCTCAATGTTTTCAATCAAATGCAACAGTTTTAATTATAAATCATTCATGCAATGTCAAGTGATATTTTAGCCACAATACTTCCATAAGTACTCAAAGAGAAACAACCCTATAATCATCAAAATGATAAATCACTACACATAGTGCACACTGTGAGTACATATAAGAGTACTCAGAGAGGACCTGGCTCTCTAATCATCAAAATAATAAAAAATTGCACCAAGTGCATATTGTTTTAGCCCCTACTAAGACATTCAAAATATTTGTAATACAAGAAGGGAATTTACGCTTCCAGTAATTCATGTTCGAGCATAAGGTCCCTTTCTTGTCAACATGTACATAAAATCTTTACACAATTATATAAAAATTTCAATTTTTAACATACACATAACTGATTAGTTAATTTGTTATGTTATGTTAACTACAATATGCAAAATAATAATCCTCCCATTTAATGGAAATTGGTTTCTGCAACCATATTGAGCCATCTTAACATCTAGACAGTTCTCTGATAGAGACCATACCAGGTCTAGTATGGAATTCCACTGGTCAACCAGCTCAAGAATTCTAATGAACACAAAGTGTCCAATAAATGATTCCTCTTAGTAGCGTCCTTCCTGTTCCTCCAATAACCCCCTGTTAATGAGGAATTTTTGGGCCTCCTCCAATAGGGTCCTGTTATCCTCCACAATATCCCAAGGCTGAGAAAGGAGATCGAAGGAGGTAACCTCATACCACTAAGGGTTTAGCAGCTAGCCCTTCCCTACAAGAGAGGGCTCTCTTTATGTCCTCAGAGACAATGATGACTGGAGTGAGAAAAATATATTAGGCTAGATATGTTAAGCTCTAGGGCTTTGAATATTTTAGGGTTTTGTTGGATCAAGAGTGAAAATCATGGAACTAGGTGAAAATATCAAAGGTTTCAGTTGTAAGAGATATAAAGGAGTAGGATAGGTATGCCTTTGTCATACTTTGGTTTTTTTTCGATGTAGTGTTGGGTGGAAAAGCAAAGAGAAAAATGAGCATGGCAAGCATGAATTCATTTACCAGAAGATAGGTGACATAAACATGAAGTTCCATGAAAAAGAGGTAGCCTTTGGCCATACTTTTGAGGTAGGGCAACAAGTTGACCAGGTAATGCTAGAGGGGAAAACCTTGCCATGACTACTGCTGAAACTTCTACAGGAACTACAACCAGTTGTGTTGATGGGGATGATGACATCAATCAAGGTGGTGGTGATGGATTAAAAATGACAGATGTGGTGGTTGATGTATTTGGTGGTATGGTAGAGGAAGTAGTAGAAGATAAAATTTCAAGTTGATATTGCATGTAGGCCTTTTCGGTGGTGATCTGAAGTTGGTCAGCTAGGAATTTGGAGCTTATGAAAGTTTGACCAAAGATCATGATCAGATTTGGAAAATAGGAATTTGGACGAAGGCAGGTAAGAATCAAACTTGATAGGGTCAAATACTACATCTGAAAGGAAAGAATGAGACATTTATTGGAGAAGAGATAACACAAATTGGATATCAAAAGAAAGATATTTGACAGTAAACAATTGATTAAAAAATGAAGTAGTTATTACCAATTTACGAGCTCCACTTTGAAGAAGAGGATATTTGAGTTTCCTTAGGAGTTTCTTTGGATCATCAACAATAGAAGGTGTATTTGGGTCAAGGTTTGACCTCATGTGTCTTTTAGGAGCCATAATTTTACACCTTAACTGATCTGATTTAGATCAACCTTCTTCGAGTACTGAAACTTGTCACCCACAGGAGCAGTCTTGAATGAACTTGCAGAACTAATTCCAGTAAAAGTATATCATTCATTCCTTGGAAATGGTGCCAAAATGTTATCCTCTATAATATCCCAAGGTGAGGAAAGGAGATCAAAGGAGGTAACTTCAGACCACTTAGTGTTTAGCAACTAGCCTTTCCAAACCAGAGAGGGCTCTCTCCATGAGCTCACAACAAATGATGACTAGATTGGGAAAAGGGTATTATGCTAGATATTTTCAACTCTAGGGTTTTGAAGATTTTATGGTTTTGTTGGATCAGAAGTGAGAATCAGGGAGTTATGTCAAAATATCAAAGGTTTCAGTTGCAAGAGATATAAAGGAGTAGGGTAGGTATGCCTCTATGGTACTTTGGTGTTTTTTCGATGTAGTGTGGGGTGGAAAACAAAATATCAAAATGAGCATGGAAGGGATGGATTCATTTATCAGAAGAAAAGTGACACAAACATGAAGTTCCTAACAAAACAGAGCATAAATCTAAGAATTATGTTTAAAACCTCTTAGGAAAATCACTGAAAACATAGATATGAAAAGAGGATGAAATTATAATTCATATAAAACTATAACAGAGAGAAAACATTATCACAAACTCACAACACAATAATTCCTAAATAATAGCTACAAGAGGTCTCCTCACTGATGTCCAACCCTTAATTTGGCTGAAAACTAGATAGATATAGACCATATAACCAATTCCCCTCTCTCAGGGTCGAATCCTTCAGTTTAGGAACCGATTACATGAACTGTTCCACAAACCCTAATGTCTAGGGAGGCTAAAACAAATCCTCCTTTTAAACTTTGACTAAACTTCTCCTCATAAATGAGGCCTAGAATTACATGAAAATTACTCTAACAAGATTATCTACCTCATATTACATCATTTCAACTCATAAAGGAATAATTTCATCATAAAATGTCACACTAGACTTAAAAAAATGAGAAAAACGAGTTCCAAGAAAAATCATATTGAATTTCTTTGAAAACATAGCGCGCTTGGAGAAAACATAGTGTGTTGCTTGTAAGTGACTTTTAGAGGTGTTCCTGAGATCCAAATAAGGATCTGGAAGATGCTAGAGAAATATCTACCTATTTACAACACCATAGAATATTCAAGCACTGAAAAATATTGTTGTAGACATCCAAAAACCATTTCACCCACATCTATTCCAAAAACATACTGTGCCTCTGAAAAACATGGCAGAAAGGTGTTTTCAGGTACTTTTTTGCATTCTTGACCTAGTAAAAGCTATTGACATGGATCTCCAGTTAGATAAATGCAATGTGCAGGTCACAAGGAATCTAAAAATGCAAACTATTCATGATTTGGAGGCCTCCAGCGAAATTGTAGCATGGGGCACGCTAACTTTTTGCCCAAAAATTGTGTAAAAATTCTAAAATTGCCAAAAATATTTTAAAAAGTTTAAAATATGTTCTAAGTGGTTTAAATTCATTCCATGGAGATAGGTAATGATTCTTCAAGCTATGAGTGAAGCCTTAGCCAAAAACTCAAGCTTGTCCCCCTTGTTTTGTGGATTTAGGGTTTCCTTTAGTTTTCTCTTCAAGTTTTGAATTCTTATTTGGGAAACCTTGTTTCTGGTTTTATAATGTATAGCCATGTGACTTTTCAATTTCGTGGCCCCTCTGGCCCTTTCAAGGAGCTTCTCCACGTGCAATTTAACTTTATCCAACAAATACTCCCTGTTTGTCTCAAAAAAAATTTCAATGGATTTGTTAATGTCTTGCTACTCCAAAGGTGTAGATGACTCACTCATTTGGTCTCCTTTCTGTTGGAAATAATATTGAGGGGAGGGGGGAGGGGGGGGGGGTGAATTAGTATTATCAAATCAATCACTTTTCATTTTCATTCTCAGATACATATATGTTACTTCAGTTATGGGAAACTACGTATATACACAACTGTGTCTAAAGAAACCAGCGTATATCAGTAAACATATGATTCAGTTAAAACGTTGATCTTTAATCAGTGGATTAGAACTTCATTAACCATAAGAACAGTAAACAGGTGCAGTAAAACAAAACAGATCATCACACACTTGAACACAAGATATAAGGCGAAAACCCAAGGTGTGTGAAAACCACCTGCTGCAGTTCGTCTCTATCTTCTTTTAATAAGAAACTTCGTTTTACAATATTTCTGTACTGGTGTAGTCTTATACCAGTATGCAGGTTTCTACCTACAAAAGGCTACAACCTTCTCTTTTCCTCCAGGGACCACGTTTCATAAATTTTCAGAATGGATCCATCAATAATCAAACATCAAATACACCTGCATTAACCCATCTCTTTTGGTTCATTCAAAACTGAGTCAACCAATTACTTCTCTGAATGTTGTAACCATAATACATTAACAGTAACCAGAAACCAATCCTGAACCCTTAACACTGCAGCAATAAATAGAAGTAGCTAAAACATATTTCATGAGACATATGCTACTTCAATATGCAGAACCTGCTTGCACATGTTGTTGTATTAAGGCCAACCTACACATACAGTGTTTTGAATTAATGAACTAGGGTGTATACGTGTCGCTGATGTATCGAACCTGCGTACAGATATATAAAAGATAATCTTACTCTTTTCAGATATTCAGACATCAGTAATACCCAGATCATCAGATTTATAGATCAAGTCATGCGCCAAAATTAATAGATCAAAATCACACAAAGATACTTCTCTTCAAGCCTTAAGATCTTGACCCATCAATAGAACTTATCCTTCTTCTTGTGCTCAGGTTCCTCCTTGATTCAGATCCAGCTATGCACCAATGACCAGTATTCTAGATCTTTCTCTTCATAAGATATTCAATCCTTGAGTGCCTTTGCCTAATGATCTCTTTCCCCTTTTATAGTCTTAGGCCTTACCCAATACCATGGTCCAAAACCATAGAGAATCAATACCATGGACCCAATACCTAGGTTCAACACTTCGGATGAGATACCATGGTCCAAAACCATAGGTCCAAATACCAAGGACTAAATACCATGGACCAAAAATAAGTTTTCCCACATGTACGCACTTTTCCTTACATGAAAGTGTGTGCATACGTATACACACCTTTTGATCGGCGATCCCATGTGTATACACAACTTGGTTAAGAGTAACCTGTGTATATCTCTTTTTCCTTCATTCTAAGAGCCTAAACTGTGATTTGTCGTTTGAGTGAGTTGCCATCAAGGACACCACCTGTGTCATAATGCCAAAAATCTCACCCTTTGGACTTTATGGCAACCCCAAGTCACTCAAAGTCATTCTCCCCCATTGTCATCAAGTGTAAAGGGTTATGCTCCCCTTGAGTACATGCTGAAATCTCTGCTTTGTTGTGTTGTCCATGCTCCCCTTAACTGTAGGCAAGGTCTGCAAAAAGATGTTCTACAAGAAAGAACATGACTCTATACATCATAAATGACTTTCCTATCACCAAAGACTCATACATACATCCATCTCCCAACCAAGTGGGGATACACCAAAAGTTTACACATGATAAAACAAGAGCATTACATCATCCATCCCAGGCATAGTGGGGAAACCAACATAGGCTGTTACATGACCTTGATAATAAAAGAAATACATGACATTGAGACTAAATATCTAAGATAAGACTATGATAGTCGTCAACAACTAACATCAGTAGCATCTGTTAATCATTATTTAGACTAGCAACCATAATCTCCCTCTACAGCTGTTCCACCTGAAACAAAAAATAATTGTGAAATTGAACCAAGATATTCTAGGATAATTCCAACAATGCATTATTAGAATTATATGCTCCCCCTAAACATATGCCAGATGGTCTTTGTCAGAACCATATCAGAAACTTTTCATCCTACGTCTGGCCCCACTGTTTGTCTTCAAACCATAATATATGTGACTGTGTCCACAGACACCTATGTATGTACGTGCATACACTTCATGAAACTCGTGTACAACCATTGTTCTCTGAAGCAGATAATTTCAATAGCAAGATTATGCATCAACTACACCCAGCTTATGTCTGAGGTATTGAAATGTCTCCCTAGGTAGTGGTTTGGTGAATATATCAACAACATGTTCCTTGGAGGGAACATACTCCAATTTGACCTTTTTTTCAAGCACTTGTTCTCGAAGAAAATGATATTTGATAGGTATGTGCTTGGTCTTCGAATGCATGACTGGATTCTTTGAAATACTAATTTCACTTTTATTATCACAAAAAATGGAGATAGGTAGAGTACAAGTGATTTGAATGTCTTGTAATGTTTTCATCATCCAAAGGAGTTGTGTGCTACAAGGTGCAGTAGCCACATATTCTGCTTCAGCTGTAGATAATGCAATTGAACTTTGTTTCTTACTGAACCAAGATACTAATCTGGAACGCATAAAGAATTCACCACCACTAGTGCTTTTTCTGTCATCCACGCTTCGTGCCCAATCTGCATCTATATATGCATGAAGTGTGAGATTTGTATTTCTAAGATACCATAGGCCATAGTTTTGTGTTCCTTGAAGATATTTGAAAATCCTCTTAACTATCTGAATGTGTGCTTCCTTTGGATTTTCTTGAAATCTTTCAACTATTCCCACTGCATGCATGATGTCTGGTCGGGTACTTATCATATAGATTAGACTACCAATCATTGATCTATAGGTTGGTTGATGCGCTACTGCTGATTCATCATTTGCGCTGAGGCTGGATCCTGTTACCATAGGGGTACATACTAGTTTCGAATCCTCCATCCCATATTTCTTCAAGATCTGCTTGACGTACTTGGTTTGTGATAGAAAGATACCATCTTTGTTTTGTTGGACTTGTAAGCCAAGAAAATATGTGAGCTCACCAAGTAAGGACATTTCAAATTCTTTCTACATCACCAAAGCGAAGTTTTGACTCATGGCTTCTTCATTGCTACCAAAGATGATATCATCAACATACACAACATTTTTTAGCAATTTATCATTATCAATTTTTATATATAGATTGCTATCTGTTGATCCTTTTGAAAAAACTTATTGATGGAGGTATTTTTCCAAACGAAAATACCAAGCCCTTGGAGCCTGTTTTAGGCCATAAAGAGCCTTTTTGAGTCTGCATACAAGTTTTGGATCATTCCCAAGGATGAATCCATCTGGTTTCTCAATGTACACTTCTTCTTCTAAGTCTCCATTTAGAAAAGAAGATTTCACATCCATTTGATACACTTTGAACTCTTGAAAGCTAGAAAGGACAAGGAACATTCTTATGGCATCAAGTCTAGCAACTGGTGCAAAAGTTTCTTCAAAGTCTATGCCTTGTTGTTGAACATACCCTTTACAAACAAGTCTAGCCTTGTTTCTAATAACATCACCATTTTCATTCAGCTTGTTTTTGAAATCCATTTTGTCCCTATGACTTTCTTATCATTTGGTCTAGGATCCAACTCCCAAGTGTTATTCTTTTCAATCTGCTCAAGTTCTTCATTCATGGCCTTGATGCAACATTCATCTTTGCATGCTTCATTTACATTACATGGTTCAATGGAGGAGAGCAATGCTAGATAGCTTGAAGCTTCTGAAATAGTTCTTCTTGTTTGTACACATGCCTCTTTCTGCCCCAAAATTTGAGTCTCTAGATGATTCTTCTGGACATATCTAGATGGAGTCTTTTCTTCTACCCTTATCTGTTCTTTTGGTGCCTCATAGGTTTCTTCTTCATCATTAGTCTGATTTGATGTTGAAGGATAGTCCTCATCATCTTTGAAATCTTTGGATTTTACCTGCCTTGGATTGTTTCCTGCTTCATCAACCACTACATCAATACTTTCAACAAATTTTCCAAGTCTTTTATTGTAACACTTATATCCTTTATTTCGAGAAGAGTAACCGAGGAGAATGCCTTCATCTTCTCTAGGTTCAAACTTGCCAAGGTTTTTATCAGTCCTTTTGATGTAACATTTGCTTCCAAAAGTTTTGAAGTATTTTACTGTAGGAGTCTTACCATACCAAAGTTCATGAGGAGTTTGAGTGTTGTTTACTTGGACATTTGTTTTGTTGAGAATAGTAACGACAACAAATGTAGCTTCACCCCAGAAGGTTGCATGATTTCTAGACTCATCAAGCATAGCATGAGCCATTTGTTGAACCATTCTGTTCATCCTGTCCACTACTCCATTTTGCTAAGGAGTCCTTGTAGTAGATAATTCCCTTCTTATTCCATGTTCTTCCCAAAATTTGAAAAATTCATCCGAGGTAAATTCCCCTCCTCGATCAGACCTGAGGCATTTGATTCTATGATCTGATTCGTTTTCAACCAAGGCTTTGAATGCTTTGAACTTTTTGAAGGCTTCGTATTTATGCTTCAGAAGTCCTATCCAACACATCCTGGAAAAGTCGTCAATGAACAATATGAAGTATTCTTCTCCTTGAGGTGACTTTTTCCTTGATGGACCACATAAATCAATATGGACAAGTTCAAGTGGCTTACTAGGTGATCCTTCCTTCTCAGGGAAATTAGTTCTGGTTTGCTTACCAAACTGACATGATTTGCATATTGTATTGTCTAGAATTCTGATGTCAAGGAGATCACGAATTGCCTGATATTTGCATGCTTTCCTTATCTGGGAGAAGCTTAGATGCCCCAATCTTTTGTGCCATAGCCAGTGTTCATCATTCTTGCTTAGATAGCATTATTGTTGTCCTCCCTTGAGTATGTATAAATTATTTGGATTTCTTATGCCGTTGATCACTGTTTCTCCTGTATCAAGCTCACAAATAATACACCCATTTGATTGAAATATTACCTCATTTCCTTGATCACACATTTGACTGACACTCAATAGATTATGTTTTAAGCCATAAAATACATAACATTTCCATCTTTGGCTTTTTCTTTCAAAATAACAGAACCTTTACCTTTTATGAGAGCAGGGGTCTCATTTCCAAATGAGACCTTTCTTTCCTTTTATAAGGCACTATATGACTGAAGTTTTTTTTTATCACCTGTCATATGCTTCGAGCATCCATTGTTGATGTACCACTAATTTTCCTATCCTTCTGCATATAAGGCTATAACACATCTTTCTGGTTGCGGTTCTTTCTTTCTCCATTTTTGGGGACTCAATGAAGCTTGCTCCTTTTGAGTTGTTTGCCGAAACCTACTCCTACATTCAGAATCTTCATGTTCGAAGTTGTTACAAATAGAACATTATATTTCATTTTCAAGAGTAGAAAAGTTATTGTAGGTCCTTTTCATGATCCCATTCATACTCCTTTATTTTTGTGCTTCTCTAGTAATGATGGTCTTGTAGGCAACACATTGAGTAGCTTTGTGTCCAAAGTTATGACAAGAGAAACATTGGCCATTGAAGAAATTCCTACGATTATCAAACCTACCAACCAAATTATTGTAGTTTCCATTGACATCCATTCTTGAGGCAAATTGAGAATGATTTACCTACGGTTGGTTGTAGCTTCTGTTCATCCTTGAAGTAGATTGCCCCTGATTTACTTGGTGATCTCTATTCATCCTTGAAGTAGATTGACCCTGATTTATCTGGTGATCTACTTTATGATTTTTTTGTCGATTTTCAAGCTATTCACTTCTCCTTGGTGCATCAAGATAACTTTTGGAGGTGGATGGCTTCTGTGCTTGAGATGCTTCTTCAATATAGCTAAGACTTGTCTTGATTAGAGGAGAATGCTCTACTTTAATAGTCTCATCTAAAGTTTCAGATCCTTTAGAAAATCTAATATTAAGAGCTTTTGTTTTCTCAATATCTTTTCTAAGTCCAACAATTTCACATTCTAACTTTTCATTGTGTTTTTCGCTTTTAGCAAGTTGGAATTTTAGAGTATCTATGATCATATTCTTTTCTTCTAAACAGATTTTAAGTTTAGAAATTTCTTCATAGAGATCATCTTCATCTATAGCATCCAAGAAATCATCATCTTAAAAAGCCATCAAAAGTCTATAATTGTGTTCATCTTCATCACTATTTGAAAATGCATCACTGTCTTCATGTGTATACTAGCTCTTCTTACTTACATTCTGCTTTATGTTCCATCTAACTGGTTCCTTACCTTTGTCAAGCTTATCTTTATGAGGACACTTGGTTGCATAGTGACCGAATCTTCCACAAGAAAAGAATTTGAAAGGTAGCTTACCTTTGAATCTTCCAGAACCCCGTTGAAGGTTCTTAACAAATTTTGATTCTTCCTCTCGTTCTGACATATGTCCTGACTCATTGTATAATCCTTTTCGTGAGGCTTTGAATGCAGCTTCTCTCATGTCTGATGGACCCCCCTTTCTCATTTCGAAAGAAGTTACGATTCCATGCATTTGTGGCATGGTAATACTCTAGAGATTCTGGTTTTCTTCTATGGCAGAAACCTTTTATTCAAACTTAGAGGACAAAGATCTTAGAACTTTTCAACTAAAGTAACTTATTTTATTTCTTCACCCAAGTTTTTCATGCGATTCACAATCTCATCTATACGTAAGAAATAATTAGCCACACTTTCCTCATATTGCATTCTGAGAGATTGTAGTTTCGCACGTTTTACCTGATCATCTCCTTCATAGCTTAGAAAAATCTTGTCCCATATTTCTTTGGCATTTTTGAGCTGCATAACCTTGACAAATTCTAATTGAGATAGACTCCCCAATAGATTATTGACAGCCTTTGTATTTGTTTCATACTACTTTTTACCAGCCGTATCTATAGGAGTTGCTGATGGAAATGTGTATCCTCCTTCCACGATATCCCAAACTTCTGTACCAAGATATTGAAGATAGGCTATGATTCTTACCTTCCAATAGTCGAAGTTGCTCCCATCAAAGATTGGTGGCCTGATAGATGCCTCCTTTTCATAGTTTCTCATGATGATAGATCTTCCTTCAAGCGATCAATCTTCTTTTGAAGGACTTGTTCTGATACCAATTGTTGGAAATAATACTGAGAGGGGGGGTGAATCAGTATTATCAAATCAATCACTTTTCATTTTCATTCTTAGATACATATACGCTACTTCAGTTATGGGAAACTGCATATATACGCAACTGTGTCTAAAGAAACCAACATATATCAATAAACTTATGATTCAGTTAAAATGTTAATCTTTAATCAGTGCATCAGAACTTCATTAACCATAAGAACATTAAATAGGTGCAGTAAAACAGAACAGATCATCACACACTTGAACACAAGATATAAGGTCGAAACCCAATGTGGTTGAAAACCACCTGCTGCAATTCGTCTCTATCTTCTTTTAATAAGAAACTTATTTTTACAATATTTTTGTACTAGTGCAGTCTTATACCAGTACGCAGGTTTCTACCTAAACAAGGCTACAACCTTCTCTCATTCTCCAGCTTCTCCTGGAAGGGAGCTACAACCCCCTTAGCTCTTGTACTAGCTGATGTACTAGTACGTAGGCGCGACCTACAGTAGGCCACAACCTTCTCTTTTCTTCTAGGGACCACATTTCGTAAATTTTCAGACAGGATACATCAATATTCAAACATCAAATACATCTACATTAACCCATCTCTTTTGATTCATTCAAAACTGAATCAATCAATTACTTCTCCGAAAGTTGTAACCAGAATACATTAACAGTAACCAGAAACCAATCCTGAACCCAGAACATTGCAGCAATAAACAGAAGTAGCTAAAACATATTTCATGAGACATATGCTACTTCAATATGTAGAACCTGCATGCATATGTTGTTGTATTAAGGCCAACCTGCATATATGTTG
Organism: Pinus tabuliformis; assembly: GCA_031772625.1. Taxonomy (NCBI): domain Eukaryota; kingdom Viridiplantae; phylum Streptophyta; class Pinopsida; order Pinales; family Pinaceae; genus Pinus; species Pinus tabuliformis. Next base: position 159,643,624 of record CM062804.1, on the reverse strand, counting down.
TTTTGAATTAATGAACCAACGTGTATACGCACCACTGCTGTGCCGAACCTACGTACAAATCTATAAAATATAATATTACCCTTTTCATATATTCAGACATCACTAATACCCAGATCATTAGATTTATAGATCAAGTCATGCCCCAAAATTAACAGATAAAAATCACAGAAAGATACTCTCTTCAAGCCTTAAGATCTTGACCCATCAATAGAACTTATCCTTCTTCTTGTGCTCAGGTTCCTCCTTGATTTAGATCCAGCTATGCACCAATGACCAGTATTCTAGATCTTGCTCTTCATAATATATTCAATCCTTGAGTGCCTTTGCCTAATGATCTCTTTCACCTTTTATAGTCTTAGGCCTTACCCAATACCATGGTCCAAAACCATAGAGAATCAATACCATGGACCCAATACCTGGGTTCAACACTTCGGACGAGATAGCATCATCCAAAACCATAGGTCCAAATACCAAGGACTAAATGCCATGGACCAAAAATAAGTTTTCCCACATGTACGCACTTTGCCTTACATGAAAGTGCGTGCATACGTATATGCGCCTTTTGATCAGTGATCCTGCGTGTATACACGACTTGGTTAAGAGGAACCTGTGTATATCTCTTTTTCTTTCATTCTGAGAGCTTGAACTATGATCTGTCATTTGAGTGACTTGCCATCAAGGACAACGCCTGTGTCATAGCACCAAACCTGTGTCATAATTCCAACACTTTCCTCTTCATGCCCTTGGCTCTAGGCCTCTTTGGCTTAACTTGAGCTTTAGTGTCCTCCATTTTCTCCAAACGAATTACTTTCTTACTTTTTCCTTACTCGTCCTCTACACCCATTCTACTTTTTGAGATTAGCATTTGATTCAATTTGAGTTGCCTATTTTCTTGCTGCAAAAATGCAATCATGTAGTTAGCTTTAGCCAAACCATATTTCAAACCTCTAATCTTAGCCTCTTTCTCCATGACAAGATGCTTCAATGATTTGCCTTGTTTTTTATGAATATGCTCATGGAATGATGTTACATGATGTTATGAAACCAACTCAAGAAAATATAGAAAAGATAGATCAACACCTTAGAATTCAGCCTCTTCGAGGGGGCAACCTCCTTTACATTACATAAATGAACAATTCTTCGATGATTCAAATGACAAAACCTAATTTCTATATATAGGAGTCTAAGGAGTCACAATATACTCCAGCCGACCTAACAACAATAACATAAAGCCACAAAAATAACAATAGAGGGATTCCATGGGGCATAGAAATAACAACATGGGGGTAATAGGGGCACAACAATATAAATAAGGGGTATAACTACAATAGTAATGGGGTAATCACTAGTATTATAGGGACCCAACATGCCCCTCTCCTTCAAAAAGGTGTTGTCGTCAACGCTTGAGTAGTTCTGGATACTTCTGCAAAAAATTCTCATCCTTCCATGTGGAATCTTCAGCGGATAAGTTCTTCCACTTGATAAGATACTCTGAAATTGATCGATTTCGTAGTTGTCGAGTTCTTGTTTCTGTGACTGCTTCTGGTTCCAATATAATGTTTTCTTCCTCGTCAAGTTTTGGCAATATTGTTTGAACTGGGAGCTTGTCACCAATAACCTTCTTTAAACATGAAACATGGAAACCTGGGTGCAATCGAGAAGCTGCAGGAAGCTCCAATTTGTATGCCATAGTACCAATATTTTGCAACACCTTGTACGGACCATAATACTTTGGTGATAATTTATTATTCTTCTTACCTTGCTTTAGGGACATTTGCTTGTATGGTTGTAGCCGTAGGAATACCCAATCACCTACATCAAAACTTCTTTCACTGTGATGTTGATCTCCCTGTTGTTTCATTCTATTTTGTGCCAACATGAGGTTATCCTTTAAGAGTTGGAGGACTTGTTGTTGATGTTTGATGTGATGTTCCACTACCTGAACCTTAGAATTTTCTCTTAAATATGATGTGATGGATGGTGGTTGATACCCATAAAGTGCCATAAATGGGGTCATTTTTGTTGTTGTATGGAAGGAAGTGTTATACCACAATTTAGCCAGAGGCAACCATTTGACCCATTGTGTCTGTTTATCAGATACAAAGCAACGAAGATATCCTTCCAAACATTTGTTTACTATCTCAGTTTGCCCATCAAATTGAGGATGATAAGATGAGCTATGAGCTAACTGAGTACCAAGACAAGAAAATAATTATGTCCAAAAATTTCCAGTGAAAATGGGATCTCTGTCACTTACAATAATCTTTGGGTTTCCATGTAGCTTTTGAATTGTTTCCATAAATGCAGTAGAAACTGTACTGGCTTTAAATGGATGTGATAATGCACAAAAGTGTGCATACTTGGTAAGTCTGTCAACTACCACCATGATTACACTCTTTCCCTCAGACTTGGGTAAACCTGTGATAAAATCCATTGAAACCTCCTCCCAACTTTGGCTTGGAATGGATAAAGGTTGTAATAGACCCAGTGTCTTAATCGTTTCAACTTTATTTTGTTGGCAAACCAAACATTCCGCCACAAAATTTTGAATATCTGATTTAAGGCCATCCCAGAAAAATTCCTTCTCAACCCTGTGGTAAGTTTTTAAAAATCCTGAGTGCCCTCCTAAGGGAGAAGTGTGCAATTCCATAAGAATATTTTGTTTTAGCTGGGAAATCTTACAGAGGTATAAGCGATCTTTGTACCATAACGAATCATTTTTCCAGCTAAATGTATCAGACGTACTGGAATCTTGTTGTAGCTTTCGAATAAGTGCCCACACTTCTTCATCATTCTTCCATTCCTCCCTTGCTTCATTTATCCAATCTGGTTGGATAATAGAAATAGCGCACAACAATGCTTCCACATCCTCATCCTTTCTTGAGAGTGCATCTGCCACCACATTTTGCTTCCCTTTTTTGTAGATGATTTCAAAGTCATAACCCAACATCTTTGTGACCCACTTTTGTTGCTCTTCAGAGGATAATCTTTGTTCTAAAAAGTATTTAAGGGTATCATGATCTGTTTTTACCTTGAAGTGTCTTCCCATTAGGTAGGGTCACCATTTCCTAAGTGCATGGAGTATTGCCAACATTTCCTTCTCATAAATAGCTTTGCTTAAAAACTTTCCCTTGATTGGACGACTTTCAAAAGCAATGGGTCTTTCATCTTGCATTAGAACAGCACCAATTCCATTTCCTGAAGCATCACATTCCACAATAAAGGTTTTTGTGAAGTCCGATGTAGCTAAGACCGATGCTTGGCACATTGCCTCTTTAAGATGTTCAAAGGCCTTTGTTGCTTTCGGAGTCCATGAAAATGCATCTTTCTTCAATAATGTTGTTAGAGGTGCTGCTATTCTCCCATAATTCTTAACAAATTTGCGATAATACCCTGTCAACCCAAGAAATCCTCGCAGATGCTTTATGGATGTGGGGATTTTCCATTCCTTAATGGCTTTAATTTTGCTAGGGTCTACCTTAACTCCTTCATGAGATACAATATGACCCAAATATTCCACCTCTGGACTCCAAAGAAACATTTGGATCTTTTTGCATATAATTGTTTCTCCTCCAATAGTTGTAGCACCTTGTCAACATGTTCAACATGATCCTTCCAAGACTTGTTGTAGATTAGTATATCATCAAAAAATACTAACACAAATTTTCTAAGGAATGGTTTGAAAATTGAATTCATCAAACCTTGAAATGTTGAAGGTGCATTGGTAAGGCCAAAAGGCATGACCAAAAATTCATAATGACCCTCATGAGTTCTAAATGCTGTTTTCGGAATGTCTTCAATCTTCATTCTGATTTGATGATATCCCGAACGAAGATCCAACTTGGTGAAGTAAATTGATCCATGCAATTCATCTAGTAATTCATCAATGACAGGAATGGGGAACTTATCTTTAATAGTGATCTTGTTGAGCTCCCTATAATCCGGACACATGCACCATGATCCATCCTTCTTGTGCACCAATACTACTGGAGCAGAGAAAGAACTTTGACTTGGTTGAATTATACCAGCCTCTAGCATTTCTGCAAACATACGTTCAATTTCACGTTTTTGGACATAGGGATATCTGTACGGCCTGATGTTTGGAGGAACACTTCCCGGAATCAGATGGATAGCATGATCATGATCACGCATAGGTGGGAGACCTTTGGGAGTCTCAAATACCTTGGAATGATTGTCCAGGACTTTTTGGAGATCTGGAGACATAGATGATTCCGATGTGGAAACATCTAGCGAACATAATTGTGCAATTACACCTCTTTGCTCCTTTTTTAGAAGCTTTGTCATACCATTAGAGTTGATTATCTTTCCTGGTTTCCCTGCAATACCCCTTAATTCAACTTCCTTTCCCTCCATAGAAAATTTGATGAAAAGTTCTTGAAAATTAAAAGCTATTGTACCCAAGGATTGTAGCCATTGGACTCCTAGTACAACATCAACACCTCCCATTGGAATGGAAAGCATTGGGCTAGTCAATACATATTCTCCCATGGATAGCTTGATATTATGGCACCTTCCAGAGAAATTTATTGTTCCTCCATTTGCAATCATCACTTGACACTCTGGTGCTGGATATAGGAAGAAATTCAATTCTTCTGCTACCCTAGAATGAATGAAATTGTGGGTGCTTCTTGAATCCATCAACACTATTACCTTTTTTTTCTTGATTTGTCCTTCTATCTTGATGGTTTGAGTAGTAATTCCCGCAAATTCATTACAAGATATGGTCAGATTTATTTGTTCTTCATCTAGGCTTTGTTCCTGGAGTATATCTTCTTCTTTTGACCTTTCTTGCTCCTTTTCTTCTTCCTCTTCACAATCTATGTAGAATAATTTCTTCTCAGTACACTTATGACCTTTAGCGTATTTGCTATCACAACTGTAACAAAGCCCCTTTTCTCCTTTTTCTTCCTATTATTGTGGTGTCAACCTTATAGGTTGTGGAAGACTAGGGGCAACAACACTTCCGTCTTTATAGTTGTGAGTGGTATGCTTCCTGGTTGCCATAATTTTGCTTTCCATTTTTCTTGCTAACCTGAATGCCTTCTCTAATGAATCAGGTTCCCAAAGGTGAACATCATGTTGGATATTATCCTTTAAAGACCCTATGAACACATCAATCCTATGCTCCTCTGGAATATCTTTTACCCTTATGTTCAATTTTTGGAACTCCTCAATGTGCTCCATTACTGAACCCTTTTGTTTGAGACTTATCAATTGGCTAAAAAAAGTGTTGCTTTTTGTATCTTCATAATGTCCTATCAATTCTTCCGTAAAAATTGCCCAAGTGATAAACTGTTTACGAGAGCAAATCCATTGATACCATACAAAATAATTTGGTTCCAAATATACAGTTTCCATACGTACCTTTTGTGTGTTTTGAACATTATTGAGATTGAAGAACTGCTCCATTTGTAATATCCATGTGGCGGGATCCTTGCCATCAAACTTCCTCATATCGAGTTTTGGAATATGGTGAGTCTTCAATCCAACATTAGCATCGATGGAATCATGACTAACATTTCTTTTGTTCTCATCATGAGTTTCCTTTAGTACCCTTTCACCCTTAGGGACCATTTCTTGTAGCAACTTATTCATATTTATCTTCAATTCGTCCATGTCTGTCTTCAAATCTATCTTCAAATCATCCATCTTAGCTTCCACGTCAATCATCTTAGCTTCTACGCCTTTCTTTAAACAGTCCATCTTAGCTTCTACACCTTTCTTAAACCATCCATCTTAGCTTCTACATCTTTCTTTAAATAATCCATCTTAGATTTTGTTCCTTTTTGTGTAAGGGACAACTATTGCACTTGGTCTTGTAATTTTGATATATCATGTTGCATTTCTTCCTCTTCTTCATGAGTCATGCTAGAGCTTTCAGGTTCCTTACTAGGTGTTTGCATTTTCTTTCCTCAGGGCATCAGTTACCAATAATAATGCTCTACTATGCCCTTTGAATTCCTTCAAAATAAATTTTCAAACCAAGCTTAAGCAAAAATTTAAGAAAATCTACACACTTCTTTTCACTTTGTAGGAGCTCGATATTGCCTCTGATGTATCTCTATACTTTCCAATCATCTACTTCTGAATTTGTGATCTGTAGTAGCCCTCTGTGTCCTCTTTCCAATGCCACAAGTCTGACCCAAATTGGATTCTCCAAGGAAGAGTTATGTGAAATATCCCACGGTGACTTGCTTATAGACTAGTTCAGTACAGCGAATTTGTACGACGTGCCACGAGTCACTGTTTCGACCTTTGGATATGAGACATGCACATAAGAAGCTACAGTCCATCCTCTTCTTGTAACTTCTTACGAAATTTCAATTCGATCCCCAGAGAGAAGGTTATGATGATTTTCCCCTGGTCACCTGTTTTGAATGTAATTCAGGAGTCTGCAAAAGGACCAACTTCCTCAGATCATATCTCCACAAATATCATGCGAAAATCTCTGAAATTCTCACCCAAGGTTCAGCGTGATTTATTCTCAAATGGGTTTTTTTTTCAACTTCTGAAACGTCACAGAAAAAAACTTATAGTGAAAATGCCACGATGACCTGTTTGGAGCAGCGAAACCCTAGAATCCAAAGCTCTGATACCAAATGTTATGAAACCAGCTCAAGAAAATATAGAAAAGATAGATCAACGCCTTAGAATTCAGCCTCTTCGAGGGGGAAACCTCCTTTACATTACATAAATGAACAATTCTTCGATGATTCAAATGAAAAAACCTCCTTTCTATATATAGGAGTCTAAGGAGTCACAATATAATCCAGCCGACCTAACAATAATAACATAAAGCCACAAAAATAACAATAAAGGGATTCCATGGGGCACAGAAATAACAACATGGGGGTAATAGGGGCACAACAATTTAAATAAGGGGTATAACTACAATAGTAATGGGGTAATCACTAGTATTATAGCGACCCAACACATGATGATGTGGAGATGCCTCCTTATCAACTAAAGTAGGCTTGGCCCTTTCCTCTCCTGTAGGAGAAAACACAAGCCTCTTCCCTCTGATGTAGCTTTGAGTGATTTCTGCCCTAGGTGTCTTCTTTGCTGAAACTCTACTAGATGAGCCAACCTCCCTTGGTTTGGATGATGCTAGTTGTGTACTATGGCTAGTAGGTTGACTAGTAGAAGGCAAAAAATTGTGGACTGCATGAAGGTTTCCCAAGAGATGTTCTTCTATTAAGCTGGTCCAGGAAAATTATTTGAATCAAAGCATGGTGATAGATACTAGCTTGGTGATCACCCTTTCTATTTTTAACTTTCTTTTCCATCTTAACTAAATTTCTGTAGAGGTAGTGAGGTAGGTTAAGAGGCTTTATACTGGTGAAGTGCATCAACATATGATATGATACTTATACACTGCTCAAAACCTACCCTCACATGTAAAATATTTCATGATGAACTTCACTAATGGACCAAACTTTTCGAGAAACAATCTAAAAAGAAAAACACTATAGTATACCTAGGGGGGATAATATGGGGTACAAAGGGGGGTACCCAAGGGAATAATGTAAAAATGCGGTAGGCCATGGTAATAAATAAGGTGGTTAACCCGTATCATCTAAGGGACCACAAGTAGTTAGTAATAATGTAATGGGCCCATGGTATTAGATAGATGGTATTGAGGCAACCATGGTAATGATGCATGGTAATGTATGTATGAGGCTTATATAGAGGCTAGAGACTCCCCATTGAGAGATGTCAATGATTATTGTATGAAAAGGCATATGGATTGTGGAGTGTTCTCCTTCCTTAAGGAGTGAATGTATGGTGTTGCTCTAACTTAAGGGTTTGATCAATAAAGAAGCATTTCTATAAATTCAGATCTTGTTATTCTTGGGTTTATTTCTGTTATATTATATTTTCAGGTTAGATCCATAACAAGTGGTATCAGAGCTATAACAGGTGGTATTAGAGCACTTTCTTGGGCAAAAGTGGAGAATTTTTATTTTTTTATTTTTTGCAGGAACTTTCTGGGGCGGAAAGTTTTCATGTCAAATCTGTACTTTTTGGGGCAAAATCTGCAAAATATAATTGTATATCTAGATTCTTTGTGAATAAATACCCAATTTCAAAAAAAATTGGCCAAATCAGAGTCTGGATGAAGGAGATATTACTGATCTAAAAATCAATGGTGTTGCAGAAATTTTTCTGGGCGACGAATTTGTAGATCAGATTTGTATGATTTGGGTCAAAATGTACAAAATCTGATTGAAGATCTGGGTTTTTGGTGAAAAAATACTCAGTTTGAAAAAAAAATCGGCCGAATCGGAGTCTGGATGAGGGAGATATTACTAATTTGAAAATCAACTGGGCTGCAGACATTTTTGTGAGGCAGTGAGTTTGCGGCGTAGATCTGGATGTCGTAGTGAAAAATATGCAGAATCTAATTATAGATCTGGATTGTTCGTGAAACGATACCCAAGTTAAAAGAAAAAATCAGTGGAATCAGAGTCTGGATGAGGGAGATATCGCTGATTTTAAACCAATGTTTTTTTCAGAATTTTTTTGTGATGGTGGGCCTAAATCAGAATTTATACAAATTTGATGGCTCTGATCTAGAAATATGGGTAGCACTTGTGGAAGAATATTTCTCTCTACAGCGCATCGTATATGATAGAACTAAACTAAGTTTGGGAAACCTTTACTTGAACCAAGAAACATGGAAATGGTGGTAGGGGCATTCTAAATGCTATCCAAGGATAATTACTTGGCAGATGTTCGCAAAATCCATTTATGACCTCTTTAACCCTAAATCTAACTTTTTGGGACCTCTTACTAAGCTCATACGGACAGGAACACAACCTAGCAAAGATATTATTGGTACAGGAAAGACAGGACCCAAGAAACCTAAAGGGTTATTTTCTGCTAGTATCTACTTATTGCAGGTTCATGGATTGTTTCAGAAGGAGAAGATCATTGTGTCTATAAATCCTAGTTGCAAGCATAATTTTATCAATGTTAATTTGGCAAAAAAATTGCAAGTTCCAGCAAAATATATTGAAAACATATAGGTTGATAATGAGGATGTTCAAGTTTATAAAGATTTGAAGCTTTCTATGGATAAGTATGTGTTGCATTGTGAATTTTTTTGGGTGTGGAGCCTGATTATCTTCTATATTCAAAGGTATCGCCACATTGGACCCCAGTTCGAAATGAAGGCGGCAACGCCGCCCGTAAAATATTCGCTGCAGGGGGGGTCCAGGGGGGCGGCTACAACCTTTGGGAGCCCCCCCCTTGTAAAAGTATAGTAATTTCTAGTCAATTTGGGCTGTTCATTAGGCGGATGATCTAACGGTAGAACTTATGTTTAGTTTAGGGTTTTTTGCCCTAGAAGGCAACCCCTCTCTTTGTATGAGGGCATTGTATTTGAGGCTGTGTGATAGATGTGTATTCTGAGAGAGGGAAATAGAGAGTGAGACCGTGAGAGAAAACAGAGGATATTACAGCAGATCTGATGTAGGTTGTGTCTCTTCATTTTGCTGGATAATAGAAAGGAAGGACTGGTTGTTCAGGGTGGATGTAGCCCAAACTGGCTGAACCACGTATATCTGTGTCTCTCTTGTTTTATGCGCTTTCTGTGTTTATATTTCTGCAATATTTTATGTGTTCCATTGCTCCATAATATATAATTTTCTAACAACTGGTATCAAAGCCAAAGGTCTATTTGGCTGATAAACTCGCAGGAAAGAAGGGTTCCTGGTTCGAGTGGGAGCAATGGCGAAAGATGGTAAGTTTAGGGTCAAAAAATTTAACGGCCAAAACTTCTCGCTGTGGAAGATGCAGATGGAAGATTATCTGTATCGGAAAGATCTATACCTACCATTGGGTGGAAAAACGAAGATGACGACGGGTATGAAAGATGAAGAATGGAACCTTCTCGACAGAAAGGCACTCGGAACAATACGGTTGTGCCTTGCTGCGTTAGTCGCCTTCAACATTTCGAAGGAAACCACGACAGAGGGTTTGACGCAGACGTTGTCGAAACTATATGAAAAACCCTCGGCATCAAACAAGGTATTTCTTATGAAACGGTTATTTAATATGAATATGTCGGAAGGTGGATCTGTTGCAAACCATTTAAATGGTTTTAATACAATTACAAGTCAGTTAAGTTCTGTAGGGGTAAAATTTGATGATGAAGTTAGAGCTCTGTTATTCTTGTGCTCATTACCAGAAAGTTGGAATGGTTTGGTAATGGCCATTAGTAACTCCGTTTCTGGATCTAGTACTTTAAAGTTTGATGATGTTGTCGGTGCTATCCTTAGCGAGGAAATGCGGTGGAAAATCTCTGGTGAGACATCGGGAAATGCTTTGGGTGAAGAGTCTAGAGGAAGAAAAATGGAAAGAGGAAAGAGCTCAGGATATCACAGTAAATCAAGGAAAGGCAGATCCAAGTCCAGATCGGGGATAGTGTGCTGGAAATGTGGAAAGAAAGGACACCTAAAGAAAGACTGTAGATCTCAGAAGGGAAAAGAAGGAGATGCACAGCAAGAAAACAGTCATGAAGCAAATGTGACAAGTGAGGTGTTACAAGATGCTTTGATTCTTTCTTTCGAAAATATTACTGATTCCTGGGTGGTAGATTCAGGGACTTCATTCCATGCCACACCTGATAAGAAATACTTTCATGACTATGTTCACGGAGATTTTGGACAAGTTCGTCTGGGTGATGATAAACCCTGTAAAATCGTTGGAATGGGTAAGGTTCTTGTAAAACAGCAGAATGGAAACCAATGGCTATTAAAGGAGGTAAGGCATGTTCCAGATCTAAAGAAAAATCGGATTTCAACAGTGCAGTTAGGCAGTGAAGGTTGTGTGACAACTTTAACAGATAAAGCTTGTAAGGTCACCAAAGGAGCCTTGGTAATAGCAAAAGGCGAAAAGGTTGGTACATTGTATTTATGCAATGGTATTTCTAACTCTGTTAATTTTTTAACTTCCGAAGGAGCAGATGTAGCATTATGGCATCATAGGTGTAGAGCATTGGGAAGGTATGTTTTAATAAATGATTTAGTGATGTTTTAAGCAATAGTTGTAATCTTTTCTTTATTATAAAGTAGGGAAATGCAAAGACAACGAGTCTAAAACGATCCAATCACTAACAGTTGTCTTCTCTACGCAGGAAAAGGTAAAAGCAGGAAGGCGCAATGCGAAACGAGGATTTGACGAGAAGATAACGGCTATCCCTCCAATTCTAAATAAGGTTCAGACCAGGTCGAGTAAATCAAGGGAGATCAGTCCGAAACGAGATGAAGGACTGCCAGTTCGGAATTCCAAGCCGAGTAAAGGAAAGCGTTAACAGTTTAGCGGATCCCTCAGGATCTTCGATCCTGAGGGATCGCTACGATCAATCGTTTTGTCGACCAATGAACTCCGCCATTAATTGTATAAAAGGAGGGTAGCATTGAAACTAGGGGGGACTGTTGGTATCTTTAACTTTCTGTTCATGAATTTCATTGTCAGTTGAACTCAGACTATTGAATCTCTCTGAGACTTAGTTTTGTACTTTCATCGATGCGTTAATATAATATTTTGGTGTTAATTTCTCCGTGCATCTGAAGTAGCTTACGGCAGTGCGCCATTGGAAGCTTTGGGCCAGGCTCCAACGGACACTGGCTGATTGTACCATTACAATTCTGCTTTGTGTGGTTTGTTTCTCATAATCTGTTATGGTTACATGTTGTTTCATATTTACTCATCCGTAGCTTTCCTGTTATAAATCTCTGTAACAAGTTCATATCATACTTTCAGGATTCTTCGCATACTGTTGATCTGAGTTGTTTGCACTAATTACAGAATTCATAAGTAGAATATTTCAGCTACAGGTGACTGGGGTTAATGGATTGTTGGTGACTATTACAGATCGTGTACATATGATTGACGTTTCCTGTCTTTAATGATTTGCTGTTCCATTTGATATACATATGATTGACGTTTCCTGTCTTTAATAATTTGTTGTTCCATTTAATCAAGCTGCAAACCTGTATAAATGATTGCTTTCCTTTTTGTATGCAAGTGTGTGCCAAGGATTGGAAGTGTAGACCTCGCGAGACTTAGTTTCTTTACTGCCGTTCCATTTACTGCTGTTCCATTTACTGCTGTTCCATTTACTGCCGTTCCTTTTATTGCTGTTTCATTCTGTTTTCTTGCTTGCGTTTATTGAAGTGGCATGAGAGGAGGTTCAAGACTGTTGTGAGATACCGCAGACGCTATAATGCTCCCAGATCATGATCCATACTCCTTCATCAGTTTCTAGGGGGATAGGTTATTAATTCCATACCCTCGACCGACGAAGTTGCTGCGTGTGTGATTTCTTTATGCAAAAGTAATTTAGCATTAGCATCCGTTTACTCTTGTATTCTTTAGATCTATACTACAAAGCATTATCCTGACAAATAGCCTCAAATTAAGATGTCCCTTACAATAACAAAACGCTCCCGGATTGACTTGTAATGTGAAATAACTAGAGGTGAAAATGACCCTTGCGAACTGCCCAAGAAGTCGGATTAGATTTAAGTGAAGCACAGAAAAATCGATTACAGCAAATTAATGAGTTGGACGAAACAAGGCTCGCTGCATTACAGAATACAGCACTCATCCAGCAGCAGCGAGCCAAATGGCATGATGCGCTCATCAAAAACAAGATATTTCACGAAGGAGACTGGGCTCTGTTATATGATTCTAGATTTCAGGATTTCCCGGGGAAGCTTCAGACTCGATGGTTGGGACCATACGAGATTCAAAAAGTCCATGACAATGGGACCCTTACTTTGATTACAATCGATGGATCTGGATATACATTTAAGGTAAACGGCCACCGAGTTCGTCTGTATCGCAAACCGCTCACTCGGGAATCATTTTGCCAGCAGTTACGCCAAGATACTAACATCAAGATTATGGGAGAGGAAGCAAAAACTTCCTCCCCTACAGATTCGTAAAAATTTCATTCTTTATTACCACATTTTGTATATAAGATTGTAAATTTTGTATATATGTTTCAACTGTGTGTTTTGCTGTTCCTTTTCAAAAGGAACAGCACCTGTGTGTTTTGATGTTCCTTTTCAAAAGGAACAACACTGGTGTGTTTTGCTGTTCCTTTTCAAAAGGAACAACACTGGTGTGTTTTGCTGTTCCTTTTCAAAAGGAACAGCACTGGTGTGTTTTGCTGTTCCTTTTCAAAAGGAACAGCACTTGTGTGTTTTGCTGTTCCTTTTCAAAAGGAACGACACCCTTGAGTTTTTGCTGTTCCTTTTCAAAAGGAACAACACTTTTTGAATTTTTGTTGTTCCTTTTCAAAAGGAACAACACTTTTTGAATTTTTGTTGTTCCTTTCCAAAAGGACCAGCACTTTTGAATTTTTGCTGTTCCTTTTCAAAGGGAACAACACTTGTGAATTTTCTTATTTCGTTTAAGGAGCAACATTTGTGTGTTTTTTTCAATTTCTTTTAAGCAAGCAGCATTTGAGTGCTTTTGTTATCTTAGGACATTGCATCAAAAAGGACCCTCCCACCCTCCCTTGTAAGAAAGAAATAGTATGCCCTCGTCCTTTCTATAAGAAGAAAACATTGTCCCGAGGCCATAAGTAGCAGCTATATATTTATGCAACAAATATAAAAGGCATGATATATCAAGATCAGCACATCATAAATCGCTATCTATAACAGCTCTAGTATTGATGCAACAAAGGAGGGAACCTTACACTCATCATTCTTTCAGCCATAAGTCTCACTTCCTCTGCCTTGTTGGAAAACTTTATCATGTTACGTTCCTACAATTTTTCTTATTATTACTTGGAAATAAGAATAGAAAATTTATATTTTCCTATTGGGATAACAAGACTTCTTCCGCCATTCCCACTCTTAAGGAGGGCTGAACCACCCTTATGTGTAATCATACAAGAGCAAAAGTCTATCTCAAAAGAAAAAGCAGCAGAACCAAAAGAAATTATTTGTCAAATGCAGGATAGGGGGTTTCATTAAGAACCAGCCTACTATGATCATAAGATTGGAAGCGAAGTGGCATTCCCATCATGGCCACCATACCAGGGATATGGTCCAACAGGTTCATTATATAAACAAACCTTGGAACAGGGGGTCTCATCACGAGCCAGCCTGCCCACGTTTCGCGCCTCTCTGGTGAATGGCGTCATGGTTATCTAGTTACCAAGCCAGCATGATGGCCTGCATGTTGACAAGAATTGCTCTTCAAAACTACACAAAGGACTATGGTTCCGGGGTGAAATAAACAACTCTGCCACGGTTATAAACACCGGTCGGCAGCAGAGCTCTGTTAATGGTATCGGAGTCAAAACATATACACCAATTTGGATCTTATTAAATTTTTCTTTCTATCCTCGTAATAATTATATCTTACACCTCAAGGAATACGTCACATGAACATTTATCATTACCAAGTATGGCAAAGGCAATTGACTATGACAATCTCAGACTTTCCATGAGTGCTAGACGTCCTATCCTTATGTTCTGCATCACATCACGGAGGCTTATGTTAAACGCGATCTATCTGTCGCATCGATCTCGGTATTTCATTGTCTAATCTGAAACATGGCAAAATTTTAAAAAAAAAAGGCTGCTCCATTATGACTCGGTGATGGAATGACTGCCTTCTTCTATTTGACGGCTGGGGCAGCCTATCATTTCGCGCGGGGGGGAGGTGACTTCATTACTCCGCCGGCCACGTGTTAACACATCATTCGGAAATGATATGATACGGAGGTACGATATGCGTTAACGACATGACAATGCTATTTTTTGAAAAAGTCGTTATTTATGATCAATTATTCATGCATGCTCTGTATCTTTTCTTTTTGCCGCAATTACATTCTTTGCATTGCTGTTCCATCTAGACCCTGAAACAGAACCATGGGGGAAAAGTCTATCAGAAGTGAGCCGAGCGAGCTCATAGTTTCCGAAGCTGCTCGGAAGATCTTAGAAAAAGCAGGGTGGTTAACTTATTTTGGCCGCCTGCGCAAATCAAACGAAATAGTGGCCATGGAATTCCTGCAGAATTTGCAGGAAGAACACTCAGTGGTAGGTGGGAAGCAGATAGCAGTCACGAAGGAAATAATCGCGGAAGTAATCGGATTACCAGACTTAGGTCCAATATGGACGACAAAAAAAAGAAAGACTGCAAAAGATCGTAGAACTCTTCCAAGATGAAGGGCAGGAGCTGATAGTGAAGGGAAAAGGAGTGCTGCCGGCAACACTGGGAGAACCTTGGAGCGAACTGGCAAAGGTAGTACAGAGCTACATCACCTGCGAAGGACGAAAAGATGTGGTAAGGCCGCGTCACCTTAAGCTCTTAGCTGTGTTAAAAGGAAAATGTGCTGTGAATCTCCCTGCATTGTTAAATTCATTGTTGCATGATACCTCTCGGAGCCTGAAAAAGGCACACCATGAAGACGCAGTGGTTAGCCACCACGGGCTGATCTGCCTGATAGTGACATACGGTCTCGCTCGGCAGCAGACTAGCTGGCGGGAACTTCTTACAGCAATTGAAGGGGAAGTAGAATCACCATCCCCAAAGACGAAGCACCCCGCTAGCACCTCCGAAACACCTAAAAAACCCAGAGAATCGCCAAAACCTAAGCAACCCTCGGACACAACCGAGCAAGCGAAGAAACGCATAAAGCTAGGGAAACAGAAATGCACCCCTGAAGCAACTAGACATACAGAAAAACGTAAGGAATTGGCCGCAGAAAGACCTGCTACCTTAAAACGAAGGCATTCCTCTGGCACAGAAGAACAGGTTGAAAAACGCAGAAAGGTGGAGGCGGAGGAACAGATGGTCAACACACCCGAACAGCCCGGGAGGCCTAGAAAGTCAGTTCGGTTGGCAAAGATAAGAGGTAGGCTGGAGAAAATCCAGCCAAACATAGGCCAGCCGATTGAAATAATAGAGGATCCTCCAGCGCCAGAACAAATATCTGGGGAAAACCTGGAACAAACAGAGAATGAAGTAGAAGCTGAAGAAGGAGATAGGGATGACGACTCTGCGGCCGAGACCAGCTATCCAGAGGCAGCTGCTGAGCCGCCAATTCGGGAGAAGGAGATGGAACAATTGGGGGTAGCCATCCACAAAACCCTGTGGAGGAAGAAGAGATGGCCACCATCTTGGCCAGCCTTAGAGGTTATCCTTCACCCTCCAGTCCGGCAGAGCCTCCCGAAGGACCATTTGAGGAAGAGACGCGTGACGAATTGCATGATGGAATGGCAGGGGAAGAAAACTCCCCTGTCATCGACAAAGAAAATGTGAATAGCAATCAGGAACAAGCCGTTCCTAAAACACCGGAAGGAAATCCACCCGCTGATGGCGAGGAGGATGAAAATGTTTGTCGGGAACAGGACGTTCCCCAAATGATGGAAGAAACCCTCGATGAAAGAGGAGCAGAACTGAGGGCCACCCATGTGCCCATAGCCGAGGCAAAAGAAATTAAGAAGTTGAAAAGAAAACAACAGAAATTGCTGACCATTATAGCCCAGCTTCGGCGGAAAATTCGAAGTCTGAAAGCTAGTTTGAGAATAAAGAGGACTGTGAGAAGAAAAAGGAGGACAAATACAACTGGGTCCTCTCAGAGAGGAAGACAGAGCACCTATAGGCATCTAGTAGGTTGACATTCTGCTAGCAAACCTGCAGCTGTTCCAATTAATACTGAGGAACAAAATGCTGTTCCATCTGGAACAGAGCACCAGAATACCGTTCCTATTGACATAGAGGAGCAGGCTGATATTCCAGACAGCCCATTAGAACCAACTGCCGTTCCAATTAAAGTTGAGCCACAAGACGACATCCCAGTTACAGAGGGACCACCGTACCCCTTTGTACATGTCAAGAAGGAAGGGGAAAATAGAGCAGTCCACACTGAGACACAACCTTCAGGGAGAATTAAGCGACGAAATGTAAAGGTCCAGGCGAAACTTCCGGCCTCCAGGGAATTATGGGAAAGGGATCCAAAAACTAAGGCCTTGCACCGTGAGATAAGACAGGCCCAACAAGAGGCTGAACAGCTACGGGAACAAATGATCCCTCGAGAGAAATATGAGGAGCTGCAACAGGAGGTTGAGCAGAGGATTCCTCGAGAAAAATATGAAGAGCTGCAGCAGGAAGTTGAGCAGAGGATTCCTCGAGAAAAATACGAAGAATTGCAGCAGAGGGCTGAGCAGTTAGAAGAACAAAGGATCCTCTGGAAAAACATGAAAAACTGCAACAGCAGCTGAGAAACATGAGTGAATCGGAGAGTCGGGCTTTCGAAGGATGGCAGAAGGAGCAGGAAACGGTTGCTAAGGTAACACGTCGACTAGATGTTGTTATTAAACAAATGGACACTGTATGTTCGTTGTATGATGATGTTTTGACTTGCAGGGCCCCCGCAAAGAATTATGCTTTATTCCTCCTAGAGAGATACTTAAGATTGAAAATAAAAGCTGTCAGGGCAGGTGCCCCCATTCAGATTAACACTGTTAATGATTTTATTGATTGTTGTAAACATTATGGGGTTAAGGTCCAACGATTATTATGTGAATTTTATTTGCACAATATGGTGCTTGAGCAGGAAACTGATCTAAACCCTGGCCCTTTTGTGGGGGATATACAGCTGCAAGCCTTTGTTTCATTTGGGGTCAACCAGTTAAAATGGCTCAGGGCTTACAATGCCTTTCAGAGGCAGGAGCACAGCCTAGATCTGTGGGTCAGGGCTGAGCCTCGAGATCCAGTTCGCCTCTGGCAATCACATAAAAACCTTATGAGAAACCCTGACGTTATGAAACTACTAGTACCCATGCATGAGGAGTTGATTCGAAATAGCTTAGAATACTTCCGGGTTATTAAAGATTCCGCCTTGGAGGCTGCCAAATTCCGTTATCGGATTTCCACTCCAAGCATCCAGCTCAGGGAGCCCTTCAGATATGAGAACTTTGAGCTGGCTGCTGAGTGATTGCCTTTTTATGGCCAGTGCATTCTGCAAGCTGGACCATCATGGTTAGGATATCGGTTCCGAAGCCCTATTATCTGGCACCCTGCCCCGGGGTACCAGGCCTTGTATGATATGCCTGCAGATCAGTTGCATTATTTCTTTGATAATCTGGTTGCCTATCATGGTTGCAGACCCCCTCATGAAGTACCCTCTCCAGCCTATTCTCTTACTGCTCTCCATGTTAATTATAACGGTTTCATGAGGCCATGAAACAGAGTAAGTCGGGGGGTGTGTAGAGCATTGGGAAGGTATGTTTTAATAAATGATTTATTGATGTTTTAAGCAATAGTTGTAATCTTTTCTTTATTATAAAGTAGGGAAATGCAAAGACAACGAGTCTAAAACGATCCAATCACTAACAGTTGTCTTCTCTACGCAGGAAAAGGTAAAAGCAGGAAGGCGCAATGCGAAACGAGGATTTGACGAGAAGATAACGGCTGTCCCTCCAATTCTAAATAAGGTTCAGACCAGGTCGAGTAAATCAAGGGAGATCAGTCCGAAACAAGATGAAGGACTGCCAGTTCGGAATTCCAAGCCGAGTAAAGGAAAGCGTTAATAGTTTAGCGGATCCCTCAGGATCTTTGATCCTGAGGGATCGCTACGATCAATCGTTTTGTCGACCAATGAACTCCGCCGTTAATTGTATAAAAGGAGGGTAGCATTGAAACTAGGGGGGACTGTTGGTATCTTTAACTTTCTGTTCATGAATTTCATTGTCAGTTGAAATCAGACTATTGAGTCTCTCTGAGACTTAGTTTTGTACTTTCATCGATGCGTTAATATAATATTTTGGTGTTAATTTCTCCGTGCGTCTGAAGTAGCTTACGGCAGTGCGCCATTGGAAGCTTTGGGCCCGGCTCCAACGGACACTGGCTGATTGTACCATTACAATTCTGCTTTGTGTGGTTTGTTTCTCATAATCTGTTATGGTTACATGTTGTTTCATATTTACTCATCTGTAGCTTTCCTGTTATAAATCTCTGTAACAAGTTCATATCATACTTTCAGGATTCTTCGCATACTGTTGACCTGAGTTGTTTGCACTAATTACAGAATTCATAAGTAGAATATTTCAGCTACAGGTGACTGGGGTTAATGGATTGTTGGTGACTATTACAGATCGTGTACATATGATTGACGTTTCCTGTCTTTAATGATTTGCTGTTCCATTTGATATACATATGATTGACGTTTCCTGTCTTTAATAATTTGCTGTTCCATTTAATCAAGCTGCAAACCTGTATAAATGATTGCTTTCCTTTTTGTATGCAAGTGTGTGCCAAGGATTGGAAGTGTAGACCTCGCGAGACTTAGTTTCTTTACTGCCGTTCCATTTACTGTTGTTCCATTTACTGCTGTTCCATTTACTGCCGTTCCTTTTATTGCTGTTCCATTTCTGAAGATTGCTGTTTCATTCTGTTTTCTTGCTTGCGTTTATTGAAGTGGCATGAGAGGAGGTTCAAGACTGTTGTGAGATACCGTAGACGCTATAATGCTCCCAGATCATGATCCATACTCCTTCATCAGTTTCTAGGGGGACCCCCTTGGACCCCCTTGCGGGGTAGATTTTATGGGTAGTGTTTCTGCCACATTACGAAATGGGGTCCAATGCGGCGACACCTCTTAATACAGAAGATAATTAGGCTCCACAACCAACAAGATATGTGGGTAAGAAAATTTGGGGTCGTAGGGAGGTGTATTAGGAAACTTAGGGAGGTAGAAGATCATTAAAATAGTGAACGGATTGATGTAGGGAATTTAAACACAGTCCTAACCCTAAAACTCCCAAAAACACAATGTAGAAGCTAGGCTTAGGTCTAGGACATAGGGAAATGAGGGGGAGGGATTATAAGGGATAGGGAAGGTGTATTTAAGTGTGGGGAAGGGTATAATGTATAGGGAGTCTAGTTCTACTATGTGCAAATCAAACCATGGAGTTAAATAATAAAACGTGGCATGGAAACCCTAAGATAGAGTTCCACACCCAAAAACTGAAAATTTTGACTAGTGGAGGTTGTGATTGCTTCGAACTTACTTGTATTGAGTAGAAGAGGTCTTCACTTACTGTAGAGAGTGTTGGTAGATGTTCCTTTTCCTCACACTGATGAAAGCACAGCGTGGTGCACAAAATGTAGTGACATGGCAGAAAATGTAGCGAAATGGAACAAAACGTTGTGAGAGGGAAAGAACGTAACGAAATGGCACAAAACACAATGAGAGGGTTCGAAATGCACTTTGAGAGTAGGAATCGATGTTGTGCTTGCTTGGAAGCCTTTCAATGATATGTAGGAGCTTCATACAAAGGAAATGAGTAGGGAAACGTTTGAATGGCCTTTTATAAGCTCAAAATCACTTGTGTGCATATGTCATGGCATGACATCATTGATCTTCTTGAGAATATGAAAAACAACATAGTGTGCAACAACTTTGACATTTATGTATATAGTATTAGATCTTCATGAAGGATAAAACGTATTTTAAGAACCCAATAAATCATTTATCCCTATTAATACTCTCTTTAATGATGACCTAGGTGGAAATTATTACTTTTTACATGACATTTTGTATGCCTGACCTAATGGAATGATGAGCAACATGATGACCAAGACACGCTATTAAGAAATGATGACCTAGCCATGATAGAATTTATTGACCATGAGAGTGGAGAGAGTAGTAAGGAGATACACCAAACAATGATCAAAGTTTTTTATTTGAAGGCCTACTGAAACCGTAAAAGAATTGACCTAAGACGCTAGTAGAAACTTCGAAAGAGAATATTTGATCACTGGTGACTGACATCACTGACGGGCATTAACAAGTCCAAAATCAACAGATTTTCTCTGCCTTGTTTTACCTCTTCACCATCTTGTCTAACTCTTTTCGCTTACTGATATCATCTATCTCTAGGGAGATGAAATTTAGGTAGGTAAGTTCCATCAGCCCCTTTGTGTAGGCAACCACCATCATCCTAATGACTCCTGGCCTTTCACAACAGTCCATAAATTTCTTCCATGTAAAATTCTCTTTTAGCACTCTTTCTCATAGTAATTTACATAACAAACCATATGCATATTATCATTAAAACAAATAAATATTTGTGTACAATCATGCATTCATACATGACCCTCAACATGTGTCCATAATATCTAGATTCAAAATAGAGATAACTGACATATAGATGGCATACATTCTGATTTTCCAAATAACACAATCATACATATCATAGAATTATACTTTCTCATTTACAGTTGCAATTCACATTACAACATTTTAACTTCACAGGTTTTCCTGTTACCATTAAGCTACCCCTGCTTAATCCCATTAGCAATGTTATTCATAAGTATGCATTCTTTTAAATGAGTATTCACTTTCACAATCATTTTAGTTTTATGCGTACAACGTTTCCATGCCTAAAAGTATTTACAAATATTCATTAATGTGTATAAGTCAATAACGGTTAGAGTAGAAATCCAAAAATTTATAATTCCCACAGTGTACTGTTACCAAAAGATGAGCCCATGAAGTATTACCATAATCACTCTTTTAAGGCTTACAATATGCTTTAATCGAAACCGATTCATGCATATAATTTCTAATAGTTAGTCGTCTAACACTAACTAATCAAATGTACCAACCATCTTAATGCAGGCATGACAAGACTAAATCAACAACTAACTATTACAATCAAGTCTCACTACTCAACTCATTGTTTATTTTTAACATCTAAATGGGTTCTTCCAATGTTATTTTAAAACACTTTATCATGCTCTTCAACATTCCCCATATTTTATATTCACACATTCATTAATTATAAATAGTGCGTTGTAACTTTTAGACATGTCCATTAACTGTATCATTAATATTTTCATATTTACAAAGGTTGGTAGTCAACTATCACTTTCACTAGTGAGTACCCAAGTTGTTCATAAGTGCAACAAAGGTTTTATTATCTTTTATACTAAACAAGATTCAAATGTCATGAAGATAGTTTTGTAACAGACTTTATTACTTACTACTCTACAATGCGGTTATAAACGTGAGTCATGCATCTTATATCAAAACTAGTCTAAAGCATATATCCATATGTATATTGTTAGACTCATGCCTAAGTTGATACCCACAGGTAGCATAGCTCGCTTTCTTTTATGCTTAACAACTCCCAAAGCCACCAATGTTGCAACCTTCAGCTTTGATACTACTTCTAACATCCCCTGGTAACCTTACATGAAAATGCATGGAGTTATAAATAAAATTACACAATTTACCCATAGGTAACTATCTAAATCACTATTTTAGATTCCTCATTAACCAGTAGATAGAATCTTCATCATACATAGAGTAAATCTAGTAAAGGAATAGTCATTAGGGGAATTTTGAGGTCTAAAATGGGTCTGCAAAGGAAATTACAAAATAATAGTGGAAATAATAAAATAAGATTAGATTACATCATCAAATTTTAGAGAGAGAGAAAAAAAAACTTTTTTTTCATATCGTATATTCAACTTATCTCCCTATGGGT